>CM057453.1:1230900000-1233300000 GCA_016271365.2 Neoceratodus forsteri | reverse complement strand
TGTGACACAGTTTTACAGGAAGGAGAAAGGGAGGAAGGAGATTAAGTCGTAGGCTATGTGGTAAGGGGGGAGGTAAAACCAGAAATTGGAGAGGTGAGCGTGAGAGGGGACTGTAAAATGAGGGGGGTGATAGCCAGAAACAATCAGGTATAGTGGATTGCTGGCGCCAGGCAGGAGGGACTGGGAAGAGGGGTGGTAGCAGGAGAAAGAGGAGCTGTTAAAAAGTTTTGAACTTTTTTTTTTTATACAACTAAGAGTTTGAGGAGACGCTGTTTGAAGCAGGGGACAGCTGCCTAAGGCTGCAGAAATAGAGGGGGAGAACAGCGAGAGTTAAAAGGGAGTGGCAGAGGTAGAAGTTTGATAGCACCCCATAAGAAGAGAGGAATTACATGCTGACACCCTCTGGAGGCTTGGGGAAGGGGGGAGGAGGGAGAGAGATGAAGGAAATAGGTAGAGAGACAATGTAGCCACAAGCCCTTTAAACAACCAAGAATTAAGCTATTTTACTTTAAATTATCAATCAACAGGTATGAGGATGAAATCAAAAAAATTAAAAAAAGAAAAGGAGAGAGCATTTAAACAGATCATAAATGACAAGCTAGCAGCTTAGCAGGAGTCTATTAATCTTGTTTAGTATATGGGAAAAAACAGGCAGCATGACACAAAATTAACAAACTTAAACACAGGCACAGTAGAGCGATTTACAAATCTAAAAAACATTTGGCAGAAACTGATAGTGGGTCAGAGGTAGAAAACAGTAGTGAATAAGGCTAGGAAATGTCCAAAAGCGAAAAGATTTCGGCACTTAGCACTGTAAGTCAATGGGCTTCTAGCCCAGCTAAGCACCAAAGTCAGCCAGACCAATCAAAAACAATGTCTGGAGCCGGCGGCCAATCAGTGCGCAGCACAGAGCTCAGTCGGCCAATCGCTGCGAATCTCAGCTTCCCCAGCCTAGGAGTGTCCTTACCGGTAATCTTGGGTCGGGAGGCGGCTAGAGGAGGCCACGTTGGGCCGCGGTGAGAGCCAGGACCCATCGACTATAGACACCTGGTCCCCAGCTAGCCCTCTCGGGGCAAATGGCAACTGGCGGTAATCTTGGGTCGATTTATTTTTTTCTTTAATTTTAGATGGGATGCTGTCTAATGAACCTGACAGAATTCATTCTGCAGCAGTTATTCCTGAGGCACTGAGTGACTAGTCTCCCACCGTCTGCATTTGGAAAAGTCAGACCCCCCAAATCACCTATAAGAATATTTTCCCTACGTGATCCCCTAGCTTTGAATCCCCCTCCCTCCTCCATGAAATGTCACTTATCGACCGGGATCCCATACTGTTCTCCAGTCAGGTGAATTATGTGCTTAGTCTCCTTCAGTCCATTGTATCCTGCATCCAAGATAGGCTGCTTTCTATTACTATGAGAAGGGTTAAAGAGATCCCCACCAGGTGGCTCACAGAGATCTCTTCGCTATGTTCAAAACCAAACACAAATGCTTGCTGTCTTTCTAAGCCTCTGGCAACCCAGTGGCTTGGTTTACTTACCAACACTTACATACCCTGTGCAAAAGAACCACTTGCTAGCCAAGAGACAATACTGCTGTGAATTACTAATTGCTTCTGCCGGGACCCCTTGGGTTTCTGAGGGCACCTTAAAGACCTCTTGAAGTGCCCATCCAAGAGCTATACAAATGATCTGTTAATTGATAGGCTACAATGCCTTTGACTCCCACTTCGTGGACCATTCATCTCCTCGACAATCAACCACTCCTAGACCCCATCACCACCACCTCCTCATCTGAACCTATCCTTTTATTTAAAGTTGGTGACTCCCAAGGCTGTTTTTGAGTTATTAAGGTCCTGTCCTAATGAGGGCAGTGAAGAACCTGATGGTATACTTCCAAGACTGCTTCACCTGGGCACTCCTATATTGCCTGTCCCATTATGCATGTTTTCAATTTATCCCTTTCTACCAGCATAGGAAAATCACTAAAATGATCCTAGTTCTAAAAATATGGGACTCCAAGCTTCTCAACAATTACAGACCCATTGCGCTTCTCCCATTGCTCAGTAAATTACTTGAAAGGATTGTAGCCTCCCAAATGACCTACTTTCTCCAGATACATAACCATCACACACCAGATCAGCATGGATTTTAAAAAGAGCACGGAAACACCACTGGTCTGGCCTGTCTTATCAGTAACATCAAGTGTGCCATGGATGGTAGCTCCCTTACTACAGTCATATTTATTGACCTCTCCAAGACCTTTGACACTGTGGATCACATGTTGCTCTACTCTTAAATAATTTCTGTGAGTCTCTCACACAAAATATTCTTTTGTTTTGTGAGCTGTCTTTCTGGAAGACAGTAGTATGCCCATTTTAATAATGCCATTTCTGTCCCCACCCCAGTAAATCTTGGTGTCCCTCAGTGTTCCATTATCAATCCACTGCTAATCTCCATTTTTATAAATAACCTTCCTTCCGTACCCATACACTGTATATTGATCATGTAAGCAGATGATATAGTTTTGTATCTCAGCTCTCCCTCCATCACCACTATTAAATCACATCTCAGAAGGATTTTTCCCGGATTCAGGATTGGCTTCTTGGAAACAAATTGATCCTGAACTCCTCCAAGACCCAAGCTGTGCTATTTGGGTCTCTGGCCAGACTCCAGTCTTGTATCTTGTCCCTCTGCGTCAACTGTCATGATGAATCCCACATAATAATAGTGACTGACTTTAAATATATTGGGATCACCCTGGACTCTTCTCTGGACTTCTCCCTTCACATGTCCCTTGCCTTTAAGTCATTTAACACAACACTTTGCCTTACTTACCGCACAAGGCACTGCCTTATACCCATGGCCAGACTTGTCATTACACAGAGTGTCCTTCTCCCTCATCTCCTACTTGGACAGCTAATATTTTCCCATGCATCCAAAACTGCTCTAAGCAAGTAGTAGGTGTCCTCCAACAACATCTGTTGTTTCTCTTTGACTTCCCCACGACTCACACATTGCTGTACCCTTTATGCCTTCCAGTAATGCCCCCCCCCCCAACTGCAGCTCAGTCATATTCCCTACGGTGTTTACTGATAAATTGCTTACAATGCTAAGATCTCACACACCTCCCCTTTCCTTCCTCCCAGCACTAATTCAGGCCTACTCATTCAGATCCAGTAATGCTGCCCTCCTCGAAGTTCCTAGGTGCACATCTAAAATGAGGGAACAGGCTTTCTCTGTCTTTGAAAATCTCTGGTGGGAGTGAGTTCTAGAATGTTTGATGCAATCTTCCCTCACACAGGATCTTCAGGAGTGTCCTCTTTAGGCATCTTATGGGGTCGACCTCTTGCCACTGTGCTGATTAACTACCCTCCTCCCAATGCTATTTTATCCATTTTAATTGCCCTCATATCCCAGGGCAAGCACCCCCACTCACGATGTGCTCCCGCAAGCAATCTTAAGCCTGTATTTCATGTTGCAGAATGTATATTCATAATCAATTTTATATTTATACTGTCACACCCATGTCCGTAAACTTCTTAAACTGTTTATTTCTCTTGTTTTATGTTGTTTACCTGGTCCCAGGCTATTTTTCTGTACTCTGTAGCTTCTTGTGATTATTTGATCACACTGTTGTATTCTCCCAAGTCATACCTGAAAATGGGCATTTATTTGCCTAGTGTACCCTAGCCAATACACAAAAGCTAAATAAAAAAAATTAAAAGTATGCTTGCCGCATTTAGAGGCAAGTGTTATGCATTCTAATGCTTATTGATTCAGAGGTGTATTTTTAACTGGTTTATGCAATTCACCCCAAAAAACTAATAAAGTAGTCACTATCACTTATTATGAAGTGGATAGTAAAAATGCTGTGACATGATTCGCTGAGAGGCACTTTCAGTCAGGCCATTATCCTAGCACAACAGCACTGCTGAAAGTACCGCTTATCAAACATGCTCAGCACTTACCTTAAGAGCCATCCACTTCAGTCCTAGGTTGAAATGCCCTCAAGAAATATGGCATCACTGGCACCTTATCTTCGGTGAAGGTGGCTGATCCACAAGGCTCTGAGTAGGCCATTGTTGAAATCATGAGCACCAGCAGGCCAGTTATGATTGCTGCCTTCCGTGGCTTTTTCTGTAAGCCCTAACTGGGCTATAGCTGTGGCAGTGGCTCATTCATGAAACCCCAACTGGAATCGCTAACAGCTGTTTTCCATGGTCCCAACCCCGCCTGTTTCCAAGACCCTTGCCATCCACTCCAACACAGTGCTACTTGAACATCTGTTTACTGAAACCATGTCCCTGACTGTTACATCGAGGCCCCATGCATCCTGCAATAGTTCCAACTTCCTACCACAGTTCTCGCTTTCTATCAACTTCAGCTGAAAGAGGCTGCTCAGCCTCACTCACCTCTGCTGAAGCCATTGCTCTGAAACTGTCTCTTTCCTCAGTTATGCTCCTCATGCACTTTACATGCAGTGCTCGTGCCACCTACTGGCCAAACACCAATACTACATTTATAAAACTGAAATATTTTTTCCTCTTCCACTGTTTCTTTACTTTTGGGGTTCTATTATATAAGTTCCATCCTAATAATGGGTCTATTTCATAATTGCAAAGAGGCACTCCAGGGGCTGAATTGTGGTGGTATAATAGTACTTCTTGGGTGATGGGAGCACTTGGCTTCACCCCACCTTAGGCAGGCCATTTTCATACCACAATGTCCCTTCACCCCATCACCCCAGCATAGCAGTGTCAGTGGCTCAGCAGGTAGCACACTCACCTCTGAGGCTGGGAGATCAGTAGGCTGTGGGTTCTATCCCCACACCAGGCACTTGGGTTAATATCACAATACTGACACTGTAGTGCAGCATGAGGGGGTGCTGCACTCCTGACGTGCTGTCTTTCAGATGAGATGGTAAACCGAGGTTCCATCTGCCTGTTCTGGTGGTAGTTTAGGTGGATGTTAAAGATCCATGGCACTTCTCGAAAAGAGTAGGGGAATTTTTTTATTAATATAACATCAAAAGCAAATGATTACAATAGTGTTACATCACACACATTCATGCCCAAATCAAATAAAAAAATGAATTAAAATAAGTATTATAGTCAGACAAAAAAAAAAATAAAAATAAAAACCAAATCAAAATAGATATTACAGTCATGCAGTAACAAATGGGAGAACAATCATACCCATGTAAACCCACCTCTCCCCCAAATACAAAATATAATTAATACTATTCTCTTCTATTTATATTTTATAAACCTTGTGAATCCTTTCCACCAATTAGTCACCTTCCTAGTGGTAGAAAACCCTAAATCTTTAAGGAAAATCCTTTCCATGGCCCCTTGAATCAATAATACTACTGTATCATAAGACATCATTTTTTGATACAAAACCCATTGGCATCTGCCATAAATAATATGTTAAACAGCAGCAAAACATTTGCAAAGTCTCTAAATTATAAGTCTTCCCTAGCTGAGGAAAGTGACCCAAAACCAGTGTGTCATAATCCAAATACAATAACCATCTCATGTTCCATTTTGAAGTGAGGAATTTCCAAAGAGAACTGGCATATGTACAAGAAAATAAAAAAATGCTCACTGTTTCTTCCTGGGCAACGCACTATAAAAAAGGGCAAGTTCTTTCATTCAAAGCCTTATGCTTTGCATTATCCCTAACCCCAATCCTTCCATAGACTGTGAGCCATAAAAATTCCCACATATAGTCTGACAATCTAGGATTATTTAGTTGCTGGAGTACCTCCACAGTTCTCAGTGAAGGACAGTTTTTAAAAGCCAGTTCAACCGGATATAGTAATAACATTACTGTATTATATAATTGTGGTCCTTTACTGTCCTTTACTACCTAAGCCAATAAACCCCATTTAAAGAGTTTTTTTGCTATTGGCAGAAAATATTGTGGTATTAATCATTTCTGAAGGGGCTTAGGACTCATAAGCCAAGCAGAATAATAGTGAACCAACACATGTTTTATTAATAACCCATATATCTAGATGAAGATGGCAACAACCCAACCCTAATGTTTTGTGCTAGAAATAGTGTATGAAAAAAAAATAACCGGATCCACCATCCCTAAGCCCCCTTTTTTTTGCAAGATATGTGTATTGCCTTTTAATAGGGTTAAGTCTGTTACCCCATACCATCTGAAAAAATAAACTGTATATCCTTGTTTCCAGCCTTATTGGCAATGGAAATATCATTGCAGTGTATAATAAGCCTGGAATTAAAAACTGTTTAATTACTTATACACGTTTCAATTTTGACAATTTCCAATGTTTCCAAATTTGAATTTTACCACCTATAGAAGCTAGTGTTTTTTCCCAATTTAACTTTGGAAGATTCTGAGGCCCATATAATAATCCTAGAATTTTAATAGAATCTGAGGAGATTTGGAGTCCCTGAATAATAATTTCTGGTGGATGGCCGACCCCAATAAACAAACCCTGGCTTTTTTGTTTATTCATTTTTGAATTGGAAACAAAAGAATAAGAGACCATAAAATCCAAAAATAATGCCACTTGATTATAGTTGGAAAAAAACACACAAAGATCATCAGCACATGCCTGCACATGTAGTTCTTCCAAAAAAGGAGGTTCTAGAACCCCTTTCCATCTTGGAGATTGTGAGAGTGATTGAATCAATGTATCTATTATAAAAGAATATAATAAAGGACTTAAGGGACATCCTTGGTGCACCCCAGTGGGGACGTGGAACCCATCCCCAATTTCTTTCTGAATGATTGGGTGGATAATAACATTATTATAAAGTGATTTCACCCAATTTAAAAAAACTTCTGGAACCCCATACTGTTGCAAAGTCATGAATAAAAAGGGGTGATAAACCTGATTGAAGGCCTTCATTTGATCTACTGAAATAATACATCCAGAATGTTTATACAAACCAAAATGTTCTATCAAATCTTGGAGAATTATATGGGCATGTTGATTTTTTTTTCCTGGAAGCCCACAATATTGAAAAGGGGAAAGCACAGTGGCAGCAAATAGTTTAAGTCGAGTATTCAGAATCCCTGCTAAAAGTTTGTAATCGGAATTCGGAATCGTGATTGGTCTCCAATTATCTAAGAGTTCTTTATCCCCAGATTTATAAAGAAAAATTAATAACCCTTCAGGAAACCAAACAGGAAATTCCACAGTGGCTAGAAAAAAGTTAAACACAAGTTCTAAACAGTCAGAAAATTCAGAAGAAAAGGCTTTATATAGCTCAGAAGTAAGTCCATCGATCCCAGGTGAAGTCCCTAGTTTTTGAGATTTAATAGCAGTTACAATTTCTTCATGTGTAATGGGGCTAATTAAAAATGATTTATTAAATCTAGTATCTGGAAGTTTTATCTCCTGCAAAAACGTCCTCATATCCTCCACACTAGGGGACACCACCGGTGCATGAGAGAGTAGAAATGTCTTTATAACAGCACGAAGGCCCTTAGAATCCTGCACAAGTTGTCCTTCCTGATTTAAAAGAGCTACCAAATTTGTGTTAGCCTTATATTTTTTAAAGGCACCATAAAGATCACCTTGAGGATGCTTTTTCACACCATATTGAAAAAGCACCTGCAACGTGCTAGCTCTATTATATTGCATGTCTTGAATTTGTTGCTTTAAGGCTATTATTTGGTAAGAAAAATCACCTCTAGAGGTATTTGCAATAGAAATTAAATAATATAACTGCTGATGCAGTTTTAAATAATGAAGAAATTCCGAATTCTCCCTTGACCTCCCTTGATTTTTTAGCATAACACGCAAATCTTCCTTTGTGTCTCTCCATCATTGCCCCAAATCATCATATAAAAAGGAGACTGAAAGTTGAGCAAGAAGTAGCAATTGTATATTAGGTAATACTACAGGGGATTTTAACAAAAGGGCACTAAGTTTCCATCGTGTTTTCTGGATTTTTGGTAAAGAACTAGGGCAAAAATTACACTGAAGGAGCATGTGATCTGGAAGGTCTCCAGGAAGGTGTAAAAGTAAAGGGAGATTATCTGAAGGAAAAATCTAATCTATAGTGGCAGTGGTGGAGCTAGGGGGGGCTGGGGGGGCGGTCGCCCCTCCTGGCTGCCCCAATGTGAGTAATGGCGCCCCAACATCTTTTTGCAAATAACATTATTTTATTATAAAAAGGAAAAACTTATAGGGTGCGCACATATGGAGTTATATACACCAACAGATAGAGACTGGGCTCAATAACAAAACAAAGAAACACTTATAAAAACAATAAAAGAAAATAACAAAGCAGAATACTGACACCCCAACCCTCCCCCAGCTCCTCCCCCACCCCGCGGCTATCCGTAAAGCACATATTACTAATATACGGATGAATGAAGGAAAAGAACCGTTGTCATAAGCAGTAACAAAGCTAAATAAAACTTAAGTAAAGGAAGAGAAGAAGACAATACATGATCAGAGAAGGAGGAGGCTAAGTTTATACAAGAAAAAAGGAAAAAAACAAACACAGAAAGGTTAGCAGGATAGAGACCACCCAGGAAGAAAGAAAAATAATAAAGGACAAAAAAAACTAATTTAAGGGGGGTATATATAAGGAAAAAAAAAAAGAAATGAAGTAAAGAAACCTGATAAAACCAGGTGAGCACACATACCCCCATATTAAAAACCAAATTTGTCACTTAAACATTGGTTAAGTTTCTTCCAATAAATATCAAATTTCTGCAAATTATTAGCTAATGCATAAACAGTTCTTTCAGCGTGTAGTGCAGTCAAAAATTCCTCCCACCACTCCTTAAAAGAGGGAGTCCATTCATCTCGCCAATGCCGTAGAATCACCAACTTAGTGACCGATGCCACTAATGCCATCTGGACTCTTGAAATACTATTTGAAATAGATTTGTACATCCAAGATACATACCTCCGGAATAAAGAATGCTGTGAAATCATAAAAGGTTTCAGCCCTCTTGACCACCTCCACAATTCAGTACTTTTGGGGCATGACCATAATTTATGGAAAGTAGTGGCTAAAGAACCATCACAATTCAGACAGGCAGGGAGCAAATTATAATTCCAATGATGCAGTTTAGCAGGAGACCAATACATATTATGCAATAATTTGAACTGAATCTCTCTTAATCTATCTTGTTTAATGCATGTGGATGTCCACCCAGACTTTCTCCCAGATCTCTTCAGGCCAATCCAGAGACATGTTAACTTTCCAATAATAAGGAATGGGAGATAGGTTCAGGTCAAACTTAACTAAGAATTGGTAACACTTGGACACCAATCTCCCAGATGAACACACATCTGACAATTCGCCCATAAAGTTCCCACCAAGTCCGATCTTTTGGTATTCCTCAATGAAGAGGAAACAGAGCTCTAATTTGGGCTAACTTTAACATATACTGAGGTTTAACCCCAAATTTTAAGGCTAACCCTGAAAGCGGCAGTAGGGAATTGTCCTCATAAAATCGAACCCTAACCTTAGGGCGGGACGATAAGAATAAATTCCTGATGGGCAAGTTGCTCATCAAAAATTATGGTTCCGTGAGTAAGGGTTGAGAAGGGTCATATCTTGGATTAACCTTCAAACCAGCGTAAGTTGATGAATAGCCCTTATGTCCCATCCCAAGGGTATTTCTGAACCTTTTAGGCACTTTGACCAAGTGGTGTAAAAAAGATTCTAAATCTAATTTTAAATCCTTCGCTATTGCCTGGTCGAGAGCCAGGCCGGTAGTAGAAGAGTCAATTTCCCAGTCCATAAGACAGCCCTGGCAGCATGTATAGCCAAATAATATCTAAAAAAATCAGGTAACTGCAGGCCACCCAAACTACGTTGTTGACAAAGCTTGGAGTAAGACCTACGAAGCGGTTTATTTTTCCATACAAACTCAGAGCAGAGTCTATTTAAGCCACCAAACAAGGATTTAGGAGAAATAAATTCAGGTTAAGGAGGGGTATAAGATCCTCGGCAGACCACCATTTTCCTGTATTGACCTACTTGAGAAAGACAGAGGAAGTCTCACCATCTCACCAAGTCCTCTCTGATAGATTTAAGGACTGGCTTCAAGTTCAGCTGGGCCAGCTTCTTCCAAATTCCTAGAGATTTGGATCCCAAGATAAACTAAAGATTCAGATTGCCACTGAAGGCCTAGGATAAACACCATCCTTTACAAGGTTGGTAGAAAGAGGAAAAATACTGTTTTGGAGATTAAGCTTATAGCCCGAGAAACTGCTAAAGTCTTCAATAAGGCTCAGAGCCTAGGGAGGATAGTGTTGTATTCTAAGGTGTAGCATATGTCATCCGCAATGCCGACAATTTATGCTCTTGATCTCCAATCATGATGCCGTAAATTTGCTTATCAGACTTAATTGCTCTAATTAGAGGTTCTAAATACAGGTTAAACAAAATATGGTGATAGAGAGCAACCTGGCGAGTTCCTCTCTTAACGGAAAAGCTACTGAAATTAAATTGTTGCACTGAATTCTGGCAGTAGGGCATGAGTAGAGAATCTTAATTAAGGGTATAAATTGTTGGGGATACCAAATTTGAGAGTGTCAAACATATATGTCCACTCCACCCAATCGAAGGCTTTCTCCGCATCACCGAGATGAGAGAAGCCCAACAATCGAGCCGCTGATGCCGAAATTAAATAAAACAGCTTCCCAAATGGTCAGCCGAGGTGCGCCCCTCCACAAAGCCAGCTTTGTTCGAGCTAATCAGATCATGCCAAACTCTTTAGCCTAGAAGCTAATATCTTAGCCAAAATTTTACATCCAAATTCAGTAAAGAAATAGGCCTATAGTTACTAACTAAGTCGGTGGGTTTACCAGGTTTGGGTAGTAATATTATTCTGGCTTCGAAGAGTGACGCATCCCTGACTCCAACCTAAGACCAAAAAGAAAAAAGTTGTTGGAGAAATGGAGCAATATCAGTTTTAAATACCTTAAAAAGAGGCGTGAATCCGTCGGGGCCAGGCGCCTTATCGGTCTTAAGTGATTCAATATCCACCATTACTCCTCACAAGTTATGGGGAAGTTAGCTGCACTCTAGAACTCTGAGACAAATTAGGCAAGGGTAAGTCCTTCATAAACCTATGCATTTGAGAGAGTTGATGTACAGAAAGAGGATGACTGCATATAGGTCCTATAAAATGACACGAAGGACTGTAAAATGCCTTAGGGTCAGTAACTAGAGTATTAGAGTCAGGGATTTCAAGGCCGTACCCACCTAGATTCAGCTTTTTTGTTTAACTGCCAGGCCAATAATTTACCAGCTTTACTACCCTGTCCAATGTACAGAGCTCTAGATTTAACTGAAGAGTTAATCACCCTTCCTCAATGTAGCGGCATACCATGTTCCTCAAGGTGGACAGCTCAAATCTTGGTCCGCTGATCTCAAATATTGGGGATATCTTCTAGATCTCTGATTTTATTCAAACAGGAAGACATCTTCTGATTGCATTTCGCTTTCCTCACCGTAGCTATTCTAATTAATTCCCTCCACACCATTTTGAGAGCGTGCCAAGATTTGTCTAAATCAGAGATAGTGCCCCAATTAAATTTAATAGAATCTTGCAGAAAGGTACTAAACCTGTTTAGAGTGTTCTATCTTTAAGAATACTGTTGTTTAGGGCCCATGTATAAGATCTCTTGGGAATGAAAGACGGATCCAAACAAATTTAACTGAGAGTGGTCGGAAAATCACCCTAGGGGAGCAGGTCAGTCTCCGTAACCTCGGAAATGACCATTCGACTTTACCAGGAAATAGTCCAGCCTAGAAAGGGAATTGTGTACTGGTGAAAAAAAGGTATAGTCCCGAGTCGAAGGATTAAATAGTCTCCAGGGTCGATCAGACCTAAAAGATATACACTCAGCCAGGGCTTTGGGCGGAGAGGGATGTGACTTCCTACTAACTGACCTATCTAATTTGTCAGATTGAACTAAGTTCCGTCACCACCTAATAATTGGCACGTCCTAAAGGGAGATAAGACCATTGCCAAGTGGGCAAAGAAGGAGGGGTCTCAGCATTGGGGCCATAACAGACTAACACCAGAGGCTTCCCTCCCAGTTCGCTGGAAACAATAATTACCTAAGCCATTCGGGTCATCAAGTATTCTGATTTTACAACAGGATGCCCGGCTATCAGAATTACCACTCCCGACTGAGAAAATACCAGACCCAAACACTTGGCCTACCCATTTCTTCCTGAAGTGAGAGGTGGTCTGACAAAACATGTGTTCCTGTAAAAATACAACCGCCGACTGATAACATTCCAGATGATTCAAAACTATATATTTCTTACAATTATCCTTCCCCTTTAATATTCCATGAAAAATTTCAGATTAGAAACCATTCATCCTATTTTGCCCCAGAGTATTACGGATAGCTGCCCCACCCCACATATAACCAAGGTAAACCAAACCCACCCATCTCCAAACACCCCCACCCCAAAATAATCCCCAACTGAACTGCCAACCATAACCCCCAGGCCCGAAGCCCACTCCTCTTGCACTGGTTCAAAGTGAGCTATAGAGGTGGGGCTCCCAACCTCCTACACAATCACAAATCCACGAAGATCCACACAAACCCTACCGAAGTAGAAACACCATTTATAAATCCAAATATAGCCCCCTACAGGGTAATATTGGTGAATATCAAAGCCAGATACAATGAAATTTTTTGGTTGCTGAAGGCCCTAATACAGGCCATTCTACCGAAGAAAAAACAATTAACTATTTAATGGAGGACTCCTTCTAGCAGAACCTCCCAAAAAGAAAAGAGGAAAATGCTTGAGAGGAGAGCTGAGCCACTCCCGGTAGAGAGACTCATGTCTATCTGGGGCTTCCCCCCCAACATCTCCAGTCAAGTAACGGTTAAGACCTGACCCAACATGGGGTGGTGTCACATGGAGGTATACATATACATGCTCTTATAACAGCCCATAAGAGGGAGAAAATTGGAGGTGGCACCACCGGAGGATGGAGAGCCATAAATCCTAACAGTTCCTCCTGCCCCGGTACTTCCCGTACCACAATTGTATTAGGGGCTTGTCAGCATAATCTATATAGCCCTCCCACCACCTAACAAACCTTATAGCCATGACCAATTCTAATAAGAATGGCACAAAAGGTACAAAATAAAGCTATCATTAACATAAAGATCAGGCTAACACCCCCTCTGCTGGACATAGAGGAGAATAGAAACAATCTCTAAAATAATAAATCTGTTTAACTACTTATATATGAGTCAAGTAATAGGTTGGTGTCCAAGTAGACCAGAATTTGAATATGGTTGCTAAGATCTTGTAGTAGTGGTCTCAATAGTAAAATTATAGTCCACAAAAGCATAAACTGGTGAAACAGGCCAAAAATACAGCTGTGCTGAGCTATTAGGTACGGGAGATCCCCGCAGTCCACTCATAGTTCAACCTTTAGGGAAAAGATCTGGCATCAGACCACGGAGAGAAGTTAGTGCATCGTCTGCAGAATCATAACGTTTAACTCCTTCTTTTGTAGTGACCTCGAGTTTAGCTGGATACAAAATGCGATGGCGGATCCCCGAGGCCCATAATTTCGATGTAACAGGTCAAAATGCTGCTCTACATTGTCTCATTTTCCACGTCAGGTCAGGGACAAGGCGTAATTTTTTACCCTCCCAGTGAAAGGAAGATAGTTTCTTTGATTCCTTCAATGAATATGCTCCCTGTCCAGAAAGTTAAGGAGCTTAAAAATGATAGGGCGAGGAGGCTCTGCTGGTAGTGGCTTAGCTCTTTGTGCACGATGCCCCCTTTCAATGACATACTCTGGCCCATTTGGTGAGGGGCCCATTGATCTATTAAGTAGCTTCTGCAAGAACAACAGCATATTAGGACCCTCCTCCCCTTCTGGTAAACCCAACAAGACTAAATTGTTTCGGCGGCTTCTGCCCTCCAAATCATCCAGCCGCTCCTCTAATTTCGTGATCGTCTTTTTGCAGTCCGGAGAGTAGGCCTTGTCTTCTCAAACGCCGCTCAATTGATGAAATGGAGCCTCGGTGTCCGTGACACGCCTAGCCAGTTGGGTCAGAGCAGGTTTTATGTCTGCGACTTCATCAACCAGTTTAAAGAGTGCTTCTTTAATAACTGAGAGGTGGCTGTAAATCTTTTCAGGCTTCCCTCCTCGAGCCGTGCTCGATGATGAACTGCGGGCGTGGCGCTTCACCTCAATTCCTGATCGCCCGCTTGCATCGCGATCGCCGAATGGCACCAAATTAGACCAGAGGGGAACAGCAACGATGGTAAACATGGTGGGACCAGGTAAACTGCCTTGGTACTGTAGAAAATTGGCGAACTTGCTGGTTTAGGTCGGGAGCCCTCACGCAGCGACTGCTACTCCTCCATTGGCGTCACATGACCCCCCGCCCCACCAACATCTTTATTCACTGTTTAGTGCCCATTGTGGAGTCCATGTCTGACTGAATGACCCCTCCAGCTCCCAAATGCTCCCAAACCTGGCTCCGCCACTGTATAGTGGATGTGTATAAGTGTCTTTTATAAGTAAATTTTGGACCACCCTGCTGATAGCAGCTACTATTGACCATCCCAGACAACTTTATTAGTTGACATAACTCATTAGAGTCACAATAAATCTTTTTCCCATTACCCATGGGTTTGCTTCCTACTGATTTGAGCTCACAATTAAAATCTCCACAAAGAAAGATTTCAAAGGAAGTCAGTAAGAAAGGTTTTATCATCTAAAAAATTGTAACTCGTTCAGCATTTAGCTGTGAACAGTATACATTAATAAATCTGCATGCCATGGAATGCCAGAGCCCATCAAGGATCATCAACAGCCCTGGGATTAAGTCAATGAATTTTATCAAAGAAAAATCATAAGAATTAAAACGAAATCCTAAACCATCCGCCATTTGTTGTCCAAAGGACCAATAAGACAGACCCCAACACCATTCTCTTTGGAAAAACCTGGCCTGATCTAGGGTATACATCCAAGTTTCTTGTAGTAGGCACACATCCAGAAAGTTACTATGGATATAATCATAAATCACCTGTCTTCTTCTAAAGTTCAATAAACTGTGGCCATTCAGTGAACCTAGTTTAAAATAAGCTAGTTATGAAACCGGAGTGTCAACCATCTTTTTTCCTTCTCTTTTTCTTTTTACCCTTATAACCTTCTTGTGCCTGAAAAGGGGACGGGGGGTTATCCTGTATGGGTTGAGAATCAGGCTCCAGACAATCCATTTCTGAATCACCCTACGGTACAGACAACACAGCAAAATGATTACTGGTTTCCATCGCCACTGGGGGAGGGGGGGCAAGAGGAGGTTTAAGGTTCCTGGAGGGCCTTCTAACTTGAGTAACTGGTGGATTAATAGAAGAATCCTGAGATAAAACTTCCTTTTGTGCAGAATAACAGACAGGAGAAAGAAGGGGAGAAATCTTAACTGGAACACAAGGAGGGCTTACCTCAGATGTGTCCTGAGAAGGATGTGAGGAAGGGATAACTACTTCTCCTGTGTCAACAGAGGCTGTCTGGGTAGCACCTGTGGCCAGGTCTTGAGCCTTTTGAATTAAGAGATCTGGACTACCACTGGATGCTTTATTTTTTGCAGCCCAGACACACTCAGAAAAAACATGGCCAGTCTCCTCACACAGGTCACATTTAGTTAAATTAGGGCATTGAAAGGCAATATGACCAGTTTCACCACAATTATCGCATCGAGGCTTATCACATGAACTGGACAAGTGTGTTCTGGAACCACATTTATAACAGGCCCTGGGCTGCCCAGCATAAAAACAAACCTCCCTATCTCAGCCTAACAAAAAGGAGTTTGGAATATGTTCTATCCCAGTATCAGTTTGCCTGAGCTTAACTTTGAACCGCCATCCCCCTGTCCAGAACTGTTCTGTATCTAATATGGCTTTAGCAGAGCTTAAGATCTCACATTTTTGAGACAACCAGTATGAAATATCATCCACATGAACTCCCTTATTCCTAAACATTATTGTAACATATTTAATTAAGGGCTTCGTTAAAGGAATCACCAAAAAGGGAGTCCATGTGGGAGAAAATTTCACCTGGTTGTACCGTTCCCAAAATAAATCCAGGGCATAGGCTGAGCGAAAGCTCACATCAAAGTTATCTTCTCCTGATATATTTATGAAAGCAAACACCTCCCTAGGAGAAAAATGCAAAGAATCTTTTAATAAACATTTTCCTACATATTGCCTATCAGGCCTGACCTCCAAACCCCCCTGATATCGCCGTCGTACAGCATTTCTGTGTGGTGCTGCTTCTTTCTTAATTTTAGAAAATAATTCTGACATCAGGGGCTTCTCAGTTTCAGAGTTACCCTGTAATATGTCAGCAGGTTGTTCAGTTTCAGGAACAGTAATGGCCACAGGAGCAGTGGCTTGTAAGTCCAAGTCAGAAGGCCCATCTCCCCCCTGCACCCCTACAGGAGTTCCTGGGGTTATATGTGGAAGAGATAACTGTGGCTTCCATGTCAGTTCATTTTGAGAGAAATTCAGTTTGGAGCCCCAATCAGGTGGGGGTCGCCAAGACCCTTTTTCTAAAGTCCATCCAGCTTCACTTAAAGCTTGCTGAGGGGACCATGTTTCATCAGTCAGGGGCTGAAAAAGTGGAACAGCAGCCAAAGATACAGGACCAGTCTCTGCATGAATGGGAGAAGAGTCTCTTTGTACCCCTTCTAGTGTCCCTAAGTTCCTTTTGGAAAAAATCACAGCTGCTCTTTTTTCTTTCCCTTCATCCCCAAACTTCTCATGATTTGACTGAGTCTGTTTCGTGAAAGAGAATTCAGAAACTCCCTCCTGATTTAGTCGTTCTGTTTGAAAAACACACTTTACCTCTGTATTTTGTAATGCTGAAGAGGACGTTTGGACAGGAGCATGAAAAACAAATCATGTTTCTTCAGTCAATGTAATAGCCTGCCTAGTGGAAATGGAGCCTCCGTGCTCCAAGGTAGACACATCCAGGCATTGGAAGTCACTGTAGCAACCTGCGGTAAGCTGGGGGTAACCGCAAGTGATCCTGATTCCGTTAATAGCTCTTGGCACTGAATCACCTCTGATTCTTGACTGCCAGCCAGCGAAGAGGTACATAAAGACTGTTTGGGCTGTATTAAGGCAGAAACACTTGTAACAACTCACCCAACTGATCCTTGTCGGGAACTGAATGCACAGACTTAAAGTCCAGATCAATGACAGCCGGAGGCAAAGCTGTGACAGGTGAAGCCTCAGAGTGCAACAAAAGCAGCTGTTTCTTTAAGCATTCTTGCTCCCATACATGCTCAGCAAGCTGTAGTTTGAGCTGCTCCTGCCGGTCCTCCATAACAACAGTTGTAGAAAGCTCCATATTTCTCACCAGTGAGGCAGATACCGTTAAATCTTCGGTAGAAACAAAAATATCACCATCTTCTGGGTCTTTATCAGTACACTGACTCTCAGCTTTCTCAGTAGGTTCTTTAATCATTATAGTAGAGCCCAACCTTTGTCCATTCTCCACAACATCCATCCTCCACCAAGTCTGACCACAAGTGATCCAACTCACAAGCAGCAAGTCCCCCTACTGCCACCAATGCAGTAGGGGAATTTCCCTGGTGCAATGACCACATTTCCTCCATTCACAAAAAAATACCACCAACAGCATAATCCAGTTCAAGGTCAGTTGGCATTCATCTGTATCCCCTTCCCCCGGGTCATGCCTGAAAATAGGCAGGATTTGTCTAGTGCACTTACCCGGTCAACAAAAACTAAATAAATAAATAAATCCCTTACTGATTAAACAATCTGTTTACTTATGTATTTAGTTGAAAATTGGTAAATGGGAAAGGCACACTGAGCCAAGTTTCAATTGCAGGTGCAATCCGGGGGGGGGGGGGCAGTGGAAGAACAGTAGTACAATACATAATGAACAGTCAGTTGAACAAAAATAATAGTTACAGAGAATAAAGTGCAATCACTGCTCAATAAAAAAAAACACCTATTCAAGTGCAATGTAAAAGTAATAGCAATAAATTATGAGCAAAACAAGACTGACAACACATGAGTGAGCTGTAGGGTGAGTCATTGCCTTGCCTCATAGTCAAGGGAGAAACAGAGATTTATTTTTTATTTCAGTTTGAGATTAACACCTTTCCGCCAACGTCTCATTTACAAAGGTTCCAAGTCAAACATAGTACAGAACAGAATAAACAGCAACAACAGTATATACACAGAAGTACATTGGCATACAAAAGGTAACTTGATTTCAAGGTTACATAGGTTACATAAAAAGCAATTGTGTTTTGTTGTCAAGTTACACTTTGGTTACAGATTGTCTAGAAAAATTACAATGAAATTTCACCATCAGACCTACCTATATAGACAGGCAGTTCAAGTCTGTTGCTAGATGTAAGCTGCCCTATACTGAGTGCACAGGTCAGCAGAAGGACTTCAGGAACTCATGCTTGGATAGGGTAAGGCCACCAGAAAGAAAGACTTTGTTGAAGATGTGCTTGAGTGGCAGCCTGACAGGGCTTTGTCATTGGAGGTGGAGGGTCTGAGGTGAGGGACAGGGATGGGGTGATATAGGAAGGGTGGTCGAGGGGTTGGCAGTGAAGGGGAGGTAGTACAAGTGGGGGGTGGATAAGGTGAGGGCAGTAATACATGGGGGTAGGGGGTGGAGGAGGAAGCAGAAGATGGGACTGAGGGGGCGGGGGCGAGGGTAGGAGGGGGATAAATCAATAGTAATGTTGCAGTGAGAGGTTGGAGGGGACATTTAGAGACATTCCAAGTGCTTGAATTACAGTGTTCAGGGGACTCTCAGATTGTTAGTATAGGGGTTAGGTTGTGTTGGGGCTCTCACATACACAGGTGAGAGCTAGGAGTGCCCGGAGACAAGCATTGAATTTGCTGACCTTGCTACATTCAGTAAGGTCAAGGGGGAGGTCATTTACTGACTTGGGTCCTCTGTAAGAGAGAGATCTCTGGGCTACTGAGGTATGCTTAAAAGGTACCACCAGCCCACCCTTCAATGAACTTCATGTACTGACAGTTGGTTGATCTAGTTTGAATAGATAAGAGGTGGATTCAGGAGCTAGCCTGAGCATAGCCTTCTTTGCTAGAAGGCAGGCCTGGTATTGGGCCCAGAGGTGAAGGGGTAGCCATCCAGTTGATTTATAGAGGTCAGAAGTGTGTGTCCAGCAATCTGCTCCCAGAACCAGCCTACATGCTTTATTGAGGAGGGGTTTTACCCTTTTAAGGGCTGTGTCAGTTCCAGTGCAGTATATTATTAGGCCGTAGCCTACAGTAGATAGAACTGTGCTGCTTGTGACCAGCTTTAGGGTCTCAGAGGGCGTATAGTGATGGCGTCAATAGAGGATTTCTAGTTTTGCATTGGCAGTTTTGACTACATGGTCTACATGAGTTGTGAATGAGATGCCATTATCCATGTGTACCCCAAGATATTTAAAGGTGTCAACCTGCTCTAGTAGATCCCCTTTGCTACTCTGTACCTGCAGTTTCCCAAATTCCTTTTGGTTCTGTGGAACCATAAAAAGCATACCCTTAGCTTTTTATAGTTGAGCAGCAAGTTATTAGTACAGAACCATGTCCCAAGCCTGTGAGAAATTGCTTCCAGTTCATAGGTTATAGAGGGTAGATTTTTTCCACTTACCGAGACAACTGCATCATCAACATATAGCACCATGTGCACTGGGCAAACTAAAGGCAAAGTGTTTATGAAGGGGCTGAAAAGGAGTGGTCCCAGTACTGAGTCTTGTTGGACTCCAAGACTCATCTGTCTTGGCACAGACAGAGTGCCTTTGATTTCGACACATTGAGTCCTGCCTGAGAAGTAGCTCTTGAACCATGTAACCATATCTATGGACAGGCCTATTGAGCGTTGGTATTGCAGGAGGAGCTTATGGTTGATGGTATCAAATGCCTTTGTGGGGTCTATAAAAATAGACCCCATTGCCAAACCATCATCAAAGGCATTGTACATTTTGGAGGTGAAGTCAACCAGGGCAGTGATCGTGGAACGGTCTTTACAGAACCAGTGTTGCTGGGCACAGAGAATGTTGTATTTCAATAGGTAATCCATGAGCTGTTGGAGATCACTCATTCAAGGGCTTTAGACAGGGGAGGGAGAATGGAGATGGGCCTGTAGTTAGAGATTGGTGGCATCCCCTGCTTTGAAGATGGGGGTGACAAGGGACTTCTTCCACTTGTCGGGGAACACTCCTGACCTTAGTGAGGCATTGAAAACTTTAGTAAGTGGATCCTCCAGCTCATTTAATGTTAGTGCCACCAGCTTCATGTCAACAAGGTCGCTCCCCATTCTTGTCTTCCCTAGTATGCGTTTAACATATTTGATGGTGTCATTTCTAATAAATTGCTTGAAGTAGAAAGGATGGTTTTGCCCTTGGCCAATTGAGGCATGGGGTGGTGAGGTCTAGATTTAAAGTTGAAGGGGGTCAGGTAGTCGCTAGGAAGTACTGAGCTTAGATCAGTGAAAGCCAGGTTGAAAGCATTAGCTATGTCACCTGGTTCATGAAGTGTCCCAGTGGCAGTGACTATTAGCCCTGGTTGAGCTTTGGAGGGTTTCCCTGTGAGTGATTGCACAGAGTCCCAGGACTCCTTCCCGTGTCTCCAACTCCTTTTTAGTAGATCATGAGGAATCAATACCAGAAGGCAGGTAGCAGGGACCCAGTAACTGCCTTACCGAGGATGGTTAAGGCTCAGGCTGGGGAGGTGTCAAGAGGAAGGATAACAGTGGGGGTGGTGTTTGAGTTTCAGCTGGTGCCTGAGGGAGCCAGGGGATAAGGAGAGGTGGAGAGAGGAAGGGATTTAGCTCAAGAGTGAGGGAAGTCAATAGGAAAAGTGAGATTGCTTTGCAGAGGATCAGTGATGAGGAGTGGCAAAAGTGCAATGTTCCCTGGAACATAGGGAATAAGAGGTAGGAGAGCAATGGGAGAGGTGAGAGAAGAGGTAAGGGGGAAGAGAACCAAACCAGTACAGTATTTAGATATGAAGACTGTACAGTGAGCCTGGCAATGTGGGGACAGAGGGAGGTTGGATAGGGAGGAATAGAGGGAGCAATGGTGAGTATGGGGGGGGGGGTTGTAGCAAAGTGGCAAAAGGAGTTACTGATTGTGTCCAGTCTGGTGAGGGACATGGAAGGTATGGTGCCATAGACCACATCTTGTAGCTAGGGTATCATTATATCTGTTGAGCCTTTTTAAAATATAAATTATATTTATTTTGTAAGATGTATTGTGAACTTTTTGTATATTGTTTTGTACCCAAGGATCTCATTGTAACTGAGCACTGCTCAATTGAGTTTATCCTGATTCATAAAGTGATTTATGAATAAACATTTTACTTACCTACTTATTTACTTACATCTGTTTAGTTGAAGAAAGGGAGCACCATTTTGGTAACATGCTTCCTGCAGACATGCAGAGATGTGTAGTGTTTGCTGCGGTGCTAGGTACTGAGCTTGGGATGGAGTTTTGCATGGATGGCATCAATGTAGGCTGGCTGAGAAGTCAAGTCTACAGTCTAGTCACACACCAAGGTACTTGAAGGACTGAATTGCTATTAAAAGGCATACTGTGCAGTGCGGCGAAAACCAAGGTAAGGGGGAAGTGAGTCTGGCTAGTTTCTGACTGGTACCAAAGGTCAAGGAAATCATTTTGTTTTCTGTTGACTCTGAGTTGGTTGGATTGGAACCAGCGTATAATGTTGCTGAAGTCCTGCTAGAGCAGGTCTTCCACAGCTGCAGTGTAGGGACAGGAGGTAAAAATGACTATGTCATCTGCATACACATGAATATGTGAGTTGGCACAGGTAGAGGGGAGGTGATTCAGGAAAATGGAGAAGAAGATGGGATCCACGATGGAGCCCTGTGGGACCCCAGCCTGGATGGGTGGTGGAGGTGAGAGGGCACCTCCTACATGTACCAATTGTTGATGGCCCATGAGCTTGAAAAGAGCCAATCAACAGTGGGAGCTGAGAGGCCAGCAGAGCTCAGTTTGTTCAGGAGGAGTGGATGGGATACAGACACTGAAGGCTTTGGCCAGATCGATGAAAATGGCAGCTGTTTCATGGCCCTCATCCATCCCAGACATGATGGAATCAGTGACACACAACAGGGAGGAGATGGAGGAATTGTGCTTCTGGAAACCAGACTGGAATGGTGAGAGGAAGTTGGAGGATGAAAGGAATCGAGGAGTCTGGAATGGACTAGTTTCTTGAGGAAGATGGAATGGAAGTTGCCGTGGGAGGAGGGGTTACCCCTTTATGAAGTAGAATAACTTATGGCCAACATCCAGTACTGAAGAACAGCCAGAGGGAGAAGGAAAGGTAGAGTAGATGAGTAGGAGGAGTTGCAATATCAGGAGCTTAGAGGCGAATGAGCTTGGGGTCCAGAGTGTCAGGGCTGGACTTTGATGACTTGAGGGATGAGAGGGCAAATAGAGCTTCCTGGATGGTGATGGAGGGAAAAGGAAACCCAGTGAGGGTTGGGAGATGGAGGGCAATGGGAGGAGCTGGGGGGAGAAGAAAGGAATGTGCAGGTAACCCATTGAAGTGAGCAGCAACAGAGATAGGGTCAGACACAGATGAACCATTAACCAAGAGGATTGGGGGAGCAGACTGGGTGGGGGAGGTCAAAAAGGGAGTAGATGATGTTCTAGAATTTTACAGGGGAGTTAAGGCTTTTCTGGAGTTTGGCCATGAAATAGAGTGATTTGGGGGCCCAGACGGCCTTTGTACAATTATTCCCATAAGAGATTAGGTCAGGAGAGGAGTGGGATAATTTATAGTGGGCGCAGGCGAGATCTCTGAACTTGCCATGCAAATGATCCAAAAACCAACAACTGCTCCAGATCATGGGGAATCTAATTGCGTTGGCATTCCCAACTAGATGTGTTCTCTATGGAAGAAGCTACAGTATGTACCACAAACTGGAAGAAGTTGTAAATGCCTAGATACATATCAATCCACAATGTTAGAAATAAGGAACTTTCAAAGGATTAATAATACCCTATTTATGTTTGATAAGTCAGCACAGATGCTTGCTGCATCTTTAAAGGGGAACACTCATTTGTAAAGCCTAACTCCTATGTGAGGGGTTTCCACCCCTACAAAGAGATTTACAGCACAAAAATACATTTTCTTTTACAGTACTTGGCTGCTCCATATTTGTGATAGAAATGAGGGATGAGTGAAGTGGCCCATTAATTTTAATGTGATTTGATTAACTCCCACTACCTGAAGTTGTTCACCACTGAACATTTGTGAGGGATTAATATATGGGTCTTGGAACTCACTTTGTCAATCAGGAAGGGTGTTTTCAACTTATTTTCTGATTATTACTACTTCAAAGGTCTGACATCATAAATATTATACTACCTATGTATAATTACAGTTTTGGAATGTTATTAGTCTCACTGTCAACTTTGACCAATTCGTTCAAATGATTCCAAAACCAAAAAAAACAGGAACAAATGTTTATAAAAATGAACACTAGTTTCGGTAGCTATGAGCTAATTTTGAAAATTCACAATAAATTAACATTTTAAGTTGTCATTGCATTTTATTTTTCCCTTTTAATTGCAGCATTTTGAAATGTGTAATAATCACAGAACATTACATAGAAACATAGACTTTGACGGCAGATAAGGACCGCTTGGCCCACCCTAGTCTGCCTATTTCCCTACCTAGAGGATAAGCTGCAGATCCTATTTAACCAACAGCCTATTTCTTCCTACCCCCCACAAAAATTGCCTTATGTCTGTCCTATGCAATCTTGAATTCTCCCACAGTTTTAGACCCCACAACCTCCTCAGGAAGGCTGTTCCATGTGTCCACCACCCTCTCTGTGAAAAAATACTTCCTCAGATTGCCCCTGAGCCGTCCTCCCTCTATCTTCAAATTGCGTCCCCTTGTTCTTGCACATCTCTTTTTCTGAAAGATGCTACCCTCTTGGACTTTGTTGATTCCACTGAGGTACTTAAACGTTTCTATCATGTCCCCCCTCTCCCTCCTTTCCTCAAGGGTATACATATTAAGCTCCTTTAGCCTCTCCCTCGTGTGGCTTCTTTTGCAGACCCTGCACCATGTTAGTTGCCCTCCTCTGAACTGCCTCCATCCTGTCTATGTCCTTGCAGACATGGGGTCTCCAGAATTGGACACAGTACTCCAGATGGGGTCTCACCAACTGTCTGTACAGGGGAATAACAACTTCCTGATTTCTGCTGCTGATGCCTCTCCCTATACATCCCAGTATCCCCCTCAACCCTCCCTACCACCTTCTCACATTGCTTGCCAACCTTAAGGTCATCTGATATGATTACCCCCAGGTCTCTTTCCATTTTTGTTGTTGTTACTACCTCCCCCATTGTGTAATCTTCCCCTGGGTTTTTGTTTCCCAGGTGTATTACTTTGCACTTCTTTGCATTGAATCCAAGCTGCCATACTTCTGACCATTCCTCCAACCTTGCCAAGTCCCTTCTCATCCTTTCCACGCCTCCTTGTGTATCAACCCTGTTGCAGATCTTTGTGTCATCTGCAAAGAGGCATACTTTTCCTTCCAGTCCCTCTGCAATGTCACTGATGAAGACATTAAAAAGGACTGGACCCAATACTGAACCCTGCTGTACCCCACTAGTAACCCATCTTTCTTCAGAGTGGACTCCATTTACAATTACCTTCTGTGTCCTGTTGTCCAGCCAATATTTTACCCAGGCTACCACCCTGGGACCCACTCAAAGGCTGGTTAATTTGACTACTAATCTTTTGTGTGGAGCTGTGTCAAATACCTTGCTAAAGTCTAGGTAGGCCATGTCCACAGCCCCTCCCTGGTCTACTACTTTGGTCACCCAGTCAAAGAAATCAATTAGATTCGTCTGACATGACCTTCCCGCTGTGAACCCATGCTGCCTTGGGTCCCAGCCTCACTGGCCTCTAGGTACTCGACAATTCTTTCCTTCAGAAGTGATTCCATCACTTTTCCTACCACAGAGGTCAAACTGACGGGTCTGTAGTTTCCTGCCTCTGTCTTGCTCCCACTTTTGTGAAGGGGAATCACATCAGCCTTCTTCCAGTCCTCAGTTACCACACCATCCTCCCATGATTTGTTATAAAGGGTAGTCAGTGGTGTCTCTAGTTCTCTGCTTAATTCTTTTAGAATTCTGGGGTGAATTCCATCTGGCCCCATTGCTTTGTCTACCTTCAGTTTTAGGAGTTCTTTCAGAACCCTTTCTTCTGTGAAGGACTGATCGACCCTCCTCTCCAGAGTGTTTCCGTTAATTGGATTAGGCTCCTCCCCCACTTCATCTTTTGTGAATACTGAACAGAAGTATTCATTCAGTATCCCTGCTTTTTCACTATCACTCTCTGCCCACCCACCATCCATTCTATTCAGCCTCACTATCCCTCCCTTTGTCTTTCTACGCTCCCTGATATACCCATAAAAGGTTTTATCCCCCTTCTTAACCGAGTTGGCTATCTTTTTCCTCAGTTTGTGCCTTTGCTATTCTGACTACCCTCCCTGCTTCCTTCTGCCTTAACTGGTACAATTCTCTGTACTGCTCCTTCTGTGTTTCCTTATACTTCTTAAATGCTATCTTTATGCAATATTATATTCATTGCAAAAAAAACTGTTATTACACAAGGATAGAGTTTGTTATTAAAGCAAAACAAAGTATGGAATGTAGGGATGTTAGGGATTTCCTAAACCCTGACTGTGTTTACCCCCTTTCTCCACCTCAGTGACCCCTCCAAATTGAAAGCCAAAGCACAACCAAGCCTTCCTACATATGTTTTATCTTCACAAATAAATTACAGCATGAGTAATACACTGACATCCTATGACAAATATTGCACTGTTGTGAGATAAAAAGCCAGAAAATACAGGACTGGGGTAATACGCGTGTGTGTGTGTGTGTGTGCGCGCGTGTGTGTGTGTGTGTGTGTGTGTGTGTACCACATGCAATGCAGCTGCATTATCACATACATTGCACCAGACCTGTAGAGGATTTCAGCAGCAACTTGAAACATTTACCTCAGGCCTGTATGAAGGATTTACAACCCTGTTTTGGTATACTATGTTACAGGGGTCACAACCCTTCCCTGTACAGTAACAACACACCAGTGGTTGTACAATGAAAGGGTGGTAATTGCTATGCAATCTTCCCAAGAGCCATTCACAATATATGGCAATCTTGCAAACCTTGTCACAGTGTTTTATGACATTGCTTTCTGCAGAACTGTTATTGTGATGGGGGTCTCCCAACCCTGCAAAAGGGTGAGCCAGGGCCAGCAAAAGATGAGGATAAAGCAGAGACATGCAGCATCAGATCACACTGCAAGGGATCCAGTGCTAGGGAAGGGGTTCCTCTGGACACCAAAGAGATCTACCAATGTGAGTAGCAGGTAGCAGGCCATTAGACCACCGGAAATGACATGCTGGGAAAACCTTTTATTGGAAGAACCCAGAATCAGACCTCAAATATGGGATGAGTGGGTTGGCAAGACCACATCTGGTGGCACCACAGGACAGGCAGCATGATACAGCGCTATGTGACTAGTCCTATACTAGCATGTTAGCAGGTGCAAACTCCATCTAACATCTGGAAAAAACATTTGCACTGTGATTTCTCCAACTTCCCATGACTATGCAATTTGTGTACAACCCCAAAGGCTGGCATTGCAAGAGGGTGGCTATTTCCCCTTCATTTGTGCACCTCCCTTTGCATCTAACTATGGTGTCTAATATATCTCATCTGGCCCAGTGGCCTTAATAAAGATACAGGTTGATGGTTCAAGCAGCAGTCGCACTACCTGTGATGACTGGCCTGGTACTGATGTCGAGCTTGATGTCAGCATGATCCAAACCACAGGAGTTGGTGTGGGGGAGACATTTGGGGGGCCCTGAGAAAGCTCATTCGGGTGAAGAACGGGAACATTCAGGGCCATATCAGCTGCTTGGCTTTTGCACAGATTTCACATCAGTTTCTACATGATGGATTACAGTACTTGACCAGCCACTGATTAAAAGGCTGCACAGCTAATCTTGGGTTTAATACTGGGTTTTACTGTAGGACAGCAGAAGGCAATAAGCCCATGTTTACTGCCCCCCCCAATTGTCAGTGGTCATAACCTGAAAAGTTGGACATGATTCTGTGTTCATCCAATCTCTTTAAATGTCTGCAGGCTAGGGGCTTGAATGACTGAGTTGGGCAGTTTGTTCCAAATGCTGACCACCTTCTGTGTGAAGAAGTTTTCCTTAATCTCTTTTTTGATGTTTCTCTGGAAACCTGAAATGAGTATCCTCTTAGACTGTTTTTTTTTTATTATTTATTTATTTTAATACCCATGGCATTCTGTACTGTTTTATTCTGCAAGATTTTGAAAAGGAATAACAGGTCACCTCTCAATCTTCACCTCTCTAATGTGTGTAATAGTAGGTGTTCTAATCCATCATAGTAAGATTTATGTTTTATATTAGGCATTGGTTTTGTAACCCTTGTTTGAACCTCTTCTAGAAGGACAATGTCTTCTGTTGATGTCAATGCTAACATTGGGAACCATAATAATAGCTACTACACAATGTGGTCTGAATTCTTGCTATTTGCATGTGGCACTGGTGTGATTTCTCTACCACGAGGAGAGTGTACATATTTTTGTACAGACAGTGTCTCAGACTTGGAACCTGCTTTTTTCCCCGGTGGCAACAGGAAGCCCTTGTGATGGAATACGTTGGACCTACAGTATGTCTGCAGGTGCCCTGTGGTGGCTAGAAAGCAGATTTCAGTGGTTAGTAGAGGAAGTTATGTGGGCAGCAGGGCATAGGTAATGTAGGCCTAAAGAAGTTAGTTTACCTACTTTGTAAGTCATGATACAGCCACTACCCTTATCCATCCATATTGTTTATTTTTCATTTACATACAGTAGACTGCTGCAACTCCCATGCAGCTTGTTCCCAAGCTCAATCCCTAATACACTTCTGCTTAATTGCCTACGGGTTCCTGGAATTTCAAGCATGCCTCCTCGCTACTGGCCAAAATTCACTGCCTTCTAATTCAGCAATGAATTGATTATAAAATACTTCTACTGGTATTCAGATGCTGCAAGCAACAGACTCACCCCTCATACAGTACTTAACTGAAAAACCTTATGACCGTACATCAACACATCGATTCCAATCTTCTGACATACACCTTCTTGATGTCCCCACCATCAGACTGGCCTCAACTGTGACATGACCTTTTCAGTCTATGGCCTTTATCACTGGAACAGACTTCCCTTGGATATTTGATCATTTTCGTACTTTAAGTTATTTAAAAGCAAGCTGAAACTCTACAGCAACTTCCATCTACATTTTAACATCCCTTGATTGTAATTTTAAACAAAGATTTATATTTTATTTTGCATAGCACTTTGAAAATTTAAGAAATCCCTATATAAACTGCATTTAATATTTAGTGCCATTAGGCCATGATTGTAAATAAAAAACTTAGATGTCCAGCATCTAATGATTCTTTTCATTTGTTTTGCAGACTGTTATAAGCATCAACACAGTATTCTGCTGAAAAATCTGTTTCCCCTTGTTACACGAGGTTCTTGGACCCTAATTGGTACCCTCAGAGGTACACCGTAGACAGCTAGCACTTAAGTATATGTTATACTAACATATAGGGCTAAGGGCATCTACCATACAAGAGTAGATGTCAGGATAGGAATGCATATTGTTGTACTACACTTTGCTTGCTAATACATATATTCTGCTATGTATTTTTCTGTGTATTTCTTACTTGTAAGATGCCAAGACACCTGTGTCCTTGGAGTAATTATAATATGTAAGACGGCATTGCCACCTTTTGGTGATTTGTACCACTACACTGAGTTATGTAAGACTCTGTATAAGGACTCTTTTGTTCTTAAACTGATGACTTTACAGAATTGTATAATGTTATCCTGGACCGTGGAGCTACCTCTAATTTAGCCAATAGGGCTCATCTCTGTAACTAGAAATGTTTCTATCTTACGGTAACCATAGTAATTATCATAGGTATATAATGTAATGCACAAGCCTTATACCTCGGAGACCTGAGAGACCCCAGGAGACACAGAGAAACCTCGAGGTGTAGGGAATGCTTAGCACTGGCTCCCGGTTCGTATTGGTAAGAACTGCTTAGGGCAACTGTAATTTATCCCTTTGGTAGTAATAAATTGGTTTATTACTCTAATGCAATGTGTCTGTGATTACTTGCATTCCCAATATCGTCAAGAATCTGAAAGTGAGGTTTAGACCTCCTAACAAATTGGCAACCATGTGCAGGTGATATTTGGTGTTTGTAAGTTTTCACTTGTTGCTTAAACTTTTCCCTTTCCTACGGGGACAGTAGGTGTACACTCTCATATCGCCTCTCCCATTTTAAAACCAGTTTTTAGGAACTTGCAAAGTCTGACTGTATTTTCGGGTGTGGTCGATGCCATCTCAACCCACTCCATAGCAGCTTTGAATTGCAAGCCTACAACTTATACAGTAGCCCGGCTGTGTATAAAGTGTTCACGCTGTGGATCGATATGCAGCACGGTGACTTTTTCACAGTTTGAATTTTCATTCCCTCCCACACAATGTCCACCATATCAAATATCTGCACAGAACTGAAACTCGATGTCTCGAACTTCCTTGCCTCCCATGGAGGATGGGCTGACTTCGCGTGGGACACACGTCAATCCAAAAAACACTATACTGGGGATTTCAACCCAGTACACAGAGACGAGACAATCAGCCAATAAGTGTCAAGCTAAAGGGTTGATGGTCACGGCTCTCTACGCTGCTCTGGAAGCCTCTGAAGTGAGGTTTCAAACCCTTGATCTGCAGATTTCATCTCTTAAGCAACAGATGGGTTTGGAGGAAACAGACTGTATAAGACTGCAGCAGAACTTGGAGTCTGAACTCCAAACTCTGCGAAATGAAAAGGATTCACTATTGCATCATTCAGGTCAAGCTGGAGAACAGGAACTGTGTATGTTGAAGCAGGTGTGTGAAAGTTTGAGACAGGATAAGAGTCAGGTAGTGCAAATGAATGATTTGCTGAGTGCTGCAAATGCTCAGTTGAGTGATGAAATGGGTGAGCTGCAGAACGAGATAAACCAAGTACATAATGATTTAGAAGTGTCTATCAGGGACAATCGTGAATTGAGTGCTGCATATAGAGTGTTGCAAAAGCAAAAGCAAGATGAGGTTGATATGGATGTTGCAAGTGTGGGTCACAATGAATGTAGAACTAAGATGGTGAAACTGTGCCATCAGTGAGAGGTTCTGGCTGGACATGTTAAAGGCAATGGGAGACATAGCTCCTGCCTTTCATTCGTCATCAGAAGGGGAGTTATCTGATGATGAAATTTCACAGTACAATGCCCAGTCACACCCCTACTATGGCCCAGAGACCCAACCCAGCCATCCACAACATGGCGGGTCCCCACCCCCAACTCCCCATGTCATACGTCATCAACGTCGTGAAGCTCATCATGGGAGACGCTAACATGGTGGCCCCCATGATGGGGGGGGGGAGCAGGCCCAAGCCTAGTCCTGACAGCACCTCCAGTAGCCATTATTAATGTGGAAGAGAGGCAGGAGATAGAAACCATGATTGAAACTGCAATAGGCAATGTACCTCTTCCTGAGAGGAGTAAACAGGCTATTAAAACCCAGATTAGGCAGCTCCTGCAAGAGGCTGGCACTCAGGAAGGTATTGTCTGTACTGTGGCTGAAGCTGCAGCTCGGGCTGCCCTGGATGGTGCTCTAGACACTCTACCTCCACCTGATCGACCCAGTAATCCCCTACAAATGGCCTACTCTGTTCAGCAAATTGCTGACAGCATCAGTTGGATGAATCCATCTGACAACCTCAGCTGTCACTTGGAAAAGGTGCATTCTAAATGTAAGATACTTAGCCTCACTGCTGAATATCAGGTCCAAATACTACGCCAGACCATCAATCCTGGTTTGTGGGCCAAACTCCCCGATGCTGTTCGCCAGGATGGGAACGCTACCTTTGGCGAGGTTGCAGCTGAGCTCATTTCTGCTCACAGCCCAGGTGTAGTAGGAGTGATGCTTGCATATCCTGTGAAAGAGAATGCAAAGGAAAGTCCAGTGACTTACCACCAGAGACTCTGGATGGCCTACTGAGAAGGAAAGCACTTGGCACAAGAAGCTGTGGATGTAGATCTTATTGAATATAAGACCTTGTTCCTTAGGAACATGATTCCAGCAGTAAGAGAAAAGGTAGAGCCAACCACCTACCCCAATATGGATAGGTTTGCCGACATCCTTTGGAAAACTGAGAGAGTGTATCAACTCTACATCCGTGATCTGGGCTCCGGTTCCAAAAAGGTAGCCGCCTTGGAGTCCACTCTGGAGGCCACGACGCACTACACAGTAGAAGGGCAGGCCCAATGCCAACAGGCCCAACAACATCAAGCCCCTCCAGCTGATAATCAACACCCCCAACAGGCCTATCAACAACAACCACAACAGCAACAACAATGGGGTGGGAACCGGAATTGGCATAAGAATAGGAAGCTTAAGGGTAGAGGTAAACCGCAACAGCAGAGAACAGGCCCTTCATATAAGGAGATAGCTGAAGAGAATCGGAAATTCCGAGAGCTCCTGGGATAAGTACGCTCTGTGGCACATGCTGTTCTGGCACAGACCCTTGCGGCAGTACAACCGGCAACCTGGGCCCTAACCGGTCATGGGGACACCGGCAGTACAGGTCCTCAGGCCCATTCAGGCCTGAATCCAGAAGCTCCTCCCTATATAGCATCAGTGCAACATGGTGAAGTGATTCACATGAGCCAGGCCCAACCTTTACATGCTTCCGGCAGTACAGATTGACAATTACAGGCCCCAGTCTGGATTGTAAACAAGCTAGTCTTGGATACAAATGGAAGGCCCTGCACCGAGGCCGAGGTTGGGGGCCGCCTACTCATAGTTTTGTTAGATACAGGTGCAGCTGTATCTGTGCTACATGAAGAACACCCGGACACATCCCCTTGGTCCACCAGATGGAGGACCAACATGTCAGGAGTTGATGGTACTAGGCTACCTGCATACCATTCTCTACCCCTACCGGTGGAGCTAGGCCATCTAATGGCCTCACACACTTTCCAACTAATGGTACTGCACGATCATCCTAGTATCATAGGGATTGACTTCCTTGCACCACACGGCTGTGTGGTGGACCTAGCTAACATGCTACTGATACAGATTCAGGGTCAATATCATACCATTTTGATTCCTGATTCACACGTTGTGGCAACGATATCTGCCAATGACAAAGAGTATGACATCATAGATTTGTTCAAGAATCATGAATTTTCCCAAAACTCCTCCCTGTTTTGCAACGACACTTGGAAGCATTTGCAATCAACAAGCATGACTGTGGTAGGATGCACACTGTCATCAAAGTGCCAGGCCCAGCACATGAGAGGAAAAGGCAATATTCTTTCCCAACTGAGGCCTTGCCTTTCCTTAGAGAAACAATCAAGTCACTCCTCAAGCAAGGAGTGATCAGAACTTGTGTTTCCACTGCCAACTCCCTAGTGTGGTCCGTGAAGAAATCCACAGGCACCTGGAGACTTACTATTGACTACAGGAAACTGAATCAGGTCACCCCCAGTTGTTCTCCAACTGTGGCATCAGCACCAGATGTGCTATGACTTCTGACCCCTGATTTGAAATGGTTCAGTGCCCTGGACATCTACAATGGTTTTTGGTCATTGCCATTGGCCCTTAAGAGTCAATATAAGTTTACCTTCACCTTTGAAGGAAGACAGTACACGTGGACTTGCTTGCCACAAGAATTCCATAACAGTCCATCCCTGTTCCATCTCCACATGATGGACGCCCTTGAGAGTTTCTCTACTCCCCAATGTCTCTTGCAATATGTAGATGACCTGTTGCTGGCAACAGCCACACAGGAACAACATTTGGATCTCTTGGATGAACTACTGACTCTCATTCAGAGAGCAGTCTTGAAATGTAACCCAGCAAAAGCACAACTGTCTCAGAAGGAAGTACTCTTTCTGGGTCTAAAAATAACTGACCAAGGTCGAAGCCCTACCTGCAAGAAGGTACAGGGATTGCAAGACTTGCCATTACCTACCAGTGTGGCAACTCTTCGAAGGTTTCTAGGTATGGTGAATTATTCAAGAAATTTTATTTGTGATTTTGCTCAGAGAGCTGCTCCTCTGTATGAGTTACTCAAAAATGATGTACCATGGACTTGGGGCCCTATACACACCCAGGCTGTGATGTCACTAAAGCAGGCCTTGGCCTCCGCCCCAGCTCTGGTCAACCCCAATCCAGCACTACCATTCCATCTGGAATGTGCCACCTCTGATATTGCCATGTCAGTAGTGCTGGCTCAGAAGGTGCATGGCACCTTGAGACCCATTGCATATGCCTCACAGATCTTCACCCCAGTGGAACAGAAGTATGGCCTTTGTGAAAGGAACCTTCTGGCCACCTACTGGGCTGTCAAGCACTTCCTGTATATCATTGGGTACTCACCACTGATCATCAACACCAACCACACCCAAACCACCTTTCTGCTCTCAGATAGAGTGAAGGATGGGTCAGTCTCTAACACCAGACTGACACACTGGTCACTTCTTCTACAGGATAGAGACATACAGGTACAGCTGACCAAAGTTCCATCTATGTTAGCTCATGGCCTCCTTTTCTAGGGAGAACCCCATGACTGTACACTACAGTCACCTGATCTTCCAGATCCAGGTCTTTTCTTCCCTGCCACACCACAAATACTTGACAACACTTCTTTGTGCCGTGTCTTTACTGATGGTTCAGCATCCTACTATCAGGGAGAACAAATTGCAGGGATGGGTATTCTAGTAATCTACCCTTATGAGAACACTGTTAAAATATCTAAGCACTGTAGTGTAGCATCATCACAATATGAAGAGATGGCAGTGGTGGCCTGTACCCTCGAGTTCATCCAGCATGGAACCGAGGATACCATCATTTTTACAGACTCTAACTGGGTTTGTTGTTCTCTTACAGAATTTCTTCCCTTCTGGCAGAAGAACTCCTCCCTCTCCTCTGATGGCAGCCCAGTGAAATACAAGGAATTGGTAATATACATACATTCACTGGCACAAAAATTTGCACACAAACTCTATGTACACAAAGTCAAAGCCCACTCTCTCCATGACCCCTACCATGCCTTCAATGACACAGCAGACACCCTTGCTAAGGAAGGGGGCTGAGGGGGGGATGTCTGGATGATGGACCATCCAGAGGCTAATGCAGCTGTACACATTGCAGCACTCAGGAAGAAACCTGAACCCTTTTCCCCCTTGGATCTGTCTGCAGCCCAGCATTTTGACACTGAACTTAAAGAGGTGTTCAGATTCCTTGACAAAGGAACTGAAGAGAAACTTCCTACACATAACCCCTATCGGAGGTGTGAAGGTAAGTTACGCTTGTCACCAGATGACAAGCTCATCTGGTTCCAACCAGATGACTCCACCACCAAATTGTGGGTGGTCCCCAGACACATAAGATCTGAATTCTTGCACCAAGTGCATGACACCCCCACTGGTGGACACCAGGGAGCAGAAAATACCCTCCAACGACTCAAGACCACTGCCTGGTGGCCTGGTATCACCAAAGATGTTAAACAGTACATAGACAACTGTCTTGTTTGTGCACAAAACAACCCCATCCCTACCAAACAAAATGCCAAACTCTTACCACATTGACATTCTGGCCCTTGGCATGCCATACAGATTGATTTTATTGGTCCTCTAACCAACACCAGCAGAAATAACAAGTATGCTCTTGTGGTAACTGATCTCTTCTCTAAGTGGGTAGAAGCTTTCCCCACTAAGACATGTACAGCAAAAACTACTGCCAAAATCCTGGTGTAACAGATTTTCTCCAGGTGGGGTCTACCCCTCAAGGTAGTCTCTGACAAAGGAACCAGTTTTACAGGTGAGTTGATGAAAGAATCCCTTGAACTCCTTGGAGTTCAGCAGAAGTTCCACATACCCTACCACCCTCAATCCTCAGGTCAAACAGAGAGAGCCAACAGACGGATCAAGCAAATGCTTTCCAAATTCATTGAAGACAATCCCAAAACTTGGGATTCCCTATTGCCACTACTCCTTATGGCAATTAGGGGTACACCCTCAGCCACCACCCAGCTTACACCCTTTGAGGTGATGACTGGCAGACAGATGAGATTACCTGAACACCTGTTGTTTGACCTGCACACCCCCACTGCAGACCGTGTGTCTGTGGACCAATATGTGGAAAAACTCAGAAAAGGCCACATACACACACACTTGTATGCTGCCAACTGCATGGGGCAAGGCCCAGCAACAATCCAAAATACAGTTTGACAAACATGCATAAGAAGTGGATTGGCAAGTTGGAGATCAGGTAATGGTACTTCGATTTGCACATCCCACCCACTCCTTCTCCAACAAGTGGGAAGGCCCATACCCCATTGTCAACAAGCTTAGTCTGGCAGTCTATCAAGTTAGACTCCCTCCATAACAACAAGTTGACTGACAAATGGTTACATGCAAACCAGCTGAAACTGTATAAAGGAGCTTAAATTACTTTTCCTCTCCACTCTGGGCGGAATAGTACTAACATACTAATCTTTGATCTTCCTTTTCAGATACACTGACAAGATGGCTATCTTGTTCCATTATCTCCTCCTCTCAGGAGTGATCCCCTGCATCCAAGGCATGGTACCGGACCTCCTACGACACCTCGATCCTCCAGCACCTCCTCCAGAGGGAGTATCCATCAATATACCAGATAGTATGATCACAGTCCAGGAAGGTTCCGATGCTTACCTCACTGCCTCGGTTGTTGCTCCTGATAAATCTACCCTTCAAATTGAGTGGCAAACCACATCACAATGACAAATTCTCCCCTGTGGCTAAACTCTCCAAAGGAACTTTCCAAGGTTGGCCCAATGCTAAATTATCCCCAAATGGTTCGCTGTCCTTGTTACAAACTGCATTAAGACATTCTGGTTTGTACAACATAACTGCCTTAATTGATCCTTCATACTGTAATTCTTTATCCAGAGATGCTGCTTGAAAATTTTGTGCTATACACCACATGGCTTCTGCAGCCATGTACCTCTCTGTGTTACCACCCACTGATAAACAGCTTTTGGAATGTCCAAAGCATACCCCTGGTCCCCGTAGTAGTCTAACAGCCACTGCCCTCCCAGGTTCTTTGATTAATAACTTACAGTTTATGCATATACCTGTTTTGTTTAATCTAACTTACTGGAATATGAAAGAATTTGGTATGTGTCACAATACTAACACATGAGCATTTTATAGTACATTATTGCTTGATAGTTTAGCTGCATTTCAGATTCGTACGCAAGACCCTATTGCCAGGGTCCATTCTACTGAACACAGAGGCAACTTCGGGAGGAAGCCCTCTCCTGATACTCTAACTCATAAACATAAAACACATGAAGTTGACAGTTCTGATGTTACAGGTGCAACAGGTACTGTCACAGGCCTTTTTGGTACGGCTATGTCTATCTGGAATAAAGCAAACATTGCTGCTACCAAAGCTCATTCTGCCAAATTTTCCACTGGTTTGGTCAACAACATTCTACCCCCATTATTGCATGGTGTGGATGGCCTTAGTCAGGAAGAAAGATACACTGTACACAACATGCACGACATTGCTAAGGCATTCACTGATTCTAAAGATAAGATCAACATACTCATACAACAGAACAACAAAGAAGCAGATAAACAGTACATTGCTAGAGAGATACTTTGCTCTGCCAATGGCTCCTACATTATCACTACCATCAACAACCTCTTCCGTGATCTAGAATCTGGAAGAATACCTGACATTATACATGATAGACGCCTCTCCAAATGGTATTGTCCATGATGTAAAACCACTAGCTGTGTTTCCATGTGTATACAACAGATTTTAACTATACCTCTTTCTACAGCTAGGAATTTGGGGTTTGTGACCAGACATCCTAATACTGGTCCTTGTTTCACTGCTAAGAAGTGTTCCATAACAGATACCATGTTTGTTTCCTTTACTGTCTCTTTACCACGCTTTGATCCCACTACAGCTTTGTTCGACAAGCTTGCACTAGTACACTCTATTGGGCATTTGGATGAAGATATCTACAGAGAACGCCTGGATCTGCCACCTCTACTGGTTTACCATCCTTTCCTGGGTGCCTGGGTGGCTCCGCACATGGACTGCTGTGCGAAAAAACAATATATTTACTTGTGCCGATGTGATGTATTTGATGTTATTCAACCTGTTTGTGGTTACTCTCCAGACAGCATTGATTGGACTTTCACCATGGATGATGACATCACTGCGAATGGCACCAACTCCTTTGACTCGACTCTGGCTCCAGATAAGTTCTACCAATCCTATCGTGAGGAGGTTCATCGCCTGTCAACACGGATTTCGAAGATGACCTACACCTGCCCTGTCCAGTTGCTAAAGTGGAGACTCCCTACTGTGCACTCACAGTATAACTCTGATGGCGAGTATTGCGTGGTCACAAACTACAAGTCTGTGGATCTGTTACATGTGCTATTGATTACCCCAATTTCTGTTTTGTTCCCCACCAGAAGACTGTCATTGGACATACTGTTATAACCCCCGTCCTCCTCCTAGATGCAGACATTATTGATGGTAATCCCGATTATCTGCTCACACTGTCAGAATACTTACCATACTTTAATGTACACATAGACCCATTTACACTTACATTAAAATCACTTTTAGACAGGAAAGACTCACACCTCATCCACATCAACAATAATATGACCAAAGCCAATGAAGCTATTCTCGCTCTGATTAATGATGGCGATATGAATAACGCATTGACTAACACCTGGTTAGAGATTACTTTTAAAGGTTTTGTTATTATACAAGCATTTTTAATCTTTATTCTGATTATTATGCTCTGCTGCCTACGGCGCACACTGCGCCAACACCATGAGCAGCTTGAGTTCCTTTACAAAGCTTGCGCGTTGGGTTTGTAAACGACCACTGCTCATGTCCTTTCCCTAGACAATTGCCTGTGTTGCCCTTGGAGGCAACAAGGGGGGGGAATGTTACACGAGGTCCCTGCACCCTAATTGGTACCCTCAGAGGTACACTGTAGACAGCTAGCACTTAAGTATATGTTATACTAACATATAGGGCTAAGGGCATCTACATACAAGAGTAGATGTCAGGATATGAATGCATATTGTTGTAATGCACTTTGCTTGCTAATACATATATTCTGCTATGTATTTTTCTGTGTATTTCTTACTTGTAAGATGCCAAGACACTTGTGTCCTTGGAGTAATTATAATATGTAAGATGGCATTGACACCTTTTGGTGATTTGTACCACTACACTGAGTTATGTAAGACTCTGTATAAGAACTCTTTTGTTCTTAAACTGATGACTTTACAGAATTGTATAATGTTATCTTGGACCGTGGAGCCACCTCTAATTTAGCTAATAGGGCTCATCTCTGTAACTAGAAATGTTTCTATCTTATGGTAACCATAGTAATTATCATAGGTATATAATGTAATGCACAAGCCTTATACCTCGGAGACCTGAGAGACCCCAAGAGACACAGAGAAACCTCGAGGTGTAGGGAATGCTTAGCACTGGCTCCCGGTTTGTATTGGTAAGAACTGCTTAGGGCAACTGTGATTTATCCCTTTGGTAGTAATAAATTTGTTTATTACTCTAATACAACGTGTCTGTGATTACTTGCATTCCCAATATCGTCAAGAATCTGAAAGTGAGGTTTAGACCTCCTAACACCCTGAAAAGTTGTTTAAAAAGTCCTAATTTAAAACTCAAATATTTGTTTAGAATTTTTTTCTAAAATACCCAAACCACCTATTCGGGGCTCATAGAACTTGTCAGCAGAAAAGGACTGCTTTGCCCACCTAGTCTGCCCAGATGTTCCATTCCTAAACTGTCAGCAGTCCCTAACTGATCTCGTGTGACCTTTCTGGCCTAGTTACTAATATTCCCCTATTTCTATTCCACCACTTGCGCTGGCAGTCTGTACAGGCATCAACCACCCATTCCACGATGGTCCTGGTGCTCTTTTTTTATTTGAAAGAGACTCTCTTCCTGCATCCAGTCTACCTCTCTGAGGTACTTGTACACCTGTATCATGTCCCCAATTGTCCTCCTGTCGTTCAGGGTGTACATGTTGAGGTCCCTCAGTCTCACCTCAAAGGGATTCTCATACAACCCCTGCAACATTTTCATTGTCCTTCTCTGGACTGCCTCCACCTTGTCCATGTCCTTTTGGAGGTGCAGCCTCCAAAACTGGACACAGTACTCCAGGTGGGCTCTCACCAGCAAGCAATACAATGGCAACACCACCTCCCACCTCTTGCTGGCGATACCTTTCCCTATGCACCCCCATTATCTCACTAGCCCAATCCACTGCTTCATCACACTGCCCTGACACTTTGAGATCATCAGTTATGATAACTCCAAGGTTCATTTCCTGCTTACTGACTGTCGGCACCTCGCCCCAATCCTATACTCAGCCCCTGGGTTCCTAAGTCCCAGACACATGATTTTGCACTTTTGGCACTGAACCCTGACTGCCATGCTCTTGATAACTCATTAAGTTTCCCAAGGTCCTATGCATTCTCTCTACCCACACTTCGGTGTCCACCATATTACAGATTTTGATATCATCTGCAAAAAGGCATGCTTTCTTCTCCAGTTCTTCTGCAATGTCACTTATGAAGACATTGAAGAGAACTGGTCCGAGTACTGAAAGCTGCAGCACCCTGCTGATCACTGTCCCATCATTAAAGTGAGTGTGTTAACCAGCACACTCCGTCACCTATCCCTAAACTAGTTTCTAACCCAAATCACTACTTTAGATCCAACCCCTAGGCTGCTCAATTTCTGTATCAGTCTCTTGTGTGGCACAGTGTGAAAGGCCTTGTGAATATCCAGATAGACAACATCCACTACTCTCCCCTGATCTATTTCCCTGGTCACCCAGTTGAAGGAATCATTCAGATTCATCTGACATGCCCCAACCCCCCCATGAATCCATGCTGTCTTTGGCCTTGCAGCCCATAGAATTCAAGATAACCTACCAGCCTTTCCTTAAGCGGGGTTTCCATTAATTTCACCACCATTGAAGTGAGACTGACCAGCTTAAGCACCAGGTCAAAATGCCGAAAGCAAAATGGCATGGTCAAACACTGCACCATGTGGACATAAGAAAACAGGCACCATCAAAACCCACTCCAATACATAAACCAACTCTGAAACAACGCACGCTGTAATAACAGTGTGGGTTTTGACCACATCATTTTTGCTTTTGCCGTTTTGAATTGACACCACCAGTTTTTAGTTGCTGGCCTCCTCCCTGCTGCCACTCCTATGTAGAGCAGCCACATCTGCTCTTCTCCAGTACTCCGTAACCATGCCTGATTCCAGTGAACTCTTGAATAAGGCTGTCAATGGGGCAGCTAGCACCTCCCTGAGTTCTTTTAGTACCCTTGGGTGTGTCCCATCTGGTCCCATAGACTTGTCTACTTTTAGAGCTGCAAGTCCCTTCAGGAATCTTTTCTCATTTCTCACCCCCCTTTGTTCCTGCTACTACCTGGTGGTCAATTCCCCCTACCCTCCACTATGAAGACAGAGAAGAAGTACCTGTTCAGGATGGCAGGTTTTTCTTGTAACTCTTCTGCGCAATCTCCCCCTGCTACCCTCCTGATCCTTACTATCCCTCCCATTGCTTTTCTCTTCTCACTCACGTATCTGAAAAAAAGTCTTATTCCCTTTAGCTATCCCTTGGCTATCCTTTCCTCTACCTGCACCATTGCTCCCCTCATCACCTTACCTACTTCCTTCTCTTTTACTTGCTATATCTCCTTGTCCTCCTCCCTCTGTTTTTCATTATACCTCCTGAATGCCACACTTTTTTCCTCACCACCGTGGCCACTTCCCTACAGAATTACAATGGTGTCTTCTTCCTTTTAATTTTTACTCATTTCCATTATGAAGAGGCTGTTGCCTTAATTATGCCTTCTGTTATTGTTCCCCACTCTGCCTCTACCCCCTCCCTGATGATCCTGATCCCTTCCCTATGAGGCAGTTTCTAAAGCAATCTCCCCTTTCTTTAAAATCCACACCCCTAATGTTCTGGGCCCTCTTCCTCATGAGGTTTTCCTCTGCTCTTGTCTTTATGTTAAACCACACTGTCCCACTGTGCTATCTGCAATGATGTCCCTGTTTGCAAGCACCACATCCATCACTTTCCCATCCTAAGTGGGTTCTTTAACAAGCTGCCTTAGAAAAGCTCCTTGTAGGGAGTCATGGATGGCACTGCTACTTGCCAAAGCCATCGTTAGAAGGTCCATGTCTGTCAGACTGAACTCACCAACTAGCATCACCTCCTACTTACTTGTCATTCTGATGATGGCTTTCTCAAGTCCCTTATTCAGCTACTGTCCATGTGCTGGATGTCTGGGGCACTACTCTGGTATGGAAAGCAACCCCACAGCCTGTCTCCAGGATGACTCGCAGCACCTCTAGGGCTTCCTTTTCCTCTGGATGACCTAATGCCTCCATGGCCTTAATTCCATCTATCACATATAGTGCAAAACCTCCTCCTCCCTGCCTTGTTTCTCCTGAACAGAGAGTAGCTAGGTATGGCCATGTCCCAGTCATGGTGCACAGTGCAACACAACTCTGTTATGGCTATGAAATCCAGGCTGGCCTCTGTCATACTGGCCTCCAGATCCAGAATTTTATTTTCCAGACTCCTTGAATTGGTGCACATAGCTCTCAATACCTTAATCACTCCCTGCCTGCTTCACTACTTTCACCCCTTACAGTCTGTGCTGTAGCCTGACGCTCCACCTGACCCACCTCTTCACTTTTTTACTTTGTTCATTCTCTGTCTCCTATACTCTAACTTATCTGGTTAATACTCTTTTATCTCTGCTTTGTTTCCACCTATATCTTCTTGCTCCCCTGCCATAGGGGAGTTTACTCCTCTTGGGCCCTCCCTCCCAAACGCTCCATTATCTGGGGAGGAGGCAATTGTTGCCTCCCTTGGTTTTACAACCTCCTCCAGTTATATTCAATGCTCATACAAGTAACATTTAAACCTCCCATTAGGGCTGTGGTCCCCATCCTGGAAGGATACAGGCCAGCTACCATAAAGAGACCGATAGCCTACCAGGTTGGCCCTATTCCCCAATGTAGCTAAAGCCCTCCTCCATGCACCATGCCTTTAATCAACTGTTAAAAGCACTGTTGCAGAGTATCCTATCCTCTCCCCAGCCATATACAGGTAACACCAAGGCAAAATCCATCATGCATGCCTCCTGTTTGAGACATATCCCCAATTTCCTGACATTATCCTGTACTCCCCCTGCCCTGTCTTTTGTCAGGTCATTTGTCCCTGGTGAACAGTGATATCTAGCTCCCTCCCTTCCATCTTCTGCTTCCCTAGCAATCCTCTGGATGTGCTCTTCATCTCTCCAAGTTGAAGCACCTCTCAGGCACTTTACCTCCCTCTGCCTTCCTCCCACCACTCCCCAGTTTAGCTCCCATCAAAAGACTCCCCTACCAGCAACTGCTTCTTCCTCAGCTGGGGACCTCTTCCTTCCACCTTGGGGCCTCCTCTTCTGAAGACTCCCACTTCCTCCCTTTCACTGCTATGGGTGCCTTCTCTTGGCTGCCTTATCTTATCAGTATGGCAAGGAATTCTGCAGTGATAGGCTGAGGAGCATGAACCCTTCCCACCACCCCCACCATCCTGTAGTCCAAGGTCCAACTACTTTGCCTCTGCTGAGGCATCCTCTGGGAAATGGTGGCAGACTTTGTGGTTCCTGGGTGAGGCAGAAGGTCATATGCACCTTTGTCAGTTCAGCACAGAGGTCAGCAACCTCTGCCTTCAACCCCAAGAGATAAGTACAAATGGAATAGCACCTCAGTCTCCAGACGATATACTGAAAGACTGCGACCTTACACTCATTGCACTGCACCACTCTGATCTTTTCTTCCTTTACTTTATGTATATTTAAATGTCCCTGTACCCTTCTGCTTCCTTTCTACTCCTGTTGCATTTCTACATCTCCTGTTTGTCTGTCTGAAACTTATTTTTTACTTTACTCAAGATAGGGTGTCTCTTATTTTCCCTTTTCTAACCAACCTACCTATACCTAACTTGTTCTGATGTCTGCTACTCTTTACTCACTTACCTGAACTTTGTTACCCTACCTCTTTACATAGAAACATAGACTTTGATGGCAGATAAGGGTAGCTTGGCCCACCTAGTCTGTCCATTTCTCCAGTTACAGGATAAACTGCAGATCCTAGTTAACCAACAGCCTATTTCTTCTTACACCCCATGAGAATTGCCTTATGTCTGTCCCATGCATTCTTGAATTCTCCCACAGTTTTAGACCCCACAACCACCTCAGGAAGGCTGTTCCATGTGTCCACCACCCTCTCTGTGAAAAAATACTTCCTCATATTGCCCCTGACCCCCCCATCTTTAAATTGTGTCCCCTTGTTCTTGCACATCTCTTTTTCTGAAAGATGCTACCCTCTTGGACTTTGTTGATTCCACTGAGGTACTTAAAAGTTTCTATCATGTCCCCCCTCACCCTCCTTTCCTCAAGGGTATACATATTAAGCTCCTTAAGTCTCTCCTTGTATGGCTTCTCTTGCAGACCCTGTACCATTTTAGTTGCCCTCCTCTGGACTGCCTCTATCATCTCTATGTCCTTGCGGAGATGGGGTCTCCAGAACTGGACACAGTACTCCAGATGGGGTATCACCAACTGTCTGTAAAGAGGGATAACAACTTCCTGTTTTCTGCTGATGATGCCTCTCCCTATACATCCCAGTATACCTCCAGCGTTCCCTACTGCCTTCTCACACTGCTTGCTAACCTTAAGATCATCTGATATGATTACCCCCAGGTCCCTTTCCATTTTTGTTGTTGCTACTACCTCCCCCCATTGTGTAATCTTCCCCTGGGTTTTTGTTTCCCAGGTGCATTATTTTGCACTTCTTTGCATTGAATCCAAGATGCCATACTTCTGACCATTCCTCCAACCTTGCCAAGTCCCTTCTCATCTGTTCCACCCCACCTTGTGAATCAATCCTGTTGCAGATCTTTGTGTCATCTGCAAAGAGGCATACTTTTCCTTCCAGTCCCTCTCCAATGTCACTTATAAAGACATTAAAAAGGACTGGACCCAGTACTGAACACTGCGGTACCCTACTAGTAACCCCTGTTTCTTCAGAGTGGACTCCATTTATAATTACCTTCTGTGTCCTGTTGTCCAGCCAATCCTAGGCTACCACCTTGGGACCCACTCCCAGGCTGGTTAATTTGACTATTAATATTTTGTGTGGGACTGGGTCAAATTCCTTGCTAAAGTCTAGGTAGGCCATGTCCTCAGCCTCTCCCTGGTCTACTACTTTGATCACCCAGTCAAATAAATCAAATTAGATTCATCTGACATGACCTTCCCGCTGTGAACCCATGCTGCCTTGGGTCCTGTGTCCCACTGGCCTCTAGGTACTCAACAATTCTTTCCTTCAGAAGTGATTCCATCACTTTCCCTACCACAGAGGTCAAACTGACGGGTCTGTATTTTCCTGCCTCTGTCTTGGTCCCACTTTTGTGAAGGGGATCTCATCCACCTTCCTTCAGTCCTCAGGTACCACACCATCCTCCCATGAATTGTTAAAAAGGATAGTCTGTGGTTTCACTAGTTCTCCCCTTAATTCTTTTAGAATTCTGCGGTGAATTCCATCAGGCCTCATTGCTTTGTCCACCTTCAGTTTTAGGAGTTCATTCAGAACCCTTTCTTCTGTGAAAGGACTGGGATCAACCCCCCTATCAAGATTGCTTCTGTTAATTGGATTTGGCACCTCCCCCTCCTCCTCTTTTGTGAATACTGAGCAGAAATATTCGTTCAGTATCCCTGCTTTTTCACTGTCCCTCTCTCCCCATCCACCATCCATTCTATTCAGCCTCACTATCCTTCACTTTGTCTTTCTATGCTCCCTGATGTACCTATAAAAAGTTTTATTCCCCTTCTTAACCAAGTTGGCTATCTTTTCCTCAGTTTGGGCCTTTGCTATTCTGACTTCCCTCCCTGCTTCCTTTTGCCTTAACTGGTACAGCCCTCTGTCCTGCTCCTTCTGTGTTTCCTTTACTTCCTTTCCTTATACTTCCTTTCTTTGTTTGCCTGAAACATTTGCTACCCTACCATAGATAGAGCATCTCTTATTTTCCCTTTTCTAACCCTCCTACCTGTATCAACTTTATCCTGGGCGTGTACTGTTACTTTTCCACTTGTGGTATATCTACAATCTGAAGCTACCTTCCTTGTTGCTGGTTGTACACTGTAAACAATAATGTGTCATCTTCATACCTCAGTCTGGTGTCCCCCACCTGCAGAGTCTTTCATCTGTCACTCTTTGAAATTTTGTTTTAAATCTTTGTAGACTGTAACTGATCATTAAAAAGGTATGATAAAATCAGAACAAGAGATTGAGCCCCACTTTCAGAGCCAGCTATTAGCACTGCACACCCCTTAGGTGGTGGAGCTAAGAGTCGTACAGTCGTGTGTTCCATCTGGTGTGCACTGCCTCACTGAATATGGGAGATGAAGGAAGTAAGCAATAATACCTGACAGAGTGGGTGGTATTGGGCTATACCGGACCACCTAGGGGCATAATGGAGTCTGATGCCACTGGCAGAAGGCTCCTATTGTCCCTGGAAGGTCCGGTATAGCCCGATACCACCCATCCTGGAGGGTATTATTGCTCTTAGAAAATGAGCACTGTAAAAAAAAAAATACATATAACAATAATTCTTAACAAAATACTGATTTCAAATAAGTTTTGTAATAAAATAGTTCCTCTGCCTATGCATATGATGCATTTTTAATGTATTTATTTTATGGACTTCACTTGCTTTGACTTCAGCATCCAGTCAGGCTACTCCAGGTCTGTACAGTGCAAATCACCTCATCCCCTTCTGTGTCTCCCCTATCGTAATCTTTAACACAAGAGATCCGCTGCAATCAGGAATGTCTGGTGACATTCAATACTGCGTGAGAACCAGCTTGCAGACTAGTTTTCTTTTTACACTTGTGCTTTTTCCTATGTTTTGCTACAACTGGGGCTAACATTACATGCTATCTCTTATTTTTACAAAACACACAAACATTTACTGATGTCCATTATGCAATTGTGCCAGGATTTATGTATTCAAACAGAGTGCCAGATGGGCGTTCAACTACGGCCTGCTGCAGCTTTGGCAATTACGCTCCTTGTATGTTCGGCGTCGTTCAGAAGTCTGAATGTTGTCCTGCATCTGGATGCTTATTTGGTGCTCCTTGTAAGGTATTTACTTCTCTCTACACTGTGGTGGGTGTTTTAAAATGTGCGTTTTTGTGTGTGGGGAGTACTGCAGGTCGGAAGAGTATTGCTGAGTACACCTCCCTACAAGAGCACCAGTATTTTCTTCTGGTTCCATGCCGCAGATGGACGTCCAGCTGTGGCATGAAATGCTAGGAGAGTACTGATGCTGTCAGCTTCAGGCATGCTGCATCTTATTGCTTTGCAACAGTATTTATTTAATTTACATTGCTTGCTGATTACTACACCAGAATGGTCTACTTTGTGTTTTAATGCTATAGTCAGCCTGATAACTGCTGTTGAAAAAAGATTTTTTACGCTGGGTGATTGCGGCCTAACAGCGTCTTTTCTCTTGGTCAGCTTGTAGCTGCTGCAGGATGGTGGCTCAGTTTTATGAACATTCAGGGTGCCCACTGATCAGATGAGTTATGGGGCTCCCCACATTCGTACTTGTTTTGCTGTGGGCCTCTAGGAAAATAAATGAATCTCTTATTCGACTGCTTAACCAATGAGATTCACTTATTTTCCTTTCCCATTTTCTAACACAGCATACAGTGACTCAGCTGCACTAACAGAACCCAGTAAAGAGAAATTGAATCACAGGTGCAAAGGCAGGTAGTGCGGCCAAAATGGAATAGCACCCTTGTATCTGTGATCTATTTTTAACTGTTGCCATGCATATAATCACATATGGCATTCAACACACAAAGGGGCAATTTGCATGCCATTATATGCTCATTATCTGCTCTACAGTATACTGTCATGTGTAACCCCTAGATGGCGTTATCCCAGGGGCTACTACCCCTGCCTGATTTGCCACTAACAGGTTGAGGGGCCTGGATCCAATGGCGGGTGCCTCCACCCAGAGGTCAGGGTTTGCAATAGTTAAACTAACTTGGTCACAGCCCTCTGGGACACTGCACGCCCCTTTCTTCCCACTAGTGGCCCACACAATATATCAGAATTACCTTCACAGTATACACTTACCGCCAGGTCTGGTTCCGCACTGGGACCTCCTGTGAAATAAGATACAGTGCAACAATCACAGTACAGTACTTTAACATAGACAAATACCTCAGGCAGTATAACTTTGCTGAAACAAGCAGCTCTGATTTATTTAGGGGAATATAACAAGGACAGGGAAATCAGGTTAATTAGCTTATCACTTTACTATCTACCTTGGCTCTGTGCAGGCCTATCCCTACCAGTTACTGTCCCTGGGACCCAAGCCCCAGTGGCTAGTCCAAACCATGGCAGTTGGAGGCCCTTTCACACAGTAAAGGAAAATTAGCTTAAACAGTCAGCAGTACAGTGATTCCATTTGGATTTAATGTGGCAATTCAACAGGAGCGACCTTGAATTAGTACTCACGACCTCCAAACAAGATAGAGTCCTTCAACGTCAGCAGGGCTACTTTTGAGCTCCACGAGACTCTTCACACATTTATATGGTAAAAAAAGAAAGTACTATACCAGGCAGGCTGCTTCTATCCCGATCGCAATTACTGCACAATACCCGGGAGAACACACAGCAGATTCAGTTCCTGACAGACCGAGTGCAATTCAACAATTTCTTCAGTCTTCTACAGGGTGAGCCTGGTTTCTACTCTTCAGAGATCCTTTGATTCTTTTCACAGGACGGATTCAGTCCTAACAAGCAGTTACACAAGCTGCAGACCGGAACTCTGGGCCTTACACACGTTTTTTGACTGAAACTGTGCACTGAAGGAGCACAGGGTTTCTTTCCCCTTCACTCCCAGATCTAAAACTGAAACTCCAACAGACAAAACCGGGCACTTCCTTTGAGTTCCTCCCAGTTCTTGACTGGATTGGCTGTCACTCACAATAGACTGCTGCTGTTGGTCCAAAAAGGCGCCGAAGTCTAAACTACATCTCCCAGAGTCACTGCCCATACAATCCTCTTGTGGCTGGCTCAGATTATGAGTCCAAGTTCTGATTCGTCCAAGGCACCATTTTAGAGCTAGCTTACCCCACACTGATTGGTCCAGTTCAGCAGTTCAAAACCAGAATGGGGAACTAGGCAGACACAGTTCTGACTGCAAAAAGCAGGTTAGACAAACTGTAATTTCATTATTACTGTAAATGATTTCTGGCAAACAGTTACATCTTTCAGATAGGTTCCTTTGCACTCTAGTGACTGCAAAATGGAGTGAATTGGCAGCAGCTCGAGTGGTACTCAAACAGAGAAGCACACAGTCCCCCCATACAAACTAATTATGTCTGCAAGCAGACAGCTCTTAAAGAGACAGTGCCAGAGGCTCTAAAAACACTCACTGATAAATGGCTTAAACGCCAAACACCATTCAGGCTTGGAGCATTCAAGCAAGCTCCTGGAAGTCTTTTGGGAACCCCCATTTGCAGGGGTGTTACACATGCACAACTATACAGAGGCATTGAGAGATGCTGTGCTGGTCTTCCCACTTCACATGACCAGTCTTTTAGTAAGTGTTAAAATTCCCATCCCTTACAGTCAATGAGCCCCCACCCTCAATTGCCAGTTCAGTCCCCCAGTACATGCTAAATATTCCCCATCCCTGGCAGTCTAGTCCCCCCCAATGCCAATCACCAGTCCAGTCCCCCAGCACATGTTAACTTTTGCATTCCTGGCAGTCTAGTGAACCTCTAACCCCTAATTGTCAAATCTGATCCCCAGTACATGTTAATGTCTTCATTACTGGCATACTACTGGACGCCTGATCCCCGATTGCTATTCTGATCCCCAACATGTAGAACTTCCCATTTTTTGGATGTCCAATAGACTCCCACCCCAATCAGTCAAATGCACCCTCCTCCTTGTCCCACACATACAGCACTGTTAACTCCCCCCAGTGGTACCTCACTCACCCTACCTGCCAAGACCCGACAACTGCCTTCTCTCAGAGACTATGACTGGCACAGCCCCTCCACTTGCCACCTCAGTTGGCCACCATCTGACTGACAGGGAGCCAGCATGCACCTACTTTAGAAACAGCTGTTTCTACAGTAAACACATGCTTGTTCCCTGTGACTCAGAAGGCCACTGACCAAGCTTGTGGGTCAAGAGTCTGTGCCAGTTGCCATCTCAGGGAAAGGGCAGCTGGCAGATCTTGGTAGGTAGGGTGAGTGTAGTGCCACCAGGAGGAGGGGGCGGGGGGGCAGAGGGTGCTGAGTGAGCAGTACAAGGAGGGTGTGTATGAGTGTGATGGTGGAGAGTCAGCTGGGACAGTCAGGGATGAGGATTTTCACATGTACTATAAGATCAGATTGGTAATCAGGAATGTCCACTAAACTGAAAGGGATGGGGATTTTAACATGTTCTTGGGGATCGGACCTGAGATTCGGTGGTGGGGGGCAGGTGACATTAGCAGGGACAGAATGCCCATTCCATCAGTCCTACCCAGCACTTGGCCAGATTGGGGGCAATACGTACCACTGTACACTTAGTTATTGGTAGGGTTTTGCAAGCATTAAGCTATTTAGTGCATTTAAAACCATTGTGCCCTGTATGCAGGATGGGATCCCTCATTAGCATGTACGCAGTGGTATATTACGTGTGTTGGCACTATCAAGTTTAGTGCCCTACACTGCAGCAGCCAAATACGGCTCCCAGCTCACCCAATTATACTAATCCATTAGCTCATCGCTAAAATATTTAGCTATGTGCTGACCTTTTGAAGATAGGGGCCATGTTCATGTTTGTGATTTTATTTTTCTTTCATTTCTATTAATGTACTGTATCTCTTCCCTTCCTTTCATATAGAGCCTCCATCCATTTGACCCCAGTGATACTGCTACTGCATGCTTTCTGATCAGGGCTGCTTCCTCCAGTAACCTCCCCATGATCTGCAGTGATATGTAGGCTGACCCAAGAATCCAGCTCAGGTAGTCAACAAATCTGTCAGCTTTCAGGTTTGCATGTGACTGGAGGAACAGTGGGTAAGTTGTGGGCTCCCTCTGGCATCCACAGCCTATGGTAACATGACAAGGAGATGATGGGACTTTTCTGAGGAGTGTTCCTTACTAATTGACTCCTCTCTCCCCAAGCCACCAGGAAGCAGCTACAATACTTAATGGGGTTGTGGTTGTCAGAATCCTGCCCACAGAGCTATTGCATGTCTATTAAGGACAGTTCTGAACCTTCACCAGCCCTACCAGGCTCCCCTGGCTTGGGATCCAAATGCAGGTCTCCTGCATGCTATTCACTTCCTTAGGTTAGCTCGGCTTCAAGTTTGCGCTAATAAGTAACTTTAAAATTTCAGGATGAATCTTTATTAAATACATAGTGTTTCCTGTCCATGGACTACCAAATGGCAATGCAATTGGTTAAATAAGATTATTTAGTACCAGGAGTGAGATGGCATAGTTAGAGTATATGACCAGATCAAAATTAGGGCAGTCTTGGAAGTCCCACATACAAAATCATTTCTAGAGTTTTGGGGGATGGTATGGCATCAGTGATTAGAGACAGGAGTTGGAGTGGGTGTATACATGTGAATGTAGTGTAAAATTTAATGTGGTCACCATCAACATTGTCTGGCAATATTTCAAGCTCCAGAACTGACATGTGGATAACCCCTCCTAAATGTATACATGACCCTTTCTGCTTCTGCTTTGTTTCTGGCTGGCACCTATCCACCCCAGAGGCTCCCTTTCTCTATCAGAGGCTGCCCTGCTATGTTTCTATCTATCTCCAGTAGCTATCCAGCTCTAAAGTAAGATTTCATCCTAATGTACAGTATAATTGCTTATTTGATAGGCAGGGGGCAGACTTGTTGTTTTAGGATCTACAAATGGCCCAGGGTCCCCGAACTGTATACCACTGGTGTATACTATAGGTTCATAAATGCACATGTGAGCATGCTAATAACAGAGAGGAAGTCAAATATTTAAAAGGAAGAAGTTATTAGTCTATACTGTTGTCTTCACCCCTTTTATTCAGTAAAACTTATTTTTTCCTAGTGTCTGCAGGACTTGCATTAACCTATGTTCGGTAACTATTGCCAAGGAAAGACAATCACAGTAAACATGTTTGCATTTGTAGCACATTTGCCTTTAAATATAGGAGGCACATCATTTACTAATACTATAAAATGGCACACTTCAAGGAATAAATCATTAGTTTTAAACTGAGCTAACCTTGTTCAGATTTAGCACAACTCTAGTGTTCTAGTAAAGTCATCCTCTATATATTCAAAGCTGACATTTTCTGAAAGTTCCTCAAAATGTGATTCACTCTCAGCTCACCTAATTAGTCAGGAAGAATGTAAATTAATACTCTCTGTCTGGGTCAAGCTGATCTGAAACAGTTTTGCAAACACCCACTCAAAATACTTTATGAGCCAGAGAGGTGAAACAGAAGTGAAGTTCTCCAGCCCTTAGATATGGGACTGAAATATTCACTTGCACTATAGCGCATCTCAGAGTTTTACATTGAAACTTGAGTCTGAAGATCTGTAAGTGATCAACATAATTGGTTAAAGTTCTTAGACCTTGCCCTCAAAAAGGTCAGAACTCATTTAGAATGTATTTGTTCCAGCTCCAAGAAACAGATTGCCCTATGATTATGTAGCATGCAAGAATTAAGTAACATTTTGAGTTCTTCAGAGGCCTTAAAAAATGAAAATGCTTGCCTGTTCAGAAAAAATGTATTTGTGTATATACAGTACAGAATGGAATGTGGAATGTGCCTAATAAAAGTATATCTGACATTTTATGAGTATCCTGCGACTCAGGACATTGTGAGTGATGAAGCCACAAGTGTTATCTCAGGGGTCACAGATCACAGTAAAATATCTGGTCCAGGATTCATAAAACTTTGCCCAGGTGCAAACCCGGTTTTGCACAAGCAAATTGGTTTTGCTCTGAGTGGATATTCACAGCAGACCAGTTTGCATGCTGAAACCAGGATTTACTCTCAGGCGAAGTGTAGAGGGGGTCACTATACAAATGAGGGGGACAGGACCTGCATATCGGTACAGTCCTATTCAGAGAGCATTTGTTCCGTACAAGAGCCTATAGTGTGGTCCTCTTGCGTGGAGAAAATACCTCCAGCTGAGACATTGCCTTAATCCCATGCAACACTAGTGGTTGGCTTAGGTATTGCATTGCCCATGACCCTCAGCACAAAAGTTCATGGTGTCCAGTGGGCCCCCCCCCAATCCCTCACCCAAGTGAACGACATGTTTTCTCTGGTGTCCGATGGTCCCTCCCACCACACAATCCCTCACCAGAGTGAAAGATATGTTCTCCCTGGTATCCAGTGATCCCTTTTCTGACCAGATCCCTCACCCAAGTGAAAGATATGTTTTTCCTGGTGTCCAGTGGTACCACCCCCACCTGATCCCTCACTGAGGTAATGATATGTGTTCCTTGGTGTACAATGGTCCCTCCCTCCACCCATTCCCTCGCCGAGTGAAAGATATGTTTTCCCTGGTATCAAGTGGTCCCTCCTCTACCGGATCCCTCACCCAAGAGGAAGATATGTTTTTCCCTGGTGTCCGGTGGTCCTTCCCCCCACCCAGTCCCTCGCCAATATGAACAGACTGAATGATGACTGGGTTCAAGGGCTAAGTTTGTGCTCCATGGCTCTGATGTGTTGTAATAGGGCATTTGCTTATTGCTACCTGTCTACTGTGTCTGCTGGGAGTAGGACTGAAATGCATACAATGCTATACTGACTATATTTTTATTGTTTTTCTATTTCTTTGCTTCAATAAAGACTGCTGTAATATATATTTACTGTTCAATTAATTTAGTGGTTCTAAAGGGGGGCGTGAACATATCAAACATTTTTGAACAGCTATTTTTTTCAATTCTACAGTACAATGGTTTCCCTGGTGTCTAGTGGTCCCACTCTCACCCAGTTCCTCACCTGAGGTAATGATACGTTTTCCCTGGTGTCCAGTGGTTCCCCCCAACCCACTCCCTCAGCCGAACAAAAGATATGTCACCTGGACACCAGGGAAAACATATCCTTACCTGAAGCTAGGGATCGGTTGGGGGTTGGGATCACTGGACACCAGGGAAAACATTATATTATATTGGGCATGGGATCAGGTGGTAGGAGGGACAACTGGACACCAGGGAAAACATATCTCAGGTGAGAGATTGGATGCTGGGAGGGATCACTGGACACTACGGAAAATTTACACATTTACAATCAGACTAACAATCGGCGGGGGGGGGGTAGATGGACCACTGAGCACCAGGGAAAACTTTTATTTTTACAAAATCTGGCCAGTGATCAATGAGGTGGGGACCACTAGCACCAGGGAGAATTATATCCTGAACACTGGGCCGGTGATTGGTGGGGTCATGTTAAATTCAGGTGTAGCCTATGTAAATGAGCCCATAATAAGCATGCAAATAGCCACACAGCATCTTGCATGCCCAACGGACTCATTTACATGGCTGCTTTTCTGAATTCCAAACAGCACACCTGCACTATTCATTGCAGAGCCATAATCCTGGCTGCATGTCAGGGCAGCACTGGTGGGATTTGTGGTAGCAGTAATGGGGTTAGCGCTGACTTGTTCTGGCCCTGTTCAGAGTTGGACAGTGCATGTGCGTTATCCAACTGTGAATACCAGCAACCTTTGACACCTGGGCAATCACAAAGGGCTTAGTCCTAATGGATGATTGTTATCATTAGCCTAAAACTGATTTAAATGAGTACACTTAAACTTACACCAAACAATGAATACTTTATGTATACCAGGTACCTTTACAGTAATAGTTAATATGAGGAATTTTCAGTCATCAAAATGCATTTTGCATTAAATGAACTAGGATTTCTATGGATGACTGAATGTACACAAACCAATGACTTATATTTACAAGGACTTGTACAATCATTTATGTAACTGAGATTGCTGGACCTTGTTTTTTTTTTATGTTGTAATTGTATTATACACAAAAACACCAATAAATATCTTTATGGAAAAAAGAGCTAAAATTCAGACACAGTTTGCACCACATAGCTCTCATTTGCACTCACAGTGAATGAATGTGTCCTATAAATAGATAAAAGAAATATCTTGAAGGCAATGATACCTGTTCATTCTAATTGAACTTTAGCGAGACTGCATGTCACAGCAGACAGATAAATCTGCTTGTCAAGGACTGAAACACAGACCCACATCACACCACACAGCTCTCTTCTTTACAGTCACACTAACTTAGGACAAAATTTACAACATGCCTTATTTAGAGACAAGGAAAGTGTCCAAGAAGCCATCTAAAACATGGGCTGCAAATGAGACATTTTGTTATTGAACCCAGTTTTTCTATTAATATAAGAAATGGCAGGGCTACCGGATTCAGGTATTCCCTGATTTTTCCCAGGCACTCAATGAGAGGAGCCATGAATTCATGCAGGCATGTCATGTTTTAATGGACCACCAGATACCATACAGCCTACGGTACCCTACTACATTAAGAATGACAAGAAATGGTGCACAGTATTCTTTCTCTGACTCAGAATCTGTGGAGGAATTTATTACCAGATTCTGACCCAATGCTCAGATCAGAGATTATACCCAACCCAGTGGGGACAAAGTGATGGACACCACTCCTGTCCCCCCGAACCACACCACAGGTGGGAAATTTAATCAGCCGTACCATCACATCTAGCCTAGTCTGTGCTGGATTATCCCTGGATGGCTAAAACTAGAAAGTGCAGCCATGGTGCAGCTAAATGAAAGGCCTTAGCAGGCCATAACTCCGACTCCCCAGCACAGCTCTCCAAAAGCTGCTACCAAAGTAGGGAACATGAAGTTTTCCAGGAAAGATCAGACAATAAGTCATTGGGCACCCAATATTTGCCTCTTTATCAACTGCAGCCTTATAGAAACAATACACCAAAGCCACAGTGCCTGTGCTCTCTTAGTCTGGCTGAGAAAACTACTTTACAGCTCGCTGAATAAATCACCTCACCTGAGCCTGCCCAAACTCCGATGAGTGCTGTGCCTAGCTCCATGAATCTATGGTTTTGCACCTACGCAGAAGTTGTAGCTGCAGTGACACCAACTGCTGAATAGGTCTCCCAGGGCAATGGCTGACTGTGCCCTCCTGCCTGTCTTGACGTTATTTGGCTATTCCCCAAAAAACAAATTGGCGTATGGATTAGAGAAATAATGAATATTTGTGGACAATCCAGTGGGCCTTTTAAAGGGGCCACACATAATAATTGATACAGTAAGTGCAGGTCAGGAAAGCGCTGACTAGTATGCTGTCCCTTTAAGGTGTTACTTCAATTTACAATGGACCCCCTTATCAACTTGATGTAGGCTGCAGCTAGCTATGCTCTGCTGTCCTTAACCTCATCTCAGGCAAACAAAGTGAATAATTTATATACTGTATGGTAAGAGATAACACTGTACTCACTGCCATTTCTTTTTACCCCTATGTGTATAAGGGCTAGCTAACTTGTAAATGAGGCACTGAACAGCAATTTTGATTGGATCTTTCATGGGGCCCTGATGTTCTTGGGGAAAAAAATGATGTACTTTAGTTATGGTTTAGGTACTGGGCCATAAGGAGTGCCCAAGGGCTTGATAAGTTTGATAATGGCCTGTTGCCAGTTTGTTAGTTTGAAATATATCCCCAACTCCAGTCTGACGCAAGTTGACATGACTACCTAACCTATGTAGTATTTTTTCAGGTGAGATGGATCTCCAAGATGTCCAACACAGAAAGTAAAAAAATGCCACAAAATGGAATCAAGGGAAGCATTTGACAGAGACTCTGCTAAGAACTGCTGGCACTACCCAGCCCGGTGGTGCTGAGGGTTGAGGAGCTGGACGCCACACCTCGCGCCATGCCAGTGACCAGGGTTTGGGAACAAGCCAGGGCCACCGGGGGTCAGCAGGGGAGGGAAGAGATCGAGCATCTGGAGGACTGCTCTCTCTTTCCGGGTGTGGGTACGGTGTGCTCGCTCTTGAGCGACCTCTGGCGTGCCAGGGGATCACCAATCCCAGCAGCGCTGCCATGCCTGAGGGGGCGGAGCCCACGGCAAAATGTTGCTTTGCTGGCTGGGCTCTGCAGGGAGAGGGGAGAACAAAAAAATACTAGAAAAAACCCATTCCTGGGAATAGATGAAGGCACCTCAACTGCCTTAAGCCCACACCTCCAAATCTGGACTTTTTCCTCTCCGTAGGGCCACTCGTGTGCCGGGCACTTTCCTCTATAGATAGAGTGCCCTGGTCAGATAAGGCAGCCCTACCTCCAGAGGGTTCAGACCTGGAGGTGGTGCTTGGTGGCACGGGGGAGAGGGGCAGTCTCAGAGGAGGGTAGAGGCTAGGTCCGAGGTTGCTGGAAGGAGTTCTCCAGGAGTGGAGAGAAATAAAGTTAAAAAAAAAAAGAACTGCTGACTAGGATATAGGAACTGCCCTGCATAAGCAAAATGTGGTTTGATGGGGAAGAAAATGGACTAAGTTAACCCTTCCACAGACCTCTGGATATATTCCTTGGGGTGGGGGGGGAACTCCTCTATGCACTAGAAGAATACAACAGTTAGGCCATGGTGTAGGAATGAAATCATTCAGCTACTCCAATAACACAGCCAAGAGGGGAATTATAGTGCAGAACACAACCTAAGTGCTCCACAGCTAATCATAAAGGCAAATGTTCTGACAATTAGAGGTGGTACTCTGCAGCCAGATAAGAGTTCCCCCCTTTCTCCAACCACCCTTAGCCTAACCATGATATTTCTTGCCATACTCTGGGGCAGACTGCATCTTACCCTAAAATAAAAGAGCATACTACCTGCAAAGGTCAAACCCCCATTGAGAGGGATACCTCTACACTGGTCATGATTGGGTGCATTATATAACAATTGCATACTTAACATTATCCAGACATGCTACAATCCAAGGGTAAATAAACAATACCACACCAAATACTCAACCAGTTATATTATATAACAGAAATGTAGGGTTGGGGGGTCCAACATACCAGACTTGCTTCTTTGCTTGGTGCCTTGCTAAGCACTGCATGATGAGATGCAAAGTCTAAGAGCAGTCTTCTGGGTAATGATCTACTGTACACACTACTTCAACCCATACAGTATGTTTTATACTGTTTCAGAAAGTTGTCCCTGTTGGGCTATTTTAAGTGTTCATATTTATGTTTATGTAATGTGCACACTGATGATCTTTGTCAAGGTAATAAAGGACAAAACGAGCCCCCGGGGAGCAGAATCTCCTGGGGGATAGGCCTAATACTGGCTGTACAATCCTGGGTCCCATTAACTTTCTTCAGTATACAAGATGGATGACGTTTTGTTCATATCTTGGAATGTTAGGGGGCTAAATTCTCCAATGGAAAGGAAACAAGCTTTAAATCATCTTAAAAAAAATGTATAAACCAAGGTGGCCTTCCTCCCGGAGATGAATCTAATGCAGAATGCGACTTGTAAGTTACAAGGGGAATGGGTGGGGGTTGAGATCCACAGCTCACATACCTCCACAAAAAGGGGAGTTTCCATACTCCTGCACAAGGCACTGAAATGAAACATAGAAACATAGAAACATAGAAACATAGACTTTGACGGCAGATAAGGACCGCTAGGCCCATCTAGTCTGCCCATTTCCCTACCCACAGGATAGGCCGCAGATCCTAGTTAACCCACAGCCTATTTCTTCCTACCCCCCACAAGAATTGCCTTATGTCTGTCCCTTGCATTCTTGAATTCTCCCACAGTTTTAGATGCCACAACCTCCTCAGGAAGGCTGTTCCTTGCATCCACTACCCTCTCTGTGAAATAATACTTCCTCCACATTGCCCTGAACCGCCCTCCTTCTATCTTTAAATTGTGTCCCTTTGTTCTTGCAAGTCTCTTTTCTGAAGATGCTACCCTCTTGGACTTTGTTGATTCCACTGAGGTACTTAAAAGTTTCTATCATGTCTCCCCTCTCCCTTCTTTCCTCAAGGGTATACATATTAAGCTCCTTTAGTCTCTCCTCATATGGCTTCTCTTGCAGACCCTGCACCATTTTAGTTGCCCTCCTCTGGACTGCCTCTATCCTGTCTATGTCCTTGCGGAGATGGTGTCTCCAGAACTGGACACAGTACTCCAGATGGGATCTCACCAACTGTCTGTACAAAGGGATAACAACTTCCTGTTTTCTGCTGATGATGCCTCTCCCTATACATCCCAGTATACCCCCAGCACTCTCTACTGCCTTCTCACATTGCTTGCTAACCTTAAGGTCATCTGATATGATTACCCCCAGGTCCCTTTCCTTTTTTGTTGTTGTTACTACCTTCCCACCCATTGTGTATTCTTCCCCTGAGTTCTTGTTTCCTAGGTGTATTATTTTGCACTTCTTTGCATTGAATCCTAGCTGCCATACTTCTGACCATTCCTCCAACCTTGCCAAGTCCCTTTTCATCCTTTCCACGCCTCCTTGTGTATCAACCCTGTTGCAGATCTTTGTGTCATCTGCAAAAAGGCATACTTTTCCTTCCAGTCCCTCTGCAATGTCACTGATGAAGACATTAAAAAGTACTGGACCCAATACTGAACCCTGTGGTACCCCACTAGTAACCCCCTTTCTTCAGAGTGGACTCCATTTACAATTACCTTCTGTGTTCTGTTGTCCAGCCAATGTTTTACCCAGGCTACCGCCCTGGGTCCCACTCCAGGCTGGTTAATTTGACTATTAATCTTTTGTGTGGGACTGTGTCAAATGCCTTGCTGAAGTCTAGGTAGGCCATGTCCACAGCCCCTCCTGGTCTACTACTTTGGTCACCCAGTCAAAGAAATCTATTAGATTCATCTGACATGACCTTCCGCTGTGAACCCATGCTGCCTTGGGTCCTGTGCTCCACTGGCCTCTAGGTACTCAACTATTCTTTCCTTCAGAAGTGACTCCATCACTTTCCCTACCACAGAGGTCAGACTGACAGGTCTGTAGTTTCCTGCCTCTGTCTTGGTCCCACTTTTGTGAAGGGAATCACATCTGCCTTCCTCCAGTCCTCGGGTACCACACCATCCTCCCATGATTTATTAAAAGAGTAGCCAGTGGTTTCACTAATTCCTCCCTTAATTCTTTTAGAATTCTGGCGTGAATTCCATCATGACCCATTGCTTTGTCCACCTTCAGTTTTAGGAGTTCTTGCAGAACCCTTTCTTCTATGATAGGACTGGGATCGACCCCCCCATCAAGAGTGCTTCTGTTAATTGGATTAGGCACCTTTTTGTGAATACTGAGCAGAAATATTCGTTCAGTATTCCTGCTTTTTCACTGTCCCCCTCTGCCCACCCACCGTTCATTCTATTCAGCCTCACTATCCCTCCCTTTGTCTTTCTATGCTCGCTGATGTACCTATAAAAGGTTTTATCCCCCTTCTTAACTGAGTTGGCTATCTTTTCCTCAGTTTGGGCCTTTGCTATTCTGACTTCCCTCCCTGCTTCCTTCTGCCTTAACTTGTACAGCTCTCTGTCCTGCTCCTTCTGTGTTTCCTTATACTTCCGGAATGCTATCTTTTTCTTCCTGACTTACACAGCCACCTCTTTTGAGAACCATAGTGGCTTTTTCTTTCATTTTGATTTGTTTATTTGCTTCACACAAAGGCTAGTTGCCTCTGTGATGGCAGTTTTGATAATTCCCCATTGTTGCTCCACACCTCCTTCTAGCCTGTTTGCTAGTGCTTTTCTGAGGCACTCTCCCATCTTGCCAAAGTCAGCCCTCCTAAAGTCCAGTACCATCACTTTTGTATGGCTTGACTCTGTAGCTGAAATTAACGTGAACCACACTGTTTGATGGTCACTTGTCCCCAGATGGCAACCCACTTCTTGATCTGAGATCCTCTCACTGCCCCGTTGAGAGTACGAGGTCTAAGATTGCTCCCTCACGAGTGGGTTCCAAAACTAGCTGTCTAATGCCTGCCACCTGTAGGGCATCAAGAATGGCCCTGCTCTTGGATGTGGCTGCAGCAAATGTGCTCCAGTTAACATCTGGCATATTCAGGTCTCCCATCAACAGTATCTCCCCTTTCTCTGCTATTCTAAGAATGCCTTCTATCATATCCTTGTCCATTCCTTCCCCCTGACATGGGGGTCTGTACACAACCCCTGTGCGGATTGTGGTGCCCTTTCCAGTCTCCAAGGTGACCCACAGTGCCTCTCTCTCCCTGTTTGCTCTTTTGTTCAGTTGCTTTTATCCCTTCCTTTACATAGAGAGCTACTCTCCCCTCTTCTCCCCTGCCTGTCTCTCCTGTAGGTTATGTACCCTGGTATGTTAACATCCAGTCATGGTTCTCTGTGTCCATGTTTCTGTGACTGCTCTACGATATCCAGGCATCCCTCTTCCATTAAGACCATCAGCTCAGGGAGCTTGTTGCCCAGACTACGGGCATTGGTACTCATTACCCTCCATTTCCTGATGGCCTTACTCCCTTTTGCCCCATCCCTGTCCTTCTTGCCTATGTCACTTTCTCCATTTACCCCTGCCCTTCTCCCTATCGACACCTCTATGTTGGTGTTTGCCGCACTTACTACCATGATTATTTGGGGGGGCTAGATTTTTCTGCTCCTTTCCAGTGCCTCCCCTTGGCTAGTTTAAAAGCTTGCCAATGAAGCATTTAAACCTATCACCTAGGATCCTGGTTCCTTCCCGGACAGATGCAGCCCATCATGCCAGTATAGGCTTGCATCACTCCAGATGGACCCCCAGTCCCCAATGAAGCCAAATCCCTGAGCTCCACACCAGTTTTTCAACCACTGATTGAATCCCATGGTGCAGAACACCCTAGCCTCTCCTATGCCATAGATGGGTAGCACCTCCGAGAAGGTTACTGTGCGTGCTACTTGACTAAGACCCCTCCCCAATTCCAGAAACTCTTCCTGAACTTCTCTAATCCCTTTCTTAGCCAGGTCATTTGTCCCTAGGTGGACAATGACATCCAGCTCCCTCCCCTGTGCAGCTACTCCGGCAATCTTGAGGATTCGCTCCCTGTCCCTCCAAGCCATGGCACCAGGCAGGCACCTTACCTCCCTCTCCCCTTCCTCTCCCAGTTCTACCTTCCTAACAATGGAGTCCCCCACCAGGAGTTGTTTCCTTCCCCTGCATGGTCCCCTGCCACCCTCCTGTGGGTCTCCTTTGTGGAGGTTCCCAGCATCCTCCTTGGTCTCCACTGTGGGTGCCTCCATAGAGGAACCACACTTTGCCAGAATGGCATAGGAATTGTTGAGAGGTACAACTGGAGGGAGGAACCTCTGTTCCACCACCCTCACCCTCCCTGAGCCCACTGTGGTCCAACCGCTCCTCTTTCTTGGCAACCTCTGAGGCAATGGCAGTGGTACTGGTGGTCCCTGGATGGAAGAGGAGGTCCCTCAAATGGAAATGCTAGGTGACCTGAGCTGATACTGAGGGCAGATGGGTCATGGCTAAAATAACTACCCCGAGGGCCCACGGATATTGCTTAATATTTATGCCCCCCAATGTAGATGATCCCAAATTCTTTTCCCAACTCTTAGTTGAGATAACCTCCTTTAACCCCATTCAAAATCCATTGGTGTTGGGTGGTGATCTAAATCTCACCATGAACTTAACATTGGACAGATCTTTGGGTCTCCAGGGGTCCCAGCCCAGAGCAGCCACAGCCCTAACACACCTAATGAATGAAAATTCTCTCACTGATGTCTGGACACTCACTAGCCCCAGGGTCAAAGATTATGGGTCCTATTCTCAAAGCCCTGGCAATAGCGCATGGTACCTGTGCCAAACATGTATGGTGCAAGTGGCACCTTGCACCCGATACAGCCCTCAGAACTATTCTCAAAGGCAGCCTGCGTTGAACGCAGGCTGTCTGCCCTAAACATGGTTTGCACCACCCGTCAGCCTGAAAATGGGCTCCAACCTGGCACAAGGGGGAATGTGGCAGGTGCAGGCTGCCACATCCCCTGAGAATGGTATTCACAAAACTCTCCCAGTGGGAGAATTTCCAAGTATTCCAAGAACAGCCATTGCTGGTCTAAGGGCATTTAGATTCCTCCCCACTGGGAGAGCTGTCCTGTATGTGGTAATGTGCCACTGTCCGTGACCCCCGGAGTGCCCACATGTATGTCCTAAGCAATACCCCCCACTCTAGGGGAGTAGCATCCCCCCCTCCCTGAACACATGAAGTAAGAAACAAGTTCAGTAGTCTCAAAATAGAGTGTGGAGAACAGATTATCCATGTTAAAAGCTATTGTGGCATTTCAGGTATGGGAATGGTTTTGGAGTTTTTACTCCGATTTTCAGCAGTTTAGGTAAAGCTAAAAGCTGCTTATAAAATAAAAACGTTCGTCTGTATTGCAGTACGAGCATACTAGAATTGCAATTTGAAAAGAAAATATGCCTTTGGGCTTTTTCTACGAAATTTCAGAAGTTAATTTGATAAAATAACGTAGTGGCTCTCAAGGTATGTGATTGGTTATGGGGTGTTCAAGTATATTACTGAGGTTAAATGAAGGAACTGATGTCTTGGACTGTGTTAGATCCTGTGCAAAAATGTAAAAAAACCTTTTTGGTTTGTTTATTTTTGTAGAGAGCTGTATGACAATAAACACAGCAATACAGTCAAGCCATACAAAGGCAAAAGTACTGGACTTTAGGAGGGCTGACTTTGCCAAAATGGGTGAGTGCCTAAGGAATGCACTAGCAAATGGGCAGGAAAGAGGGGTGGAAGGACAATGGGAAATAATAAAAACTGCCATCACAGAGCTAACGAGCCTTTGTGTGAAGCAAATAAACAAAACAAAACGATGTAAGAAACCACTGTGGTTCTCAAAGGAAGTGGCAGTGAAGGTTCAAGAGAAAAAGAAAGCATTCAGGAAGTACAAGGAATCGCAGAAGGAGCAGGACAGAGAACTGTATCAGTCAAAGCAAAAGGAGGCTGGGAAGGTAGTCAGAACAGCAAAGGCCCAAACAGAGGAAAAGATAGCCAACTCAGTTAAGAAGGGGGATAAAACCTTTTATAGGTACATCAGGGAGTGAAGGAAGACCAAGGGAGGGATAGTGAGGCTTAATAAAGGGGAGGGAGGGTGGGCAGAGGGAGACTGTGAAAAGGCAAAGATACTAAACAAATATTTTTGCTCAGTATTTACAAATGAAGAGGGGGAGGTACCTAAAACAAACAGTAGAAACACTATGGATACAGAAGTTGATACCAGCCCATTTACAGAAGAAAGGGTTCTGAAAGAACTCTTAAAACTGAAGGTGGACAAAGCAATGGGGCCTGATGGGAGTCATCCCAGAATTCTAAAAGAACTAAGGGTAGAACTAGTGACACCACTGACTACCCTTTTTAACAAATCATGGGAGGATGGGGTGGTACCCGAGGACTGGAGGAGGGCAGATGTGATTCCCCTTCACAAAAGTGGGAGCAAGGCAGAAGCAGGAAACTACAGACCTGTTAGTTTAACCTCAGTGATAGGGAAAATGATGGAATCACTTCTGAAGGAAAGAATTGTCGAGTATCTAGAGGCCAGAGGGGCACAGGACCCTAGGCAGCATGGATTCACAGCGGAAGGTCATGCCAGATGAATCTGATAGATTTCTTTGACTCGGTGACCAAAGTAGTAGATCAGGGAGGGGCTGTAGACATGGCCTACCTAGACTTTAGCAAGGCATTTGACACAGTCCCACACAAAAGATTAATATACAAGTTAGCCAGCCTGGGAGTGGGTCCCAAGATGACAGCATGGGTAAAGAATTGTCTGGAGAATAGGACACAGAGAGTAATAGTAAATGGAGTCCACTCAGAAGAAAGGAGGGTTACTAGTGGGGTACCGCAGGGTTCAGTATTAGGATCGTCTCTTCAATGTCTTTATGTTTACATTGCAGAGGACTGGAAGGAAAAGTATGTCTCTTGCAGATGACACAAAGATCTGTAACAGAGTTGATGCACAGGGTGGGGTGAAAGGATGAGAAGGACTTGGCAAGGTTAGAGGAATGGTCAAATGTATGGCAGCTTAGATTCAATGCTAAGAAGTGCAAGATAATGCACCTGGGAAACAAAAACCCAGGGGAAGAGTACACAATGGGGGGTGAGATACTAACAACAGCAAAAATGGAAAGGGACCTGGGGGTATTCATATCAAATGACCTAAAGGTGGGCATGCAATGTGAGAGGGCAGCAAAGAGGGCTGGGGGGATACTGGGATGCATAGGGAGAGGCATCATCAGCAGAAAACAGGAAGTTGTTATCCCTTTGTACAGACAGTTGGTGAGACCCCATCTGGAGTACTGTGTGCAGTTCTGGAGACACAATCTCTGCAAAGACATAGACAGGATGGAAGCTGTCCAGAGGAGGGCAACTAAAATGGTGCAGGGTCTGCACCGGAAGACATATGAAGAGAGATGAAAGGAGCTTAATATGTATAGCCTCGAGGAAAGGAGGGAGAGGGGGAACATGATAGAAATGTTCAAGTACCTCAAGGGAATCTACAAAGTCCAAGAGGGTAGCAACTTTAAAAAAAAGAGGTGTGCAAGAACAAGAGGGCACAATTTGAAGATAGAGGGGGCGGCTCAGAGGTAATTTAAGGAAGTATTTTTTCACAGAGAGGGTTGTGGATGCATGGAACGGCCTTCCAGAGGAGGTTGTGGAGTCAAAATCAGTGGTGGAATTCAAGCATGCATGGGACAGTCATAAGACCATTCTAGGGGGTGGGGGTAGGAAGAAGTAGGCTGCTGGTTAACTAGGATCTGCAGCTTATCCAGTAGGTAGAGAAATGGACAGATTGGGTGGGCCAAGCGGTCCTTATCTGCCGTCAAATTCTATGTTTCTATGTTTCTATGTTTGTATGTTTCTATACTTCATGACACAGTAGAAACAAGCAGCAACAGAAATTTAAATGGTAAATAAGTGAAAAGAGTTTTTTTGAACAAGTATAAATTAAAGGAATAAGGTGTTCTGTAAAAATGAAACTATAGTATGAATATTAAAATTTATTTTCTGTTTAAAACAGATTTCAAATGCCCCATGAACAAGCTCGAAGGAGCAAAACATAGGGTATTTTAAACAACAATAAAAGAAATTAAAAACTACATGTGATCGAGTGAGCGTTTGTTGAAATGGAAATTTGAGCTCCCAGCTGTGGAATTTGGGATTTTGACAAAGGAGGAGAGAAAGCCAGTAAGCTATTATCTTGCAGCTTCATAAACAGAGAGCTGAAAGACACATATCAGGATTACATGATGAACATGGAAACATTAAAACATCCCCTGATGACATATCCAGGATAATGTCTGATTTTTACTCCAAGCTCTATTCATCCACATCACCACCCAATATCAAGCAAACCCCAAAATAACTGAAATCCTTAACCTTCCACAGCTCTCTAAGGAGCAGGTTCAGGCTCTAGAGAACCCTTATACACAGGTATAAATTAAAGAAGCCATTCTATCTATGAATAAGAACAAATCTCCCAGAGGTGATGGGTTCCCTAGAGACCAATATCAGGTCTGTCAAGATGAAATAGCACCTCTTCTTCTACGGATTATTACGCATTCCTTATCTCAAACACTTTTGCCACCTACTATGAGAGAAGTCACTATTACTATATTGCCCAAAAAAGGCAAAGATCCACTTCTCCCTGGTAGTTATTGGCCCATCTCCTTGATTGGCACAGATGCCAAGATTCTTGGTAAAATACTAGCAACATTTGAGAACTTTATTTCACCTTAGAAATGTTGCTAGATACTGTATCTCTCCTCTCCAGCTACTGCTTTAATGACTGACTTCGAAAAAGCATTTGATTCCATAGAGTGAGATTACCTAACAGTGGTCATTCAACAAATAGGATTGGGTCTGCGCTTCCTAAACTGTGTCCAAACTCTTTATGCCTCACCTGTGGCCAATATATTAACCAATAACTACATCTCCAAACACTTCTCTCTAGCATGATGGACCCGCCACGGATGCCCCCTATCCTGTATTTTATTCCTGCTCACCATTGGGCCATGTAAAGCAGCTATACAGACCATTCCTACAACTGAAGGGATCCGAGTTGGCACCAAAGAATATAAATCCCTCTCCTATGTGGACAACCTCCTGATAATATTAAGGGATGCCCCAAAGGCCATAGAACCCTTGTGCCATACACTGAACACCTTTATGGGGCACTCAGACTAAAGGTGAACCAAGACAAGTCTAAGGTGCTTGCCCTCAATCATCATTGTACTGCCCCCCTTTTTCAACACACAAGTTGGAAGTGGACCAATACAGAATTCACCTATCTGGGTATCCGCATTGCTCCAAACATTGCTGACAATTGTAAACTTAACTTAAGCCCAATAGTGACTGAAATCAAGGCTGACATGGACAGATGGAAGGCCCAACACCTCTCCCTGATGGGAAAAATCACAATAGTAAAGATGAAGAGGGCCCCCCAAGATCCTTTATCTGCTGGCTCACCTACCCATACGCATACCAGACAAATGGTTTAGCCAAATCTACAGACTTGTTTCTCAGTTTGTATGGGAGGGAAAGCCACCTAGACTCAGCAGGGGCAAACTTAGGAAACATTGGAAGAAAGGAGGCTGGGGCCTCCTGACTTTGGTAACTATCACATAGCTTTCATGTCTGGCCAAGCAACCAAATGACATATAACTAAAAATGCGAAATCATCCCAATGGGTAGAAATAGAAGTCACTTTATTAAAGCTGAAATCCCATGATATATTCTCTACACTAAACCTCTGAAAGGGATCTCTTACCACTCAACAATCCATTCCACGCTTCATTGTTGGTGAACGATCAGAAGACTCTTGGACATTTCTCAAATGCCAATTTCCCATGCACCCCTCTGGGACAATCCCCAGTTTACAATAGATCATAAACCATTGCATTGCTCCTCTTGCGTACAGATGGGCATGCTATAGTTAAGTGACATATGTACACCTGGTCAAAAAGTGTTAATACCCTTAAAAGAGACTGTAGAATGCTATAAAATACCCCAAAGGGGTTATTGGTGATACCTTCAAATAAGGGCAGCCACAGTACAATACCTACAACCTAAACCACCCAAAACACACGCACCACAGGACCATGACATTAAAGCATGACTAAAAATAAACCAGGGGAGGGCAGATAATATATACAAATGTCTAAGATACATGTGCCCATCAACTACCGGGAGTGCCAGATCCAATGGGGAAATGAGCTGAACATTTTCATATCAGACCAACAATGGAAAGATTGCTGGCAAAAGACCAACCAGTCATGTAGGGACACAAGGGCCCAACTTATACAACCAAAAATATTGCATTTCTGGTATAGGACTCCCCTCCATCTTTAAAAGAAGGGAACCCTTCTTACAGACAAATGCTGGAGATCTGACACACACTTACTGGCTCACTCTCCCACATACTGTGGGCCTTCTCCTTAATAAGACCTTTTTTTGAGAAAGCACATAATTTTGTAAACAGTCTCTCAGTGGATTTTATATTTGCTGAACCCTTCGTAATTCTGGGTGTCACCCCACTACTAAATGCATGCTTTTCCCATGTGATTAACTGGGCACTGACAGCCTCTATTGCAGCCAAATGAATCATACTCAGGAGATAGAGATCACCTGAGGTACCCACCTTCAACGAATGGCTCCAAACCATAAGCCAAATGGCTTCATTGGAAAGGCTGCCCTTTCTAGCAATCAACAAAATGCCATTCTATAATAAAGTGCGGGGCCCCTTCCTTAATCTAAGAGCCAATCACAGATAATATCACCACTGTGTGGACAATGACAGCTCATACCAGCACAAGCTGCTCCATTAGCTCATGTATAATAGATAATGAACTCAGTGGTAGGGAAAATGATGGAATCACTTCTGAAGATAAGAATTATTGAGTACCTAGAGTCCAGTGGGGCACAGAACCCAAGGCAGCATGGATTCACAGTGGGAAGATCATGTCAGATGAATCTAATCGATTTCTTTGACTGGGTGACCAAAGTAGTAGACTAGGGAGGGGCTGTGGACATGTCCTACCTAGACTTTAGCAAGGCATTTGACACAGTACCACACAAAAGATTAATAAACAAAAAAGCCAGCCTGGGAGTGGGTCCCAGGGTGGTAGCCTGGGCAAAACATTGGCTGGACAACAGAACACAGAGGGTAATAGTAAATGGAGTCCACAGTGAAGAAAGGGATTACTAGCGGGGTACCACAAGGTTCAGTACTGGGGCAGGTCCTGTTTAATGTCTTTATAAGTGACATTGCAGAGGGACTGGAAGGAAAAGTATGTCTCTTTGCAGATGACACATAGATCTGCAATAGGGCTGATACGCAAGGTGGGGAGGAAAGGATGAAAAGGGACTTGGCAAGGTTGGAGGAATGGTCAAATGTATGCCAGCTTAGATTCAATGCTAAGAAGTACAAAGTAATGCACCTGGGAAATAAAAACCCAGGGGAAGAGTACACAAAGGGGGGTGAGATACTGACAACAACAAAAATGGAAAGGGACCTGGGGGTAGTTATATCAGATGACCTAAATGTGGGCAAGCAATGTGAGAAGGCAACAAGGAGGGCTGCAGGGATACTGGGATACATAGGGAGAGGCATCACCAGTAGAAAACAAGAAGTTGTTATCCCTCTGTACAGACAGTTGGTGAGACCTCATCTGGAGTACTGCATGTAGTTCTAGAGGCCCCACTGCAAAGACATAGACAGGGTGGAGAATATCCAGAGGAGGGCAACCGAAATGGTGCAGGGTTTGCACCAGAAGACATACAAAGAGAGACTAAAGGAGCTTAATATGTATACCCTCGAGGAAAGGAGGGAGAGGGGGACATGATAGAAACTTTCAAGTACCTCAAGGAATCAACAACGTCCAAGAGGGTAACATCTTTCAGAAAAGAGATGTGCAAGAACAAGGGCACAATTTAAAGATGGGGGGATGGCTCAGAGGTAATGTGGGGAAGTATTTTTTCATGGAGAGGGTTGTGGGTGCATGGAACAGCCTTCCTGAGGAGGTTGTGGAGTCAAAAACAGTGGGGGAATTTAAGAATGCATGTGACAGACATAAGACAATTCTAGTGGGGGTAGGTGGAAGTAGGCTGTTGGTTAACTAAGATCTGCAGCTTATCCATTAGGTAGGGAAATGGTCAGACTAGGTGGGATAAGCGGTCCTTATCTGCCATCAAATTCTATGTTTCTGTGTTACCTTAACTCTATGCAGTAATGCACATATTGCCATATCATTCTCAGTGTGTGCTATGTTGTTCTTTTTACTGTCGTTTAACGTCTATGTTTATCTGTAAAGTGTGAAAATAATCAATAAATATTTTAACAAAAAAAGATAAAAAATTCAACTTGTTTATTTTCTTGCTGCATTGTATTGTGTGAGACGTAAAAACTGGCGTAGTAAATTGTGTTTTGTTTGAATTTGTCTTATATTAATGGAGAAACTGGGTTCAACAGTAAAACACCTTACTTGCAGCCCAGGTTGTGGATGGCTTCTCAAACACTTTCCTTGTCTCTAGATCAAACAACTTGTAAACTTTGTCCTGTGCAGTTTGTGTCTCAGTGTGAATATAAAGAACAGAGCTGCATGGTGTGAAGTGGGTCGGTTTTTCCAGTTCTTGACAAGCAGATTTCTCTGTCTGCTGTTACATGTAGCCTCTGTAAGGTTCAATTAGAATTAATAGGTATCACAATTGTAATACAACTTTCCTTCAAGATATTTCTTTTATCTGTTTAGAAGGTACATTCATTCACTGCGAGTGCCAATGAGAGAGCTGTGTGGTGCAAACTGTGTCTCGGTTTCAGTTCTTTGAAAGCAGTTTCATCTCAGCTCTGTCTGTGAGGTTTAGTCAGACTAGATAGGTACAGCAATTTAATGACACAACCTGCCTGTGATTCTACATCTTTTATTTATTTAAAAGCTGCCTTCTGTTATTATTTGGGAGTTAGTGGTAAAATACCAACTTCTGCTGGATGACAGATAAAACTGTCACAGACACAAACACACACAGACTGTGATCAAACAAAACTAAACTAAAATGAATTTTAATATCAAATGACTCATTGACTGAGCCAAGAAATTCTCGTAATATAACAAATTAAAACATAGGGGAATTTGCTTGCTAGTTACCACAAAATATGTAGAAATGGGTATGTTTGTAGTAAATGTGGGAAGATGACATTGAAGCCCATGTTACAAGCTGCACGATGCGCCCAAAAAAACATATGCGTCAGTCGTCGACCTGGGTCAACTCGGAAACAACAGATTTACCCTTCATGGGACAACAACTAACTTAAAATTGAGATTCTATTATTTTTAAAGTTAAAATACTAACAAATACATAATCCCTCATGAAGCCACATTTTTTTTATCATTTTAACAAACATTTCACCTTAGTTTAAATGGAGCAGGCGATCAGAAGGTGGGGGTGATGCTACACACCAGGGAAACATTAAAGGAAAACTGCACTGAATCTGTAAGTCATTTTCCCAGTAGAAGCTGTTCTTTTAAGTATTATTTTGAATTCTATTATTTTTCAATCTATATGAGTCTATTAGTAACCTCAGTGGATGTTTCTGATTGGCACTCTGATGTTAAGTACCATTTTAGAACTGTGTGATGTAGTTTATGTCCCATTCAACCACATAGTTCTATAATAGAAGATGAATGTACTGTTCCAAGAACAGAAGAGAGGAACAGGGACATAAACTACATCATACCACTGTAAAATAATTCTTATCAGCAGCATGTAAATTAGAAACGCTACTGGGATAACTGAAAAGCCTGCATAGCTAAAGCAATAACAAAAGTTGAACAAGTATTTAAAAAACAGCTTCTACCAGAAGAAATGACTTGCAGATTCAGCACAGTTCTTCTTTTAAATTAATACAGACAAGGGACTGAAGGGTGGGGTGGTGACACTAGACACCAGGGAAACCTTAGCTAAATATGGGGCCAGCAATCGGAGGGTGGGGGTGCCACTAGACCCCAGGGAAATATTAAATTATTATGGTGCCAGCAAGCAGAGGGTGAGGGGTGCAACTAGATACCAGGGAAATATTATATGAATATTGGGTCAGTAACTGGAGGGAGGGGATGCCACTAAACACCTGGGAAGCATTAACTACATACGGGGCTGGTGATCGGAGGGTGGGAGTGCCACTAGACACCAGGGAAACATTAAATTATTATGGGACCTGCAACTGGAGTATGGGTGTGCCACTAGACACCAAGAAACATTCAATTAATATGGGTCTGGTGATCAGGGGGTGAGAGTGCCCTAGATGCCAGGTAAAGTTGTTTTTAATTTGTTTTGTTTTCTATTTACCAGGTTGGCATAGAGCTGAACTGCAGAATAATTAATTGAATTGTGGATTACTGTATTAGCTCAGTTCAGTTCAGTGAAAACATTTCACAAACTAGGGCAAAAATTTGCCAAACACATTCAGGAGGTTTCTGATTTTGCCAAAGGCAGAAGTTCAGAAAATTCCCCGACAGTTAGGGAACTTTCGCGAAAGATCAGCTGAAGCGGAATTCGCAACTTTCACCCAGCTCCAGCGCAAAATGAGAACAACACAAACTGAGTCAAAACTACCTTGCATGGAGTGAGATGGTGCAAAAATGGTGCAAATTGAGTCAAAAATAAGATGCATGGAGTGAGATGGTGCGAAAATGAAGCAAGTTGAGTTAAAAACTACTGCAAATTAAATGACATCTGGAAGCAAGCATTACAATGTCAGCAATGCAGGACTCTTCCAGTAGAATGCAATGCACAGTACCACAGTCAGGTCTTCCCACCTGCTGTGGGTCTCTGTATATGCTCTAGTGTCAGACTAGATGCAGTGGCAACAGTTTCCACTTTAGAAAATCCATATAAATGGGATGGTGCATATTTTTTTTTGACACAAGCCCCATTGCAACATGGAGCACCCATTTTTTTGATGCACACCTGATGCAAGCCACTTTGGTGCAGGCAGTTCTGCTTTTGACACGAGCAATGTTAAACAAATGGAATTGACACAAGGTTTTGACACAGATTGTTCCTTGGGACTTTCCTTTTGGACACAAGCACCTTGCATCATTCTCTGACCTTTGAAAATCGAACCTATGTAGTCTAAAAACATTTATTCATTTTAATTATACTTATCGGCAAGAAACAAAATAAAATCTACCAAGACCATGGCCTCAGAGTTAGTAAACTTACTTTACTAATGCTGTGACTATGATGCCTAAATGTTTTTTTTACCTTGACTCTTGACTGATCTGTCTGACTAGTGTCATCAGTAACACAGACCACTCCACCCCCTCTTGGTCGTGCACACCCCACTAAATAATGCATGCTTGAACAGACTATATTAACAGATGCAGTGTTGTGGGAGGCAGATGACTGGGCTATCCTGTTTCACTAATACTGCTCCCCCAGATCATGGATCGGGGCCAGTAGGGGGTAACCTTTTAAATATGGACTTTGGGTACTGGGTGTCAAGCTAGGGATGAAGATCTATTTAAATAATAGTGCCAGCTCCTGGAACAGTGCTTGAAGCCCAACGATTATTTTTTAACAGTGTCTATCAGGGAAAAATTGGAGGTGATGGTAGCAAGATGTCCAGGGTGGAGCAGGGGATGATCACAGGAAAAGCCATGACCATGTGGGAAGACTACAGGGTTTATTTTTTTTACTTCATAATTTGTGGCCACTGGGAGTAGTGAAGCTGCTTCACCATTTTTGGGAGGGACAGGAATACAAGTAAGGACAGGTGGTTCTGTACATCAGGGAAGGGATAAAGTAAATTCAAAATTAAAAACTCAGCCCTTGCTGATTCACAAAACTTTAGCCACTATATTAATTAGAGGTGCTACTGCTTCATGACCTACATTACTAAAACAGAGAATTCAGTGCACACACCGGAGGGGAATCAGGCAGAGGCACTAAATGAGTTCTGTTCTGTGTTCACGAAGGAGAAAGGGGGGCAGATACCTCGGAGGAGGAGAGGGACAGGCAGGGGAGGCGAGGAGGTGACTGATAAAGGGATTATGGAGGCCAGGGTTCTGGAGGGGGTTAAGGGCACTGAAGATGGACAAGGCAGCAGGTCCAGATGGCATTCATCCTAGAGTGCTAAAAGAACTGGTGGCAATCCTGGTGGGACCACTGGCTGACCTGTTCAGTACCTCCTTGGACACAGAATGTGTACCAGAAGACTGGAGGACGGCCTATGTGGTGCACATTCACAAAAGTGGCCCTAGGGATTAGCCAGGGAACTACAAAACTGTAAGCCTCACATCAATTGTGGGAAAGCTCATGGAGACAATCCTGAAGGAGAGACTGGTGGCATTTTTGGAGGACAATGGACTTCAGGATGTTCAGCAGCATGGGTATATCTTGGGAAGATCATGCTAGACAAACCTAGTTGGGTACTACGACTGGGTGACCAGGAAACTGGTCAAGGGCCATGCGGTGGATGTCCTGTATTTAGATTTCAGCAAGGCTTTTGATTCGGTGCCGCATGGGAGTCTGGGAGGGAAGTTAGAGGATACTGGGGTGGTAACAAAAATGGACAAATGGATCACCAATTGACTGAAGGGAAGACAGCAGAGGGTGGTAGTAGGGAGGGGAGCTCTCATCACTAAGGAATGTGATGAGCCAAGTGCCACAGGGATCAGTACTGGGACTGGTGCTGTTTGGGATATACATGGCAGATATCTCACAGAATCCAGAGTAAGATCAGTCTGTTCTCAGATGATTCTAAACTGGGAGCTATGGTAGATGATGTAGATGGGTGGAATGGGCTTCAGGACAACCTGACCAAACTACAGGAATGGTCAGAAAAATGGCAGCTGGGGTTCAACACCAAGAAGTGCAAAGTACTGCACTTTGAAACTAGGAACCAGGGGAGGAGCTATCAGCTGGGAGGGGTTCAGTTGGAAAGCACCAGGGAGGAGAAAGATCTCTGAGTGATTATAACGAGGAATATTAACAACTCAGCATGGTTCAGGAAGGCAGCAGCAAAAGCCAACAAGATGCTGGGGTGTATAGTGAGAGGTATCTCCTCCAGGAATAGGGAGGTGATCCTTCCCCTGTACAGGTCACTAGTCAGACTGCACCTGTAATACTGTGTGCAGTTCTGGCACCCATTCCTGAAGAAAGACATCAGATTATTAGATGGGGTACGGGGCATGGTGACAAAGATGATCCAGGGTCTGGAGGTTACATCCTATAAGGATAGGCTGGGCAAGCTGAACATGTATTCACTAGTGGAGAGAATGGATAGGGGTATATGGCTGAAACTTTTAAATACTTAAAGGGGATTAACAAAACTGACACAGAGGGGATCTTCTTGATTAGACGTGGGAGGGACACGAGAGGGCATAAATTGAGATTGGTGGGGGGAAGATTAAAGAGGGAAATCAGGAGACACTTTTTCACTGAACGGATGGTGGATAAATGGAATGCCCTGTCTGAGGAGGTGGTGGCCTGCAGTATGGTGGGGGGTTTTAAAAGGGGTGGTACAGAGTGAGGGGAGGAGTAATTAAGAGGAGCGGAAGGGAGGGTGGGGCAGCTGCAAGTTGAGAGGCTAGCTGCACAATCGAGCAGACTCTAGAGACTATTAGGCCTGTTTCTGCTGGTGTTTTCTTATGTTCGTATGGTCATAGTCCCCCAATTGTGAATATTTCAAATATCATTTTTTTTCTGCTTGAATGGGCTGATAACTTATTTTAAGTCCAATCAAAATGGGGGTCTTCTTATGTTCATCTCAGAGCACTGATATAAAGTAAACCCAGCTACCAAACATCACAGTGGACCACCCATCCACTGGGTCCCTATTCTAACATGTAACTCCTGGAGTTGGCTTATTATAATGGCATGATAGCACCACTATAGTTAGGGTTCAGTAGGCTGTTTAATGTTAAACCCCAAACTTTGCAATTTAATAGCTTCACCCCCATTCAACAAATTTGCATGAAATTTAGCATGCATAGTTTCAGGGGCAAGGACCCTGGACATGGCAAGTTTTGGTCTGGTCCGATCTGTGGATTCCAAGATCCATACAATGAAAAAGTTTTTTTTTTTTTTTGTTTTTTTTTTTTGTTTGTTTTTTGTCGTCACCTAGCACCCAGACAGTTTGGAATTTTGGTCTCAAATTTTAAAAATAGAAGGGGCGTGGCCCAGAGTGGTGCCTTTCATTGCTTGGTAAAAACATATTAATCCTTTCCAGAATTATAAGGAGTTGATATTTCAGTTCTAAGCATACACTGTATGCTCTTTTGGATAGCTGTTTCATACAAAAAAAGAATTTGGCCATATTTATTTTTTTATTTAGTTTTTGTTGACCAGGTAAGTGCACTAGACAAATCCTGCCTATTTTCAGGCACAACTCGGGGAAGGGGGATACAGATGAATGCCAACTGACCTTGAACCAGATTAAGCTGTTGGTGGTATTTTTTTAGTGAATGAGGGACATTTGTCCAGGACACCGGGGAAATTCCCCTACTGTGTGGAGACTGCAATGCTGGTTTGTTGTCGGTAGGGGGACCCTTTGGCCCATGCAATAGCCACCGCGGAGGGAGTCGTCGGTGCAGCAGGACACTGCGGGATTGGGAGGCGGGCCTCCTCTCCCTATCCTGGTTAACCAAGGCCGACTATATGAGGATTTACAAGATTTGGAGTATGATGGGGAAGCTGGCGATATTTTTTTATCCACGGAAGATTTGCGGATGTCTGGCTCTGTAACGGAGGTTCCGTTTCACATGAGGAGTTCTTCTAGCTCGGATGTTAAAACGAGTTGCGTGGCGGCTCGTCCAGTGTCTGATGATATGCCTTCAGGGCATCAGAAAGAAGGTGAGCTTGTACTGCTTAAAGTGGATGAAGTTAATTTACCTACTAAAAATGCTGTTCAAGCTGTGAAACTTGATTTTGTGACTGCTGGTGTAACTGATTCTCCGCCTGTGATTCAGGTGGCCAGTACTGCTACGGTGTTTACAAGCTGACAAGCAGGTACACCTTTTAACTCGCTGATATCCCCTGACCAGGCTGGCAGTATAAGCACCACGGTAGGTGTGTGCTGAAAGCCTGACACTCCGTCTGTTTGCCCTTCTAATGTAGCGGCTGTTGAGGCAGAAAATGAAAGTAAATTACCAAAAGGTGATTTAAAACAAAAACAGTCAGCTGCGGCTGCATTAAATTCCTCCACCCTGATGACTGGTTCAGGTTTCGTGTTCAGAGTTCCGGCTCCGCCTGTGAAATCTGATTTTCAAGCTGATACAACTCAACAGATTATTTATCAAACTGATTCAGGTACCCAGGAAGGGGCTACCACCTTTTCCTTTGGAGCAGAGCGTCAGGCAAGTTCTTCACTTCATTCTGGCTGGAATCATTCTCAAGAGCGGCCAAAGCCAAGGTCTGTGGCTCCTGTGACTGCTCCTTTAAAATTAACTGACCCATTGAGGTTGCTGGTTGTGGCAGAAACATGGTCCCCTTGTCAAGCGTTGCAAGGAGCAGGATGGTTAAAAACTAAGCAGGGAACTTGGTTCCCAGATCCCAATTGGGATTCTATTGACAACTTCTCACAAGCAACACCTTAATGGAAACCCTCTGACATGGTTGCTCCAGTAATGGATTCACGGGAGTTGCTTAAGGATAGTAGTGTTTCTACTGCTTCTGTTGCTCAGACAGAGACTAATGTACTCAATATGAATTTAACTTCTGAAAAGAATAATCCTTTAACTAATGATGTTCAGTTGCAAGTCCCTAAAGCTGGTCAGGCACCTTTGCTATCTGATTTATTTTCTAGTATTAAGAAAGAGGCTGCACCCAGAAGGAATGCAGTTCGCATTCGCTATAAAGGAGGTTTAGTGGATAGACCTGACCGTGTCTATGTTGGTCGTTACTTTGTTGAAAGAATCTTTACATTTTTCTGCCAAGGATGTTTTTGCTCTGATCAATATTTCAGGGGAAGATAATTATGATGTTAGTTTTAGAACTGCTCATACTTTAGATCTTTTTTGGGAGCGCTATGCACAGGTAAAATTTTCACCCCTATGGTCCCCCCTTTTTAGTTATACCTTTAACTAAGCCTTTAGTTAAATTCGTGACAGTTATGTTTCGAAATGAAGGGGTTCATGTTGACGACATCACATTCTGGTTGTCACAGAAATGTGAAGTTCTAAGTAAACCAGAAGCTTTGTTGGATTCTGAATCCTTTTGGACTGGGGGGTGGAAATATAAAGTTAAATTACGTGTCCTTGACAATGGAATGGAGCATATCCCTAATTCTTTCATGTCGGGTAAAGATAGGGGGGGTTTGTTTTTATGCAGGACAGCCAAGGGCATGTTATAAATGTGGGGCACGGACTCATTTATCTAGTACCTGCGACCAGGCACATTGCGATAATTGTGGGGAAATTGGGCATATAGCACTGCATTGTACTAATCGTACCAGATGTGACCTATGTGAGGAGTTTGGTCATGTATTTGGTGAATGTCCTTGGGCCGCCAGGAATAAAGTTTCAAGTGTTAGTCCTGATTTTTTTATTCAGCATGCACAGGATTTAGTGTTGGGGAAGGTGGAACCCCTCCCCTCCCTCAAAAATAGTTCTCTCTCCTGGTCCTGTTTCCTTGCAGGACAAAGGAATTAATCCAGTTCCCCTTCCCCTCCCTTCGGTGATTAGTTTAGAAATTGATTCCTTGACCCAGCACACTATTAAAAATGATGGTGCTAAAATTAGTCCCCTCCTTGCCCCTGTTTGTTATGAAGAGGGTGTTGTTCATGGGACTACTTCGGCTGACACTTTGTTTTTTAAGCCAGTGACTAGAGACGTTCTTCCAGGAATAATAAATCAATATCTTTGGTTAAATCAACTGACCCAGGCATTAGGGAGGATAGTAATACTTATGCTGTTTTTACCAGAAGGGAATTCTGATATGGAGCACAGTGAGGTTGATTCCCAATCAGTAGGCAGTAGCCAACTTTCTTTGGGGTTGAGTATGGGGATTATAAAGATAAAAAAGAAAAAGCAGAAAAATAGGTAATTTGATTATTATCTCTTTTGTTTTATGGGTTCTTTTCTATAGGATCTCTAAACATCCACAGTTTACTAAATGTAGTTAAGAGACAGGCGGTTTTTTCATTTATTCACCATTGTGGCTATGACATTTTCTTTTTGCAGGAAACATGGATGTGTTCTAGAGAGCAGTTGTTATTGTTTAAAAGGGAATAGATTTGGGGGCCTTCTTATTCGTCCTTTGGGCCTGACTGTGCTGATGGGGTGAGTATTCTTTTTGGATCCTATGATTTTTCTTTGACAAAATTAATTGATTTGATTCCAGGTCGTTTGTTTTATTGGATGGAAATTGAAGTCAAAGGCTTTTCGCCTCATTAATGTTTATAGCCCAGACTAAAGGCAGCCCTGGTGGATCTCTTGAAAAGGGTGCAGCCCTATCTGGTGTCTTCATATATTATTTTTTAGGGGTGATTTCAATTGTGATGTTGTGAGGATCAAGTGGCTGGGGTTAAAAGGAAGAAGGTGTATTGTGACTCTCATATGTTATCGGCTTATAATTGATACTCGTGGGTTAATTAATTGTGGTACATATAACGTGAGAGCGAGGTTCACCTATAGTAGGGTAGTTATAAAACCACCATAGATCACTTGTTTCACTCTCGGAATTTGAAGAATGGTCATTTTTGGATACTCCCTAGTGAATTTTCAGATCATTGTTTATTACGGTTTACTATTTCTGATATACCTTTGCGATCTAAGATTAAGAATAGATGGAAATTAAATACATCTATGTTGACGTCTCCGGGTGGTTAAGACAGGAATGGTGGCTTTATTTGCAGCTAGAGTATCGGTATTATGTTTATATGATAATATTGGAGATTGGTGGGTGGATACTAAGGAAGATATATGGAGTTGGTTTTGTGCCCATGGTAGATCTTTAGGAAATAAAAAATTCTTGAAATATCTCTCCCTTTGAAGTCAGTTGCAGCATTTATATACACCATCATATTTAAGTAATGATGATTTTTCTGCTCAAATTAATGTAATAAAAAAAGAAATGTTGACGTATCAGTATGATAGGGCCTCAACAATATCAGCTATGCTCTCTACTGGAACTCAAAAGGCACCTATTGGGGACCCATATGAAGCTTGTAAAAAAATACATGCTGATAGGACTATTGAATATTTACAGGATTTGGATGGCAATAGGATTGATTCAATTTTAGATATGGAAAATTTGATTAAATCACATTATCAGTCATTGCAGCCAGTAGTGGCTCCTTCAGATAGAGTCATTCAGGATTATCTACAGGACATTGATACTCCATTTTGTCCGGAGGAAGTACTATCATTACTTAAACATGTTACTCTAGCAGAGGTTATAGAAGCTATAAAGAGTCTAAAAATAGGTACTTCACCTGGCTTGGATGGTTTGCCAAATCAGTTTTATAAGGTTTTTATTTCAGAAATTTCTGTTATTTTACACACGGTTTATTCATCTTTTTTTCAGTATCATAGGTTTCCTACTGTGTTTTCAGAAGGTTTGTTGGTTTATTTGTTTAAAGCTGGGAATAGAGCAGACATTACAAATTGGAGACCAATAATTTTGTTAAATTCAGATGATAAAATCTTGGCTCATGTCCTTAATACTAGGCTCAAGCATTATGCTTCTTTTGCTTTATCTGAATATCAATTTTGCGGCATACCAGGAAGGAAAATACAGGATGCTCTTATTATGATTAGAGATTTTATTGAATTATTACCTTTACAAAGTAGTAAAGGTTGTATACTTTCTTTGGATCAAGAGAAAGCTTTTGATCGAGTGGACAGGAATTTTCTTTTTTTTGACTTTAGCCAAATATGGTGTTCCTTTAGTTTTTATTAAATATATACAGATGTTATATTCGCATGTTTTTGTTAAAGTATTTTTAAAAGGACATATCACGGAAGGATTTGTCATTTCCACTGGAGTAAGGCAGGGTTGTCCCCTTAGTCCTTTGTTATATCTTTTTTCAATTGATCCCTTATTGCATTACTTGATTAGGTCAAGAGGGAATAGTTTATCAGTCAAGTGTGAGCTTGATAACCTTTCAGTATTGGCCTATGCAGATGATATTTGTGGTTTCTTTTCCCATTATGATCAAGTTCCCTTTTTTATGCAAAATGTAGCACGATATGCAGTTGTTTCTAACTCAAAACTTAATTTTTTTAAATGTAAAGGATTATTGATTGGTCAATGGGAGGTTTCCTCTTGTCAGGTATCTGGGGTTCAATTTTCGAAAGTACCAATAAGCATTTTGGGTATCGTCTTTGGACCTTCTAATTTACCTTTAACTAATTGGGAAAAGGTTTTAGGGAAAACTCAAGCTAAGGTTAGGAAATGGCAATCGTGGAAATTGTCCAAATTGAAACGAATACAGATTTTGAAACGTTTTATTGTCCCTCAGTTACAATATGTGGCTTATATTTTTCCTCTCCCTTCTTCTTTAGAAACTACGGTATATGGGATGTTTTTTCAAATGCTGTGGGGGGAATAAGCTTAATCTGGTCAAACGATGTTATACTTATTTGAGTAAGGAAAAGGGAGGGTTAGGTATGGTCGAACCTATTGTTTTTTTCTATTCATTATTCATTTATCATACTGTTTGGTATGGTATTTCTAACATTTTGGGTGGGTTTAGGGGTATGATAAAACAAGTACTTGGATGATATTTTGCAGGTTGGGGTGAGACAGCACCAAAACTTCATACTAGACTGCAATTGCCTGAATATTTTCGTCCGGTAGCCCAAAAATTGTTTAAATGGAAGATTACCCGTACTGATATCTTGCATGCCACTAGGAAAAAATTTTACTATTCTTTGATAACCCATCTATATCCTGTAGAACCTTGTTTTAAGGATTGCCCCTTCCTTAATGAACAGGTTTTAAACAACTTAATAATAAGAGGGTACCGTTAAGATGTGGGAAATATTATGGCTTACGGTTTATGGTAGGTTGAATGTTCGAGGTAATGCAAAGCACAAAAATATAGAACATAGAAATTGTCCATATTTGGCCTGTATAAACTTGGAAGAAACTATGGGTCATTTTTGTTGACTTGTTCCTATTCTAGGCCACTTTGGCCTTTTCTTGCAGAAAAATGGCATATGAATTGGTTGCAAACGTTAGATTATGACACCTTGGTGTTGGGCATTCTCCCTAAAGAGGCTGTAGATTTCCATCTTGGAACCTATCTTCTTTTTTTAAGCTGTTTAAGGTTTTATTTATGGCAAGCTAGATGTCAGTGGGTACTTTACCAAAGAATGATGTCATATTCAGTGTATAGTTATTTAGTAGCACAAGCGATGAAGTCTGTTTATCAGTCTGATTTACTGCATTATCCAGGGATTAAGGTGTATCGGTGGTGGAAGGGGTTTCAAATTTTTATTAACTATAAGTAAAGTATTTCGGTATTGTAATATTATGATAATCGTTTTTGGTTTTTTTTTGATATTTCATGTGTATATGATTTTATGTATAATGGTTTATGATTTGTGATGTGATGTTCCTTTTTTTCTTGTATGTCTTATGTGAAACTCAATAAAAACTCCCCTACTCTTTTCGATAAGTGCCATGGGATCTTTAACATCCACCTGAACTACCATGAATCCAGGCAGATGGGACCTTAGTTTAACATCTCATCTGAAAGACGGCACCTCAGAAGAGCAGGACCCCTCTCATGCTGCACTACAGTGTCAGTGCTGGGATATTAACCCAAGTGCCAGATGTGGGAACTGAACCCACAGCCTCAGATCTCCCAGCCTCAGAGGTGGGTGTGCTACCTACTGAGCCACTGACACTGCAACATGAATATGTGCATATGAAACAAGATTCTCTTTTGTATGGGGGGTTTGTAATTAATGTAGTTTATTATCTCTCCATCTTCTAATAGTACCATCTGAGGTCTTTTTACCATGATCACCAGAAGCCCAAGTCAATTGCAACCACTCACTGATATATACCAGGGACATACACCTGCACATGACTTTGGCTTCTTCAGATCACCAAGTTGATGTGACAGTTTTGACATCTTGAAGCTTTGGGGTACTGCTGAGAGGCAAGCATGAATTGAAATGCCATGAGATTACAGAACATTTAGTATATCATCAGTAACTACAAGCAAAGCATAGCCAACATGCTTTCAAAATGCTATGAGGAAAGAGATTGTTACAATGTACCAATGCATATAGAGCCCTATTTTCAAAAGATTGGGGTGGTGCAACCTGGGATGCATAGAAACATAGCAACAAGCAGCTCACCTGAGTAGCTGAGGAAGCCAAATCTCCAGCCTAATAACTTTCGAGGAAGCCCCCAAGCTAGGCACTCGGGACAATCAAGCAACTGAAGCAACAAGCAGCTCACCTGAGTAGCTGAGGAAGCCAAATCTCCAGCTTGATAACTTTTGAGGCAGCTCCCCCCCAAGCTAGGCACTCGGGACAATCAAGCAACTGAAGCAACAAGCAGCTCACCTGAGTAGCTGAGGAAGCCAAATCTCCAGCCTGATAACTTTCGAGGCAGCTCCCCCAAGCTAGGCACTCGGGACAATCAAGCAACTGAAGCAACAAGCAGCTCACCTGAGTAGCTGAGGAAGCCAAATCTCCAGCCTGATAACTTTCGAGGCAGCTCCCCAAGCTAGGCACTCGGGACAATCAAGCAACTGAAGCAACAAGCAGCTCACCTGAATAGCTGAGGAAGCCAAATCTCCAGCCTGATAACTTTCGAGGCAGCTGCCCACCCACCAAGCAAGGCAGTCTGGACAATCAAGCAACTGAAGCAACAAGCAGCTCACCTGAGTAGCTGAGGAAGCCAAATCTCTAGCCTGATAATTTCGAGGCAGCTCCCCACCCCAAGCTAGGCACTCGGGACAATCAAGCAACTGAAGCAACAAGCAGCTCACCTGAGTAGCTGAGGAAGCCAAATCTCCAGCCTGATAACTTTCGAGGTAAAGAGAGCCTCTTCTCTTCGTCCTGACGCCTGCAGAGGGGTGCTACCTGATGAACACTTATATTTTATGAACTTTGTTCCTGTTCACCACTGGGTGGGCTTGTTTGCTTTTCTTTGTGCTAGTAATGCTGAAGTGTAAAGCTAGGGACTCACTGGTTTTTCTAGAGTTGCCTTGCTGATTACATCTTAAAGCCAGATATACCAAGCAGCTAATATAGATCAGACTTGTTTAATATGGTGGTATTTGGAGCTAATTGCTGATTACATTTTAAAGCAGATATACCAAGCAGCTAATATAGATCAGACTTGTTTAATATGGTGGTATTGAGCTGATTGTGCTTGTAACTGAAGGCATTAGGTTAGCTGGGTCCTAGTGTGACCTCATTTTGGAATAGCCCTGTTTGCTTAGAGTGGAGCTCCTTTGTGTAAATCACAGCATATTCTTCCGCTGCATAGTAATGAGAGGCTTTGTTTTCTCCACTACATAGGCAGCTCCCCAAGCTAGGCACTCGGGACAATCAAGCAACTGAAGCAACAAGCAGCTCACCTGAGTAGCTGAGGAAGCCAAATCTCCAGCCTGATAACTTTTGAGGTAAAGAGAGCCTCTTCTCTTCATCTGGACACCTGCAGAGGGGTGCTAGCCCGATGGCACTTTGCGCATCTGCCCGCCCACCCCAGCCACCCTCCCAGCCAGGGTCGGCTGTCAATTTAAGGATCCACCCAGTGACATCACATCTGGTGACATCACGTTCTGTTGCCCAAAAACCTATCTCCCCACTTTCCCATTTGCAGGTTATACCTGCTGGCCACTAGAGGGACCTATGCTCCCTCACTACTTCCTACTCCTACCTGTACAGCACTACTTCCCTGGGATCTTGCTCACCACAATGTATTGGCTCTGCATCACGCTCTTCCTGTGCCTATCCCCACTAGCAGTGCACTTACCCACTTACCCATCTGCTAGTCCACACTGTGCCCTGGCACCCCTCCCTCCCCTTGCTCCTGAACCTCCTCTCCTGCCCCTTGGGACCTCTGTGTGTCCCCATCCTCCCTGCCCTCCCCATAGTTCACCTCAGGCACATCTGGGTGTCTTCTTATTCTTTCTTTCCCTCCTGTACCTCCCTGCCCACCCCCTGCTCCTTAGCCTCCCCCTCATGTCAATCGTGAGAAAACCTCTCACCATCTCCCAGCCAGGGTGTTAGTCATGCTACTACTCCTGTCAGGGAACATTCATCCAAACCCTGGCCTGGTTCCCAGGAGCTCCCAACTCGCACCACAGGCCTATGCATGGTCTCCATGAATATCTGTAGCCTCCTAAAAAGTTTGACTCACTCACAATGCCTGGTCACATCAATTAACCCTGATGTCATCACCCTGGTTGAGACTTGGCTGTCAAAATCCTCCCCTGACTCCCTAGTCTCCCTTCCTGGTTTCACCCTTTTCCGGTCCGGACGTGTTGGGAGACGGGCGGCTGGCTTGCTATTTATCACGGAATCTCTCCCGTACTAGCCCTGCCCGCTCCCATCTTGACTCCAGGGCCCAGGTGCTCACGCTGAAATCCAACCCCTGACCCTTTAAAGGACCTCTTTATCTGACTACTGCATACGTGCCCCCCAGGGACCAAACGCAGGCCATTGCCTCTCTTACAGAATACCTTACCTCTCTACCTCCTTCCGCTGATCAAATTCTGTGGGTGACTTAAATGTCAACTGGCTCAGCCCCTCCTCCTCTACCGGAGACTCCTTTTCTGCAATAGACCTAACGCAACTAGTTACCCACCCCTACCAGGACTAACCCCAAGAGAGGCTCCAGTACCCTGCTTGATGTGGTACTCACCAACTGCCCTAATCAGATCCCCAATGTACAAGTCCTCCCAGACTCTCTCAGATCACTCCCCATTCTATTCCACTGGTCAACCTCAGTCCCACAACCCATAGCACAGTCCACATGCCGGGCGCGCCTAATATCCTGGTGGACTGATAAAACTTAAGGAACTTCTGTCCCAAATTGACTGGTCTCCTGTACTGGCAACTCCTGACATCGACACAGCTCTCTCCTTCTTTACCCAAACTTTTAATAATGCCTGTGATATCTTTGCCCCAGTGTTGACCCGCTGTTCTAAAAGGAAGAATGCTCCCTGGGTTACCCCGGCTTTGATCCACCAGCTCAAACATAGGGACAACCTATGACATCGTGCCATTGAGACTGGCTGGCCCAATGACAGGCGGTTATATGCTGCCACCCATAACAGGTGCACTCGGGCCATCAGAAAGGCCAAGTCTGAGCACTATCGGTCCTCACTCACTGCCTCATGGGGAATCCCAGAACCTTCTGGGATAACATTAAACAGTTAAATGGGAGTGCACACTCCCCCACCCACCAGATCAACATTAATGGTGTGATCTCCTCAGACCCAGCCTCATAGCCAACCACCTCAACACCTCATTCACTGACCTTAGCCCTATCCTCCCTACAAATTTTTTGACCCTCCTCCCCAGCACCTGCCATAAATCTTTCTAGCCCTTATTTTCTCCTCCATCGTGTTTCTGCCCAAGAGTTAGGCCAGCCTTGTATCACTGCCCTCAAGAGTAATAGTACAGGCAGTGACACCCTGGATCCGTGTATCCCACGGCTGGTCTTAGACACAGTCCTTACCCGATCACATGCCTCATCAACTACTCTCTTTGCCTGGGGAAGGTTCCAACTGCCTGGAAAGTCGCCACTGTCACCCCTATCTTTAAAGGTGGTGATAGGACTGTGGCTGGAACTATCGACTGATCTCCATTCTCTCTCCCTCTCTCAAGGCCTTGGAAAAGTGGTGGCCTCTCAAATCTCTGACTACCTCTCCACCTACAATGTCCTTTGTCCTGAGCAGCATGGCTTCCAAGCGGGCCACAGTACCAACACAGCCCTCCTAGAGTTCTCCAACTTTCTCCACTCCTCCTTAGACACTGGTTCTCTGGCTGGTACTGTCTTCATTGACCTCTCGAAAGCTTTCGACACTGTCTCCCACCCCCTCCTTCTTGATGCCCTTAGTCTCTCTGGTTTTGCTGCTGGGCCTATCTCCTGGTGTACCAGTTATCTGTCTGACCGCTCACAGCATGTAAAAATTAATGGGACCTACTCAGACGTCTGTCCCATCTTTTCTGGGGTTCCCCAGGGCTCCATTCTGGGCCCCTTACTATTATCCCTTTACCTTAACACCCTTCCACGCTCTTGCTCGGGGAACATTCTATTGTACGCTGATGATGCAGTCATCTTTGCCTCAAGTTGTAACCCTATTGCCCTCCATGACTCGCTGCAGAAGTCCTTCACTGAAGCCGAGGGCTGGTTCAAGGAACATAGATTGGTGATAAATCTTAAAAAACCAAAAACCATGTTCTTCTCTCGTCCCCAAAACAAGTCCTGCAACTTCAAACTCCTCATTCACTCTGGGTCCTCATTCCTACTCAAACAAGTTTGCTCCTATAAATACCTAGGGATCCATTTTGACCCCTCCCTCTCCTTCCATGGACACATCGCGGCCCTAGCCACTGCCACTAATATCCGATTGGGCATCTTACATCGGTATAAACACTGCCTCCCCCCGGAGGTTCTTTGATTCGCAGTCACCTCCTCTATCCTGTCCCTAGTGGACTATGGACTGCCGGTGTATGGTGCTGCTGATCAGACCGCACTCTATAAAATTTGCACTACTCTGAATAAGGCCTGCAGGTTAATTACTGGAGCACCTAGGATGACACACACCTGTCTACTATATGCTAAAGCGCTGGTACTTGATCTTGACGAGCACCTCAAATATCTTACCTGTACCCTTACAAAAAAGACCCTCCTTGGGCTTTCCCCACCAGGATTGACCACCACCATACGCCGCTCTGTCCCACTAGTTCATACTTGGACCTCTGGGAAAACCTCTCTTGTTATCCCTAGATCTAGGACCTCTCACGGCCAAAGAGCCTTCAGCTTTAGGGCCCCTCCTGGTTCAACACACTGCCCCTCCATCTCAAGCTCCAACTATATCGGCTTCAAAACTTCCTTACGTAACCACCTTATTAACACCGATGCTGTAACTGCCGCTAGTCAAAGCCAGTACTCAATACTTATGACAAAGCTTATTACTAAGCTGCTAAGGACAACATAACTCTGGTATTGTTTGCATCCATCCTACCTGTACCAGCTTGTTTGTATCTATGTCTTAATTTACTGTTATACCTATGTGTTGTACTGCTATACTGTGTATTTTGGTTTGTCTTACTGTGACAAGGTACCTTTGTAAATGAGCCTATGGCTCAAAGGTTTTCCAAACTGCTGTTTAAATAAAATAAATAAAAAAATAAATAAAATAGAATCTGATGGCAGATGAGGACTGCTTGGCCCACCTAGTCTGACCATTTCCCTACCTAATGGATAAGCTGCAGATCCTAGTTAACCAACAACTTACTTCCTCCCCCCAACTATAATTGCCTTATGTCTGTCCCATGCATTCTTGAATTCCCCCACTGTTTTTGACTCTACAACCTCCTCAGGAAGGCTGTTCCATGCATCTACAACTCTCTCTGTGAAGAAATACTTCTTCACATTACCTCTGAGCTGTACCCCTCTATCTTCAGATTGTGCCCCCTTGTTCTAGCACATCTCTTTTTCTGAAAGATGCTACCCTCTTGGACTTTTTTGATTCTGTTGAGGTATTTGAAAGTTTCTTTCAAGTCCCCCCTCTCCCTCCTTTCCTCGAGGCTATACATCTTAAGCTCCTTTAGTCTTTCTTCATATGTCTTCTGGTGCAGACCCTGCATCATTTTGGTTGCCCTCCTCCGGACAGCCTCCACCCTGTCTATGTCTTTGCAGAGATGGGGTCTCCAGAACTGAACACAGTACTCCAGATGTGGTCTTACCAACTGTCTGTACAGAGGGCCAACAACTTCTTGTTTTCTACTGGTGATGCCTCTCCCTATGTATCCCAGTATCCCCCCAGTCCTCCTTACTGCCTTCTCACATTGCTGGCCCACCCCTTTAGGTCATCTGATATGACTACCCCAGGTCCCTTTCCATTTTTGTTGTTAGTATCTCACCCCTCATTGTGTATTCTTCCCCTGGGTTTTTGTTTCCCAGGTGTATCACTTTGCACTTCTTAGCATTGAATCTAAGCTGCCATACATTTGACCATTCCTCTAGCCTTGCCAAGTCCCTTTTCATCCTTTCCACCCCACCTTGCGTATCAGCCCTATTGCAGATCTCTGTGTCATCTGCAAAGAGACATACTTCTCCTTCCAGTCCCTCTGCAATGTCACTTATAAAGACATTAAAAAAGACCGGCTCCTAGTACTGAACCCTGTGGTACCCCAGTAATAACCCCCCTTTCTTCACTGTGGACTCCATTTACTATTACCCTTTGTGTCCTGTTGTCCAGCCAGTTTTTTGCTCAGGCTACCACCCTGGGACCCACTCCCAGGCTGGCTAATTTGTTTATTAATCTTTTGTGTGGGGCTGTCAAATGCCTTGCTAAAGTCTAGGTAGGCCATGTCCATAGCCCCTCCCTGGTCTACTATGTTGGTCACCTAGTCAAAGAAATCAATTAGATTTGTCTGATGTGACCTTCCTGCTGTGAATCCATGCTGCCTTGGGTCCTGTGCCCCACTGGCCTCTAGGTACTCAATGGTTCTTTCCTTCAGAAGTAATTCCATCATTTTCCCTACCACTGAGGTCAAACTGACAGGTCTGTAGTTTCCTGCCTCTGTCTTGCTCCCACTTTTGTGAAGGGGAATCACATCTGCCTTCCTCCAGTCCTCAGGTACCACACCATCCTCCCATGACCATGCACCACCCAATCCTAGAAATGCGCCAGCTGTTGGGAGGCTTGCCCATATTCAAAGGACACAGACGCACAGCACACCCCCAACAGTGCCAATGAGCACAATATTGTGCTGCACCTATGCAAATGTGGGGTCCCCCATGCATATGCACACAGCACAATATTGAACTGTTTCTGAAGTGCAAATCAGCTCCCAGCAGTGGCACAGAATTACACTTCTGAATCTCTGCCCTAACTAGTGCACAGACCCAGGTGCCCACTGTGTAGGGCTGATTACCTTGGCAGATCTGCTGTCCTCTACAGACCCGATCACCATTATGTGTGTAAAATACAGCCCTGACCCTGATTCCCTGGTAGTCTAGTGTCCCCCCAAGCACCGATCACAGCAATTTTCTTAAAATGGTCCCGTTTCCACATTTTCTTGGTAGTCTAGTGATCCCCCCAATCCTGAGCCATGTTATGTTTGTAACATACAGTCCCCTATAGTCTAGTGTTCCTCCTAGACCCAATCACAGTAATATTCTTACAATGCCCCCCAATCCCCATTTCATTGGTAGTTTAGTGCCCCTAGCCATGATCACAATAATAATGTGAAAATACCCCCCAATCCCCATTTCCCTGGTAGTCTAGCAGTCCCCCCTCCCCAAGTCCCGATCCATATCAATATAAAAATGTCCCATGGCCTTGGTAGTCAAGTGCCCCCCACCCCATTAGGCAGACCAAGCTGAAAATGACTGAATTAAGTGAATACCTGCTCTTTAAGGATTTTCTATCATGGAAAAAAGATCCTTTTTCATCACTCATAATATGAAAAAGAATCTTTTCTCATATTGAGTCACAAAAAAAAGATTTAAAATGTTAAGAAAAGAAACCTCAGGAGCATTTCTGCAACAGATGAGTGCAGAATCCAGCTGAGGGGGTCCCGTTAAGAAAGCTACATCTGTTGGATTCTAACAAAGACATCATTTTTTTAAGTTATTACATTTTGTTTCCTTCGCTAACTGTAAGACAAAATGGTAGCTGCATGAAAAAGGATTTTCCAGAGTAGTTTTCCTGAAACAGAACTGACTTTTTTTAACCTCCAGACAGAGTGCTTATCCACATATCAGCCCAGTACTGCCAGGTGGAAAATCTTCTAATTTAGCAAACAGAAAAATAATACTTGAGATATAAGAAGTGATGGCTGACTACATCTGAAAGTTACAATAATTCCAGGCAGTTTCCAGACAGTACACTAGCTTCTTAAATTGGCCAAGACTTTTAAACCACTGTGATCAAATCTAGATATCGACAGCATTTAAATTGTTAAATCAAAAGGCAAAAGTTTCACTACAGGAAAAAGTTGTAAGTGCCCGAATATATAGTATTTTAGATTAAGATCTCCTGACCACTTAATGTTAATTTTTCCTGAAGTAAAAACATCATATTAGCAAGCAACAGCAGCTTATGGCACAGCTATGGTAGATCATGAAATTGTCTACATAAGTCTGTAAGAATTGCCAGTTATGTTCCTCTGTTAAAAAGTATGGTAGAATTAATGTTAAAATGCAGTCATGATTAATTTTACTGTTCTATTAATATTGTATCTGGTCCAGTGTATTCTGTAACTTCAATTTGTTTATATTCTGTAACCAAATATAACTTAAAGGTTCACTATGTAAACAATCTTTTAGCCTATTGTCTTAACATGTATAAAATAAACATTCACTGCTTACTATTACTATCTTTTTGAAAATAAAGAATGTAGATGGCCTATTTGTCATTGATCATTCACACCAGTATAAGGCCTATATAATGATAATCTTTGGATAATATCCTATTTCCTGCGTCTTACTTCATGTACAGCAACACAGCATTTGCTTGTACTTCAGGGCTTCATTATGGGTAAGAGGAGTATCTTTTTTTTATTCAGTTAATATTTCTTCTAGGCCATGTTACTGACAAAGGAGTATTTACCTAACTGCTAAATTTACAATATAAGCGATGGTGTTTTTCCTATCTGCCCCCCCTCCAAATAAAGCCTTATTTGGGGGCAGTTCATAAATTAATTAGGAAACCATGTGTTCTGCCATTCACCAGCACATACATTCCCTATTTAGAGTTCTTATTAGCTGGTTCACTCTTGCCCAGAATTCCCTGTCATGTATGTTTAATGGATATGCAACTCTCCAGTACATGTACATGTGCCCACTCAGTTTAACAAGCATTTGTCAATGTTCACTTGCAGGTATTTGTAGTGGTGTTTGGCACTTAAGGTACTTAATGTTCAGCACTTTTCAGTGCAATACTGGATAAAATAATGACCTGCAGTTCATAAGGCTGCACAGGGCGGGTCAAAGGAAACAACCATATTTAGACCAGACATGTAAAAACAGCACCCCCATCCCCCCAATTCAGAAGAATAACATTTATAAATAACAGACTGAAAAGGTTGTAGGGCAGGGCCAAAAGAAACAATTATTTAGACGGGGCAGGCATGTGAAAACAGTAAATTGCCAAAGCACTATTGACTTTCATTCCCAGCAGCAGTGCATTCATTGACAGCCCAGTTGAATAAGTGTCCTAGTAGAAAAGTAACAAAACAACATCACTGTCCACACAGACCAGATTAGAAGCAGCAACATAAAGAAGAGACAGCAATTTGTTATATTTTTTTAAACAGCTGAGCAGCTCCTCTGTAAATCTGGCTCATAAGTAGTCGACTAAGTCGTAAGTAGATGTTAACAAATGGCAGTGTTGTAAATTTGGAGTGAAATTATTAAAAATTCTTGAAGTTACGAGTATGCGTGGAAACTGGGCAATGCATGCTCGTGACACAGTCATTGTGTGGAATTTTCTCACTAAATTTTCAACATAGGCATTTTGGAACTTCCACTCATGAAGAGTGTCACTGTGATTTTCTTAATCTGTCCTGAACATTGATTTCCCACAGCAACTGACGCATTGTGCACCACATGTGCAAAAACACATTTTGGCCAGGATGTGAAAAATGACAGCTATACTGTTCATAAGGAGGTGTGAAAGAATGACAATGTTGAAAATCTGAAATGAAAATATTAAACAGTCTCAAAGTTATGAGCGTGCATGGAAACTGCACAATGCATGCTTGTAACAATCATTTTGAGGAATTTTCTCACCAAATTTTCAATATAAGTATTTTGGGGCCTCTGCTAATGAACAGTGTCATGGTGATTTTCTTAATCTGTCCTGATCATTGATTTCCCATGGCGACTGCGCCATTGTTCGCCACATGTGCGAAAACACATTTTGGGCAGGATGTGAAAAATGACAGCTGTACTGTTCATAAGGAGGCGTGAAAAAAGGACAATGTTGAAAATCTGAAATGAACATATTAAAAATTCTCAAAGTTATGAGTGTGCGTGGAAACTGTGTAATGCACACTCACAACGCAGTCATTTTTTGTAATTGTTTCACCAAATTTACAGCATAGGCTTTTTGAGAGCTCACCTCATGAACAGTAACACTGTTATTTTGTTACTTGGTCCCAAAAGGTGATTCCACGCAGTGATCACAAAATCACCTTTTGGGACTGAATAACGAAATGACAGTGACTGAGTTCATGAGGTGGGGTCCCAAGAACCCCATGTTGAAAATTTGGAGCCAAAAGTTACAAAAATGTCTGAGATATCCACCTGAGTTGAAAACCCCCCATTTATGCCATTATATAGCTTACCGGCATTTCTTCAGTTTGCGGTCGGCTTTGAAAAGTACAGACGTGTTCCCGCTCCACTGAAGATCATTGGGCCAGGCTCTAGAGATAAGTATGGGGTGAAGGGGGTGTGGGGAGTTGGGGTGCGCAGAGGGTGGGTGCGGGATGTGGGAAGGGGGCACCACAGATAGTGAGGAACTGTTTTCTTGTTTACAGGATAAACACATACAAAAAAAAAACTTTGCAGGAAGGTTTTCCTTTTTTGCAGGTACATTTGGCATGCTGGGGTGGGATCCCAGCATGCCATGTGGGTGTTTGGGAAGTCTGGAGCCAATGGAGACTGGGCACCCCTTCGGCAGACAAAAATGATATGGGGGACATTATGCCAATGGGGATTGGGCTCCCCCTTTGGCAAATGAACTGGAGAGAGCGGCATGCCAACAGGGGGATTGGGCACCCCCTGACATTGGCTTTTTGGACTACAGATGTGCAGGAGGGCCAAACGGGTGATTTCAATATGTTAAATACACACACGTTACCACCACTAATTGCAGCGGTGCTTTTCTTTCAACGGAAGACCACTGCAGCCAAACTGCTGTCATAGACAGCTCACACATCCATTGGTGTGGTACGGTCATGCCCTCTACTCTGAGCACTGCATTGGACAGGAGCGTCACACACCTCCAAAAAGTCATACTGTCCCAAAATGTTCCTTGTGCATGCATGCAAGCAAACACAAAAAGGCACACCTCTCTGATGTAAGAGCACACTTCATTTGAAGACAGTATCAAGAAGTAGACAGAGAGACAAACAGAAAGCAAGAGATGGAAACACTAAATTGTGCTTCTGGTGTTGAACAATATAATTGCAAACTGCAAAATCTTTGAAACAAAAATGGCTGAGCCAATGTTGATGAAGAATCATTCTGTGGCAATAACTATTCCAAACCTGCTATTAAAAAGAATGTTAATACATAATCATTTAAAGTCCTCTACTAAATTTGAATAATCTTCTATTAAGTATGACTCTATGCTTGGTACACTCTGCCATACATTAATCACTCAGTAATAAATACCTTTTTTTCATTGCTTCATTTCTAGTAAAATATACATTAGGAACATAGAATTTGTTTCTGTGTTTCACTCAGTAATAAATACCTTCCTGCTCATTACATCATTCCTAGTGTATGTTGTTAGATACATAGTCACCTTTTTTTAAACTGGTTCAGAAAGCCAATGAAATAATCATTCAGTCATACTGTACACTGTAGCATAAAATCCTTCACTCTTGGAGCTCCACTTCAATAGCTCTAACTCTAAAGAGACTTTTTTACAGCTGTCAGTTTTGAGTAATCTTCAGCAGCTCTGATCTGGCAGTGATATACTAATTGACATCATGTCAAAATAATAGTGCAGTTGGATATCAGCATGATTAACACTATAAGCTGTTTTAATGGGCAGTATTAAGGAATTCTCGCACAGTCCTGACATCGAAAGGAAATGCTGTTTATTCATAGCAGATGATCCTTGTCTTGTTAGATTATTCATTACTTGGGTCATCTCCTATCCTGCACTTACATTCCCTGTGCCTGCAAGGCTTCCATGTGATCTCATTTTGAGCCCATTCAGCATCCAGCCCCTAATATCCTTGGGGAATAGAAAATGCTTTTTTTATGTAGAATGTTCCTGTGCTTTTTACAAGGGCACTTCAGTCTCTGTCGCATACATTTTTCTTACACTTGTATCACTAAAAGGTTCTTTTTATAACGAGGTTTTAGAGAGTTTGACAATGGGGCAGGAGAGCTGGTTTCTGTGCTGTATGCATGCCAGCTTTCCCTGTATAGTGTGCATGTTATAAAAATTGTAGGAACCCATTTCGTACTAAAACACAATGACAAGCAGTCTCAGCTGGCATCTCTTCTTTATCATGCTTTTATCCTTTTGCATTGCACAAGGTCAGAGATGTATCATCCCTTTCTTGATAAGATGTGATTCAGATGTGTTTCATTAAGGCACAGTAAGCTCATTTCAGGGCTGTTGTTTTCTAAGGATTTCATGTAAAGTTATAGAGACATAGCATTCGTTCTCAAAGGTTTTCCACTTAATTGTTTCCAGCAGTAGAATTTGCAGTTTGAGAAAAAAAAGTTACTGCAAAGAGCTCAGGCAAGTCAGTTGGCCAGGGTGGTATTCTCGGGCCTGGGGTTAGTTCCCTGTTAGGACATATTTAGTTCTTGAAGCAGTATAGCTTAGGGGTTAGATTAGAGAACAGAGCAGTAGATCTGGTTTAAATCCCACAACTAACATGAGCATACTGTGTGACCTTGCGCATGCCGCTTAACCGTCATGTTTAATTTTCTCCTGGATGGGACCTGGCAATGAGTTTCTGCTCCATGTGCCTTTCCAGCCAAAAATTCAAAATAAATGAATTACAGTATAGTACATAAATTACTTTCTGTATGCAATTAGTGCTTCTGGTCCTTGGCAGTGTTTTTAGTGTTGAAGTAAATTTTCACCTCCGTTATGTGATAAATTACAGGTGCAGGTGTTAATTCTGCAATCTATTTCATGTAGTTCTCAGTTTGTTAGATGTACAAAATGCAGTTAATGTTTACTGTATGGTATATGCAGTCAGCTTCATAATTAATATTATAATTTTATGATCATCTTCATAAGATTTATTCATTTTTGAAATTGTTTCTATAGGTAAACATATAAAAATACAACAAATAATCTTGTTTTACAGATGTGACTTGCTGGGAGGGGAGAGAGGTACATGAGATAACAAAATAAAAAAGAACAGCAATAAAATGCATGTGTCACTGGCTCAGCAGGTTGCACACTTGCCTCTGAGGACAGAAAATCAGAAGGCTGTGTGTTCTATCCCCACACCAGGCACTTGCGTTAAATCCCAATACTGACACTGTAGTGCAGCATGAGGGGGGTGCTGCACTCCTGAGGTGCTATCTTTGGAATGAGACGTTAAACCGAGGTCTTGTCTGGCTCTTTGGGTGGATGTTAAAGATCCCATGGCACTTCTCGAAAAGAGTAGGGGGAAAGTTTATTGAAAACAGAGACTGGCAAAAATCACAGCTTACAAATCAATAATATAGTCTTGTACTATATCATAAAAACAATGTAAAAGGTCTAGTAGAATATATAGAATGTCTATGTACTATTTTTAGGTAATAGCAGAATCTGAATCAGTAATCCATGGCATACTTTTCCACAATTCTAAAAGCTCAATCCTGTTTTTTTGTCAACATTCTGAAACATAAATGATCTGCATATCTTTTACAATTTTCCTTGTCAATTCAGGGTAAGAACTGTTTTTCTTTTTTTTTAAACATTCAATAAACTTTATTAAACCTGATTGGGATCAGATTCATACCATAAACAAAATACATACCGGTATATGTTGTTTACGTATCAATAATCCAGTTCATAAACAGAGAAAGGTCTATCACAGCATAAAGTCCACTCAATCAGGTTACAATTTCAATAATATTACCACCCACCCAACTACCCTCCCCACAACCCCACCCGTCTCTTTAATAACAAAAGTCTGTGATGACGTTAGATATGACATAACAGCAAGAAAAGCCCCAATACCATGTACATGGGCAATAATCAATGTTGTCGGTATGGTATCAATTGCAACAATCCTTAAGTGGAAGACCCTAGATGTACAACAGCAAACATCTCCCTGTTGTCACCCTGGGTTTAGTGTAGCAAAGTGTATAGAGGATCCCAGATGTGTTTGTATTTGGTGTATGAATATGACATATTGGCAATAATGGATTCAACTTGAAGCACAAACAGGATTTCTTGGAGCCATTCCCAATAAGTGGGGGTGGCCTGATCACACCAATAATGCAGGACAACTTTTTTGGCACAGGCTGTTATTAGGGCCATATGTGGTTTCTGATTACCCAGTAATGTTTTGGAAAAATTACCAAGAATGCAAATTTCCAGCGTGAATGCCTGGTCAAGGCCCAAAAGGGGATCCATGCCATTTCTGATCTCATCCCAAAATGGCCTAACCTTATCACAGTACCAGAGAATATGAAGTAAAGAGCCCTTTTCTCCCTGACACCTGGTACATACATCCTGGGGAAGCTTGCCCATCCTGTGTAATTTGATAGGTGTGTAGAATTATTTTGTGCAAATTCTGAAATTGCATAAAATGGTATCTGTCCCATTTTATGTATTTGTAAACTCCTTTCCAAATGTGGGTCCAGTCTTGGGGCTGGTCCTGCTGAGGAAGGACCAGGTTCCAGTAATAGTGAAATGCCTGTTCCCTTTCAGCAAGAAGGACCCGAAGTTGTGTGTGAAAAAAAGCTTCCACGTAAGAGGTAGGAAAGGATAGTAAAAGGGGTTGTATTAAATTACCATACTCACTGGACCAGAGTCCACATCCAAAATGACTTCCAAGCATATGACGATGCTGTAAATATTTGAAACACATGGATATGGGCCGTTCATGTTTCTGCTGCACCTCTTTGAAGGTAAGAAGCTTGTTAGAAGACAACAAGTCTACTGGGAGGGACTCCAGTGTGGGCCAGGTTAACCTTGTCAGCATTTTACAAGCAATTGGAAAATTCAAATTGTCCAGTATGGGTTGTGTAGTATCTTGACAGGGATTTAGGATTAACAGCTGACATAACTGGTGATGGGCACTAAGTGAATATCCAATAGGAGTAGCTTTTAAGGGTATGGGAATCTTCCTGATGAGAATGTAAAATAGGTAATTCAGACATAGGCCCTTCTGTTGTGTCAAAAAACTCTCAATATCAAGCCATTGGGGAGTATAAGATGGATGTGACTTTCCTGAGGTTGAGCAATTCCAGAGGGAGAATTGTGAACAGTGTATAGCCAAATAATACAGGTACATGTTGGGAACTTTTAGACCCCCAGCCTCCTTAGTTTTCATTAGTTTAACTAGTGATCTACTGGGTGGTGTCCCCCACCAGAGAAAGTGGGAGAAAAACCTGTTAATCTGGATAAACCAACTTTTAGGGTGGGTAGACCTAGCATAAGGAGGGGGTACAGAATTCTGGGAAGGACATTCATTATAAGAATGTTCTCCTGGCCCCAAGGGGAGAAAGGAAGTAATGATCAACAATTGAGATCACTCTGTATTAGGAGAAGTAAGTGATCCAAGTTATATTTTTTGAGTTTAAGTGGGTCAGTACTGAGATATAAGCCCAAATATTTTAGCTTGTCCTTTACCCAACAGAACCCCAGGTGCTCTACCATGGTGCGGTGGGTGGAAGTGTTCAAGGGCATAAGTTCTGTTTGGATAAGTTTAATTTATAGTTAGAGAAGGAACCAAATGTGCTGGCCCGGTGGCGCTGAGGGCTGAGGTGCTGGATGCCACACCTCGCACCACACCTGCGACCTGGGTTCAGGAACGAGCCTGGGTCATCAGGGGTTGGCAGGGGAGGAGAAGGATTGTGCATCATTAGGACTGCTCTCCTTCTCTGGGGAATGGGGTGAGTTGCCATTAGTGTGCTGGTGGCCTCTAGCGGTGGCTGGAGGCAATTGCAGGACACTGGCAAGACTTGGGGGACTTACTGGGGCCGATGCCTGGAAAGGAGTGCATGCGGTAGCGTGTGTGCTCCTGACCATTGACGTCATTGCATGCCACAGACATCAGGGGAGAACAAGGAAAAAGGGCACCAGTCACAGCAGCGTGATGGCCATCTACGTGGAGGAACTTGCTCGGCACCAAGGGTGTGCAGCAGTACTGGATCTGGACCTGGCGGTAGACCACAGGGGGGCTCTCCAGCTCCCTGCCGCAGGGGGCAAGCCACGGGGGTAGCTGCAGGACCCGAACAATGGCACTAAGGAGTCCTCGGGGATGGCGGCCAGAGACCTCAGGAGGATGCCTGATGTGTGAGATGTAAGCAGACTGGTGGCCCAGGGGGAAAAGTAATAGCAAAAAAAAAAAAGGAACCAAATAGAGTGATAATGTTCAAGGCCTCTGGTAGCAAAGTAGCAGGAAATGTAATATGTAAAAGGATATCATCCACATATATTGAAAGTTTGTATAGTGAAGGACCTATAGCTATACTCTGGACTTATGGGGAGTAGTTAATTTTTCAAATTAGGGGCTTAAGGTATAGGTTAAACAAAAAAGGGGAAAGTGGGCACCCTTGCCGTGTTCCTTGTTGAAAGGGGAAAACTTCGGAGAACATCCTGTTGCAAAAGACACGGGCTGAAGGTTTGGTATATGATATTTTGATCCACGCTGTGAACTCTCCCAGCAAACTATATTTAGAGAGCAGATGAAACATGTAATCCCACGAAACCCCGATCAAAGGCTTTCTCCATGTCCAGAGAAGCCAACGCGGTGGGTGTAGTGGAATCCCTGGATGCGGAGACAAGATGTACGATTTTCCGAATAGGATCAGCTGACAGTCTGCCGGAAATGAAACCCACCTGTTCCCTGCTGAGGAGATATTCCCAAACTACCTTCAGTCTCGTGGCCAATATTTTTTCAGGTATCTTAATGTCTACATTAATAAAAGATATTGGTCTATAATTAGCCACTGATAGGGGTCCCATCCAAGCCTGGGCAAGACAACTATGGTGGTAGCAGTGAGGGAGCTATGTGTAAGACCAGTCTGGTGGAGGTATTGAAATAACTCCAGAAGGTATGGGGCCAGCAGAAGGTCCTTGTATTTCTGGTAAAAATTGGTGGAGAATCTGTCTGGACCAGGGGATCTATCCGGCGTTAAGGTTTCTATAGGTTTTTAACTTCATCCAGAGTTAAAGTGGCTTTCAACCAGCTCATCTGTACCTTGTTTAAGCTTGGTAAGTCGAGATCCTGGAGAAAAGTGTCCAGGGCAAAAGGATCCAGAGAGGTTTTGAGGGAGCTGTGTAAAGGGAGCTGTAAAAAGTCTGGAACTGATGGACAATATCTTTAGGTAAGGTGAGTAAACAGCCAGAGTCTGACCTGATGGATGGAATTATCCAGTCAACCTGCTGTCTGCATAAACACAGTGCAAGGAGTTTACCCGCCTTCGCCCCTTCGTCAAAATATTGGGACTTAGTTCTTAAAAGGAGATGTTCTCCTTTTTCTCCTATGAGGGCATGATACTTCGCTCTTAGGGTTTGAAGATGCTCCCAACTTGATGGAGGGGAAGATTCCAAGAGCCCTCTCTCGGCTACACGAATCTGCAACAAAATAGAGGCTGTGGCTTGAGACATCTCTCGCTTCCTTCTGGTAGATAACCTGACGAGTTCACCTCTAAGAGTGCATTTGAAGGAGCACCAAAGGATGTCCAATTTGGGCATTGTAGACTGGTTGAGATGGAAAAGCTCTAAGGTAAATGACTGTATTTTTTTTAGCTATATATAGACATTTTAATAAGGAATTATTGAGGCGCCACATTTTATCTTTTACAACTGAGGGGGCCAGATTTACCTGTAAGATTACTGGGTGGTGGTCTGAGATGACTTTAGCACTATAACAGCAGGCTAGGGAAAAAATCTATATGGGAAATGGAATTATGCGGGATAGAGTGAAAGGAATACTCTTTGACATCAGGGAACATAAGCCTCCAGGGATCTACTAAACACAGGGTGTCCATTACCTCCCTTAAGACCAATTGGCTAGATGTGAGGGGTTGGGGCCATAGAGGGGATCAATCTAGACAGTTGTCTAGGACTATGTTCCAGTCCCCCATGATAGTTATGGGGAGAGATAACCACTGAGATAGGATAGAGGGTATTTGAGAGAAGAAAGAGGGGTCCTCAGAATTGGGGCCATAAACTGATCCCAGGATGACCTCCAGGTGTCCCAATAAGGCCCTGAGAAATATAAATCTGCTGTGGGAGTCAGCAACCTCTTGGAGAAGGTGGAATGGGACAGATCTGGAGATCAAGATAGTGACCCCACATTTACAAGAGTCCAGTCCCGAGCCAAAAACCTGTCCCACTCAGGAACATCTTAGAAACATAATCTGAGCTGGAGGAAGATGTGTCTCCTATAAAAAAGCCACATCCACCTGCAAATTACGAAGGTAAAGCAGGACCTCAGCTCTTTTTGTTGGGGATTGGATCCCTTTGACATTCCAGGAGCAGCATTTATAATTGGATGCTATATCCTTCTGAAAATATAGTAGGTGTTGGGGGGACTGATACATGCTCTTCAGTAAATGGCAACTGCGTGTCATATGCCATCTCATATACCAACCAGAGATGGGCCCTCCCACCTCCAATCCTCAAACCCTACCTCCCCCCAACCTAACTGGAAATAAGAATAAAGTCCCACCAAAACCCCTTATCTAGAAGACCCTCTGCAACCCCCCAAAACACCCCCAAAACCCCAACAAACTTGGTGCATGATGTCCCACTCTGACATAGCTAACACCTCATCCCACCAACTCCCTCAGCCCCATGACCTAAATCTACCCCTCCCCCATATGTAAGTGAATGTCTCAACAGTAACTAGAGTTGCTAAATTCTAAACACCCTACTAATATCTAAATCTGTACAAAGGCAGAAAGTAGCCTCACAAACAGCACTGAACCTAAAAATAACAGAGCTAATTATGTCTCCCAGTACTTGGCAAATCAGAGAGAACTTATGGTACTATCCTAACAATAAGTAACATTATTAGAGATTCTGCCTGGTGATTCCAGGAAATACAATTATATTGCAGACACTGGAGCTACTTGAAAAATAAAATATTCACATGCATTATATTACTCAACTATCTTTAATAAGCAAAGCAAAAGTCCCATGTGCACAAGTTGGAGGGTTAGAACCCATAGTCTGCTAACCTCAGCCCCTCACATGGGTGATCTGTCCCTCTGATAGAAATGGATGGAGAGGAAAAGTTGCCCACACAAAAGCCAAGGAAGGGAACTCACCCACTTTATGCATAGCGGCCTCCGGGAGAAGAGATCCAGTGCAGAACCAAATTGGAAATCCCGAGCGCTAGTTAAAAACAGTCCCAAAACAATGTAGTATGCCTGGCCTCTTCTAGGCAATGGTAAGGAACTTGTGCCTCTCAAAAATGGCAAAATCAGGACAGGAACTCCAGAACACAAAAAAGCTGACTGCATAGTCCTCTCTCAGACCTCTAAGGAGTTACAGAACCGAACAGTGGCTCTCACCCGACTGGCAACAGCATCATGAACCCGTTGCTTCCTGGAATTTACCAATCCTTAAACAAGTCAGGGAGTGCTTTTTTTAGTGATTGGATAGCTGACTGCACTGTTTTGTAGGATTGTCAGGTACCCTGAAGTAGCACTTGCAGGTGAGCAGGGTACAACATTTTAAATTTGATGCCTGAAGCAATGAGTTTTACTACCACAGGGTGAAAGGTTGTTCTTTTTTGATAGGTGCCTGCTGGCAAGTCCTGAGTTATCCGCAACTTGATACCCTCCTAGAGGATGTCTTTTAGGTCCCTGGTTTTCTGCAGCACATATTGTTTATCGAGGAAGTTCAAAAGCCTAAACATAAAGGGGCACAGGGGAGAGCTGGCAGAGGGTTTGAGTGCAAGGAACAGAGTGCACACTCCACTATGTATGTGGGGCCATTTGGAGAGGGCCTAGCAATCAGCTCTAATAGCTTTTGGGCAAATTGAATAAGTGCAGTCCACTGCTCGCCCTCTGGAAGCTCGAAAAGGATGAGATTATTCTGCTGGCTTCTCCCCTACAGGTCCTCCAGTTTATTTTCAAGGGAACTAACTTTCTGGCACAAAAGAGAAGTTTCAGAGCCCACATCATCCTTCTATTTTTACAGGGAGAAAGTTCTGGCTTCTAAATCTCCCATTCTCTTATTAGGATCTCCGATATCAGAGCGCAGCAATTTCAGCTCTTCTTTGATCTCTGGAAGTGACTTCTTAAATGGAATAAATTCTTGGAGGAAACGCTCCTCAGAGAGTGGTACAGCCACTAGGGTGGGAGTTGTGCTTTTCCCTGATCCTGGACCGTGGGCCTTTGCCTTCTTACTGGATTTCTCTGGTGTCTGTGGAGGTGTATGGCAGAGGTCAGTGGGCCTCATCTCTATTTCAGATACGCTGGCAGAATTCAGCAGAAGAAACCACCAGTGTACTGCAGAGATGTTCTATGAGCAGTTCCTTCAGCAATAACGGTGAGAAATAGGTATTTGATGGCTAAAATACTTAGTTTGTAGCAGGGTGGACAGGAGAGATGCCAGAGAGCAGCTGTTCAGTCAAGACCATCACGTGACTCCCAAGAACTGTTTTTCTGCTGTTAAGTAAAAAGACAGCCAGCACATTGGCACAGAGGTTGGATTTCCATCTGCGACGCCAGTGACCTGGGTTCGGGAATGGACTCGGGTCACTGGAGGGCAGGCCAGGGGGAGAATGATGGATCATCCAGGGACAGCTCTCCTTCTCCGTGGGGAGGGATTGAATGTTAAACAATGATTTTAAGATTCACATTAAAATACTGACTAAAAGGTTATTGTGAATTGAAAATATTGTGCTCTCTGAGGCACAGTCCTGCTCATTCCAAATAAACATATTATTGATCACTTAATCCTATTGAGGGGAAACAGTGGAACAAGGTAATATAGACTTTTACCTGTATTATTTGGCTATACACTGTTCATGATTCTCCCTCTGGAATTGCTCCACCTCTGGAATGTCACATCCTGTTGGTGATGTGCACCGGTGCCCGCTGGCCCCTGGTGGAGGCTGGAAGCACAGCAGGATGACAGGCTCGGTGCTCAAGGGGAGTGAGAGATGTCAGCATAAGCCTTGACGTCTGGACATCACTCCCCCAGGAAAACCAGGAAACATTCCCTGGCTGGCTGGATGACAGTCTCCAGCCCTCCACTGCCACTGAACCCATGATTGGCACACATCAACAACACCCCAGGCCAATTGAAGAGTGCACTGGCCACCCCCACCGGTGTCTTCCCCCTTGGAGGTGGGGGACCCGTCCGGCAAAGGGATACGCCGGGTTACCCAGGAGGGGCTGCAATATGAGGTAAGTGGTGATGGGCAGACAGTTGGGAAGGGCTTAGGAGGCCTGAAGGAGTGGGCAGCCAGGGAGGCGGGGAGGCTCCCCCAAAAAAAGACATCTTGCCATCAAGACATTCCATTTAATAACCGTAAATAAAAGACAAAAAGTACTTAAATTCCATATATTCTACTGAGGTGAAAAATATCCGTACATGATATTCAGGTAAGTAACAGTTTTAAATATATGTTCTTGACATGTTACAGCTAAATAAGACCAGAAATATTTAATAAAAGAACATTGACAAAATACTCGTTCTATGGTTTCTTCTGTTTAGATACATTGTAGTTGACTGCAAAGCCTGTCCTGTATTTGTTTATGCTTGTGGTTATGTTTAACATTTAATTTCTCATGTCAGGATAACCAGTATAGATCCCACATGTGCACTGGTATCCTGTCATTCCATATCAGGTGCTGCAGTGATTGTAAATATGGGGCTGGACATTATGTAAAAGGTTCAGATATTGCACAAAGTGTTTGTAGTAAGTGATGATACAGTTGCTTATGTGTGAAATATCTGGCCATCTGTGTAGTTAATTTCCATTGTTTTAATCTCCAGAATGAATCATTAAGGTATAGGGGGATTAGTCTTTTATGGGAAATAGTTCTTAAGGAATTCATTTTCCATTGAGTAAACCAAGTTCTACAAGTATTATGTAGCCAGGGTACCCACTCTAAATGTCCTTGGGTTAGTACAGGTTTAAAGTTTGTAGTAAAAAATACTGTTGAAGAACAATATGGGATTAACCATATTTAGACCACCATTCCTGATAGGTAGATACATAATATTTCTTTTTAGTGGATTGAGGTGACTGCCCCACACTGCCTGAAAGAAAATGCTTAGCACTGTGGTTTCCAGTTTCTTAGGTATAGGGAAAACAAAGGTAATGAACAAACAAATGGGGATTAAGAAGGTTTTAATGAGAGAAGTACATTTTTTTCCCAATTTCCATTTATTCCATGTTGCTACTTTATGCCTTCCTATTGCAATTTTTTGTTCCCAGTTTGCAACATCCATTAGGTGGAGCCAAACTGGATCTCCAAGATCTGAATGGGACCATCTGAAATGTTCATTGGCCTTACAGTTAAGTGTATCTGTACCGAATGTCCAAGCTGAAATCCTACACATTAATTAAGATGGAGCGCTGCCCCAGATAGTGCGTCAAAGTCTGCACACAGTCTAAGGGAAGTTAATATATCATTTTCATCAGCTTATAATAAACACATATAATCTGCATATGCAATAACATTGAATGATAGCTTATTGTCTTTGTTATGAATAGGTACAATAAAGGGAGAATTATTGATTTTCCATAATAGGGGGTCGATAAAAAAAGACATAGAGAAGGGGGCTCAGAGGGCATCCTTGCCTAATCTATGAATGGGAACCATGGAACCTCTCCAACCATTTATTATAGGAATGACAGTGGCTGTTCTATAAAGGGATTATAACCATTTAATTAGATTATGTGGGACTTGATAAAAGTGTAGCGTGGCCCAAAGAAAATCATGATTTATTGAATCAAAAGCCTTTCTTTGATTTAGGGAAATAATATAGCCTTACAATAAGTCTATATTACCTTGTTCCACTGTTTCCCTCAATAGGATTAAGTGATCAATAATACGTTTATTTGGAATGAGCAGGACTGTGCCTCAGAGAGCACAATATTTGCAATTGGCACTAACCTTTTAGTCAGTATTTTAGTGAGACTCTTAAAATCATTGTTTAACATACAAATGGATCTCCAGTTGAGTAAGAGGGTTTTGTCACCCTTTTTATGTAAGTATATTAAAGACCCTTTATTAAAGTCTAAGGGGACCATGTCTTCCTGTAGAATAAAATTATACATTGCAGTTAGCTCTGCTGCGAGATGTTCTTCTACTAGTTTTAATAATTCAGCTGGCAGGCTGTCAGGGCCTGGTGTAGTGTTTTTAGTTGAAGAGGAGCTAGCTTCTGCTACTGCTTGCGATGTAATGGGCCGACAAGCATTACATGCAATGTCTACAGGGACTGAGGGAAGAGTAATATCAGAGAAATTTGTGGCAGTATTAGTTTGCAGGGAAGAGAACCAGCTAGCTGAATAGTCTGTTACTAGTTGAATAAAATTCTGTTGTAGAGTATGCAAAGTACCGTTGGGCCCTATCAAACTTGCCATTTCCTTTTTTCCCACACTAGTGTAGTTATGGTCAAAGGGGCAAACTGATTCTGAGATCCCTTGAGTCACAAATTTATGCTGGAAATAAAGTTGGGTAAATTTTTGGTTGTGAAATTGCATCATTTCCCTTTTAATCCTACTAATCTGTCAAGAAAGATCTAGTTCTGTCTGACAGGTTATGGTCATCAGATTTTGTAATCGATGGTGTTGCTGCAAATAAGTTAAGTATTTGGCATGACTTTTCATCTTACTGTGCTGTTTTAAGAACCGTATCAGGTCTCTTTAAGTATCTTCCCACAAGGTTAGAGGGTCCTGAAAACAAATATACATGGACTTTCTGGCCATAATAAAGGATGTTAAGGAAGCAAGAAAATGTGGATCCTCTAATAAATTTACATTGAATTCCAAAGTCCAGGACCTTTGGAGAGAGGTAGGTCTTTCCCTATTGTAATCGATACCAAGTTATGATCTGAAAATACTACAGGATTTACTTCTGCTTTGTGAATACTAAGCCCTTGTGAGATGAAAATAAAATCTATTCTTGTTGACACTATACCTTTATGGAAAGCGGGAGAGTGGGTGCGAGTTTTTTCCAAAACTACATCTCTCAGACATGCAGTGCACAGAATTTGTTGCAAAGCATGAGTGTCACAATTCAATTTTTGAGTTTTAGCTTGCTTGCTCTTATCCTGTAAGCTCAATCCACAATTAAAATCCCCAGAAAAAAGAACATGCCTCAAGGTGTGGCGACAGAGTTGAATAAGTTTCAATTGCTCAATACGGGCAGTTTTTGTTTGTGGTGCATATTGATTAAGCAATCTATATGGTTTCCCCTGTATTAGAACATCGAGAATGAGGACCCTTCCAGGTACTAAGTCATATTAATTGTTTAATTAGTATTTCAGAAAGTCCTTTGAGTGTGAGCTCTTTTACAAAGGTTCCACGTCAGGGTGGACAATAAGACAATACACATATTCAGTGGTTACAGAGGCCTGATCATTAGGCATATAATTTAACTAAGGTAAAATCTGACATCCTAACAAGAATACCAACCCCTGAGCATGTTTCTCGTCCTATCGACCAGAAGGAGGGGCCTATAAACCAATCCCTTTATGCTTGCAGAAGCTCATGTAAGGTGTGAAAATTAACATCCTGTAAAAAAATTAACCCAATATTCAGGTATCGCAGGAAAGAAAATAGTGTGTCTTTTAGTAGATCATTTTTTACTACTGACATTCTTAGTATAACAAATAAAGGAGTCACACATCAGTATGAAAAGAAAAGAGAAAGCAATAATAGACATTCCCATTATATGCATTTCTGCCTACCTTTCCACACACCTCTGTCAGTATTTTTCATTTTGGCCCTTGCTTTTCATTTTTGAGGCCCTAAGCCCCCTATCCATGATTCTGTGTAAGTGGTACCTTCCGGAAGGGAAGAAATGATTGATGAGGAGTCTGAATCCCCATCTGAGGCCTCCAATTGGTCTTGGAGGATGTCAAATTTATTGGAAAGAGTGATTTCTATAGATATAGGGGTTTGCAAGGAGGGGGGGTCTGAAGTCTGTCAGTTCTGTAATGTCTGTCTAGGAGACTTTTGTACAGGAAGTTTGGGAGGTGGCATGTCTAGGGTCTGGGGTCTCACACTCGGAGATTGTATAGGGGTTGAGGTTAGAGATGGGGATGTACACCAATGGGTTGGGAGGGTGGGGGTCCAAGTCTATAGTTGGGACCTCTGTGGTTGAGGCCAGAGGATGTGTGTCTGATATACTCGTGGTCTGAGGGGTAGGAACAGGCCTTCCACCTACTCTAGTTTTTTGGGCCTTAGTAATCGGAGAGATCTGTACAGTGTTTTCCTCCAGTTTACTTTGGTTGTGTGCAGCCCAGGTACAATTCTGAAATGTATGCCCTAGTTTGTCACATAAATTGCATTTACATTCGTTCAAACAGTCAGTAGTTGCAAGTCCTAATTCCCCACAAATTGTACATTTAATTTTATCACAGGCCCCGCTAATTTGTGTAGGGTCCCTGCATCTATAGCAGGCCTTAGGCTGACTGGGATAAAATAATACGCCTCTGTCCCTCCCTAGAAAAAAGGAGTTTGGTAAGTGCATGAGCCCAGATTAATTAGATTTTAACATCACCAGTGCTTTCCAGCCCCCTCTCCAAATATTCTCTGTGTCCAAAATGGCCTCTGGATCCCCTAAAACATCACATCGCATTTTGAGCCAGTATACCACATCAGCAAGATTTACCCCTTCATTTTGAAATAATATAGTAATAGTTTTGTATGTCAGTATAGAAAGGGGTATAGCTACAAAAGGAGTCCATAGGGCAGTTTTTTTTAAAGTCTGGTATTTTGCCAAAAAACACTCTAGGCCTTGAGCAGTTTTAAAGCTAATATCAAAGGTAGTCTCTCCAGATACATGAATAAAAGCATATATTTCATGCAAAAATAATTTCATGGGGTTTTTCAACAGAGTCTTTGCTATGAATATCCGATCAGGAGGGTCCAGCATACCACCTACATAGGACAGCCAAACTGCATTGTGTCATTTGGCTGGAAGAATAAGGGTCTTGAAAAGAGAAGCAAAAGGTTTCTTTGTCATTTCTTTCCAAAGATTTAATGGAGCTGCACTTGGTTGTAGAGCTGTTTTCAAAATAGGAGGCAAAGTAGCATTTGTCTGTTTAGAAGTCCCAGAAAGGTGTAATACAGGGTGTTGGGTAAGGGCAATATCTTCAGGGAGCTGTAAATCAGTTTCTGTTTCAGGATTAGTCTTTTGCTTGTGAGCTTGTGGCAAAGGGGATTAGATGCTGGTAGCTGGGGAAAATCAGAAGAGGTAGGCATTTGAATCAATGAATTCTCTGATTACTAATGATCCATTACAGTACTGCATTCCCAGCCCACTCCTTGAAGGGCTGTTTCAACAGACCAGTCATGTTTTGGACTATCAAGGTGGCCCTCAGTTCCAGGAAGTAACTCAATACTTACAGGGTTAGGAGTAACCTGATTTTGCTTGTTTGGAGTGCCTGAGGTATTTGCATTCGAATGTTCTGTTGCAGTGGGCGGCTTTCCCTTTAATGCTCTGACATCGGCACTCAGCTGGGTTGGTTTGACGGGACTAGCTCTGCTGTCAGAGTGGAGGTGATGAATTTTCTTTTGGATCATCATTTTTTGAAAGAAAAACTTACGCTCCTTAGTTTCCAGTTGTTTTTCCAGGAGTCGTGTTTCTTCTGTTTCTTGTCCTGAAAATGTTTGTGGGTCTTCCAACTCCTCTGGTGAAGAAATACCATTAACCAAAGACATTCATAAATTCGGTAAGGGGTGCTCAGCTGGGTCATTGAAATTTTTAGTATTTTGGAGTTCCTTTTCTGGTTTGGCGTTCAGTACTTGTTCAACAGTGGTCTCTATAGGAGTCGAGATGGGAGAGGAGAATGCTGCTCCCACCTCCATGTTCTCTGTCCTCTCCTCTGGCCAATCAGCCACAATCTTGGCAAACTGCCAAGACAGCAGAGAGTCCCCCTACAGTCCAGTAGGGGAATTTTCTCAGGGTCCTGGCCTAATTTCTCACCATTCACTAAAAATGCCACCAATCTGGTGGTTTAATCTGGTTCAGTGTCAGTTGGTTACCATTTGTATCCCCCACCCACCGGTTCACCCTTGAAAAAGGGACTTGTAGTCTCAGTGGGCCTACCTGGTCAAAAAATTCAATAAATTAATTATAACATCCGTACTGCAAAAATTACTTATTTACAAAGCATTAGCATCAACTGAGAGGAATAGTTAGGGCACCTGGTACAAAAAGAATACATTGCCTCATCAGGCGCAGTCACAGTAAGATACAACTAAATACAGTAGTTTAGGTAATTCTGGGCTGTGACTGAGGCTGAACAAAATTAGCTAATTCCAGTTTCATGGAATTTTCATAAAAATTCTTAAAATGTTTCTGAAATTTCATGTAGGTTTGCATAATATTCTGACATTTTTAATTGGTCATAACTCAGTCATTAATATAGCTGGAGAGCAGAACATTGGCATACCTATGTTTTGGATGATGTTCTAAAAGGACACCAAGTTCCATGACATTTGAATGAGTGACAGTGAAGTTATAGGGGCTCAGAGTCTCACAATTTATTAGCCACATGAACATTTCTGAAAATATTTCTATGCTTACTGCTTATCTACATTTGGAACTAGATAACTGAAAATTTATATGCATATTTTCTTGGAAGAGCCTTATAAACTGCTAAATAGAGCAGTATTTGGTTACATAAATTGTAAGTTACATGAGTTCAAAATTTCACAATTTAATTATTTGTTAAATATTGAGAAAATGATCAAAATGTATGGATGTTTATAGCTCCACTGCTATTGCAGGTATACACTCAAGAGCTGGCATGCATACCCAATGTAAATATGTCCCAGAATCAAATTAAGCTTGATAAATGTGGCTTAATAGGTTAAGATTTGTTGTGGATACTTTAGAAATTACTAATTGGTAAACTTTGCACAAAAACTTCATGGACCCATAATAGGTAATGCCACTAGAATTCCACTGGTGGAATTTAACATTCACAAGGCACATACCACCACTGAATCACCTTACCTGCACCAACATCTTGGCCCTGCAATGCTCCTCCAACACTTCTGTGACAGTGATGTGACATGGATGCCCAATGTCATGCTTCATCAAATTAGCATGATGTTGGGTATCAAAGGAAGGAACGGAGATACAAGGGGGGGAGGGAATGGGGCAGCCTAGATGGACCAATGGAGTCCATTTCTGATGACACATTTCTATGTTCTATGTTCTATGACTAAAGGTAACCACATACTTCTGTAATAATAGTCTAAGTCACAACTAGTTGCAAGGCTTGGTGTCACTTTACAAGGTTGCTAAAGAGTCAGCAGGTGACATTGTACAGAAACAATGCTGCATGTGTATGCACTTTCACAAGTCATTAAGTCAGTGAGCTCTAGTGATTATCTGGGATATTGCAAGAAGACAGGCTAGTGTACAGTGATGTCTATGATTATCTTTCATGGTGCATCACTGAAGATAGTGACCTCACACTTGGCAGTGCTGTAATTTTAGTATGGAGCTTCCCATAAATGCAACCTTATTGCCACTGTACCCAACCTTTCCTTCCTTTACAAATACATCTCAAGTGTATGACTGGGCAAAATGTATGGACACAGCTTTGACAAAAGTATTACAACATTCCACAATTTAAAAAAACTCATGAAATTAAACTTTAATTACTAAACTTATTTTGGAATAGTTTACTATTTATCACTTGCATAGTCTGTGAGCAAGAGATTAAAGAGTTGACACACATGGGACTGGATTTTGAAAGCCCCAAAGAATGCCACAAGCCCCTGGCACACCGATCATATGGTGCACAGGACTTGTGGCATTCTCCCAGCTGGTGATCAGGATGTTCACTCCAATGCACCAAGTGCCACAAGCCTAGCTTGCTGCATTCAGGAGATACTTTATATGGGGCTTACACCCAATATTTGGCACAAGCTGATGTAACATGAGGAAACTGTCACAACTGCACCAAGAATAGAATATCAGCTGCAGTTGTGGCAAAGGTGTTTGATGCAGCTGTGCCACAAAATGGGTTTGATGTTGGGCTTGATGCTTTTTTCAGACTGGGTTTTCTCCCAGCTGACAGCTTGTCTGTCAGGGATATGCCCTGTTCACAGGGATATACCTTAATCAGGCTGAACACAACCATCATTCAGTTGGCTGATGGCCTTTTCTCCCATATTTTGTTCCTCCTATCTTGGTGGAGTTGGTGCCTCTGTCAGCCTTACACAGCCACAGATTCCCCAGAAGCAGGAGCAAGCTTCTTGCCCTAGATGCAGGGGTTACTAGTTTGGTGGAACCTGCTGCCAACCCTCCCCAACTGAGATGCACTGCTGAGCGACAGCTGCCTCAGACATGGCCTGCCTCCTGATGTGACATCCCAGGCTTGCTTTTGAACCCATGTCATCAGCATAGCAGTGCAATGCTCTGCTGCTGGGCCATGGGGTGGCCTCAAAGTCTACCTAGCAAAATTGGTGATATTCCATTTTTTTAGTTTTAAAGTTATAGGGGCTTAAAATTCTGCTGTTTACATAATTGCAGAATTTAATTTTAAATTTTCTGACATTTTGGAGGATTATAACTTAGTCACATTGACAAACAGAGATTTGAAACATGGTACACTTTTGTGTAGACCTGTGTAGAGTCTCCATACCAAATTTAATGCAATTTAGACAAATCATTTTTAAATTTTTTGGGAAAAAACTGAAATAAAAAATGTGGTGATATTTCACAAGATTTTCATGGACATTTCATAAAATTTCATGAAAGCAAATCAGGGTTTCACTAGAATGCCACTGGAAAAACATAAAGTTCACCCAGTCCTATTTGTGACAATGTTGGTGGGTGAGCTGTTCCCCATTCAAGGTTGTTCCAAACCTGCAGGAATTTATGGCTGAAAGCAAGTGCCAGAATTTTTTTATTTGCTGTTTTTCCCCTGCCCCTCCAACTGGCTCCCTTCAGCTCAAACCACCCTCCAGCCCTGTCACCCTGATGTCCACTGGGACTTACCTGTCAGCCAGTACCCCCAGGGCTTGCTCTTCCCAGCAGGGTTGATGGGGTCTCACAATCACCGATCAGGAAATGGATCCAGTATTTGGACTAGTAAGCCCAGTTAGTCATATGTGGGCCTGCAAGGATCTGAGTGCCATCCAACTACCAAAGGTTGTTTCCCTGTTTTTTCCCCTGAGCGGCATGACACACACTGAGGCAATGTCATGCAGTGCATGCTCCTGCAAGTCACACATTGACATCTGTCTCACCCCTCCTGATTCCAACAGTATGCCACTAGGGGTGAGGTGAACACCGGGTTCTGTAAGCTCCCCCACTCCAGAGGAAGAAAGCAACCTTCTGGATGCTCAATCCTCCTCCCCCAGCTGGTCCTCTGATGCCCTGAGCTCACTACCAAACTTGGATCACCGGCATTGTGAGTGGTAGCTCTACCACTGTGCCAACAGGTTAGCGCAAGTGCCATAATTCTGCTTACACCTGGGAACAAGGAATCTATTTTCTGAGTGGGAGTGAAAGTGGTGGCTGGAGGGAGCAGCAGAGGTTTGCATAGTGCTCAGGTAATTGGGGAGTTTATTTAACTACTGTATTACTTGAAATCATAAAGAGCTACATTCAGCATATGCCTATCCTTCAGTGAGGGCAGCTCAGGTAATCATATAATATGCAGTAATGGATCCAGATGGGACAGTGAAGGAAAAACCTGCGGAGGGCATTCAGTAGGGAATCAAGCTTAGATAATTAGCATTTAGGGGGAATGTCATATACATCATCACCAAAGTCAAGTACGACCAAAATCATACAGTATTTAATTATTTATTTAAAAGTTAGTAACCAAGAAAGGCACACTGAGACAAGGCCTGTTTCCAGGTGCAACCTAGGGGGGGAGGGGAACAATGCAAGCAGCAGTTACAAATAAACAGAAGTGCAAGACAGCAGTATAATGTTTGCTCAGACTTACTCACCGATGCACACTATACTCCAGTCTGGGATGGTTTACCCCCTCAGCCTTCCGACAGTTTACTTCCTACTGTTTTATAAAGAATATAATCTCTTCCCAGATACCTGACAAACTGGCTCTACTGCTCAAACCTGTGACCTCTGCCTACCCACTGAGATCAACTGACAAATCCCTTCTTGTCCAACCGAGATGTAAAACCAAAATGGGGGAGAATGCTTTCTTTAGCTGGGCCCCTAAACTATGGAACTCCTTTCCACTAAGTCTAAGAATCTCCCCCTTTCCACACAGCTTCAAACAGGAGCTTTGTATGGCTCTTCTAAGCCCTGAACCCTGCTCCTGTCCTCTATCCACCCACTCCTGTACTGGTTCCTCCTAGTTGCCTACCGGCTCCAACCTCTACTACTCTCAAACCTACCTGGAAATCTAGTTATTTCCTCTCTTCTAGCACTTACTCACTAGTTGTATGACTTATGACTGTTAGTTATTTGCACTTATATTTCTGTTTTGTTACTACATATAGATTCCTGCAAATGTACTGTTGTTGCTGAAAATTTTGTATAAGTGTACTGTGTCTGACTTCTACTTGTTCCCATGATGTTTTCTTGTATCTACTATTGTCTACGTACCCTCTGTTGTAATCTCCCAGGTCGTACCTGAAAATAGGCAGCTATGTTGTCTAGTGTAGCTACCTGGTTAACAAAACCTAAATAAATAAATAAAAAGTATAATACAGGGGCAACCATAGTGATATGAATACAGTGAGGGTAATAAGACAACAGTACAATGCATTGGTGTCAGTTACTGATTTATAAATGTATGAAGGGAAGGGGTAAGGCTTGGGTTGGAATTGAGTAGGACAAGGCACTCAGGGAAAGGAGGGATGTTGAGTGGAGAGAGACAGAACTTTAGTAGTGTGGAAAGACAGGAGAGGAAGGAAGGTAGGGGGAGGAAATTAGAGGGGAGAGACACAGGAGTAAGTAATGGGGGGTTGACTTTAGCAGCTGCTTTAGGGATAGGAGGGATGTGGCACGATGAAGAAGAGGGAAGAGTTGATTCCACAGGGAGGGAAGACAGTAGGAGAAGGCAGCCATACCAGAGCTAGAGTGAGGATGTGGAATGAGGAACAGCAGGAGTCTCTAGAGCGAAGGGGGTGGGATGAAGGAGCAGAGGAGTAGAGGAGAGAGGATAGATTGGAGAGAAAGGAGGTGAACCAGTATTTACCAATAAGGGAGGAGCACTTGGAAAGGAGACATGAGGCTAGTGGGGCAATGTATAGAGTGGAGTAGGGGGAACAATGATGTGTGTGGGGGGGTAGTAACAAGTGACAGAAGGCATTTTGTAGCGTGTCCAGTCTAGTGACAGTGGAAGGGGAGGCTGCACTATAGACCACATCCATGTAGTCAAAAATTGGAGGATCATTTTGACAAATAGGTCCTTCCTGACTTTAGAGGGGAGACTGTCCTTGTTGCAGTAAAGGATGTCTATGTTATGGCAATGCTTTGAGTGAATAGCATTGATGTGTGCTGAGAAGTCCAGGTTACTACTGAGCCATACACCAAGGTATTTATAAGTGTATCTCCAGTTGGGTACCATCAAGAGTGGAGAAAAGAGGAATGGGTGAGAGCCTAGCTAGCTTTTGGCTGAAGCCAAAGGCCATGGACACCATTTTCCTAGTATTTACTTTTAGCTGGTTGGCTTGAAACCAGCACAGAACATTATGAAAGTCGAGTGGCAGTGAGGATACTGCCTTGATGAGGAGGGGGCAGATGCGTGGATGACTGTGTCATCAGCGTGCAAAAGAATAAGGGAGGAGACACAGATGGAAGAGAGGTCATTTAGCAAGCTAGAGAAGAGAATGAGGCACAGGACAGAGCCTTGTGGCACTCTTGTGAGAATGGTGGGGGGGTGATAGTGCACCACCCACCTGCACAGATTACTGGCAGTTAGAAAAGTAAGAGTGGAACCACTTAACTGCAGGAATGGAGAGATCAGCTGCAGCCAACTTGTTTAAAAGGAGTGGTTGTGATACCAAGTTAAATGCCTTTGCAAGGTCTATTAAAATAGCAGCTATGATGAGACCATGGTCCATCCCTGTAAGGACTGAGTCAGTGACACTGAGAAAGGAGGTGGTAGTGGACTGGTTTTTCCTTACACCAGACTGGAAAGGGGGTAGGAAGGAAGAGAAGTCAAGGAACTCAACTAATATAGAGTGAACTAATGATTCCTGTAGTTTAGCAAGGGAAAGAAAGAAAGAGATGGGTCTATAATTCCCAGGAGATAAAGGATCACCTTTTTTGTGCTGGGGGAGTACTTTGGTGGTTTTCCAGGTGAGGGGGACAGCACACAGAGAAAAGAAAAGGTTCAAAAGGTGGGTGAGGGGGAGGAGAATAGCAGGAGCTGATATGTGGAGATTTTTGAGGTCTAAGCCATCTGGGATATATTTAGAGGGGTTGACAGATTTGAGGGCATCTAAAACTTTATAAGGTGTGAAGAGAAGGGAAGAGAAACCCAGAAGAGGAGGTGGGTTGGGGCAGGGAGGGATTGCTCAGGATGGGAGAGGATGCAGCACAGTTTGTGAAGAATTTGATGAACAGGGAGGCAATAGCATAGTGGTCGTAGCCCAAAAAGACATCTACTGGGGGTTTGGGGGCAAGCTGGGGTGGTGGGAAGAAAAGGGACTGGATTACATTTCAGAAATTGGAGGGGGAGTTTAGGTTGGACTGTAGATTTGAGTTGAAATAGTGGGCCTTGGCAATATGGATAGCCTTGCTACAGGAGTTTGTGTGGGATTTTGTAATGCTGGTGGTCAAAGTCAGAGTGGGAGGCCTTGAAATGAGCCCAAGAAAGGTCCCTTGATTTGTGTAGCTCAAGGAGGTCAGATGTAATCCAAGGGTGGTGGGAGCACTTTATTCTGGTCCTTTTGAGGGGGGACATGGGAGTATCATTAGTAAGTGAGGATGGCAGCAAAGTGAGATAGGGCTGAGTAGACAGGGGATCAGCTGGTGGAAGCTATGTCACTCAAGAGAGTGTCAGAGTTGAGTGACCTAAAGGATCAAAGGATCTGTGCCAGATGTATTTTGAGGGGGATTTCAGAGGACAGGTTTTCTGAATACAGTAGGTGAGGCAGTGATCACTGATAATATTTGGAAGCACTCTGGCAGATAAGATTTGGTTGGGGGTGAGAGCATAGTCCCCTGTTCAGGAGGGAGTGGTTTGAGGAGTGGGGGTTTAGCCTGGTGAGTTTAGAGATTAGTTGGGAGAAGTTTAAGGATTCGATGGAGTATTGGACAGGCTTAGAGTCTGGGAGAGCCAGTTTAGGTTAAAATCACTAAGTAAAATAAGTTCCCCAGAGACAGAGGGAAAGAAATGAGGAGAGGGAGTTAAGGAGGGAGTAGGAAGGAGGAAGGAATCTTTGGGGAGGTATAAAAGACACTGACAAAAAGGTGGGAAGGGAAAGCTTGAGCAGCAAAAGTTCATGGGAGGAATGGGAAGCAACTTTGAGGGTGATAGAGCAAGAAATGCTCAATACAGTACATTTAATCAAGCACTTTCTTGTACCTTGAGAAATTAAGTCTCCCATCCTATAGATGGCTCCAAGCTTTAATCAAGACTTTGATGCCAATGCCTGGATATTTGAGGAGGAATCCAGGGATTGATTAAGTAGTATACCTTGATATTCAGTCACTGTTTTCAGCGTATTACCTTCTGAAGTTTTTTTTATGACTAGGTTATGGCAGCCTGACAGCCTTTTTTTAAAGCAAAAAAGCATGAATACAGTTTTGGTCTGGTTTAAAGCTATACAACTTTATTTAAACCATACAGCTTTGGTCTGGTTTAGAGATCTACAATGTTATTTAAACTGGTTTGAGAGAACATTGGAGTCAGATTGCATGGCATCAGAGAATAGCTGTACAGTATATAGGATGGTGTCATCCATGCACAAGTGGATACTGCAGGAATTTACTGCCCAAGGGAGGTCATACAAATATTAAAAATGAGTGTTCCCAAGACATAGCCTAGAGTGAGACCAATACTGACTTGTCTAGAGTTTGAGAAGACCAAGCCAGTAGAGACAGATTTCATGTAGTCAGAGAGGTACTGTATAAGGAGAACCAGAAGAGAGAGGAATAGATGAGACCAGAGGCTTATGAGGAAGGTGTGATTCAGCATGTAAAATGCTTCTGCCAGGTCAAAGAATGTGACATCAGTAGGCAGGCCATTATCCATGTTAGAGAGGATGACATCTGTAAGTCTAAGGATTGAGGTGGATATTGAGTAAGCCGCTCAAACATAGACTGGTAGTGAAAAATGAAACAGTACAAGATGCAAAACTTTGACAGCTACCAGATGCCCAAACTCTCAAGGATTTTGGATAGAATTGTGAGAAGATAGATTGGTCAGTAATTAGCAGAACAGGTTTTGGTGCTACTTTTGTACAGGGAAATCACAATAGCACATTTACAGAGCATAGAGAAAACCCAAAAGGAGAAGGAACTATTAAAGATGTGAGCCAGTGGGGCAGCAATTGCAGGGGCAATCAGTGTTAGAAATCTAGGGGGAATATCATCAGTCCCAGAATATACATTTGGCTAAGAATCCAGCAGCTCACAGAGGACCTCAGAAGTAGTGAGGAGGAGAAAATAAAGCTTGGAATGGTGGATTTGGGATTTTCATATGGAGTACCCAAGCTGTAGCTCATAGGAGGAGGGGGTAATATCCAGAGGGGCACATCTACACAATGAGCATTAAATGCATTTGCTATAGCAAGAGGGTCTGTGACTTCACCGAGGGTACACTTGAGATTAATGATACCAGAGGTAAAGAAAGGAGGCTGAAGCAAATTATTTACTGTATTCCAGAATTTGCAATGAGGTGGGGAATCACTAATAAAAATGGGATAAAAATAAGAGGCCTTGGCTTTCCTGATGATCTTGGTACATAGGTTTTCTGAGCCTACTGTGATGTAGTCTATCAACAGGGTCACCAGATATTTTTTGGGCAGGCCAAGTGTCGCAGGTATTGGGGTATAAAGATAACACTGGACACAGTAATTCAGGTACAGCACATCCACAGTGTGTTTTATTTTATAGAAAAATAGAAACAAATAAATATAAATAAAACAGTTCAAACAGAACAAGAAAATAAATAAGGCTATTTTACCTTACTTCAGGTATCTTAAAACAATTCAGCAGCTTTCCTGCTGTTAAAGATAAATTCCTGTTCAGGCACAGGTCCTTCTGCTTACCTTACTCCAGGTAAATGAGACTGGCTATGCAGCTAATCTGACTCTTGGTGTTTGAGGAGGGCTTATATATCCCTCCCACTTATGGGAAAGTCCCTCCTATAACATCCAATTAGTTCTAGAATGGTTCCTAAATAGGGAAATTCCTCCTGTACTACATAATGAGGTTTTAGCTCACAGAGTATAAATACAGCCATCTTGGGGCCGCTGTCCCCCTATAGGAAATCCCACTATAGGAAATCCCCTTCCTGAGGTCTTGCTAACAGGTTAGCATCTTATTTTCTATATATGCAAACAGTGCAAACATTTATTTCCTTTTTACATGTGCTGTTTTGTTATAGTATATGGACACTAGCCCTTTAATTTATAACTCAGGGCACTATACATAATGAGGCTGTTTTAGACACCTATAGTGTTTCTTTATTCTTTAATTTGTTTAATTTCTTTTTTGTGTTTAGTTTATCTTGCAGCCCTCTGCTTATTCTGAGGGTTACTTCAACTGTATAGCATTTCTACATACATAGGGATATTCCTCTCCCTTCAAATCATTTGGTTTCTATGTTGTAGCAGAGCTCAGACTGTTAGAGAATCATTCTCTAGCCACTCTGCTTTGGGGCTCTGTATAAACTTGGTAAGCCCTTTGTAAAGTTTTTTTATCCTGGGCTGAAGCTTTTAAGTCTAGGGACAGCATAGTCCCTTTAATTTTTCAAGTGCTCACTTTTCAGAGCACACTGTACACTCAGGGAAGTGGGGCAGCTGAAAGTCAAAGTTTGCTGCTCCATGGAAGCCTGCCTCTCCAGCAGCCTGGACTGGCTGCACACATGCCATGGACTCCTCCATGGCTAGCTGGCACAATTCTACATCATATTTTATGCAAAGTCAGCAGCCGGGAGTCCTAATAATACATGGGCATCAGTAATTATTTACACAGATACCGAGTGGCAGCAAAAATAAAAGCCAAAGTTTCCTGCTCGATTCAAACGGTCCCTGCTTCAATGCAGGATTTCTTTGGCATAACATTCTATATAACAATGGAGCAGCAGCAAAATAATTTAAACAACAGAGACATAATGCTGCTCTGTAACACTCATATTCCACCTATCCTAGTGGACATCTCTTTTTATTTAACTGGTATTTGAAACATTTCTTTTTTTCATTGATTTCTCTGGCACCTTAAATTCAGAGCTCCTGCACCATATACATGGAATGGGATAGGCACCTTAGCTTATTAACTGAATTAAGCACTGAAGCACTTTAAACTCATTATATGCACAAAATGCAATTATTCAACCAGCACCTTATATACTTAAGGGCACTTTATATTTTTTAGGCATTAAATGCCATAAATGCACCTTATTACATTGTTGCCAGCCAGCTGACCTTAGCCTGGTGCATTATTTTGGGGAGTTCTTGGTGAGGGATGGAAATATGGAAATTAGAAATAAATGTAGCAGGGAAAAAGTTTAGAGAGAGATAGAAAAGACTGACATAGGTGGCCAATCTACGCCAGGGGTGGAAAAAGGTAAAATATAGTATAGAAAGATACTGTTGCATAACAGATTTCAGTAAGAAAAAGAAGAAGATAGGAAAATCATCCCTCCACCTGGGTTATCGGACTGGCAGAATGCAGTTCTGCCACACCAAGAAAGATCTATCTGTCTAAATAAATCAATAATATCAAAGTAGACCTGGGGGAGATGCATACACCATACTGTAATTTTTTAGTGCTGCAGAGGGTGGAGCCCTGCAGCACTTTAATGATCACTGAGAAAGGGGACATTTTTTCTGTCCACACAACATGTTGGATTATGTCACAGTGGCCTCTTCCACCATGAAACAGTCCACCCATGTTGTCTTTACCGACCGCAGCACTGTACTCTTTTCTGCAATCATCCCCAGCTCTGCCCTGTTCCTCCCCACCCCCGCCCCTGCTCCTTCCCATCTTCTCCATTCCCTGCTCCTCCCCACCCCATAAAATAAAGGAGGCCTCCCCACCCTGCCCCTGCTCCACCCAGCTTCTCTATTCCCCGCTCCTCCTCGCCCCATAAAATAAAGGATGAAGTAAGCAATGCCCCAGCTAAATTTAAACCCTTGAAATTTGTCTTAAAAACATCCCTGCAGTTTTAACTTTGTGAGCAAAAGACTTGCAATTCTATAAGAACCTGATTCGCAAATCAGTTGCTTGAAAAATGAACACTCTGTTGGTCACAGCAATGTAAAAACTCAAATGATTTTAAATTCATGTTTTATAAAAATAGATTTGCCTTTTATTTTATGGTGATTTTATTTGGACTGGAAAACTATAGTTAGAGCTAATATGTCCCAGAGTATTTAATATGTTTTACCATCTTGGAAATGTTTCTACTTTGGGATCACTTTTCTTCAGAAATCTTTAGTGTGAATCTGCAAAACACACAGACACAAACTGACAGAACTAACCAGCATTGAACTCCCAGCATTGCATCGGATCTTCATTCTCACCCTGCAACTGGTCATTTGGATTGAGGTTCTCCATGGATAAATCCTCCCACTCTCTCAGTTTTCTCTTCTTGTTCATCCCAATCAGGCCTCCACTGAAAATGCATGAGCTCTGGAACTCGGGGCAGTGGCAGCCCGTCTTCTTTCAGTCATTGTATGTCCTGAACCTTCCTGAACAGCAGCCCAAAGAAGAAGGCAGCCACAGGAACAGAAAGTGTTTTCCAAAAACAATATCTCCAAAGTGTGCTCTGTACAGTAAGTTACATTAGCATTGCGGTTGACAGCTCACTCCAAGAAAAAGTTAATTTGTCACAAAAACAAGATGTCAGAACATTTTTCAGTGATTTTCCAAACTATATTTTATTATTTATTTATCATTTTCCTGTCTTTCTTTCCCTCTGCCTCTTTCTGACCAATGCAAACTTCTGTGAACGTTTTTTGCATGAGTTGAGCTAGCTGTTAAGTTCTGTCACAGAAGTTCTGGTCAATGAGAGACTGAGGCAGTAGGAGAAAGAGCCAAAAGTTGTTCTCCAATCGCAGTGAGCTAACATTTGACCAGTTGGTCACTGCTGACCACTATTTAACCCTATCAAGGCTTAAACAGAATGGGTGATATGTGTGCTTCAATAATTAGAAACCTAAAATTGTAGTAGAATGCTGGCTTATTATGCTTTCCAATGTTAGGCAAATCCCCATAGAACAGGAACAGTGCATGTTTAAAGACATTGTGAAAGCACAAAATATAATACGAAGGTTTGTAATCATGTGACATGTTTTTTTATGTCCAATGCAAATATGTAATTAAAAAAGAATCTTTCCACCAGAAATAAAAAATATATACAGTTGTATGTGTGTTGTAGTGAAAAGTGACCCTGCATTTGTAGAAAAGAGGGAAAAAAACAAAAGAGCTATTGTTGCTCTAATCCATTTGCAGGGCTTTTCTGACACTGAAATATCTTTATGCAGATGAATTTAATAAGAACTACACCCCTCTTACCTCAAACACATTTAAACAAATTAAAATTAGATCATTGTTGTCATTTATATGACAAGATGGACCCCTGTTTCCATCTCCCAGAAGTCTCTGATTTGGGATTCTCACCACCTCTTCCTAGACTCGGGCTAATGCCTCACTTAACATTGCATTCAGTAGCAGAATAACATGACACATTACATTTCCACATAATTCGCATATACACTCCACACTATGCAAGTCAAATATGCAGTGGTCACTATAAATTAGTTATTATGCCAAATGATTTGAACTTTAGAAATATTTATTACTAGCTTTTTAAAAAGTGTGTTTAACTGGCTACTGTATTAAACCATCAATAAAGGTGTTGGTCTTTTGGATACAATGGAACTCAGCTAATATAAGTAAATTGAATGAAATGCTACTTCATTTAAAATGGTTCCAGTCATGCCAGTATACAACATTGTACTTTTATGTCCATTCCCTCTCATAACAACTCCCTGTTGAGGCTGAGATGGGAATACATTGGGGAACTCAGCTGGCTGAATCTGTAGTTTCATACAAACTTTCAGTAATTGCCTTACCTTAAAACATGATGCATATATATCACTGAAACTGGCACACCCAGAAAAATATAGCCTGTCTCGTTTTTGCATCACCACCACCACCAAAAATCCCATTTGGTCAGGCATCTTTTATGTACACCAACACCATTAACATAATAAAAAAAAACACATAACAATTTGAAACTTCTGAATTGTGCAATCCACGTTATAGCACAGAAGACCAAAAGGCAAAAGTATTTTTTCCATTAGGTCTGCATAGTAACACTTTCCATTATACTATATACTATGTCAATTAGAATTCTTAAAACTGGCAGTTGTACAGGTATGAAGAATTCTTGATTTTTTCCACAACAAAATAATTTAAATAAGAAATTAAAATAACAATAAATAGATCAGTGGATTAATAGACAAACAGGTAGATAAATAGATAGATAGATAGACAGACAGAGATAGAGAGAGAGAGAGAGAGAGAGAGAGAGAGATAATGTCATAGCGTTTATTCAAAGTTTTTAATAGTACAGCCAATGGGGCTTTTATGTCTAGTTCTTTATAACTTTGCAATACATTCTCAGCAAATATTTAAAAGGTATACACTATATAATTATGCAGTATACACTAGGCATACGCAATATAGTTCAATGAATGGGTTTCAGCCATTGGTAATGTAGACTGTAAAGTCCATAATTAGTGTTTGCCCCAAGTTACTATTTATTTCGTTGTCAACTTCTAAAGGGAAAGACAGTTTAACACTCACTGCGGGTGTATTGAAGGGGATGATGTATTGAGAGTGGTAAGAAAAAAACAAATCTGAGCTGTTAACAGCACAAACAATTAAACTTATAAATAAACAGGAAAAGGATCAAATCAATAACAGCTGCTATTTTGAAGTGAATCAGTTTTTTGTTTTGTTTTCAACAGAAATACATAAAACAGTCATCCTTATTATAAAAGTGTTTCTCAGTGGTTTACAGACAGGGTAGCACACCTTGTTGTCCTATTTGAATTGTATCTGAAACTGTAAACCTCTATTTGAGGTAATTAGTTACTTAAACACAACGATTTACATATGCAGTGCATTTACTAGATTTGTATCAAGGAACTAAGATACGGAACTGTCCTTAATACCAGTTTTGAATATAATGTGGGATCTTCCAGAGTCAGTCAGCCAGAGCCTGGAGGGAGGTGTACGAGAAGGAAGTGTGGTGCCATTTATCCCAAGGGTGGGAGCATAATGTCATTAACTGTTATTTTAAATGATATATGCAAGGCCACTGCTATATGGTTTTACTGAGAAAAGCAGTAAAATCATAAAATTAGATAGCTGGCATGCTGCTATACAATAATCATAGAATTTCACTGTCTTTGACACTGGATACCATCTAAATCACATGTGATTTGCTTTAAAATATCTCCTGTGTAATTTTCATGTTGCTACATTTGGAATGTGTATAGTGGGGGGGGGAGAGAGAGGGAGAGAACTTTATTATAATATATGTAATAGCACACTGGAAACTAGACAGAATCCCTGTAAAATCTGGAAATTAGGGTAGTGATTACCAATACAATTCCCAGAATGTCAAACCTTGAAATCAGAATTCAGCAACTTCAATCGCCATGAATCAGTGACCATGGTTACATGTTTCATATTTATTTGGAACTTTGTGGTATGATTTATCAACTTCATTAATAAATTTTCAGCAAAATGCCCATGTGTGTGTGCGTGCATGCTCGTGTGTGTGTTTGTGTGTAGGCATCCAGTGCAGGAAGAACAGGAACTTTGCCTTGCCACAATTAAACAAGATGGATCTTTTAATTCTGATATGCTGAGGGCTATACTCAAATGTTTTGAGTGACCATTTTGTAATCTTTTTTTCAGTACATCGCAAACTGCTATAGCTAATGGAATATAGTTGTTATAACTGGGATGTCAGTCCAGTCCCATATTTGTGACATCTTTTGGGACAATTATTACTGTTCAGGTCATCAGTAGTAAGCACTATTTCACTAATGTCAAGACAGAGTCACTTTAAATAAACCTATAAAAACAGAATAAAAACAGCTTGAGCTCTAGGTACACCATAAAACACGTGTTTCATTTTAGCTTTGCATCTTTACTGTAATTATAACGTACAGCAGAAATGTTTGTGACTGTTATCCAAGGAATACTTTTCAAAAGATGGAAAACTGAAAGCCTCATTATAAACTATCATTTATAAAAAATATTTCATCTGGGCATTTTAAAAGTTCTCTTAATGTGTGGGCGAAAAATCTAAACGAACCTGAAAGCAAAACAGATGAGAAAATCTTTTACTACAGTAACAGGAAGATAAAACACAAGCAGGTGGCATACAAAACAAGAAAAAAAAACTCTCCAAAAATTGAAGCACTTTCTGTTATTTAGATATACTGCTGTATTTTAGATAAGCTACATGTAGGCCTCTTAATAATTGTCCAACAGTGATTTTCGAACATGAATTTGAATTAGTACAATATTATAGCATTCTTGGGATGACAGGTACTCCTGCATTGAGACAAAAAATGAACTTTTCAAGTAGCTGTCATATACCTGCATCAGCATCTGTCTTGTTTTTTATGTGAACCTCGGCTGGTTGTAGCCGATAAAACATTTCCCAAACTTCAGCGGCTCCTTTCTGATCAGACAACCTTCTGTTTTCTTTGTTCTTCTGGCAAGTGAGGCTGTTTCACACTGTACCAGAATAGAGAGACAGAGAGACCTGCAGTTGTGTCTGAGAGTGTAGAAACAATCTTTATAAAAAGTTGTATGCTAAATTATCAATAAATCACTTGTATAGCAGCTGCATTAAGCTTGAAGCCATTTGCAGCATCTGAAAGTTTGGATGCTTGCTCTATGCGTCCTTATTTCTCCCTATTTTTTTATGTTTTAAAACCAAGAATCAAACAGCTACACACAAAATAAATGTCATTACATCTAACAGGTAAAATAATTCTGCTTCTGTCTGCTTGTTTAAGATGGACCATCAATTGATATTGCTCTGCTCCCGTTGTTCCATATTTCTTGAATCTAACTAGAAGCTTGTTAGACCAACGGGTCAGTTATAATTTTGTTACACCCTACAAAACAATGCAGATTGCCTTCAGAGCAAAAGAAAAAAAAAATCTGTGACAGCAGGCATGCAGCTTTACAAACTTATGAAAAATTTACTTCCAGTTCATCAGTTTGATCCTTAGAAAATATTAGAAATATTTTAAAAGTGGACCATTAAGACAAGGTTTTGCACAAGCTACTAAAAATGAAGATTGCATTCAGAGCAAAAAGATACAGTTTGTGACACCGGGCGTGCACCTTCATAGACATATGAAAAGTTTACTTCCAGTGGGTTGGTTTGAGCCTTAAAAAATATTACAAATATTTTAAAATGGACCATTAAGGCAAGGTTTTGGACACAATGTCATCTCTACTCCCCCCCCCCAAATCTTAAAAGTACTGTAATACATTCCCTCAATAAGTGAATGTTCCAAAGTTCATTAAACTGACACCCATCAATGCAATCTGTTCCTGTTTTAGTAAATATATTTTTTAATTAGAAATCAGGCATGCGCGATCAAACTCTGTGTCCAAAATCTCCTCATTACTAGAATGAGTCACTTGCATAGTCTGCTCAACACTTGCTTGCTTTAGCTGTTTCTGCAACTGTATCTGCAAGGAACTGGAAACTGAAAGTTGCTGATAAAGGAAATATTCAGTACAGGTATGACTTTAAGTATTTTTGCTTACCTCTCAGTTTACCTACCAGAATAGAACAAGCTGGCCTGGTGGCACTGAGGGTTGAGGTGCTGGATGCCACACCTCACACTACGCCAGTGACCCAAGTTCAGGAGTGAGCTCAGGTGCCAGGGGTCAGCAGGGTTGGGTAGAGGATTGAGCACCCACTGGGCTGCTCTCCTTCCCGGGGGGAAGGCTGGGGATCACCTGCATGCCAGTGGCTCCTGGTAGAGACCAGGGGCACTGCAGCATGCAGGGCAGCATGTACTTAGCATGGCTGATGCTGGACAGGGTTGCCATGTGCCGTTGCATCAGGACATGCACCATGCATGGGGGGGGAGCGAGCACCAGAACATGGAAAAGCTTGGTCTGTGGGGTAGGCAATGGCACCTGCCCCATGCCCATGGCCAGGTCCATCCTGCCTGGCCTTCCAGGTTTCTCCACCCAGTCCCTCACCCGCAGCTGGAGACTGACTGTAAAAGAGCACCCAATAAGAGGAGTGGCCCCACCCCGGAGGGGTTAAGCTGGGAATGCCATCTGTGGGATGAGGAGGAGGATAGAGGAGGCATTGGTCAGAGGACTTCAGGCAGGGCAGGAACAGGCAGGATGCCTGAGAGAGGCCCTGCAGACCATGACCGGAGGGAAAAATAATTGCAAAAAAAACCAAAAACCTACCAGAACAAAAGTGTTGGATAGACAGTAAAAACTCAGAGCAGGAAAAAGAATCTCCCCTTACACAGTTTTACTAAATGCAAATAACCAGGTAACTATAAATAGAAAGAGGAAAGTATGGAGGCTCTACAATGGTTAATTTAGAGCCAAGTCAATGCTCCCTTTGTAATTGATAAGTCAATCAATCTACTCTATTGGTTTAGAACAAGGTCAGAGCTGAATGATTAAAGAAGAGGCGGGTGAGTTAGGAAACAGTAGGAGTTTTAGGGGGTTCTTTAGAGTGTGGGGGAAATAAATATTTTGTGCTGAGGACTGGCTTGTGCCAGAAATAAGTATTCAGAAATCTCTAGATATAAGTCCATGCAGAGTCTAAGTTTATACAGTGAAATGAAGAAACAGGTATGCGGTTCAATGTATTGGAGCCACAATTTTCCAGCTTACAGTAAACTCTGTACCTTTGTTGATAGTGGAGCATTTTATTGTGATCTACAAATATCTTTAGAGCTCTTACAGTACCGGATTAGGTCCACTATTCCCTCAAGGGCATATGAGGAAAATTGTTCCATGGCGTCGATATTTAATTAACGCATCAACAGTAGTTTCCTTCTCACCACTTAATCAATTTATTGCATGTATCCCCACTTCAGGACTTTTATGTGTTTAAAAAAAGATAAGTGAAGTACATCAAAGCTGCAGTGCTTGTTGATTGTTTTAAATTCCTGCCTTGAACCCTTATTGGCATTTTTGATCACTCTTTTTTTCCGATTCCAGTTTTTCCACATTTCAAAAAGATTTGCTTTCCCAATGTAATGTATTTTATCTTTTTTTATTTTCTGACTTGAGTCATTAAATGCCATTTCATTAATCACACATGCGGTTGAGCAGTCGCAAGCAATCTGTGTTTGGTGGATGAGCTTGCTCCCGACGCTGACTGACGTATGTCTGGTTTTATTTGGGTGCTATGTAATCGGCACCAAGTGTATCCAATATTGTTATGCTAATGTTGTTTATGTAATAAGTTTTTGCTTTCTTTCTTTTTTTTAATTTGTTTTTTATTTACTGGTTTAGGAGTTTGTGAGATTATTGCTGTGGAGCCGTGTGCCATGAACAGAACACAATTGTTCATACTGGAAGCACAGCAGCATATAAGCAACCCATTGTAAAAATTAGTGCCCATTGTGTTAGAAGTAATTCAGTATTTCATTTATTAATCCTGTATCAATTTTTTTTCTGCAATAAAATGTCAATTCCTGTGCTGTAGTCACCTGTTTTAATTCTGAATGTCTTTATTTTATTAAGTACGTTATGATTACCTAGATCGATCCTATTTTATTTATTTATTTGCTTTTGGTAACAGGGTGGGTGCACTAGGCATAAGAATGCCTATTTTCAGGCATGACCCAGGAGGATACAAGTGGAAATACATTAGTATACATGTGACAGCACATGAGATATGTAACATAGTGAGGAGGAGGATCACATACAATCAACTTTAGGGTTAGGAGAAACATTGTTCAGCATGATACAATCAATACAGTTTAGACAATCGAAAGAAAAACAAGAAATGCAAAAAAAAAAAATGTGAGAAAACAGACATTTCAAAAGTGCGTACAATATACAATACGTACCATAATATGGTCAATGGCTTGGGGAGAGTAGAAACAGAGAGGAGAGGGAAGGGGAGAGTGGTGGGGAGCAGAGGAAGAGGGTAAAGGATAATAGAAAGGAGTTGAAGGATAGTTTTGAGAGGGGAGGAGAGAGGCGTCAGAGGAGTAGTTGCCTAGGGGTGTAGAGGGCAGGGAGAAGGACAGTCTATGGTGGATGAAAGCAAGTGCAGAGACCAGTAGTACATAGATGATCACAGTGAAGTTTCTTGAAACTAGCATGGGTGAGATCTTGACAAATATTTTGGGGTATGGAGTTCCAGTACTTAGGAGCAGTATAGGAGAAAGCACTTGCACCCATATTGATTTTGCATCTGGGGATATGAAGAAGGGCTTGGTCAGTTGATCGAAGCCCATAGGAGAGGGATTGTGAGTGAAGTAGAGAGGCGAGAGATTGGGGAAGGTCTGAGTTAGCAATACCGTCAATTAGAGAGCCATAGAACTGTAATTGATGGGCAGAGGGACAGGGCCATTTTAAGTCAGCATAGAGCTGGAAATGGTGCTTGTATCGTGGAGATGCAGAGGCATAGCGGCAGACAGAATTATAGGTGGTGTCCCATTTGTGGAGGGAAGACTTTGTGGCAGATACTGTAGGTAGCTGGCTGAGCCATAGGCCAGGGCTGGGAGCAGAAAGCTTTGTGCCACAGCTAGTCTAGCCGATGGAATGAGGTCATAGCTAGTGCAATAGGCACCTCCTATCTTAGTATTGACATATTTACAGGTAATGGTGATATGTAGATCAAAATCTAGAGATTCATAAAGAAGAATGCCCAGATATTTAAAGGAGCTAGCACTAACCAGTGGGGAACCATCAGCACATGATATTTTGAGGGAGCGATGGTTAGCTTTAAGTCTAGCAGGTGAGCCAAAGAGTATTGAGTGTGTCTTGCTTATATTGAGAATGAGGTTGTTCTCTGTTAGCCAGGATTGAATACTTAAGAAGTCCAAGGCAAGAGAGTGGTTTATATCCAAGATATTTATTGCACTGTGGTAAATAACAAGGTCATGCATGTATAGCAGAGATGAACAGGTTGGAGCAGCCTATTATTCACAGGTTCACTTTTCATCCTCGTTACTGTCATCATGAAATGTAATGGATATGTCTTTTTTTAAGGGAACCAATATAAATAATTTCTCATGCTCACATTGGTGTTCATGCAGGGCAATGGTGTGCAAAACAACGGCATCTCCCAGCAAGGTGGTGTTAGTGATTTAGACCCACAGTAAATTTCAGGAACAGTGGCTCTTGCCTTGTATATAGACAGCAAGAGCTGTTACTACTCCATTTCCTATAATTGTCAATGTGAAACATGAGTTGTTTTACATTAACTACATTTTTTATGTGTGGGAGAATTGTTTTTCTGTATCATTATTATTATTTTTTGGGAGTGGTGTCTGCAGTAAGGTAACATTTCATTGCAACTGCTGAATAGTGATGTGTGGAACTCTGCATGTATGGAATTGGGAATGGTGGAGTAGGGGTGATGCGGATGAAATTTCCATCTGTCCAAACTATATTGCCAGTCTGGCAGTTGAAATTCCTTCCATATCATTAAAGTGCCCTAACTAAGCTCATCTCCCTATGTCATGAAACGTGACCCCACTACTAGTGGTTATTGAAAGGGGAAAGAGATAAAAAAAAAACATGTTTAGTTTCATAGAATCTAACTACAGGATAACTGAGTTGTCATAATGGATTAAATAACATCCCATGAGCAGACAGTCAATTTCTTTTGAAATGTCATTTATTTATTTACATCACTCCTTCACCAGTGCTCAAGGTGCTTAATTCAGATGTGCATATAGGTAGTTAAAAAGAAACACTGGAGAACACAAACACACACACTCAAAAAAAAAACAACATACATACAAACATTAAACAAAATGAAAAATCTTTGCCATTACGTGTACAACGCATAACAAAATCATGCCCCCCACCACCACCACCGGGCAACCAATAAAAACAGCAGTGTGAAGTCCTTTCTTTGTTAGGAAAAAAAAAACAGCAGTCAACATCTGGAGGCCTGCTCCTGAACGGATGCTGCCAGCCTGCACAGTAAGTTATGGGAGGAAGAATTTTTAACTAGGAGCCAATTGCTGGGTGTTTCAAAAGAGGGGGCCAAGATTTGATTTTTTTCACTGGGCTGCTTAAATAGCTGGGACTGCCAGCATTTTCTATGGTCGCCACCAGAGCTTTGCTGCATGTCAGGGGTCAGAGGGTTCACTTAAAAAACTGGTTTCTGCCCCCCCCCCCCATACAAAGCTGAAAAACAATTTTTCTTCTTTGTAAAAAAAAAAGCCAGCAGTCAATATCAGGAGACCTGCTCCTGGTCAAATGCTGCCAGTTTGCAAACTGTTGTTTTTCGGCTTTGTGCAGGGGGAGGGCAGAAACCAGTTTGTTAGTTGAGCCTATGATTCCTGACATGTGGCAATGCTACAGTGGCAACCATAGAAAGAGCTGGTGGTTCCAGCTATTTAAGGAGTCTAGAGGAGAAATTCAGATCTTGGCCCTTTTTTCTGAAGCACCTGACGATTAGCTCCTAGTTAAAAATCCTCATCAAGTTCTACTATTTTTGTACTTTTATTTTGGATAGCTCATCATAGCTGGCACAAAATGGATTTGTTCCATTTATGCTGCTATATATATATAAAAAAAAACACACAGCACTTTATTAGAGAATTTTGTCCCGTTTTTGCTGATCATTAGCAGTGCCCCATCCGTGAACAGTCAGTGTGCCACTTCTCTTACAGCTTCCAGTGACAGAGATGCTACAGACTTAATGCTGACCCATTTGCTATGTCATCACCATTTTTGGAGCATACTATGCAAATGAGTCCCAGTTTCTGTGTTTCCTCAAACCTGCAAACCCCCATAGTATTTGTCACTAAAGAGCTGGTTCACCTTTTTGGCCATTTCGTCTTGGCTCCTCAAATCGACCATGCTGTACCCATTGAACTAGAAACTCCATTTTCTGAGTACTGGGTAATTAAGGCTCCTGTACCAAATGCATTGCAGTCCGATGTTAAAATGGGTGTATGGACTGTACATTCTGTTAATAACACATGGCTACTACATACAGTAAAAGTATGCACTCTGTTATGGCTGCTGCATCACTGTATGCAAACACAAACAAATGGAATTTGAGAGCTGTCAAGGGACTGTACAGCTCAGCAGCAGGGCAGATGATCGTGGGGAAATGTCTATGTATACAGATAATTGTGTTTTCCTGCCAAATGCCACTTTGGGTAATGTGGAGGGGATTCCCTACCTGAGAACTGGTTTCTGCCCTTCCCACTGCACCAACCCCCAAATTTTTTTTTTCTTTGTTAAGAAAAAAAAAATAAAGCCTGCAGTCAACATCAGGAGACCTGCTCCTGAACAGATGCTGCCAGCTTGCACAGTGAAGTTATGGGGGATTTTAACTAGGAGCCAGTTGCTGGGAGTTTCAAAAAAAAGGGGCCAATATTTGAATTTCACCACTGGGCTCCTTGAATAGCTGGGACCGCAAGCTCTTTCTATGGTCATTGCCGAAGCATTGCTGCATGTCAGGGGTCAGAGGGCTCAACTAACAAACTGATTTCTGCCCTCCCCTTGCACAAAACTGAAAAACAACATTTTTTCCTTTTTTAAGAAAAAAAAGCCAGCAGTCAACATCAGGAGACATGATCCTGGTCAAATGTTGCCAGTCTGCAAATGCTGTTTTTCAGCTTTGTGCAGGGGAAGGGCAGAAACCAGTTTGTTAGTTGAGCCCTCTGACCCCTGACATGCAGCAAGGCTTTGATGGTGAGCATAGAAAGAGCTGGTAGTCCCAGCTATTAATGGAGCCCAGTGGAGAAATTAAAATTGTGGCCCCTTTTTTGAAGCACCAGTGATTAGCTCCTAGTTAAAACTCCTTCCCCAATAAGTTGCTGTGCACTCTGTTGGTATCCTTCAGGAGCCGGTCTCCTAATGTTGAAGGCTAGCTTTTTTCCTTAACAAAGAAAAAACAAGTTTTTGGCTCAATGTAAGGGGTGGGCAGAATCCAGTTTGTTAATTGAGCCCTCTGACCCATGATGTGGGACAACATTCCAGTGGCATCTATGAAAACGGCTGCCGGGCCCAGGTATTTAAGGTGCCAGTGAAGAAATTCAGATCTTTTTGTATTGGCAGTGAGGATCACATGAATTTCACATTTTTTGTGTAGAAATGTGCTTCATTTCTTTGTGGAATTTCTAACGTGGTCCTCCTCTGGTTCTGCTACATTTTACTTTTATTTTGGATAGGTTATCATAACTGCCACAGAATGGATTTGTCCCATTTTTGCTGCTATATTAAAAAAAAAGAAGCACACAGTACTTTGTTAGAGAATTCTGTCCAGTTTTTGTTGAACATTAGCAGTGCCTCATCTGTGAACAGTCATTCTGCTACTTCTCTTACAGCTTCCAGTGACAGCGGTTCTACAGACTCAATGCTGGCCTGATCTGCTATGTCAGTACCATTTTTAGAATGTACTATGCTGATGAGTCCCAGTTCCTGTGTTTCCTCAAACCTGCAAACCCAAATAGTAATTGCCACAAAAACCACCAATGAAAAACAACAATCCAGGTGACCTCACCCATTTGGTCATGGCGATCAGAGTGAAAGGCGATCACAATCAGCTGACATAGTGATGTCCACAGAAGACAGGAGCTTGCATATTGTACTTTTGTACTGTGGTAGAATTATTAATGCTTGAAACAGGCTGCAAGTATGCATTGAAGAGTATCAGGCACAACAATGCAACAAACCAGCCTTTTTTTGATGTTCATTGTGTTTATATAAAACAAGGCTTAGATGACATCAGAACAGCTTCATTATCTAGAAGACCAAAATGATCAAGGTCTGAACTGTGTTTTAACAGTGATGGATGTTTGGAGGGGAGCCTTAGCATTTAAAATGTACTTCATTGGCAGGGTTTTCCCTAAACCTAAAACATAGTGACACTGACTGGGTCTCACTCTATGATTTTTAAAAGTTAACTTTTGGCTACCTGTTTTCCAGCACTTGCAACCAAATCAGATTTTTTGGGCAACAAGCACAAATTTCTTGGCAGCAATTGACTGTGTGGGGACGCCAGTGGACAGCTACCTTACTACTTTTTTCCCCAAACCAGTTAACATGGCACCAGTATTCTTAAAATGAGCAATACCCTCTGTCTGGCAAAATAAAACAAAATGTAAACAGACAGCTGGGAGAGTTTTAGACGAAGTCCTGAGATGTTTCAGACGTATTCCTGAGATGAGAAAAGAGCTCCCTTAGCCCTAATGTATTAGTTATCAAGCACTGGCGTAAGCTGCATTTTATATTTCGTGTTTGTTATTTATGTGCAGTTTTGTGGCTTATAAGAAGTAATGCTTTACCCTGAGATTTCTGGTGCATCCACATCTAGGCATACCCTCCCTCCCCCACACACACACACCAGCTGTTTTTAGTTTAATCTAAGCTTGTCAATATTTGGCTCTAATAGTATGGGTGAACTTGCCAAAGAAATAAAATAAAATAAAAAAAGTGATAAAAAAGGTGTATTGTTCTTCTTCAAATATATGCAGACATAGCTAACAAATTCTGTGAAGCATATCATGGAAGAGTGGAACAGTGCTGCCGCTGACTCAGTTGCAGTACAGGCTCCTGCATACAGCTAACAAGGGACTCCCTCTCGCTCTCCTCAAATGCAGAAACCCAGATGAAACTATGCTCTCGTTTCTGATACAGAATGGGGACAAATGGGAAACATGTAATTTGCCAGAGCTGCATGAGACTAAGGGGAGCACACTGAAGCATCTGATTGCACCTCATGTAGTCAGCTGGGGGCAGTGGTGGCAGGAGAAGTGTTGTTAATAAATACAGACTGTCAGGGACCCACTGCATCACAAATCATCAAAATACTTTCCAACTGAATCCCACTCTCTTCTCAGTCCCCTTTCCCACATGATACACACACCCCCACACTTTTGCAGCTGGTACTCAAAGAAGATAGGTGATCCAGCTGCCAAGTATGGAGCACATCACATTAATAAAGTCCCACCAGGTCAACATTCACCAGTCCCTCAGCATCCCCTCTGATATAAGCTGTCTCCATCCTGTTTGTGATACTTTTATGTGAATAAATGGTTCAGATGCAGTATTTAATTTTCAGTGGGGTCATGCTTTTACCCATTTTTGCAATGTACTGACACAGGATAGCCGGGCTGAGATACAGTATCTCATTTTCAGTGTGGTCCTGCTTTTACTCATTTTTGCATTGTACTGACACAGGATAGCCTTTCTGGGATGCAGTATCTAATTTTCAGTGGGGTCTTACTTTTACCACTGTTTATGTCTGCATGCAATGTACTGACACAGGATAGGCCTGCTGAGATGCAGTATCTCATTTTCAGTGGGGTCATACTTTAACCCATTTTTCCAATGTACTGACACAAAATAGCCTGGCTGAGATGCAGTATCTCATTTTCAGTGGGGTCATACTTTTACCCATTTTTGCATTATGCTGACACAGGATAGTCTTATGAGATTCAGTATCTCATTTTCAGTGTGGTCCTGCTTTTACCCATTTTTGCAATGAACTTACACAGGATAGCCCGTCTGGGATGCAGTGTTTCATTTTCAGTGGGGTCTTACTTTAATCACTGTTTACATCTGCAAGCAATATACTGACACAGAATAGCCCTGCTGAGATGCAGTGTCTCATTTTCAGTGGGGTCATACTTTTACCCATTTTTGTGTTGTCTCTGACCAGAATTTGATTTAAATAGCTGGCCATTTCTGATAATAAGAAAACATTGTCAGTCTTCAGCTACTGGCAAGTCTGGAGATCTTTGTTTTATGGAGTTGATTATTCTAAGTGGGATCTTTGTATCATACTTACTTGTTAGGTCACTTATAGGTCTCAATCATGTCCCCACTTGCTGGCCTCTTTAAAGCACCTTATGAATGTGGCAGCTGTCATCTTTCAACTCCTGCCCAAAATTCATTTTTCCATCCCAAAAGTTGGTTTCTCAGTCCCTGTGCAAAATCACCTTTAAACTAGGAGCCAGACATTTCCTCTACCCATCTTCATGAGACAGGATCATAATAAGGCTATGTTGAAATATTGGTGTAAAATATTGCAAATCAACAAATTTATGAGCCTACATTACATTTTGCAAATGCAGGCTCCTAACTTTGGTAATTGTCAATATTTTTACTCCAAATTCCCCACCTGCAGCACTATTGGCTCTGGCCAGGATTTGTTTTTTATAGGAGCATGGATGTCACAGACTGACAGAAAAATGGAAGAGAAATGCATGAGAGCTTGTTTGGGATCAGAGGAGCCATACACTAAACCTCAGTCGGTGTTAGTTTTTTGTAATGAGATGTTTTGCAGAGAGCAACCTGTAATAATATTTGTTCAGGGTTGGCCTGGTTGCACTGAGGGTTGAGGCGCTGAACGCCATACCTCATGCCACGTCGATGACCCAGGTTCGGGAACAGACCTGAGCCATTGGGGGTCAGCAGGGGAGGAAAGGGATTGCTCTCCTCTCCTCTCCCAGGGTGGGTTGTAGGGGGGTTCTCTGTGCTGTAGCAGCCTCTGGTGGAGACCGGAGGTGGCACAAGTGCACAGGATGGAGAAAGGGGGTGGGACAATGGCAGGCTCCAGTGGCAAGAGGTGCAGAGGAAACAGTCACTCAGGAGCCGTTGCTCACCATGTCCCAAGGAAGAAACAGCATCGCATAAAATCCCTGACAATGGACACATGAAGTCACCAACGGTTGACCAGCCCATGAGCCAAACAAAGCCCGACATGGGGCAAGGATACTAGGGTGACATGGTCTCTCCTCCCAGTCCACCTCCCACTGGGGGGGCTCCGAAGGGGGTAAGCTACTGTCGTACCCCATCCTGTGTTCATGGCAGAGGCTGGCTTAGAGGGGGCTTGTTGAGTGACCACAAACAAAGGCTGACAAGGGGTAAGTTCCCCCTCCACTCATGAGAGCATAAAATAGAATTGACAAAAGTTTGGGGCTTTGGGAGATCTGCTTTTGTGAATGCAGTAAGTGATGCAGTGGTCACTAAACATGTCAGGGAGGGCATTGGCAGAGACAATATGTTGGGGTTGGGAGGACAAGATCCAATCAATAAGGGAGTGATTTGAGATCTGGTTATCATTTCTAGTCAGGTCTGATAGCCATTGATGAAGACTGAGGGCTTTGATTTTAGAGTGGAGTTAGGAGGATCTAGTGCCAATCAAGTTACAATTTAGGTCCCCTAGAAAGATGTGATCATGCTTAGATTGGGTGAGTTGGGCAACATAATTTGATAAATATCAATTACTGCATCCCCACCCTTCCCAGGGCAGCAGTAGATGCCTGCAATGATCAGTGGAACAGAATGAGGGATGGTGAGGATACTACAGACTAGCTGGTGGGACCTTCATGCAGTGTCTGCAAAATCAAACATAACATTTAAGAAAGAATATATGTAAAGGGCAACTCCCACCCATTTTACATCTATCAAGACTATAGACAGAGAATTCAGAAAAGGCAATACCAGCGGAGGAGATCATGGCCAAAAACTAGATTTTGGAAAATAGTAGTGCGGGGAAGCCTACTGTAGAAACAGCAGATTCTACTGTCATGAAGATGGCAGCCATCTGAGACAGTGAGCGGAGGAACTGTGTTGGTTGCCATCTCAATGGCCATGCATCAGCATGGGTGTTGGGGGACAAAGGGGAGTGTGGGGTGTAGGATCATGAACAAATGGAACAGTTGGGGGTTCAGTTGGACAGCTGGGGTAGTGACTGGGGTTGGGGTTGGGGGTCCACTAGCAACCAACACTGGATTCTCACATGGTTAGAAAGAGAAGGAAGGGATGCCATTGAGGTTAGGGATGCCATAGGAGGCAGTATAGTGCAGTGGTTTAAGGCTCTGAGCTGCAAATCTGGAGACCTGGGTTTGAATCCCACAGCACCCACTTGCATATACTGTGTGACCCTGAGCAAATCACTTAATTTCCCTGTGCTCCCAGGTTGCACCTGTAAACAAGCTTTCAGCTTAGTGTGTCTCATCTGGTTAAACAATTGGGGGGATGAACGTTTTCCTCTGCTATCCCTATGCACCACATGGGGGTCTTTGAACTGTCTTGCACCTTTTATGATTTAGGATAGTTACATGGTAAGTGACATGTATGGTGGTTTGCTGTGCTGTACGTCTGACTATAGAACTACAGACTGTCACTGGGACCTTACTACAGGGCACCAAGTGTCATGATCATTGGACTGCAGAGCTCTATACACACCTCTCCACTTTCTGTGTGGCAGCATTGTGTGACATGCCAATGATCTATAATGGGCATGCAAATAGCCCTTAGCACCTTGCATGCTCAATGGTTTCAATAGCATGTTATGGCTGAATATAGCTTAGGAGAACCCTGCTGCTATCCTATTTAAGATGTACTATTTCCATTGGCTCTTATGGCCATATTCTGTCGAGGGTACATCAGCGCAGCACATAGTTACTAAGCATTGCACTGGCACAGCATCATATTCAGGTGGTCAGCATGTTCTGGTGGGAGCATTAATTATCTGAATATAGCCCTTGAGTCAGACATGCACTATCTTCACCAGAGCACTTCTGCCTGTGTGGCACTCACAGCCAGTGCTTAGCCCCCCCCCCCCATCTTCTTTAAAAAGATATTCTGAAACATTTTGTTTCTGATACCACTTTTACTACTATTAAGCAATTTTATTGGGTGGGTTTTGGTGTAGATTGGTAACTGTTCTTGAAAGGGTGCTACACAGGAGTGTGTCTAATAAATAAATTGTTCATTATTACCACCTGAGCTGCATCCTTCTGGCTACCTCAAATGAAAAATAAATTAATAAAAATGAAGCTGCACACAGTTTGGATTGTTCACAATGATGTTTAAATTGTGTAAAACATCAAAAAATATGTTTTTGTATAAACAAGGAGCCAAACAAATATACATGGATGAGGACATTCTATGCTGTCTCAGAGAATATATATATGAATAATGTCTCCCCAACTATGAGATTCATCATGGGAAGATAGATGTCTGAGTTAGTTTCATAGCACTTTCTGTACCAGAGTCTGTCACATGTCCTCTGTTTGCTGACAACTCCATACTAGACACATGATCAAAAATCCAAAGGGTCAACAATACATGACTACAGAAGTTCAAAATTTGATCTTCCTGAAGAAAGAATTCCAGGTGATCACTTAAGACACATCTGATGTAGCTACAGTATCATAGTCACTTCAGTTTGGACAATGTCAAATCTGATTCATCAGTGAGGGATAAAATAAACTTTATTCTCAGAAGTGCAAAACTTGTTATTCCAACAGCACTGCAAAGAGTAGCAGAGGAACAAACCAATGAAGGTCATTAAGGAATACTGAAAACAAAGACCTTGATCAGAGAGAACATTGGGTTGCCTGGGATAGAAAGAGTGTTAGAGAACAAAGTCAAGTCATGTTTGACATGTCAGGCCACAAATATATCAGCCTGTCAAGAGCCATTAACTATATCCTAGTTACCCGCTGCTCCTTGAATTGAGTTGAGCACGGATTTTGATGATTTACCAAATGGGCAGCACTTTTAAAGTGTAGTAATTTTATAACCAGAGGGGGGTGAAATACAACTGAAATTGCTTGATTTCTGTGCTAGACACATAGGATTTGGAAGGATATTTGTGCAATACTTTAGAAGTGTCCAGATGGCTGAGCAGTGAGTTCGTTTTTATCCCTGGACTCAGTAGAGTGGTTTGTGTAGGAGCAGTGGTCTAGTAAATTGTGGTGTTGTTGACTTACTATAAAGGGCAATACTCACCAGGGTGGTGGAGCAGTGGTGTATTTGATTGTTTCTAACAGTCACCAGTGCATGTGGCCTACCCACCCACCCACCCTTCCTCACCCTGCACACCCCAGGTGTGGCATTTCCTTTATAGCCAAGGTACTGACATCACTTCCTCAACAGGGTCTTGGGGAAGAACTGTCATTCTTAATTACCCAGCACAGTGCATAAAGGGTAAGTACACACACACACACACAAAAAAAAAATGTTTTATATATTACTCATTGTATATTATAAGAAAGAGGGACATATGGGGAGTGGTGCAGTGTACTGGCTGTGGGGTGGCAATTTTCCAGGAGACATTCTGGAACCTGCATTGCTGCCCTATTTGCAGGCAACTGTCAGCTCTGAGGGAGGAGGTTGCCCACCTCCAGGCTGAACTGGCAAGGACTAAGGAGGCCTCCCTGACCCAAAGAGCACCAGTTCCACAACCACTGCATCAGAGGTTGCCATATGTGAAGAGCAGATGGACCACAGTAGATTCTGGGAGGGTGAGGGTGGTGAAACAGAGGCATAGCCCCCAAGTTGTACCTCTATGCAAATCATATGTCAGTCTGGCAAATCAAGGTTCCTCTATGATGACACCCTCATTGGAGACCAAGAAGAATGCTGGGGACATCCACAAAGGAGACCCACAAAAGAGTGACAAGGGACATCACAGGAGAAAGAAACAGCTTCTGATAGGGGACTCAATTGTTAGGGGTGTAGACCTGGGGAAGGGAGAGGAGAGGGAAGTAAGGTGCCTGCCTGGTGCCATGGCTTGGAGGAACAGGAAGCAAATCCTCAGGATTGCAGAAGCAGCATCACAGGAGAGGAAACTAGATGTCATTGTCCACCTCGGGACAAATGACCTAGCTAGGCATGAGATCAGTGCAGTGCAGGATGAATTTGTGGAGTTGGGAAGGGGCCTCAGACAGGTAGCAAGCACGGTAACCTTCTCAGAGGTGCTGCCAGTCTATGGCAGGGGTGAGGCTAGGGTACTGCACACCATGCAGTTTAATGAATGGTTTCAAAACTGGTGCGGAGCACAGGGCTTTGGCTTCATTGGGGACTGGGGGTCCACCTGGAAAAATGAAGGTCTATACTGGCATGATGGTCTGCATCTTTCCAGGAAGGGAAACATGCTCCTAGGTGACAGGTTTAAAGGCTTCCTTGGCAAGCTTTTGAACTAGCCAAGGGGGGAGGTGCTGATAGGAAACAGGAAAGTTCAAGCCTCCCCCCATGAAACATGGCAGGTAGTAGCGTAAACACTGAGGTACAGAGCTTGACAGAGGGTAGGACAGGGGTAAATGGAAAAATGGACAAGGGCAATAAGAGCAGGGATGGGGTAAAAAAGGATAAAGCCAATATTAAATGGAGGGCAATGAGTACCAATGCCCGCAGTCTGGGAAACAAGCTTCCAGAGCTAGTAGCCCTGATGGAAAAGGAACACTTGGATATTGTGGTAGTCACAGAAACATGGTACACGGAGAACCATGACTGGGATGTCAACATACCAGGGTACACAATCTACAGAAGGGACAGGGAGGGTAAAATAGGAGGTGGAGTAGCTCTCTACATAAGGGAAGGGATCAAAGCTACAGAACTAAAAAGTAAAGGTGGAGGACAAGAGGAACTCTGGGTCACCTTGGAGACAGGGAATGGCATCACAATCCGCACAGGGGTTGTATACAGACCCCCATCTCAAGGGGAGGAAATGGACAAGAAAATGACAGAGGGCATTCTCAAAATGGCTGAAAAAGGGGAGATACTGTTGATGGGGGACCTGAATATGCCAGATGTTAACTGGGCTACATGGACTGCAGCCACATCCAAGAGCAGGGTCATTCTCAATGCCCTACAGGGGGCATGCCTTAGACAGCTACTGGTGGAACCCACTCAGGAGGGAGCAATATTAGACCTGGTACTCTCAAATGGAGAGAGGATCACAAATTTAGAAGTCAGTAGACATCTGGGAACAAGCGACCACTGCACAGTGTGCTTCACAATAAACACAACCATGGAGACAAGCCATACAAAGGCAAGGATACTGGACTTTAGAAGGGCTGACTTTGGCATAATGGGTGAATACCTGAGGAATGCATAAGCAAATGGCCAGAAAGGAGGGGTGGAAGAACAATGGAGAAAAATCAAAACTGCCATCATGGAGGCAACAAGCCTTTGTATGAAACAAATAAAGAAAACAAAGTGGAATAAAAAACCACTATGGTTCTCAAAAGAGGTGTCAGGGAAGGTTAAGGAGAAAAAGGCTGCATTCAAAAAGTATAAGGAATCACAGATGGAGCACGACAGGGAACTGTATCAATTAAAGCAGAAAGAAGTGGGGAAGGCAGTCAGAAAAACAAAGGCCCAAACCGAGGAAAATATACCCAACTCAGTAAAGAAGGAGGATAAAACCTTTTATAGGTACATTAGGGAGCATAGAAAGGTTAAGGGAGGGATAGTGAAGATTAATAAAGGAAGGGAGAGGTGGGCAGAGGGAGACAGTGAAAAGGCAGAGATACTGAATGAATACTTTTGCTCAGTATTCTCAAAAGAAGAAGAGGAGGAGTTACCTAAACCAAACAGTAGAAGCACTCTGGGTAGGGGGGTTGATGCCAGTCCATTTACAGAAGAAAGAGTCCTGAAAGAACTCCTAAAACTCAAGGTGGACAAAGCAATGGGGCCTGATGGGATTCACCCTAGAATCCTAAAAAAGCTAAGGGAGGACCTAGTGACACCACTAACCACACTTTTTAACAAATCATGGGACGATGGGGTGGTGCCTGAGGACTGGAGGAGGCCAGATGTGATTCCCCTTCACAAAAGTGGGAGCAAGGCAGAAGCAAGAAACTACAGACCTGTTAGTTTGACCTCAGTGGTGGGGAAAATGATAGAATCACTTCTGAAAGAAAGAATTGTTCAGTACCTAGAGGCCAGCGGGGCACAGGACCCAAAGCAGCATGGATTCACAGCAGGAAGGTCATGTCAGATGAATCTAATCGATTTCTTTGACTGGGTGACCAAAGTAATAAACCAGGGAGGGGCTGTGGATATGGCCTACCTAGACTTTAGCAAGGCATTTGACACAGTCCCGCACAAAAGATTAATAATCAAGTTAGCCAGCCTGGGAGTGGGTCCCAGGGTGGTAGCCTGGGTAGCAAACTGGCTGCACAACAGGACACAGAAGGTAATAGTGAATGGAACACATTCTGAAGAAAGGGGGGTTACTAGTGGAGTACCTCAGGGCTCAGTACTGAGTCCAGTCCTCTTTAACGTCTTTATAAGTGACATTGCAGAGGGTCTAGAGGGAAAGGTATGCCTCTTTGCAGATGAAACAAAGATCTGTAACATAGCTGATACACAAGAGGGGGTAGAAAGGATAAGAAGGGACTTGTCAAGGTTGGAGGAATGGTCAGACATATGGCAACTTAGATTCAATGCAAAGAAGTGCAAAGTAATGCACCTGGGAAATAAAAATCCAGGAGAAGAGTACACAATAGCAGGGGAGGTACTAAAGACAACAGTAATGGAAAGGGATCTGGGTGTAGTCATATCAGATCACCTAAAGGTGGGTAAGCAATGTGAGAAGTCAGTAAGGAGAGCCAGGGGGATACTGGGATACATAGAGAGGGGCATCACAAGTAGAAAAAGAGAAGTGGTTATCCCTCTGTACAGACAGTTGGTGAGACCCCATCTGGAGTACTGAGTGCAGTTTTGGAGACCTCATCTATGCAAGGACATAGACAGGATGGAAGCAGTCCAGAGGAGGGCAACTAAAATGGTGCAGGGTCTACATCAGAAACCATATGAAGAGAGACTGAGAGAGCTTAATATGTATACCCTTAAAGAAAGAAGGGACAGGGTGGGCATGTTAGAAACTTTTAAGTACCTCAAGGGAATCAACAAAGTCCAGGAGGGTAGCATCTTTCAGAAAAAGAGATGTGTAAGAACAGAGGGACACAATTTAAAGTTAGAGGGGGGATGGCTCAGGGGTAATGTGTGGAAATTCTTTTTCACGGAGAGAGTGGTGGACGCATGGAACCACCTTCCTGGAGAGGTTGTGGGGTCTAAAACAGTGAGGGAATTCAAACATGCATGGGACAGACATAAGGCAATTATAGTGGGGGGTTGCAGGAAGTAGGCTGTTGGTTAACTAGATTCTGCAGCTTATCCAATAGGTAGGGAAATGGGCAGACTGGGTGGGCCAAGTGGTCCTTATCTGCCATCAAACTCTATGTTTCTATGTTTCTACTTTTTACTTCTAGTGGAGATTTTTAATTGTGGAAGTGATTTCCTCTACTTCAGTTCACTCTGTTATAGGTTATCTGATAATGGCCTTCCATTTTTCAATAAGGATTTCAAAAGATTTACAAATAGTATGAGACTGTTTCATCATAAGATCACTCCCTAATGGGCTTGTACTCATAGAGAAGCAGAGATTGGTACAAGTTGTTAAGAAGGCCATTAGAAGTCCTAGAACCCAAAAAAGATAGTGGAAAGTAGAGATGCATACATTTCTGCAGAACCATAGAACAGTTCCTCATTTGTTTAATGGATACACCTCCTGATACAGTGATGTTTGCCTCTATTTGCCCAGCCCATGAATGTCAAGCTACCAGAAATGACCAAGCCTCCAGAAAAAGATCTGTCTGACACAGAAATGTGTTCCCACTGAGGCTTACATGAAACATTATGTGGCTCTGAAATCAAATGTGCAGCCATTCAGGATTTGGAAATGAGACACTTCTGTTAAATGACACCAGGTTCACTCAAAATGGCTCACTCCTTATGTAATGTGTCCATTTGATGTCAAAACTAAAGTGACCATGATAGGGCATCAGAAGGGTCTCAAGTGTTCACCAGGAATATCTCTAAAGGTACTGTACTACAAAAAATTCAGGAAATATTTGACCTTGTTTTTTGATGCAACTGTGTCTCAAATGTAAACAGAACCACCTGATCTTATGACTACATAGCACTGTCCTGAGCTGTAGAAAATGGTGTTTTCAACACTGTACAAAGTTTGACATACAAAGTAAGAGTTTTACCTGCTGTCGCAGGTACGTGGGTAAAAACACTGGACACATTAATAGGGTACAACACCTATTTATTTTTGCACAAAAATAGAAAAAATAAATATAAGTAAAACAGTTCAAACAAAACAAGAAAATAAACAGTAGTTCAAGGCTATTTCACCTTACATCAGGAATCTCAAAACTATTCATCAGCTTTCCCTGTTGTTAGAGATAAATTTCTGTTCAGGCATAGGTCCTTCTGCTCACTTTCCTTCAGGTAAGTGAGACTGGCTATGCAGCTACTCTGACTCTTGGTGTTTGAGGAGGGCTTATATAGCCCTCAAACTTATGGGAAAGTCCCTCCTTGAACATCCAATTAATTACAGAATGGTCTCTAAATAGGGAATCTCCTCCTGTATTACATAATGAGATTTTACCTTACCTATGGGAAGTCCCTTTATAGGAAATCCCCTTTCTGTGGTTTTACTTGTGGGAAATCCCTTATTTTCTATATATGCGAACAGTGCAAACATTTATTTCATTTATACATGTGCTGTATTATTATAGCATGAACACTAGCCCTTTAATTTATATCTCAGGGCTCTACACATAATGGGGTTCCTCGAGAGACCTGCAGTGTATCTTTATTCTTTAGTTTGTTTAATTTCTTTATTAAATTTAGTTTATCTTGGAGCTCCCTCCTTATTCTGAGGGTTACTTCAACTGTATAGCATTTCCACATACATAGGGACATTCCTGTCCCTTTAAATCATTTGTTTTCTATGTTGTAGCACAGTAGCAGACTGCTAGACAATCATTGTCTAGCTGCTCTGCTTTGGGGCTCTGTATGGATTTGGTAAGCCTGCCTCTCTAACAGCCTAGACTGGCTGTATACATGCTACGGACTCCTCCACGGCTAGCTGACACCATTCTACAGCATATTTCATATAAAGCTGGATTCCTAATGATACAGGGGCATCTGTAATTATTTACAAAAATACCAAGCGGCAGCAAAAGTTAAAGAAAAGTTTGCTGCTCGGTTCAAACAGTTCCTGCTTTGATGCAGGATTTCTTTGGCATAACATTCTACATAACAACGGAGCAGCAGAAAAATAATTCAAACAACATAATCATAATGCCACTTCATTTTTATCCATAATCCACCTATCAGAGTGGACGTTATTTTGTATTTAACTGCCATTTTAAACATTTCTAAACATTCCTACACCATATACATAAAAATTGCATAAATATTCACTTAATGCAGCACTTTATTTTAAAAAAAATGCACTTTATTCATCCAGCACCTTATGGGCCTGATTCTCAAAGCCCTGCATCTGATGCAAGGTGCTTGCACCGAACAGGTATGGTGCAAGGTGCACCTTGCATCCAGGGCTGCCTCCATGCAATTCACAAAGGTGGCCTGCATTGACTGCCGGCCACCTGTCCCAAAGGGGCTTGCACCATCCCTGCGCCCACAGCTGGACTGCGACAAGGTGCAAGAGGCACTGCAGCAGATGCAAGCTGCCACAGCCCAGGCACGGGATTCACAAACTGAGCCCTGAAGGCAGAATTCTGAGTACCCTTAGACCAGCCAGGGCTGGTCTAAGGGGACTTAGAAATTGCTCTGCTGGGTGCAACCCCTGTATGAGGCACTATGCCACAGTCCTCCAGAGGTGCCAGGGCCCATGTCATGCCCATGGTACTGTACACCCCCGATCCCCTATGCAGCCCATGGTACTTAGTACTGTCCCTTCCCCCTGATGCTGCCCCAGTACATTTTCTGCTAGTGCCACTCACATGGTGGAATAGTGCCCCCCACCCCAACAGATAGTGCCTTCCCCATCCCCAGATAGAGCAGAGGATCAGCATAGACCTCCACACACCTCCGTGGAGGTCCCCAACTGACCGGAATGTGCAGTGGACTGTACAGTGTACACACTAATATTAGCATGTACACTGTACAGTCCACTGCACATTCTGAGCAGTTGGGGACCCCTGCAGAGGTGTGTGGAGGGCTTGCTGGTCCCCTGCTCTATCTGGGATGGGATGGACACTATCTGTTTGGGTGGGCTGGGCCACCACCAAGAGGGTCATTGGCCCGTGTTAGGGCCATCGGGATATGGAGTACCAGCTGGGCATTGCCGCAAAGGGGCTTGTGGCACATCCTGTCCATGCACCATGTATTAGATGCATGGGGGGGTGCTGCCGCACGTAAGGGGAATTAGGCTACTGGATGTGTCCTGTACCTGAATTGGGTGCAGGGTCCCTGGCGCAGGAGGCTTTAGCGAAAGCTACAGTTTGCTGTAGCTTGCGCCGAATGCAGACCCCTTTGAGAATTGGGCCCTCTGTCTCTTTAAAGGCACTTTATATCTTTGGCATTAAATGCCATAAATGCACCTTATTTCATTCCTGCCAGCTGGCCTTAGCCTGGTGCATTATTTTGGGGAGTTCATGGTGAGGGATGAAAATATGGAAATTAGAAATAAAAGCAGTAGGAAAAAAAATGTAGTGAGAGATAGAAAAGACTGACGAAGGTGGCCAACCTACGCCAGGGGTGGAAAAAGGTAAAGCATAGTATATGAAGATACTGTTGTGCAACAGACTTCAGTAGGAAAAGAAGAAAATAGGAAAGGCATCCCTCCACCAGGGTTATAGGCCTGGTGGAATTCAGTTCTGCCACACTCCTCCCTCTTTAAGAAAAAAACAGTAACTCTTACAATGCTGATTTTAGCAACAAACCCCAAGAATGTACATATATTCCACTGTGATAGGAGTTTAAGCTGGAGCTTCCACCCACCCACCCATGCTTTAGAAGCTCCACCCCAGGGTCCCTTTAAACAGTAAACAAATTACAGTACAGTCTTTGCTGTACACACTGTAATTTCTTCATTACCCTGGGGTTTAAAACACATTGCACTATTAAACATCATAGTACATCATTACAACAATTCAATATATAAAATCATACTTATGTTTCATTTTTTTCACTCTATTTGACCCATGTCATGACAAAAAATCAACATTTTTGTGTTGACTTTCTGATCTCTGTTTTACCACAAAACGGTAAGGTTGCACTGTCAGATACCACAGCATGATGCAGGCATTTTGATTTTTCATTTGATTTATCCACTCAAGTGGATTGTGATCTGTAAGAAGAGTAAATTCCTCACCTCACAAATAAAAGTGCAAAGCTTCTATCACCCACTTAATGTCTAAGTATTCTTTTTCAATTGTGGCATACTTTTGCTCCCTATCATGCAGTTTCCTGCTGATGTATATAATAGGGTGCTCCTCTCCTTGTACTGTCTGGCTCAACACTGCTCCTATCCCTGGCTCAGAAGCATCAGTATGTACTTCAAAGGGAAGGCTAAAATCAGGGCACTTCAATACTGGGGAAACACGCAGGACTGCCTTAATGGTCCAAAAGGCTTCATCACACTTATGACTCCATTTAAGTAGGTTACTGCACCTTTTCTTGGCTAGATCTGTCAAAGGTGTGGCTATGGAGGCAAAATTGGAAATAAACCTCTGATTGCCAGGCCTAGGAAAGACTTGACATGCTTCTTGGTCTTGGGTACAGGGCTGTTAGCTACTGCCTCTACCTTCTCTATCTCAGGTCGTACACACCCATTGCCCAAAAGTAACCCTAAGTACCTTGTCTCAGTCATTGCCATGGCACACTTTGCTGGGTTAATGGTAAGTCCAGCTTTCTGTATATAATGCAACACAGTGGTCACTGTGCTATGTGTATCAACCAATCAGGGCTGTATATTACAATGTCGTCAAAATATCAATAAATCAGTCAAACTTTATTTAACCAGGCATAAACACCCCTGAGCAAGCTCATTTTCAAAGTGGTCATGGACATTAATACAATACAATATATAGTCACAGATGCGGTAGCCAAAAATGCAAAAACATTGTACAGGTAAAGGTCTATATAGGCCCATACATACAGGTCTGACATAGGTACACACAATTACAATTCATTATAAGTTCATGAGAGAGAGGATACAACAACCCTAGGCTGTCTCCAATAAATAGAAGCTAGCACCTTCTAGATAATAAGTAGGGAGGGGAAAGAAGACAGTGTAGGTGTGTTAGGGGAAGGGAATAGGATGAAGAAGACCAGGAGTGGAGGAGATAGGCTAGTAAGTGCTGGGTATCCCTTACTAGGGATGTGAGTTGAGTGAGATTTTCGATGTAGGATTCGTGGTAGGAACCAGAAGCTAAGGACTCATAGTCACCTAAAACAGCTGCATATTTCCTTTAGATATTCAGCTATTAGAGCTTTGAATTTGAATAGACCTTGAAGTGAGGAAAGCTTTAATGAGCTTTGCATGGTGTTCCAAAGTGATGGGATTGAAAAATTGTGGCTGAGCCATAGGTTGTTTTCACTCTAGGAATCTGGAAACAAAGTATGGAGAAGCATCTCAAGCCATAAAGGGGCACAGTATGTAGTGTGTGGGGTCCGAATTTGATCCATTAATCTCTGAAAAGTTGCAGAGGCTCCATGCAGGCCAAAGGGCATAGTTATGAACTGGTACAATCCTACTGGTGTGCTGAAAGCTGTTTTTTTCCTTGGAGTCAGGGGCTAAGGGAATGTGCCAGTATCCCTTGGTTAGGTCAAACGTTGTGATATATCTAGCATTTCCTGTGTTATCAATGATGTCATCTACCCTGGGCATCAGGTATCTATCAAAATGCAACACATTATTTACCTTTCTAAAGTCCAAGCAATGTCATATGCCACCCTCCTTTTTAGGGACCACCACTATGGGAGATGACCAGTCAATACTAGCTGGCTCAGTAATGCCTAGCTGTTTTAACTTTTCAGTCTCCTGCGTTACCCCTTCTCTGACTTTCTCTGGGAGTCTGTAAGGCTTCTGTCTTATAGGGTCTGAATCAGTCTGTATATAATGTTGTACCCCAACTGCCGTTCCAGGGATACTTGTAAAGGGTGGGAGAGTATGTACTAACTGTAAGATCCCCTCTCTTTGTTGTACATCTAACTTAGGGTTTATCCTTACTCCAGTGAGGTTTCATTGTGTGTCTAACCTCTAGTATGCCATCTCTAACTCTGACTCATCCTCCTCTGGGAGTATGTACATAGTCCCTGTAGTTTCCTTTTTCGCCAGCCATTTTTTTAGTAAATTGGCATGGCAGACTTTCTTCCCTGGATATTTACCTGAGGTTGCTAATTCATATGTTACTGGCCCAGTCTGTCTTAGAATCTTATAGGGTTCTTGCCACTTCATTAAAAGCTTGTTCCTGGTGGTAGGGAGTAATAAGAGAACTCTATCACCTGCCTGTAACTCCTTGGGCTTACAGTTATGGTCATAATACTCCTGCTTACTCTGGTAAGAGATGCTGTTTTGGTGAGCCTTTTTCATGTATTCTACCAACTTTTTCCTAAGCTGAACCATATAGTCAGCAATGTTAGTATGCCCACCATTGGTTCCCTCTTCCCAGTATTCCTTTACCACATCCAGGGGTCCTCAGAGATTGCTACCGTATAGCAAGGAGAAAGGGGAGTACCCTGTAGCTGCCAAAGGGACTTCTTTATAAGAAAACAAGAAAAGGGGGAGGGACTTATACCAGTCTTTTCCACCTCATGCACAAATTTCTCTAATATATGTTTCAATGTCTGGTTAAAATGTTCCACTAGGCCATCAGTTTGTGAGTGGTAGGGTGTAGTTCGTATAGCTACTACCCCCAACAAATGGTACAACTCTTTAAGCAAGGTGGCCTGTAAGTTACTGCCCTGATCTGTTAGCACCTCTTTAGGTATTCATAGTCTACTAAATACTTTCTCTGCTATTTTGGAAGTACTGTCAGTGCATAGGGGTATGGCCTCTGGATATCTGGTCACATAGTCACATATGACCAGTATGTATTTATAATCTCATGCACTCTTCTGTAAAGGGCCATCAATATCCATTGCCATTCTCTCAAAGGGGGTGCTAACAATAGGTAGAGGTATGAGGGGCACCATGTCTTTTTTAGTTACCTGGACCACATTCTGACAGCTCTAGACAAGCTCTACAATATTTAGCAACATCATCATGTATGCTGGGCCAGTAAAAACATTGTAACAATTGGGAGAGTGTTCTGTCTCTCCCTACCTGCCCTTCCCAAGGGAGATCATGTCCCCAATACATTAACTGGGTCCTAAACTTGCCAGGGACTACCAATTGTTTCACTTGCTCACCCATTCATTCATATGTATATAACTTATACAAAACGTTCTTTTCACATTTATACACAGGGGTCCCTTGTGGCTTTTTCTGGTCTACCTGTTGGAATAAATCAGCCACTGACACATCATTATGCTGTTCCTGAGCAATATCACATTGTGTAAACAGTTTGACAATAGCATCATTTGGTAGTCCATTTTGTTTTTACCTCCATAACTTCTGGGCATTTTTCTTTTCCCCCTTAGATTTCCTGTTGTTACTCAGTGTTTTGAATACATCCCCCTCAAAGGGAAAAGTGTCCCCAAGTAGTTTTACTCTGATTTGTGCCCTTGTAGTAACAGCTGTTAATTTTTCTTTAGGGTTTATTAATGATGAAAAATGGGAAAAGTCTTGCCCAATCACCACAGGTACGGGCAACTTTGGCACTGTTCCAACCACCATTTCTGTTTCTTGTCCATCAATGTTTAAAGTCACCTTGGTAGTGGGATACCGATGAGTGTTCCCATGCACACAGATGATGCCAGTAAATACATCAGAAATTGGGGTCTTTTCTAGTACGTCTGGGTGTACTAATGTTTGTTGACTGCCAGTATCAATTTTTTTCCCTCTGATGGTGACTATTGTTGAAAAATTACCCCAATTAAGAAGGGCCAGATGGGTAGCTTCACTCTTTTTCTTGTAACAGAACCATTCTATATGGCCTTTACCATTACAGTATCTACAGACCATGTCTGGATTATATGGCCTATACTCTCTGCCTTCTTGTTTACCTGCATTTCTCCCAGGGGGACATAATGAGGTAAAAGAAGCTGGTCTTACCAGTTGCTGGGTGGGGATGATGGTCAAGTCCATTGTCCAGTATCCCTTCCTCGTTGGTTGCCTGGCCACCAGGAAATCCTCCACCAGCATGATTTCAACTTCCACGATTTCTGGATAGTGTTTCCTCACCCAGATCTGGACCTCTGCAGGTAGAATCTGAAGAAATTGTTCCATGACTACAGCCTCTGTTACATCCAACAGTGTCTTCCCCTCTGGTTGCAGCCATTTGTTGCAAAGTTTGTTCAGACATGTATACGTCTCTCTGGGGGTATTGTTTCCCTGATGGTTTAGTGTTCAGAAGCGCTGCCTGTAAGTTTCAGTATTGATGTCAAAACACTTTAGTAGTTCCCTTTTGACCAGTTCATACTTCTCAGCACTCTGATGGTCCATATGTCTGTAGGCCAGTTGGGCTTGACCTGTAAGATAAGGAGCCAACCTGACAACCCACTGTTCTGGAGGCCACCCACATACCTTAGCTACCCTTTCAAAAGTAGTCAGGTAGGCCTTTATGTCATCAGTGGCTGGCATTTTTGTCAATTTAATGTCCTTAGGGCTGGTATTCACACCCTTGTTGTTTCTATTAGCCCCAAGACTCTGTAGGGCCCTCGTAATGTCTGCTGATCTCTCGTCCTGTCGTTGTTGATCCTTCTCCTGTAGTTTCTCCATCTCAAGTCTGCTTCCTGGCAAGCCATTTCAGGAGTTTGCTCATCTTCTCCAGGGGTTCATCGACTAGCACTTCCTCTAGTTTGTCTTCTTCTCCAACGTCCTCTTCTTCATTGCCCATTGTCATTGATTACTGTTCAGGCTTGGCCCTCGGCTTCCTCTCAAATTCTAGGCCAGTGAACATCTGTTCATCTGTCAGCTGGGCCTGCACTCTGGTCAGAGCAGGTCATACAGGGGTCATCACAATGACAAAAAACATACCACTGTACCACAGGTTATCTTGGTATCAGGTCTGACACCTACTGGAATCCACTCTTTAGCTAGGATGTCCAGTATCCCACTTCTAAAACCATATGTTGCAGGTACATGGGTATAAAAATAACACTGGACATAATAATAGGGTACAATACACCTGCAGTGTGTTTTATTTTATACAGAAAGAGAAAAAATAAATATAAATAAAACAGTTCAAACAAAACAAGAAAATAAACAATAGCTCAAGGCTATTTCACCTTACATCACCTTACAGGTATCTCTAAACAATTCATCAGTTTTCCCATTGTTAGAAATAAATTCCTGTTCGGGCACAGGTCCTTCTGTTCACCTTCCATCAGGTAAGTGAAACTGGCTATGCAGCTACTCTGACTCTTGATGTTTGAAGAGGGCTTATATAGCCCTCAAACTTATGGGAAAGTCCCTCCTATAACATCCAATTAGTTCTAGAATGGTCCCTAAGTAGGGAAACTCCTTTCCTATTACATAATTAGGTTTTACCTATGGGAAGTCCCTCTATAGAAAATCACCTTCCTGAGGTTTTACTTATGAGAAGTCCCTTATTTTCTATATATGTAAATGGTGCAAACATTTATTTCATTTATACATGTGCTGCATTGTTATAACATGAACACTAGCCCTTTAATTTATATATCAGGGCTCTATACATAATGGGGCTCCTTTAGAGACCTGCAGTGTCTCTTTAGTCTTTAATTTGTTTAATTTCTTTATTGTGTTTCCTTTATCTTGGAGCCTCCTCCTTATTCTGAGGGCTACTTCAACTGTAAATCATTTCCACATACATAGGGACATTCCTGTCCCTTTAAATCATTTGTTTTCTATGTTGTAGCAGAGTGGCAGACTGCTAGACAATCATTGTCTAGCTGCTCTGCTTTGGGGCTCTGTATGGATTTGGTAAGCCTGCCTCTCTAGCAGCCTAGACTAGATGTACACATGCTACGGACTCCTCCATGGCTAGCTGGCACATTCTACAACATATTTTATACAAAGCCAGCAGCTGGGAGTCCTAATAATACAGGGGCATCAGTAATTATTTACATAAATACCAAGCGGCAGCAAAAGTTAAAGAAAAGTTTGCCAGTCAGTTCAAACAGTTCCTGCTTCGATGCAGGATTCCTTTGGCATAACATTCTACATAACAATGGAGCAGCAGCAAAGTAATTCAAACAACATAATCACACTGCCACTTTGTTAATATCCATAATCCACCTATCGGAGTGGGTGTTATTTTGTATTTAACTGCCATTTTAAACATTTCTAAACATTCCTGTACCATATACATGAAAATGGCATATGTATTAACTTAATGAAGCACTTTATTTCAAAAAATGCACTTTATTCAATCAGCATCTTTTTTCTCTTTAGAGGTGCTTTATGGGAGCCAGTGACCATCACATGGTATGGTTCCATTTGTCCACTTGAACTAAATCATCTCATTCCAAGGCAAAAATATGGGACTTCAGAGGAACTGACTTTGATAAGATGGCCAACAGAGATAAGCTAGTCCTGGCAAGAAGAAATACAGGTGAGGGAGTACAGGCAAAGTGGGCAAGCATTAAGGATGCAATACTTGAAGCAACATCCCATTGTGTTAGGGAGAAAAACAAGAGCTAAACAAGGAGGAAACCACTTGGTTTCTCAAAATCGGTAGCAGTAAAAGTCAGAGCCAAAAGGCTGGCCTTCAGGAAATATAAGGGAACGCATCGGGATAAAGATAGGGAGGCTTACCAAACTTCCTTAAGGGAAGCAGGGAAGGCAGTAAGGTAGGCAAAGACCCAAACCAAAGAAAACACTAGCATGAACAGTAAAAGAAGGGGACAAGACTTTCTAGATACATTAGTCAAAGGAGAAAGTCCAGAGGGGGTATTGCTAAGATCAAAGGGGATAAGGGGGAGAGTGTGGAGGAGGACAAAGGAAAAGCTTTTATCCTAAATAGATACTTCTGCTCGGTATTTACTGAGGAGAAGGTGGGACAGGGCCCACAGCTCAGCACCATGGACACGGGGGGAGGGAGGTGTGCACAAGTTCCTTCACAAAAAAAAGGGTCCTACAAGAGCTCACTAAGCTCAGGGTGGACAAGGTAATGGGACCTGATGGCATACATCCCAGGGTACTAAAGGAGCTAAGGATGGAGCTAGTAGAGCCATTAGCAGAACTGTTTAGTCAGTCTCTGAGCACAGGAGAGGTCCCAGAAGACTGGAGAAGGGCTCATGTGATCTCGCTCCACAAGAGTGGCAGCAGAGAGGAGGCAGGGAACTACAGACCAGTCAGTCTTACCTCAGTAGTGGGCAAGATTATGGAGGCACTCCTTAAGGAAAGGATAGTGCAACATCTGGAATCCATAGGAGCACAGGATCCAAGACAGCATGGGTTTACAACAGAAAGGTCCTGTCAAACTAATCTCATAGATTTCTTTGACTGGGTAACCAGAATAGTAGACCATGGGGGTGCAGTTGATGTCACCTACCTTGACTTCAGCAAAAAAAAAAGTAAATAAATAAATAAAAATAATAATGTTTTGAACGTTTTATTGCTGAAAACTACATATCACAGGATTGGAAGGAAGCTAATGTGATTCCAATTCATAAGAAGGGACCAAAAAATAATTGGGAAAATTATCGACCCATAAGTCTGACCTCTTCATTATGTAAACTTTTGGAGAGTCTCATTAAAGATATGATCTCCCATATGCTGAATCTTCATGACCCAGAACAACATGGTTTTAGGAGTGGTAGAAGTTGTGTAACAAACTTGATTTGTTTTTATGAACATATCCGTCAACCTCTAGATAAACGTTTACCTTGCAACATTATTTTTATCAATTTCTGTAAGGCCTTTGATATTATGCCTCACTATGCCTTAATCAACAAACTTAGCACATTTAATATTAACTACTTCCTTATTACATGGATAAAAAACTGGTTGCAAGATTGATCGCAACAGGTCATTTATCAGTGGATTCAACTCAGTAAGGGGCAATGTGACTAGTGAGGTGCCCCAGGGCTCTGTCTTGGGACCTTGCCTTTTTCAGGCATTTATAGCTGATTTAGCAATGGATTGTTCATCCTTTACCACTAAATGCACTGATTATGTCAAGATTGGTGGACCTTGTGAGTCGGTTGCACAAGATTGAAGCCATCCAGGATGATTTAGATCATATTTCCTCATGCGTGAATGAATGGGGCATGACCCTTAATGTATCCAAATGCATTTGGGAGCTAAAAATGTATAGTTTAAATATTCTTTGGCTGGAGCTTTACTGGAAATAACAACCAATGAAAGGGAATTGGATGTTATCATTTCTGATGGTCTGTCACATAGTCAGCATGTAAATAGCACCATTAATAAAACAAACAAAGTAAGAGGAGTCACGTGATGCAGAGCACCAGCTAGCTGTGTTCTCGGAGAGCTCTGCCTAACCTTCCTCCTAAACGCTTCAAAACTCTGTCTCCAGCTATATCTTTAACAGATTTCTGAAGTCTGCAAATCTGTTAGACACTACAGACTCCACAGACACCCCGATGGAAGAAGAGATGCGTACAACCTTACCGAAACACACTCCACCGGCTACTCCCGAGAAGGCCCCGAAAAAATCCAAGGCCTCAGTTGTGCAACAGCATCAAATAGCTACGTCCGGGACATCAGTGGATGAACCTCTAACACTATCAAGGTTCCTGGAAGAATTTTGTCCGTTCAAAGATGAAATGAAAGAATTAGCGAGTGAGGTTAAAAATATCACGGGTGCAATAGAAGATTTGTCTCGGAGAACTTCGGACAGTGAGGCGTGTATAAGATCTTTGGAAGCGTGTAATAAAAAAATGGAACCTGCCTTGGGTCAAATCAAGCAGCAACTAGCCAAATTAGATTTAGAAGTGGAAGATCTCTAGGGTCGAAGTCGCCGCAACAATGTTGTGCTCATTGGTTTACCCGAAAAAGAGGAGGACCCAGACCCGATAAAGTTTATTCAGAAGTTTGTTAAGAAAATTGCGGGTCCCTCTCCTTTTGGACCCACTTATTGTATTAAAAGAGCTCATTGTGCCTTGCGTCCAGTTCCCCCAAAAGGAGCACCCCCACGCACCTTAATTTTCAGATTTATGAATTACCAGGAGAAACAACTCTTCTTAATAAAAGCTAAAGAAATGAAAGAGCTGCAGTGGGAAGGCTCGAAAATAAAAGTAGCCCAGGACCTGCCACTATCTGTCCACCAAAGAAGAGCAGCTTTTCATCCATTGGTTAACAAATTAATTGCTGCCGGCATTAAATTTAAAATGTCCTACCCCGCCAAGTTCCAAATTTTAATAGGAGATGCCTGGAAATCGTATGAAACGGTGGATCTCGCCACCACAGCTCTTCAGTCAGCCTTTCCCAATCTTTTTAAGCCCTCCTGAAATTATTAAGAAGGACATCTTATGTCTAAGGGATAAGTAGCCTGGTCAAGGGTTTTAAAAAGGAAGGTCCTGCTTCGTTTGGTGCTCTTGATGGGGGACCAAGTAATGACTTAATTTGCTTCAGTTTCCACATTGATTCCCTGGTTGGAAGGGTCCTGATATCGTGGGAGCACAACTTGGAGCTCTACAACTTCTATTTGTTATACTTGCACATCTGTTACCTTCTGTGTATACTCTGTCTCATGAGAAGGAGTCCGTAAGAAATACTGGAACTCAATAGCTGCTACTCGCTGAGAAGATGTGGGAAAGGCAACCCAAGTGGTCTCAATTTTTTTTTTTCTTTTCCCTTCCTGATTTCTGCTGCGATTAAGGTGGGTGACAGAATGTAATTGTGCAAGTGGTAAGAGAAGCATTGCTGCATACATCACTGCCCGTAAGCAGGCCATTAGAAGGAACCAAAGTACGGCTGATCATTTTAAGTTGGCTTCAACAGAAGGCGCGAGGGGCATGAGGGAGCGCCCTTTAATCGCTGATCAATATTCTTTGCAGTATTACTCTTGGGACTCTGAAATGTCGGAGACAATTCTTTTAAGATGCTGTGGTCGTATTTCGGTTTTTAATTTTACAGTAAAGACAATTACCCGGCACTGAAGCATGTATAGGTACTTTTGGGACTTCAGACATTTCTAGCTTTTTGTTTGTTTAAATAAATAAGAAAACTGGTCGAGTTACTAGTAGAGTAGTTGGCTAGCATATATCGTGGGGTTGTATTTAAGGAATTTGCTTTCAAGGTTTAAGAGCTGGGGTACTAAAATTAATTATGAGAACACTGCACTTGTGTTTCGGCTTTGTTTTTTTTTTTCTTTCTACCCCATATTTGTAAGTAAGTTAAACCTATTGTGTTTGCTTTATAGAACTGGGGTGTTAAGATATTACGGGGTTACTTTGCAGAGTGTGTGTTAAATTTTGATAAGGGGGTAGGGGGGGAGCTGTAGAGAATTGCTGTGTGAACTGCTGTCATGGACCATGTTAGTACAGGTGGGATGGGGGAGGGAGGGGAGGGAGGGTGGGTATATGTAAATGTGGTAGAAGTATTAGGGGTTTCCTATTTTATGGTGGGAGTGGAGGGGTTGGAAGCACAAGGGTACAAATGTGGAAAGAAAAGGAAGAACTCACGCTTTGCATAGGGATAGAGAATTGCAACCTCACAGGTTAAGAGAATAATGTCCGGTATTATCAGGCTTGTTATTTGGAATGTAAAAGGGGCCCAGCAGAAATCTAAACAACATAAAATTTTAAAACACCTAAATCTTTTAAAGGCTGACATAATGTTTCTTCAGGAGACATATTTGCTTAACACTGAAGCTAATAGTATGAGGAGGTTACAAATAGCACAGGTCTTTACTCCCGAAGGCAATACACAAAGTAGGGGATTGATGGTGTTGTTTCATAGAACCCTACCTTTTAAATCTCTGCAAGTAATACAAGAGTCCGCAGGAAGATTTATCTTGGTAAGAGGGAAACTACATACTATGGAGATCCTATTTGGATCTGTGTATGGCCCAAACATAGACACGCCAGCATTTTTTGTGCAGCTAATGGAAGTACTAGTACCATTTATAGATATCCCTATAATAATAGGAGGGGATTTAAACCTTGTTCTGGATCCATCACTAGATAGATCCAGGCCCAACCGTAGGGGCCTTTCCCCAGCTCAAAGGGCAGTTAGGGAGCTTTTAGACCAAATAGGCCTTTCAGATGTATGGAGAATTCTCCACCCCAAAGCTCCGGAATTTACATATGTCTCTCACGTTCATGGCTCAACGTCTCGAATTGATTACATCTTTGTCTCTCAGAATCTATTGTCTGGTGTAGTTGACTCGGATATCCTCACTGGACCGCCCTCAGATCATTCAGTGGTCTCCTCCTCAATCTCTTTCTCATCCCTTCCTAAAAAGGGTAACAGATGAAAGCTTAATAATCAGTTATTAAGGGATTCTAAAATAGTAAATTATATTTCCTCTCAACTAGGTGAGTTCATCTCAAATAATGTTAACTCCACCAAACGGTATGATATGGTGTGGGGAGCACTTAAAGCATTCCTGAGAGGGATATTAATAGGTCTGGCGTCTAAGAGGAAGAAAGAGAAGGAACAGTGTATGTCTGAACTTTTAGTTCAGTTAAGGGACAAGGAGGCTAGACTTTCTGCCCACTTCACTGAGGATGAGAGACAGGAGGTAATTAAATTGAGGGACTCATACCTGAAATTACTGGGTGAGCAAGCCGAGCTAGCAATTATCAAAACGAGGGCATGTTATATTGACCAAGGGGAGAAAGCCGGCCGTATGTTGGCAAGGTAGATCAAACAGTTAGAAACTTCTAGATTAATACCTGCCATTCAATCTAAGGTAAACGGGGTTGTTAGAACTTCCCCTAAAGAAATTGCAGATGAGTTCAAGAATTACTTTGAATCTCTTTATAGTCCAATGAAAGTCCCCCCTCAGAAGAAAAATTGCACTCTTACTTAGGTGACCTGAATCTGCCTACCCTTTCTGAGTTTCAACAAGATCAGCTTACTGCCCCTATTACCCAGGGTGAAATAGAACAAGTTATTAAGGATCTTCCTCTTGACAAAACGCCAGGCCCAGATGGGTTTTCCTCTAATTTCTATAAAGTTTTTTGCAAAGATTTATCTCCCCAACTTATTGCTTTATTCCAAAATATTCTCAATGGCCAGTTTACTGATGTCACTATTTGAGGCACTCATTGTGCTACTACCTAAGCCAGATAACCCCCTAGACCAGGTTTCAAGTTATATACCCATTTCTTTACTTAATTATGATGTTAAAATTCTTGCGAAGCTCTTGGCTGACCGCATCTCCAAAATTTTGCCTGATTTAATTGGGGTTGAGCAGGTCGGCTTCATGAGAGGGAGATCATCAGGAGATCACTTAAGGACACTGGCACATGTCCTTTCTGTGTCCAGGGAGTCAGACCAACCTAGGGTGCTAATCTCCTTGGACGCAGAAAAGGCTTTTGATAGAGTCTACTGGGACTATCTTCTAGACACAATGAAGACTTTTGGTTTCCCTATGGCATTCCTGAATTGGATTAAATTTTTGTACAGGGCACCTTTTGCCAGAATCTCCTGCAACAGGGTTATTTCGGACCCCTTCAGACTACATGTGGGCACCAGACAAGGCTGCCCCTTATCTCCTCTCCTTTTCAATCTTTATCTCGAACCCCTTATTAAGAAACTTTTATATAACTAGGAAGTGCAAGGTATTCAAGTGCAGGGCCATACCATTAAAATAACAGCATACGCAGACGACCTTCTATTACATATATCACACCCGGCTAGGTCCATACCAGTTCTATTAAAGATCATACAGAACTTTAGTGATGTTGCTAACTGTAAGCTCAATATGGAGAAAACATTAGTTTTCCCTCTTAACAATAAAACCCTTAAACACGAAATTACTGCCCTGGGATTAGCCTGGAACTCTGAGACCATAAAATATCTGGAACTCACCCTAGCAAGGAATCCAGTATGGATTCAACAGCTAAACTTAGATTCTCTGGTACATATAATTGAGTTAGACCTTAAAAGATGGGCAATGCTGCCACTGTCTCTATGGGGGAGAATTAACTTAATCAAAATGAATGTCTTTCTCCAGTTGTTTTATCCGTTAAACATGTTAAATTTGTGGCTCCCACTCTCCTGGTTTAAGAGAATCCATGGAATTATTACTAACTTTATTTGGAACTACAAGAAGGCCAGAATGGCATATCACAAATTATCCGCTCCTAAATTAATTGGTGGGTTGAGGTTACCTCACTTCGGTTTATATTACTGGGCTAGCCATGCAAATAAATATCTCAGATGGTTACAAGAGCTTATTCCCCAGGACCAAAATGGTTACACACCTTTCTGATTGCAGGTGGAGTTATCCTGTATTAAAGAGCAAGGCCTTTTACTGAATGCCCTATTGCACATTAACCCAAAATCTTTACCTTTAACATTCAGAAATTCTCCGATAGGCATATCTGTTAAGGTTCACTCACAATTATGTGCATTTTTAAAATATAATCACATTAGGGACCCATCTCAACCTATAAGAGGTAATCCCCGGTTCCTGATTGGAGGTAAGCCCTTAAATAACTCTTGGTTATCTCAACTGGGGGAGTGTTATTTAGGTGACTTAACCAGGGCAGATGGACAATTACTCACTTCAGTTGATATTTTGACTAAATATCATCTTCCAAATACAGACATTTTCAAAGTTTTTCAACTTAGGCATCTCTTATTAAAGGTGTTAGGCCCAAATCCGGTAACTTCCCCAGAAGTGGACTTTCAAACAGAAGTAGCCCCCTTAGCAGGTTCGGCACATGTGGTTGCTAATTTACACTGCATTTTATTTAACTGGGCCTATTCCCAAAACTTCACACCGACTTCCTTCTGGGCATCCTTATTCCCAGATAAATTGTTTAATTGGACATCATTATGGATAAGTTGCCACAAATATATTCTCCAAGATAGACTAAGATTGATGCAATTCAAGCTATTACATAATATCTATTATTCTCCCCAGAAATTGGCAAAGTTAGGTATGGTATCCTCCTCTGTATGTATTAGATGTCATCAAGGTTGTGGGGACCTTTTTCACATTTTTTGGAAATGTGCCAAGGCAGTGCCACTTTGGTCTACTATTAAAAGGAAGGTGGACCCCTTACTTGGCTTGAATGACTTTTTAACGCCGGAGATACATGTGCTGGGGGATGTTGCTCATATCCCAGTGAGGAATAGGAGATACCATATGGTTTTAATTTCGGCATCTCTTAAAAAAGTGGTTCTTAAACATTGGAAAGATACAGAAGTGATTACTTATACAGAGTGGTTGCAGGAATTACTCACTAACCTGAGAACAGAAAGAACCATAGCTATCCTTCAGAATAAATTACCAAGGTTCGATAAGATTTGGGGCCCCCTATATGCATTATATTCCCTTCAAAAATGAGGTTTGTTCTTCCTTGTCTAATGTTATTAGGAGCAGGTGATTACCTCTGTGCTGGGAGAAGGGTGGAGAGGGGAGGGGTGGTAGGGGGAGTAGTTATAAAATAGGCAGTGAATAGATCCTACTGTTAAAGGATATATGTATGTATTTATATATATATCAATCTGTATGTATTTATATATATATCAATCAGTGTATGTTTCTTTCATTTGGATGTATTCTCTGTAAGGTAAACTTCAATAAAAGTTGAATGCCAAAAAAAAAAATAAAAAAACAAAGTAATATGGTCCATTTTGCGAAACACTGGGTCCAGGAATAGTGAGGTGCTCTTGCCATTGTATAGAGCATATGCTTGACCACATCTGGAATATGGCTCGCAGCTTTGGTGTCCTTATATAAAAACTGAAGGGCACCTGTTAGAAAAAATTCAAAGAAAATTTACAAAGAAAATAGCTGGGTTTGAAAATGTGTCTTATGATAGCAGGTTGAATACTTTAAAACGTATGCCCCTTTCCATTCGCCTTCTTAGGAGCAATTTAATGTTTCTGTATGATATTATTCATGATCCACACCTTATGTGTGAATTGAGTTTGGACTTTAAAACATGCACATATAATATCGGGGACATCCTCTGCAACTAGAAAGGAAGTCATTTATTCATGTCAAATGGAAATATTTTTTCACTCTTCGAGTCATTAGCACATGGAATGGATTGCCATTACATGTGGTTATAAGTGAGACCAAAAGTATTTTCAAGTATCAATTAGATCAATTAATAAGTACAAGATACCCTTTGTCCTATTATTTGGTGGTTTAGCATAAGAGCATTATGGGACTCTGGCCTCCTGGGTCTTGAATTGATCGTAGTATGAACTTTCGATACTGTTCCACAAAGAATTTGATTAATAAGCTACAGTTGGTAGGCTCGGGGTGGGTCAGAAGTTGGTCAACTGAGTGCAAACTGGTTGGGAGGTAGAAAACAGAGAGTGGTAGCAAATGGTATACAGTCAGAAGAGATGCAAGTCACAAGTGGGGTACCTCAGGGATCAGTCCTGGGAACAGTCCTCTTCAATATCTTCATCAGTGACATTGCAGATGGACTGGAGGGTAAGGGTTGCCTATTTGCAGATGACACCAGGATCTGCAACAGAATAGATGATCCAGATGGAGTGGGCAGAATGAGAAGAGATCTGGAAAAACTGGCAAAATGGTGGGAAAAGTGGCAACTGGGGTTTAATGCAAAGAAGTGCAAGATCATGCACATAGGGAAAACAAACTCTGAAGCTACCTATAGGTTGGGATGGGAGTTGCTGGCAATCACAAGGAAAGAAAGAGACTTAGGCATCATCTTCACAGATGACCTGAAATCATCCAAGCAGACCGCTAAAGCAGTAGGTAAGGCTAGAGGGATGTTAGCGTGTATTAATAAGGGTATCACAAGTCATAAGAGGGAGGTAATAATCCCTCTTTACAAGACACTGGTTAGGCCCCATCTGGAGTACTGCACGCAGTACTGGAGGCCGCACCTGCACAAGGACATTAACAAAATGGAGGCAATCCAGAGGAGGGCAACCAAAATGGTGCAGGGACTGCATTAGAAAACATATGAGGACAGATTAACGGAGCTCAATATTTATACCTTAGAGCAAACGAGGGAGAGAGGTGATATGATTGATACTTTCAGATATCTTAAGGGCATTAACAAGGTGAAAGAGCCTAGCATGTTTCAATATAAGAAAAATAGCAGGACAGGAGGACGTCACATGAGATTAGAGGGAGGCCGATTAAGGGATAATGTGAGGAAGTTCTTTTTCACAGAAAGGGTGGTGGATGAATGAAACGGCCTACCTCAGGAGGTGGTGGATATGAATACAGTGCAGGGCTGCAGACATGCATGGGACAGGCATAAGGGGTCAATACAGATGAGTATGAATAAATAGGCCATTGATAGAGTAAAGGCCTATGGCACATTCATAAGGTAGAAAAAATGGGCAGACTCGATGGGCCTTGCAGTCCTTATCTGATATCAACTTCTATGTTTCTATGTTCTATATCTTTGGCATTAAATGCCATAAATGCACCTTATTTCATTCCTGCCAGCTGGCCTTAGACTGGTGCATTATTTTTGGGGAGTTCTTGGTGAAGGATGGAAATATGGAAATTTGAAATAAAAGCAGTAGGAAAAAAGATTTAGTGAGAGATAGAAAAGACTGATGTAAGTGGCCAACCCATGCCAGAGGTGGAAAAAGGTAAAGTATAGTATAGGAAGATATCTTGCACACAGATTTTAGTAGGAAAAGAAGAAGATAGGAAAGGCATCCCTCCACTGGGGTTATTGGCCTGGAGGAATACAATTCTGCCACACCTGCCTGATAGAGAAAAATCATTATCTTTGTTTTTGTCACTTTAAGAATAGGGGGAGTTTCCCAAACTCCTTTACATCCAGGACATTACCACTTGCACCAGGGTCAGCAAGCATGACTATCTAAAGATCATTCCTTTTGTTTGTGAAGCACAGCTAATTCTTGGTGCCTCATTCACACAGAGGTCTAGAATACATTCAAATTGAGCATTTCCTGGCCACAGCAGTACATACTTGCCTTTTCACACTAGATGGCATCCACAAGGGCAACAAGGTGGGAGGAGCTGTTCTGGACTTCAGTGCTGAGTTACCAGGAGATCTCTGACTCCACATGAAGCAAGGTATGATGAGATATGGCAGACCTCCAAGGAGTACCATATCATGACTGGAAATGGTTATGGATTGCGATTGGCACCAGCTGGTGCTGATATGGCCCTGAGCCTACCATAGAGTCTCTGAGGGTAGCAGATCTGGTGAAAGTGAGGCTGACAGGGCCTCAGTGAGCTAGCAATGGCCAAGCAGAGGGAGGCTGCATAGCCATCAATACAGCCTTTAGGGCTACCTACCCTTTTCCCCTCTGCTGGCCCTCCACACTACAGAATTTGTTCTGAGGATCTGACACATGCCCTCCCCTGTTCCCCAGCCTTGCTCTATCTGGTCCACCCATGTAGCCATGTGCATGACTCTGGATCGTATGTGGGGGTGTTCAGCAGTAAGGCTATGGATGCATGGAGGTCTCCAAATGAGTGAAGCAAGCTTCTGTACACCACTAGCCTCCATATCCACCCCCTCCACAGATGTGAGTTTGGATCATTGATGGTGTGGGCCATAAGTCATATCTACAGCCAACCACATGTTGTGATTTGTAAATGAAATCATCATCTTCAAAACTAGCTTCCTGTGCTGTTACTGTGGTACCAATACCTAATTCACTCACCTTTGCTTTCCATATGGATGTCAGACCTGATTGCATTGTTTTCCTTCTGTTTTGCCCTTTGTTGGGCACTGTGCTAGGAAATCTTTCTATTTCATACACTTTCAACACTTCCTTGCAAAAGCCAGACAAACAGTGAAACCACCTGGCTGTAGATAAGCATTCTTGCACTTTCTGTAAGTGACGTTACATCTTGGGGCTTAACTTACTGTATATTCATTCACTGACATGCCATAGTTGGCCACTTATGTTTTCTGATCAAACATACGAAAGGTGAATTTGTTCCATCCATTTGGCTTGTAAGTCTGCCATTGCCATGGCTCTGCCAATTTCTAATATACTGCATTGTCTGATGTCAACTCTTTGTCGCTTTATGCTCTTTCCTCAGCTTGTTAGATGTGCAACTTGCTTTTTTGGATCAGTTATTCCAATGACTTGGAAAAGGTTTTAAAACCTGATGTACCATTTCTTTTAGCTTTACGCTACTGCTCCTGTTTCATGTAGGTAAAACACTGGGAACACAGGCAAAGATGCTACCAGTTCTTGCTTGTTATGTATACATGTGCTTCAGTGACAAAAAACATTAACTGTTTGCTCTGCTACAGCTACAAATTGTCATGAAGTACACCCTTGTTGTCTGGGTCTATTTTGTTCTGTTTTGTTCTTCTCAGATGTATGAGCTTCACTTTATATTTGCCTCTCACTTGCCCATCTGCCAAAACTGGCTGTTTGTAGTGCAGCTCTGCAAAAAGACAGTTGCAAAAAATTCTGTTTTATGTGTCTTTTGTTTTTATAAACTACACATCTGCCTTTGCTGTCTCTACTGGGCTGAATATGCTGCACCATCAACTTCTTATGGCTTAAACAGCACAACACACAGTATCCTGGTCTTTGTTTTTTTGTCCCAGTACCATTCTGACTGATCAGTATTCACTGCAATACTGGAGTCACTACAACAGTGTCGGGGTGCCACCGTGTCACTTGTGTGTGAGATCAATCTCAACATTGTAGTCAATGTAAAGTTTTAGTACTTTAAGTTGACTCAGCGAGGCAGGATCTGCATTAATGCATCTTTACTGAGTGGCCTTCTTCTATATTCTTCTTAAACTACAATACCCAAAAATCACCGGCCCAGTGGCATGGAGGATTGAGGCACTAGATGCCACCCCTGCCACCACACTGGTGACCTGGGTTTGGGAGCAGACCGGGGTTGCTGGGGGTTGGACAGGGAGGGAGAGGATGGATAATCCAGAGATCTGTTCTCCTGTCCTGTCAAGGGGGCATATGGCACCTAGTGCAAACCTGGAGCCTCTTGATGTTTCCTAAAAGGGTGAACTGGGGGAAATTATTTAACTTGAATACCAGTTTGTTGTCACATGGTCATAAGTGGAAGCTAACAAGAGGGAGATTCAAGAAGTATGTGAGGAAATATCATTTTACGGAATGAGTGGTGGAGCAGTGGAATAGTCTGCAGTCTGAGGCGTCAAGTGAAAAAACATTGGCTGTTTCAAGCAAGGCTGGAACAAAATGAATAGTGCTTGCTCAGGGCATCAGAACAGGGGAGCAGAATGGGGGGGGAGGGCTACACCCTGGAGGAACAGTAGGCCCCAGGGATAAATGAACAACATCATTCCAGAGGTTAAGAAACTACTTGTTCAAAGCACTGTCATTAGTATAATTGACTATGGCACTGTGGTTTATGGGTCTTTTTTTGTTTGTTAGTTGTTTCACCAGAAGTAGCACACTAAGCTAAAAGCTTTTTTTACAGGTGCCACCTGGGAGCACAGGGAAGTTAAACGACTTGCGTAGGGTCACACAGTATGTAAATGGAAGCTGTGGGATTCAAACCCAGGTCTTGTCTGGTAGATGTCACCAGATTTGCAGCTCAGAGTCTTAAACCACTGTGCTATACTGCCTCCCTTGGAGGACATCCAGTCATTGATCTCCAACAGGTAGGTCTGCAAATGATAGGGTGCTAAACCGGGTAAGGGGACTACTGAACAGGGCTTGTCGCTTTGCCCTTGATGTTAGAATTGATACACATACATGTGACCTGTATTCCAAACTAGACCTATTCAATCTGAATCAGAGGCTCTTCCACCACAGCCTTGTAGCAGACAAGGCAAGGCAAGGCACATTTATTTCTATGGTGCCTAATCCCAGAGGCTCTGGGCACCTAACATAAAAACAAACAGGGAGGGAAATGCAAGTAGGATCAAATATAATCAATACATTATTTAGCATGCAATCTTATATTAAAATCAATAAACATAATCATAAAATATGATTTATTGTAATAGCTCCCATTAGTCTGGGAAGGCCAAGCGAAAGTGGTGAGTCTTTAGACCCCTTTTAAAATCATCCACCGTTAGGGCCCCCCTGACAGAGATGAGAAACATGTTCCTGAGGACCAGACCAGTGACTTCAAAAGCTTGGTCACCGGATGTTATTAACCTGGCACTCAGAACTGCCATGGGACCATTGGTGGGGGAGCAGAGGGAGTGGACTGAGGAGGCAGATGTGAGGTGATCAGCCAGGTAGCCAGGACCCAGCCCACATAGAGCCTTATAAGTGAGCAAGCCCACTTTGAAAATGATCCTCCACCTGACAGACAGCCAGTGCAGAGCTTGCAGGACCGGGGTCACATGACTAGACCTTGGCAGGCCCGTCAGTAACCTGGCTGCCATGTTCTGCACCAGCTGTAGCTGGCAGTGGGTCACTCAACTGACCCCGAAGTACAGAGTATTACAGTAATCAAGCATAGATGAAACAAAGGCATGAACCAGTGATGGCAAGTTCTCAGGCAGAACTAGGGCTTAATCCTGGTGCTATTCCTAAAGTGGTAAAAAAAAACACATTGGACAACAGATGACACCTGAGCATCAAGAGTCAATCTGTCATCCAGGATGACACCACAATTTATCACCCTAGGGAAGCCATTAACAGAACAGTCCCTAGGACCAATCCTGAGGCTGCTCCGGAGGCACTTCCATCACACCCTTGACCCAGCTCAATCACTAGTACCTCTGTCTTATCTGTTTTCGGTGTCAACAAGTTGGAGGACATCCAGTCATTGATCTCCAACAGGTAACTGTTAAGCACTTGCACGGCATCATGTGTTCCAGGGGCAAAGGACGTATACAGTTGGGTATCACAAGCATAGCTGTGTAAACACAAACTGTAACACCTCATGAGCTCACCGAGGGGCCGCATGTATACCACAAATAACAATGGCGACAATATTGAACCCTGAGGCACTCCACAGGGCAAGGGCTGCGGGGAAGAGGAGAAACTCCCCATCACCGCCCGTTGCATCCTGCTCAAGAGATAGGACTCAAACCAGCTGATGGCAGTATTGGTGAGTCCACAATATTCTCTAATGCAATCCAGTAGCACAATGTGATCCACAGTGTCAAAAGCTGAGGAGAGATTTGGGAGAACAAGAATTGACCTGTTTCCTCTATCTCTCACCCTGAGGAAGTTATTTTACACCCTAACCAACCCCATTTTGGTGCTATGTCTTACCCTGAAACTTGACTGGAAAGGCTCATAGATGTCAAAGGTCACAAGGTGCTCCTCAAGCTGCTACACCACTATTTTCTTGACAATCTTTCCCAAAAATGGAAGGTTGGAGACTGGTCAATAATTCGCAAGGACATCCGGGTCGAGTGATGGCTATTTCAAGAGGGGTCTTACCAATGCCTTCTTCAAGGCATGTGGAAAGACTCCCTCTGACAATGAGCACCGAATAATCCCAGCGAACACTGGACCAACGGTCTTGACACATCTCATCAAGAAACGGGTCAAGGTCAGGTCCAGTTCACAGTAAGCGTGCCTTAGCTTTGAGGTTACCTCTATAACCTCAGTCACCTCTACAGGTCTAAACTCCTCCCAGACAATAGGAGTGCCTCTGCTCATACCAGGCTGGTCACTGTGAGGCAAATCCTGCCTCACTGGTGGGATCCCCAGCTGGATAGAGGATATCCTGCCAGAGAAGAACTGAGCAAACTCATTATATAAGGCAATAGAAAAAGCTTTTTTCAGATGAAGACAGACCAGATGAAGAAGTCTGTCCACTATCCAAAAAAGATGAGATAGTCTGTTCTTCCCTGCAGCAATATCCCTGGACAGGAACTCTGCCTTCTTATGGTTGATTTCCCCCAGGTACTCACCATATTGAGCATGCTGGGCCAATTTGTCCTCCTCAGAATGGGTCTTCCACCAGCAACGCTCCAACTTCCAACCCTTGATCTTCATCACCTTGAGATCCCCATCAAACCCAGGGGAATCTCAAGCGAGAAGATCTGGGTCATATACGGATCAGTGCGATGGCATCAAGTGCCTCGGAGACCATCATGTTATAGTTAGCCACTGCCTCACCCATGCCAATCACACAAGCTGCAGTTACACTAGATAAATCAGCTACTGTCAACAGTCCCTCTGGGGACAGTCCCCTTAGAAACATAGAATTTGACAGTAGATAAGGACCGCTTGGCCCACCCAGTCTGCCCATTTCCCTACCTAATGGATAAGCTGCAGATCCTAGTTAACCAGCAGCCTACTTCTTTCTACCCCCAACTCCTAGAATTGCCTTATGGCTGTCCCATGCATGCTTGAATTCAACCACTGTTTTTGACTCCACAACCTCCTCCGGAAGGCCGTTTCATGCATACACAATCCTCTCTGTGAAAAAATACTTCCTTACATTACCTCTGAGCCACCCCCATCTTCAAATTGTGCCCCCTTGTTCTTGTATACCTCTTTTTTTGAAAGATGCTACCCTCTTGGACTTTATTGATTCCTTGAGGTACCTGAACATTTCTATCATGTCCCCTCCTTCCTTTCCTCGAGGCTACATATTAAGCTCCTTTAGTCTCTTCATATGTCTTCCGTGCAGACCCTGCACCATTTAGTTGCTCCTCCGGACAGCTTCCATCTTGTCTATGTCCTTGCGGAGATTGGGTCTCCAGAACTGCACACAGTACTCCAGATGGGGTCTCACCAGCTGTCTGTACAGAGGGATAACAACTTCCTGTTTTCTACTAGTGATGTCTCTCCCTATGCATCCCAGTATCCCCCCAGCCCTCCTTACTGCCCTCTCACATTGCTTGCCCACCTTTAAGTCATCTGATATGACTACCGCCAGGTCCCTTTCCATTTTTGTTGTTGTTAGTATCTCACCCCCCATTGTGTACTCTTCCCCTGAGTTTTTGTTTCCCAGGTGCATTACCTTGAACTTCTTAGCATTAAATCTAAGCTGCCATACATTTGACCATTCCTCTAACCTTGCCGAGTCCCTTCTCATCCTTTCCCACCCCACCTTGTGCATCAACTCTGTTGCAGATCTTTGTGTCATCTGCAAAGAGACATACTTTTCCTTCCAGTCCCTCTGCAATGTCGCCTACAAGGACATTGAAGAGGACCGGTCCTAATACTGAACCCTGCGGCACCCCATGAGTAACCCCCTTTCTTCAGAGTGGACTCCATTTACTATTACCCTCTGTGTCCTATTCTCCAGCCAGTCAAATGCCTTGCTAAAGTCTAGGTAGGCCATGTCCACAGCCCCTCCCTGAGCTATTACTTTGGTCACCCAAAGAAATCTATTAGATTCATCTGGCATGACCTTCCTGCAGTGAATCCATGCTGCCTTGGGTCCTGTTCCCCTCTGGCCTCTAGGTACTCAACAATTCTTTCCTTCAGAAGTGATTCCATCATTTTCCCTATCACTGAGGTTAAACTAACTGGTCTGTAGTTTCCCGCTTCTGCCCTGCTCCCACTTTTGAAGGGAATCACATCTGCCCTGCTCCAGTCCTCAGGTACCACCCCATCCTCCCATGATTTGTTAAAGAAGGTAGTCAGTGGTGTCACTAGTTCTACCCTTAGTTCTTTTAGAATTCTGGGATGAATCCCATCAGGCCCCATTGCTTTGTTCACCTTCAGTTTTAAGAGTTCTTTTAGAACCCTTTCTAATGTAAATGGGCTGGTATCAACTTCTGTATCCACAGTGTTTCTGTTGTTTGTTTTAGGTACCTCCCCCTCTTCATTTGTAAATACTGAGTAAAAATATTTGTTTAGTATCGCTGCCTTTTCACAGTCACCCTCTGCCCACTCCCCTCCCCTTTATTAAGCCTCACTTTCCCTCCCTTAGTCTTCCTTCGCCCTGATGTACCTAAAAAGGTTTTATCCTCTTAACTGAGTTGGCTATCTTTCCTCAGTTCGGCCTTTGCCGCTCTGACTGCCTTCCCAGCTTCCTTTGTTTTAACTGATACATTTCTCTGTCCTGCTCCTTCTGTGATTCCTTGTACTTTCTGAATGCTTTCTTTTTCTTGAACCTTCACTGCCACCTCCTTTGAGAACCATAGTGGTTTCTTACATCATTTTGTTTTGTTTATTTGCTTCACACAAAGGCTTGTTACCTCTGTGATGGCAGTTTTTATTATTCCCCATTGTTCTTCCACCCCTTCTTCCTGCCCATTTGCTAGTGCATTTCTTAGGCACTCACCCATTTTGGCAAAGTCAGCCCTCCTGAAGTCCAGTACTTTTGCCTTTGTATGGCTTGACCCTATTGCTGTGTTTATTGTGAACCATGCTGTTTGATGGTCGCTAGTTCCCAGATGGCTAACCACTTGTACATCTGTGATCCTCTCTCCATCTCCATTTGAGAGGACCAGGTCTAAGATTGCTCCCTCTCGAGTGGGTTCCAATACTAGTTGTCTAAGGCATGCCCCCTGTAGGGCATCTAGAATAACCTCACTCTTAGAAGTGGCTGCTGCAACTGCACTCCAGTTAACATCTGGCATATTCAGATCACCCATCAGCAATATCTCCCCTTTATCTGCCATTCTAAGTGTACTTTCTATCATTTCCTTGTCCATTTCTTCCCCCTGAGAGGGGGGTCTGTATACAACTCCTGTGCAGATTGTGGTGCCATTGCCTGCCTCCAAATTGACCCATAGTGCTTCTTCTCCTCCTCCTCCCTGTTTACCTTTTTGTTCTGTTGCTTGATTCTTCTCTACGTGAGAGCTACTCCTCCTCCTCCTCCTCTTTTACCCTCCCTGTCCCTCCTGTAGATAGTGTATCCTGGTATGTTTACATCCCAGTCATGGTTCTGTGTACCATGTTTCTGTGACTGCCACGATATCCAGATGTTCCTCCTCCATCAAGGCCACTAATTCAGGAAGCTTGTTACCCAGACTATGGGCACTGGTACTCATTGCTCTCCATTTTTTGATGGCTTTACCTTCTGTAGCAACATCCCCCACTGACCTTTCTACCTTGGTCTCTTTCTCATTTAGTACCCTGTTTTGTAGGGGGAGGCTGGGATTTTCCTGCTGCTTATCCGTGCCTCCTCCCTTGACTAGTTTAAAAGCTTGCCAATGAAGCATTTAAACTGATTGCCCAAAAGACTTGTTCCCTTCCTGGACAGATGCAGACCATCCTGCCAGTATAGGCTGGTGTCCCTCCAGGTGGAACCCCAGTCCCCAATGAAGGCAAACCCCTGTGCTCCACACCATTTTTTCAACCATTCATTAATCTGCATGGTGGAGAGTACCCTCGCCTCACCCATGCCACTGACAGGCAGCACCTCTGAGAAGGATACTGTGTGTGCTACTTGTCTGAAGCCCCTCCCCAACTCTACAAAGTCCTTCTGCACTGCTCTAATCTCATGATGAGCCAAGTCATTTGTCCCTAGGTGGACAATGACATCCAGCTCAGACTCCCGTGCTACTGTTCTCGTGATCCTAAGGATGCGCTTCCTGTCCCTCCAAGCCATAGCACCAGGCAGGCACCTTACTTCAGTTTTCCCTGCTTCCCTCAGTTCTATCCCCCTAATAATTGAGTCCCCCACCAGGAGCTGCTTCCTTTCCCTGTGGTGCCCTTTGCCTCCTTCCTGAGGGCCTCCCTTGTGACAGTTGTCTGTACCCTCCTTAGTCTCCTCTGCAGGTGCATCCATACGGGAACTATGCTCCCCCAGAATGGTGTATGGATTGTGGAGTCGAACAACTGACTGGGTGTGCCTCTGTTCCACCACCCTTACCCTCCCTGAGCCCACTGTAGTCCAACTGCTGTGCTTTCTTCGCAACCTCTGAGGTGGTGGTGGTGGCTCTGGTGCTCCCTGGATGGGGGAGGTTCCCTTGCTACTGTCCAGTGCGGCTGAAGACAGGCAACTCCTCCCTCAGGGCAGATAGTTGTCTGCAAACAGGCTGCATCTCAGCCTCAGAAAGACTCCCAGAAGACTGCTGCCCACAGCCATTACATTGCACTACTCCCCACATAACTGTCTACCTTGTTTATTTTTTTTCGCGTTTGTGTGTGTGCATGTGTGTGTGTGTGTGTGTGTGTGTGTGTGTGTGTGTGTGTGTGTGTGTGATTGGTGTGTTATATAGAAATATATGTATTTATATAATGTATATACTTATATTGTCAGTGCAGCCCTTAAATGGTGATAGCTGGTCATCTCAAAAGGGTGGGGACTAAGGAGGGGTTCTATGTCATAATAGGATCACCGAGCGGTGATTCCTATTATGGCAGTGTATATCGCTGAAAAGCAAATCAGCGATATACACTTATGGACTAACTGAAACACGGCAACCCAAAGTGTTTTTACAGGGCTGTGCTCTGTACTCTCATGGGGGCTTACTTACTTCAATTAGGATTCCTAACTCCAGGGGTTGCATGTTGGGAGGGAGCACAAATTCAGCTGCAAAAATTTAAATCCAGGAGATGCTGCCTGTGCAAAATTTAGTCCCTCCCATCCCCAGCCCCAACCTAGTACCTGCTGTGCCAGAGCCAGCCTCCCTCACCACCACACCACATGGCTGGCTTGGTGACAGCATGGACAGTTCCAGTAGATAACCCTCTTCCCCATCCCTCCCCTTCCCCTCATCATTCCCTTGTTTCCTGTCGCTTTCTCCTACTCTCACAGTAGAACCAATTGCTACTCTTGTGGGTAGCCCATTCCAATAGCTCTGAATATAGAGTCTCTGTTTTGACAGTTACCCATATTCTGGCACTATTATCACTGGATACCCTATGGGGGGGCCCAAACAAGAAGTACACCGTGCAATGATCAGACCAGATGACCCAATCAATCTTGAGGTTCATGACCTCAAGCCCCATGAAAAAATCAAGTCCAGTGCGTGGCAGTGGTGATGGGTTACAAGTAACCACTTGTGTCAGGCCCAATGATGTCATCAACCGGAAGCGGTTATAACCTAATTGCAAGGATTCATTGTTCATCCAAGCATTGAAGTTCCCTAGAACCAACAATCTGAGGGACCCCAACACCTCGTCTGCATGAAGTCCGCAACCTCCTGCAGAAACTCTCTTCCCAGCCCCAGAGGGTGGTAAACGAGGAGAATTCTGCAACAACGCACCTGGACCCCCACTCACTGCCACACACTCAAAGGACTTGGTAGAACCCACTTGGTGTATGGTGATGCCCAAGTTGGATTTAAAGCATATGGTCACTCCCCCACCCCTGCATTCCTTTCTTGGACAGTGCACAATGGAGTACCAAGTAGGAATGGCCACCTCCAAAGCAGACTCAGCATTGTCGCCCAGCCAGGTCTCTGTGATGCAAGCCAGATCAACTGAAGAAATCAAGTCTGCCATAATTGCGGTCTTGTTTCTCATCGATCTGGCATTGCATAACACAGCCTGAAGGGGACTAGTGGATGCTGCAGGCCCCCCAACTACCTGCCCACTCAGTGTGGTGGGATCCCTGAGAATGGAAACCAAACATGTCTGGTCTCTCTTTATTCCATTTAGCCCCATGACATCTCTTACTCCTGACCACCCCAATACCCATCACCTCTGTTGAGCTCGCCATGCCCAGCCACCACCAACCTACATGCTCCCTAGCACTGTGCACCTTCCTACTGCATTCCACTGCAGCTGAAACATGGAGACCAGTGAAGGGGTGGAGGTCATGCTGCTGGGACACAGTGTATACTATGCGATGGGGTCCAAGACTCCAACACATCCTCAGCACTAACCATAGCCCTAATTCACCAATACCCTTAAAACACTAACCAATTCCCAAAACAAACCAAAAAAATTATTCTAAAACCTAATTCTTCACATACATCTACTAGGCTATAAAGCATTGCATGGCCTACTCTCTCCAGGCCTGGGATTTCTGTTCACCTTCATTGACAATAGGTATGCTACTAGAGGTATGGTGAGCTACACATTACTGGTTCCCAGGAGGAGAAAAATGTTGGGTCAGAACTCCTTCTCCTAGCAGTTTGTCAAGCACTGGAATGACCTTGCTAGCACTATTAGAGATTGTGACTCTGTGTCACTATTCAAATCTAGATTGTATACCTCTCTCTCTAATTGTGCTATTCAAATGAATAGCTCCATAACTTGACAAAGTGTACTTTGTTTACTGCACCCCTCACTATGGATTGCTTTGTATAATGTAACTATGTCATTTTTGTTTGCTGTTTGTTGAACTGTCTGTCCACTTTCTGTTTTGTATATCAATGATTGTGTAATGTACACTTGAAACTTTATGTACTAATGTTGTTTCTGACTCCAAACCCTTTGAAAATAGACATCTGCCTAAAGGATTCACTGTGAAATAAATAAATTAATTAATAAAAAGGGAACTCGGGCAGACTGGATGGACCTTTGGCCTTTTCCTGCTGTCATTGTCTGTATTTCTATGATGGCTGAGGGCATGGTAACCAGGGACCATCAAGCAGAGAAAAGGAGGAGTGGGAGTCACTGATGTCCTGTGCACAGGAGCACATGCAGGGCCTTTTTGGGTAGTATTGCAGGCTTGCTCCTCCAGGGCGAATAAACAGGGAAAAAGCAGCACCCCAGCTGGCTAGGTGGTTCAAGCCACCTGCAGGCCCCACACTTGATGAGCCCTAAGGCTACACTGCAAATGCGTGAGTGTAAGTCCTGGAGGAAAGTGGGAGTGATGGGGCTGAAGTGACTGGCATGAAGGGAGGGCTGCCCAGGCAGCATATAAAAGAGCACTAACTGCAAAAAAAAAAAAAAAAGGAAACATCCAAAAATACTTTGCTGGTAGCACACAGCAGTCAAAAATGATAGCATTACTATGTTGCAAGATTGAAAAGAAAAACCTTTGAGACCAGGGTTCTTGCTAATTTAGTAAATTTGTAAGGTGTGGAAAACCATTAAGGAAAGCTACTGATGCCATATGTCCTGAGCAATTCTCTCACGTAAATCAAATGCTTATATATTATTCTGTTTCCTAGAAAGAAAAATGATTTTAATGCTAAATTTATCTAGTTTTAAACATTTGCCTTTTTGAGCTCAAATGACATTACAATGAGAAAGTTAGTGAAGGAGTTAGGCATAGATTCTGTATCAGTAGCATAAAGTATAGGATGCGATTAGGATTGGATTGAACGGTTAGGATTGGATTTGGGATTTCTAGTTTGTGCATCAGTCCTTCATAGATTATACTACCAGACATGCTTGTAACTGAACCATGGCCTAACCACGACTATAGTGCTAAATTAGAGACCTTGCTGTGAGTCGTGCTTCAGTAACAACAGCCTAACTTGCTTGTCAAAAACCAAACCCTGGCCCAGCAACAGTGCATCATGCTGCCATGCAGGCTACCTGAGTTTGGGAGCAAGCTTGGGATACCATGTCAGGAGGCAGGGTAGACTGCAATAGCTGATGCTTGGCAGTGCATTGTGGGTAGGAGTGATGGCACTGGACAACTTTTGCTGCAGCAACCCCTGTAGTGGGCCATGGGGGCTTCCTACCTCTGCCCAACATTGCTGCATGCAGCCGAGGCAGTGTGGATCTCCACCCATACTGAAGAAAGGAGAGAGGGAGGGGGGAAACCATGGAGGAAAACCCACATACCATCTATATAATGGTCTGGGTCCTAGTGCCCACTGAGACTGGATACTAGTTTATAAAGCAGACTGACTCAGAGCAGGAGGATGGCCCTCCTGCTAGAGCCCCTGCTAGAGAAGGGAAGCCATGGGGGTATATCCATGAGAGACAAGCATGACCAGGGAGAAAATGCTATCTAAAATTTATTACTTTGTAGAAGGCAGGCCTCCACCAGATTTTGTAAGCTGGTGAGAAAATAACCATCTCCTGGAGCACTTGTAGACAAATCTATGAAAAGTATTCCACAAGCAAAATATTTCAACTGACAAGAATCCTGATATTTGTAGAGTGATGTTGTAATAAATGATAAACATTGGTATGCATAAAATGTTAGTTGATGGGCAAGCATCATTTTTTTTTTCTATTCAGCTTATAGGACAACTACACCGTCATAGCTTGTAAACTTTATTACCTGTTTGGGATATACTGTACATGTTTGCTCTAGTTTGTTTTCACTGTGCATGTTAGTCACCTGTAACTATCCTGGGGAGCTCTGTTACTGCTGTTGAAATTTCATTGTCCATCAGAGTTGCATTAACATATGAGAACATGATGTCACAGTACCCAGTTATACTATGTATCTCTATACTGAAAGTATGAATATCCTGAAAAAAACTCTTTGAAAACACAAACTGAATGCAACTTAAAGAGGAAAACCCTGTATTACAATTCAGACACCTTGCAAAGATAACTGAAGGTAAATGTGGTATTTCACACCTTGCTGAAACTTGTTTTGTTGAACTCTAATTAAGAAGACAGGCATACTGTGGAGTCTAAAGGATGCTGGCACATCATGTTCTCATGTACTCGTGCAGTACTCAGGGACAATGAGATTTCAACAACCAGAAAACGAAGACCCCAGGATAGTTACAGGGACTAGTATGAACAATGAAAATAAACTAAAGCAATCACATATATCCCTGACAGTTACACAAAAAAGAGTTGTCTGACATGGAGGCAAAAGTTACATGATATGAGGGTGTAGTTTTCCTTTAAATGTGTGTGTGTGTTGTGATGCTTATTATTTTTTTAACCCATATTCAGGTGTTATCACTGCAGCTAACACCTTCCAAAAACCTCTTCTTTTGTAATAAATAATGCACATATTGTATGGTCCTCTTCCACACTTATTTTACTGTGGGGAGATCATTATTTCACAGTAACTGCTTCTTATATATCTTAGGTTCCCTCACAGACTTGTTAGCCCTGCCACAGCTGTACATCTCAGTGAGTTCTCTTTGTTTTACTATGCTTTGTGCTGTACATGCATTTCATTCTGGATCTAGCACACATTCTGGGCCTCTCTTTCTGCTTTACAGTCACTCTTAGGTGGTTACCTTACAAAGCTTTGATCTCAACCTTCCCTGAGTTGGGCTTTATCCCTCAAATAGTATTTCCGTTCTGAACACCTTGGTAACACTAGCTCTCCTTGTTACAGTCTCACTATGAACTCTCAAATGAATTAATTTTTGATAAGAGGAAGATAACCTGCCTTGACCAAAAAGTAGAAAAGTACAGAAACATTGTTTATCATTCTTTAATTTGAAAAGTTAATTGCAGTAATAACCTAATGAACTAGCTTTAGACAGTACCCTTATCATGCATATTTTTATAGTGGTTAATAAAATAGGTAGGGAAATCTTGGTCCAGAACATTAATTGGTCAGGAGTCATGCATGGAGAGATCATTACCTACTACAAAAAAAGGCCTTGGCAACTAGAACACAGCTCATAACATGATCCTTGGACCAACTTGTTAAAAAGAAAAACTCTCAGTCATTGTTCCCTTCACAAGAAAGAAAATTTGAAACTGAACTTCTATGATTGTTAGTACCTTACAGTAAACACATTTTCTTAAATTTTCAAGCCTCTTCTTTTTTCATTTTTTTTCTGTATCTTCATGTATTTGTACTAATCTATTTTTGCCACAGCCAATTCTCTCCATCTGCCACCTGTGCATTCCTGCTCTTGATTGCTACTCACTGGCAGGAACAGTATTTTCTTCAGTAGTGATGCTGATGACAGAAGTGTGCTGGGAGTACAGTATTACAGCTACCCTTTTCATTTTCTCAGGCCAGTTGCTGTCTGTGGAGATTGTGGGTGGGTTAGCTGTCACAAATAATCTATTTGTCTCTTTTCTTTGTGTGTCTGTATTAGGTTATGCATCATTTACAAGCTGCCCTTTTCACCCGCCTAGCTACTTTTTGGCTCACTTTCCCTACCTCACTCAGTAACACCATCTGTCAGTCTCATCCACAACTACTGATTCACGCTGTCTCTGATTTTATCCACTGTTCCTGTATGTACACTCACATCCTGTTCAAGGGGAAGTTAGTCCGCATCAGCCAGCCCCTCATAAGCTATTTAGATGTGAAAAACAAAGCAACAAGTTACAGAACAAAAAAGGTTTTTAATTGTCGGTGGTTCTTACTACACTCCTGGCTGTGTAGTGTTGACAAAAATATTAATGCACCATCATTTTGTACTGCTTACATCTTTTCCATGTTATTCTTTTGTGCTACTTAAGGTCAAATTTGCTTCTTTATACTCTAAAATTAAGTTGAACGTTTTCTTTTTATCAGTTTTAGGTATAATTATTGATACACACCTTTTTTGGTAATGGTATAACTGCCTGATTCTCTTAACAGAGAAATGGAAAAGTGTTTCCTTTCATGAATATTGAACCCAGTAATAGGATTAAATTGGCACAAAATCTTTTTTTCTCTTTACCAACACTGATGCTGTCTCTGAAATAGTGGACTAAATATGTGGATCAGATTTTTTAGTAACTTTGATAATGCAATACAGCATACTTTTTATTGTAATTAAGGATTTATTTGAATGGTGCACATCCTCTGAATGTTTTAAATGGTTTAGTTTGCTTATGAACTGAAATTACATCTCTGCAGTGCTTCAATAAAAAGAACGTTAAAAAAACAATGGTTGCTTAAGGTAACCACATATTTTATTTGTAGTACACTAAAACATAGAGACATAGAATCTGACAACAGATAAGGACTGCTCTGCCCACCAATTCTGCCCATTTTCCCCTATCTACAGTATCAATACAGACCCTGCTCAATCTCCATCTCTTTCTCCCTCCCCATCTTCCTTTCCACTAAAATACCCTTATGCCTTTCCCATCCATTCATGAAACTCCCCACTGTCTTCACCCCCAACACCACCACTGGAAGGCTGTTCCAGGCATCCACCACTCTTTCTGTGAAGAGCTACTTCCTCACATCTCTCCTGAATCTACCCTCCCCAGCTTCATAGCATATCCCCTTGTACTTGAGCTCCTTTTTTCTGAAACATTCTTCCCTCCTGTATCTTATCTACCACCATGAGGTATTTAATGTTCTCTAACATACCCCCCCATCCAGGGTGTACATATTGATATCCTATTGATAGTTTCTCCTCATAGGGCTTTTGATGCAGACCATGCACCATTTTTGTTTCCCTCCTCTGGACTGTCTCTACTCTGTCTATGTCCTTCCAGAGATGTGGTCTTCAGAAATGGACATATTACTCAAGGTGGGGTCTTACCTGTGATCTATTCAGGGGCTACACCACCTCCATGTTTCTACTGGTGAGACCCCTCCCTATCCACCCCAGCATCCCACTAGCCCTCCCAACTGCCTTGTTGCACTGCCTGGCCATCTTTAGATCATCCAGTATGATTACCATTGTCTTCAATGCCACTCCACCCACTTTGTACTCTGCCCCTGGGTTTCTGTGCCCTAAGTACATAGAAACATTGAAGAGGCTGTGTTGGATATACTCCTGATAGTATTATCTTTCTAACTAGCATTAGGCCAAATTAAATAATTCAATGACTCTGCAGAAGGCAATCTGTTCAAAATGATTGCACAATGCTTACAGTAATGTTAACTATTTTACTATCAGTCCCATAGTAAAGATTATAGGTGAAATGGATCACAAACTGGCTAAAGGGAAGGCAGCAAAGGGTGGTGGTGGTGGTGGTGGGGGGACCTCTTATCATCGAGAGTGGTGACGAGCTGGGTACCACAGGGATTAGTATTGGAACTGGTGCTGCTTGGGATTTTTATTGCAGATATCTCACACATGATCCAAAGCAAAATCAGCCTGTTCACAGATGATACCAAGATGGGAGCTGTGATTACTGACACAGAGGGGTGAAAGGGATTGCAGGAGGACCTGACTAAGCTGCAGGAGTAGGCAGAAACCTGGCAGTTGAGGTTCAATGCCAAGAAGTGCAAGATTATGCACTTCAGAGCCAGGAACCAGTGGAAGGATTATCACTTGAATGAGGTACAGTTGGGGAGCTCCACAGAGGAGAAGGACCTAGGAGTGATCATTACGGGGATCATGAACAACTCTGCTCCGTGCAGGAAGGTGGCAGCAAAAGCCAACAAAATGCTGGGGTGTATTGCAAGAGGGAGCTCCTCCAGAAGGAGGGAGGTTATCCTGCCCCTGTACAGGTCATTAGTCAGGCCACACCTGGAGTACTGCATGCAGTACTGGTGCTCAGTCCTGAAGAAGGACATTAGATTGTTGGAGGGGGTGCAGTGAAGAGCCACAAAGATGATCCAGGGATTGGAGAGCAAGCCCTAAGAAGACAGGCTGGTAGAGTTGAATATGTATTCACTGGAGGAGAGGAGGGATGGGGGGGTATGATTGAGACCTTTAAGTAGCTGAAGGGAATAAACAAGACCAACACAGAAAGGATTTTTCAGATGAGAAGGGGGAGGGACATGAGAGGGCATGGACTGAGAATGGAGGGGGGAGATTCAAGAGGGAGATGAGGCGACATTTTTTCATGGAATGAGTGGTGGACAAATAGAACACCTTACCAGATGAGCTAGTGTCCTGTAAGACAGTGGGCAGTTTCAAGAAAAGTTGGGACAGGGTAAGTAAGGGTAAGGGATACTGGGAAGGGGGGTGGGTGGAGCAGCTGTGTGATGAAGAGCTAGGTGCACACTCGAGCGGACTCGATAGACCATGAGGCCTGTTTCTGCTGGCAATTTCACATGTTCATATGTTCGTATGATATCCCTCTGAAAGTGCCATAGGGCTTGGCACAGATAGCAAAATGAATCCCTTCAGAGAGAACCTTTTGCAGGTGTACTAGAGACTTGGCCTATGTGACTGAAGGCATTTTAAGGAATGGAAGTTTTTTTATTATTTGCCTATTTATTTACCCAGGCTAACCCAGCTGAGTTGCAGAATCCAATTTCCAATGGAGTCCTGCTTATTACACATTACAGAAGCTGAGTACACTGAAGCACTGAAGCTCTGGGAGTTTAAGTATAATAATACAATTTCTAGAGTGCCTTTAAAAATAGTGCTTAAAAATACCAGAATATACTGTAAGCAAGAATAATCAAGACGTGTTAAAAGCAAATGAAGAAAGGTTAGTTTTTAGTTAGCTTTCACATAACTTGGAGTCTACACATAACCACATACCCACTGGAAGTCCATTCCAAATATGAGGACTACAGACTGCAAATGCCCGGTCACTGAATGTGGCCAGTCTGGTAGTAGGAACATTGTAGATGTGTGTATCAGAGGAATGAATTTGATGAGTTGGTGGGTAATGATGAAGTTCAGATAAATATGAGGAAGTCAGTCCATTTCAGCATTTAAATATGAGCAGGAGTATTTTGTAATCAGTTCTATGCTGAATTGGGAGCCAGTGCAGTTTGGTCAGCAGTGGAGAAGCAAAATCAAGCTTCCTAGAACCAGTAAGAACTTGGGCTAAATGCATGCCTCTCAACTGCTATGAATTTTACATAGCACTATTATTTTTATAATCACATTTACTCTTGCTCTGCAATGGTTTACTGATCTTCTTAATAATGTCAGTGCTATTTCTGGACACACACTATTAAATCGTTGAATTAATGTGATATACACATTTATTAACACAAAGTATAGGGGACCCACTGTCTGTAGACATATATTATTTAAAATAACAAAGTTCTACACATTCTGGCCATTTGCTATAAATTCTGAAGGCCAGCGCTATGATTTTTAGCACTGAGAAGTTGAGATATATTTCTAAGTGACTTAGAGGAGGTCACACACACTGAGTGTGTGACTCTAGCAAGACTTCAGCTTGTGAATTCCTAGTTTCCAAGTTGGAGCACTAACCACTGGACCACACTGCCTCCTGAAAATGCCCCCCCCAAAAAAAGAGGGTGATCATTCAGTGGAGGAGGGTAAATGGGGGTGTGAATATTGCACACAATGATCAGAAGATATGGTACATATTTAGGACTCAGAAGGGAGCCTCAGGTTTCCATCCCCTTAAACCATTGATCTTCTCAAAATTCCAGTGAGTCTGCAGTCTGCATTTTGTTCAGCATGCTTGTATATTATTTTATTTTGGTCTTTTTATCTATAGCCTGCAAATGAGGGTGCCATAGGGTTCAGCTCATGTGGTTAAAACAGCATCTAATTAGAGTGTTCCACCTTTACACATGTGCCATAGGAACATGACTCTTGCCTAAAGGCACTTTATTTGAATAGGGTAGGGTTCCCCTCACCAAAAGGAGCAAGATAAAATGGTTTGCACCACTGGAAAGATAACTCAATATAATCTCCCTATTATCCCCATCAGAATTATGGTCTTAGGCATGGAAGACAGGGAAAAAAATCACTGTGGAGAAATCCTTTAGGATTTCAAGTTCTTAGGTCACTGTCCCTGCAGGTATATGATTTGAATGTTTTGGAGAAGAGTGGGGAGATAATTGTTTATGAAGAGAGTGGGGAGATGATGTAGACCCCCCAAATAAAAATAACACTGCAGGTACAGGTGGGGCCTAAACAGGAACATAAAAAAACAGACAAATATAAAAAATTCCTACATGTCTGAAGCAGGCATAAAGCTTTGTAGACATCAGGCATTAAGTCTACTGAACCAGAATCAGCAATGGGGTTATAGAGCTCTGGAAAGCTAGCACAGTGCCCAAACCATACAGAGAAAGAAGGCAGCATCCATATAGCAGCTAGGGCAGCTCTTAATAAGCCAGGCATGGAGCCCAGAAGAAACAGAGCTCCATGGAAGCAGAGTCCCTACCATTATGACAGGTAAAATAGCAACTCCAACCAGGGGGACAAGCAAGCCCAGTTGCATGGAGGGCTGAGGTGCTAGCACCTTACCTCCTGCCACATCGGTGGCCCTGGTTAGGGAATGGACTGGGGTCACTGGGGTCAGCTAGGGCAGGAGAAGATTGAACATCTGAAGTACTGTGCTCCTCTCCCAGGGGGGAGGCATGTTGGCCCAACATTCTACTGCCACCAGGTGGAGGTCTGGTTGCAGTGCAGTGTGGGCTGCAAGACTGGGAGGGTGCCAAAGCATAAAGCCAGATGTGCTCACCTCCACATGCATGCATGACATTGTACAGCAAGAGGAGGGGAAGAAACAGGGAAAAAAACATAAATGGCTCTATGAAGCCTTACCTGCACATCCTGAGCTCACTCCACCAGCTGGGTCCCTGTCTTCAGTCCGTGCTGGATTATAGTACAGGGGAAGGATGGACCTCCTCTCTTGGGTCCTGCCATGAGGGGTAGAGTAGTGGGAGTTCCCAGATCAAAAGATAGGTCCTGGGGAAGGTGGTGGTCAGCTCAGAGGTGCAAGGACAGGGCTCATATGCCATCCTTGGATGCTAGAGGATAAAGAACAGTTCAATATTTGGGTTAATGGAGTATGGGGTTAGTAGTGCTTATGTAACTGTAGTTTACATTTGGCTTTTCTCTATTCCCACCCTTGGTAGGTAAACTGGGTAGTGAGTAGGGAACAGAAAGCCCAGCACTACAGGTGAGTATAGTGCTGGAGAAGGAGGAGGCAGGGGTGGATGGTGGATGTTTCACGATGCTCCAAGCGGAGAACTGCCATGGGAGGCTAGCCTTTGTAGGGGATGTGGGAGTAGCTATTCCCCCACATTGAACCTTGGGCTATAGCCCTCCCATTCAATGTTTGGGTGAACAGAGTATGGGGTTAGTATTGCTTATGTAACTGTAGTTTACTTTTGGCTTTTCTCTATTCCCACCCTTGGTAGGTAAGCTTGGTAGTGAGTAGGGAATAGAAAGCCCAAAAGAATTACCAATGAATGTTCAAAAGAGTATGATTACATCCTCCAAACTATGGAGAGTATGACCAGTAGCATGCAGTAGAGAAAAAAAAACAGGTAAAGGAAACCTCTGAGGACCCATGGCTACTGACCCACCCTTCCTCTAGGCAAACTAAGAGAAGATGAACCTAGGTTTTAACAACCATAAACTAATTTTCTGAGGAAGGTGAACTGCTTGGAGAGATGATGGTCATCTTTGAATCCATGGCTGATGCATTCTGGAAGGACAATTCTGAGGTTGAAGAGGTAGGTCTATTCTGAAGGAGCATCTGAATCCTGAGAGTGGAGTAGGTCCAGTTGAAAAGGGGGTGAATGTAATCGAGGTTTCCAAGGTGGTGATGGATGATGTCCAGTGGGATTACAGAGACTAATGAGCAGGAAGAGCTTGAGTTGATAAATTTGATACAAGACTTTGAACGGTGGGAAATATGATGGGTTATGAAGTCATAAAGTAAACAATCTAACTTTGTAGAAGGTTTTGCATGCAAGTTAGAGTTTAGAGGTGAGGAGTTAAGCAGTGAGAGATAAGTTGCAATGTAGGCATCCATGAAGCAGATGAAGGAGTCGGACAGAATATTTATGTGCCTGGTAGGAGCAGTGATGTGGAAGATTTTCTACCAATGAAGGAAGATTGGTATATGCAGTACAGATGGTAACTGAATTTATATGGAATAACTGGAAGTTCAGTATGAGGAATTTGAGAGTTGATTTGGGTATTGATGTCGTAATGATACTTGTATAGGTTCTTGCCTGCCTGCTGGTAGAAAAAGTCGATATAGGTATTTCTGTGGTGTAATTGCATGTGACATGTGTGACCTGGCCATGACTGTTTTGCCTTTCAGGTGATCCAATGTCTAAATACTGTGGGAAGCCCAGAAACGGGTATATGAAAGAGTCTATAGACTGATGTGGCAATGGGAAGTCAAGAACAATGTAGAATGCCAGGGGTGCCTAGCATTTTAGTTGAATGTAGATCTGTTGAGAGGCAAGACTGGGATAGTGAGACAGCTAAATTGGTTGTGGACGTGCAGATTGAAAATCAGTGGAAGCCTGCTCTCGGAGAAAGTCTTCGCTGGAGGGAGTATTGGAGATGAATCATGAGGGATGAGCTAGAAAGACCACTGAATAGGCAGCTGACCTGATTGATGGCAATATGATGAAGGAATGTAGATGATTGTATGAAGTATGGTGACATCCAGGGGCTAGAAAACAGTGGTTTGAATAGAATACCATTAGTAAGGCATCTAGGCACCGGAGATCCAATGATGGGGGTTCTGCAAAGGTAGCTGCAAAGGTCTTAGGACAGCCAATGGCTATTGAGGAAGTAGGAGTCGAGCAACATAATCAACAGAGTTAATGCTCATAGGAGAAGCTATGGAAAGGTAAAATGGATGATGTCAGCACTGCTATGAGGTATCTTGCGGTTCCTGTTATCTGTAACAGTGATTATGATGATTGCAGAGTCATTGCATGATGGAAGGAATTAGGTCACTTTTCCATGTAGAAAGATATCCTATGAGACAAGGTAGATAGGGAAGCCATAGTGCTTGAATTGACAAGATGCGTAGGGAGCATCCAGTAGAGTCAGATGAGGGATGAGATCGTTCTATAGTCCAGTCAAATGGGATTCCAGAACTGATCCTAGGGAGATGATTGGGAAGTATAGATAACTCTATTATGATGTAAGAGTCTATGAAGCATGTTGTCCAAGGGATGTTTGCTAGAAGTTTTCCTCAGGTGAAATGAACAAGTGCTCCATCAAATAGTGGATGGGAGCTGATAGGATGGCCAGGGTAGGAGTATGAGATAGATGAATGGGAGGCGTAGTTAACCAGTTAGGAATACTGGACAGAGTTAGGTGTTAACTGCCCAAAAAGAGCCACAGCAAATGGGAAGGAGCCCAGAGCCACCAGAGCAGTAAGGAGAAGGCAGCTGTCCAAGGGTAAAGGGGAAAGTCTGGAGCGGATGTCCGTGGACTGGAGGAAGGAGCTCGAGAAGAAGACAGTGTAGGCCAAGTGTAATGACTTCAACAGATGCAGACAGGAACAGAACTGGGGTCAGTGCCACAGCAAACTGCAGCAGAATGGATGAAAACTGCTAGAGGTTACGAGGCAGATCCATGGAAGATAAATAAGTGAATCCAGATACCAAGTGCTACAACATTGAGATACGAGAGTCCCATGTCTGAAGATGATGATGAACAACAAGTGCAAGTGACAGAAGGTGCTGTAGCAATGAAGCATGAGGATCCCACTTCTAAAGGAGAAAGAGAACTCACATGGTTGTCAGGGAGGGGTGACCAGCAGCAAGGAAGTCCAGGAGGAAGTTCAATTGATTGGAGACAGAGACAGAACAAGCAGGCAGTGTCCAAATCCAGAGCGTGAGGATGTCAAGGTGGGGACGAGTACGATGAGTCTATAGAAGTGCAGGATGTAGACTGGTAAGGAAGGATCTGGAAGACAAATAGAGTACAGGGGTCCCATTCCTGAAGGGAAGTAGCAACTGGGTATCAGGTGGAGAATGAGTAAGGGTGAAACAGTTGATTGCAGAAATAGGCTCCCATCCCTGGTATTCGAGGCAAGAAGACCATCAATCGATGCCGCCAGGCAAAGGTAGGATGTTGAATGCAAATGAGTATAGTGGTCCCATTCCCAAAGGAAAAGAGCAACGTGGTATCAGGTAGAGAATGCATAAGGTTGAAACAGTTGAATGTAGACTCAGGCTCCCAACTCTGGTAGTCCAAGTAAGACGACATTGACTCGAAGCCACCAGGCATAGGTAGGATGTTGAAGGCACATGGGGATAGAGGTCCCATTTCTGAAGGGAAGCAGCAGCCAGTACAGGTAGAGAATGCATAAGTATGACATGGTAGACTACAGACACGGCTCCCATCCCTGGTAGTCGGGGCGAGCTAACCTTCACTCAATGCCGCCAAGCACAGTTAGGGACAGAGGATGTCAGGTTTGTAAGTAGTAAGTAGTAGTGAGTGTAACAGAATCCCATCCCTGGTAGACAGGGGAAGCCTACCTTCACTCAGTACCTCAGAAGGTACTTGTTAGGGACGGAGTCCAGAAAAATTGCTGGTATGGGCTGAGCAAGGAAAAGGCAGCTGGCTGCATAGTCTTAGGTAGGTAAACAAGTAGGCAGTACGAAGGGGAAGGCAGCAAGTCAGAGTGGGAAAATGTGAGGCGGAAGGTATCAGAAATGCCATTAAGGTGGAGATGGAGTAGTCCAGGGAGGAGCATGCAGGTCACTACTGGAATGTAATGAAGAAATGAAGGCTGGTTAGGCTGCAAGGGTAATGATGTAAGTGAGGGTAGTGGAAGCCACGGAGGCAGGAGGACAGGGCAGACATATAGCTTACATAAAGCAAGTTCCAGCTAATTGGAGCTATGATGCCCCACCATGACATCCCAGCCCCCCACGAGGGAAAAACAGGGGAGCCACAAGCTTAGCATCTGCGAGACCAAACAGACTGGAATGAAGGAAGGGGAGGAACCTGAAAGAGGCTCCAGGATGACACGACCTAGGGAAGGATGATCCATGGACATGTTGGGGAACAGAAGCAAACAATATAGTAGTCATACTGATGGATAATGCCTGACAAATGCAGTACATGATGAGATCCAATGATGCAGGATTTAGGGAGTGCTGCAAGGAGCGTGGAAGAGAGAAGCAGGTATGAACATTGCAGATAACTGACATGCTGGAAGGTGAGGAGTACCATTTATATATTTATTTATTTAGTTTTTGTTGACCGGGTAAGTGCACTAGACAAATCCTGCCTATTTTCAGGCACAACCCGGGGGAGGGGGAAACAGATAAATGCCAACTGACCTTGAACCAGATTAAGCTGTTGGTGGTATTTTTAGTGAATGAGGGAAATTTGGCCAGGACAGGACACAGGGGAAATTCCCCTATTCTTTTCGATAAGTGCCATGGGATCTTTAACATCCACCTGAACTACCACCAATCCAGGCAGATGGGACCTCAGTTTAACGTTTCGTCCGAAAGACAGCACCTCACAAGTGCAGCACCCCTCTTATGCTACACTGCAGTGTCAGTATTGGGATATTAACCCAAGTGCCATTTGTGGGAACTGAACCCACAGCCCTCTGATCTCCCGGCCTCAGAGGCGAGTGTGCTACCTACTGAGCCACTGACACTGACACCATAGTTAGAATAAGGAAACAAAACTCTTGAGGCTGAGAAGGGTATGGATGCTGGGAGTAAATGATAAGGGATGCCGTCTCCTGGGAGTAAATGATAAGGGATGCAGTCTCCAGACTAGGGTTAGAGGTAGAATAGGTCAGGATGGTAGAAGGGGTGGAAATGGAGATGGAGTGCTGGCTAGAAGAGTGAAAGACCCAAAAGGAAAACCAGGAGAGCACAGAACAAAGACAGGAACAGGGAAGGGAGGACAGCAGGGAAAAGGGGGGGAGCTTCAGAAAGGAGAGAGCAGGGGAGAAAGCAGAGCTGGGGAAGAGAAGGAGGGAAGACAAAACGCAGGGCAGGCATAGGTTTTGTCTGTTGTGAGTGGCCGCAGTGCATCCATGTTGGGTAGAACTAGGAGAGGGTGGACCGGATCCAGAGTTGATCAGCTAGGCAAGGAAAAAGGGCCTATAACCCCTTACAGCAGAAAGTACTGAAGGTAATGGTGTAGGAGCACAGGGGGAGGGGAGCTTCGAGCCACAGCAACTCCAGCTACATCAAAGTAGAAAGGAGGAAAGCACTGGAAGATGTTAGTGGACATGCACCAGGGAACAGAAAAATAAGTAGCATGCCAGGGCCTGGTAAGGTGATCATGGGAAAACAATGCAGTCGGCAAGTATTCAATAACCCAGTAGTTGTACACACAGGAGCAATTCCAGGGGTATCTGTCAGACCAGACAGCAAGGAGAATAACAATATGTAGAGTAGTAGGGAACAAATCATCCTGTGATAACAGCAACAGGTCAGAAAAATATATCAGAAATGGCAGATGCCAAAATCAGTGAAGGAGGGTTGACAGGCAGACAGGTCAGGGTACGAAGGGAAGCAGTAGGGGGTCAGGCAGAGAACAAAAACATTGGTACAGTGAGAAGAGAAACAGAACTACACAAATGGAGGAATGCCAGTTCAAGTACCTTAACTGAGGCAGTCGCCAGCAGCACAGTCAGTCCCCGTTGTAGGTCTCCCACAGAGATACTACTACTCCGTGGCTGGCCATCCAGAAAAGTGGCCTAACAAGCCGCATCCAGGAAGAAAGTGAGAAGATGCTAGCCCAAGCTGCTCTGAGAGGAGCCAGGAAGGGAACGGGACACCAACCAGGGAAATGAAGGCAAGTATCCAGAAACACTGTGAAACAGCCCGCAGCAGATGACAATATGCCAGAAGCAGCAGGGCCTGAGCACAGGGAGAGATAAACACTCCAAGGACTGGGACAACGAGAACATCAGAGGAGAGTAGGCTAGGCAAAGGAAAGGGAGAGCGGGATAGGAAAGGGGCGATCGTTGGAGGTCACCAAAGCAGGCTAAGGTGGCAGACAAAGAGGAGAAGCCGGGGGAGGATATGATATGGGAAGGGAGCCATAAGGCAGAACAGGAAAATCAGGTGAGAGAGAGAAAAATAAAAAGCAAATGGGAGGGACTGGTAAGGAATGGCAGGACTGGGGAGGAGCACACAAAAGAGCACTGAAGCAAAAGGAAAAAGCAGGCAGGTGAAGAGAAATCCAAGGAGGCTCCGCCAATGAGCCACACAGGAGCCAGGCAAGCAAAGGGGGGAGGACCTTCACAATGCACTAAGTGAAGAACTGCCATAGGAGGCCGGCCTTTGTAGGGGATGTGGGAGAAGCTATTCCCCACATTTAACCTCGGGCTATAGCCCTCCCATTATGGAAAAAAAGACCATGGAGACTGGTGCTATATGTAAACAAGCATCAGTCAATGCCGGATGTTGTCGCGCTGGCATTGGCACTGGTAGTGCAGGAGTTAGAGATGCATAATAGGAATGGCAGTGAAGTACTGAAGTGATGCCAACCCCATCTCCACCCTGCAGAGAGTGACAGGCATTGGGGTGTGCCTTTGGGTCATCAGCTATAACGCTCATGCAATTTGTACCTCACCCTACCCTGTAGACACTGACAAGTGTTGTGGTGCGCTTAGGGGTTTTGGGTGTAATACTTACCCCATTCCATAAGGAAATATGCTGAGGTGGGTGCAGTATAGGAGAATGGGGTGAACTTTGTGGGCAAACACTGCAAGACACACCACAATGCCTGTCACTGGCTGCAGGGTGGGGGTGGGGGTGGAGTGGCGTGAGCATTACAGCTGAAGATCCCAAGTCACAACCCTGACACCTGTCGGTCTGTACAGGGTGGGGTGCTACAGTTGGGAACCCTAACACCATAGGCGTGTGTTGGTATTTTCACTCCAAATTTTAAACATAGGCTTTTTGTGAGCCCACCTCATGAAGAGCGGCACTATGAGTACATTAGCTGAAAGGTGGTTTTGCACAGTGGCTATGCCATTTGGCGACACAGGGACGAAAACACATTTTTGGCCGGATGTGGAAAATGACAACTGTATTGTCCATGAGGATATGTACAGAAATGTCAACGTTGAAAATCTGGAGTGCAAATATGAAAAAATGGTGAAGTCATGAGCATGCATAGAAAATGCGCAACACACATCCGTAACCGAATTATTTTTGGGAGTTTGTTAGGCACATTTTCCACATAGGCAATTTGGGACCTCCCCTCATGAACAGTGGCGCTGTGATTTTGTTAATCTGTCCCAAAAGTTTATTCCCCACAGCGACCATGCCATTGTGTGCCACAGGTGTGGAAACACATTTTGGGCAGGCTGTGAAAAATGACAGGAGGTGTGAAAAAATGCCAGTGTTGAAAATCTGGCATGAAAATATAGCAAATTTGCAACGTTACAAGGGTGCATGGAAACTGCGCAACACATGTTTGTAACACAGTCATTTTATGGACTTTCGGCACCAAATTTTCAGCATAGGCATTTTAGGACCTCTGCTCATGAACAGTGTCACCGTCATTTTCTCAAACTGTCCTGAAAATGGATTTCGCACAGTGACCGTGCTATTCTGCATCAGACATGCAGAAACACATTTTGGCCAGGATTTGTAAAATGACAGCTGCACTATTCATAAGGAGATGTGGAAAAATGCCAATTTTGAAAATCTAGAGTGAAAATATTACAAATTCACGAAGTTACGAGCGTGCGTGGAAACTGCACAACGCATGCTCGTAAAACAGCCATTTGGGGGATTTATTTCACCAAATTTGCAACATAGGCTTTTTGAGAGCCCCCTCATGACCAGTGGCACTGTCATTTCATTACTTGGACCCAAAAGGTGATTCCGCACAGTGACCACGAAATCACCTTTCAAGACTGAATGACACCATGACGGTGACATAATTCATGAGGAGTGGTCCCAATAACCCCATGTTGAAAATTTGGTACAAAAATTCCAAAAAATGCCCAAGATATGCACCAAATTTGAAAGTACCCTATTTATACCATTATACAGCTTACCGGCATTTCCTCAGTTGACAGTCAGCTTTGAAGAGTGCAGATGTGTTCCCGGTCCACCGAAGATTATCGTACCTGCTCCGGAGGTAAGTATGGGTTGGGGGGTGTGGGAGGCAGGGTCCACAGAGGATGGTCTCAGGTTGTGGGAGGGGCAGGGAGACTGCAAGGGACCATTTTCTACTTTCACAGGGTTTAAAATAAAAAAACTCGTGGGGAGTTTTATTTTTTCAGAGGCAATTGGCATGCTGGGGTGGCTCCCAGCATGCCACCCAAGTGTTTGTGGTGGGGGGATGCTGTAGCCGATGGGGGATTGGGCATGCCCATCAGCAAATGACAAAACTGGGGGGGCCCATGAGCCAAGGGGGATTGGGAACCCCCTCCGCACATAACAAATGGGGGGGAGGGTGCATGATGCCGAAGGGGAGTGGGCTCCCCATTGGCACATACATTGTAACAAGGCATGCCAACAGGGGGATTGGGCACCCCCGAAGTCGGCATTATGGCAGGCAGTATGCCACCATGTTTATTATTTTTTTTTACACCAGGGCAAGCACTTCAGGAGGTCCACTGCGTATGATGAGCTTTGCTCGCATTGCAGTGGACCTTTCCTTTGATGTGATCACCACATTAGTATGCATAGTATGGCACCGGCATGCAGGCTGATTGGGGAATGAGGGACGCACCTACTGATGCATGCCCTGCATTCACCCAACAGTGACCATGCCTCCAAATCTGCTACTACCGCAAGATGTTGGCTGCGCAAGCATGCCAACATAAAAATCAGTTCATAATACAAAAATACCAAAGAATCCAGTCTATCTGAATATAAGTCACTATAACCTATAGTTATAAACAAGTGACATTGGTGAGTAAAGCCCAAACTGACAAACAGACAATGTTTTGCACTCAAACCTAACACATTGTCAACATAGTTGGTAAAGCGCAATGTAAGAGTGTGAAACGTTGAGCCTGTTTGTTGATTTGGGCTTTAAATGAAAATTTTAACTGTGTTTTTGTATCTAAAATAAAAAATGTCACATTTATGTAGCTATGGATTATAGCCCATAACAAAAAAATAAAGATCTGATGGAGAGGATTATGTGAGACATAATGAGGCATGGTGCAGTGGACAAATTACAACAGTACAGGCACAGAGCTCAAGAGCACTAGTGATGCCACCAGCAACAGTGGGATACGGAACCCAAATAACAGCCCCTATGCATGAAGGGGCAGAGTGACTACGTGCCACGTATCTTGGGCGTGTAGCCACTCTGCACCCATTGTGCCCCCCCGTGCGGGATGCAATAGGATGGGGGGAGCACAGCACCTATGCCCCTGATCCCCTGGCAGCACAGAGAGCAACACACTGGGGATGTGCAGGGGGGCACATACTACACGCCATGCACCAAGGTGTATAGTGCTGCCCGCGGGGGTGCAGAGGATGGTGTAGGTTACACCAGGGAATACCCTGCCATAACCCACTGTGCACTCCCACAGTAACCACTCACTGGACATGGCGGGACCATGAAGCAGCCCTCCATGCCGCCCAGCCCACAATGCAGATGGTCAGAGCTGGGGTGGCTGATCGGGTGAGTGCCCACACAGCACAGCACATGGTGCTACCATCGAGGACCCGCACCCAGGCAGTGCACCCGGCCACCCAGTCGGGGCACTGGCAACCCCCCCATCCACCAACACAGTGCACCCCACCCCTGTACAGTCCTGTGCTCTATCCCCCAACACATGACAGCATCAGCTGGTCTCGGCAGCATGGCCCCCCCCTCAGTGGAGCACCTGTCCCGTTTGGCAGGTCTGCCGCACCCCCCAAAGTTGACCCATGTCTGCCTCCTACTGACCCACATTGGTGGCCAGTGTACCTCCCCACCCGCTGCAACACTGATGACCCCCTCTGCCCTGGACCCTCTCACCAGTGCCAATGCCAGGACCAGCCAGCGGCACAGCCCACCCACACATCCATGGCCACCGGCCATCCCAGTGCTGATGGGAGGGCACCCTGTTGAGCAGTTGGTGCAGTGGTCCACTGTGCAATGGGGACATGCCGCATGGGTCCAGGTGCCTGCAGTAGGCATTCATGCACCCAGACCTGCGCCTTTGTGCAAGGGATCCACTGTGGGACCTATGCCAGGCATCTGATTGGATGCCCGGCTGGGTCCTCAACTCGGTCCATGCCTGCCCGGCGCAGACCTGCACACCATGGGAGCAGGGCCATGGACAGGTGACCAGTGGTCATGAGTGCCGCTTGTGCACACCTCTCCACAGGTGCAAAGTTCAGCTGGTGGAATACACACCTCTGGTGCATTATTCCCACCCTTCATGCATGGGGCCACAGTTTGTAAAACCAGTAAGGATGGTTGGCCATGCAGTGGCATGCATGGTATGTTGGACAACTTCCCACTAAAAATGGCTACCTAGTTTACTTTACTATGGCCCTCATATTACTCTTGCTTTTCTCTACTTAAATTTAACTCCTGCATAACTTTAACTTTTTACTCTGCCAGATGAACTAACTTTTAAGAAGCTTATTTCAGTTCCTTATGGATCATCAGTATCATCTACGTCAGCAGTGCCATAACATGTTATACAGTGTGGGTCTAATTACAAGATGCATGGTGCAACTCATGGGCATATGCGAGTTGCACAATGCGGAGCTACGCTGGGAACCCTGCACCCTGTTCTAAGACAGGCAGGGTCCCCAGCACCTATGCCTGTGACTTGCAGCAGCCGCAGGCTAGCTCCAAGGGAATGGCACACTGGACCCAAGTGCTGCAAGTCACGACATGCAATCTACTGCCCCCCAAGCCCCCCACCTCATAATGCACCCTCATGCACCTGGGCGCATTGGGGGCTGGCCAGTTGGCACTGATGATCTAGTTAGCACAACAGAATGCGGACTCGAGGGTCCCAGATGTTTGGGGGTGGGGGACATGACAGTGCAGGGTGAGCATGGGGCACACACATGTGTTTTCCACAGCACTGTGGGGAGGCATCCATTGCTGTGCCAGGATGGATGCCCCTTTGACCACATCCTAGGTGGTCTAACCCTGCTACGCCATTGCCTCTTCTGTAATGGCATAAGTGGGTTACAGCAGCCACCCTTCCAGATTAGGATGCAGTTGCTGCTGTAACTGACCCATATGCCATGCTGCTGTGGGTTGCTGGCATAGCGGGTAGCGTAGCCCACCTTTGTGCAACCTGTATATGGCATGGTGCAAGTCGTAACTTGGAATCGCGACTTATGTTATGCCTGGTGAAAGGTGCAATTAGTACCGTCGGATTTGGTGTAAATTGCCTTGTGCCAGGCGTAACACCTTCTGGAATTGGGTCCCGTGTGTGTCTGAGTATGACAGTGTGCATGTTTTGTGTCTCTACATTTTGAGTGTTTCTGTCTGCTGTGTCTGCATTTGTTTACTTTGCTATGTGATCCTGTACTGCACATACAGTGTCTGAAGCTGTGTCACATACTAGCTGTACAAGCATATTGCAGATTGTCAAATCGTGGGTTCTTGTAGTGGTAGCAGGACACAGGTTGACCCAGACATGGTTAATTTTTATGTTTGCTTGCGTGCATGCGCAAGAAACATTTCATCACAGCTTAGGAGAGAAGTGGAGTTTTGGAGGTGGGGCACTGTGGAGACCAGTGCCCCCAGTGCCTTTTGAGTCTTTGCCCACTTTCCCCAATGGGGTGGCATACTGCTGCTGACACTAGTTCAGCCAGTGTGCCACCATCTTGAAAGGAATACACCTCTGCAATGAGGGAGTGACCCACCATTGCAGGGCTGACCCTTGCCTGATGTAAAATTTCTTTTGATGTGGCCGTGGGCTGTGACTCTCGTCACCTGCCTCAGAGTCCTGATGAAAGCCGATTTGGGGGTTCCCAATCCCCAGTTTATTTGCTGATGGGGTAGCCCAATCCCCATTGGCATGATGCGCCACCCCACATTTGTTATGTGCTGTGGGGGTGCCCAATCTTCCTCGGCTTATGCGCTCCTACTCCCAACCACCACCACACTGTATGGCCGATGGGGGTGATCAATCCCCGTTGGCTCCAGTACCCACCTCCCCAACAAATACCCAGTCAGGTGGCATGCTGGGAGCCCACCCAGCATGCCAAAAGTGTCCCATGATTTTTTTTTTATTTTAAAATCCTGTTAAAAGAAAACAGTCCCTCGTTCAGCCCCATGCCCACTCCCACAACCTGCACCCACCCGCTGCGTACTGTACCTCCCCACACCCTCCCTCACCCCATACTTACCTCTGGAGCCTGGTGCGATGATCTCTGGTGGACCGGGAACATGTCTGCACTCTTCAAAGCTGACTGCAAACTGAAGAAATGCCAGCAAGCTGTATTATGGCATAATTTTATTTTTCAACTTTGGTGCATATCTCGGCCATTTTTTCAAATTTTGGCACCAAATTTTCAACATGGGGGTTCTTGGGACCCCACCTCATGAATTCAGTCACTGTCATCTTGTTATTCAGTCCTGAAAGGTGATTTTGTGGTCACTGCATGGAATCACTTTCCCAGACTGATTAATGAAATGACACTGTCACTGTTCATGAGGCGGGGCTTTCAAAAAGCCTATGTTGCAAATCTGGTGAAAAAATTCCAAAAGATGACTGCGTTATGAGCGTGGGTTGCACAGTTTCTATGCATGCTTGTAACTTCATGAATTTGTAATATTTTTACTCCAGGTTTTCAGCATTGGCACTTTTCCACACCTCCTTATGAACTGTATAGCTGTCATTTTTCACATCCTGTCCAAAATGTGTTTTCGCACTTCCGGCACAGAATAGCACGATTGCTTGTGGGAAGTCAGTGTTTGGGACAGATTAAGAAAATCACAGTGACACTGTTCATGAGCAGAGGTCCTAAAATGCTTATGTTGAAAATTTGGTGACAAAAGTCCATAAAACAACTGTGTTACAAGCGTGTGTTGCGCAGTTTCCACGCACCCTCGTAACTTCACAAATTTGTAATATGTTCACTCCAGATTTTCAACATTGGCATTTTGCCACACCTCCTTATGAATAGTACAGCTGTCATTTTTCATATCCTGTCCAAAATATGTGTTTGCACATCTGGCGCACAATGGCATGGTCGCTGTGGGAAATAAATGTTTTCGGACAGATTAAGAAAATCACAGTGACACTGCTCATGAGCAGAGGTCACAAAATGCCTATGTTGAAAATTTAGTGAAATAATTCCACTAAATGATTGCAGTATAAGCATGTGTTGCGCAGTTTCCACGTACGCTCAGAACTTCAAGCATTTTTAATATTTTCACTACAGATTTTCAACATTGCCATCTCTTCACACCTCCCTATGAATGGTACAGCTGTCATTCTTCACATACTGCCTGATCTGTGTTTTCGCACATCTGGCACAGAATGGCATGGTTGCTGTGGGAACTTGAAGTTCGGGACACATTAACAAAATCACAGTGCCACTGTTCATGAGAAGAGGTCCCAAATGCTTTCATGAGGTGGGGGTCACAAAAAGGCCATGTTGAAAATTTGTACTGCAAATACCAACACACGCCCGGGGTGTTAGGGTTTCTAACCATAACGTCCCACCCTGTACAGACTGACAGGCATTGTAAGTATAACTTTAGATCTCCGTCTATAATGCTCATGCCTTCCCACCCCCACCCTGAAGCCACTGACAGGCATTGAGGTATACCTTGCACTCTTCAGCCCCAGACTTCTCCCCATTCTCCTGTACTTCACCCATTTCGGCATATGTCCTTATGAAATGGGGTGACTGTGAAGCCGAACACCCCAAGGCACACCTCAACACTTGTCAGTGTCTACAGGACAGGGTGAGGTGAAATGCCATGAGCATTATGGCAGTGACCCACAGGCACATCCCAATACCTGTCCATCTCTGCAGGGTGGAGGTGGGATTGACGTGAGTTCAGTACTTCACTGCCACTCCTATTCTGCATCTGTCTAAATCCTGCACGTCCAATGCTAATATCAGCAAGCAAACATTCGACATTGACAAATGCTTGTTTTAAAATGTATTCTTCCTTATGCTGTTGAGGCTTTTGTCACTTACTTATTAGCTGTATTACCCTTGTCCTTTCTTTTCACACGCTTCATTAGAACTGTGCAACAGTGAAGATTCCTAGGGAGTTTGGATGCCTTTTGGTCTCAAAATGACAAATAATTTCATTAGGCAAAATTGGCAAACAACAGCAACCTCATTCCTAACTGCAAAACAAAACCATTATCTTGAAGAGGAGGCCCCTCTGGTCCTAGCAGCTGGAATTAAAGAACCATGAACAGAGGTATATGGCTTAAATTCTGTGGTTCAGCTTTAAAATGTTAGCATCAGTATTCAGACTGAGCTGTAGTGTTTGCACTTTGCTGCTTTTTTGCTACCAAGCAGCAGTCTATCCATCACTGGATGAGTACTAATAATGCATCCCAAAATGGAATCATCTGGTTCAAACACATTTAAACACCATGTATAAGTGGCATTCTAGCAGCAAGCTTTGTTTCAGGATGTGCAGCTTCAATGATGTGGAATTAGATTTTAATTTTTAATAGACAGAAACCATTTTTGTTGTGAAAATATAACGAATATTGCTTTAGAAGAGGAGCATGACAACATTTCTAGTAATTTATGGGTTTGTGGTTAAGGAGTAAGAACGATATTGTTTGGCTGGATAGACGTCATTGATTTTATAATGCATGCACTGCATCAGAGAGATTAAAAAAAGTGTGTGTGTGTGTGTGTGTGTGTGTACAAAGAATGCTACTACAAGGAAGATCTATTAACAGCACTTTGTGAGCCTCAGAGGAGTTGCTCCATCTGTTGACTTGTTGGCAAAAATTCATCTTTGCCTTGTGATGTGAGAAATACAAAAGCCTCCTGTTTAGTAACAAGCTGTGCTATAGTAGAATAATGTAGCACTGGAACTAAACGCCTGACTCCCTGCATTTCATTACAATATTCTGCCACATGAGCTACAGCAAAAGTCTTTAACTGAACCACCAAAAATCATTCTTGTACCTGAGGGTATAACTACAGTATAACCTGAAGAATGGTCTCTGAATACAAGAACCTTGTGAGAGTGGATGTTTGGTTCTGCGGGACTTCCTTAGCAACCATGAAAGTCTGGCAGGCATATTTTCCTTGCTCCTGGCAGTGATTCTTCTATTCCTGTGCTTGCTTTGAGAAACCAGAAGCTATACATGACTGTAGCAATCTGGTTTTATCTTAAACGATTCAAGGTCGGGAGCAACACAGAAAACAGAGCCTTTGTTTACTCACAGCATGTGGGTTTAAACATCTACAGTACTACAGACAGAAGCTTCCACAGTCAAGTACAGAAAGTACTTTTATTCTGCTTTTTGGCTATGCTAGGACAACCTGTTGTTTGTGATTTAATGTGGATTATACCAGAGGAACTGCAGAATTCTAAACAAGTACTGGGCTGCAGATACCCTAGCATGGGGGGGGGTGGTGAGGTAAGGGAATCTGAAGCTCCTGAGACTTACCAGTAATGTCACCCCTGCTCTAATCCAGCTCCAAGACTGTCTCCTCTTCCCCTCGCCATATTTTTCCTTCTCTTTGCAAATAACTTCTTGACTACTAGCTCTCTTCCTTCTCGAACCTTGTTGCTGACCATCCACTGTTGTTTTGCCAATTACCACTCCTGACCTTCCTTCTGTCAGTCTTTCTTGTTATGTTTGAACATTCCTCACATTTCTTTCTGTATAACCTTACTATCTTATTAACTATTTCACTCCACAGGTCGGGTCCATGGTTTCTGCACTTATTATATATCTTACTGCCATTATCTGTATAATGCTTGCCATTATTTTTTGTTGTTTCTACCCATTGTATTTTTATAGCACTGCTGTACTGTTCCTTTATTTGTATTATTGTACCCATGTTGCTGTTGTTCAACTGTTCTCCTTTTGTTGTACTCTCCCGGGTCGTGCCTGAAAATAGTCATTTTATGGCTAGTGCACCTACCCAGTTAACAAAAACTAAATAAATACTTGTATACTTACTGCACCCTTCTCTTCAGGCAAATAGTCCAAACTTGCAAGCATTACAGTTTGGTAACTAAAATGGATTGATGTGCTTTGGGCAGATTCACAGCCACAATTTGCAAGATTATAATCATGTGTATCAGTTTGCAAATTGATAGGTTTCTTACTAAATAGTAATGCTGTTGCAATAATTCAAGGCACTGCATATAGAACAAGCATTTGCCAATGCTGAATGTTGTCTTGGTAGCATTGACATTGGTAGTGCAGAAGTTAGAGAGATGCATAATAGGAATGGCAGTGAAGTATTGAACTGATGCCAATCCCACCCCCACCCTACAGAGACTAACAGGCATTGAGGTGTGTCTTTGGGTCGTTGGCCATAACATCACCGATATCGAGGGACTGTTTTCTTTGTTTCAGGTACTTAAAAAAAAGAAACATGTGGACTGTTTTCTTTATTTATAGGTGTAAGAAAACCAATGTTGCACACACTGGGGTGGGCTCCCAGTGTGGCACACAATGGGGGTGGGGAGGGGTAGGAACATGCCAACAAGGTAGGCTTCCGAACACCACGGAGGCACACTGGGGTGGGCTCCCAGTGTGCCACACAATCTTGGGGAACATGCCATCAGGGGGATTGGGCACCCCAAAGTCAGCTTTCTAGGGATTGTGAGAGGTGGACAGCGCGAGCCGCCACCATGTTTATTGAAATGTTTCACCAGGCAAGCCACATATGGGAGGCATGTCGTCTGTGCCGCTGCATGATGAGCTCATCTCTGATTGCAGCGGCAAGTTTGTTTCAAGTTGATGGCACTGCATACAACTTGTGTCACCACTAGCATGCTCGCTAATTGGCAAATGAGGGACGCACCTTCTAAAGCGTGCCTTGCATTCGCCAAAACTGACACACCTCTGCATTTCTCCTAATACCATCTCCTACTGCCACAAAATGTTGCTTGCGCGTGTGTAAGACAACATAAAAATGTATGGCTAACCAAGTACAATAGGCTATGTTTCCATCAAAGGTTTCTGATAACATTATAAACCTCAAAAGTGATGCTCAAGAGTTCCCTGATGTCATTCAGAACCTGACATGATACACAAAAACAGCCTTTTCTTCAAGTCATTAGCCATACTATATTTTTTGTAGTACAGGATAGTGTTAAGAATTTAAGGAGGTGTTGACCTTCAATCTCCTGCTTTCCATCCTCTAAGAAGACTGCCATTTTTTTTCAGTTTGGAAACAACACCCCATTCCTAGCTGCTGAGTACATTCCCAGTGTTTGCCTGGACTACATCAGTTTGCTTATCTTCTACCTTTGTTGATTGTAAAACATGTCCAACAGCATGGGATAAGTGTTCAGTGTTTCATGTCTATATTTCAATGAGTTAAAATTTTGTTTTACACTGCTGCACTACCAATGCTCATTGAAACATAACCAGGATACAGTGAGGATTTGTAGTTCAGAGTTAGAGGTATTAATAACTGGACACTTTATTAAGTAAGTTGACATTCAGGACAGTTCTTGGGTGGGGTCTCAGGAGGTGGGTAAGGGGTGTTTTTGTAAACTTAAAAATACAGACTTGCTTTGGCTGAAGGGGGTTGGCTACACTTCCCTTGGGACAGCATGCAATTATGTTGTAAAAGAGTCGTTCTAACAGAGTGTGGTGAAACAACTATTTTGTGACATAAAAACTGACAAAATAGGTTTTCGGGTGTATGAACATCCATACACAACAGCACCCACCCATACATTACAACAGGGTTTTATTTTGTGCACTGCCATTCATACAGTACAAATGTGTCTCAAAATATCACAGCAACAATGACATATAATAAGAGAAAACTAAGAAATTGTGATATGCTTTAACCTTTACAGGGTCGCAGACTGATATATCCATCCAGAACTTCAATATATTCTAATTCTGTCTTAAAAATACTAGCAGAATAATACAGTGAGCTGAAAATGGCAGTGGAACAGCATGTACAAAGTGCAGAGGGGAACATTGTGGTGGGTTTATAAAAACAAAAGTAAGCAGAACACAGTATTTAAAAGAGAAAGGGAACAGCAGCTTTGCCACTTTGCACTGTACTTGTATACACCATTTATTTTTTGGTGCTTCAATCAAATTTTACATTCTGTCTCCTGGACCTTTAAAAGGAGCATAAACAATGTTGTTGACATGTTTTAATACAGTTATAAATTTGGCCATATGTAAACTTTGTTTTATCAGCCAAGCGTATTGTTTTCAGTGTTTGATTTGTTATAGTCCTATTTTTTTTTTATTTAGTGCCCCATACTAATGCAGCTTTGTTCCTACCCATATTCATATTGTGCCCTATGCTCCAACAGTTGGGTAATACGTGCCTGAGGCACATACCCCACCTGCATACCTACACAGCCCTGGACAGGTGCAGATTAAGTGGTATGACCACCGCTAGCACCCATGGGGTGCCTGTCCATGGCAATGCCCCCATGGTGCACATGGTTGCACGGGTGGTCGGGGGTGGAGCTGTAGACCCAGCAGGCATCCCATCAGATGCCCATACCGGGTCCCTGAGTGCATCCCTTGCACCCTTGCGGAGGGCACAGGGGGGATGGTATAGATCTGCATATAGCAGCATTGCTGTACATCCTATGGGCAGTCGCCTGAGCTGCTGCCCCAGCCCTCCCCTGCAGTCTAGTAGACTAGGGCAGTATGGAGGTCCAATGTGTGGTGCCACTGCACCAGGTGGACAGAGAACATGGGGGCACATACTGGGCTACTCCTGGTCTCAGCAGGTGTACCCAGCACCCCCTCCACCTGGCACTATGTGACTTTGTGAATGCTGCTTAGTGCAGGCACGCCCCTAACATGCTCCATGCATGGTCATCCCTGAGGGGCTTTTGGGACAGGTACATAAATGCCTTGTGCTGCACTTATTCGCCCTTAGTGAATGCCACCAGGGGTCCACAGAACCCCTGCTGTGTGGCATTCACCCATGCGGTTGCCCACGCGCCTCAGATCTGCGGCATGTAGGCAATGCATTTGTTGGAGCATAAGGCTCCATTTTTAGTAACTTAGCAGTTCCAGAACTGAGCAACATCCATTTATTTATTTAATTATTTATTTCTCAGATTTCAAGTACATTTGAGCAAGGGACTCTTTTACAAAGGTTCCACATCAGGTGGGAACATCTATTAACACAAAAGGATAATAGATAATACACCGACAATTGAACAAGAAACATTACACACAGTAGAGCTAACAATATTTAGTATGGTTACAATTGTTACAAACAATAATTAAATTGTAGCAGCATTAGTGCCGCCAGTCAGATGATTTTGTCAATAGTAAGGTAGTAGGAGACAATACCACCTGACTGGTTCATAATAATTATCAATGTTACAAAGAAAAGTGTATAGGGATTACAGAAAGGTACTACACATCACATTAAAGCAGTCAGCAGATAGACTTTGTACCAGAGTGGAGAAAAAGAGGGGAGTGGAGCAGTGGCCCAATACGTGGCAACAGAGACAAGGAATGAAAGAAAGTAAGGGGGGAATAGGTGGGGTAGGCTGTAAGTGGGTCACAAAAGTGATTAGCAGAATGGATGTAGAGTTAAATATAAAAATATAAAAGGAGTGGTGGGTTGGAGGTTAATAGGGGTGGTGTGGGGAGAGGTAGATGCATGGGGAGGCCACAGTTAGGCTTACTGGGGGGGAGTTAGGTGGGGCAGTCACTGCTGCTAAGTGTTGTGAGGTGTCGGTGGAGCTTTCCCTTAAATAGACCAAGTTTGGATTCATCCAGGATGTCTGAGGGGAGGCCATTTACCTAACTGGGAGTTCTGAACATGAAAGACCATTGCACTTGAGTTGTGCGGCAGAATGGAACTTGGTAAGTGTTCTTGGAGGCACATCTTGTACTACGAGGGTTGGGTGCACATGCAAGAAGATGTAGGATGGTTTGTGGGGTTAGTCTGATGCTGTTTTTTTTTTTTTTTTGCCAGCAAGCAAGTCTGATATGTGATCCTACCCTTGAGGTGTAGTCAATTGGTTTGGGTGTACAAGTCGCACGTATGGGTATGTCTGCGAGTGTCAGAAACCAAATGGCATGCTTTGCTAAGTACTAGAAATTCTTTTAAGGGTTGTATCAGTTGCAGAACCATAAATGACAAGCCCATAGTCAATTATGGAAGGGATTGATCTGGTGACGACTAACCGGAGTACATCAGGGTCATGCAGTATTTATACCTATAAAGGAGCCCTAATCTTGTGTTTACTACCTTAGAGATAAGTTTGACATGCTCAGTATAAGATAAAGTACTGTCAAGAGTTATCCCTAAGTATTTAAAGTTGTAGACCTGCTCTAAGGATGAGTTGTGGTTATTTAGAATGGTTAACAGGGCTGATTTATACTTATTGTGTGGGCTGGCAAAAAGCATAACCTTAGTTTTCTTGTAGTTCATTATTAGCTTATGCTTGACAAATCAATCCTGGGCCACTGTGAAGCTGTGCTCTAGGCATAGTGGGTCAGGCTGGCTAGCAACTAACACGGCATCGTCTGCATAGAGAAGAATGAATTCTGAATGAGACTGCGTTGTAGAATGCAATAAAGAGGAACATGATGACATTGGCTCAGCTGATGACACTGCATTCTGTTTCACTGTAATCTTTCGCTCAAATTAAGTCATTGGTTTCTGGAACTGCTAAGTAATTAAAAAATGAATATTGGATAGAAAAATGCTGCATAAATATGAGACCCTAAAGAAGAAAAAAAAATAGGACATTAAACATGCAGAAGAGTACACTGGGGTGATTTATTTATTTATGATTTTGGTTACTGGGTAGGTACACTAATCCAAAGTACCATTTTCAGGCATGACCCATGCCACAGGAGTGGCACAGTAATGACAAAAGAAAATACATACACACAAGATTATATACATGATAACGAGTTACTATACAATACATGATAATTGTTTACAATGAGTACAGTCGGTAGAGGACATGATAATTATATACCATGGCCCAGATATTCAAAAGGGTTGCGCCATGCGCAATAGGGTTGCTCCAGCACAAGTCTGAAAAAGCGTCATTCTGCGATATTCAGCAGGAGGCAGATGCTCCCCCCAAATCACGCTGAGCAAAAGCGCAATGATAATGAATGCATGCACAACTGAAGGGGGAGGAACCATGCATAAATGGCGCAGTGCGATATTCAACAACATGCGCCATGCGCAATAAGGGAGCAAACGGAAGTTGCGCGATAGTGGAAATGAGCCAAAATAAAAAGGAACAAGGGAGAGGTGCAAGAATGCTACAGGGAAGGCACATGTGGCTGAACTCTAGCCAGACACACAGGGCAGGACAGACACACAGGGCAGGACAGAGAAAGGGCACCCTGAACCCACAGGCACAGGGAAGGTGTGGGGAGCCACAGCCAAACACAGTGCAGAAGGGGGAAGTGCCACACAGCACTGAGGCCACCAGAGGAAGGTGTTCCTGGTGCAGGGAAGTAGCAGCCAGGACAGTGGGGAACACAGAAACAGCTGCCGGGGGACACAAGCCAGGACATGGCCAGTGCCACCATCCAGATGGAGGCAGTAATGAGGGGGTGAGAAGGCAGGCAGCAGGAGGAGGCGTGGCCGTGGAAGGGCCCGTCGGCGGTATGCCCCAACAGGCAGTACCGAGCCCGCACCAGCTTTGAGCTGTACAGCGATACCAAGATCGTGGGCCAGTACCACCTGAATCGGGCAATTCTGAGGTGGCTCTGTGAGCTGTGCAGTGATGTGATGCAGGCACCCACACGACGGAGCCATGCTCTGTCATTGAAGACAAAAGTGACAGCCTGCATGTGCCTGCTCACCATGGGTACCTTCCAGAGACCAACAGGGAACACCACAGGCATAACCCAGTCAGCCGCGTCACGACACCTCACCCAATTCCTCAGCGCACTTCTGCCACATGCTGCGGAGTACATCCATTTCCCCAGCACACCGGCGGAGTGCACAGCAAACATACAGGAGTTCCACGGGGTAGCACGTATGCCTGGTGTGCTAGGGGCAATAGACTGCACCCATGTGGCCATATGCACACCACCTGGCCCCGAAGGGGCTGTATATATCAATCGGAAGGGCTATGCAAGCATCAACTGCCAGGTGGTGTGTGATGCCAGGGGGCGCATAATCAATGTCTGTGCCACATACCCTGGGGGAGCACATGATGCCTTCATCTGATACCAGTCAGCACTGTGCCACAGATTCAAGAGTGGGGACATCCCCACTGGCCACTTAGTGGGTGAGTATGCAAACCACATGGAAAAACATAGAGCTTGGGAGGGGCATGGTCAGAGGTGACATGGGTATTGGCCTAGATGGCCCAAGGCAGGGCAACGCTGATTACCAAACTAACCTCCACCCTCTACACACAGGTGACAGTGGATACCTACTCCGTCCCTGGCTGCTCACACCATACCGGCAGCCCGCGACCCCATCACAGCAATGCTACAATGAGGCACATGCCACCACATGCAATATCATTGAGTGGGTGTTCGAGATGCTGAAGGCATGTTTCCATTGCCCGGACACGTCTGGTGGTGCCCTACAGTACAGCCCCTCAAAGGCCTGTGGGCTATTCCTGGCCTGTTGCATCCTGCACAACATGACCAGCAACTGTGGGATAGCCGTACAGGTCAAAGAGGGTGACAGTGATGGGGACGATGAGGACACTGGTAAAGATGGTGATGGGAAGCCCCCACTTGGGCGACGGGACCCCCGACTGATCCGGCTGGCACAGCTGCACCGGGACACCATCACAGAGGAGCACTTCAGCCAACCCAGGTAAGTCATGGGGCCATGTGCAACCACCAGTGGCAAAGGCACAACCCACAAACACGTATGGACAAACACCAGGGGTGCATGCTGTCAAGGGAAGTGGCCGTGCATGGAACTGCACACACCGCCAGGGATGGGCAAGGTCTAACATGGCACACGGTCATACACACACACACACACACACACACACAAACACCTCACAAGACATGCACAAAGGGTAGGAGGCACGCCGACCCAGACCACCACCCCTAGCCACTCACACGTCCACAGATCACCACGCCCACTGCCTGTCATTGTGCATGTGTCAGATGCTCAGCACCATTGCACAGTGGTGTACAGCACAATGCAGGCATCATCATGCACATGCCACAGCGGACAGCAGCCGGGAGGGTGTGCAGATGGAACGTGTCTGTGCGTGCAGGGCCGGGTACCCCACCCGTGCATTGCACGCTGTATGAGACAATGCACACAGGGCAGCATCAGACAGTAGCCATGCTGGGAGACAGGTCAGTCATGTGCCACAGTGCCACAGCCACCACAGATGCGTGGGCAGCCCCGCTGAGACCTGCCAGCAGTGACAGGCTGACCACTGGCCTCATGGGGTGGCACCAACGGTTCCCCAGGGGTTCCACTGCGTGAACGCGACCGTGCTCATACAGGGGTCTGCAGCACATCGAACATGCCTGCGCCAGGCATGCTCGGGACGCCCACAGCTGAACCTGGTGTCGACAAGGATGGTGTTGCATGACGCCGGGAACAGGGGGTGGACATTGCACTACACGGTGTCTGCGACACATGGTCAAATAACTGTGTGCCCATTGTGGCCATGACAGCTGTGAATGCCTGTGTCTGCCTGTCAATGGCAGTGGTCACATCTTCCCACAACAAGTCCATCCCTGCCAGGAGCAGAGTGGTGTCTCTCCTACGCCGCTCCTCTGCCTGGTGCAGAGCCGCACTCAGTGCATCCACCGCTGTCACAAGCCACATCTGCTGATTGACTGATGCTTGCAGTATGCGGGTGTGCTCATCTAAGAGGTCATCTGCCTGATCAGCATGCTGTCCCTCATGGTGTTCGCGGCCCTGATGGTCATCACCCCTTGAGGGTGGGTGCTGCACACCAGGGCCAGGCCTGGGCATGTCCACAGGTGGTGTACTGATGCCACCCCTGACACTGTACCCCCATGGCCATTGGCTGACTGCTGATACTACCCCTCTGGCTGCCGCTCTCCAGGGCTCAGTGGTGCTGTCACAGTGGCTGCAACAGCCCCACTGTCCTGGACACACACCAGTGCTGCCCCACTGGTGCAGACAGGCACAGGCTGGGACTGTGATGTCACACAGGCCTCCACAGTGTCACCACCCACAGCCATGGCCACGATGTCACCTGCTGTTTGGCCATCCTGTGGTCCACATCTCACTGCCCATGACGTTAGCTCCATCATCATCAGTGATGGATCTGGCACCAGCCCAAGTCTCAGCATGCTGGCATCCATGGATGCTGGCACGCTGGGACACGGGCAGGGCCTCCACCACACCTGCTCCACCAACATCAGTCCGGATGTCCAGGCAGGCCCACTGTTGCCCTGACCCCCATATGCCTGTGGAGGTGGATGGGCCCTCCTCCATCTCCATGCTACTGCCCTCAGTGGAGGAGCCAACCACCACTGACCCATGTAGATGCTCAGGAGCTGTAAGGGAAAAACAGTAGCATTAATGTATGTGACCTACCCTGTCCCCCCCATTGACAGACCAGGACCTACCAAGCAGTGACGGGCTACCACCCGTCTGGAATCCACCACCCGGAACACCCTCGATGGTACAACACTGCATGCTGCCAACAACCCGCTCATCCTGTGGGGTCAGGTGTTGCACCTCCGACTGTCACCCACCGGTCGCAGACCATGCTGCCCTGATGGCAGCCACCTTCTCTTTAACTCTCCACCTGTCCGTGCCCATCTTCTTTTTGCACTCCTGCACGGATCACTGGTGGCTGCCATGCATGTTGACAGCACGCGCCACCTCCCCCCATGCAGCAGCACGGGACTGTGGTGTTCTCTGGCATCCACTGAGCAGTGGCTCCTGGTCAAGGTAGGCCTCTAACAGGGCACCTGTCTCTGCCTTTGCGAAGTTTGGCCTCCTCTTCCTCCCACGTCTCTGTTCCTCTTCCTCCACCTCACGATCGGTCATGATTCATCCTGTGAGAATGACAGGTGTTACCTGTGACTATGCAGTCCCATGCATGTCCCAAACATCACAGTCCACAATCCCAAACAGCATGCAACTCACCGCAATAGACTGCAGTAACCGACTATGGCCAGTGTAGCCCAATGTCGCATTTTTATAGCGCAACCCATGCAAATGAGGTCAGGTGCATTTTTAAGTGGATGCAAATGCAGTGACTGCGACATTGAATGGCTGATTAGATGATCTGCATATGCCGGCTGAATATCGCGCTTTTGCGCTGGCGCATTGTTGGTTGATGCTGGACGAGGCGCAGTTCTGTGACAGCACAGTACACACCTAACTGGCGATGCCTGGGTTGATGACACAGGCACCTGCCATGCTGCTGATGTGCTGTGCATGTGGGAGGCAATGCATGGCACGGCCACCATTGTGCCAGTGGCACTACAGCGCTGTTCGGATATATGATGCTGTGGCACTGGGGCATCGTAGGTGCACTGGGGCAACAGCGCTGTAGGCCACTACAGGAGGTGGCACACAGGCACCCAATCGCACTACACGCATTGGGTTCCAATCGCGCTGTGGCTGTCCGTGCGCCAGAGACCCTTGACCCTGTGCCCGACCTTTGCCCATAGGCACCATGCATCAGGCATGGATGCACCACTATCGCACTGTTCGGTGACAGTGCGATATGGAATGGCAGCACTGTACCGTGCAGCATCTGCACATGGCAGGACCGCGCTGCCGAGTGCCATTTTTAATCCACCACACTGAAGAGATAGTGCAGAGGTGAGCAGTAATGTGGAGCCAGGTTGAGCTTACCAACTTGGTGGCAATAGTGGAGCCCCATGTTGAGGCTTTGCATGCAGATGCACCCCTGGACAGGGCCAGGAGTGCGGTGAGGCAGGAGGTGGCCGACACCCTGGAGGAGGCCACTGGTATGGGGCATATGGCGGAGCAGTGTCACCACCATTAAGGGGACCTGAGGCACAGGGAACTGGACCTGCTTGCCTGCCTGTGGACACGTGCCAGGTGGGGCATGGTGCCATGGCCAGGTAGGTGCCACATCCATACACTATTATCGTCCATATGGGTATCACGGTTGCATGTGTCCAGCACATGGGGGGACCGTCCAGTGTTGGCCGTGGTGGTGGTATCGGGGTGTGGGGTGGATGGGTATGGCTGTGTGGGATTGCACACATATGGGGGTGGGGGGATTTTACTACTGGATTGTACTGATGTTCCTCTCTCTATGTTTGCACCTTAGGGCCCAAAGAACACAGGCAGGCCAGGGAACGGAGGTGCTGCCTGGAGGAGCAGCAGGGCAGGAGGGATAATGGTGGTCAGCGGCACGTGGACCAGCCTGATGATGGTTAGTGCCTTACATCCATGATTACTATTGCATGCTGCATAACTGGGCAGGCAGCGGGGCATGGTCACCATCCATTGACACCACTGCCATGCACACAACTTGTTACAGTCAGCACTGTCCAGTGGCACTGAATGTCTGGGAGTGTGTCAATGGTGGTCCATGCATGCACCGGGCACATGGCTGTGGCACTGCCTTCACACGGCATAGCCAAGTCACTGTACGGCCATGGTGGTGCTGTGCAGGACATGGGTGGTGGGTGTGTGCAGTGGTCCACATGGCTGTGGCTGCCTGGGTAGGCAGGTCTTGTGGACACGGTCACTGTGGGTGGTCGCACACCATCACAGGGGCATGGCACATGGCTGTATGCCATGCACAATGGGTGGGCTGCAGGGGCCTGGACAGTCACACTTATTGACTCTGCTCCCTCGTCCTAGGTGGATGGCAGCTCCAGGTGCTGGAGAGGAGTGTTCAGGAGCTGCTCCAGGTGGCAAGGGTGACACTGGAGCTGTTACAGAGAATCCACCGCCATGGGGTGAGGAGAAGGAGGAGCGGCAGACGTAGGTGCCATGTGGAGGAGGACCGGGGCGCACATTAATGACTCCATGCCCCTACTACCACCTTCCCCCTTTGACCCACCCTCACACCCCTTCTTCCCTCTCCCATATGTTCACCCCTGCCCCTTACCCACCCCCACCTGTTATGTGGCCCTTCCCCCCTCTTGTAAATAGTTGTAAATAGGTTTTGTTACTTCTTTTAAATATAAGCATTTTGTTATGACAACTGTGGTGGTCTCTGATTTGCAGCGGGCTACAGGTGCTCAGCTGCAGTGGTGTGCATGGCGTCAGGGTGGGTGCACGCATGGGCGTGTGTGTGTGTGTGTGTGCAGAGGTGAACTGCCTATGGTGTGGGCAGGGGATCAGTCACTGTCTGTGGTTTGTGTGTTGTACTCTGTGCACTGGATGCCTGTGTGCAGTGGTCCACGGGGCCTGCACTGTGTGCATGGCACCCCTGTCAGACCATCCATGGCCTGTGCAGCTGACACCCTTGCATGTCTGTGATATGCACGTCTGCTGGCGTGTCAGTGGTGGTTGTCCATGCTGGATAACAACTGTACCCGGCACAATGCCAGGTTGCCTTCCATCACCCGTATGGTGCACTTCTGCCTCCGGTGGCACTGTGGCCTCCGCTGTTGTTGTCCCCCCTCCATGCTGTTGCTTGTGCCTGTTGCAGGGGATGTGCTCCAGTGTCTGTCACCTGTGCTCCCGTGGCATGCTGGTGGCATACAGCTTCATGGTGCCTGCGCAGGGTGGCTGGCACACCTGTGCAATGTAGGGGTGCTGGCCATCTGTACATGTCAGCCATGGCCACACGCCAGTGGCTTGGTTGACCCACTACTGTGTCCCTGTGTTGGTGTGCCCTTGGGTATGGCTGGGTGTTTGTCCATGCACTGTGTTGCATCCTGTGTGGTGCATGCTTCCATGCTACACTGTGCGTGTCTGTGCTGGCTGTTGTGGCCAGTGCTGGGGTAGGATGTATCCTTGGGAGGGTGTGCAGGGTGCTGCACCACTGGAGGTGGGGTCCGGGGCATGCCCTGTTGCATGTGGGGTACCTCGTGTGGCAACACATGGTCAGTCTCTCAGCTGTACCTCAGGGGGGACGTGCAGGGTGGCACTGTGTATGCTGTTGTTGCCCTGCTGTCTGCTGCCGCCTGCAGCAGGGTGCACATGGTAGGGATGCCTTGCATGGCTCCATGGTGCACAGGGTTGCATTGTCACAGTGGGGGTGGTGGCATGCATAGGGTGTCCTGCACTGTTGAGCGCTACTCCTGGGAAGGGTGTATGGTGATTGTGGTGCAGGGTGTGCTCTGCATTGGTGGGATGGGGTGCCACAGGGTGGTTGGCCCTTCTTGTGTGATAGTCACAGCTTGCCAGGGGGTTTGCTGGGGCACCATGGCTCGGCTGTGGGTTGGCTGCTGGTATCCACGGGCCGGTGGTCATTCCAGCTCTCCCCTGGTTGTGCAGTGCATGGGGTGTGGGGGATGATGTCTGTTCTGCTGTGTGCTCCTCTGCCCATCTGTGGCATGGGTGGTGGGCCCCTGCATCCCTGGTTGTGCTGTTGCATTGCTGCCTGCTGCAGGGGGCATCCCTGGTTGCACTATGGCGCATCTGGACTGCTCCACCGAGCATCCCTTGTTGCGCTATGGTGCATCAGATATGCTCAGCTTCACATCCCTAGTTACACTATGGTGCAGGTGGTGTGATATTCAGTTGTCGGCCATAGGCACATCTTGGCCTGCGCAGTTTTTGAATATCGTGCTTCTTGTGCATGGGTGCAGTGGACTTGCGCTTGCTCCTGCTGTTACGCTCTTTTTGGGCACAGTCTGAATATCTCAGCCCATGAGTACAGATGGGGCAGGAAGTGAGATACTGTTAAAAGTGAGTAATAAGCAACTTTACAAAATGCAGCTAAGAGGAGTTGACAAGGATCACAGACATAGAGTGCATACACACATGATAATTATCTATTGTACAAAACATAATCTGTATTTTTTACCAAGTGCAGTCGGTGCAGTTACAATGAAATACTGGTTGAAAATGAGAGAAATAGCAACTTTACAAGTGTAACTCAAGAGTTGACAGGTACATAAGCAGAAAACCAACTAGTTAACATTGAGGGCAGAGGTAGCGAAATGTTGCAGTAAGCAGTTACCATCAGGACTACAGTTTGGCCACCCCCCCCAGTCAGGAACTACTGAAGCATAGGCACAGGAGAGGGTAGAGGCACAGGTGCAGCAGAAAAAGGAGGAAGGAGGGGTACACCCCACAGGGTTGGGGGGGGTTGAGGCTACCTGGGTGAGCATTTACAGTGAAAATCCCCAAGTAGCCAGGTTTTGAAACTAGTTCTGAAGGTGAGGCGAGAGGAGGCTGATCTGAGGGATGGGGGTAGGTTCTTCCACAGGGTGGGGGCTGCAATCAGTAATGCTTTACTTCCCATACAAGTTGCAGCTCTAGGAGCTTCAAGGGGTGGCACTATCAAGGAACGAAGGGTTCTAGAAGACTGCCTAATCTTGAGGAGGGAGGAGAGTGGGGACACATTCCCAGTCCTGAGGGTGCTGTTGACGATACAGCCAAGGGCAAAGTCAGAGCAACCTTTGAGCATTAGCCAGCTGAGGGACCGGTATAGGTCACAGTGATGGGTAGCGAATGGGGTAAGTAGGGCAAATTGGCAGATGTTGTTGTAGACAGAAGCAAGTCGAGCTTGATGGGCTGTGGATATGCTTGAGTATATAGGAGTGCAGCAATCTAAGATGGGAAAGAGATTTCCTACCACGATAGCCAGGTGGGCCTCCGTAGACAAGTAGTGTTTGATATGATAGGCCGCCCCAAGTTTATGATTCACTCTGTGAGCAGCAAGGTTATTGTGTTCAGCAAAGGAGAGGGAAGGGTCCAGTGTCACTCCCAAGTATTTAAGGAAGGGGACATTCTCGACGGCAGGGGCATCAGGAGAGTAAACATGGAAGGAGGAGTTGGCCTTGTGTGCTTTGGTAAGGTAAGGTTTGGACCCAAACAGCATAACCTTTGTTTTTGGTTTTTTCATTCACCAAGAACAAATTGGACATGAACCACCTGTGGGCAGAGCAATAGCTATGTGTGAGGATGGAGGACATAGGAGGGATAGACTTTTCACTATGAAATAGGACAAGATCATCCACATAGAGAAGGGAGTCACAGGTATGGCTATCAGTGGGGATGGTATTTATAAAGATGGAAAAGAGAAGAGGTCCAAGAATGAAGTCCTGGGGAAAACCTGTAGTAACTGGTTAGGCAAGGGATATAGCGTGGCCAATGCAAACAGTTTTGGAGCAGTCAGAGGGGTAGCTCTGAAACTAAGTTGTGGTGTCTGGGGATCAGTCAATCTGGGGTAATTTGGAAAGGAGAAGGCCATGGTTTAACATATCAAACACCTTGGAGAGGTCAACAAAGACGGCACCAGTGGCGGTACCACTGTCCATGTTACAAAGGACATGGTCAGTGAATACAGCAAAGGCTGTCGTAGTGCTGTGGTTTTTGTGAAAACCGTGCTGCTGGTTGCACAGCAGGTTGTATTTCCCAAGGTGTTCAAACAATTAGTGATAGACAACCTTCTCGAGAAGCTTGCTAAGTGAGGGAGAATTGATATGGGTCGATAGTTGTCAGAGGAGAGGGGGTTTCCAGCTTTAAAGATGGGTACCACGTTAGCTTATTTCCATGGGTCAGGGATAGAGGAGGTGGAAAGGGCCAGGTTGAAGATAAAAGTGAGTGGTCTGGAGATTGCAGGGAAGACTAGTTTTAGCATAACAGGGGAGAGGCCGTTCGAGCCAAGGCTACCATGGGAAGGGAGAGTCCTTAGCAGCTTGGAGGTTTCCTTTTGGGAAATAGCCTTAAAGTAGAAAGGGGGGGAGGGAGCAGAGCTAGGAGAGCAGGGAAGGGGTTGGGGATGTGGTACTAGCCCCTGAGTAGAAAGGGGGGAGGGGTGGTGCTAAGAGAGCAGGGAGGGGGTGGAGATGTGCTACTAGTACCGGAGTAAGTTGCTAAATGTACTGGAAGCTTACTAAGAAGGAACAGTAAATTCCTTGTTGAATGGTTGGGCAACTTCGGTGGGTTCAGTTAGCTGCCCTGAAGGTGAGTCGAGTTGAATGACATTACAGTGTGGGCGAGGGTTGAGAAGAGAGCTAATGGAGTTCCAGAATTTTCTGGGGTTACTGAGGATCTCCTTCTGGCGGATGAGATAGTAGTTACATTTCAGGGATTTAGTCATGTATTTGCATTGATTGTGCAGTTGCCGATAACTATTTCAAAAGCTTGTTCAGGGAGACAATCTTTGGGCAGCCCACTTATGGTCTCTGTCTTTCATGAGGGCTAATAGGTCTTTGGTTATCAATTGGGGCTCCTGCCTCTAACTCTACATGTTGTAATTGGGAAATGATGGTCCTGGATTGTAAGGAGGGCATTGATGAAGAAAACAATGGCAGAGCATAAGTCTGTAATGGTGTAGAGGTCCTGCCAGTTTACGGCCTTTACATCATCCAAGAGGAGAGAGGTGTCGGAGCAGTTGAAATTGTGGAAGGAGAGGTACTTTGCAGGGGGCGAGTAGCCTTGGAGGACCATATGTCATATGTAGGGGAGTGGTCACTAATGGAATCAGCAAACATACCTGCCTGAATCACTCTGTCATCCTAGTTTATAATCACCCAGTCAAGTAGAGTGTTGGTAGCAATGCAAGGGTTGAGACGAGTGGGAAGTATGATGGTTTGGACCAAGTTGTGTTGTTTCAGAAGGTTGGCATGATCAAGTGCATGGGTGCTTAGCCAATTAAGATTATAGTCACCAAAGAGAATGGTGTCTCTGAAAGGGGATAGAGACCCATAGCCAGTCAGGAGATTCTGAAGACCATCCGTGTCCCCAGTGGGAGGGTTATAACAGCACCCCAAGTATAGTTTCTTAGCCAAACCCAGAGTGACCTCTAGAATTATCCATTTATTTGGGGAAAAGGGCTCTGAGCAGAGTATGGCAGTAGCAGATAAGGGTTCCCTAGTGTATATGGCAACACCACCACCCTTCTTTTTACCGGGCCTGTCCTGATGTAGCATGGTGTACCCAGCCAGGTGATACATGGTGTCAGTGTGGTGTGACTTCAGCCATGTCTCAGAGAGACAGAGAGCATGGGGATTATGGCGGGATACCCATGCTTCAAGACTGGGGTATTTGGGTGGACCGTCGATGCAGCGGTAGGTTTACCGCTAGCGGTGCCCGCGATCCAGGTTCGGGAATGGACTCAGGTAACTGGAGGGCCGGCCAGGGGGAGAATGATAGAGCACCCATCAGCCGCTCTCCTTCTCTGGGGTGGGGAGGATTGCCTGTCCCGCTACTCTACCGCCACCTGGGTGACCACATGTGTCGGTGCAGCTGGGACAGTCAGTGGGGAGGGGAAGACGCAGACCGAGAGTCGGGAGGAGATTGCACATCAATATATGCCTCACCCATTGGCTCTCCTTGTGTGTCTATGTCCTCGAGGGGAAGGACACCAGAAAACCAGGAAATACCCCATGGGACTCCCAGTAGACGGAGCTCCTTGTCATGATCCCCAATGCCCCTACCGGCGCCAGTACCAGCATCTCCCGATGAAATATAGACACGTTGGGATGTAAGGGCCCCACCCCATACTCGCCTGAGCTCCGTGGGGATGGACTGCACTGGTCACCGGCTAGCAGGAGCGGAGATGAACAAGGCCATTGGAGACTCATGAAGAAATGGGAGTTCAGCGGTGAGAAGGGGGCATAAAGAGAAAATAAAAAAAGAAGATTGGGGTATTTGGCAGGGAGGCTGCAGATGTTCATGTGGCAGTTTTTAAGTCAAAGGACCTAATCCAGCTGCAGTCCATGGAAGTGATATAGGTGTTAACAGGGTCAGGTTGCTCTCAATGTCCCCTGCTAGAAGTAGCAGGGAAAAGAGGAGGAGATAAGGGCAACATGGCCAGGCAGAGGAGAGAGAAAGTGTGTTTAAAAAAATAACCTGTCTCCGCTCCAGTTTCGATAGAAATAGATGAGTGAGGGGACCAAATGGTGTTAGCTCTCACCTTACTTGCACAAGTGACAGTTTAGATAGACATATGATCATTTGGAGATGGTCAGGTTCAACTTGATTTTGGGCTAGAATCAAGCCACATGCATCCACTAACAATAGTGTACCTATAAGCAATGCAGCCAATAGGGGGAGGAATAAGGAATTCATGGTGCCTGCAAGGTAGTTGCCTGGAGTAGCCAGGCTGGAAAAAACAATGAAGTTCAAAGACACACCAAGGTGGTAGGTAGGGGGTGGCTGATGAACAAGAGTGTGCCACAAACACCAGATGAAAGTGTTTTGGGAAGAGAAAGGGTGAGGCAGCAGTGTATAGAGGACAGAGCAGTACGAAATTTGTTGGGATTTAGGTGATTTAAGTTAGTTACTATTTCATTTGTGGTGCAGGGGGAAAAAATATCAAACTGAAGGGGAAGAGGTAAAGGGGTGAAAGTAGAAAAGGAAAGATGAGAAATACAAAATAAAGAGTAACAGTAATTCTATGGTCAAGTTAGTTAAGCAGAAAAAGACAGCAGGCTCCCTCTATTGGCAGCTAAATATAGGCTGCAAACAGGAAAGTGGGGAGTTAGTCATGTGACACGTAGGAGCTATAAAAGTACAACCAGCTAAGGGTGGGCGTAGTGGGGATAAGGTGGGGAGCAGCTGCGGGAAATTGTACAGCAAATGAGTGGTCACTAACTCCAGAAGTTAAGGATTAAAAAAAAAAGAAATAAGCGCTGTGCCTTCTCGGGATCGCAGCATAATTAGAATGGCAACACAACACAAAAAAAGATTAACTGAGTGTTTCTGGAGTGTGGCTTGCATTATTCTGTACACACTCTGCCTACTAGATAACTTGCAGACAGAGCAGTAAGCAATGAATTAACAAAATGGACCTTGTTAGGTTAAGGATAAAAACTGACCTATTTAGTTTAAAATATAGAAACAGACATTGATTTGATTAAAATATAAATTAAAATGAACACTCTGACTGCTGTGCCTTAAGTACAAACAAGTAATGCTAGTCAGAGCCATTTGAAGCACGGTCACTAAATTACACCAGTATGTGAGTGGATTTACAAGGTACTGGTAGTGCAGCAGGAGCAAAAAGGCACCAAGATTCAAACTCCAGGACAAAGGAATGTAATGGCTGGTCCCCTGAAGGTTCCTATAGAGTGTACCTTTAGGCTTCTGTTGATGGGTGGGGGAGCAGCTCCTTGGGCTGATAGTAGCCCTGCTCACAGTCGGGGGGCTTTAGGCTTCTGCTGATGGGTGGGGGAGCAGCTCCTTTGGCTGATAGTAACCCTGCTCAAAGCCGGGGGGTGGGGGCTTTAGGCTTCTGGTGATAGGTGGGAGCAGCTCCTTGGGCTGATAGTAGCCCTGGTCAAAGCCAGGGGAGCTTAAGCTCTAGTGATGGGTGGGGGAGCAGCTCCTTGGGCTGATAGTAACCCTGCTCAAAGCCGGGGGGTGGGGGCTTTAGGCTTCTGGTGGTGGGTGGGGGAGCAGCTCCTTGGACTGATAGTAGCCCTGCTCAAAGCCTGATTACATAGCCTTCACAAATGCCTAAATTTACAATTATATTAAAAACATGTAAAAACATTGTTTGTGTTCCCTCTAAAGTCAGCTCTGTATGTAGCTCCCCTCAATGGTGTAATTAGTTGTGCTTTATCCAATTACATCCTCTGTTGCAACCATTCATTGTCTGCAGATGTTGACACCACTACTTGGGCAAGCTGCTACCTTGAGGGACACTGAGCATGTTGAGGAGCTGCACTGTTTTCATCTGTGCAGTAGCCCATACAAGCATCACTGTCAGCTTTGGGAGCCACTGACTGACTGCAACTGAATGTGCCACTAGCTGGCGTACCTATGTGGTGCATGGGTGTGAGACCTCATACAGAACTGCCTTTAAAGAACAGGTAGACAGAAACAACAAGCAGTTGTTAATGTCAAATGTTTCCTTGCATGGTGTATGTGATGGTGTTGGTGTCTTTCCGTTGCATTCTCAGTGAAAGCTGGTCAGTCATTTTGCTGATGATCTGCTTTCCCATAAATAAATATTTCCCTGCACTCCAACCAGTATCTGTACACCATAGATACATATTCAAAAGCACACTGCTGAAATCTACAAAAATTAAAAAAAGGAAGCCTAAATACAGCATAAGTGGTAGTATACCATGAGTTGCTTTATTCAGGCTCATAGCTGACTGACAAGTGCAATGTGCAATACAACATACAAAGAAAATGTGTTAGTCAAATCAAATGCGGCTATGCTAGTACAAGTGACTTATGGAAATATGTGCAGTTCAGTTATGACATGTCTCCGTTACCGCCCCTAATATATTAAGTGTCATGAGGAACTGATTTAACTAACAGATTTTCTATTCATGCATTGCAAATTTCACTTCTTAGTCATCTGTGCATCTGAATATAGAGGCTCATGGTATCTAGCAGTGTGCTACTAAATATGTATGTAAGGTGTACCAGACACTAGCTGGAAGTGCAAGGAAATTTTAATTTGTGGAGAAGTTATTTCACTATTTTCCTGGGCATAGCCAGACCAATTTTAAGTGCACCACCCCAATTATTGTTGCAAGTAAGCAGCATATAGGGAGCACCTGGTGACATGTGTAGTCAGCTTTGTCCAGTTACCACTCTCACTGCCATTAGGGAGCTTTGTGCTGATGAGGTGAAAGTGCTGCCAGCCCTGCTAAAAGTGCAGTCTTGTAATTTCTGGTTCTTGATGGCACAAACATTTTACCAGGAAAACTATGCAGTATTTTACCTTTAAGCTGAGTAGACACAGCCTGCATCACAGACTCAGAAGCAGGAAGGTGGATCTCAATGGAGTGAACTGGCTCCTAGGATGGAGTGAGTAATGAGGAGAGGGCACCCCAAAAAGAAGCAGGAGAGACAACCGAGAGGAAGGAGGACAGACACAAGGAAGAGCAACTGCAGACAAGCTAGAGCAAGAAAGAGCTATGTGGGGGCAATGGAGGACCACCAACTGAAACGATGCAAGGTGGTAAAGCAGCTGCAGGCAGCAGGGGGGAGGAACAGAAAAGGGGCAAGTAAAAAAATGGGGGAATCATGATCCACAAAATCATAAAACTGCTCAGCTGCTTGCCGTGCTTTATGCAAATGAAAGGAGAGAAGCACTTTCTCATTGAAGTGCTTCACTCCTTTCAAGTATGCAAAGTTTCAGTCCATAAAAATTTACCCACTGTCATCGTTGGCTTGCGTGCTCATTGGTCTGTCTGAGACGAGCCCAATTCAGCTTGACCTGCATTGGACATAGCACTGACAAACCTCTGAAATGCTGTTCACTGTAAAAAAATGTTTCCTGCACAATCGCAAGGAAACATAAAAACATTTGTCAACTACAGGAGTTGATCCTTCTTACTCTGGTTTTTGTGGATTTTTATCTGCTTTCCAAAGGGGTCCTCCAACAAATATTTATATTGGGCACTATGCACTAACATAAAAGTTGCCTACACACCACACATCCGAGGTGTGTAGGTAACCTTAAGTGTGAATGCCGCACAGCGGGGGTCCCCCGGCATCATTCATCATGGGCACGCAAGACACATATGTGCCCGCCTCCCAGGACAATCGAGGAGCACCTTGCCAGGGGTGTGTTGGGAGTGTACTTGCATTACATGACATGCACAAAGCCACATAGTGCCAGTCTCAGGGGGTGCTGGGTACACCAGCAAAGACAAGGCATACCCTGGTATGCACCCCCGTATTCTCTGACCACTGGGCATGACGACATCAGGCAATGGATGTCCGTGCCTCCCCAGCCCACTAGGCTACAGGGGAGGGCTGGTGTGGTGGCTCAGGCTTGAGCCTGGTGGGTGGTCTGCTGTTGCCACAGTATGAGGCATCCTCCTGGACTGTGTGCCCACTGTAGGGGCACAGGGGATCCACTGTGTCATCCAGTAAGGGCATCCAATTGAATGTCTGCCCAGGTCCATGACTCATCTCCCCAACCGCCTGCACAGCCATGTGCACCAAAGAGGAATGGCTGCAGACAGGCACCCTGCGAGTGCATGCAGTCATGCATGCTGCGCACCCTGCACCTGTCCAATGCCAGAAAGGTAAGCTGGCAGGGTATATGCCTCAGGCATGTATAACCCACCCATTAGTGCATAGGGCTAATTGTTAGTTAAACAGTAGGCATACTGTAACAGTTGGTTTATTTTATTAGAAATTAACCATGAAAGGAAAAACAGATAAACAAGAAGGGAACCATTATGCTCTATGAAGTTTTTTTTTTCATGATCCATGAGATGTTTTTCAAAATTTCTTGTCTTTTTACCAAAGGGAGGGTCAAATTCCTTATGGTACAAAGCTATTAATAACCTGCGTATTATAACTTCTAACAATAAAGTAATACATGACATTTCTTTTTCATACTTTTCCAATGTGGGGCAGTGTTTTCAGCTTAGCTGTATCCTTCTACCTGGTCCATACTGCAGCATGTACACCAGTGTATTAATTTGCTCCATGCTTTTTTTTTTTTTGTAATTTAGTAAGTTTTATTGAATTTTTCTTTTTAAGAAAAGGCAAAACAATCCAAAACATAACTGCATATACAAAATAATACATAATATATGCATACAATTCTTGGTGAGTATATCTTCCAAAAGAATACTAATTACATAATTAAGGAATCAGCACATAAAATAAACCTGAATAGGTCCCTCCCCCCACCCCCACCCCACACAGCACTCACAGGAGAAAGAAAGTTATTAATCACTGGAAATTCTAGGCAGATAAGACTAAACCACAGGAAAAATTAATCATTGGACAGAGACCACTGACAAATCACATCTAAGTGATAGCATATATTAACCTCATAATTGCTGGAGCTGGGAGTAAAAAGAAGCCCAACACTTTTGAAATTTGAACCAGGCCCCAGCTGACCATGCAACAGCTCATTCAGTGGCTAAAGCTGTTAGGAGTTCCTGGTACCATTCAGCAAAAGTAGGCATCCAACTATTCTTCCAATGATGCAAAATAATTAACTTAGTAACTGATGCTACTAGAGTCATATGGCATTTGAGATTTGCTGATCGTATCATAGAATAATCTCCCAGCAAGCATATTTCAGGAGTAAAAATTGGCTGAGAGAGGAAGTATAACTTGCAATTTGGACTGCACTAACTGCCATAGTGCCCTAATTTTGGGACATGTCTACAGTTTGTGATATAAAGATCCTTCAGTTTCCCCACATTCCTCACAGCTAGAGGATGACTTCTTACCCATTCTGTATAATCTTACTCGGGTAAAATATAAATTATGTTACACTTTAAATTGCATGAGATGTAATCTATCTTTCTTTATGTATCTAGTAGCATTAATCCAGATAGTATGCCAAAATTCAGGGGTTTTATCTAATTTTAGTGCTGATCTCCAGTAAAAAGCCTCAGGAGAGATCACCTTATTCCCATATAACCCAGCGATTGGTTTAGGTCGAGAAGCTAGAACATTTATATCACTAAACCAGGCTCCTACTTTAGAATTCCATGGGGCAGGGCCGAGGAGATGAGTCACTGTAGATCGAATTTGGATCAGCTTAAATGTCTCTCTGAAAGGTATAATAAATTTAGATTTTAGTCTAACAGGAGACAGTACGTGGTCTCCCCCAACTAGGTCTTGGAGAACAAGTCCCGCCAATGGAGAACAAAAGGATGTTGGAATAGGCTTCCCATCTATGCATATATTAAGATTATTTATTAATGGCTGAGTTTGATCTTTTACAGGCATCCACCCAGATTTCCTGCATAATTGTATGTGGGCTTGCAGATCCCACCCCAGTGGCAAGTCCTTAAGATCTCTAGGAAAAGTAGCTAAGACAAGATATGGTAGTGCTTTATGAGAAAGATAATAACTTTTCAAGAGCAACTGCTCAATTTTCAGCCAGTCTGGAGAATAGTCTGTATAATGCTCGGATAGGTAATTTTTGAAAAACTTTGAACTGTGGATTGCTAAATAATATAGGAAAAAGTTAAGTAGCTGTAACCCTCCTTCTTTCTTAACCCTGGTCAGTTTAGAATCAAATCAAATCAAATCACTCTTTATTTATAAAAAAGGTGCCTTTCTAGAAACCAAGGCGCCTGTACAACATCTAATTAAAAGATCAATAAATAACCAATAAAAAAGGTTAGGACTAAGAATAAAAGATAACAACATCATTCAAAAGTCAGGAAATGCTAGGCTAAAAAGGTAGGTTTTCAAAGCCTCCTTAAAACTTTGTACGGTCAGGCAGTCTCGTACCCAATGAGGTAGAGAATTCCACAGGGTCAGGGCCATAAAACTAAATGCCCTTGCCCCAGATGTCTGAAGACGAACCCTGGGAATCTCTAGCAATCCCTTATCAGAGGATTGGAGAGGGCAGAGGGGACAGTAGGGTTGAAGAAGATCTTGCAGGTAACTAGGTCCCTGATCGTGTAGGGCCTTATAGGTCAGCAAACAGACCTTGAAGGTGATCCACCACTGAACTGGCAGCCAGTGCAGAGCACGGAGCACAGGCGTTATATGACTGGTCCTAGAGGTACCAGTCAACAGCTTGGCTGCCACATTCTGCACCAGCTACAGGTGGTGGATATCAACCCCCAGTAGCCCATGGTGAAGGGCATTGCAGTAGTCAAGGCGGGAGGTAACGAAGGTGTGGACCAAGGTTGGAAGATCGTCAGAGGGAACCAGATGCTTTACCCGGGCAATATTTCTCAGATGATAAAAAGAGGTTTTGATGACTGCTGACACCTGTAATTTAAGGGTCAAGCAGTCATCAAACATAATGCCCAAGTTCCGAACCTGGTCTGAAGTAGTCAACTGGGCACCTCCAAGCCAAAGACCAGAGTGTGAACCTGCCAATAAACTCGCCTCCTGACGACCTGGGTCCACAACCAACACCTCAGTTTTTTCTGGGTTTAACCACAGTCAGATCACATTCATCCAGTCCTGGATCTCGGCAAGACAGCTGTTAAAGACTGAAACAGCATCTTCCTGGCTGGGCACAAAAGACATGTACAGCTGAGTATCATCTGCATAGCAGTGAAAACTCAAGCCGTACCGCCTATTGATCACTTCTAACAGCAGCATATACACCGCAAACAACATAGGTGCCAAGATGGAGCCCTGTGGCACCCTACAGGATAGGGAGAATGGAGCTGAGGAAAAAATCCAAGACACCACCCTCTGAGTCCTACCCTCGAGGAAAGATCTAAACCATCTGAGGACCGTCCCAGAAAGTCCACAGGTGAATCGCAGGTGCTCCAACAACACACCATGGTCTACGGTGTCAAAAACTGCAGAGAGATCTAGAAGAACCAAGATGGAACGGGTCTTCTGATCTCTCATCATTAGGAGGTCATTTAATACCTGGACAAGGGCTGTCTCAGTACTATACCTCTTCCTAAATCCGGACTGGAGAGAATCATAGACATTGTGACTGGTCAAATAGTCATCCAACTGCTATGCAACCACCTTCTCAATAACCTTACCCACAAAGGGCAGGTTAGAGACAGGTCTGTAGTTAGCCAGACAGTCCGGGTCCAAGGAGGGCTTTTTAAGGAGTGGTCAACCACAGCCTCCTTCAGGGATCTGGAAAGATCCCCCTCTCCAAGGACATCCAGACTATCTCAGCAAGGACAGGGCTGATTTTATCCACACAGCCTACCAAAAGGCACGTAGGGCCTGGGTCCAAACCACAGTTGATCGGACACAAAGATTGGATGACCATCTCAATGTCATTGATTGTGGGCCGGTTGAAGTCACGCCACACAACTGGGCATCCAACATCTCCTGCCGACCACCACAACTCCCATTAGGGAGGGACAGACGGATCTTGGACCTGATTGTGGCAACCTTATCTGCAAAGAATCAAGCAACCTCCTCACACCGTTCTTGTGAAAAAGCAGTTCCAGGCTGAAGACAGATTGGATTGCACAATCTGTCCACAGTCCGGAAAAGCTGGGCTGGTCGATTCTGCACAGCAGCAATTTCCCTGGACAGGAATTCTGCCTTCTTACGGGTAATTGCTGATTGATAAATCTGGTAGTGATCCTTCAAATTAAGTCTGTCACCCTCCAGACCCAATTTCTGCCAGCACCTCTCTAGCCTTCGTCCCACTCTCCTCAACTCCCTCAGAGTCTCGTCAAACCAAGGAGACCTGGGGCTTCGAGTGAGGGGATGAACACAAACAGGAGCAATGGAATCCAGGGCCTCAGTCAACGCCTTATTATAGGCAAGTACCAGGTCCCCTGGATCCAAGCATTCACTCAGTATACCCGATAGGTCCAACACCGCCATCAGGCTATCAGGGGACACACCCCTCGAAGGGCGGTACCGGACCATCTCTGTAGGGGCAGACCTATTGGGGGGGCCAGAAAACTGAACTCGATGGTATGATGGTCAGACCACCTGTCTGGTTCCACCACCAAGTCAGATATCTCCATCCCCATAAAGAACACCAAGTCCAAATATTGACCAACAATATGGGTTGAGGAGGAAATAACCTGTGTGAAGTCCAGCAAAATAATTTACTGGAGGAAATCCTGACCAAATTGTGAGAGTTCATCATAGGCCTAGGCATTGAAATCCCCTAGGATCAGTCATCTGGGAAACTCCAATGTCAGGTAGACAATAAAGTCCATGACTTTCCGCAGGAAAACATTCCCACCTCCTGGTGGACGGTAGATGAGAAGGATCCTGCACCCCACACCCTCACCCATGATACATTCAAAGGAGTTAGTGGTCCCTAATGGTACCTCCATCAGGTTCAGTTCTGATCTAAAACAGATGGCAACACCCCGGCCCCCATGATCCAAGCTTGGGCGGTGTATCACAGAGTACCTGGCTGGAATTCCTGATGCCAAAATGGGACCAGCATTCTCATCCAGCCAGGTCTCGGTGATGCAAGCAAGGTCAGATGATCCAACAAGATCTGCTATCATAGCAGTCTTGTTCTTAATAGGCATTGCACAACACCGCCCGAGTAGGATGAGCCACCGAGGAAGACCCTATTACCTGCCTGCTATAAGCAGCGTCCTTGGGTATGGGAACCAGACAGGGAAAACACCCCTTTCCTGAGCCCATTTCACCCCAGGGCATCTCCTTGTCCCTACTATCCCAATCTGCCCACTTCTTTCCATTCCCCCACCAGGCCAAGCCCACGCCCTCGCCCTCCTAACAATCCCCAGAGCCCGGCACCTTCTATATACCTCTGGGGATAGTGAGGGACAAGAAAAAGGGTGGAGGTCCATAAACCTGGAGGGGAAAAATTCCTGCCCATTGTTATACCACCCCAACACATCTTCACCACACTACGCAGTAGCCAAGCACACAATACTCAAGTCGAACTCTCAATCTTTCACACCACTTCCACCATACAATAATCAATAAACCAACACTCCCAACCCCACAATACAAACAGTATACAATAATATTCTAGCACAGAGTAAATAAGTAATTTCAAAAGGAAAAGAAGATAGGCTGCACAAGCTCTCCAAATGCAAAACCATTAACCTCTGAGGAGCTCTGACCTTCCCAGAGAAAATAATAATAATTGCCTCCCGGCCCTATCTCACACCTAGGTTGGGAGAACAGTTAGCAGTTTAAACAAGTAATCAGTTTAAACAGGGCACTCTCACTGCGCACTAGTTTCAAGATAATACCAGAATAGGCTCTCTTTGGGGGTTTCCCAGCCCAAATAAATCTGGAACATAAAAAGTGCAACCCCGTAAACCACTTATTGGGTAAATTTATATTGAGCATAGTCAAGGGGTATAAAAGGCGAGGAAGCACCATCATTCTAACCACATTTATTCTCCCCCATAAGGAAAGGGGCAAGGACTGCCAATGCTGGAGGTCCTCTGACAGACTTTTAATCACTGGATCAAGGTTCATTGTTTCCAATTTAGACAAGTCACGGCTCACTTTAATACCCAAATACGGTAACGCAGTGGGTTCCCACTGCAAGCCCATTTCCATTACTAAGGATTTAGTACAATAGGGGGATAAAAAGTAAACTATTGTTTTATTTCTGTTTAATTTATAGCCAGAAAATTAACTGAAAGCATTAGTAATTCCAAAGGCCTCAGTCAAGGACAAGCGCCAGTTAACCAAATGTAACAACAGATCATCTGCAAAGACAGAAATGTTATATTGTTGATCTTTTATTGAAATACCCTGAACCTTGTTTTCTAATTTCAACTTGTGTATTGGGGTTCAATTTAGAGGTTGAATAAATATGGAGAAAGGGAACAACCTTGCCGTGTCCTGCTGGCAAGCTAAAACACATTCACAATCTCATTGTTACAGGACACCCGGACTGAGGATCATGAATACAGTACCTGCATTTTTTGAATATAGTCTTCTGGGAATCCAAATTGCTTAAGAACTACAAATAAGTAAGGCCAAGCAACCCTATCAAAAGCTTTCTCTGCGTCTAGGGTGACTAGAGCTGCTTCTAGAGCTGGATCCCCAGATGCAGAGATGAGACAGAAAAGCTTTCTAAAATGATCACTCACATTACAGCCCGAAATAAAATCCATATTCTCAGAACTAATTAGGGTAGACCAAACTGCAGACAAGCGTATAGCTAAGATTTTTGCATATAGCTTTACATCATTATTAATTAGTGAAATAGGACAATAACTTTCCAGTTTCAAAGGGTTTTTTCCAGGCTGTGGAAGTAAAATAATGTGGACCTCAAACAAGGATTTTTCCATGACCGGTGTAGATGACCAAAAATTAAAGACTGAGGTTAACAGTGGGGTTAAGATTGGCAAAAAGTTTTTGTAAAACAAAGCTGTATACCCATCGGGCCCTGGTGCTTTGTCCAAGGGTAATGAGATTATGGCTTGCTGAACTTCCTGTTCTGTAATAGGGCCACTCAGCTTCTTTTGGAGATCCAGGGTAAGAATAGGCAGATGGGCCTGTTTAAGGAATTGCATCATCTGAGGGTCATCGGGCGACCCAGGACTAGAAGGGGTATATAGTTTCTGATAGTGAAGATGGAACATTTCCAGAATCTCTTTTGCGCTGTTAGCAACAGTTTCAGTGTCGGGGTGTGCTAAAGCCGGAATCCACCAGAATGAGCTTTGCTGTTTTAATTGCATAGCCAATAGCTTGCCAGCTTTTTCACCTTGACCGATATAGATGGCTTTCATGTGAGAGGTCACCTTGTCCACCCTGTCCAGCAAGTAGGTCGCATATTGTGTTCAAAGCCTTGCTAATTCGTTGCGATCTGCCTCTGATGAGGCTGGAGAAAGAGATCTCTCAATTGCCCTAATTTGTTTGAGCCAGGTATCAACCTGGGACTGGACTGTCTTTTTGCGTATTGTGGCAAGGCAAATGACTCACCCCTCCAAGTAGATTTCAAGCCGCCGCCCGGAGGGTATCGAGGCTAGAAACAGAATTACAATTCCAGTCAATGGTTTGTTGCAGGAATCTCAAAAATCTTTTTACTAAAGCCTGGTCTTTAAGAAGGAGATTGTTAAGGGATCATGTATAGGAGCGAATAGAGAACTGTGAGAATTCTATGACCACTTGAACTGGGGAGTGGTCTGATATCACTCCAGGGTGTATCATACTGTTTCTTACCTGAGATAGCAATGTTTTACTTATAAGGAAGTAGTCCAGCCTAGAGAGGACTTTGTGAGGGACTGAATAGAGAGTAAAATTAATAGTAGTCGGATTTAAAGTTCTCCAGGGGTCAGCCAATCCTAAATGATCAATTAATTCCCTTAAGGCTCTCTGTGCAGGGGAGAGATCCACTGAGGTCCTGTATGATCTGTCAATATCATTGGCAAAGACCAAATTAAAATCCCCTCCCAATACACAAGGTAAATGGGATAACAGTGCCAACTCTGACATCACCTTCACAAAAAAAAGAAGGTGAATCAATATTAAGACCTTAGATAGTGCCCAAAACTAACTCAGTACTGCCCAATACCCCTTCTAGGAACAGAAATCTCCCTTCCGGGTCTTTTATTTCCTTTGTGCATTGAAATGGCAAGGATTTAGCAAATAAAACAGCCACTCCTCCGTTCCTGGAGCTCTTCCCTGCACAGTACACCTGGTTCACCCACAACTTTTTAAATGAGGCAGCATGGGTTTCAGGGAGGTGAGTTTCTTGTAGGAATACCACCTGTGGGGAAAATCTGGATAAATGCCATAGTATTGTTACCTTTTCTGGTTGTCTGTACCGCCTTTAATATTCCAGATTATAATTCTAATCCCTGGGGCCATAACTCATGGTCTTACTTGTAATGGGTGTACCCCTTAAACCTATAAATGCTGTGTTATCCCCCACCCCATCCCTCCACTCCTCCCTAATTTACAAAAGCTAGTCCCTCCATTAAATTGAAACATAAGAAAACTAGCCCCAAAACCCAAAATTAACCTTAAGCAGATCTCTTGGCCTTGTGCCAACTCCAATTTAACTGGTCCTGGTGCAACCTACGAAGGCTCCAGGTCAGTGGTAGCCAAAAAAAATAAACTTTAGTGGATTACAGCAAGAACCTTGGTATCCACTCACAACTCAGCAACTTTTGTCTCAAGTAATTCCTTTGAGCCCTTAACCTGTTATTTAAGAGAGAAAAGAGGCATTTTAAACCATGAACAAACATCATAAAATACTTCACCATGCAGCAGCATCACACTGATGTAGGGGGTGCTCCATATAGCACCTATTCAACCTCAGGCTACTAATTTAGTTACAGTAGATGAAAGAACATAAGGCAGTCACTATTCTTCTTATTTTGCCCTCAGGAACTTAGTAGTAAAGCCACAAAAAAGAGGGTACACATCACTAATAAGTAAAGAAGAAATACCCAATTGTTCCCCATTCTGCACCGAACCATATGAATGCAGGGGGAAACATTAGAAACAATGAGGTAAAATTTAAACAGTGTGTAAAAACCTATTTCAAATATGCATTCATCTTATATATGATCCTCTATAGTAACAAAAAAACACAAAAAAACTGATACCAGTGATAGTGAAGTATTCGGTAAATGCAGAACATTCTCAACAACAAGCTCCTTATGACTTAACAGCTTGCAACACCAGTAGGCTCTTCATGAGCATTCGAATGATTGTGCTTGTATTTGCGTACTAGTATTAAACAGAAAAAAATGAAAAATGCAGTCACTAGGGGGCGCTCCAAGTCCGTATTAAACAATTAAAGTCTCTTTACTGGATAGAACTAAAGGTAGTGGACCAGAGCTTTCTTCCCCCTCGAACCTATCTGACAATGTAAAAGTAGATAAGGTATATCTCAGCTGCAACTTTACATTTCGCTTCTAGAGAAAAAAGAGATTACAACAGCAAATAAAGTCTTTTTAGGGCCCCAAAAGTCACCCCTTCTGCTGAGCTTAAATAAAAGCCTGAACCGAGATAAGAGCTTAACAGTCTAGTTTTCGTTCCATCCTGGAGAAATAATCAGAATACACTATTCTAAACTGATGATGTACCAGAAAAGTCCCTTCAGGTTTTAAATAAGTCTGGAAGCAGCTCCACTAGCTCCTGTTGTGCTTGCTCTGCTGTTTCAAAATTAAATATATCTTTTTGCATATGTACCTCAAGCCTGGCTGGGTATAACAGTCTGTGCTTCACATGTGTGGCCCACAGCTTCAATAAGATATGTCTGCCTCAGTTGGCGAACTCGCAGAGTGAGATCAGGTACAATCTTCAGGGTTTTACCCTCCCATTGCACAGCAGCAACTTGGCGAACTGCTCTTAAGACATGGTCCCAGTCTAAGTAGTTCAGTGTCCTGAAGATTACTGGACATGGTGGGTCAGAAGGTGGAGGTTTGGCGTGCAGTGCCCTATGCCCCTGTTCTATGACATAGGTGGTGCCATTAGGACTTGGGCCAGCTATTTTTGTGCAGAATTTTTGCAAAAAAGCTGTGATATTAGGCCCTTCTTGACCCTCTGGCAGGCTGAGGATAACTAAGTTGTTTCTCCTGCACTGACCTTCAAGGTTATCTACTTTGTCCTCCAGTTTTCCCAGTTTTCAGTTGAAGACAATCATCGTCGGCTCAGACTTGGCTTGTTTGTCCTCGATAGATGAAACTCGAGCTTCCACAACAGACACCCGATGTACCACCTCCTGCATGGTAGGTTTCAGTTCTTTTAAGTCATCTAAAATCACTAATACTGCAGCTTTTATAGTGGATACCTCCAGTGCCATATTAGATATGATGTTTGATTCAGGGTCTGGAGCCAGCAACGAGGCGAGGGTTTGTGTGGGGGAATTGCTTCAGCATGGTCGCTTGGCCTCCAGGCTGGGCAGTGGATCCTCATTGGGCCCCTCTAATATTGCAGGATTCTTTGCATCCCCAGGGGGATTTCCATCGGTGAAACTGCCATCTTCTCCTGACAGCTTATAGATTCTTGTTAGGTCCAGGAAAAACAGTGAATGTGCTGTTTTCTTGCTGTTTTTTTGGCAAAAACGCACCACAGATTTGGAGTGCTATAGAAAGCTAGCTACTCCGCTGCCTGCATCACGTGACTCTGCTCCATGATTTTAATTAGTATTTACTATATTGAGGTATTTATTATTGTTGTACAAAGAATATTTTTTGCAGCAATTGGATTACCTGAGAAATATATTTATAATCAAATGAATACTCTACACTTCTTTTGGACTTGATATTTTAGCAATATTTCACATGTTTTATTACCTATCTGCATAATTGCTATGATTGATTAATGACACTAAGCATACAAGGGTACTGTGAATATAAAATACCTCCCCCTCAATGAAGCCTTGTTAGAGGCGAATGTGGGGCATGCTGTGTTCTCTCATTATGAATATTTCACATTAAAGTCTCCAGCTTAATAGTGAGTGCATCTCTCTCCTGGTGTTTTTCTTTATCTCAGTGATTACCCATGGGCTCACTTGACAGATAGTACCTTTGGGAGCTGATCCAGTGCATTGCATTTTTGTGTCCTGTAGTTGTCATCTAGCCTGCCATATGAAAAATGTGACCATTGTAGACCATACTGTTATCATGTTTTTATTATATTTGGAGCATTCAATAAATACCTAACACTAATTTCTGGTATCATAAGGTAAGAAGTAAGTGCCCCCCCATTTATGTTCTGAATAGGCCCACAAAATGTGTAGGACAACACCACCCCCCCCCAAAAAAAAAGGATGTTATTGTAATTCCACGAATCCAGCACAATCCTCCTGGGGCAAAAACACTGTTTTACACACTCCCAACTGACCATGGCACCCGAACCACAGTGTATCCCACCTTTGAGTAGTGACTCAGTTGTTTGTTAAGATTGCGACTACCTGGGAATTGTTTTTCTATGGGACCATTTTTATGTTGGCGCGGTTGCGCAGCCAACATAGTGGGACAGTGCAGCATTAGAGGCGCGGTCGCTGTTGGGCAAATGCAGGGCATGCACCAGTAGGTGCAACCCGCATTCCCCAATCAGCCTGCATGCCAGCGCCACACCATGTATACATAATGTGGTGAGCACATCTAAGAAAAGGTCCACTGCAATCTGAGCAAAGCTCATCATCATGGCGGTCCTTTTCTTGCGTGCCATCCCATTATGTGCCATAGTTAATGGCCGCGAGTGGCTGCCTAAGTAGTGCCAACTTTGGGGATGCCTAATCCTCCTGTTGGTAACCCCTTCTTTGTGTGCCGATGGGGAGCCCACTACCCATCCGGCATAAACTCCCAATTGTTGAATGCTGAGGAGATGCCCAATCCCCTCGGCTCGCGCCCCCTTTCTTTGTGTGCTGATGGGGGTGCCCAATCCCCGTCAGCATTACTTCCTCCTGCCCCAGTGTTGTGTGCCGACAAGGGTGCCCAATCCCCGTCAGCTACAGACACCCCCCCAAACAGTTAGGTAGCACGCTGGGAGCCCACCCCAGCTTGCCAAATCCCCTGCAAAGAAAAAGCTGTCCCTTGATGGGTTTTTCCACTTTTTTCCCCCTGTACAATAAAAACGTTCCCTCATAGTCACGATGCTCCCTTCCCCCCACCTGCACCCACCCACTGCGCACCCTGCCACCCTCACCCCCTCACCCCATGCCCCACCTGCGAGTCCGCTGCGATGATCTTCTGTGGACCGGGAACACGTCTGCACTCTTCAAAGCCGACCGCGAACTGAAGAAATGCCGGTAAGCTGTATAATGGAATGAATAGGGTTTTTTCAACTTTAATGCATATCTCAGGCATTTTCATGAATTTTGGCCCCAAATTTTCAACATGGGGTTTTTGGGACCCCTTCTCATGAATTCTTGCACTGTCATGGCGTTATTTTGTCCCGAAAGGTGATTTCGCAATCACTGCACAGAATCACCTTTCAGGACCCAGTAATGAAATGACAGTGCCACTGTTCATGAGAGGGGCCCTCAAAAAGCCTATGTTGCAAGTTTGGTGGGAAAAATCCCAAAAATGACTGTTTTATGAGTGTGCGCAGCAACTGCGCAATGCACGCTTGTAAGTTAGCGCATTTGCACTATTTTCATGCCAGATTGTTGACATTGGCATTTTACCACACCTTCTTGTGAACCGTACAGCTGCCATTTTTCACATCCTGCCCGAAATGTATTTTCGCACTTCTGGCGCAGAATAGCGCAGTCGCTGTGTGAAATCAGTGTTTGGGACACATTACAAAAATGACAGTGACATTGTTCATGAGCAGAGGTCCTAAAATGCCTGTGTTGAAAATTTGGTGACAATACTCCGTAAAATGACTGTCGCTGGCATGCGTTGCGCAGTTTGCATGCATGCGCATACGTTCACAAACTTCTAATATTCTCACTCCAGATTTTCTACAGTGCCATTGTTCTGCACCTCCTAATGAACAGTACAGCTGTCATTTTTCACATCCTGACCAAAATCTGTTTTCGCAGTTCTGGCGCAGAATAGCGTGGTTGCTGTGGAAAGTCCGTGTTTGAGACACATGATGAAAATGACAGTGACACTGTTCATTAGCAGATGCCCTAAAATGCCTATGTTGAAAATTTGGGAATGAAAGTCAATAAAATGAGTGTTTTATGATCGTGCGTTGCACAGTTTGCACGCACGCTCATGACTTTGTGAATTTGTAATACTTTCACTCCAGCTGTTCATCATTGGCATTTTTCCATACCTCCTTACGAACACTGCAGCTGCCTGAAATGTGTTTCTGCACGTCCGGCACAGAATTGCACGGCCGCTGTGCCAAATCAGTTTTTGGGACAGTTTGAGGAAATGAAGGTGACACTATTCATGAGCAGAGGTCCTAAAATGCCTATGTTGAAAATTTGGTGCCGAAACTCCATACAATCACTGTGTTGCAAGCGTGCATTGCACAGTTTCCACATACCCTTGTAACTTCGTCAATCTGCAATATTTTCATGCCACATTTTCACCACTGGCATTTGTGCACATCTCCTTATCAACAGTCCAGCTGCCATTTTTCACAGCCTGCCCAAAACGTGTTTCCACAGCTGTGGCGCACAATGGCATGCTTGCTGTGCAAAATCACCTTTTGAGACACATTTACAAAATCACAGCACAGTCTCTAGCTATGCCACTCCCACTGCCAATGACAGCGAGACAACATTCGGCATTGACAAATGCTTGTTAAATTCCAGTTTAGCTAAGAACACAGAATGTAGAAAAGCTCTGTTATAACCCCTTTCTGCTCTCAGGCAACATAAAACAAAGACAAGATGCTGCACCTGGAAGTGCTGTGGTGCACAGATAATCTCAATAAACACCACATAAAATGGACATAACACCCACAGCTATGCACACTACAGCAGGACACATCTTCATGATGCAAAATCTCTAACATTTTGCTTGGATTAATGTTTTGCTGATGATGCTAAGCAGCCATCCAAGTGAAATGTTAGATGTGGTGTGTCATGATGACATGTCCTCCAGTGGTGTGCATAGCACAGGGATGCCTGTGAGTACTTGAACATTTTTGCACATTGCTTGCTGCACCTTAAATGAATAAAAGTGTACCGTAAGTATTATATGGTGACTGTCGCTCATGTGCAGGGACACTGGTTTACCGGGATTGAGAAAAGGCATATTCCGTTTTGCACATTGTAAAAAATGGTATTGTCACCGGTGTCTGCTAAGCCAAAATCCGCTCTTACCGGTATTTGGTTTTGTGTACTTTATTTAACAATTTTTAACTCTGCTAACATGCATTTTAGCAATTTTGATTTCCACTATTACACATCCTTCCATCCTTGTACCAATTTAAAGTTATTTTTAGGTACAAGATGTGATAGTAACAACACTACAGCCCCATTCTTAAGGTGTGATGGAAGCAGCACTATGGCCCCATCCCTCAGGTACTATGGCAGCACCAACAGCACTATGACCCCATCCTGGTGTGATGGCAGCAGCAAAAGCACTACAACCTCCTTCTCTGAGGTGACAGAAGCTAGCAGCACTGTGGCCCCCATCCCTTAGGTGTGATGGCAGCAGTACTACATTCACCATTCCTCAGGTGTGATGGCAGTATCAACACTATGGCCCCCATCCCTCAGGTGGGACGGCAGCAGTACTACATTCCCCATCCACCAGTGGTGATAGCAGAAGCACTACGGCCCCCACCCCTTCGGCATGATGACAGTAGCAACAATGCAATCGACATCCCTCTGGGGTGATGGCAGTAGTGGCAGCACTATGACCCCCTTTCTTCAGCACCCACACCCCACATGCACAAGTTACAAATGACTTGGTCTCTTTGCTTGTTAGAACTCAGATGTGAATTAATCTGAACCATCACCGCTAAGGTGGACTACCTTTGTTTTTTCCTATCTATAATTTAACTGCCTGAATTGGATTTCTGCCTGTGAAACTGCTGACCAGGGTTAGGGAACAGACTTGGGTGTTGGAGGGCCAGCTGGTGGGTGAAAGCTTGAGTGTCCAATGACCACTCACCTTCTCCTGGGAGGGAAGGTGAGTTCATGGCTCAGCATTTACTGGCCCCTGGTGGAGGTCAGAGGCACCACAACATGTCAGCCCTCACTGCAGTAGGGAGCGTGATGGACGTCGGCTTGTGCCTTGACATCGTGTGGCCTGTCACGCTCTCAAGAAAATGGGAAAACACCCACTGACCCAACCGAAGGACAGCTGTTGGTCCCTCCATAAGCCAGAATCCCTAGACATGTGCCTGCTCTGACCTCTGCCATGCCCAGGATACACTGGAAGCACTTTAGGGCAATTCTCCTCCCCAGGTAGCCTCCCACAGGGGTAGGGGCCCACTCAATGAATGTTTACTTTGTGTTACCTGGTAGCACAGCAGTAAGGGGCAGAGGATGGTGGTTGGCACTCAGCAGTGATGGTAGGGGGCCTTAGCAGGCCTGAAGGAGTGAGTGGCCAGGGGTTAAAAAACTACTGGAATTTGCTTCTTTGAAATAAAGTGTCTTCACCTAAAAAATCCACAAGTGATTAGTGGAGGATGTTCAAATGGATTTATGCATCTACCAGACATGTGGATGCTTTTTTTTCCCTTGTTGTCCATGAAAAGGGTGTCTCCCAGTTTTCATGTCTTTGTTCAGATGTGAATTGAGCACCACTCTGCCCACCAGCATCATACAGCCCCTGGGGTCTTACCTTCTGTATGTCATTGACTGTGCTTTCAAAATCCACTGGCCAAACATAAGTACACTTAAATACTTAACATTTGCTTTTTGTTGAAGCAGTCTATCAGAAAACACCCACTCCCAGGCTGGTTAATTTGACTAATAATCTTTTGTGTGGGACTGTGTCAAATGCCTTGCTAAAGTCTAGGTAGGCCATGTCCACAGCCCCTCCTTGGTCTACTACTTTGGTCACCCAGTCAAAAAAATCTATTAGATTCGTCTGACATGACCTTCCCGCTGTGAACCCATGCTGCCTTGGATCCTGTGCTCCACTGGCGTCTAGGTACTCAACTATTCTTTCCTTCAGAAGTGACTCCATCACTTTCCCTACCACAGAGGTCAGACTGACAGGTCTGTAGTTTCCTGCCTCTGTCTTGGTCCCACTTTGTGAAGGGAATCATCCGCCTTCCTCCAGTCCTCGGGTACCACCATCCTCCCATGATTTATTAAAAAGAGTAGCCAGTGGTTTCACTAGTTCCTTCCTTAATTCTTTTAGAATTCTGGGTGAATTCCATCAGGACCCATTGCTTTGACCACCTTCAGTTTTAGGAGTTCTTGCAGAACCCTTTCTTCTGTGAAAGGACTGGGATCGACCCCCCTATCAAGAGTGCTTCTGTTAATTGGATTAGGCACTTCCCCCTCCTCTTTTGTGAATACTGAGCAGAAATATTCGTTCAGTATTCCTGCTTTTTCACTGTCCCCCTCTGCCCACCCACCGTTCATTCTATTCAGCCTCACTATCCCTCCCTTTGTCTTTCTATGCTCGCTGATGTACCTATAAAAGGCTTTATCCCCCTTCTTAACTGAGTTGGCTATCTTTTCCTCAGTTTGGGCCTTTGCTATTCTGACTTCCCTCCCTGCTTCTTTCTGCCTTAACTGGTACAGCTCTCTGTCTGCTCCTTCTGTGTTTTCTTATACTTCTGGAATGCTATCTTTTTCTTCCTGACTTTCACAGCCACCTCTTGAGAACCATAGTGGCTTTTTCTTTCATTTTGATTTGTTTATTTGCTTCACACAAAGGCTTGGTGCCTCTGTGATGGCAGTTTTGATAATTCCCATTGTTGCTCCACACCTCCTTCTAGCCTGTTTGCTAGTGCTTTTCTGAGCACTCTCCCATCTTGCCAAAGTCAGCCCTCCCTAAAGTCCAGTACCCTCACTTTTGTATGGCTTGACTCTGTAGCTGAGTTTAACGTGAACCACACTGTTTGATGGTCACTTGTCCCCAGATGGCAACCCACTTCTAGATCTGAGATCCTCCACTGCCCCGTTTGAGAGTCTGAGGTCTAGATTGCTCCCTCATGAGTGGGTTCCAAAACTAGCTGTCTAATGCCTGCCACCTGTAGGGCATCAAGAATGGCCCTGCTCTTGGATGTCGCTGCAGCAAATGTGCTCCAGTTAACATCTGGCATATTCAGGTCTCCATCAACAGTATCTCCCTTTCTCTGCCATTCTAAGAATGCCTTCCATCATATCCTTGTCCATTCCTTCCCCTGACATGGGGGTCTGTACACAACCCTGTGCGGATTGTGGTGCCCTTTCCAGTCTCCAAGGTGACCCACAGTGCCTCCTCTCCTCCCTGTTTACTCTTTTGTTCAGTTGCTTTTATCCCTTCCTTTACATAGAGAGCTACTCCTCCCCCTCTTCTCCCCTGCCTGTCTCTCCTGTAGGTTATGTACCCTGGTATGTTAACATCCCAGTCATGGTTCTCTGTGTACCATGTTTCTGTGACTGCTACGATATCCAGGCAACCCTCTTCCATTAAGGCCACCAGCTCAGGGAGCTTGTTGCCCAGACTACGGGCATTGGTACTCATTACCCTCCATTTCCTGATGGCCTTACCCCCTTTTGCCCCATCCCTGTCCTTCTTGCCTTTGTCACTTTCTCCATTTACCCCTGCCCTACTATTCACAACAATGCTAAGGAAAAAAAAAAGTTGGATTCATATATTTACTCTTGCTTGTTTATCTGCCAATATGTGTTATTTGACTTAATCAGGTTTGAGCAACTCCTCCATACTTGCCTCCATTAACACTGGGGGTTGATACACATACTGTAGCTCAATATCAGCAAATTGGCACTATGATTTTTTTATTTTTTTTATTTTTGCCATGCAAATCCATTTCTACTTAGACATAGACCATTGTTTCCATGCTTCTATTTTTAATTTAGCTATAGCAGTCTTCTTACCCCAGTTCGGCCATTTCTACATTTCCAAGCCAAATTCCTAATTGGGTCCTGGTAAAAATAATTCCTACCATCATTGGGAGAGGAACAGAAAAGACACAGGCAAGAAAATGGGGGAATCATGATCCACAAAGTTATAAAGTCGTTCGGCTGCTTGCTAGGCAGCTTTATGCAAATGAAAGGAGAGAAGTGCTCTCTCATTGGAATGCCTCACTCCTTTCAAGTACACAAAGTTTCAGCCCATAAAAATGTACTCACTGTCATCATTGGCTTGTGTGCTCATTGGTCTGTTAGGGACGAACCCATGCAGCTTGTTCTGCATTGGACACAACACTGACACACCTCTGAAAGGCCGTTCACTGTAGCAAAACATTTCCTGTGCCATCGTGAGGAAATATAAAAACAAAGTGAAACATACATTGAGAGAACTGAGTGTGAGTAGATGTGAATTGGGGATGCTTTAATGCTTCTCAGACCCTTTAAGGTAGGAGATTTTTAAATTAGGAGGAAGGATTTAGTGAGTCAGAAGGAGGAGGCAAGATTGCTGCAAATGGCAAGAGCAGAAAAAAACAAAAGAGGATGTGTATGAAAAAGATGTGAAAGTGAAAACTCTGGAGATGTAGAGGTATGTTATGAAGAATTATTGGTACCTGTAGAAACATAGAAAAGGTGATAGCAGAAGGAAATCAATGGAGATCAATGGTCCATCGAGTCTGCCCTTGAGTTCCTGAGACCTGTGTGACTCCATATCATGTTCCACATTGCACAATAGGGCAGACTATAGTAACAAACACACACAAAAAATGCATTTCTCTTAAAAATAAAATTATTTTGTTGCTCCTCTAACTCCTTTGCAATACCATTTTTGATGTATTATGTTTAGTAGTGCTAGCCAGGGCTCAGTATAGTACCTTGCAGTATTACTGCAAACTGCTGCAGTTTGCTGCAGAGAACTGTGTAATTCAATGGCAATCAAGCATTTCTATTATGTAGTATTTTGTGACATGTCATTTATTGTGCAGTACATCACTGCATCCTAGCTGGCTCCACTGTAGGTTGGACCAGATTGTCAGTCATACAGTAGGTATAATAACTGACTTCCAGTGAAGGCAGAATCCATTGGTCAGTACACCATACTGCATTTTTATAAGGTATTTTCAGATACTCTGTGCAGTATTTCTGCTCTTCTGTTCAACATCTAAGTAAATATTTAGAGAGAAGTCCAAGGTTGTCAGACTTGGAGTTTGACAAGTGGAGAACTACCCAGTAAATTGCAAGTTACAAAAAGTGAAAACATTGCTTATAGGCCAAGATCACAATAGGGTGGTATCCAAAGCTACCACTTTTATTTTACTTACTTGGTCTATCCAATTGTCAAAGATGGTGATTTATCTGTCTTTAATATATGAATACCATAGTAATACCCCTGTTCCCCATAAGGAAACTGAAAACTTATCACACCATAAATGACAATTAAAAATTTTAACATTATCAGTTAAAAACACCTTAATAACTGAATCATCATCAAGGTTTATGACTTTGAAGTGCACCCAATTGCACATTTACATTACTCTAACATAAATCATTTATGACATCCTCAAACTAAAATGTCCAAACTGATTAATCAATTGTGATATCGTCGAGACACAACTTTTTGAACATTCCTACCTCAGCTTCAAAACCATATTTTCATTAAAAAGGGTTGCTCAACATTTTGCTTCACACTCCAGCAAAACTAAAATCATACATAGTGCTATACAAAGCATATTAGAGCCAAATACTCATTGTATGACCTTTTGCAGCTCACTTGATCTCTTGGTGCTGAATTCCAACCAGCTGAGGAAAATGTAAAAAGCAAGACTAATAAAAATAAGATGCTGTGTCTCAGCTGGGGTATGATGCTGTAGATTGAAGAAACATCACTGTAACAGGCATGATAACACATTATAATACCAACAGTTCAAATATATTCTTCCTGCAATAAACTTCATAGTGAAGCTGCCCATTTTGCCTGCACAGCACTTGGTTTAAAGTGCACAAAAATGCAGGAATTACAGTTAGAGAAAAGACAAGTAAAAAGCAACATGTTGCATTACTCTTCTCTGGGCTTTAATTTTTTTTTTTATTTAAAGTTTTATTAAGTTTTGTCATAAAATCAGCATTGCAGGTACATTGTCAAGAACTGATATTTAGATAACAAAAACTATACATATGAATTACAATATCATCCCTCCCCGAGTATGCACTCAAAAACACTATGATATTTTAAGCTTACAGACTCATATTAAGTTAACAATGTAGGAGTCAGAGGAAATATACACATATTAAGATAGGTACAAGGCATATAATTTGCCCCACTTTTTGTCAAAAAGCTTGAGCTTGTTACGAGTACTTGCAATTAGATGTTCAGTCTGGAAGTATGAGGTGAACTTCTTTAACCATTCATTATAGGAGATGGCCAACTGGTCCATCCAATGCCTGAGAACCAGCTTCTTGACCACCATGGATATAGTGGCCATGTGGAATCTTCTTTCTTTGATATTAATGTTGGAATAAGAACCCAGAATACAAATTCCACAGTAAACAGCCCATCAAGTCCCAGGATAGGATCCAATCTGGTTTGTATCATTTGCCAGAGGGGAGGAATTTTTTCACAGGACTATAGGATATGCAGAATTTTTCCCTCTTCCTTGCCACACCTGGAACAAGCAGGGGAAGGAAGCTGACCCATTTTGGCTAGTTTTAATGGTGTGTAATACATATTATTAAGAATATGATACTGGGTGAGCCTAAGTTTGTCCTGAGTGTTATATATGTAGAGGTCCTTCCATATTTGTGCCCAGTTGAGGGAGATGTCAGGTAATAAAGAATCTCAAACCCTGGAGCCCATCAAGGGGTCTGGGTGAGAGATAGAAAAAATATATGAATACATGCAGGAGATTCCATGAGGCACATTGGTCAGTTTGGAAAAATGAGACAAAATAGGGTACACAAGCAGGGACTTAGGCCTAATTCCAAAAATTGAACTAACAAGTGTCTCAGCTGAAAAACTTTAAAAATGTGAGGTTGATCTATATTAAATTTTACAAGAATGTCAGGAGAGGAAAGGAGAGAGTCTTCACTGTAAAAGTCAGCGACCGTGGTGTCCCGTAGCTGCGGTAGCATTTCCTGGAGAGAGAGATGTACCCCAATCTTGATAGTAGGGTTAGAAAATATTGGTTGAGATGGGTCCTTAGAAATTGGGATCTTCAGAGAGGAACAGAACTGAGAAAATACTCTTATTGAGGTTCCAACTGCTGAATCCTTAATAGGGACCGGTAAGGTTTTCCATGGTAAGTAAAATATATTAAAGGGAAGAAGATTCTGTTGTTGTATAATTTTATTCTCTATTTGCAGCCATTGGGGAGTATAGTCACCTTCAGGTGCAGAAAGCCACTGACTACATGTAGAGAAATGGCTGGCCCAGTAGTAAAGAAGAAAATGTGGGAGGTGGAGATTTCCAAACTCTTTAGGAAGGCTCAGCTTAAGGAAGGAGTATCTGGTGGATTTATGTAACCAGATGAAGTTGGATATGAGAGAGTGGACATGTTGGAAAAAGGAAAGGGGAAGCCATATGTTCAGCTTGTTCAAGGGATAAAAAAGCCTTGGGAAGATGTTCATTTTAATGATGCTAATGCAACCCCATAAGGATAATGGAAGGGATTTCCATCTCTGAAGGTCCTGTTGGATGTTGGTCACTAGCTCATCTAGATTCAGTTTTTTGACAAGAGAAAGATCAGTCAATAGCTATATGCCTAGGAATCTTATAGAATTAGCAGACCATTTCATGCCAAACTGGGTAAAATCTGCCTGGTAAGTAGAGTGGTTAAGAGGAAAAATTTCAGTCTTACTAAGGTTTAACTTATAATTAGAGAGAAGGCTGAACTGGGAAATCACATGCAAAGTATAAGCAAGTGAAGTTTAAGGCTGGTCTAAGTGCAGTCAGATGTCATCAGCATAAACAGAGAGAGAGAGAGAGAGAGAGTATACTCAGCACCACCTACCTGAATACCATGTATTTGGGGAGTGGACTTAAGATATCTAAGAAGAGGTTCCAGGTATAGATTGAAGAGGAAGGGTGACAGAGGGCAGCCTTGCCTAGTGCCTGTAAAGAGAGAAAACTGAGAGGAAAAAAAAACATTGCAGTACATCTTGGCTGAGGGAGATGAGTATATAATTTTGAGCCAGCACAGAAACTTAGAGGGGAAGCCCATCTTCTGCAGGATTGACCAAAGAAAACACCAATCTACCCTGTCAAAGGCCTTTTCGGCATCAAGGAATACAAGAGCCATGGGGGAGTGAGAGGATTGGGCTACTTGAAGAATATGATCTATTTTACATAAGTGGTCTATTGAAGACCTGCCTGGGACAAATCCTACTTGCTCTGGACTGAGTAGAGGAGTCCAGACTTTCCATATTATGGCAACAAGAATCTTAGTGAGAATCTTGATGTCACTATTCAGGAGAGAGATAGGTCTGTAGCTAGCAGGGTGGGAGGGGGTTCTTGTTTGGTTTAAGGAGAAGAATAATAGTGGCTTCTAAGAGTGAGGAGTCTAAAGATTCAGATTCCAGAATGTAGGTGTATAAGTGGGCAGCAGAGGGGCTAATTCTTTCAAAAAAGTCTTATAAAAATTAGAGGGGAAACCATCCGGTCCTGGTGCTTTATCTAAGGCCAGGCCATTGATGGCTTCTTCAATCTCTGCAAGAGTGATTGGAGAAGATAAGAATAGTAGATGGTGGTCTGGAAGAATTGGGAGGGGAAGGGCATCTAGGTATGCAGCTACCTCTTCAGAGGTTGGAGGTGAAGCGATCTTACTGTAGAGCTGACGGAAGTAAGCTTTGAATACTGAGGCTATCTCTCTAAGAAGAGTTTTATTTGAGTCACCTGGAGCTGTGATAGAAAGGATTAATCTAGAGCCTTCCAACTTCCATAGACGAAGAGCCAAAAGTCTCCCAGCCTTTTCACTCTGATCTACGTACTTCGATTTAGTTTTTAAGATGGTGTATTCGGCCTTCTCCCGCATAAGGTCAGAATATTTATTTCTCAATGAAGGTAAGGTTTCAAGAGAATCGGATGAAGAAGAGGAAGTAAGGGATAATTTTAATGTCCTTATTTGGGATAGGAGAGATAATGCCTGGGATTCTCGCAGTTTTTTCCGTCTGGAGGCAAGCTTAATAAACTCACCCCTTAGAAAGCACTGAAGTGCACACCATTCATGATCAATTCTGGGTACAGAGTCTCTGTTGAATTCGGTAAAGGTCTGAATAAGAGATTGGATAGTGGAGGTGATAGATTTATCTTTCAGAAGTTGGGTATTCAGTTTCCAGGTGGTATCCTTATGAATGTCAGGGTCGGGAGATAGCTCTATCCAAGCCACTGAATGGTCAGAGAGAACAATCGGTTCAATACCTGCATTGTAAAGACCAGAAAGAAAGGGAAGACTGATCAGTATGTAATCTAAGCAGGACCAGGACTGGTGAATAGCAGAGCAGAAGGTGTATAGGTGTAGGGAAGGGTTAAGGATTCGCCATGGGTCACATAGGCCCAGCATATCCATTAGGTCACCCAGAGCCCTCTGGGTGGAGGTGAGAGGCTTAAGTGGAATGTAGGTCCTATCTAGGTCCTGCATAGGTGAAATGTTCCAGTCCCCTCCTAGAATTAGTTGGGTAGGTAGTAGGGTTGTCAATTTGTTCAGAAAGTCCATAAGAAAGTGGACATCCCCCCAACCGGTCAATATACGCTACCCAGCACAACTTCTTTGTGATCTACAAGTTATTTTACTAGAATGTATCTTCCATTTGGATCCACAATAGAGAGATCCGCTTGGAAGGAGACACTCCCCAAAATTAGAGTGGCTGCCCTCCAACTCCAGGAGGAGTCTCCGGCTGCAAAAACTTGAGTCATCCCCAGCCGGCGAAGCCAGATGATCTCTTGAGCCAAGACGTGAGTCTCCTGTAGGAATATGATATGTGTCTTTAGAAGGGCGCAGTGCTTCAAAACCTGGTATCTTTTAGTAGGGTCTCTCAAGCCTCTGACATTCCAAGTCACAATTTTAATCATGTTACTCACCATGTTTGATAATCATCAAGACAAACAGTAATAATAGAATACAAACCAATAATTCCCTTATTAGGCACACTCCAACCCTCCCCCCACCACCAAAACAAGCCACCAAAAGGGTAAGGTCCAACTGCAACATGTTACAGCCCTAGTACCATGCCAACAGTAAATGAGCACCACTATTGAACACTCTGTGCAAGTCAGAATTTCAGTGTCGGACACATTAAGAAACTGATCCCACACACATTTGGCCTTTGAATTGTTAAATAGGACCCATTGGATGGTATGAGGTATCCCACCCTCAACCCATAATAAGCCCAAGAAAGATAACTCCTCCCCTGCCGTATAGCCATCTAGCATTGCCAATGAGCATAAATTCTTACCCCCCATCTAAAAGAGACAAAAAACACCTTTAACATCCCAAACCTATGTACAATGCTCTCTATTCTACAACAAATACAGATTAAAGACAGCATAGCCAGGAGTGAGAAGTGAAGAGCCCTTCTGCCTCCGGTACCGATCCCCCCCCAAAAAAATTAATAAAATTGACCAGGAATAACCAGCAGTTGTTTGGGGGAATTGGAAGCCAAAGCAGTCCCCCCACTATCCAGATGGTGATGCTGGATCCCATGGTAGCTAGTTTCTCCATGATCCACTCCCCCTTCCCCCCACGGTAAATTCATCCTCGACTTTCCTGTATAAATGCTTGTAAAATTAACAAATAGTGCAGAAGGAAAGTAAAAGTTTACCTGCCCCCTTTCAATATATGATCCAAACTTGCAGGGTCCTCTGGAATAGAGATCCCTGAAGCCCAGCCTTCAGTCGGTTATCACGATACCAGATCCCGGAGTTAACGAGAGGAGGATAAGCCTAAGGGCCCACCCTGGAGGGGTGTCAGTGAGCCACTCAACAGCATCGGTATGAACAATCTACTCTGCCCCATTCGGACCTACAAAATCACCAATAACCAAAGCAGACAAGGTAATTCACTGTCTGGGTATTGGCTATTTTTTAACTTGAATGAAATCCAACACCCCCGCATCAATAACGACATAGTACAAGCTGTTAAGTAGGGGAACCATTATGGGGACAGAACGGTTCCACTCAAAGCAAAACCTCCCAGAAACCATCACCCTGGTCGTGGTTCCAAGAGATGGAGCTCAGGAGATCAGGCAGAGGAGGAGCCGAGTCTCTCAGGAGAGCCAGCGAGAAGCACAACAACCCCCCACCACTAAAGGATAATCAAGGACTGACCAAGGAATCCTGGCCTAATTACTGAACTCCCCCCTCCCGCACCGATGGATACAAGAGTCCACCCAGAGCAAGAAGTCCCAAGAAATTAGAATTCCCCACCAGACAGACAACTACACAAACAGGTACAGTGCTGTAAGATTAAAGGGCTTAAACCCCCAGATAAAGTCAAGTTGAGGATAATTATTCAGGCAGCTTCAGGCTAAGTTCTTTTCTTGCTGACTCTGGGTTATCATACGAATGCCAGGTTTCCTGTATGCACACTTCTAGGCTAGCAGGGTACAGCATTTTAAATTTGAGGCTAGCAGCGATACTTTTGGAGACTACTGGATGAAATGTGGTTTGTTTTTGACGTGTTTCAAGAGGTCGATCCTAAGTAAACCACAGAGGCTTGCCTTCCTATAAAACAGCTTGTAGCTCTTGTGACTTAGATAGCACATGCTGCTTCTCTAAATAACTGAGGAATTTCAATATTATGGGTCTTGGTGGTACCCCTTCAGCAGGTCGTGGTCTAAGGGATCTATGGGCCTGCTCAATTTGGTATGCCAAGTTGAAGGGGAAGGGCCTGACTTCTTTAGACAGCAGCTTTTGAAAAAATGTGAGGATATTTGGGCCATCTACTGTCTCTGGAATGCCAAAAATTAAGACATTGTTAAGGCAGCTTCTTCCTTCTAAATCTTCAGTCATAGCTTGAAGCCGTATTACTTGTTGTTGTAGTTTGCCAGCTCAGGCTCTGTACAATCTCTCCATCCCTCCAGTGAAGCAATCTTGACCTCCATATCAGTAACCTTGTGCCCCAGATCTCCCATATCAGTACGGAGGGACTTAAGTTCTGAGGCTATATCAGCAATCGCTTCCCTAAAGGAAAGCAATTCTTGTAGAAATCTGTCTTCTGTGAGAGGACTAGAAGAGGGAACCTGTGAAGTGGTCCAAGAAGGCTGGGGACCCTGGGATTTCGACTTCTTCGGGGTTTTCTGTGGAGAGGCTGGGGGAGTATGTAGTGGTTGGGCCTGTCACATTTCCAAGTCCATCGTGGCTTAAAAGCGCCAATAGCTATGTTAAAAGTTGCTCAAAAAACACTCATAGAAGGCAGGCAACCTTTAGAAGGCAGTATGGATCTGAAATTTTAGGATTTTATGTGGATTTCATCAGGTATTGGCGAGGAAGAAGGGAGCTCCTCATAAAGGTTGCTACCCGATCGCTGGCATCATGTGATCCCCCCCTCTGGGCTTTAAATTGATGACTCTCATCCAAAACACTGTTGAAACTAAAACTAAAATAAAACATACTCAGTAGAACTAATGTGATTTACCACAAAATATATTCTGACAGAAAATAAACCATCTAACCTGCAGAAACATAGAATTTGTTGGTAGAATAGAACCTCTTTGCCAGCCCAGTCTGCCCAGACAGTCCCTGCCTTGTCTGTCCCCTCAGACCCTAACTGGTCTCCAAGTATCCTCCCTCTTTCCTGTCTATTTAAAAATATTCCCCTATGCATCTCCCACGCATGCCTGAAGCTCCATAATGTTTTTTGTCTCCACAACATCTGCTGGCAGCCTGTTTCAGGCATCCATCACTCTTTCAGTGAAGTACTACTTCCTCACATCCCTCTTAACCCCCCCCCCCAGTTTCATCACATGCCCTGTGGTTCTAGTGCTCTTTCGTTTTGAAAGAGACTCCCCTCCTTCATCCTGTTCACACCCACAAGGTACTTGTAGGTTTCTATTTTGTCCCCTCTCACTCTCCTCTCTTCCAGGGTGTACATATTGATGTCTCTCTTTATTCTCATAGGGCTTTTGATGCAACCCCTGCAACATTTTAATTGACCTTATCTGGACTGCCTCCACCTTGTCTATGTCATTTGTGGCCTCCTGAACTGGACACAATTCTCCAGGTGGGGTTTCACAAGTGAGTGATATAGTGGCAACACCACCTCCCTCCCCATGCTGGAAATACCTCTTCTGATGCATCCCAGCATCCCACTGGCCCTCTGCCCTGCCATCAGATATGACAACCCCCAGGTCTCTTTCCTTCTTAATAACTGTCAGTATCCCCCTTTCCATAATTAGTTCCTGGTTTCCTATGCCAAAGGCTCATGTTTTCACTTTTTGACATAGAACCCCAACTTCCATGCTCTTGACCACTCAATTGAGTTTCCCAACGTTCCTATGAATTCTCTCCATCCCATCCTGAGTGTCTACTTTATTAAAAGATTTTGTTGTCATCTGCAAAAAAACACGTCTTCCAGTTCTTCTGTAATGTCACTCATGAAGACAGTAAAGAGGATCAGTCCCAGTACTGAGCCATATGGCATCCCACTGGTCATTGTCCCCTCATTACAGTGAGTATAATAACTCCACCCTCTGTCACCTATCCATTAACCAATTCCTTACCCAGTTCACTACTTTGGATCCCACCCATAGGTTGCTCAATTTCATTAATAGCCTCTTGTTTGGCACTGTGTTGAAGGCCTCGCTAAAGTCGAAATAAGCCATGTCCACTGTCCCCCAGTCTATTTCCCTACCCATCCAATCAAAAAATTAATCAGATTCATCTGTCATGAACTCAACCCCCCACCCACCCCCCACCGTGAATCCATGCTGCTTGGGTCTAGTAACCACTGAATTCCAGATACTGTACCAACCTTTCCATCAAGAGGGTTTCCATTAATTTCCCCACCACTGATTTCAGACTGACTGGCCTATAGTTGCTAGTCTCCCCCTGCTGCTGCGTTTACACTGCACGTAATTGGTTTGAGAATAACTTATTAGGAAAGACAAAGAAAGTTAATATCTTAGTTAAAATTAAACTCTTTTGTCATCTGTTATGCTAGTTAGTATAGGGCCTCATTGGGGATTTATGTTGAGGCTGTTATTGTTTCATTTATTTTTGAATAATTATCCATCTATATGTCAGAACTGTAAAATAACCATATATGCAGATGAAGCTGTTGTAACTAATAAGGGGATTTCCATGTCTGTTCTGTCAAATCTCCTGCAGGTATGTTTCAGTGTATTTCAAACTTGGTTTACTGAAAGTAAACATATTATGAATGAAAAAAAGACCACATAAATGATGTTTGAAATTTCAAAGATGGTTGGTCAAGAGTGTCAACTGAGCATTTACACAGTGACAGGAGATAGCATAGAGCAGGTGGAGTCTTTCAGATATCTTTATCTATACATCTTGATAGCACCATGTTCTATACTAAGCATATAGATTATATAGTAAAGATAATTTGTGTTTTATCAGGTTTGTTGTATAGGAACAAGATTAACTTTGTAAAAGAATCATGACAGATAATTACTCAAGGTCTGAGTCTATCAATAATTGAATACAGTGTGATAAATTATGCTACAGCAATGGGAGTACTATCACAGCTAAAGATAGAAATGAACAGTCTGTGTTTGTGCTGGATGTAAAAAAGGATGTACTGTACATCACTGCAGATTGTATGAGCAAGTTGATTGGCTCCCATTAGAGCTATGAATTCAATATTTTGATGAGTTGTGCTGCTGCCACTTGTTGAATGGTCAGAGCTTAGATGAACTGAACAACCAGATTACACTATGTACTCATGATTAGGATCCTAGATCTACTGTTAATTTTAAGATTGATTTGCCATGCTATAGATCATCATTAGGGAAAGCAATTTGTTAGAAATTGGGCAGTAAAAGTTTGAAGCTTGCATCCCCAGAGTATTACAGGATGTAAAAAAAAAAATAGGTAAATGTAAAATGGGTATAAAGAAGCATAAGAATTTAAAGTATGTGGCTGTTTTAGCAATTGATTTGTGTTTTTATCATGTGTGTTTGACAAATGTATTTTTACATACTATGGTAGCATATATATTGTTTGTAGTGTTACTATGTTGGACCAGGTTGCAACTGAAGAAAAGCACATGTTCTTAAAGATTTACCCTAGTGAAATAATTAAAAAATAAAAATAAAGTGTCAGACTTAAAAGTAGTAATACAGTGGCAGCAATTCACCAGGATACTATGATCTGTGAGCCCAGTAATACAGCAGCAGCAATTCACCAGAATACTTTGATCTGTGGACCCATAGCAGCATGAATTCACAGCAGAAAGCTCATGTCAGACAAATCTAATAGATTTCTTTGACTAGGTGACCAAAGTAGTAGACCAGGGAGGGGCTGTAGATATGGCCTACTTAGACTTTAGCAAGGCATCTGACATAGTACCACACAAAAGATTAATAAACAAGTTAGCAAGCCTGGCAGTGGGTCCCAGTGTAGTAGCCTAGATAACAAATTGACTGGACAACAGGACACAGAGGATAATAGTAAACAGAGCACACTCTGGAGAAAGGGGAGTTACTAATGTGGTACCGCAGGGTTCAGTACTGGGACTGGTACTCTTTTATGTCTTTATAGGTGACATTGTGGAGGGGCTGGAAGGAGAGGTATGTCTCTTTGCAGATGACACAAAGATCTGCAACAGGGTTGATACACAAGGAGGGCTGGAAAGGATGAGAAGGGACTTGGCAAGGTTGTAGCAATGGTCAAGAGTATGGCAGCTCAGTTTCAATGCAAAGAAGTGCAAAGTAATGCACCTGGGAAACAAAAACCCAGGGGAAGAGTACACAATGGGGGGAGGAACTAACAACAACAAAAATAGAAAGGGACCTGTGGATACTCATATCAGATTACCTTAAGGTAGGCAAGCAATGTGAGAAGGCAGTAAGGAGGGCTGGGGGAATTCTGGGATGCATAGGGAGAGGCATCACCAGTAGGAAGCAGGTGGTTGTTATCCCTTTATACAGACAGTTGGTGAGCCCCCATCTGGAGTACTGAGTGCAGTTCTGGAGACCCCATCTCCACAAAGACATAGACAGGATGGTGGCAGTCCAGAGAATGACAACCAAAATGGTTCATGGTCTGCACCAGAAGCCATATGAAGAGAGACTACAAGAGCTTAACATGTATAGTCTTGAGGAAAGGTGGGGGCGTGATAGAAACATTGAAGTATCTCAAGGGAATCAACAAAGTCCTAGAGGGTAGCATATTTCAGAAAAAGAGATGTGCAAGAACAAGGGGGCACAATTTGAAGATAGAGGGGGGATGGCTCAGGGGCAACTTGAGGAAGTATTTTTTCATGGGGAGGGTGGTGGATGCATGGAACAGGCTTCCTGACAAGGTTGTGGGGTCAAAAACAGTGGGTGAATTCAAGAATGCATGAGTCCGACATAAGGCAATTAAAGTGGAGGGTGGGAAGGGATTAGGAGGAAGTAGGCTGCTGGTTAACTAGAATCTGCAGCTTATCCAATAGCTAGGGAAATGGCCAGATTAGGAGGGCCAAAGGGTCCTTATCTGCCATCAAAGTCTGTGTTTCTATGTTTTTATGTAGAAGCAGGCAGCTTTATGTATTATGTGGATATGACAATGACAGTGTATGAAAATCGAGTGTCTTGGGCAGAAATTAGATGAGTGGCTAACAGCACTGTTACTCACAACCAGTTGACAGTACCAAGTAAGGCAAAGAACAATGTAAATGCAATCAGGGTGAGTGACTGATTATATCCCTGTTCCACACTCTGCTCACTGTATTGTAGTTTATGGATATCTAGACAAGGAAGGCATCAATATACAAATTTATATAGGGGTGGTGAAAACAAATCTGTGGTCATTTTAGCCATTCTGTTAATGCACTGAATCTGTTATGCAGGATTTAGAAGAACCCCATTCCCCCCTCCACCTAAAACAAGATGTGCCAACGTGCTGGAATGCCATGTGTGACGCAAAAGCTGACAAAACATCAGAACAGCCATAGGCCACCCACTGTTATGCAGTTGAGCATGGTATTGGCAAGGGAGAGGTAAACATTAGCCATAATCAGTGATGACTGATGGAGTCCCTCTGCTATGTGCTGAAGCCCTTTGAGTAATCCACATGGGTCATACGTACTCATACAGCTGGTCTGAGCCATGTACTGTATTCATTCATGTGGAAAAAGGCAGTAAGGATGAGCAATTCTATAAAAACTGTCTTGTCCTTCTGGCTTATTCACCTATGACCTGTAAACAGCTTAGACCTACACATGCAGTAGAAGAGGAACCACTATGAATTGCATGTACAGTGGCAGGGCAGGCGGGCGAGGGGCATGAATCATGTAATGTTGCAGCTCCTGATTAACATAAAGAGGGTTGCACATCCTTGTTCCTGAGTTAATAGAGACCCAGTGTACAGCTGCTGCAGCTAAAACAAAATATGTCCCTCTATGACATGTCACAGTGGCAACAGTTGTTCAGCTATGGCTTGATTACAAAGAATGCCAAGTCAGCCTTCCATAATGGTGCCACAGATGCCATCAAAAGATGGTGAAGAACTATCAGTATGGTAATGTGGCACTAACAGAAGGAGATGAGCATCTATTATACTTTTTTTAAATTAATTTATTGTTAATATTGCAATCATGTACAAAAAGTGCAGGTTGAAGTTCACATACATTTATAAAAACGAAGTACATAAAAAAGAATAACACATTATACATCACAAAATGTGTACCATAATAACAGGTAAAACAAATAAAGCACTGAGGGCTGGATATTCAAAAGTGTGCTCTGAACCTGCGCAATAGGATGCACAGCACAATCCAGTTGCTCCACAGGAAACAAAAGCAATATTCAGCGTATACGCCACAGAAATGCGCCTGCACAAGCCACACTGAATGTAGCACAGTTGCACCATTGCACAAACAGACATGCCCCGGAGCAACTTGAACTGTGCAGGAGTAAGAGTGCATGCTGAATATAGCAGGTGGAGCAAGGTGCACCATGTTGCAAGGGAACACAGGCAGGGCTGGGCAAAGGAACTGGAGCATGGAAGTGGATGCAGGGGAGAACCACAAGAGGACAATGGGCAGGAGGCACAGAAGAGGCACAATGCCCAGTGGCCATGGACATTGCAGAGAGCCCCACACAGACCCCAGGAAACATTGTGACAAAGCACAGAACATTCATGAAACAGACAGCAACAGAGACTGAGCACCCCAGGACCAGAGTCCCATCTTCCAACATGGGATAGCCAGCAGCAGTAGCCACTGTGTGAAAGCACCAAGCATGTACAGCGTGCCACAGCCACACTGCCACACAGGCACAGGGTGTTATGCTGCACGTGCCACAGAGACACACATGGACACAGGACACAGCACCGCATAGCACAGCAGCACAGGGAAGGGCAACACAACCGAGGGTGTACCGTCATGCACATGCAGACATAGAAACACAGAAACATAGAATTTGATGGCAGATAAGGATCATTTGGCTCACCTAGTCTGGCCATTTCCCTACCTAACGGATAAGCTGCAGATCCTAGTTAACCAACAGCCTACTTCCTCCTACCCCCTCTAGAATTGCCTTATGTTTTTCCCATGCATTCTTGAATTCCCCCACAGTTTTGGACTCTACAACCTCCTCAGGAAGGCCGTTCCATGCATCTACAACCCTCTCTGTGAAGAAATACTTCTTCACATTACCTCTTAGTCGTCCCCCCTCTATCTTGCAAACATAGTGAAGTTGGCTGTTCAATACATGGTACAGGACAATGTACAGCTGCCTGAGTGCACGCCAACTGCAGTAATGCACATCGCACATGCTCCGGAAGTGTGCCTGTGCGGTGCTCCAGTGCAATCATGTTGTGCATGACACTGTCCATTGCGCAAGGCTGAAATCTGCAATATTCAGCTGGTTTATGCAAATAGCCTCATAAGCCAATGCCAGGTGCAAGTGCTCACATTAGCACCTCATTACTGGTTGCTCACAAGCTCATTTGCATGAGCTGAGTCATAAAAGTAACACCAAACAGCACTGGTCACTGACAGGTATTGCAGCCTTTAAGATGAGACTGTTCACATTGTGATATGTCACTGTTATTGTACTGCTGAAATCCAATGCTGCAGTGTTACAGAAACTGCTACTGTACTGATCATCAGTGCACCATTATTGTTCACAGAACACAGCATGTCAGATTTGGAGGGTGCTGAGGAGAAGGTGCCTGCCAGGAAGCGCAGGCCAAACTTCAGCAAGGACGAGAAGCATGTCCTGTTTGAGGCCTACGTGGAGAGAGAGGACCTCCTGAATAGAGCCACAGGGACCACACAGGACAAGGCCAATGGATGGTAAGAGGTGGCAATGTATGTCAATGCCCATGGCCACCACACCTGCAGTCCACAGGAGTGCAAAAAAAAGACAGGCATGGACAGGAGGCTCATCAAGAAGAGGATAGCTGCCATCAGGGCATCTCAAAAAAAGGATGGGTGATGGACCATCAACAACACCTGTCCTGTCAGAGGGTGAGGAGCTGGTAGCAGCCACCATCACCTAGGCAGCCATTGAGGGTGTCCCAGGGGCACTTTCCAGAAAGGAAGCAGCCAATCACAGCACTGTGAGTATGACAGTGGGGGGAGGGGTGGGGATGGGTGCAGATTGTGCATGTCACTAGTGTGCCTGGTACATTGCAGGTGTGTGGCTACTCAGTACCCAATGTGGCATGTTGTGGTGCACGACATGCATGGCCACGCCATGCACGGCCATGTTCCCCTGTGTGCTGTGCAGCAGCAACATGGGGCTTGTGTTGGTAGGGACGTGCAGGGTCCAGGGGATACATGTCACCCAACACGCCTATGGCTGTGTGACCGCTGCAGTGTGTGCTGGCGGCTGCACAGACATGGTTGTCACAGTCATCGGCACGTCACACTGCACAGGGCACGCACATGTGTGGTGGGGGGAGGCTGTATGGGGGAGAGCCGTGCCTGCCATACGTGTGAAAGTGCATCACACTACTGTGTGTCTGCACACGTGTGGCCACATGTCATGTGTCATATATGTGACATGGCAGACATGTCATGCAATGCTGCATCAACAAACGCAGGTGTGGCCTGGCACACATGACATTGCACAGTACACCAGACTACATGCAGTGCAACAATGTCATCATTAACACCAGCCATTCTGTCTTCCAGCTCCATCATGCCTCAAGGGTGCAGTGCAGGATGAGACCATCAACGTGGCACATGATGATGCTGTGCCATCCACCTTTACCGGCATTGTGGCCACAGACAGGTTGGGCTGTACTGGTATGGGACTGGTGGAATTCCTTGGACTGGAGGACGATGATCCACTGGCTGACCTCCTTCTCCTGGAACAACTACCGGTGCTTGTGCCAGCAACACAGGATAACAATGCATTTGACAGTGATGGTGACCTCACCCTGATCCTGACTGGCACTGGTACTGACACACCACCATGGGGACTGGTTTTGACAGAGGCAGCAGCAGGCAGCCCAGGCAGCCCAGTGAACATGCAGGTTCACCCATGCTTGCTGAGTGGCATGTGGCACTGCTGCTTGTGCTGGCCAGGAACAGTGAGCTGGTGTGGTCACTGTTGCCACTGGCCAGGTCTAGCAGACTGCTGTCATGCTGCAGTGGCCTGCAGGCAACACTGTGCAGCAGTCCCCAGGGGCCATCATCAGTGCGCCCAATCAGTCCCCAACACATGTGCGGACCCCTGTGCAGTGTTCAGAGTCGAGGGATGTTGCATGGCATGCCACCACCCCTCCTGCCTGTCCGCTGCAACACCATGATACACCTGGTGCTGACAGGCTGGTTGTGCACACCAGGTTGCTGCAGGATTCTGTGGGCAACCAGGCAACACTCGGGGTAGAGATATGTGCAGTGTGGCTTGAGGTGCGTCAATTGGCTGAGTGAGGGGACAGTAAAAGTGCACAGCTGATTGGTGAGATCCGGCAACTGCAAGAGGCCACATCCACATTGCTGGATGGCATAGCCAAGACCATCACTGCCCGATTTGCATGACTGGCATCCAATGTTCACAGTAGAGCATGCAGGACTCCCTGTAGCACTACACCTACACCAAGGACACGGTGTCTAGTGACCCCATTGAGGCTGATGCCAACCACTGCCATGCCCATCCCTGACACACCTGGCAATAGTGTGTTTGCCAGTCTGTACACAACTGTGAGGACCTGGTCACGTTCTCAGGTCTCTACCCCTGTGAATGTGTTGGTGTCACCACCTGTGGCTGTTGAGTAGCCTGTGCCTGCCACACAGTCAGGGCATGGCCGCCTATGGTGGCCATGGTTCAGCACAGTAGTCCTGATGGGTGCACTGCCCTGTCCTTTTTCCTGCTGATGTTGCCAGCCATGTACATGTCTGGTTGTGGTCTTGTTTGCATGCTGTTGCATATGTGTGGCCTGGGCCATGTCCAGCATGCCTCCGGGCAATTCTGCTGGACCATGTGGCATGAGCGTGATGAGTGCAGCATTGTGTCAGCATTGCCTGTATGCTGGCACTTACCCTCTGATCCATGCCAGGACCTGCTGTATTGCTGTGTGTGTATTCCTCTCCCTGGCTGCAACTTTCTGTGTGTCCCACCTGGTACCCTGTGCCCTGCTGTGCACCCTGTGGTGGTATCGCTGCATGTGTCTGCCTGTGTTTGTCCATGTGTGTACAGCACACTGCACATGGGTGATTGCATCTGTCTCTGTTGCTCCATGGGGGTGTGAGTGTGCATGCGTGCGTGTCCACCATTGTGTGCAGTGTGTGAGCCTGTGTCCCTGCATGCATCTATGTGTGTCCGTGCATGTCTGTGTGTGTATGTCATGCCATGAGTGCACAGCTGCCCTGTGTGGTACTCACCTGTGGTTCCCATAGTGCTCCTCGACTAAGGTGTCTGTGCAGCCTGGCATGGGCCACCAGCCTGGGGTCCCTCCTCTTCATGGGTGGCTGCACACCCCCATCCAGCTAGTCTTCCTCATCATCGTCAGTGCTGTTGCTCTCATCCACCTGGACAGCTATCCCACAGTCAATGGCCGTGTTGTGCAGCATACAACAGGCCAGAAAGAGGCCACAGGCTTTCACGGGGCTATACTGTAGGGCACTACCGGATCTAGCTAGGCAATGGAATCGCATCTTGAGCATGCCAAAGACATGCTCTGTGATACTGTGCGTGGAGATGTGTGCCTTATTGTATCTCTCCTCTGCACCATTGCTTGTTCACTGGATGGGGGTAAGCAGCCAGGGTCAGAGGGGGTATGCACTGTTATCTGTGGGGAGAACACATGTGATGGTTAGCACCTGTCATTGCCTGTTGCAACCCCCCCTTCAGGTTCACACTGCCACCACCTGCCATCCTGTGGGCCCTGGCCATGGCCTCCCATGCACTGCCACTGTGCCACCATTCATGCCTCGCCTTCTGTGTTCTTCATGCCAGGGCACCTCTGTCCATGCTCTCCTGCACTGTTGCCATCCTCATCTCCTGTTCTGTCCCCTCACCTAGCACTGTCCTTGTTCCCCATCTCCCTAACCTGCTGCTGTGTAGTGTACCACACAGCTGCTGGTTTCACCTCTTCCCAGGCCCTACTCATCTACTAGGTGACCTTTGGGGATCACCCTACTCTCAGAATGCTGGCACAGGATGGACTGGTGCCATATAAATGCATCATGTGTACTCCCTGGGTGTGTGGTGCACACATTGATGATGCACCCCGTGGCATTGCACACCACCTGGCAGTTGACTGAGTAGTAGCTCTTTCTGTTGATATATACTGCACCTTCCAGGCCAGGTGGTATGCGTATGGCCACATGGGTGCAGTCAATGGCCCCTATCACGCCTGACATGCATGCCACCCTGTGGAATTCCTGCATGTTTGCTGTACTCTCTGCCTGTGTGCTTGGGAACGTTATGTACTCCGAAGCATGTGGAAGCAGAGCATTGAGGACCTGGGTGAGGAGGCGGGACATGGCCAACTGTGAGATTCCAGTGGTTGTGCCCACTGGTTTCTGGGAAGTGTCCATGGTAAGTAGGCACATCACGGCTGTCACCTTGGTCTCCACTGTCATGGCATGACTCCTTCTGGTGGGTGCCTGCAGTTAATCATGGCACAGCTCACATAACTGTCTCAGAATTACCCTGCTCAGATGGTACCGGTCCACTATCTCACTGTCCCTGTAGTCCTCTAATGTGAGCTGGGCAAGATACTGTCTGTGTTGGGCATACTGCTGATGAACCCTTCCTCGGCCACATTGCTGTTCCTCTCTCCTCCTCACCCCCCATCACCTGCTCCATTATGAATGGTGCTGCATCCATTGCTATTGTTGTTCTGGATTGCACCTCTGCTGTGTGTGTGTGTGGTTGAGCCTCCTTCATATATGCTCAACTCTGTGTGGCGCATTCTGCAAGTTGCTCCACAGTTGTGCAGTGTGTTTTGGCTGAATATGCCATTGCGCAGCTCATTCACGGTCATGCCCCCTGTACTTGTGCAGCATACATTACTGTTGCACAGTGGCACAACAGGAATTGCGCTGCACGTTCATGCTGTTTGAATATGGCTCTGGGGTGCATTTCTGTGTTTGCACTGGTGCAATTCGGTTGCACAATGCACAGCTCCTTTGAATATCTAGCCCTTTATGTACATTTCATTAAATTTCTAGTACAAGCAAAAGATTATTAAACTGTGTCGAAGTATCTTACAAAGATTTACTGTAAGTTTGAGTCCTCACTAATAGTCTTTCCCACATAGACTGTTTATGTAAATTATATCCTGTAATATCCTTTGGTACAAGTAAACAATGCAGTTCATGAATTGGATCACAAATTCTCCTGAAAGTCTCTTTTGCCATTTTTTCACTTCTAATGTCCAACCTTTCAAGCCCACATTTAAGCAGTGCTTCACTATAAGTCATTTCCCACACCATCGTTATTCTAAGTCCTCTTTTTTGAACTCTTTCTACTTCTTCAGATTCATTTTTTGTAAGGCCTCCATGACAAACAGCTGTCCCATATTCTACCACTGGCCTAACTACTTTAGAGAAAAATTAAATTAAATTAGATAAACTCAGTCCAGCCCATCTCAAAATGGTTACAAAATATAACCTACTGTTTGCTTTTTTTACCATAGTTGAAACTTACTCTGTCCAAGAACAGTCATTTTAAAAAATAATACCCAAATATTTGATTGTATTTACTACTTCAACCCCTCCCACCCCCAAAATTAAAGGTTTTGTTCCCTCCCATGTATCCTGCTTCCCAAAGCATATCTACTTGTTTTTTAAGGGATTTATTTGCATATGTTGTTTTCAGACCATTTTCGTATATAGTCCAAATCACATTGCATGGTACTGTGTTCAACATGTTTCTAGATGTCCAACACAGTATTCTCATCGACATACTTTATACATGGTCCCATAGTGTCTAAATCACTTATCATAGTCAAAAACAATAAGGGCCCTAGAATGGCACCGTGAGGGACTCCTCCACTGATGTTTGTTACCTCGGATGTCATGCCTTCCATCCCAATCCATTGTGATTTACCTTGTAAAAAGTAATACACCCAATTTACAACACACTCAGGAATCTTTCAATCTTTCCATTTCTTTATTACTGTTCTATGATCAATAAGGTCAAAAGCTTTTTTCTAATCCACTGGTACAGCTCTCACATTATTTTCTTTATCCCAAGCTCTCATACTTAATTATAACAATTTCAAAGCAGTATCACTTGTTGAACTTCCCCTCAAGGACTCAAACTGTTTTTTTGTCTAACAGCCCTTCTACAATTTTCATAATCCATTTGCAAAGGAAGATTTCACACACGTTTGATACTGTACATGTTAGGGCTATTGGTGTAAAATCTGTAGACGTACTTTTTGGTATTATAACCTTAGGGATAAGGACAATTTTTTAATGTTTCCATTGCAAAGGAATTTTCCAGCCATCATAGACATATTAAAAATGTGACACATCCATGGTGCTAATAAATCTGCTCCTTCTCTCCATATCCAATTAGGAATAGCACTGGGGCCTACAGCTTTATTTACATTGATATTTTTCAATTCCTTTGGCATTTCCTCAGTGATTACTAACAACCTATCTCGAACACCTCTCACCTCTGATCCATCTTTCCTTTCCAACGTGGATAGTTCTTTACTTACTTTGATCAACATCTTATTTAAGCCTGTTAAAAAGGGAATGCTTCCTTCTGAATCAGAAAGCCCACAGGTTTGCTTCCATTTATCTATTTGATTTACTTGCTTACCTGATCACAAAGATTATTTTGTATTTTCCACCAGTTTTTGGGATCTGATTTCCTTAACTCTCCAATTTTCTTTCATAGTAACTCATTCGAAGGCAGTAGTGATGGCTGGGGGGATACTGGGATGTATAGGGAGAGACATTACCAGTAGAAAACAAGAAGTTGTTATCCCTCTGTGCAGACAGTTGGTGAGACCCCATATGGAGTACTGTGTGCAGTTCTGGAGGCTCCAGCTCTGCAAGGACATAGACAGGATAGAGGCAGTCCAGAGGAGGGCAACCAAAATGGTGCAGCGTCTGCAACAGAAGCCATACAAAGAGAGACTAAAGGAGCTTAATATGTATACACTTGAGGAAAGGACAGAGAGGGGAGACATGATAGAAACTTTTAAGTACCTCAAGGAAATGAACAAAGTCCAAGAGAGTAGCATCTTTCAGAAAAAGAGATGTGCAAGCACAAGGGGACACAATTTAAAGAAAGAGGGGATGGCTCAGGGGCAACTTGAGGAAGTACTTTTTCATGGAGAGGGTGGTGGATGCATGGAATGGCCTTTCTGAGGAGGTCATGGGTCAAAAACAGTGGAGGAATTCAAGAATGCATGGGACAGACATAAGGCAATTCTTGTGGGGGTAGGAAGAAGAAGTAGGCTGTTGGTTAACTAGGATTTGCAGCTTATCCAATAGGTAGGGAAATGGGCAGACTAGGTGGGCCAAGTAGTCCTTATCTGCTTCAAAGTTTATGTTTCTGTCTCTACATTTCATAGCCACTTTCCTTTATGATTTACTTGATTTTATATTCTATGATACATTACAGTACCATTTCATTTAAAATCTGCTTTTCTCTCCTTAATCAAATGTTTATATTATTCAGTAACCCATGGTAGACCCCGGAGCCGCCGTCAGCTGTAGGAATTGTGGGCCACAATTCAGGGCAGTTGCAATCAGCTGAAATTGCCATGAGTTGCAGCCGTAATTGAGTGGAGTTGAATTTTTTTGTAAATCAATGACTCCTGTATAGCTATGGGATTCCTCACATCTTATTCTCCCCTGGCTGATCGGCTACTACATGCAGCACAAGCAAGGAGGCCCTCCCAGGAGCAGCGTTTGTCAGCAAGAGCACTCAAGGGACCGAAGGTAGTGCTAACCTCTAAGCAGCTGCCTGGACTGAGTTCTAAAAGACCTTTAGGACATTATTGCTGTTTGCTTACCTGTCGGCCAATGTCTATAGATAACTTTTTGTACATGAGTGTACCTTGGTTCTCAGGGTAATGCCTGATGTTACGGGGGGTTCCTTAAGTGTGCATAGAGCAGACTGTGGTAGGCAGAGAGATTAGCGATGAGTGACTGCATATCTCAGAGGATTCATGCAGTGCTTTGTTTATTTAATTTTATTTATTTGGCTTGACTGTGTGTTGTACAAAGGTTGTCCGTTGCAGGGTTATTGTGGAGTCCATTTCAGGACCGAACTGTGCGCATGCACAGACTTATTTCCCACCGGTAACCCAATTCTATCTGTTCTTCCATCTACCCAGGTCCTTAACACCAGAGCCCCCCCCCTTCACAACTCAGGATAGCTGCAGGTGTGCAGTACAAGCAAGGAGGCCCTTCCAGAAGCAGCATTCATCAGTGGGAGCACTCAAGGAACCGAAGGTAGTGCTAAGTTGCTAACCTCTAAGCAGCTGCCCGGACTGTGCTAGCCAGTTGACTGGCCCGTAATTTTTTAAGTCTATTTCTCAAACCCCTTACAAAGAAATCTTAGATGTGCTCCTGACTCACTGTACAAAGACTTCCAGAAGCGTATGTCTCCAGTCGACTATAGGGTGGGGGCTGAGCAGCGTGTCTTTCTCTGCCAGGCTCTGTTCATTGCCCTGTGGATGGTGGTGAGAGTGTGGTGAGGTGCATGATGTTGTCAGCTGTTGTGTGTGCAGAGGTATGTTTGCTTGACTGCTGTGATGTCTATGGAAGATAGAAGGCCATGGTAAAAACAATGTGGGGTTCACTGTATGTGATGGCATTGCAGCCTTTTTTTTTTTTGCAGATGTGGCAGGAAGGAATAGGGAAACATCATAAATGTGCACTAATCAGAGTGTTTCTTGGCTTGAATTGTTTCCCATATAATGATCAAAATTTGCCATTTTAATTGTGAGCTACTACAGTCATTTGCAGACTACTACAATTTTGAATCTCCTTGCCCTGCTAGCTAGTGCAAAATAGGATTAAGGTTGACCCCTGTGAGTGGTTATGTGTTTACAGAATTGGATGTAAAAAAAAAAAAGTATGATTTATTTAAGCAATATACCATGAGAGGGTGTTGGTGATTCCAGGATTTACCCATGCCCTGGGGTGTTGTTCAGTCATGAGGCATAGCCGAGTGACCAACAACACCCCAGGGGTGGGTAAATCCTGGCATCACCAACACCCTTGAGTGGGATATTGCTATTACACAATGTTGGAATTGTATGTTTAGTAATTATTTTTTGGGGGTTTAGTGATTTTTATTTTTTACTTCTTTTATTTTAAATAGAATAGTGAAAGTGTTAGTACGCCACAGAAAATAGTGCATTGCGTTGCTGCTTGTATGATGGGATAGTGCGGTGTCACTTCGAGCAGGATGAGTTCGGTGCCATGGTGAGAACGGCACCGAGAAAGGAAGACGTGCTGACTTTTGTTGTGGAGTTCTTGAGTACTGTTTTCCAGTGTGCTGAGCATTTATTGTAGCTCCGTTTTCTCAGTTAATTCAAAGGAGCTATACATTTTTTCCTGTGCTTTGTTTTTGCTATCGAAACTTGTGGTTTCATTTCAGGTGGAGCGTCATGTCGAGGAATTAAGTTGGCGGCTGCTATTTAGTGAAATGGGACCCGCAGTGATTTCTGGGTGGGTGATACGTCGAGAGGCCACCTGGCACCTCTTCCCTTGGGGTGATTATAGGTTTTACAATGGGAGAGATGTGCCAGATAGCCAATGAGATTAGAGGATTTGTGTTTCATTTCTATGCCCATTGTATAATAAGCAATGAGGCATGACTAGTGATAAACTGTCTGTTAATTACTCCCTAGTGGTGTAATGTGGCATGAGATACGAAGTTAAAAATGTGACAGACTACTACATAATAACATTCAACGATGGTGAAAGTTGAAAAAATTGGTTGGATTTTCTTTAGTTAGTTGAAGTCACGAATTTCAAACTAGTTGGAAAAATCTGTCATAATGTGGGGTAAGTCAGTCATAATTGGTTTTTCAACTGACTCTGGGGTCTAACCCATGGTTTATCCCCACCAAACTGTATTTGTTTCCTTCATAGGCATGACCTGATCCAATGATTCATTTATTACAGATGTTACCATTTTTCATGTTTCATCCACATCTCCATTTTCAAATCTCTTCTCTTCTCTTGTAATTTACCAGCTATTATATCCAAGGGTCTACGTTCTTCTACCTCATTTACCTTTCTACATCTAAATGTACATTCCTCACCTCTTAACTTTGTACATCCTTCTGGGTTATTTGCTATCAACACTACTCTATGGTCTGATGACCCTATAGGTGGGACAATCATTGGTTTACCCAAAACTTCAATTAAATTTGTCATAATAATATTTAAAATGCCCCCCCAAGTAACCTCTTCTACTATTTGTTTTAAGATGTTTGACCTAATATTTCCCAAGTGGCACTCTATTTGCATCACCCATTATTATAATGCCACACCTATCATGTTTTTCTCCAATTTTATCCAAACACCAGGTTATGTGATTGACCATCTGTTTTTTATTATTTGTAGGGGTGTGATAAAACCCATCCACAATCAAAGGTCAACATTGTCTTGGGAGATTGGATATATTTAATTCCACCCACATTATTTCAAAACCCTCAACTTCCAATTTGTCTAACCTTTTATGTGGAATACTGTCATGAATATACATTGCAAATGCTCCCCCACTTCATTCATATCTATCTTTCCTTTCCATCTGCTAATCCTTGATTGCAACTACCTGATTGGGAATAATTACAGTACACCATGTTTCAGTTATCAGACACACCTGGACCTCATTTTGCCTCATTACTAAAGCAAGTTCATCAACTTGTATTGTCAAAGCCCTTACATTGGTATTTAATAAAGTTGCATGTTAAATTATTTATACACCAATTTCTTCTAACACTTTTTTTCACCCCCTTTTCTTTCCGTGATCTTAACAGGTATATTGCATTTATTTTCCCTTCTTTCACACAAAGATTTTATCTGACACAAATTGTCTAAGTTAGAAAAATTTCTTCTTACTTGCCGCTTTCTCTCTCTACTTATTATAACAGGAATGTTTAATTCTTCCATTTCCCAATTCCCTTGTACAACATACAGTATATACTGTTTGGATGAAATTTATTCCCTATTACTGGAAATAAAACCAACATGCATATACTATTTATACATGTCAATGTCAACTTTATTTTTAAAAAGTGCTTTTCAAAATCCCAAAGTGCTTGTACATAAATAATAAAACAAATCATCAATCAAATAGTTAAAAACAGCAATAAGATGAATAATAACAGGCAGTTAAACTTAAGAAGCATCTGGAAATGCTAGACCAAATAAATATGTTTTAGCACAGATGTAAATATCTCAGTGGTCAGGCACTCTGTAACCTGATGAGGTAGAGAGTTCCACAGGGTCTGGCCACAAATGAAAATGCTCTGGCCCCTGAGGTCTTTAAACAGTCCCTGGGAACCTCTAGCAATTCTTTGTCAGTGGAACGGAGTTGGTAGAGGGGGTGGTAGGGACAAAGGAGATCTTGCAAATAATACAGTTCCCTCATTATCTATGTCACCCTCATTATAAATCCCTTACCCCTTCAGCCTTATATTTAAGCAATATCACATACAACTTGCTCAAAATAACCTACTCCCTATTTATCAAATAATACCTGGTCCCAATTTCCCAGTTTCCCCAGCTGACTCTAGTGGACTCCTTCATACTCTGCTTGAATACTCAGCTGGAAGACACTGCCAGAGGTGCCTCCACTTGTCAGATACCACCACATCTTATGGGACGTTATTTAAATTCCTCAGAGAGCCTACCTGCAGCCGCCGTAGGAAGAGATACTAGAAAAAGACCTTCTGGTCCTTACTGACAGAGGTAGCCTTTGAATTCCTCAGTCATGTACCTGGAAGTACATACTCAGTGATAATCTTCAGTACTTCAGGCAACAGAGTCAGCAACACAGGAATGTGTCATTATATGAAAACAAAAATTAATTGTTGCTCACTTTTCTAAAAGTAAACCTGCCCATGTTTTAACAAGATCTACTTCATTTCATGGTTTCTGGATGATAAGTCTCCCCCACATTTCCAATTCCAACATAGAAGATTATGAGGTAAATGATAAGGGCTTCTGTGTCTATTAGTTATACTACTCATACCATGAGTCCATCTCCAAACTACCCATGCTGTTGTTACTGCCAGATGGTGGAAAGTCCATAACTGCATAAATGTCATCAGTGGAGAACCTTATATACAAGCCTCCACCAAGGACTAAACCTCTATCTGTGTTTACAACCTGATATGCAGTAGCTCCCCCCCTCAATACAGAGGGCTACAGAGAGGTTTGGACTAGGGACCTTTATATTGAGGTGACAGAGGAAACTAGTCCAAGGCAATAGAACTAGAACCTGTGCAAGGTCCAATAAACTGTGCCAGATACAATATAATATCATTTACAGGGCTTACCTCTGCCTGGCCAAGTTGCACAAGATGAAGCCCAGTGTAAGTGAATATTACTTAACATGTGGGGGACAAAGGGGAATGTTTATCCATGTGCTTCTGGGAATGTTCCAAAATAATGCCATTCTGGATAGGAGTGCATGAGATCATGGAAAGGGTGCTGGTCTTCACACTCTCTTCATCCCTATTAGAATTACTACTGGGGTGGATGATAAAGATACAAAGCAAAAACACTAGCCCTTGTGGAGCTTGGCTCTGATTAATGGAGAAAAAATATATCACACTAATGGAACCCCCTACCCATGGCCCACTGGGTACAAAATTTATGAGACTGTATGCACCTGGAAAAAGCCTAAATGCAAGCTACTGGGGATGTGGAGAAGTTCAAGACAATGTGTAAACCAATCTTAGCAGCCTTAGAAAAGGACACCCTCATGGGATAGAGCCAGTAGCACCCAAGAAGAGTGCTGTAACATAGGCACAGGGATGGTGGGTGAGGTCTGAAGAGTGGCTGCCTAAAGGGTGACCACCCAAGAAAACAGAATGGCAGAAAAGGAGCAACTGTAGCTGCAGTCCCACTATTGATGAGTGGCAGTGCAGCTACAGTCATGATGGTGAGTGCCTGGAGGCTGGGTCCCAGACAAGCAATGGCTGTGGGCAACATTCACCATGACACCCAGGTAGACAGGCCACAATGAGGAGGGGGCAAGCAGTGGCATGGCACCACAGGTTGGGTGTGTGCCATCGAGTGCCATGGCACCCCCCACACCATGCCAGGGATCCAGGTGTGCAGTCTGCCATCTAGGAGTGGCACGGAGGGGGTTGATGACAACATCAGCCTATGGACGTGCATCAGGAGGGTACAGCCCACCTGGGCTTCCATGCATTTGCACTGAGGTCACTGTCAGGCAGGGGCTGGAGTGGAGGTGTGAACTGTCCATCCACCCCAATCACCACTGCCCGCTACCGATGCCCAGCTACCCAGGGTGCCATCGCCCATTCCCTGCCATCCAGGTTTGCTTCTGCCCACCTGACCATGCTGATGTTGTAGCACTCCACATGACTCTGCCTGCTGGTGGCACTCCCACCGCTGGTCGTTCTTTTGTCTGGTTTCCATTATGACGCTCTCCCTTGTGCAGTCACCCATTGGGGACTCTCGCATTGGGAGGTGCCCTTCTCACGTAAAACCGATAGTGCCACATGATGACATGGACTGGTTAGTGGGATTAAAGATAAGAGGAGAAGTTACCACTACGTAAAGATGAAGGTCCATTACATTGAGGACCATTGACAAGGAGCAAGCCATGGGCTAACATTTGCTACTTCTCAAAACTAGGAAAGTGTTCTCTGTGACTAAAGCTAACATAACGTTTCTCAAACTGCAAGTCTTAGAACTCTGATGGAGTGTAAGCAAGTTGGAATTGTGATTACATACAGTATGTAAACATATGCAAATGCACTGTACCCTGTATAATAAATGCAATGTTTCTTATGTATGCTCACAAAAAATCTAAAATAATGTTTGAAAAAACAAATACTACCTCTGCTTTCTTTTCTTTTCTTCTAGCCTGGGCTGCTGCCCTTTTTTCATCAGCATCAGTTTTATTGAGTGGCTACCACATCTGATTTGGTGACTGCTCTGTTCCTCTTGCTTTTCACTGCTCAGTAAAGTTATCATATACTCCTTAGTGTCTCACCCATGTGTGAGCCTGATCTGATCATCTGAGATGCACTAGAATTTGTTTATGGTGTCTACTAGCTTGTCTTGTACAGGCAGCAACTACAAGCTGGCTCCTGGAGGTTGGGAAATTGTTTTCACCAAAGGAGCTAACCCATGTTGTTGGACCTGCCTGACCTGCCATCCCAGATGATGACCATTATTGCTATCATAACAGACAAGGCATAATACTATAATACTGTATACTAATGGTTTACCAATACACTGACAGTTTTGCTGTATTAGGGCCTATTCAGGACTCTCCGGTTTAGCCAAACATTTACTGTAGAAATAGATTTATGATTTCTAATGGTTTCAACTGACAATTGCAATGTTAGCAACCTAACATGACATAATTATGTAATAAAATATATTCTGTGGTCTGCAGCACTACCTGTGTTCCAAAGTCAGCATGCTTATTTACTAAATTATATGAGAGGTAGTCTATTGTTCTCATAACTAGTTAGTCAGCACATTGCTGAAGCTGCTGCAAAAAGTAGCATCCTGGGTGCAAGATGCCCATATATTGTCCAATGGAACACCAATTACTGAAACACACTGACATCTATAAGCTCATTACCCAGGTAATGGGACATTCTAATCTGCAGTATGTAAACTTAGTTCATGGCCAAACCTTTTGGGATCTACTGAAGCACCCAACTTCCACACCTGGTGTATGACTGTGTCTATGTTCCAGTTGGTAAGATTTTTCTAATGCTTCTGTCTTTTGTACTATTACTAAGGAGAAATAAACTGATTTTTCTGCACATCCGTGTTTGTGGCATTTTACCATCAGGCTTATCTCCTGCAGAATCTTACAAGTGATGACCACAACATGACCTGATTGTGATAGAACAAAAAACACGTGTGTGAATTTTGAGAATGGGGATAAAGAGGTTTTCAATGGAAGAAATATTTTCTTGACCGAGAGAAGTGTTCACAGTGTATTGGTAACTACCAAACAACTGTTTGTTTCTGCCTTACATGCTTTGGCTTTACTTTAAGATCTTACAGCAGCTGTGAAAGAAAAAAAAAACAGCTCACAGAAATTCCCTGTGATAAGAGAGCTGGGCTACAGTCCAGGCAGATTTAACCACTCCTTTGCAAGTGTATTTTGTAAAGATTTGTAGTTGCTTGATTCTGTTGTACATGCTGAGGCTTTGGTAATTGAGTGTTAATACCCTTGTGCCCTCCCATTCATTTATTTGCATGGAACAACCCTAAGGCTTTGTCCGAGGGGCTCCATGACTCCAAAAGTATAACTGTCTGGCAGGGAACTACAGGGTGTTCCAGACCACTCTGGGCTTCTCAGCTTGTACAGAAATAGGGAAACACAGTCAAAATGTCAATCAGTTCTGAGCTGAAACTAGACATCGCTAACTTTTTAGCCTCCCATGGAGGCTGGGGTGATTTTATGTGGAGTGCAGCATCTGAAGATCACCCAGTACAGTGGGTGTTCACTCTACTCAGAGACAAATTTAACATTTAAAAAGTATAACCATAAGGGTGCTATGATTGCTGCATTGTACACTGTGCTACAGGCAGTGGAAGTGAGGGCGTCAGCTTTGGAAACAGCTGGAATCCATGCTACGAGAGAAAGGTTTGAGAGAAGGAGATGGAAAGTCACAGGCATGTGAAGCAGACAGAATTGTGTAACACTCTGCTAGAGAAGAACAGAGAGATTACTAGGCTGAAAGAAGATTGTGAAAAAAATTTATCATGACAAGAATCAGGTATTTCAGACAAATGATATGTTGACTGATGCAAATGAAGAAATTAAAGGCTGTGAATGATAATGTGTTGAGAGAAATGGATAAGTGTCAGATGGATTTGGAGAGGGAGATCCGTGAGAATCGCGAAGTTACTGCTGCATATAGAGATTTACAAAAACATCTTAGTATAGGATAGCATGTAGGTATAAAAGTAAAACATGCAAAGTGCAGGCAGAGGTATGCACAATTGAGTCAGCAGTTTAATATCCTGAAGGGCCACATCAAGGCATTACCCTTTACCCTATCCATCAACCTAACGTTATTACCCAATGACAATGGGGATGATGAGGATGACGATGACACCCACAATGGCAGTCCATGGGACTCTGGAGGGCAGCAGACTAGCCCACCTCCTATAACCATCTTATGACCTGCCAACCGGCATGAGGTAGAGTGCATGGCCGATGATGCGATTGAGAGGGCTGGCATCCCAGTGATTTTGCAGGCCATGGCGGACTTATTCAGTGATGAGGTAGGCCAAAACAGCCTCATCCAGGGCATGAAGCAACAGCTGATGCCATGGAGAAAACCATCGCTGCTCAACCGGAGCGAGACCGCAACATCCTCCAGTTGGCCCAGACATTGCTAATATCTCAAATACAGTAGGCCAAATGGGGCCTGGCAATAATCTGAGTGTTCATTTGGAAAAGGTGAAAAACCAGTGCAAAATGGTTAGCCTACACCTTGCAGCAAGTACAGGTTTTAAAACAGACAGTAGAGCCTACACTCTGGGCCAACTTGCCAAGCACGTTATGTAATTACACCTTGGTGAGGTTTGATGACATTGCAGCAGGCCTAATGCTTGAACACCATCCCAACCTAATGGGTGTGTCTATGGCCTACAAAGTCAAACAGTTCATGAAGGAAACCCCCAACCAATATGAAAATCAGCTCTGGCTGTTTTATCATACTGGAAAGGGATCCGTGAATGAGGCCTCAGACAGGGAATCACTAGAGTATGAAAACTTGTGTTTGAAAAACTTGTTACCGGTTGTCCGGAACAAGATAGAGGCTTCTATCATCCCGAGAGCAGACCTTCTTACCGAGATCATAGAAAAAATGGAGCATGGGTACCAGCTGTACGTATGTGATCAGAACGTGGGACAAAATGCCAAGGTGGCCTCGGTGCAACCTAGTGCCAAGCCAGCTATGAAGTACATAGTGGAAGGTAAACAAAAGACCCAGACCCAGGCCTACCAACCCAAGCAACCAGGTATCCTGAAACAATAGCGGGATAACTGGAACCACTACCAAGGACAGAACCAAAAGTGACCAGGCCCTACATACAGGGAATTGCATGAGAACAACCAGCTCTGAGAGGTCAAAGCAAGGATAAAATCCAAAGTTAAGAGCCTTGCCCAAAAGCCAGTTGCAGCTCTTGGCCCTGCAAGTGTCCCATCTGTGTCTCTGTACCAGGAAGATCCAGAGGAAGCCCAGGAAGCCCAAGAGTCTCCCTATAGTAAATGTACCCAAATGCTCCAGGATTCACAGGCCCTGACTCCAAAAAAGAAGGATGATTCTGTATAATGGTGTCAGGCCCCGATACACATCATCACTGCCCTAGTGATAGATGAAATCGGCCAACCGTGTATAGAAGCATTGTTAGGGGGCCACCAATAGCAACTACTTCTAGACATGGGAGCCGCTGTCTTTGTGTTACATCAAGAGAACCCAAAGTCATCTCCATGGTCCATTGGAAGGCCAACTTCTTCCCAGACCTTTGAAGGGACTGTGGTTACCACCTTCAGATCCAGACCCATACCAGTCATCATTGGTACCATGGCGGTGGAACATTGTTTTGACCTCATGGTCTTGCGTCATCACCAAAGTATCTTGGAAATTGATTTCCTGTCACAAAACAGATGCATTGTGGATTTAACCAACAGGCTATTATTCCAAATATGAGGACAACTCCACATGGTACTCATCTCTGTTTCACATGTGGTGGCAGCTGTGGTCACCAATGACAAAGAGTATGACAGCATCATCATACAACATAATAACAAGCTGCTACTTCAGATCCAACCAATCCTGGAAAGGCACCAAGAGGCCTTTGCCAAGAACAAACATAACTGAAAGGATGAACACCCTCATCCAGATCACTAGGGAGGATCCACTCCGCCAAAAGCAATACCCATTCCCAGTTGAAGCCTTACCCTCGTTGAGGGCCACCGTTGACTCACTTGTACAGCAGGGAGTCACAAGGCCTTGTGTGTCAACAATCAATTCATCCATCTGGCCTGTGAAAAAAACCAACAATAGTTGGAGACTCACCATTGATTACCGCAGACTTAATCAGGTGATCCCCCAGCTGTGCCCCAATTGTGGCATCTGCACCAAATGTGCTAAAACTTTTCAAACACCAATGGTTCAGTATATTAGATATTTCCAATCGTTTTTGGTCCCTACCCTTGCCTAAGAGAGCCAATTCAGATTTTCCTTCACCTTTGAAGGACATCAGCACACATAGAACTGCCTCCCACAGGGGTTCCATAATAACACCTCCCTGTTTCACAACCACAAGAATGATGCAATCAGTGGCTTTTCCACCTCTGAATGTCTCCTACAATATGTAGATGACCTTCTCCTAGACACAGTGGACATGGAAAAACACCTGGAACTCCTGGATGATCTCCTCACACTGCTACAAAGAGCAAACCTTCAGTGCAATCCTGCAAAGGTACAGTTGCATCAGCCAGAAGTGCTATTTCTGGGCCAGTGTATAACTAGAGAAGGGAGGAGCCCTGCAGCAAACAAAATTCAGGACCTACAGAATTTGTCATTACCAACCAGGGTGGCAACCCTCAGATGTTTCCTGGGTATGGTCAATTAGTTCAGGGATTGTATTTGCAATTTTGCACAGAAGGCCACCCCTCTGTATGAACTCCTGAAGAAGGACATCCCATGGCAATGGAGTCCTGAGCACACTGATGCTGTCACCTCCCTGAAAAAGGCCCTGACCTCTGCTCCAGCATTGGTCAACCCAAACCCAGACCTTCCATTCCATTTGGAAACTGCCAACTTTGCAGTAGGTCTGTCAGCAGTCCTTGCTCAAAAGGCCAATGGTATTCTAAGGACTATTGCCTATGCTTCACAAATGCTATCCATGGTAGGGCTGAAGTATTCCTTGTGTGAAAGGACCCTTCTGTCAACCTTTATAATACATAATAGGATTTTGTCCCATCATGATACACACCAACCACACCACCACCAACTTCCTATTGACAGATAGGATCAGAGATGGCAATGTGTCTAACAGCATACTCACACACTGGCCTCTACTACTTCAAGATAGAAACATCACTGTACTTACTGCCAAAATGCCATCTATCTTGGCACATGGTCCACTATACCAAGGAGAACCATATGAGTGTGGCCTAGAGCCACCAGTTCTACCTGAACCAGGCCCATTTCTCCCAGCTACAGAAAACACATTGAATGACACTACCATGTGTTGTGTCTTCACAGGTGGTTCTTCCTCATATGATGAGGGGGTTCAAATTGCAGAATTTGGGGTCTTGGCCCTGGTCTCCACAGATGACACCTCTAAGGTGTCAGTGAAGTGCAGTGTCAAACCATCACAATATGCACAACTTGTAGCTGTTGCCTGTGACTTAGAGATCACAGATGGGAAAGGAAATGAGGATACCATCATATTTTCTGACGCATCTTGGGTATGCAACTCCTTGACAGAATTAATTTCCTTTTGGAGGACCTATGATTTTACCTCCTCTGTAGGTACCCCAATCATGTATAAATACTTGCTCATATACATTGTCAGCCAGGCTGCGCAATGTATATTCAAACTAATTATCCACAAAGTGAAGGCCCACTCCAAAGTTGAACCTTTCCACTACTACAACAACAGAGTGGACTCTTTGGCCAGAGAGGGAGCTCGGGGGGTGAGACATGGCAAATGCCTCCTCCCACTGCAACACCCATGATAGCTGCAAACAAGAGAACTGAAGAAGTCCCTCTGGATTTCACTGAGCTACAGCTAGCTGATCCAGAGATAAAAGAGGTATTTAAATACCTCTCTAAAGACACAGAAAAAGTGATGTCTACAAACAGGGCTGGCCTTAGCACTGTGCGTGCCATGCCCCCTCACTCTGGGGGCTCAGACCGGTCGACCACTGCCCAACAGAAGTTTAACTGCATGCCCTAATTGTGTAAAATTGTTTATTTTTTAAAAAGCAGCATCACGTGATGCGAGTGCGACTGCAAGCATCCATCCACCACCAGATCATAATCACATTGCGGTGTAATGTTGACGTTGTTGAAGAATAACATTGTAAATTAGCGACCCCCCTCCGAGCCCTGTCCTTGCGCTTTTTATTTATGAAATGAAACAACAGGGTCATTGGCTCACCCAGATACATTTAGTTAAGTTTATTCCTTCCCCTGTTCCCTGGGCCCAACCCCAAAGACTCATCTTGGACTCTTACCTCCCCCCCCCCCGCTGGCCCACCATTACAGAACAAGTTCAACCGAACTTGTTGATAAGTAAGTTAATATTTAACATTTTCTTTTAATATTACAATGAATCAAATGTTGACCTGGCTGGCAGTCACAGTGGCTCGTAGTCACTTAGATGATCATGTCTTGACTCTTGACTATGAGGCACTTCATCAGACACTCAACCAGGTGCCATAAGTGTCCGATTAAGTAAATGCTCCATCTGTCACCTCCAATTAGTTTTGTGTTTGTAGCAGCATTACAACAAAGGAGCTGTAATCAGACCAGTCACCGCCACAATTATTGAGTGAGTCTGTTAAGTGCCCCATGATAATAATCTCTATTATCTCTCACACCTCCAGGAAAAGTTAAATTGTTTGATTCGATTCCAAATTGCCAGATTATCGGAGGTGTAAGTGAGTGTCATGCCCTGTGATGTGATGATGCCCCTGTGACTGTCATTACAGAAATTTAATTATGGTAAGTAGTACCATATTTACTTACTAGAGATGAATTAGAGAGTGCTTGGCAATAAAACTGCGTGACATTTATCTCCCTGAGGCTATTTCCAAACAATGCAGAACAACAATATAGCTCAGCAGTGTAAAGAGTGTGTGGTAACCAAAAAATGTAGTAAAGCAGCAAGAAAACCACACCACTCCAAGACTCTTAGTACAAGGCAATAATTTTTAATACATAATTATCACCGCAAAAGTACTAAAGCACTTCAGGTATGTGACTACAACCCTGTACCGGTTACACACAGAAATATGCGTCATCAGGAGGATGACCATTCAAACAAACAGATCCTTTTAAAGCCAAGGAGACCCAATGAATTTAAAGTGTCAGCGCTACAAGTAAACTAAATATATAAAACACAGAATCTACATATATTGTTATTTCTAAAAAAAAACAGTGATCATTTCATACACACTGTAGGAGAATTTGGAACAAAGTCTATGGCCCAGATATTCAAAAGGGTTGCACCATGTGCAATAGAGATACGCCAGTGCAAGTACGAAATTACGCCATTCTATGATATTCAGTGGGAGGCAACTGCACCGCACAAGTCTCAATGCGCAATGATAATGAATGCATGTGCAACTGTAGGGGGAGTAACCATGAATAAATGGCACAGTGCGCTATTCAACAGCATGCGCCATGCGCAATCGGGGAGCAAGTGGAAGTTGCACAATAGTGGAAATGATCCAAAATAAAAAGGAACAAGAGAGAGGTGCAAGAATGCTCCGGGGAAGCCAGAGGTGGGAGCAAGGTGACAGCAACAGGAAAGAGGGTAGCAGTGAGTGGGACTGGGCAGGAGCAGGACAGGGCACACCTGGGAACGAACAGGAACAGGACAGGAGTGGGGAGCCTGTGTCACTGTGCAAGAGAGACAGGGAGGTGTCACAGTGGACTGAGGGCAGTGGCAGTAGGCAGGACAGCCAAATGCTGAAGGTGTACCCGGTGCAGGGGGAGCATCACAAAGGACAGCGGGGGGAACGGGATAACAGCCGCCGGGGGGAACACCAGCCAGGGACATGGCCAGTGCCACCTTCCAGATGGAGGTGGTAATGAGGGGTGTGAGAAGGCAGGCAGGAGGGGGACACGGCCATGGAAGGCCCATTGGCGGTATGCCCCCAACAGGCAGTACCGAGCCTGCACCACCTTCAAGCACTACAGCGACACAGAGATCGTGGGCTGGTACCGCCTGAACCGGGCGATCCTGAGGCAACTCTGTGAGCTGTGCAGTGATGAGATGCAGGCACCCACATGATGGAGCCATGCTCTGTCAGTGGAGACAAAGGTGACAGCTGTCATGTGCCTGCTCAACAAGGTCACTTTCCAGAGACCAACAGGGGACACAACAGGCATAACTCAGTCAGCCGCGTCACGCCTATTCACACAGTTCCTCAGTGCACTGCTGCCACATGCTGCTGAGTACATCCATTTCCCCAGCACACAGGCAGAGTGCACAGCACACATACAAGAGTTCCACAGGGTAGCACGTATGCCTGACATGCTCGGGGCCATTGACTGCACCCATGTGGCCATCCGCATGCCACCTGGCCCAGATGGTGTAGCATACCATTAACAGAAAGGGTTATGCCAGCATCAACTGCCAGGTGGTGTGCAATACCAGGTGGTGCATAACCAATGTCTGTGCCATGCACCCTGGGGGAGCACATGATGCCTTCATCTGGCACCAGTCTGCACAGTGCCACAGGTTCGAGAGTGGGGACATCCCCACTGGCCACCTAGTGGGTGAGTATGCACATCACGCAGGATGACATGGGCATCTGGGGTGAGGGGTACATAGTCAGAGGTGCCATGAGTACCGGCCTTGACAGCCCATGGAAGAGCGATGCTGACCACCATACTAATGTCCACCCTCTATACACAGGTGACAATGGCTAACCACTCCGTCCCTAGCTGCTCACACCATACCGGTGCTCCGCGACCCCATCACAGCAATGGTAGAATGAGGCACATGCCACCACACATAATGTCATAGAATGGGTGTTCAGGATGCTGAAGGCATGCTTCCGTTGCCTGGACACATCTGGCGGTGCCCTACAGTACAGCCCCTTGAAGGCTTGTGGGTTATTCCTGGCCTGTTGCATCCTCCACAACATGGACAATGACTGTGGGATAGCAGTAGAGGTCGAAGAGGGGGACAGTGATGGGGACGATGAGGACACCGGTCCAGACAGTGATGGGCAGCCACCCCTTGGGCAAAAGGACCCCCGCCTGATCTGGATGTCACAGCTGCACAGGGATACCATCACAGAGGAGCACTTCAACCCATACAGGTAGGTCATGGGGCCATGTGCAACCACCAATGGCAAGGGCACAACCCACAAACACACATGGACGAACACCAGAGGTGCATGGCATCAAGGGAATTGGCTGAGCGTGGAACTGCACATGCCATCAGGAATGGGCAAGGCCTAACACGACACGCGGTCACACACACACACCCACCCACACACCCCACAAGACATGCACAAGGAATAGAAGGCACACCGACCCCGACTGCTACTCCTAGCCATACACAGGTCCACAGATGACCATGCCCAGTGCCCATCATTGTGCGTGTCTCAGAAGCTGGGCACCATTGCACACTGGCAGGCAGCACAATGCAGGCATCATCATGCACATGCCACAACGGCCAGCAGCCAGGAGGGTGTGTGCACATGGACCATGTGTGCATGCAGATCTGGGCACCCCAACCGTGCATCGCACGTTGCACAACACACTGCACACAGGGCAGCGTCAGACAGTAGCCATGGTAGGAGACAGGTCAGTCATGCGGCACAGTGCCATGGCTGTCAAGGATGTGTGGGTGGCCCCGCCAAGACCTGACAGCCGTGACAGACTGACCAATGGCCTCATGGGGTGGCACCTACAGTCCCCCAGGGGTTACGCTGAGGGAACACGACCGTGTTTGAGCAGGGGTCTGCAGACACCAAACATGCCAGTGCCAGGCATGATCAGGATGCCCATAGCTGAACCCGGTGTCGACATGGAGGGTGTTGCATGACACCAGGAACAGGGGGTGGATGTGACACTGCACAGTGTCTGCGGCGCATGTGCAACAATCTGTGTGCCCAATGTGGCCATGACAACTGTAAATGCACGTTTCTGCCTGTCAATGGCAGCAGTCACACCCTCCCACTGCCAGGCCATCTCTGCCAGGAGCAGAGTGTGGTCTCTGCTGCACTGCTCCTTTGCCTGGGGAAGAACCGCACTGAGTGCATCCACCACCTTAACAAGCCGTGACTGCTGATCCACGGAAGCCTGGAGTAGTAGGCTGTGCTCATCAAAGAGGTCATCCGCCAGGTCAGCACAAAGTCCCTCATGGTGTTCCTGGCCGTTCTGGGCATCGCCCCTTGATGATGGGTGCTGCACACCAGAGCCATGCCGGGGCATGTCCACATGCAGTGCACTGATGCTGCCCCCTGACACTGTCCCACCATCGCCATTGCCCCTCTGGCCACTGCTTGCCAGGGCTCACTGTTGCAGCTGCAGTGGCAGCAACAGTACCACTGGCCCGGATGCACACCAGTGCTGCCCCACTGGTGCATACAGGCACAGGTTGGGACTGTGATGTCATGCAGGCCTCCATGGTGGCACCAACCATGGCTATGCCCGTGCTGTTACCTGCAGTGGGGCCCTCCTGTGGCCCACACATATCACTGTCCATGATGTGTGCTCCATCATCATCATTGGTGCTGGATCCAGCACCAGTCCATGTCACAGCATGCTGGCATCCATGGACGCTGTCATGCTGGGACACGGGCAGGGCCTCCTCCTTACCAGCACCACCAACTTCAGTATGAACAGACAGGTGGGTATACTGTTGTCCTGACCCTTGGACACCTGTGGAGGTGGATGGGCACTCCTCCGTGTCCAGGGTATCGCCTTCAGTGGACACACCCTCCATTGCTGACCCATGGAGATGCTCAGGAGCTTTAAGGGAACACAGTAGCATTAAGTCTCTGCCCTACCCTGTGGCATTCCCCCCACCCCCACAAAGTGACAGAACAGGACCTACCATTCAGTGACGGGCTGCAAAGACCATGATTTTTGTTTTGATAATACAATATATGCAGTTCAGTTTTAATTTATTGTTTGGAAATAAAGCAGCAAGAGAACTGCACCACTCGGAGACTCTTAGTACAAGGCAATACTTTTTAGTACATAAAACACACAGGATCTACATATATTGTTATTTAAAAAAAAGCAGTGATCATTTCATACACACTGTAGGAGAATTTGGAACAAAGACTATGGCCCAGATATTCAAAAGGGTTGCGCCATGCGCAATAGGGTTGCGCTAGCACAAGTCTGAAAATGCACCATTCTGCGATATTGAGCAGGAGGCAGTTGCGCCCCCCCAAAGCACACTGAGCATTAGCGCAATGATAATGAATGTATGCACAACTGAAGGAGGAGGAACCATGCATAAATGGTGCAGTGCGATATTCAACAACATGCGCCATGCGCAATAGGGGAGCAAGCGGAAGTTGCACGATAGCAGAAATGAGCCAAAATAAAAAGGAACAAGGGAGAAGCGCAAGAACGCTACAGGGAAGGCACATGATGCTGAACCATAGCTGCACAAAAAGGGCAGGAGGGACACACAGGGCAGGCCAGGGAAAGGGCACCCTGAACAGAGAGGCACAGGGAAGGTGTGGGGAGACACAGCCAGTGCAGAAGAGGGAAGTGCCACACAGCACAGAGGCCACCACATTTAGGTGTTCCCAGTGCAGGGGAAGTAGCAGCCAGAACAGCAGGGGGAACACAGAAACAGCAGCCGGGGGGGGTGAACACAAGCCAGGGACATGGCCAGTGCCACCATCCAGATGGAGGCAGTAATGAGGGGAGTGAGAGGGTGGGCAGCAGGGGGGGCACAGCCGTGGAAGGGTCCATCGGCGATATGCCCCCAACAGACAGTACCGAGTCTGCACCAGCTTCGAGCTGTACAGTGATACTGAGATCGTGGACCAGTACCACCTGAATCGGGCAATTCTGAGGTGGCTCTGTGAGCTGTGCAGTGATGTGATGCAGGCACCCACAAGACGGAGTCATTCTCTGTCAGTGGAGACTAAAGTGACAGCTTGAATGTGCTTGCTCACGATGGGTACCTTCCAGAGACCCACAGGGGACACCACAGGCATAACCCAGTTGGCCGCGTCATGCCTTCTCACCCAATTCCTCAGCGCACTGCTGCCACATGCTGCGGAATATATCCATTTCCCCAGCACACCAGCGGAGTGTACAGCAAACATACAGGAGTTCCACAGGGTAGCACATATGCCTGGCATGCTAGGGGCAATAGACTGCACCCATGTGGCCATCCGCACATCACCTGGCCCCAAGGGGGCTGCATATATTAATCAGAAGGGCTATGCTAGCATCAACTGCCAGGTGGTGTGCGATGCCAGGGGTGCATAATCAACGTCTGTGCCACACACCTGGGGAGCACACAGTGCCTTCATCTGGCACCAGTTGGCACTGTGCCACAGATTAAGAGTGGGGACATCCCACTGGCCATAGTGGGTGAGTATGCAAACCACACGGACAAACTTAGGGCTTGGGAGGGGCATGGTCAGAGGTGACATGGGTAGTGGCCTACATGGCCCGGGGCAGGGCGATGCTGATCACCAAACTAACCTCCACCCTCTACACACAGGTGACAGTGGATACCCACTCCGTCCCTGGCTGCTCACACCATACCTGCTGCCTGCGATCCCATCACAGCAATGCTACAATGAGGCACATGCCACAACACGTAATATCATCGAGTGGGTGTTCAGTATGCTGAAGGCACGTTTCCATTGCCTGGACACCTCCGGCGGTGCCCTACAGTACAGCCCCTCAAAGGCCTGCGGGCTATTCCTGGCCTGTTACATCCTCCACAACATGGCTAATGAATGTGGGATAGCCGTACAGGTCGAAGAGAGGGACAGTGATGGGGACGATGAGGATGCCGGTGACAGTGGTGATGGGCAGCCCCCCTTGGGCAACGGGACCCCCGACTGCTCTGGCTGGCACAGCTGCACCAGGACACCATCACGGAGGAGCACTTCAGCCAACCCAGGTAAGTCATGGGGCCATGTGCAACCACCAGTGGCAAAGGCACAACCCACAAACATGCATGGACACACACCAGGGGTGCATGCCATCAAGGCAAGTGGCCGGGCATGGAACCACACACACCACCAGGGATGGGCGAGGTCTAACATGGCACATGGTCAGACACACACACACACACACACACACACACACACACACACACACACACACACACACACACACACAACTCACCAGACATGCACAAAGGGTAGGAGGCACGCCGACCCAGAACGCCACCCCTAGCCACACACATGTCCACAGACCACCATGCCCACTGCCTGTCATTGTGAATGTGTCAGATGCTGGGCACCATTGCACAGTGGTGTACAGCACAATTAAGGCATCATCATGCACACACAACTGCGGACAGCAGCCGGGAGGGTGTGCAGATGGACTGTGTGTGTGCGTGCAGGGCCGGGTACCCACCCGTGCATTGCCCGATGATTGACACAATGCATACAAGGCAGCATCAGACAGTAGCCACACTGGGAGACAGGTCAGTCATGCACCACAGTGCCACGGCTGCCACAGATGCATTGGCGGCCCCCGCCAAGACCCACCAGCAGTGACAGGCTGACCACTGGCCTCATGGGGTGGCACCGACGGTCCCCCAGGGGTTCTACTGCGTGAACATGACCGTGCTCATGCAGGGGTCTGCAGCACACCGAACATGCCTGCGCCAGGCATGCTGGGAATGCCCACAGCTGAACCCGGTGTCGACAAGGATGGTGTCGCACGATGCCGGGAACGGGGGGTGGACATTGCACTGCGCAGTGTCTGCGATGCATGAGCAAATAACTGTGTGCCCACTGTGGCCATGGCAGCTGTGATTGCCTGTGACAGCCTGTCAATGGCAGCGGTCCCATCCTCCCGCATCCGGTCTATCCCTGACAGGAGCAGAGCAGTCTCTCTGCTGCAACAACGCTCCTCTGCCTGGCGCAAAGCTGCACTCAGTGCATCCACTGCCATCACAAGCCACTTCTGCTGATTGACTGATGCTTGCAGTATGCGGGTGTGCTCATTCAAGAGATCATCTGCCTGATTGGCATGCTGTCCCTCAGGGTGTTTGCGGCCCTGATGCTCATCACCCCTTGAGGGTGGGCACTGCACACCAGGGCCAGGCCTGGGCATTTCCACAGGCGGTGCACTGATGCCGCCCCCTGACACTGTACCCCCATGCCCATTGGCCGACTGCTGATGCTGCCCCTCCGGCTGCCGCTCCCCAGGGCTCAGTGGTGCTGCCACAGTGGCTGCAACAGTCCCACTGTCCTGTACACACACCAGTGCTGCCCCACCAGTGCTGACAGGCACAGGCTGGGACTGTGATTACACGTAGGACTCCACGACGGCACCACCCACAGCCATGGCCACGATGTAACCTACTGTGTGGCCATCCTGTGGCACACACGTGTCACTGCCCATGACGACAGCGACATCATCATCGGTGACGGATGTGGCACCAGCCCGAGTCTCAGCATGCTGGCATCAGTGGATGCTGGCACGCTGTGACACGGGCAGGGTCTCCTCCGCACCTGCTCCACCAACATCAGTCTGGATGTCCAGGCGGGCCCACTGTCACCCTGAGACACGTATTCCTGTGGAGATGGATGGGCACTCCTCCATCTCCATGTGACTGGCCTCAGTGGAGAAGCCCACCACTGCTGACCCATGCAGACGCTCAGGAGCTGTAAGGGAAAACAAAGTCGTATTACTGCATGTGACCTACCCTGTCCCCTCCCAATGGACAGACCATGACCTACCATGCAGTGACGGGCTACCACCCGTCTGGAATCCACCACCCGGAACACCCTCAATGGTGCAATGTTGCATGCTGTCAGCAACCCGCTCCTCCTGTGGGGTCAGGCGTAGCACCTCCGGCTGTCCCCCACCTGTCGCAGACTGTGCTGCCCTGATGGCAGCCACCTTCTCCTCAGTCCTCCGCCTGTCTGTGCCCATCTTCTTCTTGCACTCCTGCATGGAGCACTGGTGGTTGCCATGCAGGTTTACAGCATGCGCCACCTCCTTCCATGCAGCAGCACGGGCCTGTGGTGTTCCCTGGCATCTGCTGAGAAGCAGCTCCTGGTCTAGGCAGGTCTCAAACAGGGCATCCATCTCGGCCTTAGGGAAATATGGCCTCCTCTTCCTCCCACGACTCTGTTCTTCTTCCTCCACAACACGATCAGTCATGATTCAGCTTGTGAGAATGACAGGTGTTACCTGTGACTGTGCAGTCCCATGCATGTCCCAAAATCCACAGTCCACACTCCCAAACAGCATGCAACTCACTGCAATAGACTGCAGTAACCGACTATGGCCAGTGCAGCCCAATGTCGCACTTTTATAGTGAAACCCATGCAAATGAGGGGAGGCGCATCTTTAAGTGGATGCACTGAATGGCTGATTAGCTGATTTGCACATGCCGGCTGAATATCGCGCTGTTGCACTTTGCACAATTGTGTTGAACATGCTGAGCCAAGGGCGCAGTTCTGTGACATGCACAGTACACACCTAACTGCGCATGCCCGGGCTAATGACGCAGACACCTGCCATGCTGCTGACGTGCTGTGTGCGGGAGATAAATGCAGGGCACGGCCACCATTGTGCCAGTGGCACTACCACGCTGTTCACCTATATGGTGCTGTGGCACTGGGGTGTTGTAGGCACACTGGGGCAACAGCGCAGTAGGCCACTACAGGAGGTGGCACACAGGCACCAAATCACGCTACACGCATTGGGTTCCAATCATGCTGTGGCTGTCCATGTGCCAGAGACCCTTGACCCTGTGCCCAACCTTGGCCCCCTAGGCACCATGCGTCAGGCATGGGTGCACCACTATCGCGCTGTTCGGTGACAGCGCAATAGGGAATGGCAGCCCTGTACCATGCAGCATCTGCACGTGGCAGGACCGTGCTGCAGAGCGCCATTTTGACTGAACTGAGCAGCAGAGATGGCGCAGAGGCGTGCTGTGCAGTGGAGCCAGGTGGAGCTGGCAAACCTTGTTGCCATTGTGGAGCCACATGTTGGGCCTTTATTTGAGGAGGCATCCCTGGACAGGGCCAGGAGTCAGCTGTGGCAGGAGGTGGCCGATGCCCTGGACGAGGCCACCGATATGGGGCAGATGGCAGAGCAGTGCCGCCACCGATATGAGGACCTGAGGTGGAGGGACCCGGACCTGCTTGCCCGCCTGCTTGCACGTGCCAGGAGGGGCATGGTGCCACGGCCAGGTAGGTGCAACATCCATACACTTTTATCGTCCTTATGGGTATCACATTTGCATGTGTCCGGCACATGGGGGCCATCCGTGTTGGCCATGGTGGTGTTATCGGGGTGTGGGTGGGTGGGTTTGGCTGTGTGGGATTGCACACATGTGGGTGTGGGGAAATTGCTACAGGATTGTACTGATGTTCCTCTCTCCATGTTTTGCACCTTAGGAGCCACAGAACGCCAGCAGGCCATAGACTGGAAGTGGCGCCTGGAGGAGCAGCAAGCCAGGAGGGGTGATGGTGGCCAGCGGCGCATGGACCACCCTGATGATGGTAAGTGCCTTATATCCATGATTACTATTGCATGCTGTATAGTTGGGCGGACAGCGGGGCATGGCCACCATCCATTGACACCACTGCCATGCATGCAACTTGTTACAGTCAGCACTGTCCAGTGGCACTGCATGTCTGGGAGTGCGTCAATGGTGGTCCATGCATGCACTAGGCACATGGCTGCGCCACTGCCTTCACACCGCATAGCCAAGTCACTGTACGGCCACAGTGGTGCTGTGCAGGACATGGGCGGTGGATGTGTGCAGTGGTCCACATGGCTGTGGCTGCCTGGGTAGGCAGGTCTTGTGGACATGGTTACTGTGGATGGTCGCACACCGTCACAGGGGCGTGGCACATGGCTGTATGCCATGCACAATGGGTGGGCTGCAGGGGGTTGGACAGTCACACTTATTGACTCTGCTCCCTCATCCTAGGTGGACAGTGACTCCAGGAGCTGGAGCAAGGACTGCAGGAGCTGCTTCAGGTGGTGAGGGTGACCCTGGAGCTCCTGCAGAGAATGGACCACCAATGGATGAGGCGGAGGAGATGACATCGGCGCCACATGGAGGAGGATTGGGGCAGATGATGATCACTCCATGCCCCTAATTACACCTTCCCCCCTGGACCCACCCTCGCACCCCTTCTTCCCTCTTCCATATGTTCACCCTGCCCTTACCGCCCCACCTGGTATGTGGCCCTTCCCCCCATTGTATATAGCTGAATATAGTTTTTGTATATTCAGTTTTAAATACATTTTTTTTTGCAATTAACTTTATTTTATAACATAAACATAATCCAACACTTGCCATAAGTGGATAATACCTAGTAATTAAACAGCAAAGCAAAATTACACAAGGCCTAAAATTAAGAAAATTACCTAAAACAATACAAACCCACCCTCCCTCCCCATCCAACCCGCAGAGTTACCCTCTGTCCCTACTAGAGATAACAAATAGTGTTATGGCCACAATGGTTCTATACCAAAAAGATTCTAGAATACAATTACAAAGAAGAAAGGACAAAGGCACAGGCACAAATCCAGGTTCAATAACCGACCAAAAAGCTGTATTGTAGAGAGGGAGGCCCATCAGAAGAAATATTATCAGGGAAGTATTAAACATACCATGGGGAAGGGGATAGAAAGTAAAAACCGATAACAAGGATATGTCAGGACAGTTAACCTATCCTGGGGAATAAAGTTTATTGGTTAAAAGGAACTTGCCCCAAAGGCCTCCAATAAGGGGCCAATGGGAGAGAAGGAAAAATAAACAGTTAATCTTGACATTAATATCCAAATTTGCATCTAAGGCTTAACAGGAAGCCACCCCAGCAATTCTAAAACTTCTCGCTAGTATGGAAAAACCGGGCTACACATCTCTCTGCATTTAGAGTGCTGAGAAACTCAGCCCACCATTCCTTAAATGAAGGTTCCCATTCATTTTTCCAATGCCGAAGTATTATCAGTTTAGTAACCATAGCAAACATGGCTACTTGTGCCTTTTGAGAAAGGGTAGGAATCAGAGAGTACATACCTAACAGGCATGTGTCCTCATTAAGAAAAGCCGCAATGTTAAGATATGGAGTCACCCACTGCTTGACCAAGTTCCATAGTTTAACAATTTTTGGACATGCCCAGAGTTTATGATGTAAGGTAGCAAATTCACACCCACAATCCCCACATTCAGCTGAAGGTAGTTTTTTAATCCGAAATAATTTGGCGAGCGTAAAATATAGATTATGTAAAATATTAAACTGGATATTTCTTAAACAGTCTTGTTTAATCAGGGAATAAATGTCAATCCAAATCCTTTCCCAGGTTTTAACTGGAAAGCCTTTGTTATAATTATTTTTCCAGTAATAAGCTATGGGAGTGAACTTAGACGTGACATGGGTCGAGGTTGATTTATGTAACTTAGCTATTGCTTTCCGGCCCTTGGATACTTCCCACAAGTTATCTAGCATGGCTCCAGCTCCCTCAGACCATGGAGGTTTCCCCAAAAAATGATAGATACATTGACGTATCTGGTACAATCGAAAAAGACCCTTATGAGCCACTCCAAATTTTAAAACCAGTTCTGGAATAGGTAGAAGGGACTCACCCGAAACAAAGCTTGCTAAATATAGTTTAGTAGAGTAATTGACTGGAAAGGTTCGAATTGGGTGCTTGCCTATCTGCAAGTGTGGATTATTCAACAGAGGTTGCCTCAGGTCTTTCAGGTTAGATATCTGAAGTAAGGAACAAAGTTGTTGTAGGGCCCTCATATCCCAGCCTAGGGGGGAGCTTGTCACCTTCAGTGGAACATTGGACCACAGAGTATATAATAGGGCCTCTAAGTCCAGCCTATAAGAATTTGCTTGTAACCAATCTAAAACCAGCCAAGGAGGGGAGCTCAGTATAGAAACCATAGTGGACAGCCAGTGCAAAAATCTGTTAGCATGAATAGCCAGATAGTAAACATAAAAATCAGGTAATTGGAGCTCCCCCAGCACCTTGGAATTAGTAAGCTTCCCATACGCCCGACATGGAGCTTTGCCTTTCCAAAGAAAATCAGAGCAGAGCCTACAAAGGGACATAAAGAAGGATTTCAGAAGATAAATATTAAGATTGCATAGGGGTTAAAAAAATCTGGGCAAGATTGACATTTTAAGGATATTAGCCCGACCCCAAAAGGATAGTTGTAGCTTATTCCATCTCGCCAAGTCTTCTTTAGTGGTTTTTAGTAGTGGGGCTAAGTTGAGGTCTGTGAGATTAGTAAAGTCACTCGATATCTTAATACCAAGATAGATCAAATATTCACTTTCCCACTGTAAACCCATGGAAAGACTCCACTCCTTCGATAGGAGAGGAGATAACGGATAAACTATAGTTTTATTTCCATTGAGCTTATAACCTGAAAACAAACTAAAGTGGGAAATAATTTGTAGGGCACGAGGGAGAGATTGTCTACTATTCGATATATGAAGAAGTAAATCATCGGCAAAGAGGGATAGCTTACATTCAAGATGCTCCAGGTGGATACCCCGTATTGCTTCGTCTAATTTAAGAACTCTAGCTAAGGGCTCAATATACAAATTAAATAAAAACGGAGAAAGGAGGCAGCCCTGACGGGTGCCACAACATAAGGGAAATAAGTCAGAAATAAGATTGTTACATTGAATTCTAGCTGACGGACAGGAATACAAAGCATGAATCTGATTAATAAAAGGTTGCGGAATACCAAACTAGTGCAGTACCGCAAACATATAGTACCATTCCACTCTGTCGAAGCCTTTTTCTGCGTCCAGGGACACCAGAGCTGCCTCCAGCTCAGGAGCCCTGGATGCAGAAATTAAGTAAAATAACTTTCTAAAATGATCCGCAGAGGAACGTCCTGCAACAAACCCTGCCTGTTCAGGACTCAGCAGACCTTCCCACACCTTCCCCAGTCTATTGGTCAGGACTTTGGCATATATTTTTAAATCAATGTTTAAGAGTGAAATGGGCCTGTAATTACTCATCTTTGATGGGTCCTTCCCCGATTTGGGTAAGAGAATTATACTCGCCTCAAATAATGATTGCTCAAAATCTGAGTGGGAACACCAATAGCTATACAATTGGAGTAACAAGGGAATTAAGTATACTTTAAAAGTCTTATAGAATAAACCGCTAAACCCATCCGGGCCTGGTGCCTTGTCAGGTTTTAAAGAGTCAATAACTCCTGAGATTTCCTCTCTGGTAATTGGAGCAATAAGAGAATTCCTGCTTTCCTCAGACAGAGATGGTAAATCTGCCCTCTCCAAAAAAGCACACATCTTATTATCCTGGTCCCCCGACCTCGGGTCCAGAGGGTATAATGTCTTATAATAATCTCAAAACAGGGTTAATATCTCTGAGGGGTCAGTCACCAGAGCTTCTGTCTGGGGGTGTCTAAGAACTGAAACCCATTTAGACACTGAGTGTTGCCAAGCCAGAAGCTTACCCGCTTTACTCCCTCGACCGATGTACGAAGCCTTCAATAGAGAGGCAGATCTCTCCACCTTTTCTAGTAGAACACTAGCATAAGTAGCTGTCAAGGTAGATAATTCTTGTTCTTCTACAGATAAAAGCTTGTCAACCCCTTTACTTTCCAGATTTTTAATTTTTGCCAAACAACTATTCAAAAAGTTATTTTTCTTTTTTTTCTGAACAGTAGCAATGCGAATTAACTCTCCCCACCAAATTGCCTTCAAAGCTGCCCACACGCGGTCTACAGCAGGAATCGATCCCCAATTGAATCTTATAGTGCTTTGTAGAAAGCTTTGAAATTTTGCAACAACTTGGTTGTCTTTTAGCAATCTATTATTGAAGGACCATGAATGGGACCAGACGAAAGCACTGGGCAAAGCACACTGGATTAGGATTGGAGAATGGTCTGAGATCACTCGAGCCAAGATTTTAACATCCGCCATGTTAGACAGTAACTGATGGCTGGTTAAAAAATAATCGATTTGAGAGTAGCTTTTATGTATAGGAGAAAAAAAGGGAAATTCTTTACTTAAAGGATTAAACACTCTCCATGGATCCAAAAGGCCCAAGGACAAAATGAATTCTTTTAATGCTCTTTGCACCGGTGAGGAGCTTACCTCCTATAGTAAGTATGGTCTAAATCATTAGTTTGCACCAAATTCCAATCGCCTCCAATCAAAATGGGATAATGCAAGAAGGGAGCTAGAACCATAGCTAGGTGAACAAAAAAGGAAGGAGTTTCTATATTAGGGCCGTAAACTGAACCCAGGACAATATCCAGGTTACCTAATTTACCAATAACAAAAATAAATCTCCCCTCAGGGTCAGGGATGGATTCCACTAACGTAAAGGGAATCTTTTTAGCTAGAAGCAAGGCCACCCCACGTTTATTAGAGCTAAACCCCGAGCCAAAGACTTGGCCCACCCATCTCTTTTTAAAAAAGTGCAACTGCTCTGGGAGCATATGTGTTTCTTGCAGAAACACTATTGAGGGGTCATATTTGGCAAGATGGTTTAAAATTACATTTTTTTTCTTATTGTCTCTCTCTCCCTTTATATTCCAAGAGAGAATATTTAAACAGTTAGCCATAACGATGTCTGTGAATGTGCCATATACTAACAGTTAAATAGAGGCCTGTGCTGCTGCCACCCCCCCCAGACCAGAAGTAAATGAGAATCCTGAAAACCCTAACCCACCCCCCAAACTCCAAATTAAACCCCAAAAAATGTAACCTATTTACACATCTATATACCCAGGCCCATAGCCTACACCACAACAAATAGTCCATGGTGCTCGCAAAAGAGCGAGCTTCCCTCCTCTGCCTCCCCCAAAAACTGAAGGATTAAATAAAAAGAGCTGAGAGGACAACCCCCAACTTTATGTCATCAGGGAATCTCTCCCTCATAACAAACCCCCTATACTGTATGTTATTTTCATAAGGTCTGTTACCTCAGACATCATTGACCCGTGTAAACATAGTGAAAGAAAACATAGACGAAGGGGGAAGTCAAAATATAGCCTAAGCACAATACCATGTTTACCCCATTTTACCCAAATCAATATATAATAGTAGCTATAAATATGTCCACGGCTATGTCTAAAACAATAGAATTCTACAGGGGGGCATGACAAATTAAGCACCACCCTGCACACAAACTGTGCTAATTTCCAGCTTTGGCAGAACCCCGAAATGCTTCTTAAACTCATGGACCGATTAAACTACAAATTATAAATCGAAGTTCCCATATGTTCTCACTAAAACCATCTAATTTCAATAATTAAAAAAGATAAAGCTGATAGCATGAAAAAACCCTTCCAGAAGGAAACGATCTGTGAAACTGATCACAAATCATAGCCTCTGGACCGAAGTCTGAGCTATTAATAAACTACCCAGACAGTTACTGCAGTGTTATAGACCTGGATAGGTGTCTATTAGTAACATAAACAAAGAAGAGACAAGCCCTTATCGACCATCAGGAACTCGGTAGAGTTCAAATTGTAATAACACTGCAGTCAGAAAATAAAATAAAAAACTGCTCGAATAGGCTGTCCAACTTTCATGACATATACGCAGTGATAGAACACCCTCTAGTGGTCAAAACGCTACCACAATCCTCGCCTCCGGAGTATAAAATTCTGAAGTAGAAAAAAAAAAGGGTCAAGACTCCAGAGCAAATCCACCAGAAATACTATTGTCCAGTAACATAGAAACATAGAAACATAGACTTTGTCGGCAGATAAGGACCGCTTGGCCCATCTAGTCTGCCCATTTCTCTACCTACAGTATAGGCCACAGATCCTAGTTAACCAACAGCCTATTTCTTCCTACCCCCCACAAGAATAGCCTTATGTCTGTCCCATGCATTCTTGAATTCTCCCACAGTTTTAGACCCCACAACCTCCTCAGGAAGGCTGTTCCATGCATCCACTACCCTCTCTTTGAAATAATACTTCCTCACATTGCCCCTGAACCGCCCCTTCTATCTTTAAATTGTGTCCCCTTGTTCTTGCACGTCTCTTTTTCTGAAAGATGCTACCCTCTTGGACTTTGTTGATTCCACTGAGGTACTTAAAAGTTTCTATCATGTCCTCCCTCTCCCTTCTTTCCTCAAGGGTATACATATTAAGCTCTTTTAGTCTCTCCTCATATGGCTTCTCTTGCAGACCCTGCACCATTTTAGTTGCCCTCCTCTGGACTGCGTCTATCCTGTCTATGACCTTGCGGAGATGGGGTCTCCAGAACTGGACGCAGTACTTCAGATGGGGTCTCACCAACTGTCTGTACAGAGGGACAACAACTTCCTGTTTTCTGCTGCTGATTCATCTTCCTATGCATCCCAGTATACCCCCAGCCCTCCTTACTGCCTTCTCACATTGCTTGCTAACCTTAAGGTCATCTGATATGATTACCCCCAGGTCCCTTTCCTTTTTTGTTGTTGTTTCTACCTCCCCCCATTGTGTATTCTTCCCCTGGGTTCTTGTTTCCCAGGTGCATTATTTTGCACTTCTTTGCATTGAATCCTAGCTGCCATACTTCTGACCATTCCTCCAACCTTGCCAAGTCCCTTCTCATCCTTTCCATGCCTCCTTGTGTATCAACCCTGTTGCAGATCTTTGTGTCATCTGCAAAAAGGCATACTTTTCCTTCCAGTCCCTCTGCAATGTCACTGATGAAGACATTAAAAAGGACTGGACCCAATACTGAACCCTGCTGTACCCCACTAGTAACCCATCTTTCTTCAGAGTGGACTCCATTTACAATTACCTTCTGTGTCCTGTTTTGCAGCCAATGTTTTACCCAGGCTACCACCCTGGGACCCACTCCCAGGCTGGTTAATTTGACTATTAATTTTTGTGTGGTACTGTGTCAAATGCCTTGCTAAAGTCTAGGTAGGCCATGTCCACAGCCCCTCCCTGGTCTACTACTTTGGTCACCCAGTCAAAGAAATCTATTAGATTCATCTGACATGACCTTCCTGCTGTGAACCCATGCTGCCTTGGGTCCTGTGCCCCACTGGCCTATAGGTACTCAACTATTCTTTCCTTCAGAAGTGACTCCGTCACTTTCCCTACCACAGAGGTCAGACTGACAGGTCTGTAGTTTCCTGCCTCTGTCTTGGTCCCACTTTTGTGAAGGGGAATCACATCTGCCTTCATCCAGTCCTCAGGTACCACACCATCCTCTCATGATTTATTAAAAAGAGTAGCCAGTGGTTTCACTAATTCCTCCCTTAATTCTTTTAGAATTCTGGGGTGAATTCCATAAGGACCCATTGCTTTGTCCACCTTCAGTTTTAGGAGTTCTTGCAGAACCCTTTCTTCTGTGAAAGGACTGGGATCGACCCCCCCTATCAAGAGTGCTTCTGTTAACTGGATTAGGCACTTCCCCCTCCTCTTTTGTGAATACTGAGCAGAAATATTCGTTCAGTATCCCTGCTTTTTCACTGCCCTCCTCTGCCCACCCACCGTTCATTCTATTCAGCCTCACTATCCCTCCCTTTGTCTTTCTACGCTCGCTGATGTACCTATAAAAGGTTTTATCCCCCTTCTTAACTGAGTTGGCTATCTTTTCCTCAGTTTGGGCCTTTGCTATTCTGACTTCCCTCTCTGCTTGCTTCTGCCTTAACTGGTACAGCTCTCTGTCCTGCTCCTTCTGTGTTTCCTTATACTTCCGGAATGCTATCTTTTTCTTCCTGACTTTCACAGCCACCTCTTTGGAGAACCATAGTGGCTTTTCTTTCATTTTGATTTGTTTATTTGCTTCACACAAAGGCTTGTTGCCTCTGTGATGGCAGTTTTGATGATTCCCATTGTTGCTCCACACCTCCTTCTAGCCTGTTTGCTACTGCTTTTCTGAGGCACTCTCCCATCTTGCCAAAGTCAGCCCTCCTAAAGTCCAGTACCCTCACTTTTGTATGGCTTGACTCTGTAGCTGAGTTTAACGTGAACCACACTGTTTGATGGTCACTTGTTCCCAGATGGCAACCCACTTCTAGATCTGAGATCCTCTCACTGCCCCCGTTTGAGAGTATGAGGTCTAAGATTGCTCCCTCACGAGTGGGTTCTGAAACTAGCTGTCTGAGGCCTGCCACCTGTAGGGAATCAAGAATGGCCCTGCTCTTGGATGTCGCTGCAGCAAATGTGCTCCAGTTAACATCTGGCATATTCAGGTGTCCCATCAACAGTATCTCCCCTTTCTCTACCATTCTAAGAATGCCTTCTATCATATCCTTGTCCATTCCCTCCCCCTGACATGGGGGTCTGTACACAACCCCAGTGCAGATTGTGGTGCCCTTTCCAGTCTCCAAGGTGACCCACAGTGCCTCCTCTCCTCCCTGTTTACTCTTTTGTTCAGTTGCTTTTATCCCTTCCTTTACATAGAGAGCTACTCCTCCCCCCCCTCTTCTCCCCTGCCTGTCTCTCCTGTAGGTTATGTACCCTGGTATGTTAACATCCCAGTCATGGTTCTCTGTGTACCATGTTTCTGTGACTGCTACGATATCCAGGCATCCCTCTTCCATCAAGGCCACCAGCTCAGGGAGCTTGTTGCCCAGACTGCGGGCATTGGTACTCATTGCCCTCCATTTCCTGATGGCCTTACTCCTTTTTGCCCCATCCCTGTCCTTCTTGCCTTTGTCACTTTCTCCATTTACCCCTGCCCTTCTCCCTATCAACACCTCTATGTTGGTGTTTGCCGCACTTACAGTTTAAACATCTCTATTAAATCGAGAAGAGAAGATATTTTAGTTGCAACCAGTCATTCCAAGAAGAAGCCGTCTAAGAGTCAGCAATCGGCTTCTTCATAGAAGGTCTTTCTAGAAAGATCTCTACTCAAGCTTCAACTTCTCTGTGAATAAGCTGGTGCCCTCTCATTTGGGGAATAAATCTGGATAACATTTTTTCAGAGCTTTAACTGCCTCCTCCACAGTATCAAAACATTTTGATCCTTCCTTTAAAGCCACTTCTAGTCAAGCTGGATACAACATATGGTGCTTTATGCCTGCAGCCCACAATTTGGAGGTGATAGGGTGATATGAAGCTCTAAGCTGGCAGGTTTTCAAAGTCAGAGCAGGGACAAGCCTTAATTTTTTCCTTTCCCATAATATATTCGTTAGTTTCATAGCTTCTCGGGTAATAAACTCCCGGTCCAGATAATTCAGTAGCTTAAATATTATAGGTCTAGGTGGATCAGATGGAGGTGGCTTGGCTCTCAAGGACCTGTGGGCTCTTTCTATAATGAACTCTGGGCCATTTGGGGACAGTCCCACCATTTTTTTCAAGAACTTCTGCAAGAATTGAATAGTATTCGGCCCCTCTTCTCCTTCAGGGAGCCCTAATAATACCAAGTTGTTTCTTCTGTTCCTTCCCTCAAGGTCCTTGAAACGATCCTCCAGTTTGGACACAGATTTCCTAACTTCCACCAATTCTGGTTCCATCCTGTCTTGTTTCCTCTCCACTGAAGCTATTCTCTCTTTGGTATCTGTAACCCTCCGGGCTAGCTGGGTGAGTGCTGGCTTAAAATCGGCCACGTCCTCTATTAACTTCAGCAAAGCTTCTTTAATCGAAGTTAACTCAGAGTAGATGTGGGAGGGTGACAACTCGTCTGCTGTGCTTTGGGGAGAGGAACTACGGCTAGGGTGCTTGGCTTCCGACTCCTGCGCGGCCGCCTCATGGTCAGATAAGTTAGACATGCTACAAATATTAGATACCTTCTAATGACACCACTTTTAACTCCTGTGTTTATTAGCAACCGAATTAGCTGTAAAAAGCAGACATAAATGGGGATTATCTGCAAATTATGAGGCAAAAAGAGCGGAGCTCCGACAGGTGCGTCTCACCCTCCGCGCCGCATCACGTGACCTAAATACATTTGTTTTGTTATGACAACTGTGGTGGTCTCTGATTTTCAGTGGGCTACAGGTGCTCAGCTGCAGTGGTGTGCATGGTGTCTGGGTGGTGCACGCATGGGTGTGTGTGTGCAGAGGTGAACCACCTATGGTGTGGGCAGGGGGATCAGTCACTGTCTGTAGTGTGTGTGTTGTACTCTGTGCACTGGATGCCTGTGTGCAGTGGTCCATGGGGCCTGCACTGTCTGCATGGCACCCCTGTCAGACCGTCCATGGCCTGTGCAGCTGACACCCTTGCATGTCTGTGATATGCACGGTCTGCTGGAGTGTCAGTGGTGGCTGTTGTGGCCAGTGCTGGGACAGGATGTGTCCTTGGGAGGGTATGCAGGGTGCTGTACCGCTGTAGGTGGGGTCCAGGGCATGCCCTGTTGCATGTGGGGTACCTCGTGTGGTGACGCATGGTCGGTCTCTCAGCTGTACCTCGGGGGCACATGCAGGGTGGCACTGTGTATGCATCTGTTGCATCACTGTCTGCTGCTGCCCACTGCAGGGTGTCCATGGTGGGGCTGCCTTGCATGGCTCCATGGTGCACAGGGTTGCATTGTCACAGTGGGGGTGGTGGCATGCATGTGGTGTCCTGCACTGTTGGGTGCTACTCCTGGGCAGGGTGTATGGGGATCATGGTGCAGGGTGTGCTCTGCATTTGTGGAATGGTATGGTACGGGGTGGTCGGCCATCCTTGTGTGCCAGTCACAGCTTGCCAGAGGGTGTGATGGGGCAGCATGGCCCGGCTGTGGGTTGGTTGCTGATCTCCATGGGCCAGTGGTTATTCCAGCCCTTCCCCAGTTGTGCAGTGCATGGGGTGTGGGGGGACAATGTCTGTTCTGCTGTGTGTTCCTCTGCCCATCTGTGGCATGGGTGGTGGGCACCTGCATCCCTGGTTGTGCTGTTGCATTGCTACCCTGCTGCTGGGGGGCATCCCAGGCTGCGCTATGCCTCATCTGGACTGCTCAGCTGAACATCCCTTGTTGCACTATGGTGCATCAGATATGCTCAGCTTCACCTCCCTAGTTGCGCTATGGCGCAGGTGGTGCGATATTCAGTCGTCAGCCGTAGGCGCATCTTGGTCTGCGCAGTTTTTGAATATCGCGCTTCTTGCACATGGGTGCAGTGGACTTGCACTTGCTCCTGCTGTTGCGCACATTTTGGGCACAGTTTGAATATCTGGGCCTATAAGTTTAACAAAAAGAAGATACAAGGGCATAATATTTTGGTGTAATCCATACTGCTTATAGTTGTAAAACACTAATTGAGGCTTTGATAAATAATATCCTCAACAGCCAAAAAGATATGCATTTTACTTACATGCTAGCATTGTATATATACTGTAGCAGTTATTAGAAATTATATTTAATGTTTAACATTACCACTAAAGTTTCACTATGTCCTTAGTAAGTTTGAGACTATAATGTGGTGAGCATGAGGAAAACAAATAAATCCTGCAACCTGAAAAATAAACATAGAAAAATCAAAGTAATACTTATGTTTACAAGGCAGTTCATCAAAAGATTCCATAGATATAAACATTTTTAATTAGTACATGTCCACTACAGGTGAGCAGAAATTGTTTTTTTTGAATCTTCAACAGTTTTATCCAAAGACAACCGTTGCTTTTCTGCTAAAATGTTATCCCTCTGCTGTGCAATTCTAAGTGAGAATAATATTGGGGGGGCACATCTAAAATTATTGCAGTGGTCATGGGTGTTTATTTGGTCCAAGTCAACCTGCCACACAAAAAAAGTGGTCCCTTCAGGCCCTTATTGAGGTAGTTGGTAGAACTGTGAGTCCCTGAGTACTGTAGGAACCTGTGCACAGCAAGTTCCATATATGTCATCCCTCACTCATCTATCACAAAGTGCTATGAAATGAGGGAAGGGGGGCTTATACCAGAAAATGAAAAAATAAATGAATATGGGAGAACAGCAAATAAAGATTCAAACTAATGATTGGAAATTGGTATAATCTATATGTAAGTTACGGCCATTGTTACATAAAAGGGAGCAATAGAGACGAAGAGCTCTGTCCTGCTCATTTCAGCAAATCATTTCAGATTGTCAGCAATCTGAATATTTCTGCACCAACATCACTGCCAAGTTTTAAAGACTGAATAATGGTTCTGAGGAAAAATGATCTTTACAAGTGCAAATATGTATGTAAGGCCAATGCAATGAACAGTTAATTTTCCTATTACTATACAGTCATTGCAACATGGTGCCATGCCATGTAGCCCTGTAACTGTCTTAATAATTGGTACTGGGGGGTGTACTGTGCTTTTGGGAGGGGAGAACACACTGACTACTTTTTGGGCTCTTGCACACTGTATCCTTGTAGTAGGATCTAATCTGCCCATTGGCGAGGTAGGCAGGTGTTGGGGTGTTACATATGGTTCCACCATGCAGCGGCGACACAGATTTCACCAACTGTCAGAACAGCGATAGCACAACACAGACAACTGGTGTTGTGCTGTCGCTGAGGTAAAGTGTATTTTCTGTCGGGGACTCTTCCCCCACACCTCCTGCACTTAAGATAACCAACTGTGAGCCAGAGTTTGTTTGGGGTGGGGGGGAACACCCCGGAGGAAGCAGCATTGGGAACCCAGCAGACCATCACAGCAATCTGTCAAAAATGTCACTGTAATGGTCTTCGCTGTGTTCCTGTCGCTGTTGCAACATGATACCATTGCATACAGCCTGCATGCACTGGCTACTAAAGCCTGTTAGCTGGTCAGAAGAGCTGGGAAGCACTTCCTGTGGGCAACAGTTAATGATGACTCAATAATCGGTTCTGGATACTGGATAAAAATGGTTTCTTTTGGCTAATTTAGTCATTGTTGGAATCATAGTGGGACCGGGGTGGGGGGGTATGGTAGAGAACTGTGGTGCAGGAGAGGTGTAAATGTTGGATGTGGGGAGGTCCAACAGGGAATTGAGTGGTGAGGCCCTACAGGGGGGATGCACAGGGGCCCAGAATGGTTAAGGCTGACCCTGTCTATGAATAATCCATTCAAGAGACATGCAAACAAACTTTATATGTCCCATGGTCACAAATTGATTTTCTATCACTCAGGAGATCAGAAATTCTGGATAATTCCCAAATCACTTCATTCTGAAGTTATCTATCAGGTTCATGACACCCCTACAGCTGGACACCAAGGGGTGGACAAGACAGTCCAGAGAGTGAAAACCATAGGCTGGTGGCCTGGTATAACACCAGATGTCCAACATTATGTGGACAACTGTCTCACCTGTGCACAGAATAACCCAACTCCAGGCAAGCAGAATGTCAAATGTCTGCCTCAGAGACACTCTGGCCCTTGGAATGATATCCAGTTTGATTTCATTGGACCACTGCCTCCTACTCCCAGAAACATCAAATTTGCACTCATGATCACTGAGCTATTTTCCAAATGGGGTAAATCCTTCCTATGCAAGGCCCAAACTTCAAAAGCCACTACCAGAATCTTGGTAGAGCAAGTATTTACCAGGGGGGGCCTACCTCTCAAGGTAGATTCAGACAAAGGGTCAACTTCAACAAGTGAACTCATGCAGATAACTATGAAGTTATCAGGAGTTAGTCAGAAATTTCACATAGCTTACCATCCTCAGTCATCAGGACAAGTAGAAAAAGCAAACAGACACATAAAATCAATGCTATGTAAATGTGCTACTAATGCTAGAAAAACGTGGGATACTTTGTTGCCCTTACTCCTAATGGCAATTAGAGCTACCCCTTCATCATCTACTCAATGTATTCCTTTTGAGGTAATGACTGGTAGACACATGAGATTCCCAGAACATTTGATGAGTGACCTTAATGCTCTTACTGCAGACAGAGTATCAGTGGATACCTTCGTCCACCAACTACAAAAGAACCTTGCTCAAATACATTTGTTTGCTGCACACAACTTGGGCCAAGCCCAACTGCAGCCCAAGAAGTACTTTGATAAACATGTCAAAGAAGTCGATTGGCAAGTAGATGACAGAGTCATAATTCTGAAATTTGCCTCTCCAGCACATGCCTTTGTAAACAAATGGTCAGGTCCATTTGACATCATCAATAAATTGAGTCTAGCTGTGTACCTAATATTCTTCAGGTGAAGCTACCTCTGGCTGGAAGCTGCAACACTGGTCTTAAGATTTGCAAGAAAGCGAGTTGTGCTCACAACAGAGGGAGGTGAACCTTACAATTTACAATTGTCTTTGATTTGAAGCAGATTCCTTAGGAAAGTTAATATTCTTCAGGTGGAGGATACTTCTAACTGAAGGGTGAAATAAGGAACTTAGAATTATCAGAAAAAGCAGTCTTTTAATCAACAGAGGAAGGGGACCTTGCTTTACTTTTGTTACAATTGTTAAGATTTTCAGTGCAGGAAGAGTTTAAACCCACAGGGACTGAATACTGTTTACTGTGTCTGTCCTTGTGCACAGATGACTTGATTGGAGTTAGTGATTGACTGTTTGCATTGCAATATTTGTAATACTGTGAGTTATTCACTGGGCTAAGAATTTTTCATAAGTCCTGAATTGAGAGCAGGTTACAGGCTGTGTATTGGACCCAGACAGGGCCTAGGGGGTGAAAACTGTTTTTCCTTTTGTTTATCTCTGTGTGCATTAAAAGGCCAGGCCAGACTGTGTCAGGAAGTGCTTACATCACAGCTACTTATCAGCCAATAGCTCTGGAAGAATCTTACAGACCTTGATAGCAGTACTAATTTTAGCAGGCTCATCAGATAACCTAATATTCTTCAGGTGAAGCTACCTCCGGCTGGAAGCTGCAACACTGGACTTAAGATTTGCAAGAAAGCAAGTTGTGCTCACAACAGAGGGAGGTGAACCTTACAATTTACAATTGTCTTTGGTTTGAAGCAGATTCCTTAGGAAAGTTAATATTCTTCAGGTGGAGGATACTTCTAACTGAAGAGTGAAATAAGGAATTTAGAATTATCAGAAAAAGCAGTCTTTCAATCAACAGAGGGAGGTGGACCATGCTTTACTTTTGTTACACTTGTTAAGATTTTCAGTGCAGGAAGAGTTTAAACCCACAGGGACTAAAACTGTTTACTGTGTCTGTCCTTGTGCACAGCTGATGTGTTTTGGGTCTGACTGCTTTCAGAGCACAAGTCACCAGGCTGTTTTGGGGCTGGGGAGGTTTACCTGTGTCTGACTTGGATGTTTGGATTTTTCTCTGTTTGATTAGCAGGGTATTTTCTCTATCAATTTGTCATGTAGGGCATCTTGCTGACAAGAAGGCACTCATTGCAGTGGTAGGTCAGAGCTTTTAGCTGATTGTTTCATGAGGGCACAGTTTAGGTCCAAACCCTTCCCACCCCTCACCCCACCCACCCCTAGAAATAGTTCTTTTATACCTGGGGTTCTGACATCATTTCCTCAGGAGGGAAAGGTGCATATCACTGTCATATCCTCTCTAGCACACTGCACTGACAATATAAGCATACACATTATATAATACATATATTTCTATATAACAAACCAATCACACACACACACACACACACACACGTACAAACAAAAAAAAACTAAACAAGGTAGACAGACATGTGGGGAGTAGTGCAATGTAATGGCTGTGGGGCAGCAGTCTTCCAGGAGTCTTTCTGGAGGCTGAGATGCTGCCCTGTTTACAGACAACTCTCTGCCCTGAGGGAGGAAGTTGCCTGTCTTCAGGCAGCACTGGACAGTAGTAAGGGAACGTCCCCCATCCAGAGAGCACCAGAGCCACCACCACTACCTCAGAGGTTGTGAAGAAAGCACAGCAGTTGGACCACAGTGGGCTGATGGAGGGGGTAAGGATGGTGGAACAGAGGCACACCTAGTCAGTTGTTCCACTCCACAATCCATACACTATTCTGGGGGAGCATAGTTCCCCTATGGATGCAACCTCAGAGGAGACTAAGGAGGTTGCAGACAACTGTCACAAGGGAGGCCCTCAGGAAGGAAGCAGAGGGCACAACAGGGAAATGAAGCAGCTCCTGGTGGGGGACTCAGTTATTAGGGGATAGAACTGGGGGGAGCAGGGAAAACTGAAGTAAGGTGCCTGCCTAGTGCCATGGCTTGGAGGGACAGGAAGCGCATCCTTAGGATCATGAGAACAGTTGCATGGTCATCTGAGCTGGACATCATTGTCCACCTAGGGACAAATGACTTGGCTCATCATGAGATTAGAGTAGTGCAGAAGGACTTTGTAGAGTTGGGGAGGGGCCTAAGACAAGTAGCACACACAGTATCCTTCTCAGAGGTGCTGCCTGTCAGTGGCATGGGTGAGGCAAGGGTACTTTGCACCATGCAGTTTAATGAATGGTTGAAAAAATGGTGTGGAGCACAGTGGTTTGGCTTCATTGGAGACTGGGGTTCCACCTGGAGGGACACCAGCCTATACTGGCAGGATGGTCTGCATCTGTCCAGGAGGGAACAAGTCTTTGGGCAATTGGTTTAAATGCTTCATTGGCAAGCTTTTAAACTATTCAAGGGGGGAGGCACTGATAAACAGCAGGAAAATACCTGCCTCCCCCTACAAAACAGAGTACTAAATGAGAAAAAGACCAAGCTAGAAAGGTCAGTGGGGGATGCTGCTACAGAAGGTAAAGCCATCAAAAAATGGAGAGCAATGAGTACCAATGCTCATAGGCTGGGTAACAAGCTTCCTGAATTAGTGGCCTTGATGGAGGAGGAACATCTGGATATCGTGGCAGTCACAGAAACATAGTACACACAGAACCATGACTGGGACGTAAACATACCAGGATACACTATCTACAGGAGGGACAGGGATAGTAAAAGAGGAAGAGGAGTAGCTCTCTACATAAGGGAAGGAATCAAAGCAACAGAACAAAAGGGTAAACAGGGAGGAGAAGAAGCACTGTGGGTCAATTTGGAGGCAGACAATGGCACCACAATCCACACAGGGATTGTATACAGACCCCCCCCCAGGGGGAGGAAATGGACAAGGAAATAATAGAAAGTATACTTAGAATGGCAGATAAAGGGGAGATATTGCTGATGGGTGATCTGAATATGCCAGATGTTAACTGGAGTGCAGTTGCAGCAGCCACCTCTAAGAGTGGGGTTATTCTAGATGCCCTACAGGGGGCATGCCTTAGACAACTAGTATTGGAACCCAATCGAGAGAGAGAGCAATCTTAGACCTGGTTCTCTCAAATGGAGATGGAGAGAGGATCACAGAAGTAGAATTGGGTAGCCATCTGGGAACTAGCGACCATCAAACAGTATGGTTCACAATAAACACAGCAATAGAGTCAAGCCATACAAAGGCAAAAGTATTGGACTTCAGGAGGGCTGACTTTACCAAAATGGGTGAGTGCCTAAGGAATACACTAGTACATGGGCAGGAAGGAGGGTTGGAAGAACAATGGGGAATAATAAAAACTGCCATCACAGAGGTAACAAGCCTTTGTGTGAAGCAAATAAACAAAATAAAATGATGTAAGAAACCACTATGGTTCTCAAAGGAGGTGGCAGTGAAGGTTCAAGAGAAAAAGAAAGCATTCAAAAAGTACAAGGAATCACAGAAGGAGCAGGACAGAGAATTGTATCAGTTGAAGCAAAAGGAAGCTGGGAAGACAGTCAGAACAGCAAAGGCCCAAACCGAGGAAAAGATAGCCAACTAAGTTAAGAAGGGGGATAAAACCTTTTTTAGGTACATCAGGGAGTGAAGGAAGACTACGGGAGGGATAGTGAGGCTAAACAAAGGGAAGGGGGTGGGCAAAGGGTGACGGTGAAAAGGCAGAGATACTAAACAAATATTTTTGCTCAGTATTTACAAATGAAGAGGGAGGTACCTAAACAAACAATAGAAACACTCTGGATACAGAAGTTGATACCAGCCCATTTACAGAAGAAAGGGTTCTGAAAGAACTCTTAAAACTGAAGGTGGACAAAGCAATGGGGCCTGATAGATTCATCCCAGAATTCTAAAAGAACTAAGGGCAGAACTAGTGACACCACTGACTACCTTCTTAACACATCATGGGAGGATGGGGTGGTACTGAGGACTGGAGGAGGGCAGATGTGATTCCCTTCACAAAAGTGCAGCAGGGCAGAAGCAGGAAACTACAGACCTGTTAGTTTAACCTCAGTTATAGGGAAAATGATGGAATCACTTCTGAAGGAAAGAATTGTCGAGTACCTAGAGGCCAGAGGGGTACAGGACCCAAGGCAGCATGGATTCACAGCCGGAAGGTCATGCCAGATGAATCTAACAGATTTCTTTGACTGGGTGACCAAAGTAGTAGATCAGGAAGGGGCTGTGGACATGGCCTACCTAGACTTTAGCAAGGCATTTGACTCAGTCCCACACAAAAGATTAATACACAAGTTAGCCATCCTGGGAGTGGCTCCCAAGATGATAGCCTGGGTAAATAACTGGCTGGAGAATAGGACACAGAGAGTAATAGTAAATGGAGTCCACTCTGAAGAAAGGGGGGTTACTAGTGGGCTACCGAAGGGTTCAGATAGGACTAGTCCTCTTCAATGTCTTTATAAACGACATTGCAGAGGGACTGGAAGGAAAATATGTCTCTTTGCAGATGACAAAAGATCTACAACAGAGTTGATGCACAAGGTGGGGTGGAAAGGATGAGAAGGACTTGGCAAGGTTAGAGGAATGGTCAAATGTATGGCAGCTTAGATTCAATGCTAAGAAGTGCAAGGTAATGCACCTGGGAAACAAAAACCCAGGGGAAGAGTACACAATGGGGGGTGAGATACTAATAACAACAGAAATAGAAAGGGACCTGGGGGTAGTCATATCAGATGACTTAAAGGTGGGCAAGCAATGTGAGAGGGCAGTAAGGAGGGCTGGGGGGATACTGGGATGCATAGGGAGAGGCATCACCAATAGAAAACAGGAAGTTGTTATCCCTCTGTACAGACAGCTGGTGAGACCCCATTTGGAGTGCTGTGTGCAGTTCTGGAGACCCAATCTCTGCAAGGACATAGACAAGATGAAAGCTGTCCAGAGGAGGGCAACTAAAATGGTGCAGGGTCTGCACCAGAAGACATATTAAGAGAGATTAAAGGAGCTTAATATGTATAGCCTCAAGGAAAGGAGGGAGAGGAGGGACATGATAGAAACTTTCAAGTACCTCAAGGGAATCAACAAAGTCCAAGAGGGTAGCATCTTTCAAAAAAAGAGGTGTGCAAGAACAAGGGGGCACAATTTGAAGATGGGGGGCAGCTCAGAGGTAATGTAAGGAAGTATTTTTTCACATAGAGGGTTGTGGATGCGTGGAACGGCCTTCCAAAGGAGGTTGTGGAGTCAAAAACAGTGGTTGAATTCAAGCATGCATGGGACAGTCATAAGGCAATTCTAGGGGGTGGGGGTAGAAAGAAGTAGGCTGCTGGTTAACTAGGATCTGCAGCTTATCCATTAGGTAGGGAAATGGGCAGACTGAGTGGACCAAGCGGTCCTTATCTGCCATCAAATTCTATGTTTCTATGTTACCAAGTCTGAATCATTGATGGCAGAAGAAAGCCACTTGATAAGTGGTACTACGCCAATCAGCTCAAGCTGTACAAAGACAAATAACCATTTCACAGTCTCCACACTGAGGGTGTTCCTTCATCCACCCCCGGGGGAAGGATGTGATAAACTTAACTGATTCCTTTTGCTTTCTGTTCTCAGCTTCTGTAAAAGCCAAGTAATTTGAAGATTGTTGATTCATACCAGACGACCATTAATGAATGGCAGAGAGAAGCTGATGTGAAGACACTCCCTCCTTTGTCCCTGGAGAAAGGACCACCATTTCCCCTTCTTGTATCCTTTTCTTATCTCCTGTAAACCCTAATTCTGAAGACTTTGGTATTCCAAGATGGGACATGGCAGACTGAGGCTCTTGCTGCTCCTGGTATTCTTAGATTTATGGCTGAGAGACCTCGCCTCCATCTATATGACCACTCACCGGAAGCTCCTGCATAGTGAGGCCTACCCCAAGAAGCTCCAACACCAAGGAATACCAGACCCATAGCTGTGTCTTTCTTCATGCCATGAACCCCAATGACCAGGCCTATTCTCCTCTTCCAGATTGTACCCTTCCCCTGGTATACAGTAGGCATAACCATTGATTTGCCTCTACTCATATTTCTCTTCAAGCAGGTCAGGATGCATACCTCAGTACTCTTGTTATTGCACCACCATTATCTACTTAAAAAATTGACTGGAAAACTGATAATCTTGATAGACAGCAACTTCCAGTTGCCAGCCTTGCTAAAGGAACTTTTAAAGATTGGCCTAATACCCCTATTTTCCCTAATGGAACTTTGTGAATCTGTCAAGTTACAATGCAAAATACAGGACTTTACAATTTGACAGCAACAATTAATACAGACTTTTGCATATGTTATCCTAGTATAACTGCATGAAAGATATGTTTCAACCACACAGTTGCTTCCATTGCTTTTTTTCTTACAGTGACTCCAGTTAATAAAGATACCCCTCTTCAAGGTCCCACCTTGGAGCCTGACCCAGAGAGTGGCTTGGCAGCAACATTTATACCTGGAACTTTGATTAATAGCATGCAGTACATGCATGTACCAGTAGTACTGAACCTAACCCACTGGAACATGGCAGAGTTTGGACAATGTGTTTCTACTAATATATTTAATTGTCATTCTATGATGTTTTTAGATTTAATGGCAGCATATCACGTTAGGGCTCAAGACCCTGTAGCACAGCACCATGCAATGGAACACCATGGAGTGTTCCGGCCTCAACATCGTCATTGATCATTGAGTGCAGTGACTGGAATAGCTGGCACTGTAACAGGTTTGTTTGGCTTAGGAATGTCAATTTGTAATCAAGCCGATTTGGCCAAAATTCAAAGACATAACCATCTCTTCAATTCTCAATTAGCAGATAATGTAGTAAAACTCATACTACACAGTACAGGAGGACTCTCACAAGAAGAAAGGTTTAATGTTTATAATATGCATGATATTGCTAGATTGTTTGATGAAACCTGAAATACAATCAATGAATTGACTGCATTAAATAATAAAGAATTTAGGGAGCAGCACATAGGCAGGGAGATGATCTGGTAATTTTGCACTTCACACTATCACTATTCTCTTCCGGGATCTGGAATCAGGGAGGATCCCAGATTTGATCCAAGATAAGTGTATGGCTAAATGCTATTGCCCCCACTGAAATTCCCTTTCCTGTACTGTGAAGTGTATGAATAAGTCTGTATACCTTTTCCCTGGCTACTGCATGTAATTTGGGTTACGTTTCATCACACCCAAATCAAGGACATTGCTGCACAACCAATCATTGTAGCATTATGGACACCATGTATGTCACATTTACATCACTGGAGGTCTTGGAAGAGTTAACTTCATTTATAAAGGTTGTTGAAAGGGAACAATTACTCCAGGTCGATGCAACTTTCCTAACGTACTCTGGACTTGCTAAAGTTTAAGTAATTGCCGTTGGGGAGGGGGGGTGAAGGAAAGGTAAAAGGCAATTTATGAAATACTTCAACATTTTGCATATCTAAATTAATTTAACCTGATTGCAAGGTAAAGGTGGATACCCCTGGTGAGGGACAATGTCAGAAGTTTATTTTTACATAATTGGAAATGGAATAAGTCTTATTTCTCCCCCTTTTATATGCACTAAATGGAGTTAATATGATGGCATTATACTGCATAGTTTGGGTTGGCTTTAACTTCTGGAGACTTTTAAGCCGGGGCTGGCAGCTGGGTCTAGGACTGCACATTGGATGCCCCACTAGAAGGGAAGGTGTGCTTCCACTTACGGCAGTCAGTGGAAATACCCTTGGCACATTGTGTGCTGCACTCTTCTGCTACCTTTGAAGACTACTGTCTTCTAATCCACTTGCGGCGGCAAGTGGTCACCTTTGAACAGCTAAGTTTGTCACTTTAGGGTGAATGTTTTCCATTAACATCCAGGTCCTCCACACCATTATCTGTGTTACTGTCCACAGTTCTTGGTCGCCTGTTGAGACTACATTTGTTATACATTGTGTAAGATGTGTATGTTTTATACTGACTTAGTGTGTTTAAATGTTTATGATTTACCACTTTCTTTTTATGGAGTGAGCACCAAAATGGGGGAAAGGATGATGGAAAGTTTCACAAAATGATTTTATGGCTTAATAATGGGATCACTTACTATATCTACAGCAATGTAAAGGGGATTAATAATGTTCTAAAAAGGGCCAGGATTTTAAAAGAGTTGAAGGATTTAAAATGTGACCTCACATGCCTACAAGAAACTAAGCTGTCTTTAAAAGAACATGATAAATTAAGACAGTCATGGGTGGGTCAGGTTTTCGCGGACTCCCACCCCCACAGCAGCTAATGCTGGGTTGGTAATCCTGATTAGAAGGGGGCTTTCCTTTACCCCCAAGATAGTCCTGAGGGAAGTTTCTGGCAGATGGGTTCTGGTTCGGGGGAATTGAAAGGCTCCACTATACATATAGGGTCCATTTATGCCCCAACTCCACCCTTTGGGGACTTCTTTAGAGAGTCATTTGTGACTCTGACAGGCCTCCCCCTGGGTCATCTTGTACTTGAGGGAGACTGGAACTGCGTAGATAACCCCAGTTTGGATAGAGGTCCACCTGGGAGGAGTGGGACAGAGGGTTGCTCTAGGCTTCTCCGAACTCTGATGGCAGAGGCTGGGGTGGTGGATCTGTGGAGGTGGCAGAACCCCACAGTAAAATATTTTACTTTTTATTCCACTCCCACTAATACTTATTCTAGATTGGACTGAATTTACACTTGGCGCTCAAAGACCCACCCCTTTGGGCCAGTCCATATTCTACCGGTCTCATGCTCCGATTATGCAATGGTCCAAGTTAGGGTGGAATGGGATCCACTAATCAGGAAGGGGCATTGGAGATTAGATGCTGGGTTATTAGATGATAAGGCCCTGATCACTGCACTTAGAGATGAAATTAGGTGCTACTTAGAGGAGAATCTAGAATCTGACACTCAGTTGAAATTCATTTGGGAAGGGCACAAGGCAGTGCTAAGGGGCAAACTCATCAGCCACGCAGCACATAGGAATAAAATGCACAAGGCCAAAATTACAAAGGCTCTCAATGCAATTGCTTCCTTAGAGGTGGATCATAAACTCACTTGTGACCCCTTTGTATACCACAAATTACAAGAAGTACAGGAAGAATACAATAAATTAATGTTACATTTTACCTTCAAGTCCCTAAGATTTACCAACCAAAAATATTATGAAGGGGGAGATTGGGTGGGGAAATTACTGGCTTTGCATGTCAAAAAGCAAGAGATGGAAAGGTTCTGGGGAGATTCTGGTCCGAACCTCAGATATTGCGGGGGCTTTCATTGATTTTTATTCTCAATTGTACACTAGGGAGAGACAGGCAGAACATGAACAGACTATAGATACATTTTTAATTACAGTACAGCTCCCCATGCTGTCCAAGGCACAAGAGGCTAACCTTGAAAAACCATTTACAGAAAAAGAACTATATTTAGTAATTAAATATTTGAGCTCTGGGAAGTCCCCAGGGCTCGATGGGTTCATAGTGGAATTTTATAAATTATTTTGGATGGAATTAAGCCCAACCCTGTTGAAAGTATGTAAGAAAGCACATGAAAAGGGTCGATCTCAGAGACTTGGAAGGAAGCCATCATCTTGGTTCTCCTAAAACCAGGGAAGGACCCTATAGAATGTGCCAGTTATCGCCCGATATCTTTATTAAATGTTGATGCAAACATCTTTGCAAAATTGATAGAAGAGAGACTAAAAGGGTTGATCCCAGATCTGGTACATGGTGATCAGACAAGATTTTCCCCTAGTCGACATACAAGATAATATTCTGTTGTTACTGAATGTCTTGGCAGCAGGGTCCTCCTTCCCTTCTCAAAACCTTAGGGCAGTAATTGCACTAGATGCCGAAAAGGCATTTGACCACCGTGATTGGTTATTTTTAAATAAAATTCTGGCCAGGTTCTGATTTGTGGCCAAATTCCGGGATTGGATTGTTAATTTGTACAGTAACCCAGGGGCTCAGGTCAGAGTAGATGGGATATTTTCTGACAGATTTGAAAGTAAAGTGGGGTACGAGGCAGGGGTGCCCACTCTCCCCATTGTTGTTGCCTTGAGTGTGGAACCATTTGCAGCTAAAATAAGGCAATCAGAGCAATACAGGAGGATTTGGCTAGAAAGAAGGGAGGTACAGATCTCCCTGTATGCAGATGATACTTTATTATATTTGGAAGACCCAGAATACTCGGCCCCTCATGCCTTGGCTCTGATTCAGGAGTTTGGTTCCATCTCTTGGTTTAAGGTAAATGAAACCAAAACTGAAATGCTCCCCATTTCCAAGTCTGGGCAAGGTAACCTCCCGCAGGTGGGACATTTTAGATGGGCGAACGAGGGCTTCTGCTATTTGGGGGTTTGAATACCGGATAAAATAAATAAATTATATCACACTAACTACTTTAAATTACTCCAAAATATACAAATGGATTATAATAGATGGACAGAGTTGCCCCTATCACTTTCAGGTTGTACAGAAACAATACAAATGAATGTATTGACATGACTGTTATTTCTATTTTCAGTTCTACCACTAAGACCCCGATCCTCATTTTGGAGGAGTTTGAAATCAGCTACATCTCAGTTTGTTTGGAATCACAAACCATCCAGATTTAAATGGCAGATATTGCAAAGGGCCAAAGGGAAAAGGGGCCAGGGGCTCCCACACTTCACTAGATATTACTGGGCAGCTCAACTCCTGGTATTAGCTCAGCTATGGCCTGGTGAAGATCTGCCTTTGTGGACAGCACTGGAGAGACCAGCCATCCCAAAGGTTCAGCTGGCAGATATAATCTTTGTAGATCTAGAAGCTTTCTCAGAATTCTGGTTCACCAACCCCTGGTCGACGGTATTAAAGCAAGTTTGGGCCTAGATTGCCAGAAATTTAGGTTTGCAATTGAGGTTGTCCTCCTGGACTCCTATTAGAGCCTGTGTGGACTTTCTCCCAAATCATATGGATCTGGGCTTCTCCAGATGGGAAAGGGCGGGTCTTTACTGTATTGGCCAGTTATGTGATTCACAATGTTTTAAAAATTTCCAACAGTTAGCTAGGGAGTTCGGTTTGTCTTCCCGATACCACTTTAGATTTTTACAGATCTGAAATGTTGTACTTGGTAAAAACTGAATTGTTGTGAAATTTTTTTTTTGAAATTCTCTGTTTATTCATTTTTCCAACACACAAGTAAACATACAAAGGACAAAACACAACCGGTAACAAGAAACATAATAAACAAAATAACACCAGTACAAGGACCCCCAAAAAAAACAACCCCAACCCTCCCGGAAGATGTCACCACCAATATGGAGTGTGCCTGAGTTGTCATCAACCGAAACCCTGGGGCTAGATACAACAAAATTTAACATTTGCATCCTATCCGAAACAGGGAGTTATCCTGAAGAAAGACAAATTTAGGTGAGAGAGAAGGAACCTCAGGGTAACAAAATGAGGATCAGTGAAGGTACAATGCATAAAGTTTGCCCCATTTTTTTTGGGGAAAGTCGGTGTAGCATGCCTAGAACTGGCTATTAATTTTTCTACCTTAAAACATTGGGACATTTCCACCACCCACTCCTGATAGGAGATCTCCGATTGGTCTAACCAATGACGGAGAATTAATCTTTTAACTGCAATTGAAATTAGGGCCATATGGTATTTTTTTCTCCTTAATCTTAATGTTGGAGTATATACCTAAAATGCAAATTTCGGGTGTAAATAGTTCCTTTAGCCCCAGAATTGGGTCCAGGCTGTCACAGATAGCTTTCCACAATGAGGCAACCTTCACACAGGACCAGAACACATGCAATATGCTACCTGGCTCCTCACCACATCTAGTGCAGTTAACAGAACTAGACTTCCCAAATTTAGCCAATTTCAACGGCGTGTAATACATATTATTCACTATATAGAATTGTATAAGTCTGTTCCTATCCAAGGTGAGGAATGTATGCATATCTCTCCAAACCTGGCTCCAGGATATGGAGGACCCAGGAATTATGGACGTCCACACCCTGGAGCCAGTTAGAGCCTCCGGAACCTTGGTGAGTATAAGCTGCGCATATAGTCTGGCTATACTATGGAGCTTAGATACATAGTTCCTAAGCTGCTCCAGAAAGGGGGTAATATTAGAAGTGTTCCTCCTCAATCCAAATTCCTTGCCTATGAGGTGTCTCAGTTGGTATAACTTAAAGGTGCTCTGTGGTGGGATATTAAATTTTGTCACCAGGTCCTCAGAGGAACCAAGTGAACCCTGTTTATAAAAGTCATCCACAGTACAATCTCGGATCTGTGGTAACCATGACGGTGTCAGCCAATGGGACCCAATCCTAATATTGGGGTTAAGAATCATCGGCTGAGCTGAATCCTTTGAATATTGAATTCCAACAGAGGTACAGTACTGGTTAAAGACCCTCACCGATGTCCCTATCACTGAATTTCTTATGTGTTCCGTAAGGTCGAAAACTTCCGATAAAAATGTGCTGAGGATCCCTACTGTACTCCTTCAGAAGCTCAAGTTCTAGTTTCAACCATTTAGGCATATAGTATTCATTTGGAGGACAAAGCCATTTGCCCATTTTGGTTAAATGACTGGCCCAGTAGTAAAATTCAAAATTGGGTAAACGAAGGCCCCCATTTTCCTTAGACACACATAATTTGAAAAAGGATCTCCTAGGCCGTTTACCTCTCCAAATAAATTTAGTTAGAGATGAGTGGACCTTTTGGAAAAAGGATTTGGGCAGCTATATGTTTAAAAGGCTCAGGGGTTAAAAAATACGTGGAAGTATATTCATTTTAATTATATTGATTCTTCCTCATATGGTTAAGGGAAGGTTATCCCATCTATTAAGGTCACCCTGTATTTTGTCCACCAAGTCATCTAAATTAAGTTTCCTTATCGAGTCTTCATCTCGGGCTAAGTAAATGCCCAGGTATTTGAGATGATCCGGGGCCCATTTCATTCCAAACTGGGCTACATTAGAGTGGAACAAGAGTGAATTGAGCGGAAATATTTCAGATTTGGCTAAGTTTAATCTATAGTTGGAGACTTCACCAAACTGATTTACAATCTTCAAAACCTCTTGCAGAGACCTACTCGGGTTGGTGAGGTGGAGAAGGATGTCGTCTGCAAATACCGATATGGTCAGTATTTGTTGGGCAATAACACAACTTGTGATGTCAAGTGAGGATTTGATACGCATCAGCAAGGGTTCAAGGTAAAGATTGAATAAGTACAGTGATAATGGACAGCCTTGACGAGTACCTGAATACAAGGGGAATCGGGATGAGAACACCTCGTTACAGTAGACCCTGGCTGAAGGTGAACCGTATATCGCCTTGACCCACTGAATAAATTGGTCCAGAAAACCCATCTTATTTAGAGTAACCCACAAAAATTCCCAGTTGACACAGTCGAAGGCCTTTTCCGCATCCAAGGCAACTAGTGCCATGGGGACCTGAGAATCTTGGGCTATACGAAAGATATGTGAGAGAGTCCTCATATGGTCTGCTGCTGATCTCCCCTGGACAAAGCCAACCTGTTCTGCACTCAGAAGTGGCTGCCAGACCTGTTTAATCCGTAAAGAGAGGATCTTTGTCAATATTTTAATATCATAATTAAGCAACGAAATTGGTCTATAGCTGGCTGGATCCAGGGTTGGCTTATCTGATTTAGGTATTAAAATTATAGTAGCTTCTAACAGGGAAGGATCCAATGGTCCAGAAGTAAGAATATAGTTAAACAGATTAAGTAGAGCGGGGGCTAATTCTTTACAGAAGGATTTATAAAAGTTTGGGGGCAGGCCATCTGGGCAAGGGGCCTTATCCAGGGTGAGATTTTGAATAGCCTCTTCCACCTCCTCTAAAGTTATGGGGGCTGAGAGTACCCCACATTGACTTGGTTGAAGTTTGGGGAGAGGGGTATTCTCCAGGAAGTCTGTTATTCCTGAAATTGAAGACGAGGGAGTCTTCGTCCCATAAAGGTCTCGGTAGAAGGTCTCAAAGACCTCGGCAATATCTCTTGGAGCCGTTTGATAGATCCATCCCTCGCTCTTAGGGCGGGGATTAATCTAGAACTCTCTACTTCCTTAAGCCTAAGGGCCAATAATCTCCCAGGCTTTTCCCCCTGATCAAGGTATTTTAATTTAGACTTCATAATAGCATATTCTGTTTTTTCCCTAATCAAATCCTCATACTCGTTCTTAAGTTTATACAAGTTCTCTAAAGCATATTGGGAATTCATAGAGGAGAGATTCTCCTCAGCCATCTTAATTTGATTAGCCAAGGAGTTAATTTTCTCCACCCTCAACCTTTTCCTTCTGGAAGTCTCTTTTATGAATTCTCCTCTGAGAAAGCATTTTAGTGAGCACCACACTAAATCGTATCTGGATACTGAGCTTTGATTAATTTCTAGGAAGGACAAAATCAGTGACTTAAAGAGTGAGATGATCTGTTCATTTTTCAGAATCTGGGTATTGAGCTTCCATGAGGTATCTCTTTGCCCGGGAGGCCCAGGTGAAAGCCTGATCCATGCCATAGCGTGGTCAGAGATAACAATGGGCTCAATACCAGTAGAGGAAATGTTAGCTAAGAGATTGGCGCTCACTAATATGTAATCTAACCTTGACCAGGAATTATGGATTGAGGAGTAAAAGGTGTAACTCCTAGTAGAAGGATTCAATAATCTCCAGGGATTCTCTAAACCCAACAAGCAACATAAATCTTTTAATGCCAATTGAGCAGGTGAGGGGGGTTTCAGGGATCTATAGGTTCTATCTAATGACTGCGAAGGTGCAATGTTCCAGTCACCTCCTAAAATAAAGGTTGCTGGTAAAAAAACACTCAGTTTATCTGCTAGTCTCATCAGAAAGTCAGAGTCACCCCCAACAGGGCCATATATAGATCCTAGAACTATGTCAGTGTTACAGAGCATCCCTTTCACAAAAACAAATCTGCCATCTGAGTCTTGAATACATTTCTCCAATAGGAAAGGTACATTACGCTTGATCATAATAGCTACCCCTTTACTACCTGTAACCCGACCTGACACAAAAACCTGGGAAAAACCTTTAGACCGTAACAGCTTAGTTTCTGTAACAGTAACATGAGTTTCTTGTAGGAGTAGGATATCCACCCCTATTAAGGAACAGTCTAATAGAATTTGACCTCTTTTGGATGCCTCCCTCATACCCCTGACGTTCCAAGTAGCGATTTTAATGTGTTTTAATGCCATTTGTAGCGATAGGTGAAATAGACCTGTTCTGGTAAAACCCCCTGGCACGGTCTCCTAGATTGGTTAGCGGTGACATCTTCTGCCCCCCCCAAGAAAGCACCCTTAGCCCCCAATGCAGCCCCTCTCTGAAGTAGTTTGAAAAACCTTAAAACAAATAAGTTAAGTATTGATGAAATTAAACAGTGCATAAGGGGGGCTTCCAACCAAAATTCAGCCATAATAAAAGAGTAGAGTCCTCCCACCCTCCTTTTCCTCCCATACTCCCCCACCCTCCTTACCCAAGAAACTATATACAAGCAACCCCCAACAGACTTAACCAAAAACCCACCAGTTAAGCTTACAATCCTGGTTCTCCTGTCCCGGTACCATGTTATGTCCCAAAATGATTTAAAGCTGTAGTCCTGGTCCAATTTAAAGATCACAATACAAACGCTACTGAGCTTATTACAAAACGTAGTACGCCTTCTCATAGACTGACCAAGGTACCCCATTACTCCCAATACGTAGTCGCTAGCAAGATCCCAAGTCTAATCTCCCATCCGTAGCCCCCCACCCCCAACCTCAATTAACTGAGCTGCTGGCTTCTTGAGGCCTACAATATTAACCCTGACAACAGTTTATCTACCCAACGATCTAGGAGTATTAACCCACAAAGTCAACTACTTGTCTAAGCAACTAACGATAATAAAGATAGAAGTGGGGTAAATACCTGAGAGAAGATACTAACTGAGAACACTGGCTGTCCAGAGCAGAGTATTAATCAGTGTATGGGCGCTTATTACCGGAAATTCAGAAAACAGGAAGCGCAAGTCGGAAGTAGCGGTGACGGACCAATGCGTTCCGACCGCTAAAGAGTCCCATCGGAAACCTATACTACTATTCTAGTACCTGCCCTATGGATGAGACGAGCACGCATGGCGCTTACCAGCCCCAGGCCTTGCAGGCCTCGCGCGGCCTACCCCAACCTCCTCGCATCAACCACCCAAAGCCCTTCCACATCCATCAAAGCCCAGGTAAGCCCATTACTAGGAACCACCGGACATTATACTAAAAAAAATAAGAAGGAGATGAATTTAAGTCCTGACCAAGCTTAGGTCATGCAGATTACTCGTAAAGCTACTAAAAAGTTCTTATAATGAGTCAGTCCCCTTTGAAGAGATCTGGGAGCTTCTTGGAGAGGTCAGCTAAGGCTTGATCGGGGTCTTCATAAGCCTGCCAGGTACCATCCAAAGAGACCAGGAGTTTTGCAGGATAGTTCATTTTGAACCTCTTGTCTGCCGCGATTAGTTTCTTAACAATTGGATGGTATACTGCTCTCTTTTGCCTGACCTCATACCCGGAGATCTTGGGTGATCCTCAGCTTGATGTGGTTCCATTGCACAGAATCCAGTTCCTTAACTTTAGTTAACACTTGCTGCCGTTCAATATAACTTAGGAACTTGATAATGATTGGTCTGGGGGGGGAGCGAGCCCGACGGGGGTTTAGGCCTCAATGATCTGTGTGCCCTCTCAATATGATATTGCTGATTTATCGGTGAGGGGCCAACTGCTTTATTGAGAAATTGCTGGACAAATCTAATGGTATCACCCCCTTCTTCTGATTCCAGCAATCCCAGAATGAGGACATTATTCCTCCTGCTTCTTCCTTCCAGGTCTTCGGTCTTGGCCTGTGGCTTCTGTATTTGTTGTTTTAATTTAATAATCTCTGGGTCTGTTCTGTTTCTCCAGTGCTCCAGCAAGGTTGTCTTTGCTTCTATGTCCCCCACCTTCCTCGATAAATCTGTGAAGTCACCTGTAATGGATTTGATTTCGCTCGAGATCTCTTGAAGTGTTTCTCTAAAGGGTATCATTTCTTGGAGGAAGCGATCCTCCGTTAAGAGATTACTTGATGTGGTTGAGGCCGATTGTTTTGTTGGTTGCCCCAAACTAGCACTTCTGGCCTTCTTTGATGCTTTTTCAGGCATTGTTGGAGGGGTGTGTTTCACACCAGCTGCTTTCATTTCGGAGTCCATCGCTGTAGATCACTGTAAAATATTCAGAATGCCCCACAACTCAGCACAGAGAGGCTGGAAGCGATCAAAATACTTTAGGATCGCGAGATAGCTAAGAGGATAGTGATATTCCAGCAAAATTAGAAAGTTTAACAGGTGGAGGGTGGGAGCTCAGCAGAAAGCTGCCTTCAGTCACACTGCATCACGTGACCTCTTGTTGTGAAATTAAATGATATTCACCCCTTGGCAGACTTTCTTGTCCTAATACTTACTAGTGGGAATGGGAAGTGATTAATTTCAAAATTGGTTGCTTTCTTTTCCACTAGGGAGCCTATTCTCATGGGAAGCCCTAGAGGCTAGGTGGTCTGAGGAGCTGGATTGTCCTCTGGGGAAGAAAGATTGGCAGAAAATTTGGGAAGGGGTTCATACAACTGCGGTCTCACCCTTGTGGCACGAGTTCAGATGGAAAGTAAATGTCAGATACTTTTGTACCCCGGTTATCACTACACACTATGGTGCTACTGCCTAGGACCTATGTTGGAGAGGATGTAGGGAAAGGGGCACACATGCCCGTATTTTCTGGGGTTGTCAAAGGATATGGGCATTCTGGCAACAGATCATTCGGGAACTGCAGTATTGGCTGTTGGGCCTTCCACCTTCTCAGATTACGACTACGGGTCACATATACTTGTTTTTGATCCTTTTAGTGGTGGCTCAGAAAGCTATTACAAAACATTGTTTGGATAAAGTTCCCCCAGCCCTTTACTTATTATATTCTACTTGTATTCAAGTACAAGAAATGGCAAAACTCATTGCACACCTGAGATTGCAAAAGCAAACATTTCTAGGGAGATGGCTACCCTTCTTTCACTATCAGGCAGAGAAAAAGAATAAAACTGTGCTGGAGATTTTGGCCTTAAGTTCCTGACCTTAATGGCATATTATTGTTGGAGTGGTGGCCTCCCCCTGAATTATGAAACTGTGGAATTTGGGAAGTGAGAATTTCAGAACTTTAGAAACTTACAAAAAACGGAAAAAAGGAAAAAAAAATGATTCCTTAACCTCTTCCCACACGCAGGTTATAACTCAGAGCTAAAGGAAACCCTGGCTTCCCTCTTGTCTGTTGGTTGATTCTCCTCAAACACTAAATTAGGGATCCTGTATATATTATATTTTGTACAGTACCCTCTTAATTAGGGTCTTCAAATTATATCTGATAACATCCCAGTACCCTATCTTCCCAGGTGTTCTCACTTCCAGTTCATGAGTCACAGTTCTATTTTAATTTCTCCACTATTTTCTTTTCCTTCCCCTCTTGCCTTTGCAGGCCATAGCCTTCCTTGGTGGTGGTGGGGGGGAATAACATTCTTTTTTTTTTATTTTTTTTTATTTTTAGGATGTCAGTGTTGTCTATTTGTCCTCTTGTGATGTTAACCTCTATATCCCCCCCCCTTTATTAATTTCCCATGGTATTAATGTGGATGTATTGTATGTTTTTTGTCATAAATGTATATATGTATACAGTGCAGTGTCAGTGGCTCAGTAGGTAGCACACTCACCTCTGAGACTGGGAGATCAGAGGGCTGTGGGTTCAGTTCTGACATCTGGCACTTGGGTTAATATCTCAGTACTGACACTGTAGTGCAGCATGAAAGGGGTGCTGCACTTCTGAGGTGCCATCTTTCGGATGAGATGTTAAACTGAGGTCCTATCTACCTGGACCGGTGGTAGTTCAGGTGGATGTTAAAGATCCCATGGCACTTATCGAAAAGAGTAAGGGAATTTCCCCAGTGTCCTGGCCAAATTTCCCTCATTCACTAAAAATACCACCAACAGCTTAATCTGGTTCAAGGTTAGTTGGCATTCATCTGTATCCCCTTCCCCCGGGTCGTGCCTGAAAATAGGCAGGATTTGTCTAGTGCACTTACCCGGTCAACAAAAACTAAATAAATTAATAAAAATACATGTTGACCTGCAAAAACTTCAATAAAAGTATTATTTCAAAAAAAAAGTATGCATCTGTGGGTCCTTTGGGGAGCATTGATAATGAAGTGTGAAAACCTGTTGTATATGTTATCCAGCTTTGCCAGCTCCATCCTTAATGCCCAGTGAACATTAAGTCCCCTTAATCAATAATGCACAAAATCAATGTATTTACCACCTGATTTCTAACCTCTTTTACTCAGGCAATGCTTAATTCTGTACAATGCCTCTAGATATCTCCCCAGATTTTTTACTTGATTGTTTATATATATATATATATATATACAGTATATTCCATTTAATCCTATTATCTATCCAGAATCCTAACTATCTATACATCTATACTTGTTGTAATGTGAAATGATGATCAAGAATTTTAACTTGTAAAGTGGCAGAAGATGGAACCACATGTTTAGGTCTACTGATATACATTACCTGTTGTTAATTTTTTTCATTAGGTGCACAACTAGAATGTAAAAAATGTGCAAGTCATTGAAAGCCTACTGCAACCTGAGCTCTATTTGATTTGAGTAACCATCCCATGTATATTACCATATCATTCACATAAATATGGTACTTCATATGTGGATTCTTCAAAGTAAATGAATTCATATAAATATTAATGAGGGTAGGCCCTATAATTGAGCCCTGGGGTAGCCAGACACTATTTGAGATATGTTTCATTTGAATTCATTTATTACTACAAGGTGTTGATGCCCTTTCAGGTAGGACTCAATCCAATCAACAGCAGCACATACCACACCTAAACTTTTAGTCTGGACAGGAGGATGTCATGGTCCACATCATCAAAGGCCTTAGAACATACCTCTCAAGTGTACCACATTATAGAACATTCCTCATTTTACTTCACAAAAGCTCCCTCTCTGTTCCACATTGTGAGAACTTGTCCCACATTCAGTATTAACATTTTAAAGCAAAAGTCTATAGTAAATGATGCAAAAAATATATTATTCAATTAATAACAGACTTTCTGAACATAAATGCAAACATTTTAACAGTGTTCTGAGCTTCCTAGGTAAAGATTTGATTAAGTGTTCCACATTTTGCTCATTTGTTTCACATTTTGAGAGGCAATGTTCCACATTTGGGGGACAAAAGGTTGAGAGGTATGCCTTAGAATGATCTATGAAGATGGTCCATACTGATATCCTCTTGTCCAGAGCTCTTTGAAAATCCCCTGTGACCTTTAACAAGGCCAAGGTGGTGCTATGGAGTGGCCTGAATGCTGACTGAAACTCATTCAACAACTTTCTCTCTTCTAAGAATGTTTTAACTGGCAGCAAATCAATGTTTCAAAGACCTTATAGGCTATGGCCAAAAGAGGTAATGAGCAATAAGTTTCCATTTTATTTTTTTGACCAGTTTTAAATATGGGGAAAATTACATGGTCTTCCATTCTTCTAAAAACCTTGGCCACTACATATTTTGATCTTGTGGTCACCTGACCCCCAAATATGAATATATTGTATGCATAGTTCTAGGAACTTAGGCTGTAAGTGACAGTGTTTAAGCTTTGTTGAAATTAATGTAAAATCAGCATTGGTAATGTAATATACTTAATTTCACAGCATGATTGACCTGCATGACTGAATGTAAGTACAGTACATGTATTCACCTTTATTGTCAAGCTTGATTTGAACACTGCTTTATCCTGTTATAATGGTCAGTGTAATTTGTTTCTTTCCTGAACTGCGCCCTGTCCCTTCCAGCCCCACCCCTCTCCTCCTGTACCTTCCAGTCTTCTAGCTTTCCTCCCTAAGCTCCTGCTCCTCTGTTGTGTATGGTACCAATGTTACTTCTCAGCCAGTGGGGCCACACACACCTCAAACTTGCACATCATACTACCACTCAAGTCTGAAAGAGGGAGGACTCACCAAATGTTGCGATGCAGTCAGATTTCTTCTTTCTTTCTTTCTTTCTTTCTTTCTTTCTTTCTTTCTTTCTTTCTTTCTTTCTTTCTTTCTTTCTTTTCCACATGATTTCTTCTTTCCCTTACTGTTTGCTTCTGGCTTTCATTTGCCTGCCTTGCTTGGGATAAATGTGTCTGTCTTAGGTAATGATTAGCTCAGTCTCAAGTAATTCACCAAACTCACTTAATTGGGTGCATCAAAGCTTCTTTATAGCCCTTTAACCTTTAATTAGTACACAATGATCGGTTCACCATGTTTCTCAGCATTCACATGATTCTTAATGCCAATAAGCCATAAATAGCTACTGATTAATGTTTCTCTTCTGAAGCTTTAGGACAACCTCTACCCCATCTTTTACTTTACTACTTGGTTCTGAAACTTGGTGACAACCTTAATGCCTCTTCGCTTCACATCTCAACTTGACCTTGTTATTTACTTCTTGTCTGTTTCTGTTGCCCAGAGTCTTAACTACATTGGTAGTCATCTTAAACTTCCCACTTACCTCAGAGGTTTTTGCACCTCATTAAGGTACTGTAAAACAGTATTCACACCTCATTACTGCTAATATTACTGACAATTAGAAAACCTGCACCTGCTTTGCAAAGCACAATAAGGTAATGCTTAAGCAAATGAGGTACTGCAGTAAGAGAAAAGTTTAGGAAGGCTAACACCATAGATAAGGATGAGTGCCACTCCCATACTTGAGACTCTGCCACCATCTTGAGCCTGGCAAGCCCTCTCCAGCCAGTTGTAACTAGAATGAGAATGGTGGAAGGTCCTATCCCACCTACATGGAGCATCTTATTTCATATTGCTTTTGGACTTTTCCTCTTTAGGGCATCCTCCTGTTCCATGCTTCTACTGCCATTTAAATCTTCCCACAAGGTATGAGGCCTAGCCTGGTTTCTGCTGGGTTCCAATGAGACCTTCTCTCACTAAGCCCCCAGGGACCAGAACTCCTACAATATGGCTGGTCCTGACTACTTATACTCATCTTAGCTGATCTAGCTCTTACCCCTTGCTATATATTCGATTCTATCCATTCCTCATTCACACTGTCAATACGTGAGATCTAGTGGAGGAGAAAGATGTTACACATAGTGTGTACAATGTACTGCAATTTGTTTCTCCCCTGACCTGCTCAATTCCCTCTCCTTCCAGTCTACTAACCTCCTCTCCCCTCCCGTCTTTCTCCAACAGAATCTCCCTAAGCCATGCTTTCTAACGTCAGCCACTGTACTGCTTCTGCTATACCCCCCTTTGCCTGTACAGGAAACCTCACTCTCTCTGCTATACTCCACGAAATCCCCCTTCCCTACAACTATCATGATTTCAACCAATTAATGTTTTTTTCTCCAGCTTACTCTAAACTATCTCCCCTTTCTTTACCCATGCCCCTTTTATTACCCTCCCCCTCCTCTCTGATCCATTGTAAATACACCTCTCATATCCATGCCGCTCCACCCTCTCCAGCCAGTCTGAGTACTCTCACTGTTTCCCTAAAATATGGAACTCTCTACCTCCCCAAATCTGACACTCCTCCTCCCTCTATTCCATCAACACTGCCCTCTCCAACTATCTTGCACCTAACTGTTCCTGTTATGACCTGCCTTAACTTCCTTTGTCTTGCTCCTTACAGTTCAACTCCCTTTAGAATTTACCCAATGTGTCTATTGACTCTACTGACTTTACTGACCCTAGCCCCTCTTAGGTGATAGTTCTCATATCTTTCTCCCTTCTCCTACTCTCTCTCCCATTTTTCCTTAACCTTCACACTCCCTTTGCAGGGTTCTCGGCATCCTGAATCCTTGGTCTTGCAGGTCCCATTGCAGGGTCCCCAGCATCCTGGAGGGTTCCTTGGATCAGAACTCATCCCCTCCCAGGTGCTATTTCTCATTCCCTCCCTCTCACTATCCTTCCATAATTACAACGCCTAACTGCATGAGGGTTTACAATCACCTGAACTTCCCTGCCCCCTTGCAGGGTTCATCACATCCTGAAGGGTTCTCTTTTTTGGGACAGGCCTTATTTCCCCTCCTATGTGTTAATCACACTTATTCCCTCTCTCTCTCTCTCTCTCTCTCTCTCTCTCTCTCTCCCCCTCTCTAATCCCTACTCCAGTCTCCTGTCCCCTTGCAAGGTTCCCCACATCCTGAAGGAGTCTCTCTGGGTCATGACTCTGCACTATCTGTCATGTCATCCTCTATCTCCTTCACCCCTTATTTCACAATATCATTTGTTCACTTATTATCATTGTACTTATTAATTGTTGTCACAAATTACATATGTATGCAACACTGTTTGTGACAACTGCCTTAATTAATTGCATGCTATGTTGATCTTTGTAACTTGAATGTAAAATGTCTCATCTCTATTGTACCCCTTCCTCCAGGTTGCACCAGGAGACGAGCACCCTCTTGCTCAGCGTGCCTCCCTGGTGAAACATTTCAATAAATAGTAATAAAGAAATACCTACACCTGCTTTTAACTTCCCCCTCTTCACTTACACATCTTTTTCTCCCTCTTCTTCTTCTTATTCTACGTTCCCACAGATACCCTTCTTTTATCTTCTTAACCCCTCCACTGCTACCCCTTACAACCCTTGGTGCCTCTAATGGTACTGTCTCCTCCTAAGCAAGACTATTTCCTCTGCATTTTGCCCTTCTGATGATTATAACTGCACTGGCAGCTCACTGGCATTGTTTAGAAATTACTTGGTGTACATTAAATACTGTAAAACTTAACTGAAATGTAATTTTTATGTTCTATGTAATTAACTCCCTTGCATAGAAACTTAGAAAATGATGGCAGAAATAAAGGGCCAATATCTCATCCAGTCTTCCCACCCTACCTAACTGCCCTATGTAAACCTAGTAGCCATCCCTTTACCTTACCTCAGCCCCTGCCCTCTTACCATAGCCATGTGCCTATCCCACCCTATCTTGAAACCCCCAACTGTTTTGGCCATCCTCATCTCCTGTGGAAGCCTGTTCCATTTTTGCACCACTCTTTCTATGAAAAAGTGCTTGTAGAGATTCTTCCTGTTTCTGTCACCATTTTCATTGAATTCTCACATGTTCCTGTATTCATACTTCTGATGAATATGTCTTTGCAAGCCACCCTGTTTACCCTGTGCAGGTATTTGTATTTCCTTCCTTGTCCCACTCTCCTCTAGCCTCTAGTCTCCAGGCTACACATGTTGAGGTAATGCAGCCTCTCCTTGATCATCTTTTTCCTATACACTGGATCATTTTGGTTACCTGCTGCTGCATGACTACCACCCTCTCACAGCCTTTATCCAAGTGTTGATCTCAATACCTTGCCAGTGCTCTAGGTGAAGACTTGCCCATAATCTGTATAATGGAAAGATCTCCACCTGGTTGCTGCTGTTCACTCCCTTTCCTGTGCACCCTAGGAAGCTGTTATCTTTCCCCACTGCCTTGTTGCAGTGAACTGTAGATTTCAGATTTTATGAAATTATTTCCCCCGGGCCGTTTTCTTCTGCTGTGCTAATTCCCCATCATGTATTGTGCTCTTGGGCTCTTCTTCCTAATGTGCATTTCCTTACATTTCTTCAAATTAAAATTTAGCTGCCAGACTTGGACTCTTTTTACATCCTACCCAGGTCCTTCTTAAGTGTCCAAATTCCCTCTCTTAAGTGTCTACCCTTTACAGATTCTAGTGCAGATTTTGCCCTGTATGCCTATCCATATGCTGCATATAAATATGTTAAAGAAAACGGGACCCAAGACTTCTCCACTGGACACACCATGAAGTGAGTTGATCCCAGTTCAGTGAGTCCTCCTGGCCAAATGTTTAAATACATAAAATATAAACTATACAGAAATGAGGATAGGCTAGGCTAGGCTAGATTGGGCTAGGATATGATAGGATAGGACAGGACAGGATAGACTAGGAATCTGAATTTACTTGATGCCTTTACGAAAACCCAAAGCACCTTACAAATAATACAACCAACAAAATAGCAATAAATGTATATAAATAGGCATAAATAAACCAATAGTTTTCCAATCCTAAAATGCAGAACAACAACCTTAACATAAAATAGCAGCAATACAGTCACAATTGCAGAATTTAAGTAATGTGGACAGGGTAGGCAGAACTAAAGAACCACTTCCTATAAACTGTTCTGAAGTGGCTCAATTTCATAATTCTCTGAACTGACAGCAGAAAGAACTACATATGACCAGGGCTGCAACTGAAAATGACCCATTCCCTGCTGGTTTTAAACTTTAGTGAGCTAAATCAAGCAGCCCCTGATCCTTGGAGTAAAAGGCTGTACCTGGGGGATCAAGAGCTTAAGGAGGTATGTGTGACCCAGTCAATTTAGGATCATAAAAGTGAAAACAATCACACTGTAGTGAATATTCTGCCTCATAGACAGTCATCGCAGATCATGCAGAGCCATGCAGACATGTTCTGTCTTTCTTATGGCATTCAGAAAGTGAGGTAAAGTATTCTATATCAGCTGCTGGCTTGACTCTGGCCACAGGACAGGCAATTGTAGAGTGCACAGCAATTGTCAAAGTGTATGGAAATGAATACCCACATTGGTGGAGGGTGACTGTGTAGAGGAGGTTCAGGAAAAAGCTGACATCTTGAACAGGTGCTCCTGTTCAGTATTCACAGTGGAGGAAGAGGGGAATGGGCCACAGAGGAGCAGCAGGAGCACTGGGGGGAAGTGGACACAAGTCCATTTACAGAGGAAAGAGTCCTGAAGGGACTTGCAAACCTGAAAGTGTACAAGGCCATGGGACCAGACAGACACACCCAAGGGCATTAAGGGAACTCAGGGAGGAGCTTGCTACACCACTGATAGCCTTATTCAGCAACTCACTGGAAGCAGGAGTGGTTCCAGAGGACTGTTGGAGTGCTAGCATAGTCCTGCTCCATAATAGTGGCAGCAGGAAGGAGGCTAGCAACTGTGACTTGTCAGTCTCACATTTGTGGTGGGGAAATGAATGGAAATCCAGTTAAAAGAAAAGCTTGTGGGATATCTTGAATCCAACAAGGTGCCGGGCCAAAGGCAGCATGGATTCATAGGAAGAGGTCATACCAGACAAATCTGATCAATTTCTTTGCCAGGGTGATGAGGGAAATAGATCAAGGAAGGGCAGTGGACTTGGCCTATTTGGATTTCAGCAAGGCCTTCAACACTGTGCTACATTGGTGACTGATAAAGAAACTGGACAGTCTAGAGTCAGATCTGAAGTATTAAACTGGGTAAAAAGTGGTTAATGGATAGATGAGAGAGGGTGGTGGTAAACATCACATACTCTAATGATGAGAAAGTGACCAGCAGGGTGCTGCAGGGTTCAATACTGGGACCAGTCCTCATCAGTGCCTTCATAAGTGACATTACAGAAGAGCTGAAAAGGAAGATATGTCTTTCTTCGGATGACACCAAAATCTGTAATAGGTTGGATACTTAGGAGGGGGTGGAGAGAATGGGTAGGGGCCTTAGAAAACTTGAGGAGTGAATCAAGGGGATGGCAACATGGGTTCAATGCCAAAAAGTGTTAAATCATGCACATAGGGCATAGAATCCCATGAGCTGAGTACAACATGGTGGGGAAGTACTGATGGCCATTAAGCAGAAAAGAGACGATGAGGTTATAATACCTGACGTCCTCAAAGTGGCAGGGCAGTGTGACAAAGCAGTAAGCTGGAATAGTGCCTTTGCCAACAAATTCTACCTTAGCTCACCTGGCTCTCCCTCAGTAACACTCTGTACCTCATCCAAATGGACAGACTGAGGTCATTTTATTTTTAAATCAGAGGCCTGGCAATCACAGCCCACCAGAAGCAACTCCATCTCACCTGTATTCAGGATCAGCCAGTTAGAAGCCATCCAGTGCTTTAATTCCACTGGTGACTTAAAAATGCATTTTTTCAAGGCCCTTGCAATAACACCCTCCCCCAAGGAAGTTTTTACAGCACCACAATGACCCAGGATTAGATATGCAACTGACTGTGCACCCTCATATTCTGTAATAACATATAAAAATGGTACTCACATTTTATAATAAAAGTAAAAACATTTTAGACTAAAAAAATATAATTGAACTCTGTATTATAAAAGCAATCAAACCTTAATTTAATTTTAAAGGACTTGAATTAGCTCAGTAGGAATTATTAGTATTCCTTTAAATACATTGACATAAAACAGGAGACAGTGGAGGAGGATCAGGAGAAGGCAGATATCCTAAATAGCTACTTTTACTCCATGTTCACAGGGAGAAGGAGGGGGAAGGAGGGCAGATCAGGGATGGGGGAAGCTGGGGAAGGGCTGGACTATAGACTATTCAAAGTGGAGGGGGTCCTAAAGGAACTAGCAGGCCTAAAGGTTGACAAAGCCATGGGACCTCATGGAATTCATCCCAGAATACTGAGGGAGCTGAGGGAGGAGCCAGTGGAAGCATTAAGTGGCCTGTTCAATAGATTGTTAGAGATGGGAGTGGTTCCAGATGACTGGAAGGGAGCAGACATAGTCCTCCTCAATAAGGTAGGAAGCAAGGAAGAGGCAAGTAACTACAGGACAGTGCGCCTGACATCAGTAGCGTGGAAGTTGATGGAGAAATTACAGAAATAAAGAATTATTAAATAACTTGATTCAAATGACCTGAACAATCACAGACAACATGGTTTCATGGAAGAGAGGGCATGTCAAATAAACTTAATTGAATTCTTTGACTGGGTGACCAGAGTGATAGATCAGGGCGGGACAGTGGATGTGGTATACCTAGACTTCAGTAAAGCATTTGACACCGAGCCACACAGAAGGTTTCTGTACAAATTGAAAGCCCTGAGGGTAGGACCAGTGGTGGAGAGATGGGTAAAAAATTGGTTCAAAGGGAAGAAGGCAAAGGGTGATCTTTAATGGAGTTCCATCAGGGGAGAGAAGGATGACTAGCGGGGTACCACAGGGGTCAGTACTGGGTCCAATCCTGTTCAATATTTTCATAGGGGACATTGTGCAAAGGCTTGAGGGGAAGGTCTGTATATTTGCAGATGGTACAAAGCTATGCAACAGAGTAGACACTGCCGATGGGGTAGAAAAAATGAGAAGGGAGTTGCACAAACAAGAGGAGTGGTCAAAAGCGGGTCAGTTGAGCTTTAATGCCAAAATGTGCAAAGTTGTGCACTTAGGGATTAGACATCAAAAAGCAGAGTACTGGATGGGTGATCAGATACTGGAAGTGATAGAGCAGGAGGGGAACCTTGGTATAATCATATCTAATGATCTCAAGGAGGATAAGCAATGTGAGAGGGCAGTAGCAAGGGTCAGTAGACTTCTGTAGAATTCTGGGATGCATAAACAGGGGTATAATGAGCAGGAGGCGGTAGGTGGAGATGCCCTTGTACAAACAGCTGGTGAGGCCACACCTTGAATACGGTGTCCAGTTCTGGAGACGATACCTCAGGAGGGATGTGGATAGAGTGGAGAGGGTCCAGAGGAGAGCAATGAAAACGATGCATGGACTCAGCCATTTGATATATGAGGAGAGGCTAAAAGACCTCAACATGTGTACCCTGGAGCAAAGGAAGGAAAGGGGGGACATTATAGGGAAAGAAACAAACAAAAGACTCTATCATGCTTCAAACCCAGGACGGATGAGGTGCAACACAAGGGGGCCAACCACTACTTCATAAAACCAGGACTGTCCACACTCCCAGTCAGAAACAGCAGACCATTCAATGCAAATAAAAAGTTATTCATTCCACAATAGACATAGTATGGCCAAACAAGTGCTCCACAACCAGATGCCCTTGCACTTCGACCATTAGGTCTTCCTTACTGACTTCCTTAGGGGAACCCCTAGAAGACTTAATGGTCGAAGTGCAGGTGCATCTGGTTATGGAGCACATGTTTGGTCATACTGTTTCCATTGGGGAATAAATTACTTTTTATTTGCACTGAATGGTCTGCTGTTTCTCATTGGAAGTGTGCACAGTCCTGGTTGTGGGACATTATAGAGACCTTTAAGTACCAAAAGGGTATAACCAAGGTCCCAATAGCAGTATATTGCAGAATAACAGACTCTCAAGGACAAGGGGTCATGACATGAAGCCAAAAGGGAGAAGATTCAAGGGAAACATTAGAAAACACTACTTCACAGAAAGGGTAGTGGCTGGGTGGAATGCACTCCCTGAGGAAGTGGTGGGGGACAAAACAGTGACAGGATTCAAGGTTGCTTGAGATAGGTACAAGGGAATTCTGGAGAAAGTGCAGGAGGCGAAGTTACCCAGATCACCTAGGAGCCTTGGATAACATGGAGATAGAACATTTGGGTAGATTTGGTGGGCCCTGAGGTCCTTATCTGCTGACAGTTTCTATGTTTCTATGTTTCTATTGCTAGTATGTGCAAATGCATTACAAAGTAGGGTAAATTTATAGTTATAGAAATGCACACAATGAAATTACATATGTGACCCCAACAGCATAAAGATCATTGGAAATATTAGGTTTATATTGTGTTAATTTCACTTTTGAGGTATATTTATAACCAAATACTCTTAATTAAAATGTTGATGTTTGCAACTATATTATATTGGTAGCCATCCGTGCCGCTACCTTGAGTAGTCCGTGTCATGACATTCAATGGGAAACAGCTTGATATAATTTTAGCCACAGCATATCCTAAACTTCTTTATCTCTCCACCCCTGCTATAGCCATTCCACTAGCTGACATCCTAAATCTTTCCTTTGCCACAGCCACAGTACCAAAATCTGGAAGTATGCTGTAGTCCTACCACTTCCCAAGGGAGGTGATCCGTCCACCCCCAGTAACTACTGTCCAATTTCTCCACTCCCTATTCTGGTCAAACTACAAGAACACCTGGTCCTTTCACAACTCTTCTCCTATCTCTCGGACACTAATTTCTTTACTCCTTACCAATCTGGTTTCAGGAAACATCACTCTACCACTACCTCCTTACTAAGGTTTACTGACTCCATCCTCTCGGAGATGGTTAGTGGCCTATTTACATAAGCCATTTTTGTCGACCTTTCAAAGGCTTTTGACACGGTTTCCCACCCCCTTCTCCTAAATAACCTCTCCTAAGCTGGACTGTCTGACACTGCTACCAAATGGTTCAGTGCCTACCTTGCAGGTAGGACTCAATCAATCAAGATCGCTGATTCATTGTCCCCTCCTCTACCTATTGATACCGGTGTCTCACAAGGAACAGTTCTTGGCCCTATACTCTTCTCAATACTCCTAAATGACCTTCCATCAGTTTGTAAAAGAACATCAATTCACATGTAAGCTGATGACACTGTCCTGTTCACCTCTGGCCATACCCTTTCTGATGTTGAATCCAGGCTCCAATTGAATTTCAACAAGCCCCAATACTGGCTTAGTTCTCATCAGCTTTCCCTAAATGACAAAATGACTGTCTCCATGAGCTTTGGCATGAGGCAGAGACTCTCTAGGCTCACCGCCTTTACCTTTCTTTCACATGCTAGATGGGACTTCACTGGAGGACACCTCCTCCTTCAGATACCTGAGTGTCTGCCTCAACCAACACCTCATTGTTTCTGGACATGTGGACGATATTCTGCAAAAACTATGCCCTAAGCTTGGCGTGCTTTTCAAGAACCAGAACTGTCTACCTGTACTGGCTAAGCATGAACTAGTCCAGAAAATGATTCTCCCTATCTTTGACTACTGTGATGTAGTTTATAGTGTTGCCCCGAAGTCCACCTTAACCAGATTGGATTTCCCCTTCAATTCTGTCTGCCTCTTTGCTCTTGGTGCTCCACCTCTCACTCACCACTGTGATCTATACCACACCCTTGTGTTCCCTTCACTTACCAACCATCATCTCTTCCACATTGCTAAGTTCTCCTCTAAATTCCAGTTCAACTCACCCCCCTTACCTCTCTTCTGCTCTGTCTATCCCTTCACCCCCTTTACACTCACTTAGATCCACTGACACCAGGACCCTGGCTATCCCCCACAGACTCACCTCTGCTGGCCAGGCTGCTTTCTCCCACTACTTCCCCAAACTCTGGAACTTGTTACCACCAGAAATCAGACACTCATCATCTTCCCACTCTACCTCAACTGCCCTCTCAAATTACTACCCTTCAAATTGCTCATGCACCTGATGTGTGCAGCTCAATTCTGCTCTGCTCTACTGCCCGACTAAGGCTGCTACAGTGTCACATGTTACTGCTGCTGCTAGCACTGTTATCCAAACTGGCACTTAACTACTGTGTTAATTCTTATGGAAATGCTTAAATGACTACTGAATTGTCTGTATTTTATGTATATTGTTCCCTTATGTATACTTTTACACTTATGTATGTATGTATTGCACACTATAAGAACTGATTGAACAGACTCCTTATATTATGTAAAGTTGGTTAATCATTTTCTATGAATTGTATTATTCTTATGAGAATTGTTCTCTGTTTATGTGTTTCCCCTCCTTACCCTTTCCCCCAGAACGCACCATGAGACAAGCAATTTGCAGTTCAGTGTGCCTTTCTGGTAAAACATTTCAATAAAATGAAATAAATAGTGATCTCTCCTGCTACAACAGACACATTGAACCCATACATGTAGGTATAAAATAACATTATGTCTCATTACTTTAAAGAAAATTATAAAACAGGGTAGAAATAACTAGAGTCTAGTGACTACGGGGAAATTACATCATCATCAGATTACTATGTGACTGAAAGACCAGAACAGAGCCAGCAATGAAAAAGAATATCTGCACAATTCTGTGGTAAGACTGAGCAATATTGCTTTTGTGGAAAAAGTCTTTATTCCTTGTTAGCAGAAATGTTCTGGACCTGATGGTGAAACACGACACAAAGCCAAAGATATGGTAGGAATAACTAATTTATTACCAGAAAAAAAAATTAAAAACACAGCATATACCTTCTGGGAGCCAGGAACAGGTTCCCAGACATCTAGATGTCACTCCAAAACTGGATTTGAACACTGCAAAATACAGCATGAGTATCATTCTTATACTCCAAGATAAGAAATGTACATTAGTAGGTAATGGTCTGCCAAATAAGTTAAATTAAAAAATACGGCAACCTCATTAGTAGCAGGTCAGTGAAGAGGATTGTTAGCTCATCACTTTGTCTGCATGTGCTCTCTGATAAGAGTACAACTAGCTAAAACTAGTTTTTGTTACAATACAAAAGGTGCTTGGTTAGCAAAACAGTAACAGTTGCGTAGCAAAGAAATAACTGTACCACAAGGCCTGCATAAGCAATGCTAATACTGTTAGGGCAGAGGTTACTAGCACATAGCCCCGTTGAGATCTGATCTTTCTTTCTCCCATCCCCGTTCCTTTATCATCTCCTCTTTTTGATCTTCTTTTTGATTTCTATACGTGTTAATGGAATTGTTATTATATTTCTCATAGGATGTGAAGATGAACTCATTCTATTGAAAATCATGAACATCTTTAAGAACTCAGCAACAGTTTTCAGAATCTTTTAAAAAAAACATTTTGACAGTGTCATCATGCTTCAAAAATCTTTAGATGCTCTATTTTAGGTGTGGCTGATGATTATTTTTGCATTACTGTATGACAGTTCTTTTGTTAACATCCAGATTAATAATGAAACTTATTACAATATAGATTTAATTAACATGAACTGATCATGTACTATATTTTTTAATGGCACTGTCACTTTAAGGAGCAGCTTTTTAAAAGTGTATGCTTTTGAGGTTGGGTTAGATCCTCCTGAAGATGCACTTCCTGTGCGAAACCAGTTGGAGATTATAGGTCTGAGTTGCTGACTTTGTTTTGCACTATTAAATGCCTTTGCACCATTAAATTACTCTTTTTGTACTTGATGCTGGGGTGCTGTATTTGTTTCTCTGAATAAGCAATGCTAATACTGTTAATGCCAGAGGTTAAAAACACATAGCCCTGTTGGGATCTGGTCTTTACGCCAGTCCATGCTACAATCATATGCACCTTATATTACATAGTATTACACTATATCCGACCCTACTAACTATATCATAAATAAATGTATGTGTACCATATGCTGCACTAAATATAGGATTATGGGGCTGAGTGGTCTACATATCCCCCCTCCTTCTTGCCTGTTAAACTGGTAACACAAGATGGTGTGTTAGGATAAAAACTTGGTGGATTGGTCAGCATAAAGAAAGCAGAGCTGTTTTTGAAGTTGCCTGAGGGTAGAGCACAAGTAGCAAATGGCAATAATAATAAAACTAAAAACCCCAAATAGCCAGTAGAATAACAAAGACTTTAAAAGAAATCTCTAACAGAGTATCAGTTAAAACAAGATGTAAATCTCCATCATGTATTAAATCATTCAAGGCTTGTTCAACTTTCCTAACAGTATTGTTGATGTGTATAGGATGTGTATCTTTTCTATTTAACAGGGATTTGAGATTCAGGGTGAGTGGATCAATATGCACATTAAAAGCTGGTGTATATGGGTCTATAGCATCCAGATAGTCAGGGTCACTATCAACATAATCTTATTCCAGGGTAGGTACAGGGGTTATCGCAGATTGACCAATAATGGTGTGTTCATGAGGCACAAAGCAGAAATTAGGAATGTCAACACCACAAGTGATGCATCCACAAGAGAAGTTCCAGATGTGTGTCATGATGCAATGTTGTCCATCCATGTTATGCATAACCTTGACTTGAGGAAGATGCCACTTGGTGAGTTGCACAGGACATATGACAGAGGCATGATTCTGGAAGTATCTAGGTGGCTGGATTTGTTCAGTTGTGTTTTTTGCCTCAGTGGCAGAGTCAGTAGGTGTAGTAACATTTTGCTCATTGAGTCCATCAATGGAGTAGCTGCACACTGGTGTACAGCAGCTATGTTGAAAACAACACATTGTACAGGTATCAATAGCCCTTCACTGAACAACAGTCTGTATGAGGCACCAGCCAGGCTTGCAGTCAAGGGTGGAACACCAGCAATGGAGGAAGGTCAACACATTCCTTGTAGATATCTCACTCCAGGTATCCCATGGAGTGAACACATGCCATTCTGTAGAAGACTTAAGAGTCCATGTTGAACACTGGCAGGGATACCGTGAATGAGATGCATATGATATCCATGATGGAACAGTGGTGTGTAGAGTAGCAAGGTCCTTAATTAGGATGTGGCGTGACATAACTTACATTTCTAGTTGTTGTGACAGAAAAGGTGAGGGACTTGGCAATACATTTGGAGGTGCAGGCCAAGGTCTGACAATGAAGACAATACCATTTAGCCATCCGTGAATCTTTGATAATATCAGGGATATGCCCTGCTTCCAGGTCTCAGAAGAGGTTAGTGACAGTGGTTAAAACATAGCCACCGTAAGAAACACACATAGTTTCCCTGCCTATGTGTCGCTGGTCGGCCTCTGCATTATTGGCGGTGATTAACTCATTAAATTTGGCCTGCATTTCATTAAATAAGTGTGCAATACTATGCATGTTATACACTGTGAACCTTTCTTCCCTTGCCAAACCATCAATATCATGTAGCATGGGCTTTATTACATTTTCAGCTTGTGCAAAAATAGCTAATATTTTTCTTAATTTGCTCAATATTCAGATTTCAGATTGACATGCCTGATCCAAATAAACCTGATATACTCAACACCAGGCTTGTTATACTCAAATCACTTTTAGGGCACCTACAGTAGAACATCCCACGATGAATAGTTTTCTGCCTAGTAGCAAGATCTTGAGCTTGTACTTGATAAGTGGCAACAATAGCTAGCAACATTGTAGTATGAAACCATGAAACATTAGTTGCTGAACAGTGGCCATATTCAGTCATGTTCCAATGTGGTATGTTTAAAACAACAGAAACATGCATAAATTGAACATTGTTAATGAGTGTCTTTGGGATGGAGGTTGCCGTCAGGTCACTAGGTGCATCTGACTCAAGGTACGGCACTGTAAAGGCTGTGGTTGAAAAGTGGTGGTTTCCATTGTGACAGAAGATGAAATGTTTGGTGAGGAAGTCATGGTGGTAGATCTAAACATAGTTGTCTTTGGTAAAACTGTGATAGATACCCATTATCACAGACCATTTTAAGGGATCCATGCCAGACTGTAAAATGAATTGTCCATGTTTCTTGGTCTGACCCTGCCTGGGAATCTTTAAAGTAACATCCCCATCCTGGTACGCAGTTAGTCTAGCTCTGTAGAACTTATGAGCTGGTCCATCATCTTCCAAGGTGGTTCTCTGTGGTCCACATATAACCAAACTGTTGAAGACAAGGCTGCCACCTTGTAGGTTTAGGTTTGCTGCCCAGGTATCACCTTCAGTACATGTAACATAACCAAAGTTGATAGGGTCTTTATACTCACACAACTTGCCTTCTGTCCTTGTAAACAGCCCAAAGGCATAGATAATGATAATCATCATTCTGAAGCAAGAGAAAAGAAGTAGTTTGAAATACACCCCCAACCCCCATGTTACAGCTTGAGTTTATTATTCATTCAGGGCCATCTGAGCTCTTGAACCATTTCAGCTGATTGGCGTGAAAGGACTTGTCAATAGACTTCTTGGTGGTCGATAACCATACCTGATAGACCAAGGGGCTGAGTTTATTTATGATCTCAAATGGACCAACCCATTTGCTGGATAGGGAGTGGGAAGATGTTGAGTATTGAAACACCATGACCCTGTCACTTACTTGCCTATCAATCTCCTTGGCATTTTTGTCAAAGTATATTTTGGATTTTTGTTGGGCATTGCCCAAGCTTTTTGCAACAAAGCGGTGGATTTCAACCAGATTTTCCTGTAATTGTATTACATAGGTGTCAGCCAACACTCTACCCATGGTAGGGGTGTGGCTACTGATCCACAAGTGTTCCAGCAACCCCATTTTCCAGCCAGTCATCACCTCAAAGGGTGTGTACTGCGTAGCTGTCAAAGGGGTGGCCATGTTTACCATGGAAGCACCACTTGTGCTCAACAGGCAAATCCCAGATGTCTCATTCAGCAATGGCATAACAGCAAATACTGACATCGGTATAGTGCCATCACAAAAGAAAGTGCTTTTTTCGGGGGGCTGTGCCCCCCAGATTTAATTATAATCAACTCCAGGTCGGAGTTGTTCCAGGAAGGGGACACAACACCGGGAGAAGCCACGTCAGTGAAAACAGACCATTACAGTGACTGTCACTGTAATGGTCTGTTGTTGGGTTTCGCTGTCATGGTGTGGCTCTCAAGGGGGACACCAGATCACCATTAGGAGTAAGGGCAACAGGTTATCCCATTCTTTGAATTTTCATTTACAAATTTCAACAACATTGCTTTGATCTGTCTGTTGGCTCTTTCTATAGCACCAGAGGACTGAGGATGGTACGCTATGTGGAACATCTGCCTTACCCCTAGCATTTCAAGAACTTCCTGCACAACCTGGCCAGCTAAGCCCTTCCCCTTATTGGAGCCTATCTTGAGATGTAGACCCCATCTGGTGAATGATGTTTTACCAGAATTTTCACAGTAGCTTTGGCAGTATAAACCTTACAGAAGACTTCAACCATTTGGAGAATAGGTCTGTGATGACCAATGCATACTTGTTGTTTCTGCTAGTGTTAGGCAAAGGCCCAATGAAATCCATCTGGATTGCATTCCAAGGACCTGATTGTCACTGTGGAAGCAATTTTGCATTTTTCTTGCCAGGTACTGGGTTGTTTTGGGACCAGGTGATACAATTGTCCAAATAATGTTGAACGTCTAGGGTTTGTCCAGGCCACCAGCCTATCATTCTTAGTCTCTGCAGGGTCTTGTCTAAACCCTGATGTCCACCTGTAGGTGTGTCATGCACCTGGTGGATGAATTATGACCAAAGGTCTTTAGGGACCACCAACAGTGTGGTGTCCCCCTGGTTATACAAAACCTGCTTTTGATCTTGGGAGAGTGTAAGGTGGTTGAGGTGTCTGTTTAAGAAGTTATCTTCTGATATCTCTTTCTGCTGCAGGAGATGGTTATATACTGTATCACTTTTATTTCTGGGTCTCCTATTTGCACTGCAGCCAAATCCAATGGGGCAGCATGTTTTCTCCTTTGTGCAGCCACTGGCTGTGCCTCCTAAAGCACTGTCATCATGCACACTTCTCTCACTAATGCATCTTCTTTGGCCAATATATCTGCTCAGTCATTCTGCTCATGAAAAGGGGTTGTCCTGGAATGGACCATTACTTTGTGGACATACAGCTTAAAGGTTATCTTTTCTACTATACTGTAGTTATACTGGAAGAGGTCTCAGTGTTTGACCGAGGTGCCTTCCAAGGAAGCATACCCATGGGTCTTCCAAAAAGGCAGAAACTCTGTAAAGGAGCAGCACACCCATGAAGAATCAAAAAAATCATGTTCCTCCTGAATCAGTTCCATTGCCTGTGCAATGGCTGCCAGTTTTGCATATTGTGAGGGTCTGATGGTACACTGCCTGGCTACCTCCACTGTGTCCCCCCCCCCCCCAGAAGAGTACCAAAATTCCAAATCCTGCTACCTGGAATTCCTCATGGTAAAATGTAGAACCATTCATGAATACACGGCATGCTTGGGGACATGCCAAGATGATGTCAGTGGAGGGCAGAAATGGACTGGGGTCTGGTAAGGAAGGGGGTTCCAGTCCACATTCATGTGGGTCCCCATTATAGTGGAGACCATGGGCCAAGATGGAGGGGGGTTGGTAGGGTATACAGTGATGTCCCAATTCTGCAAAAGGAGTGACCAATGGATAAGTTTTGCATTGGAAACTTTGCCAAGCTTTACCCTATCTGATAATAGGAAGTTGGTGGTGGTGTGATTAGGGTGCAACACAATGGGGCTAAATTCAATAATGTAAGTGAAGTTTTTTACAGCCCAAGCTGTAGCCAGTAGGGTTCTTTCACAGAGAGAGTACTTTTCTTCTACTGGACAAAGGATTTGTGATGCATAGGCAATAGGCCTAAGGCAATCAGGCACCTTCTGTGCCAAGATGGCAGACATGGCCGTATCTGAGGTGGCAGTCTCTAGATGAAGGGCAAATCTGGGTTTGGGTTAACCAGAGCAAGGGCTGAAGCCAATGCTCATTTCAAGGCAGTAACTGCCACAGTATGTTCTGGGCACCAACACCGGGGAGAGTTCCTTTTCAGTAGCTCATACAAAGGTGTGGCTGTTCAAGCAAAACTGGGGATAAAATCCCTTGAGTAGTTTACCATGCCCAGGAAATGTCTGAGAGTGGACAACTAGTAGGCAGTGATACATCCTGTATACCTTGCACCTTGTCAAGTGTGGGGCTCCTTCCTTCCTTCTGCAGTGGCTTGCAGGCTCAAGAACAATACCTCAGAGTGGCAAATTTGAACCTTTGCAGTATTGCACTTTAAACCAGCACTCTTTAGAAGCACAAGGAGTTCTGTGAGTAACTGTAGGTGCTGCTCATGGTCTACTGTAGCTAAGTGAAGATCATCCACATACTGCAGAAGACATTCAGGTGTGGAGAAGCCCTGTAGGGCATCTCGCATGTTGATGTGAAAGAGGAAGGGGCGTTATGAAAACCCTGTGAGAAGCACATCCATGTGAACTGACATCCCTCAAAGGTGAAGGCAAACTTTGTATTGGCTTTCAGGGGCCAATGGCAATGACCAGAAGCCATTGGAAATGTCTAAATACTAAACCATTTGAGTTCCGGTTTTAGGAGTTTGAGCACATCCAGGTGCCGAAGCCACAGTCAGTGCACAACTGGGTGTCACTTGATTGAGCTTCCTGTAGTCAATTGTTAATCTCCAGGTATTATTGGGTTTCTTCACAGGCCAAATCAGAGATATGACTATGGAAACACAAGATCTGATGACCTCTTTCTTTAAAAGAGATTCAATAGTAGATCTCAGGGATGGAATCACCTCTGCTGGAAAAGGACATTGCTTTGATGTGGTGGATCCCCACCAGTGACTCATACTGTATGAGGGTATCCCTTCTTCCACAGTAATGCTTTTGTTCAGCAAAAGTGTCTCTTTTTTGCTCCAAAATAGGCTTTAACCTATAAAAAAAGGGGATGGTAGTGGAACATGATGATGATGTCATGTTCAGCATCATTTGTTTCTATGGCTACCATAACATGAGAATCAGAGATAAGCAGCATGTGATGGAGACCTGGGATCTGGAGGAGCAGCCAATTGGCTAAATCCACCATACACCCATAATGTCAAAGAAAATCTACACCCAAGATGCTCTGATGATGGGGAAGATTCATGAGATCAAAATAGTGTTCTGCCTCCAGGGTCCTGATGAAGACTGGTATGGGGATGGACAGATAAGTGTGTACAATGGTCCCATCAAAGGTCTGAGCAGAGGTAGACCACCTGATAGACCATGGAGAATGTAGGGAGATGGTGTGATGTAGGACTGCAGTGGCCACTCCCGTATCTAGAAGCATCTCAAGCCGGCGGCCCCTGACCAGTGCTTCCACACACAGGTAACCAGAGTCATCGATGATTAAGGAGGTGAGTATGTGGATTGGGGCCTGACACCATCATGCCAAGTTGTCTTGTCTTTGCAAGGCATCATAAAGTGTTGGATCCATTGCACAGAGCTCCTGTATAGGATACAGTGTATGTGGTTGCCCACCCTCGTATGATTCGGTGTTCGATATGGAGGTGGCTGCCACAGCCTTTCCTGAAGCTTTTGTTGATTTGACTTTGGACTTGTATGTGAGAAGTTGGTCTACCTTGGCTAACAAATCTTTATACAAAGGTCCAGACCGTTGTTTCTACTCTTTATTTCCCTTCGTATCTTACTGGTTCAACCTTCATCGATTTTCTTTTTTGTACGAATATGAGGATTCATTTTGTTGGGGTTTTGGGGTTTCCCCTCCACCTCATCCTGTGTAGGTGGTTATTTGCCTTTTTGCACAACAGCAACCTAGGACTTTTGTCCCGAATCAAGGTACTTGGCATGGACCTGGCAAATGTGTTCCACCTGCTCCAGGATTTGTCCGAAACTGTCCTTTTTAGGGAACAATAAAGTTGCCACCTTTTCCCAAATAACTGGGAGAAGGTTTCACAGGAAGAGACATTTGGACTCTATCGAGTCTCTATCTGCTTCCTCCCTGGCAAGTCCTTTGCCAGCACTAAAAGTGAGCCACAGCTGGCCTTCATATTGGGTGGGCACTTCCTTGTTATGCTGTTTCACCTGTGTATATGCTGACCATGTTTGGGTCATGGTCCACCAGCAGGTGAGTGGCCACCCTATCAAAAGAGGCCTTGGTATCACTCTGGACCTCTTCCAGTAGCTTTAACCACAACGTGGGTTCCACTGTTTGTTTAAGAACTTGGACCTGATGTTCTGGTGGTAAGCTGAGCATTTGGCAGTGCTGCTGCACCTTTTCCGAATTATCATTTGGGCCCATATAGCCAATTTTGTGCACGATGTTTTGAACAGCCTACATGGATTGGAGAGCTCTGTAGCTTGACTGGAGTTCAGGACTCCTGTTGATGATGCTGCTTTTAGAAACTACCTCTGCAGCAGTGGTAGCCATGCCCTGTATGAGTGTCTGTTTTTATTTATTTATTTATGACTTTGGTAACTGGGTAGGTGTACTGATCCCAGGGACCATTTTCAGGCACAACCCATTTTCCCTGTTTTTCTACTTCCTTTTTCAGAGCATCAGCCAATGCCTTTTGTAAGGCTTTCACCTGTTTGTCACACAGCTCGCTATTTTTTTTTTATTTAGTTGTTTAACTAGGTATAGCACACTAAGCTGAAAGCTTTTTTACAGGAGCGACCTGGGAGCACAAGGAGGTTAAGTGACTTGCTCAGGGTCACACAGTATGCAAGTGGAAGCTGTGGGATTCAAACCCAGGTCTGGTCTGCTGGATGTTACCAGATTTGCAGCTCAGAGCCTTAGACCACTGCGCTATACTGCCTCATATTTACTATACATATTTGAAATGACCTTAGTGATCATGCCCTTTACCTCAGTTTTATTCTTCTTGGTCAGAGCGGCCACTGGTGGGTGGCGCCTTTATCCTCCAGTATCCCAAGGATCATCATCATCCTCTTTATTTATTTATTTATTTATTTATTTATTTATTTATTCAGTCTCAGATTATGATACCTTTGAGTGCAAGGCACTCATTTACAAAGGTTCCACTTCAGTTCAGAAGTGAGAACAAACATACAAATGTGATAATGCAAGACAGGTTTAAAACAAACAGTAATAGTACACACTTTAAAAACAAACAGCAATAGTACTCACTTTATATCTAGAATTACAAACTTTAGGAATGATAAGAAGGGGCTAGGGAGATACTAGGAGAGCAGAAGAAGAGGGGTAAGTGGATAGAAGGCCTTGTCAGTAAGGGAGTATAACGTGTAGCAGAGGTCGGTATTAAGGAGGAGGGTGGATGGGGGAGGTAGGAGGAGGAGTGGAGGGAGTAGGGTGAGTGCAAGAAGATAAAGCAAGGGTAGGAAAGGCAATGTTTTGTGGTGGTGTGAAGAGGGAACTGGAGTAAACACAGCGGTTGTATCATAGGGTGAAGCAGTTGCAGGAACAGTTTGTTGCAAGATGCTGATGGAGCCTATGCTTGAAAGGACCTAATTTTGATATGGGCAAGATTTCATTGGGGAGTGCATTGAGCCTGAGTGGGGCTCTGTATGTGAATGAATGCTGTCATTGAGATATCCTGCACCTAGGAATCTTCAGAGATTGATGAGCTGAGCTTCCAGTGTGCTGAGAGCTGTAGTAAGTGCTAAGAAGGTTGGCAGTTCCAGGGGGCAAAAGGCAGAGAAGTGCTTTTCTTGCTAACAGGTATGTCTGGTACTGTATCCTTCCACTTAGTTGAAGCTAACCAGTTTGAGGATACAGGTCGCAGGTGTGGGTAAGGCATGCAGCACCGGTGAAAAGTGTACATGCCTTATTTCGTGCAATGGATATTCTATGGAGGGATGAAGTAGTAAAGGCACCATAGATGGCCAAGCCATAGTCGACAGTAGGTAAGGCAGAGCTGATAATAACAGTTTTGAGGGCTTTGGGCACCAAGAAGTGTTTTTTTCTATGGAGCAGACCAACATTAATAATGACAGCCCCGGCAATGTTGTCAGTATGGTGAGCATAGGAAAGTGAGCCCTCCAGGGTTATTCCCAGTTACCTAAACTGTTGGATTTGTTCCAGTGGTGCTCCCATTCAATTTCTGATTGTAAGTGTTTGTGATTTGTGCTTGCTACAGGTGCTCCTGAACAACATGACTTTGTTTTTTGGGAGTTCGGGATCAATTTGTGAGAGTTGAACCAGTTCTGTGCTTCTACAAAACTATACCATAATTGACTTTCCAGCTGCTGTGGGACTGGGTTACTAGTAAAGATGACAGCATCATCCACATACAGTAGAATCCTTTGGTGGCAGGCCTGAGGGAGGTTGTTTATGAAAACTCTGAAAAGCAAAGGCCCTAAAATTGAGCCCTGCAGAACTCCTGAGTGGATGGGCAGTTTGTCTGAGGTAACATTTGCAATTTTCACCTGGTGGGAGCGACCATCCAGGTAACTCTTGAACTAATGTAATGTGTCAGTGGTGAGACCAATGGAGGCTAGATGCTGAAGTAGAAGGGTAATGGTGAACAGTGCCAAAGGCCTTTGTTGGATCTATAAAGGATGCACCCACTAAATTACCTTTGTCAAGTGACTAATGAATAAAACCAGTGAATTCCAATAGAGCCGTGGTGATGCTATGATCTTTTCAGAATCCATGTTGCTGTGGGCATTGGATTGAGTATTTTTCAAGGTATTCCATCAATTGGTCAGCAACTATGCATTCAAGTGCCTTGGATAATGGCAGGAGTATCAACATGGGTCTATAATTTGCATGCATTGCCTGGTCCCCATTTTTGTGTATGGGTGTCACTAAGGCAGACCTCCAGATTTTTGGAAATTGAGCCAGCTTCAGTGAAAGGTTCAGAGGACAATATGACAATGGGCAGTGCCAAGAACACCACTCTCACTTGATCCTTTAGGATTGTCAGTTGCTGAAGCAATCTTGCAATTTACATTCTACATTCCATATGAGCCATGCCTCCTTGAATCTTTCCTTATTAACGTTATCCTACAAAACTCTGTATGTGGCACTTACTTAGTGGGTTTTCTCCATCTCTTTTCCTGACTATTTTTAACACTTTTCAAACTCTTCTTCCAACTCCTCATACTCACTTCTCAATGACTCACTCATGCTCAAAAGCACACCATTCATCTGTAACATCTGTACCTTATCCTGCAACAACCTATCATTTTCCTCCTGCAACTTACAAACGTCCTTATTTTTCTCTTCTTTAACCTTCTCATTCTTTTCCTTTAACCTACACACAGCATCAGTTTTGGAATTCAGTTCCTTTCTCAGAAGTGAAACCTCAGATTTCAACGTCTGGCACAAAGCATACAAAGTAGCGACCATTACACCCTTGTGGTCACGTTTCTTACTTTTAGGCTTGACCTCAGTATGTAGCTTTCCTACATACTGTACCGGGTCAGCCTGGTATTTTGCATCAGATGCAAAATGTTTCCAACCTCCATGGGAGATAAGATATTATAGGACACTCACATAGAGCTCAGAATTATTGGCCACTGTACAAGGGTCTGCCCTTGTGGACTGTACAGACCAGAGATCTGAGGCATACCGGTTCACCTCGGTCTCGGCAGTCAAACAGACACGTGTCCTGGTAGCGGAGGCCACTAATGACTGTCCTGCAAACCAAAAAGGGGGAAAGGTTCTTCACACCTGTCATTATCGCACCCTTAATACTGATGGTATCTTGATGTTGGTTCCATCCAAACCGGTCCTGCCACGGTCGCCACTTTGTTAGCAGAATTGTTTTGGACCTGATGGCGAAACATGACACAGAGTCAAAGATACAGTAGGAATAATTAGTTTATTATCAGAAAACAAAAAACACAGCATTCACCTGCTTGGAGCCAGGAATAGAATCCCAGACAGCTAGATATCACTCCAAAACTGGACTTGAACTCAGCAAAATACAGCATGAGTATCATTCTTATACTTCAAGATACAAATGTACGTTATTAGGTAACGGTCTGCCAAATAATGTAAAATCACAAAATAAGGAAACCTCTTTCATAGAAGGTCAGTGTAGAGGAGGGTTAGCCCATCACTTTGTCTGCATATATTTTCTGATAAGAGTAAAACTAGCTAAAACTAGTTGGGTTTCTGACACCCTGAGATCTGTTTTAACAAGAGTAGCTGCATTAGTCTTTTACAGATCATTTATACTCCCTTTTTACTGCAAACTTCATACCATCCACGATCTGTATAGTTTTCCTACACTTGCCAGATGCTGCCAGGCTAAACCATAAGTGATGTAATTTGTAGGGCTACACTGAACCGCTGAGGAGAAGTGAATCTGTGGCTTTCATCCCCAGACCCCCGATTACTCACACTCTGTAATTATTTTCTATTTATATCATTACTGCTGCAGGTAGCAGTCGTTGTGTTCCTGAGATTGGGAAACCTATAAAACAAACAAACAAAAAAATCTGTTCAGAAACAGTGTTTGCTGAGCTGCTGTCTCAGCCTGTCTTCCCCTGTCGGCTGCCACTTTGTGAGAGTATGTGAAGTGAAGCAGCAGCCTGTTACAATGTTGCATACAAATGCAGGGAATTTTGTGTAAGGGAGTGGAGTTTCTTTATTTCATTAAAATTTGCTTGTATATTTGGTGCTGTCCGCTGTCAGCTTTTCATGTCAGCTGGCAAGACAGTGACACCTAATGCCATCAAATGAAGGGCTATTACTGTTACTACTGAAATTTATTTTTGTGCCTGTGTCTTATCAGCTGACATGAAAAGCTGACAGCAGATGGCACCAAACATACAAGCACATTTTAATGAAATAAAGGAACTCCACTCCCTTACATAAAATTCCCTGCAGTCTGACCATGTCACCCATGATTGCGGACACCAGCTCCACTAGACACTTGTTGCCTGCTGGCAGCTGACCAGGGTTCAGCACACACCCCTGGCCAGGCTGACCCCCAGATGCCCCAACACTGCCATCTGGCCCACCCAGCGGAGGCTGGGCCGGGCCACTGCCATCTGCCTGGTGAACATGATCATCAGCAGCCTGTGTGGCCACATCTTCAAGCTGCTTGACAGATCGGGGCATTGCTGTCCCCTGTGGCCCTTCCTCTGCCTCCTCCACCAGCGGCCCCACAGTAGGCACATCCTCTGCCACAGGCATCTCACTGTCCTGCATGGCCACATCCACTGCTGCTGGCTGATCCTCCAGTTCCTGCTGCCCACCATCTGTGGGGTCCGACACCTCAACCACCTACTCCTCCTCCATTGACATGGGAGGGATGGGCCTTACCTTCCCCAGGTGGCACTGGGTGTGGTGGTGGTGGGCCTCAGCATCTGCTGCCTTGTTGGCTGCCATAGCCCTCAGCAGGGCCCTCTGGTGGGGAGTCAGTCTGCTACATACACCTGTAAGGACACAAAAGTTGAGGTCAGTGCTGGTCTGGGACACATGACACACACACACATGCAACACATAGCTGCCACACCTGCCCCCATGGGCCACTGTGGCATGGTCACAACCAATAGCACACAGTGCATGCACCTACCAGACCTCCAGCACACTGCCTCCTGTTGCAGGCCTGCATCATGCTGCAGGTCATCATCCTGATGACCCTTCTGTCCCTGGTCACCACATGCTGCACCTGTGGGGAAGGGAAACACAGTTACACATGTGCACCACTGACATGGCCTGTGTGGCACATAGCACCAATGTGTGGCTAGATGTTGGTATACCCACCAGCACCTGCATCCTGGCCATTTCTCATCTCAGCATCTCTCCATAGCACCATGTCAATGAGCTGCTGCAGGAGCCCAGGGTCCCACCTTGCCAGGTCCTGCCAGCAGTGCTGAACTTGGTGGATGGTGTGGGGCATGGCACCACTGCTGGCACTCAGACGTGCCTCAATGGCCCTCCACACCCTGTCATGCTCTGCTGCAGTGTACCTTCTGCACCCGGGTGGGAGGAGTGTCCTCTCCAATGCTGCAACATGTTGACTAGCATGGCATTCTCCATATGAGTAAAGTTGGGTGCCCACCCTCTTAGGCTGAGGCCGCACTCCATGGGCCTTCTGACTGATGATGTTGACTCGGCACAAGGGTGTCAGGAACATGTGGTACAGATCTGCAAGGAAACAAAACATAGCACACATGTCAGTGCACAATAGTGAGGCATCCATGCCATCCCCCCCACATGCTGCCCGTCATGTCCAGTGGTGGCCACCATGGCATACAGGCCTGGGATACAGTGGCAATGGGTACAGCACCCTGGGTGTGGTGCAGTAGGGTCATTCTGCACATGCATGCCCCTGCATGCCACGCCCCCTACCAAAGGTGCACATACTGCCACCACACACCACAGGCAGCATGTTAGGGCTGTGTTCTGCCATGCACATACAATGTGCAGTGGGCAACCAATGGCAGCTGCCTACACCACACCACCCCAGGCTGCCACACATCAGACCCAGCCATGTACCACCATGCTGCCATTCCCATGCACAGGCATGCCCAGGCACATGGATGTCCACCACATCTCTGCAGCCTCCACTGTGTCAGTGTGCAGTGGCCTAGTCCAGCTGCTCGATACCAGGCTGGCATGTGGTGCCACATGGCATGGCACCTGCTGCCTATGTGCTGCATAGCACACCACAGCACGGCTGTGTACAGTGTGGGAGGCAGCCACTAACACTACCCGTCACCCTTCCATGTGAATGTGCAGCTGCAGGTACAGGGGTATTTTTTTTTTTAATTCAGAATATTTTATTTGTTTTGTACACTTGGCCTTAAAAGGCCATATTACAACACAATGTAGTTACAGTAAAATGAGACCAAACAATACAATACCAACATCCCAAATGGGTCCCCCCCTCTTCCATCCCACCCCACCTATGGTATCAGGAATGCAACAGTAAACTGGATTGTAAAGGGTACACTCTTAAGCATTTAATATGTCTATTAAAGGGAGTACAGTGCATATAGCTTACTCCAATACTTCTCAAACTTGGGCATTTTGTTATGTATGCTAGTGATCACCTTCTCTGCTGAGAGATTGAACAAGAGTTCCTGCAGCCACTCAGTATAAGATAAGATATCTGTGTCTAGCCAATGTCTAAGCACTAACTTTTTTACCAATATTGCTATCATTGCTAGGTGGTTTTTCCTTTCAGTAACATTTATATGGGAGTAATCCCCCACCAGGCATACTCCCAGTTCTATATATTCCATGATGCTTGATAGTGGATCTGCTCTCTTCTTTATAAGGGCCCATAAAGGGACCACTTTGGGACATTCCCAAAAAATGTGGTATAGAGATCCTACATCTTGCATGCAATGTCTGCAATGAGGAGAAATGGACTTATTCATTCTAGTCAGTTTCACTGGGTTACAATACATGTTGTTAAGAATCTAAAATTGCATCAGACATCATCTATCCTGTGAAATGAACCAGTGAGTGTATTTCCAGACCTTCTCCCAGTCAAATGTTACTTCCAGGAACTAGGAATTCCAGTAACAAGATGACCCACCTTGATGTGGAAAAGCTTTTTCTACTAATATCTTATATATGCCAGAAATCACATGTTGCTGAGTGACTAGTGCACTGAGTGGTTGCAGAAAATTACTACCCTCTTCTGTAGGCTGTTTTATTTGAGAGGCATCCAGCATACGTCTGAGTTGAAACACTTTGAAACTTGAGTGGGGACCTAAATGGTAACTGTTGAGGATGTCCATTGTTGCTCTAACTTGGCCCTCGTGCCATAAGTCATGCACTTTGGCATGTGCCAGTTGGGGAAGCCAGGAAGCTTTCACTAATCTTCCACCTATCTTGAAATTTGGGTTACCCACCAATGGTTGGATCAGGTCTTGCGTGTGCTTATAAGCAAGGGACGCACATAGTTGGGCATGGACTTTAACTGAAGTACCAACCAGAGTATCAGCCAATGCATGAGGGAGCAATTTGATTGGGGCATGATAAAGGGCAGGAGAAGAAATGTCTGCTGAGGAGATAAACTCATTTTCCATCTCTAACCATATAGGTATATGTTGGTCTGGTTTTGGATTTTCGAGCTTGTCTAACGATCTCATATATTTTGCCGCATGGCTCGCCCAATAATAAAATTTGAAATGAGTGACTCTCAATCCTCCTTTTATTTTAGGGACTGTAAGCTTCCCATAGGATTACTTGAACCAGGGTGTCCAAGTTATGTCTTTTCAGGGATTTAGAGTCTCTGGTTAGACGTATACCCAAATATTTAAGTTTTTTTTTAGGTTCCCATTGTAACCCTAAACCCTCAATCTCCCTACCATAAGTGTGAAATTTAAGAGGGAAGACTACGGTTTTGTCCAAATTCAGTTTGTAATTGGCCAGAACTCCAAACTCCTGGATTAGATCCAGGACTCTGATAATTGAAGCCCTCGGTTTGGATAAGTGGAGGAGGATATCATCAGCATATGCTGTGAGTTTGAGCTCTTGCCTTCCTACCATCACACCCTTGATCACCAGGTCTGTTTTAATCTGCATTAGGAGAGGTTCTAGATAGAGATTAAACAATAGGGGAGATAGGAGGCAACCTTGCCTAGGTACCTGAGTGGAGGGAGAAATAAGAGGAGAAAGTTCTATTGTAATATATGTGTGCAGTAGGATTAGTATACAGAGCTTTTATCCATTGCACAGAGGGGAGGAAAGCTGAACTGACCTAATGTCCTAAAGAGGAAGCACCAATCCACTCTGTCGAATGCTTTTTCAGTGTCCAAGGACATCAATATGACAGGAGCAGCATTAGCGTGGGAAGTAGAGAAAATATGGTCTAGTTTCCTTATGTGGTCCGAAGCTGACCTGTCTACCATGAAGCCCACTTGTTCTATACAAATCAGAGAGGGAATAACCCAGCCCAATCTGTTTGCTAGGATTTTGGCTAGAATTTTAACATCATAATCCAGTAGTGAGATAGGGTGGTAGTTCGATACTTGTTCTGCGTCCCTCCCCTCTTTGTGCAATACTACTATTAGGATCTCGAAAAGGTGGGGGTCCCAGCTCTCTTCTGCCAGGATGGACTGGTATAAATGGAGCAGCCATGGGGTCAGCTCTTCCACCAACACCTTATAGAAATTGGTAGAGAAGCCATCCGGTCCCGGGGCTTTATCGAGTGACAGACTGTTAATGGCCTTTCTAATTTCATCTTCTGAGAATGGAGAGCTCAGAAGGGATTGTTGATCCATGGGCAGGATGGGTAAATTGATAGCATCCAGGTATTCATCTATCATTGACTTTGACTTTGATGGCAGATAAGGACCGCTTGGCCCACCTAGTCTGCTATCTTGGTCATTGAAGAGGGATCGGGCCTGGATCCATATAAATCTCTGTAGAAGGTATGAAATTCGGCTACAATTTCTCTTGGGTTAGTTAGAAGGAGGCCATCTGTCTTAGAACAGACTGCGTTAACCAGCCTCGAGGTTTCCTGCTGCCTGACCCTCATGGCTAGCAACCGCCCAGCTTTTTCACCGTGATCAATATATATGGAGTTTGTTTTGAGGATTGCATATTCTGCCTTGGCCACCAGTAAATCATTATATTGTGCCCTAACACGGATCAGCTCCTGATGGAGCATTTCTGTATATGATGGAGAGATATTCTTTTCCGGTTGCCTAATCCTATCCAATAATTCTTTAGCTTGTCCTTCCCTCTTGTGTTTCTGTACAGAGGCAATCCTAATAAGTTCCCCTGTAATACAACACTTTAAACCCCCCCATTCCATGCCAGGATGACTGGTAGAGCTCAAATTACATTGTGTATATTGTACTATACAGGCTTTTAGCTTTTCCAACGCCCATTTGTCCTTCAATAGTCTATTGTTGATTTTTCAGATAGTTTCTACTTGTTGGTGAGGTGCGGTGGAGATGGTACAAGACACTGAGGAGTTGTCTGAGATAACTTCTGGTGAAATTTGACATGCTATAAGGCCTGGCAGAAGTTGTTTGCTCATCAAAAAATAATCAATGCGGGAGGAGGACCCATGTACTGGAAACTGAAAAGTATTTTCCTGCAGGTTGGATGAAGAACCCTCCATGGATTGCACATTCCTAGGTTTTCTATTAGGTACCTTATGGCCCTTTGAGCCGGCGATAAACTGGCCTTCTGTTTGCCTGTCCTATCTACATCTGGGGAGAAAGGGAGATTCCAGTCTCCTCCTAATAAAATGATCACAGAGAGGAAAGGCAACAGAAGATTAAGGATCTCCATAAAGAAGGAGGGGGTATCTGTATTCAGACCATAAATGGATCCAAGAAGTATGTTAGACCTCTCCAATGTCCCCATTGCAAATATATATCTGCCCAGGGGGTCCGCAATGCACTGACCACATTTGAAACCCAGATTTCTAGACACCAGGATCACTACCCCTTTACTCTGGGAACTGGATCCAGCAGCAAAAGCTTGTCCCACATGCAGCATTCTTAGCAGGTTAGCCTCAGACTCGGGGAGGTGTGATTCCTGCAAAAAAGAAATTTGTCCTCTGACTATTTGCAAGTTTCAATATTTTATATCTTTTCTGCTTATTGCATACCCCCTTGACGTTCCAAGATATATTATTCATATTGCTTGCCATATCTTCTTGGCTCTGCTGTAAGTTCTGTAATGCCTCTTAAAGTCCCATAATAAGCCCTTTGTAATGATACCATGGGTTTGCCCCTCCTCTTCCCCTCTGCCCCCCTATACACAACCAACCATGTCTGGTTCCCTTCCCCTTTTGATCCCCTCACAGACGGGTTGAGACACTTATATGAAATATGTGAAGATATTCCTCTCAATCTAAATATATATAAGACAGTAATTACTGGTAGCAATAATGAGAGGTCTGTCCCTCCTCTCAATATAGTATACTCTGCTGCCAGTTGGAGCATATAAAGCTCTCATTCTTCCCCCCTTAAACATAGTGATTTATAACAGGAACATTTTAGACACAAATTCCAACAACCTAAAACAGAGAAACTAGCATGAAACAGTTTGAAACCATTCTCACGCTGTGAGAGATGAACCAAACAAAATTCCCCCTTTCTACCTAATAAGCCAAAGGCTGTATATATGGTTAAAATGAATTCTCTGAATTTTTTACAGAATGCTACTTTAACATATTTGCAGAGCTGGTGATTGCAGCTGAGTCTCAAGGTGGCATAGAGAGCATCACAATGCAAAGAAAAAAGAGAAATGAAAAAGAGCCCTTCCGCCATCAGTAAACAGCAAACTTAAATTTAGACTACTATCTAGCATTAGTCCGTGGATATGTTATGAAACTGCTCATCTTCAAGGAGGCTACAGCAGGACTGTGCAGTGTTGGTTACAGCCCCATGATTGCTTGCACACTCGTGTTGATGATCCATGCTGAATAAGCGGTTGCAACTGCTCGGTCATGCGCATTATCGAAGTCTCAGTTCTGAGGGCTCCGCTATTCCGCTGTTCAAGAAAGAAATGCATACAGTACTGCTGTGCTGCTACTGTCCCACAGACCACATGGTAAGGCAGGGGAGACAGTGTTAGAGCCAGATCTAGTGATTCTTACTGGCCCAGTCACTTGTTTCTATACATCAATGCTCCTCCAATTAAACTGTGAGCTGTAAGACTCACATTAATGTATGGCCAGAGCTGTTGTGAGGATATGTGCCAGTCCGCATCAAGCTGCCAGAAATCTATAAATCTCACCCTACTTTAATACCCAGAAAATAAAGTAGCTCACCAACTCCAAAAATCATCAAACTGTGAGACCCTTTTCACTTTTTAAACAGATCTGGTAAAAGCTCTAGCAGCTCCTTTACCGCTTGCTAGTTGTTTTCAAATGAGTGCCATTTCTCTTGCACCTGGACTTAAAGCTGTGCAGGGTACAGCATCCAAAACTGGATTTCAGCCAGGATGAGTCGGGAGATCGTAAGGTGAAATGTACCCCTCTTCTGCCTGACAGACACTGGTAAATCTTGTGAAATTCTGATCTCGTTTCCTTCCCACATCAAGGTCTGTATGCCCCATAGTTTCAACAGAATGTGCTGCTTGTCTAAGTAGTTTAGGAGTTTCAGCAAGAAGGGTAGAGGGAGAGAGCCAGGAGCTGGATTGCAGCATAAAGCTCAGTGGGCCCACTTCACTATATATGCAGGAAAATTGGGTGAGGGGCCTTCTACTTTATCCAGCAGCTTCTGGGTGAAGATAATGGAGGAGGACCCTTCTTCTCCCTCGGGGAGGCCGATGATTACTAGATTGTTATGGTGGCTGTGGCCCAAGAGATCTTGCAATTTGAACTCCATCTTGCTCACTTGTTTACGGAGGGCTACAATCTCTGGGTCCGCAGTCACCCTCCACTTTTCCAGCGAGACCGCCCGTGCTTCCATGTCTCTGGCCTGTCTCGACACATCCTTCAGGTTTTGCCTTAGGGTGGCAATGTCTGTTGTCAGTGTTAGCAAAGCCTTCCTCAGCGGTTTCATTTCTAGTAGAAAGCACTCTTCTGTGAGCAGTACTGTGGTCAGTTTAGGCACAGGAGAGGCCGCTGGCTTTGTAGGCTGTTGTCTGGATTTTTTAGCCACCTTGTCAGGAGAAGCTGCAGTGGTATGTTGCGGGAGTACTTGCCTCATCTCCGCCTCCATTCTTTAGTTTATGCCTGCTGCTCCCGATGGTATTCTGTCTAATTATCGATCTGGTCAACTTCAGCAGTGGAAAAAATATTTTCTAGGTTATTTTCGATTAGTTTGTGGCTGAAAAAATTATGCGACATAGTGGAAGAGAGATGAGAGTACTGCTTCTCCTTAGCTAGTCATCATGTAACTCCACAGGTGCAAGGGTATACGGCACTATGCCCGTACACTTTGTGCCCAGGGTGTAGTCCCTCAGCCACTAAATGCAGATGGTGTTACCTACCTTCCCTGTGCTCCCTGTTCACATTTGTGGGTGGCCCTGCAGCCTACTGAGGCTCACCTGGATGGACAATTGGCAACACAGCATTAGCAACCAGTATAAATATTGACCACAGCACATATGGTGGTATTTCACTGTCAAACTACCTTCCTCCATTCAGGGTGGGCTTCTCCTAGACAAAAGGATGGGTAAAGCAATATTAGGAACATTAAGTAGTATAGACAAGTGAATATGTGCAGGTTGTGTACTGTCCAGTACTCACCTATGGTCGGGGAGTGTCTACCCTGGTGCAACAGAATGGCACACATCATTAGCACATGACAGCTGTACTGACTGTAGCATAAGGCCTGGGAGTTCAGTGTCCTAGTATTTAGCAGTTTGCAGGGTGTGTACCACCTGGGTCTACTGTCAGTTGTTGATGTTGCTGGTATCTACTGCTGCCAGAACCTCCACTCATGTCCTGCGTGTATAGTCTGCATCCTAGCTTCCACCTACATGCCTCTCCTCGCACATGTTGCACACACAGGCCACATGTGCATTGCAGGTTGCTACTGCACAACTGCATTATGTGGTCCCACAAACCACAGATATGCAACTCTGGGATGCACGTGCGGCCTGTACTCACTTGCGGCCTACTCATATGTCGTGCATATGTGGTATGCTGTATGCCTCTCACACAGGCATCAGCCATATGCAACATGCAAGATGACCTGTCACAGCAGTGGTAATGAGGGAGACCACACAGACGTTTCATGCATATATGTTTACTTGGTGCAGATGACATATGACATAGGTGACACAGTGCAGTACAACAGTGTAGAAGTGACAGGCCCTCACACATACTCACATCCAGTGACTGTGCAATGCACACACACACGTGCCTCACAACAGTGTCCCCCAGTGCACCGACACCCACACATGGACATGCTCAGGCACGATCCTCACACACACACACACACACACCACACATCAGGATGCTGTGCCCACCTGGACTGCCACACCACCCACTGCCTGCCCCCCATAGCAGCGGTACACCAGGGTGGCACATCTATCCATCACCTGCTGTTACCACCCAGTCCTTTTGTGCTTTGCATCCCCAGTGGTAGCACTGGACCCACCCTGCCCCTGGTGCATGTCCACTGGGCCACCACTGTTAAGGCTTGCTGTGGCGCTGTCGATAGTCCTGTCCCCTCAGGCACACCACCATCCATGGCCTGCTGCTGTGTCACCACCTGTGATGCCTCTGGTCATCTGGCACTGAACCTGCACCCTGTGCCCAGTGCCTTCTGCCCCAGGCCCCTGGTGGTGGATGTTGCTGCTGCCCTCTACCCCACCACTCTGGCCATCTGTGGCACCACTGATGCTTGTCCATTGGTCATTGGTGCCAGATGTTGCCCTGGCGCTGCATGTGTCACCAGCATTTGGGGCTGTGGTGCCTGTGGCATGGGTTCTGTTGGTGGGGCCTGTGGTGGCTGTGGTGGGGCCACCTGCAGTGGCACATCCGGTGATGATGCAAATAGGGAAGGAGAAAGGATATCAGAATTAGTAGTGGGTAGCCATCAAACAGTGTGGTTCACAATAAACACAGCCATAGAGTCAAGCCATACAAAAACAAGAGTACTGGACGTTAGGAGGGCTGACTTTGGGAACATGAGAGAGTGCCTCAGAAAAGCACTAACAAATGGGCAAGAAGGAGGGGTGGAGGAACAATGGAGAATAATCAAAATGGCCATCTCAGAGGCAAAAAGCCTTTGTGTGAAGCAAATCAACAAAACAAAATGAAGGAAAAAAACACTATGGTTCTCAAAAGAGGTGGAAGGAAAGGTTAAGGATAAAATGATAGCATTCAAGAAATATAGGGAAACATAGAAGGAGCAGGACAGAGAACTTTATCAGTTAAAGCAGAAGGAGGCAGGGAAGGCAGTCAGAATAGCAAAGGCACAAAATGAGGAAAAGATAGCCAACTCTGTTAAGAAGGGGGATAAACCCTTTTATAGGCACATTAGGGAGTGAAGAAAGACCAAAAGAGGGATACAGAGGCTTAATAAAGGGGAGGGAATGTGGGCAGAGGGTGACAGTGAAAATGCAGGGATACTGAATGAATATTTCTGCTCAGTATTCACAATGGAGGAGGAGGGGGAGGTACCGAAACCAAACAAGAGAAACACTGTGAATAGGTGGGTCAATGCCAGTCCATTCACAGAAGAAAGGGTTTTGAAAGAACTCTTGAAAGTGAGGGTGGAGAAAGCAATGGAGCCTGATGGGATTCACCCCAGAATTCTAAAAGAACTAAGGGTAGAACTAGTAATGCCACTGACTACTCTCTTTAACAAATAATGGGAGGATGGGGTGGTACCTGATTACTAGAAGAGGGCAGATATAATTCCACTTCACAAAAGTGGGAACAGGGCAAAGGCAGGAAACTACAGACCAGTTAAGTTGACCTCAGTGGTAGGGAAAATGATGGACTCACTTCTGAAGGAAAGAATTGTTGAGTCCCTAGATGTCAGTGGGGCACAGGACCCAAGGCAGCATGGTTTCACAGCAGGAAGGTCATGTCAGACATACCTAATATATTTCTTTGACTGGGTGACCAAAGTAGAAGACCAGGGAGGGGCTGTGGTTATGGCCTACCTAGATTTTAGCAAGGCATTTGACACAGTCTCACACAAAAGATTAATATACAAGTTAGCCAGCCTTGGAGTGGGTCCCAAGGTGGTAGCCTGGATACAAAACTTGCTAGACAACAGGATGCAAAGGGTAATAGTAAACAGAGTCCACAGTAAAGAAAGGAGGGTAACTAGTAGGGTACCGCAGGGTTCGGTACTGGGACTGGTCCTCTTTAATGTCTTTATAAGTGACATTGGAGAGCACCTGGAAGGAAAAGTATGTCTCTTTGCAGATGACACAAATATCTGCAACATGTTTGATACACAAGGTGGGGTGGAAAGGATGAAAAGGGACTTGGTAAGGTTGGAGGAATGGTTCAATATATGGCAGCTCAGATTCAGTGCAAAGAAGTGAAAGGTAATGCATCTGGGAAACAAAAACTCAGGGGAAGAGTACACAATGGGGGTGAGATAATAACAGCAACAAAAATCGAAAGAGACCTAGGAGTAATTATATCAGATGACCTAAAGGTGGGCAAGCAATGTGAGAAGGCAGTAAGGAGGGCTAGGGGGATACTGGGATGCATAGGGAGAGGCATCAACAGTAGAAAACAGGAAGCTGTTATCCCTCTGTACAGACAGTTGGTGAGACCCCATCTGGAGTACTGCGTAGACATAGACAGAATGGAGGCTGTTCAGAGGAAGGCAACTAAAATGGTGCAGGGTCTGCACTAGAAGACGTACGAGGAAAGGCTAAAGCAGCTTAATATGTATACTGTTCAGGAAAGGAGTGGGGAGCATGATAGAAACTTTCAAGTATCTCAAGGGAATTAAAGTACAAGAGGGTAGCATCTTTCAGAAAAAGAGATGTGCACGAACAAGGGGGCACAATTTGAAGATATAGGGGGATGGCTCAGAGGTAATGTTGGAAAGTATTTTTCACAGAGAGGGTTGTTGATGCATGGAGCAGCCTTCCTAAAGAGGTTGTGGAGTCAGAAATAGTGGAAGAATTCAAGAATGCATGGGACAGACATAAGGCAATTCTAGTGGGGGCCGGGAGGAAGTAAGCTGTTGATTAACTAGAATCTGTACCTTATCCATCAGGTAGGGAAATGGGCAGACTAGGTGGGCCAAGCAGTCCTTATCTACCATCAAATTCTATGTTTCTATGTATTTTGTTTTTTGAATCTATTCTACCATTTTTAATTTTAGAAGGTCATGAAATTTGCTTTTGTTGATTCCCTGTTTGAAAATTTGATTAATTTGATACTTTCCTGACTAATTTCTCACTTAGTACTTGTATATCATGTTGAAAGTTATCATCAGAGTTACCAAGTTCACTAATTTGTATGGGAGGTTCTTTTGTTTTGTGGCATCTTGCATTAATATAGTGCCCTTTGCCATTTTCTCATGGATTTTAATTGGTTGCAACTTTTATTTCCTTGTCTTTGATCTATTTTTCTGCCTATGTTGTTTCTTTTTGCTTACACTAGTTAGATCATTGAATTCCATGACATCATCTTTACCCTTTTCAAATGGAGGTGGGAGGTTAACTTGATAGGCTTTATTAACCTTGGTAATCTGTTCTGTTTGTTCAGTATTACAACAATTGCTTACATCATTGGATACTTTAGTCCCCTGGTCCTTAATGTTATTCAGGAGTGTTTTATTATGAAACACATCTACCCTTAAGGCTACAATTTCTTCTTTTAATACACAAAGGTTCTCCAAAATCACTATATTAGCAAACTAGGGATTCTTGATTATCTCTAGCATCTGTCTAGAAAGGGATGTGGATATGGTAAAACCGCCCTAGCTTTTAAAATGTTCCTGGTCATAATTTATATGGGCACAATAACCTTCCTGTGGAGCTGACACCTTAGAACTAGGAAAGAATCTTGGGGTGTCCCCTTCAGATGTTTCTGACACACTGCTTGAGGTATTCAGCGATGCTGTTGTGGAGCTAGAATAGCTGGATTCAAGCCATCTTAAACTTTTTGTTAATTCATCTATTACTTGAATTACTGTAGATAAATCCTGTTTCTGAATGAGAATTGGTGACCTTGTTAGATCATCCTGAAAATTTTGACTTGAAATCAGCTTCTCTTTGTTTAAAATATTTTCAATCCACATGAAATCATCACTGTTAGCTCTGTCTGTATTTTTGTATAAATACTTCTTGCCATTTTTCATTGTTTTACCCATTCCCTGCTCTAAAACCTCACTATCTTTTAGTACATGGGTAGCAGAAATCTTAGGCCTCTCCTCTTTTCCCACATGAACAATAATATAATTCTGTACTCTAGCAGAAAAATCCCCACTTTTACCATCTATCTTTGGAGAGATATTCACATTTGAATTCAAGTTATCAGAAGTACTTGTTATTTTTGGCGAGATATCCCTTTGAAAATTTTCTTCTGACGCTTTTAATATGAGTGCATCAGGGTGTCCCAACAATAATGGTGTTGAACAAATATTCACCGGTTCAATTGTAGCATCATTAAAATAAGAAGATATTTTCATCTGATTTTTATCTGTATATAATGGCAATTTTAATTGCTGAACCTTTTCACTTTCTGATTTATCCAAATCTTTCTAATTTTTTAAATATATGTTAGTTTTAAGTTTACTTTTATGCTTTGCACTTTTAGTGCTGATTTCAATGTTCAATTCTTCAGAACAATTTAATCCACTCCTGGTGCTCATCATTTTAAATACTATAATAATCTAGTTCATTAAAATATGGTATTTAGGTAACCAGAGAATAATTTGTAACCACAAAACAATTTAACAGTTGCACAAATGAACTCTACTAGAGCAGAACTTAGCTATTTGGTAATATTTATCAGCTGAAATAATTAATTACCAATAACACACACTCTCAGACAACAACGATTACACAGTAGTAAAATAAATAATAGATACAATGGAAATCCTTTAAAGGCTAAAAATTAAAATAGTCACCAAGCTTTTTTGTGCAGTTTATACTTTCCATCTCAGTGGTATGTTTTACAAGAAACTAGCATTTCTGTTGAACTTGGATTGGATTAGCAGGTTGTACAGTTCCAAAAATGTTCAATCCCAAAATGTCCTTATCATAGTGATTCTCATAATCATTCTCAGTTAGTCCTTTGAGCAGCTGAAGAATGGTTTCTATATCCCAATGCAATAATATCCAAAAATGTATTATGTTGTCCTGCAAGGAAACCAATAAAACTTGCCAGAATAATTGGCACACTCTAGTAAAGTACTTCCAAGGTTTTTTTAATTATTATTAGACTATAATTATTATTATTATTAATTTCCTGTTGTTATATATTAAGTCAACTCTAAGCCAGCTTTAGTTCAGTATTTTAAGTATATCAATTATCTACAATCAGTTTAGTTATTTGTTAACTACATCGACATAACACAACCAGCTAGCATATTCTCAGAAGAAGAAAAAGGAAAAAAAGAAAAGAAGAAACCTTGTGTATCCTTTTATGTTCTGTATATTTTTCAAATATACTTCAAAGCTACATATTAATATAAGTGATCAGTACCTGCCATGGGCTAGTCAGCATACTGTTCTCTAAAGCACAAAATGGAAAACAAAACGGGAGCAAAAGTGCATCCGTTTTCAAATAACTATGTCTTAAGCTCAAATTTCCTACATTCCAAAACTTCTCCTCAACTCAGAAAGTGTAAATATGTTTCTATAACATAAAATAGACAGAAACTTACTTTTGTTAAAATACTGTAGAATAAAAAAAAACTAAAAGTAGTACTGTATGTATTGAATTATTAATTATTTTGTATCTCTTTATTTTTATGTTCTTTGCGGGTACATACCATTTAAAATACAATGATGCCTTAATCCAATCCTTCCCTTTCTGCAAATGTAGTTATAGGGAGGAATAATATCTCAGTTTACTCAACTTTGCTTGACTTCGATTAAGACAGATAGTTTAAATTTAAACAGCCTTGAAGCAAGCCCCTATCTTGTCATGTTCGAATGGCTTTATGTAAAATATACTTAAGTTTAAAAGAAGTTTAGGAGCAATAATAATGCAGTCTCTTGTATAACAGAATGCAGGACTCAAAAGTCGGCGCTCAAGGCAAAAAGCAAAAAAAGGCAGAAAACGCCAGCACTAACTATATGCCCCCTTTGTCAACAGATTTCCTCTCGACTAACAAGTATAGGCTGAGTCACAGAGCTATTCTGCACATGCACTCCTTTATATCAATTATCAATTAACTTAATTGGATTAAACTGAGGGACCCCCTTTAAGTGCGTGTTTTTCCACATTTTTATTTGATTTAATATTTCTGCCCAAAGTTTAATTGGTTAAGTCAATCAAAGTCAATCAAGCCAAATTTGCACCTGATTAAATACTGTATGCCCAGCTAAATGAGGCAGGTAAGAAATTATGTGTTTTAAAGGTAATTAACAATCATTAATGTATTTCTTTGGGCTCAAGTGACTAACCTAGCTATTTAGCAGTTATAAGCCATGTCCCCATAAAATTAACACAAATTGACCCATTTTATCAAAACTTCTGTCTGCAGTGAAAGAGCTAAATACAGCAAGTCGGGAAATGAGTGCAGTTAATTATTCAAAAGTCGAAAGCTAATCACTAGACAAAAAAGCCATAACATTTACAACTAGTTCCGAGAATTATAAAGGTATCATATGGATCACGGGAATTTAATATACAAATAAATTTAACAGACCTAAAAGACCAAACAGCTAATAAAATATATAAAAACATATAAAATGTCTGTGTGAGTAATTCAGTTCACAAAAACAAATTCAAAGCTAGAAAAAGTACTCTAGATAAAAGAAAATGTATGAAAAAGGAGATGTTCTGAAGTATTCAAGTGATATTCCAGGGATATTCCCCAGGAACAAATCAAAGCTACTGCATCTCTGAGTATTCGGAACAGTAGATTACTTTAAGTTGACTAAGCAGTTTTTATCAAACGAAGTTCTTCCAAACATCTTTTCCTTTGCTCAGTGCTTGAAGACAGTCTCCTAAAAATGGACTCCAAAGTAGTCGAAGCCTTCACCTTCTGCAGGGTTTGCAGAGGTCAGCTATTCCCAGGGATCCTGCCACCACAGTCTCCTCTTAGGGAGCGGCCACTCTCAGAACTTTGATACCCAGAGAACCAATTCACCAATTATTCTCAGTTACTTGCAACACAAGTTTTTGTGGAAAGACTAAGCAAGGGGTAAATATTGGAGTGAGTTATAACAGAATAACGCTTTATATATGTAAGCAACTCACAACTGAGGCAATGGTGGCATACCTGTTTTAGCCTTAAAAATCACCTTTGCTCAGTCCTGCTCTCAGTGCTCCTCCACAGCATCATAGCGTGCAGTTGCTCTAGCTCCTCCTCTGTTTTCCACTAAGATTTTAATCTGTCCTCATGTGCTTTCTGATGCAAGCCCTTCGCCATCTTGGTCGCCCATCTCTGGACCACCTCCACCCTGTCTATGTCTTTGCAAAGATGCAGCCTCCAGAATTGAACACCATATTCCAGATGAGGCCTCACCAGCATTTTGTACAATGGCATCACCACCTCCCTTCTTCTGCTAGTGATACCCCTTCTTATGCAGCCCAACATCCCACTGGCCCTCCCCACAGCCTTGTTACACTGTTTGGCCACCTTTAGGTCATCTAAGATGATTATTCCTAAATCCCTCTCTTCCCTGGAGACTGTCATCAATCCTCCCCATCCTGTAGCTCTTCCCAGGGTTTCTTCATCCCAGATGCATGATCCTGCACTTCTTTGTATTAAACTTCAATTGGCATACCTCTGACCCCTTCTCCAGGCTTCTCATATCCCTTCTTATTCTTGTGACCCCCTCCAGTGTGTCTACTCTGTTGAAGATCTTGGTATCATTTGCAAATAGGCAGAGCTTCCCCTTCAGCCCTTCAGCAATGTCACTGATGAAGACATTAAAAAGGACTGGCCTCAGTACTGATCCCTGAGGTACCCCACTGGTCACCCCCCTTTCCTCAGATTTGAACCCATTTACTACCACCCTCTGCCTCCTGTCCCTCAACCAGTTGCTAACCCAGTTTTCCACTTTGTGGCCCATCCCCAGGCTACCTAGCTTGTTCACCAGTCTTCTGTGGGGTACAGTGTTGAAGGCCTTGCTGAAATTAAGGTAGGTGATATTCACTGCACCTCTGTGATGCACCGCCTTCATAGCTGAAGACACCGAGGAACATCCCTCTGTCCATGAGGTAGAGCGCATTACAGTGGTTAGCCCCTGGAGAAAAGCAAATCCAGAAACATCTAATCGGAGATTATGAAAGCTATAACTTGTACTACAGGCTATTGAATCTCCCACTGTTCTGATCTTTAAGGGATTTCTTTGTGTTGACTTTTCCTTTTAACTTGCTTACAAATTGCATCCAGTTAATGGTAGTACCTCGACTATTATAAATGTTTGTCAAGTATAACTACAGTTGTCTAAAAAAAGATCCTGTTTATAAATGTAATATGACTATTGCATAAAGAAATATCAGAAACTGTATTTTTTGTTAGAATCCGAAATTAGTAAATATAACAAGATATACAAAAGTGAAATTTCAGCAGCAGTGCAGGGCCAGGCCACAAATACTGTATATAAATCTGGGTTCCACCACCGGAATACGCCTGTGATCTGGCACTGGGCAATTAGGGTCCCAAATGGCAATGTTACCGATCATGCTTTTTGCGGAGGGCTGTGCCCCCCACTCACCCCTTGTTAGGCTGCACACACGAATCCCCCCTAATTCTAGATTCTAACTCCAGAGGTGGGCGGACCTTGGGGAGGGGGAGTGCATCCCACATTGGGTGCCCTAATTGCCCGGCACCATAATGCAAGTGCTCTGAGTGCTGGATGGGATAAATCTGTGGTGCATGTAGCAGTACAAATCAAGATGGCTAGGAAATAGAAGCCATTTACTGTGGCAAGTGAAATAAGACTGATTACATCAGAGACAATGCCAGTGATTCAAGCACAAACTTACTGTTCAATAGAAACACAGTTTGCATGTACTCATTCTCTGTCTTTTAGACAGCAGTCGGCTGAGGTGGTGAGAGGATGGTCTGTGCCAGGTGCCACTCACTGTTCTGCCTGTCATATCCATGGGCCTGATAGGGGAAGTCAGGTGCTGGACAAGGGGTGGAGGGTGGTGGGTGCTGAGTGGGTAGACTGTGCGTTTACAAGTTAAGTCCGTGAAATGGAAAATGACGCAGTCAGAAACAGAGTGGTCAAGATGCCATAAAGAAACACGGCACAGAGGAAACCCAGCTAAAGCAGAAAACAAATACATTTCGCAGATGTGCAGCTTTACTATTCTAACACCACACCAACACCGATCACCACTCCAGTGCAAATTGGGGGGAGTACAGATTTACTATTTCTAACACCATGCCCCCATGGATCATGACTCCATAGAAATGAGAGGTAATGGGCAACCTCGCAGTCAGGAACCTTGCTATCTTGATCACCGCATTGTCCCGTCTTTCAAGATTTTGACCATGCACTTTCAACTATGCTGGTTTTCTCCCTGCAGACTTCATGTGATACTGACTGTGCTTGGGGGGGCATAATTCTGCAACGGCAATCAGGTTGGGAGGGGATACCACTGGACCACCAGACTGCTTTATTTTCATAATGGTGGTTGGGGTGAGGGGGGCACCACTAGCCTACCAGGGGCATATCTTTTTACATCAGGGATCAGGGTGGAAGGGGGATTGCCAAGGGACTACCAGTGTAATTTCATTTCACAATTGGGAGCTGACCAGAGGGTAACAGTGGACTACAGGGAAATTTGATTTCACAATGGTGATTGAACTGGAATACTGCTCAAAATTTACTGCAGCTTGTTTCACCTGCACCATTAGCTGCCTTCAAAAATCTTATCCAACAATCATTTATGGAGTCCTGCAACTGCTTCCGGCACTGAATCTCTGACTCTCCCTCCTACCTGTCTGTCACCTCCCCCTACTAATAGCACCTCTTCACCCCATACCCTCCCCTTTACCCTTAGACCTACCACACCAACTAATGCAGCTATGACAATCCTGAAGGTATTACAATTGCCCCCTCCCACCCCTCCTAACCTCTCCTCCCTCCACTATCCTTGGCGCATCCTGTGCCCTTGCTTTATAGTCTTCTCCTAGGCCGCGTAATGCTTTGCTGGTCTAGACCTCATCCAATATAATATTGTACTCTACTGTCTATCAGAGACCTGCCTTGCACATAGCTCGCACATAGCAGTATGCTGACTGCCTTTGGTACCACACCTGTAAACTATGCTGCCTTATTCTGTTCTCAGTGTCAAATCTTATATTGCTATTTGTAAATTATTGTACACCACTGTGCCAAGCCATGCCATTCTCACTTGTAATGACTGTACATAGGCTGCTAATGTTGCTACGCCTACGCCAAATTGTTGCATTGTGATTTGTTGTTGTTGTTTAAACTACCAGGTCCACCTTGTAAATGAGCCCCTGCTCAGTGGTGTTCCACCTGGCTAAATAAAGATATTGACTGATTGACTGATTGTTTGTGGTGGTGGCTGTACCACTAGACTGCGAGGGATTTACACATTAGTGTATGAGGATTGGGTGAGGGTGTGGGTAATGATCAAAGCAGCTCTGCACAAGACCTCCATGCAATCATATGCACAGAGGTACTGTACAGAGCTGCTAATGACCTCATAATGGAATTAAAATGGCCCATTGGCACATTTCATGTCATATGAGGTCATTAGCATGCCGGGCCTCTGAATATCATACCCAGGAACAAAGGTGCCATTCAGTTTGTGACAGGCTATCATGATTGCTTCTGGGTTTCTGTCATCAGCAGGGAGCTGTGGTGCAATGTGCTCATGCACTTTGCATGGTGCTAGCACAGCTTGATAGCCACACTTGCTTCATTAGGAATATAGCTCCTGGAGACCACATACTACAATATTTCATTTACCTCCAATGGTTGTGTCTGAATATGGGGATCTTGACCTCTAGTACATGTTAACTGTGAGGTCAGATGTTCAGCTTGCATGATTAGCCATTTTAAATGCTGTGTTTAAAAAAAAATCATACTTAATAAAAATGGCTACAACACAGACACAAATGAAACCCAGGCACTAATGTGATCAGTGCACATGATCCTGCTCTTCAAGTATATCAGTTATCTAACTTTGCATTCTTTTCTAAGTTTTGTTCAAATCAACTGCATTTTCCTTTGGAATTGAATTTGAGTAGGAATAAAGGAAATACTTAATAAAAATTAAATGGGGCTCCTGAGATGTATTTTGGCTAATTAAGAGCATCCCACTGCTCCCACTGTAACTTTATAGGGTTCCAGAACCACTTAACCATGCTTCTCAGTTCTCAAACCCTACAAAGTTATGAGGAGACATTCTTGTTCAACCAAGAGACATTTCCCGAGCCCCATTTACTTATATTATAAAGTAAGTCACCAGTATTTTGTTTACATGACACATATGACTTTCTTTTGGGCCTGTTAGTATCTTTGGGGCTTTATGTTTCTTTTGTTAAGATTAATGGTACTTTTTGTGTGAACTGGCCATGCATCAGTTACTGTATGCGCTCTGTGTAGTTGGGCAGTCAGTGGACTGTAACATTATTGTAACTTTTTCCTATACAGTTCCACAGTAGGGCATTAGCAAGTAAGTACAGCACACACCTGGAATTCCCTGACCAGAACGTCATCTCACTCTCTGCTGCTTACCACGCTGCTCACACTCTATTTCTCCATCAGTCATTCTGCCAATATAACCTCCTGGGGGTGGTGTTTTACCAGCACGGAGAATGTATTGACAACTAGGACCAGGCCATATATTGTTTGGGGGCAGCTGGTGGTAACATTGATAAATGCCCTTTGTGGCAGGGAGCCATCACTGCTAGTGGGCATATCAAGAAAGCCCTCTAGGAGCAGGGGACACCACTGTGAACAGCAACATTGATAAAGCCCATCTGGGCAAAGCCCTGTCACCGCAAGCTTTAATGTACAGTACATGTATGTAAGAGTATATGTGTGTCTGTGTGTGTGTGTGTGTCTATTCAAGTTATTTGTGTGAGTGCGTGTGTTTATGAGTGTATTGCTATTTCAACGTTGACATGATTTGTACTTTCTTTACTAGGCCCATGTACAGTATCTGTTCCACTCACATTTCACACACACACACACACACACACACACACACACACACACTGTATTTGCACAGACCAACTCCTCCAGCAGCTTACTGTAACCCTGAGCCATCTTCTCTGTGAAAACTTTTTTCCACGCATCTTTCTTGAATTTGCCCCACTCCCCCTAGCTTCATGGAGTTTCCTCTGGGGTTTGTGTTTGTGTACCCACTAATTTTAAATGACTCTCTACTATTCACTTTGTTCACCTTGTTCAGGTATTTGTATATTTCAATGATATCCACCTCCCTCCATATCTCCAGCATGTGCATATTTTGATCTTCCAGGCTGTCTTCATAAGACCTTCCCTGATGTTCTTGAATCATCCTTGTAGCTCTCCTCTGTACTTCCTCCACCCTGAACCTGTGCTGTTTTAAATGTTGTATCTACAACTGTATACAGAATTCCAGGTAAGGACGAACCAATGATATATGCTGGTAATATAAATATATATATATATATATATATGTAATAAATATACTACGCTGAGGTATGCGGTGGCGCTCAGAAATATATACATGCACGAGGCTGCAGGCGGTCGTCAACCGCCTAAGGCATGCGATATCAGAGCGATCACGACACCCCAGAGTGGTTTATCTATCTTATAAAATGTCAAAATTGTTTTGAGGGGGTATAAGTGCAGTGTGCGGTCGCCTGATATATACATGGTCATGTGATGCTCATCATCCAATAAAAGAACAAGAATTTCCCTACCTATTTTATAAATATATATATATATAGATACAGCTACTGCAAAACCTTCCTTCTTCTAGTGCCAGACCTCCTCCCTATATACCTCAATATCCCATATGCCTTTTCTACTGTCCTATTTGCATTATGCTGCTGTTTTCTTATTTTCTGAGAGTATTACTTTCAAGTTTTTTTCTTCAGTAGATCTTTCCATCACAGAATCTCCTTCATTGTTTATTCAGTTTTTGAATTCTTGCCTTGATGTACATCACTTTGCACTTTTGGTATAAAATTTTAATTGCCATGTTTTTGAACGCTTCTCCAACTTTTCAAGGTCCTCCCTCATAATTCTAAAACCTTCATCAGTAATCACTCAGCCACAGATCTTGGTATAATCTGCAAAGAGGCATATCTTACCTTACATCCCTATCCTATGTCATAAATATAGATATTGAAGAGAACAATGCTCCAAACCAATCCCAGTGGTACTCCACTGGTGAAAGCCCTGACCTTGAGAACTCACCCCTTACTATCACCTTCTGGATTCTGTCACATACCAAATTTCCCATCCATCTTGTCATCTAGGTTGAGATTTTTTACCATTATACATGTGGAATGGAGTCAAAGGCTTAACCGAAGTCAAAGTACAGTATGTTTTCTGCCTGTTCGTCATTCACTGCCTTTGTTACCCAATCAAACAATTCATATGAACATAAAAACATATAAATGTTGCCAGCAGCTTGACTCTTATCCACTGTTCTTGTACTCCAGTCAAATAAATCAATTAGGTTTGTTTGGCAGGATCTCCCAGCCATGAACCTGTACTGCCTCCCATCCTTGTGACTGTTTCCTTCTAAAAATCTACCAGTCTTTCCTTACTTGAGGTCAGACTGACTGGTCAGTAGTTGCCCGGGTCATCTCTGGGTCCACTCTTGTGGAGCGGCACCATGTGCACCACTCAGCATTCCAGTGGCACTATCCCTAACTCCAGCAAACTATTGAACAGGTCCACTCAGGGCCTACTAAGTCTACCGCTAGTTCCCTCAGCACTCTGAAACAGATACCATCTAAGCCTGGGGATTTATCAACCTTAAGGGTCAATAGTCCTTTTCCTTACCCTGTCCTCACAGATCTTCTCATCTGTCCATCCCCCCAGTTACAAACAGCACAAATGGATCACTAGGTGGTGCATTCTCCAGATTGGCTAAGCCCCAAAACAATTTTTTTTTATTATTATTTTTTGTGATACAGTGTATCCCAAGGATTGAGAATGCACTCCTATTGTAGCAGGTTCTCTCTTAAAATGTCCCAAAATTATGGCATTTGTACAAAAAACATAAAAATTAATTTAATGTAATCCATCCCTTGCTGGTATAAAACATGATGTTACTGGACAATCTACTGCACACAAAGTATCACTGTTGTGAAGGTTGAAATTATTTCACAGTCTATTGCACAGCACCAGACATTTTTAAATGTGCTGAAATGAGTTGTTCAAGCAGATAGTATATCCACTTTGTAAGATAAAGCTTTAACTGCTGTGGGATCTCATTATTCTGCGGTAACAGGGCTATGGCTTTGCTGCTTATGCATGACTTCATGATGATCTGCAAAAATCAGCAAACTGTGCAAACTAGATGAGAAAATTATCTGTCCCCAAAATGTAATGTCAGAAAAGGACAAACAGAAGGCTACCCCAGCACTTCAACCTTCACTGTCTTCCTCAGGGAGGGGACATGACTATCAGGTAAGAAAAGCAGGCTGTTTATGTACCATCACCACAGCAGCATGTGATAACCCATCACCAATCGCATTTGAAATAAATGTTAAACACCATGGTGCCACTAACTAAAATTCCAGTATGCTAATACTTATTATACAAATGCATCCCCAATTGTGGCTTCTCTATTATGAAATATAACGTAAGTGTACTACATGTGTTGTGGATATGTTTTTTTGATTCCTCATGCATATTTCGATATTAATGCCATTAAAGGATATTTTCTAATGTCCGGTTGTGTACGTTGCCAATGTGTATCCATCGGCACTTCGCTGTTCGCTGAATTGCAAAAATTCCCTGCTGAGTATCTGGTATTAATGGAGGGTTTACAGGTCATATACAAGATTAAACTCTAAGTCCCATTGGTTTAAAGTTCTCAAAAGATGATGCTGATAATTCAATTTCCCACTCATTCCACTGATCAAGGAAATGCCAGGATCAGAGAATCCACTCCATATTCAGGTACACTCTTGTACAGTGGTTGATGTTTTCAAGTCCCACCAGAGTCACTCAGAACTCTCAGAGAAAATATAAAGAGAGACAGATTAATTTCTCAAAAGTATAAACTGAATTTCTCATGTATTTTGCAGTTTACTAATATTTGCACATTAGGGCCTGGATATTCAGACTGCACCAGGCTGTGGCGCAAGCCTGGACGCAGCGCAACTTTGCTGCGCAGGGGCATTGACGGGATGATATTCAACGGAGCTGCACCATGGCACAGTATCATTGAATATCACACCATGGCCACCCGCAGTGCGCTTGGCGCAGTGGCAGTGCACCAGCGCAAGTGGCCAGAGTGGAGCAGGGGGATGCGCTAGCGCAAGTTCCGTTGCACTATGCGCAACAACTGCGATATTCAAAAGTGCACATGCAAATGGGGCCGTAATGTATGCAAGACACAAATGGGGCCATTTGCATGTCATTATGGCCCCATTTGCATGCAGGTGCACTGATCCCTGGCGACTTGCATCTGGTGCACTGCCAGGCAGCAGCCGTCGGGGACCAACCCCCCCTGCACAGCGCAGCAATGCGCCCCACAGCCTGATCGTGGGCATAAGTATCAATATATGAATTCCGATATCCCTGGTGGTCCAGTGGACTGCTCACAGCCCGATCGTGGGCTCAAGTAAAAATAAATTCACGTTCTATATCCCTGGTGGTCCAGTGGACTGCTTGCAGCCCAATCGCGGGCATAAGTATAAATATAGGAATGCCAATATCCCTGGTGGTCCAGTGGACCACTACATGCCCGATCATGGGGCTACACATTCCATACGGGCTGCACACCCATTGGCTCACACTGTGGATCAATGGGCATACAGCCCTACCTACAGTGTCAGTTGGCAGGTGGCGGTGCGGCAGGCAGGTGGGGTGCTGCCGCCCACCGCTGACTGGGAGGAGCAGGCGGTGGGACTCAGTGGGCGGGTGGGGAGGGCGTGCCGCTGGACCACCAGGGATATTGGACTTAATATTTTAATACAAATGCCCGCGATCGACTGCAAAGAGCGTCCACTGGACCACCAGGGATTTAGGACTTTATTTTATACCTAAGCCCGCTATCGGGCTGCGAGCGGTCCACTGGACCACCAGGGATATAGGACAAGAGTATTTTTATACTTAAGCCTGTGATTGGGCTGACAGCAGTCCACTGAACCACCAGGGATATAGGACGAGAGAATTTTTGTACTTAAGCCCACAATCAGGCTGACGGCGGTCCACTGGACCACCAGGGCTATAGGACGAGAGTATTTTTATACTTAAGCCCGTGATCAGGCTGACAGTGGTCCACTGGACCACCAGGGATATAGGACATTATTTATTTAAACAGATGCCTGTGATCAGGCATGGGGGGGCGCCACCACGGAGGTGCAGCCGGAGCTCAGGTGGACACCCACAGGTGGCAGCTGCCATGTTGTTCCTTGCAATACGGCAGCTCACCTGTGGGTGGCCAGCCTTTGTTCCTTTTTTTTTTGGCTCACCTGTGTGCAGCGCAAGTAGGGGTTGCACAAGCAAGGACTCAGCACATCCTGGGCTAAATATCGGGACTTGCAGAGTATGCATGGGCATGCCCCCCCACCTGCTCCGCATACATTACTGATGCGCTCCGGTGCATCAGAATTTGTGCCAGGCACAATCCCCATTTGAATATCACGCCGGGGCGCATCAGTGGGTTGCGCATGGCGCAACACTGTTGCACCATGCACAACCCTTTTGAATATCCGGGCCTAGAAGTATAAAATAAATTTCTTGTACATTTTGCACAGTTTGCTGATTTAGCACATCTTCTTGATGTCATGCTTAACTAGAAAAGCTGTAGCCCTACTACTACAGAATATTGGGATTCTGTAGCAGTTAAAGCTGCCATTTGCAAAGCTGATAAACTCTCTGCTTGAACCACTAATTTCAGCGTAACTGATGTACTTAGGGACATAGTCACGTGTGCATTGTGTCTGTGGAATTTGAATATCACCTTATATGAAGATGTTTCAAGCAGTGCAATAGATTGAGAAATAATTTCAAACTGTACAACAGTGATGCTTTATGTGTAATATGTTGTGCAAAAACAACATGTTTTTTACACAGTGATGTATTTTTGGAAAAAAACATTTTGTGCAAATGCCATAATTTTGAGAACATTTTAATAGAGAACCTGCTACAATAGGAGTGTGTTTTCAGTCCTGGGGTACATATGTCTCCCCCATCCCTTACAGTACCAGGCTGTCTCACTCCCTTGTAAAGATGGAGCAGAAGTGTACATTCTTATCCTTGGGCAGACTGGTGGGATTAGTGGTCCTTTTCTGACTACAGTTTTCTGTGTTTCTATGTTTCCACTCACTACCTCTGCCTTGTCCCCACTGTTTTCCAACCACCTCCCCACAACCTTACAGTACCATCCTTCTTGTCCCTTTTCTCCCTGGTGCATTAAAAAAGTCTTTCCCCCCTTTTTTGATCCCTTCCACTAACTGCGGTTCATTCCTGGCTTTGGCCAGCTGGATTGATTTCACTACCTCCTTGGGTTTTCTATGGTATTCCTCCCTCCTCCATCTGGGTCTTCCTAAATGTCCTGTAAATGGTCCACTTAGCTCTGACTCCTGGCCTACTTCTCTGTTAAACCAGTGCTTTGGTCCTAGAGCTTTTCTCTTTCAGCTTGACACATTCAATTGTGGCTGCCGCTATCCTGTCTCTGATGATGGGCCACTTTTGATCCACTCCCATCTCCTCACTGACGCTGGCCATGTGACAGCTTAGCAGTTCTTCCATCTTCTTGAAATCTGCCCTTGTGAAGTTCAGGACCTTGACCTTGGTGTTTGCCTTCTCCCTTCCCATGGCCAACCTGAACCACTCTGTATGCTGGTCACTTCCTACCAAAGGCTCCCAACCTGGATTTTCTGAACATGGTCCCTGTTTGTTAGCACCAGATCTAGGATTGCTTCCCTCCCTGGTGGGCTCCATTACACCCTGGGTCAGGAACCCGCTCTGCACCACATGCAGGATTAAATTACTCCTGGTGCATGCTGTGGCAGAAATCTTTCAATCCACCTTGGACAAACTGAAGTAGCCCACTATCACCACCTCACCTTTTTTTTTTTTTTTAATTTATTACTAGGATTACAAATACCTTTCAACCAAGGGTTCTTTTACAAAGGTTCTGCGTCAGCAATGGGTGCAAGCAAAACAGTGGTAAGATACAGTACACGGTCAGGAGGTTAACATAGAAGTAAGCAGAGGTAAGATACAATATAGGTCATGAGGTTAACTTAGTAGCAAAAGACAGTACATGTGTATAGACTAGTACAGTAGCAAACAGTCAGAGGCAAGTAACAATGCACAATTAACAATACGGGGGTGTATATATGACAAGACATAGACACAAACGAAAACCATCCTGGGGTGGCATAAGTGGAGCAAGGGGTGGGGGATAAGAGGGGGAGGGGTGGGAAAAAGGGGGATAGGCAGTCAAGGATTTGACATTGTCGTAAGTGCAAGAACAGAACGATAAGTGCTAGGTAGTCTGGGGGTGGAGCAACAAGAGATAGGGTGATAGGGAGGGGGAGACAGGAGGAGAGGAGTGGGAGAGGGGTGGAATGGTAAGTGGGAGAAGAGAGGGGGTAGAATGGTAGGTGAGGGTGGGAAAGAGACGGGGAGAAGCAGGGGATGGAGGGGCAGAGAGAAGTGAGGAGGGTAGCAAGGCAGGAGTAGGGAGAGGTGAAACAAACCCGCAAGCCTAGGTAGAACAGTCACAACTGCTTAGGTCAGTGAAGTGCTGATGGAGTTTACGTTTGAATGGGCCAAGCTTGTTTTCAGCTGCAATTTCAAGGAGAAGGTTGTTTAGCAGTAAGGGGGCCCTGGTGTGGAAAGTACGTTGAGCCTGGTTGGTACGGCAGAATGGAACGATAAATGTTGGTTTGAGGGAACTGCATGTAAAATGTGCAGTGACTCCAGGCAACATTAATGCATGAGTTGCAGGGGGTGTGAGGTTAAGACAAATTTTCTTAGCCAGTAGGCAGGTCTGGTAGGCAAGTCTACTATTTAGATGGAGCCAGTTGGATTGCTTGTAGAGATCACAGGTATGAGTATGCTTCCCTGCACCAGTGAGAAGTCTACAGCACTTGTTAAGGGCTGTCTTGACCCATTTTAGGGTGGTATCAACGGCAGCCCCGTAGAAGACAAGCCCGTAATCAATGATGGATAGGACTGAGGTAGTTATGGTTGCACGCATAGCTTCTTTGTTAAGACAGCGACGGTGGCGGTAGAGGACCCCAATTCTTGAGTTGACTGATTTTGAGATGTGTTGAACGTGTGAGCTGAAAGACAGTGTGCAATCAAGGGTAATACCAAGGTATTTAAACTCCTGCACTTGCTGAAGTGGCTGTTCAAGTTCATTATGTATGGTGAAGTTTATGGATCTGTATTTGCTGTGAGAGCTATGGAACAGCATGGACTTTGTGTTTTTGTAATTCATCAACAGCTTATGTTGGAGAAGCCAGGTTTCAACTAGGCTGAAGTTCTTCTGCAGAACCTTGGTGAGTGAGATGGGGTCAGTATGGGAGGAATAGAAGACTGTATCATCGCATAGAGTATTAAATTATTATTGCGAGCTGCAGGAAGAGTATTGATGAAAAGGCTGAAAAGTAGTGAGCCAAGGATGGAACCCTGGGGTTACCAGAGTGGACAGGAAGAGCAGTTGAGAGATAGTCAACGATCTTGACTTTTTGGCTCCTTGCTGAGAGGAAGCTTTCAAACCATTTGGTTATATCATTAGATAGTCCAAAGGAGGAGAGTGAGTGAAGCAGGAGCTGGTGGTTCACAGTATCAAATGCCTTGGTCAAATCAATGAACACTACACCCAGTAGGTGGCCAGTGTCAATCGCGTTATGAATATGGCTGGTGAAGTCAAGCAGGGCAGTGGTCATACTATGGGCTTTTCTAAAGCCATGTTGTTGCGGACAGAGTAAGTTATATTTGTTGAGGTGTTTAGACAACTGATCAGCTACAATTTGTTCCAATGCCTTGGAGAGTGGTGGGAGGATAGAGATAGGGCGGTAGTTAGAGAGGATGAGATCTATCACCGCTTTTATGAATGGGTGTGACCACTGCTGATTTCCAGAGCTGGGGGAATTGTTTATAAGAGAGTGAGAGATTCAGGAGTTTAGTAAGAGGTTGCAGGACAACATCAAGAGAGAGAGAATGGAGTTTGAGGTCAAGGGTATCGCTGTTGAAACTGGCTTTGCTTAGCACTTTGTTAAGATATCTTTTAGCTTCAGACATGGATACCCTCTTAAAGTAGAATGGGGGGGGGGTATTACTGTGGAGATTGATTTTATTATTGAGGCAGTGCCAGGCAGAGTTGTCAAAGAAGTTGGGGGGGGAATGACACTGCTAAGATCAGTGAATGAGAGATTAAAGCAGTCCACTATTTCTTTGGGGTCCTGTAAAGTGTTGCCATTAACCTCAATCATAGTTTGGGGAGGATTTGCTTGGTTTACCCGTGTGGCTCTTGATGTTCTCCCAGAAGGGTTTGCTATTTCTCCAGGAGTTAGTAAGTTTCTGGTTGTAGAACACTTGCTTAGCTCTGCGTATAGCTATTGTGCACTGGTTCCTAGCCGTCTTATACAGCTGCATGTTGTGTGGTTTCCCTGACTCCATGGCTCGGTGTCAGAGGTTATCTTGGTTTCGCATCATGGAGATGAGTTCAGAGTTAATCCAGTTATTAGAGGTAGATTGAGTTTTGCATTTACGTAGGGGGGCAAAACTGTTACAAACTTTGTTAAACTGGGCAATGAAGAAGTCAAGTGCTCTGTCAACACTGCTCAGGGGGTCAAAGGGTGTCAAATCAACTGTTGATAGAGCAGCAAGGAATTGTGGAAGCTTTCCTTTTGTTAAGATTCTTTTATAGGAAAATGAGGACTTAGGTCTAGGTGCCTTGTTTGACCAGTGGCAAATAACTGGGGAGTGATCACAGAGGGCATCTGGGAGAACTTCCGAGTTAGTGATTCTGCTGGGATGAGAGGTAAGGATCAGGTCAAGTAAGGAGCTACTACCAGACTTATAATTAAACCTAGTGGGAGAGGCGATCATTTGAGTAATGTCTAGGGCAGCAATGGCATCCTTATATGGGTCGGCTTCTGGAGCTAGCCAATTTACATTTAGGTCACCCATTACAATTGTCTCACCATGGGAGGTGCTGTTGGCCATGAAGTCTGTGATCATTTGGAAGCCTGTAACATATTCACGCGGGGGGGGGATGTATACTGATGCAACTGTAAGGGATTTTCCCTGCTGGCCCAGGATAATTTTAACTGCTAGGATTTGAGAGTTGTTTACAGATGGAAGTGATGGGATGACTAGCCCTTTAAGAGTTTCCCTTAAATAAATGGCGCAGCCACCCCGTTTCTTGGCAGTTCTGTCAAGTCAGAACAGGGCATAGCCTGGAATGGATACAGCATTGTCTGGGATCTTAGGAGAGAGCCAAGTTTCGTTATGGGCTATAACATCCGGCCTATGTTGTAACACCCAGACTTGGAGTGCATCGAGCTTAGCCGGCAGGCTGCAAATGTTAAGAGTCACCAGCTAGATGGAACCTTGTTTCTTGAGTCGTTCATATGCTGAGGTGGGCGGACCAGGGTTTGGGTGTATCTTCCCAGCTAGGAGCAGGAGGAGAAGTGCAGTCCTAGCAAGATAGTGAGCAAGGAGCTTGTGAGCCGAATGCCATCTACTTCTGATGGATTTTTTAGCTGGTGTGTTATTGCAGGGCATGAGTAATTGAAGGAGAAGGGGGTACTCAGGGATGGGAAGGAGATTAACTCAGTTATTATTGAGGGAGGCTAGCATGGGAGCATAGTAGTGTGTTTTGGATGGCAGTAGGGTACACCAAGGGATATAGCCTAACATAGAGTGTTGATGCTGGCAAATAAGCGGGGTACCAGTACTAGTGGAGTTGAGGGGTAGCCACCACTCTGATAATGCATCCCAGCTCCCCCTCTCTTTCCTCCTCCTGGTTAAGTGGTCTGCATGCCACCCCCATTCTCACCTTTTCCCCAGTGGTGTGTAACTGCACTCACAGTACCTCTGCTTTTCCCTCCTCCACCTTTTCCCTCATTCACGTTATTGCCTCTTTTACATATATTGTTACCCCCTTCCTATGTCCCATCAATTCTATGCAACTTGTACCCATGGATGGAGAGGTCCTAGTTGTGGTTTGAAGAAGTTCAAGTTTTTGTAAGTGCCACAATGTACACCTTCCTTGCCGCCATTGCCTGCAGGTCATCCATTTTGTTTCCAAGGTTTTCTGCATTTAGGGACATCACTCTCCCTCATGACTCCGTGGCTCTCCCTCTCTCAGCATGGCTGTCCTCCCTTTTGCCCATAGCTGCCTGCTACCCACACCCCTCACTCCCCCTGATTCTCTCTTGGCTCCTCTAATTACATTCCCTTTGTATGCCTTCGGGTCTTGTACCCTACTTCCCCTGAAGATGCCCTCTGCTCTGCTCTGTGCTGATTTCTGCCCCTCTCCATCCCCTAATCTATTCCCAACTCAACTTGCTGGGTCTAGCAAGAGGCCTGATGATCCCTCCTCCAGGAGTCTCTGGCTGCAATGACTCAATCTACCCCACCTATCAGTTCAAATTATGGGTCATGGCCATGTACTCTCCCAGCTTGTCCCTAAACATACTGGAATCACCTCTGCTAAGATGCAGCCTACCTAGTGCACATTGTGATTTGCCATTCTAGGTCTCCTTGAAGCTCCCTATGCATGAAAAACATTTCCCCTGCACCATTCTCACAGCCCACTATTAAAATCCTCAATCCTCCTCTTCCTTGCTATGTTGGCTCTTGGTGCTGGTAGCACTTAAGAGAAGGCTACAAATCTATCCGCCCCCTACATGTCTTCCCCACCTCCCTAAACCTCTCCTGCACTACAGTACCTCCACCTCAGTTCCAGCTAGGTCATTTGTTCCTAGATGAATTATTACACATGTCCCCCTTCACCACCTGCATAAACTGACCTACAATTTGGTGCGCAATATCTGCTGTCATTCCCAGAATACACACCACCTTCCATCTTCTGTGCATTTCTCTTTCCCATCCCATTGTATTCCTTCACTATTTAGTCATCCATGATTATAACTCTTGCTTCCCTATTCCCCCTTCCCTGTCCCCTTCCACAATACTCACCTCCCAAGTTTCTCCCTCTCTGACTGCTCCCCCAGCCTTGACCTCCAATGTTCCCTCGTGCTCCACCCTACCAGTCTGTCTGACCCCCTCTGCCCTCCACAGAAAACCTGTCTTCTTTCCCTCAGCTCCACTTTGACCTTCTGCACACCTTTCCTTCCCACACCATTCCTCCCGTTCCTACCCCATCCAATTCTGCCAATTCTACCATTCTCTTCTCCATCCCCTCTGCCTGTCTAACCTCCTTCGATCCCCCTCCCTGAACTGGTCACCTCTCCCTCCCTTGTTCCTCCCCCATCCCTTAGTAGAGCTTATTCCACACTGGCTCCACAGTAGGTGATCCCACTCTTGCCCCCTTCCTCTTGACTTCCCCCCTCCTCCCACCACTCTCCACCCACTCCTTTGGTTTTCTCACCCTCTGAGGTAGAGGGGCCCAAGGAATCTTTGTCTATCCTCCTCAACCATTCCTTTCCTGCCAGCTTTTCTATCCTGCACAGTCCTGCAACCCTCCATCCTACCTGTCCCATCCTCCTTTCTTCCCCTTTACTAGATTCTCTAATGTCCACCTAAGGTAACTCACCTATGCCAACCAGTGGTTCATGCGCCTGCACACTGGGCAACCACCTGTCTGCCACTATGTACCCAGGAACACCACAGCCCCACACCCTCTACAACACACAACCCTGCTCCTTTTCTCCTGCTGTCTATATATGTTCTCTCCCCAGAACATGTTTCTTAAGCCAGCCCTTGTCGTGCCATTGCAGTAATTTGGCAATGACTCCTCTCCCTTATCTATCAGTCAACCCCTACCACACACTTTGTGGGCCAGCCTAGATAGGGAGTACTGCAAACCCAATTAGTGCCTACTTGTGTGTGGTTACCTTAGATAGGGTGCAGGTACAGTCGCTCTGTTTCCTGTCTCTGTATTACTACTCTAGATATGGTGTAGCTGCAACCCACATTTCCTATCACCTAAAGCCTACCCTAGATAGGGTGTAGCTGCAATCCTTCTGTTTTCTTCCTCCATAGGCCTACCCTAGATAGGGAATACTACAGACTCCACTACCTCCTTTGTAGGCCTATCTTAGATAGGGAGTAGCTGCAACCCCCCATTTTCTTCCTCCTTCAGGCCTGCCCTAGATAGGAAATACTGCAGACTCCACTATCCTTGGCCTCTGCAAGCCTTTCCTACATATATACTTGATATCCCCACCACTCTCTCACTCCCCACCTGACTTCCTTACCTTACTTGACCTTCACTGAGCAGAGTGGACTGTGACCCTTCCTGCAGACACCCTGCTGCAGCCCCAAACTCCACCTAGTCAGATGCCACACTCTTGCTTCATGGCACTCATGTGAGGGGTCAAATGGACTTCTGGAATTTTTATACTGAACTACAAATACCTTACTGTCCTTGTGACCTCTCAGCCCTCCAATGGCACCAGATTGTGGCAGCTGATCTTCTACCCTCTACCACCCAGCAGCATCCTTACTCCTCCCAGTTACCGTTCCTAGTTATACAGAGCACAATTAGAGCATTTTTAAACAATTTCACATTAAAAAAAAAAACAGCACAGTAGTAATCACTTCACTTTGCTGCTCTTGCTGGCATTCTCTGCCCTCCATCCTGCTCAGCAGCTAGAAAAGAGGCAGAAAAATGGACTTAAAAATTCTTTCTAGTCCCCCTTTGTGAACTAGAGCTGCCTTACTGGCTGGCTGCAGTCATGAAACCTCCAAGCCTGCCAGTAGAGCTGGCTTGTGGCCACCAATATCCCATCCTCTAGTCCCTCTAGCAAAATCCTCCCAATTCCCCTTCCCAGTCCCACAGAACAAAATCAGAGCATTATTACTCACATTCACAAGAAAACAGCACAGTAGTAATTATGTCACTTAGCTGCCCCTCTGATGTTCTCCATCCTCCTTCCCGTTCAGTGGCAGCTAAACAAAGAGGCAGAGGAACTGACTACCAACCCGCTTTCTATTCTCACCTTGTGAACTACAGCCACCATACTAGCTGGCTGTAGCCACATGACCTTCCAGATCACCAATGGCACTGACTTGTAACTGCCAATCTCCCACCCTCTACCTCTCCTCTAGCAACATTCTCCCTCCTCCCAATTCCCCTTCCCAGTCCTGCTGAGCAAACACAGAGCATTTTTAAAGAGTATCTCATTCAAAAGAAAATAGCATAGTGGTAATTACTTCACTTAGCTGCTCCTGCTTGTATCCTCTGTCCCACTCAGCGGCAGATAGACAAAGTATTTTGTCTTGCAGTCCCTTTGTCTCCAGAAAGATTACTATCCTTACTTTTATTATTTCTTCAAGCAGCTTAGCCACAATAGATGTTAGACTAACAGGTCTATAATTCCCTAGTTCAATACTGCTCCTGCTGTAATGCAGGGAAACCATATTAGCTGTCCTCCAGTCCCTGGATACCATCCCTAGCTCCAGTGAGCTTTTAAACAGCTCTGTTAGTTGCTCAGTTAGCTAGGAAAGAGTGATTCATATATCCTATGCTTACAATTGCCTTGTTACTCACTCTGGTTATCATTCCAGAGAAATATTTTGTTGCCCATGAACTCCCTGGAATACTAAATTAATGCTTCCTCTAAGTAAGATTGGCTGGTTCTGAGGGTGTGTGTATAAAGATGTATCCCCTTAACCTGCAACCTACTAATCCTGTCTGCCCCAATGGGAGCATCCACAGGGAGGTGCGTACCCCCATTAGTCATTAGGTGATGACCCATAATCCCTCCTGTCTAGGGGGCATGCACAATGGGAGGCATGCCTTACAGGGAATATATAATTTTACTTAGTTTTTTGATACCGGCTTCAAAGTGTGGGGATTAATGGGACCATCTTACAACCCAAATAAATGACACTGAAGGCAGTACTGTAGCACACATCTGACTTTACTGTTGAAATTTATCACATATTCACAGCTACAGTACAATTCTACGAAACTTGTACTTCGCAATATGCATGAGAGTTTGAGGGATTAATAGGAACAGACTATGAATGTACACCCACAGGCTGGAGGAGGTAAACACCAGACATTTTGAGGAAATGAAAGTCTCTTCAACCTTAGTAGGAACAGGACCACTGGGGGCATGGCCTCAGGCTTGTGGGGGGAAGATTCAGGAGAGAAATGAAGAGGCACTTTTTCATGGAGAGGGTGGTTGCTAAGTGGAATGAGTTGCCAGAGAAAGTAGTCTCCCTGAATACAGTGGACAACTTTATGAGAAGCTGGGGCAGAGTAAAGGAAAAAGTTGCAGCTAGGGGAGAGGCAGTCAAAGTAGAGACAATATCTGTGTGGAGGGAGAGGTTGATAATAGGGATGGGGAAGATCCCTCAGTAGACACCGAGGGAATCTTCAAACTCAGGCAAACAATGATAGATCTCAAGGCCTTTTTATTTTGAGTCAATTGCATGTTTGTATGTTTATATGTTTGTATGTTCCTATGTAGGAAAGCACCACAACAACAAGGAAAAGCAGGCTGTGTTCATAAGGTGTTCTCTAATAAGATACTGTACACAGACACTACAACATGTGGAAATAACAAAGAAAACATTATGGTGACCTGCTTTTCTGATGCCAGAGTTGAAAATATCCTGGAGAAAGATAATAATATACTGAACGATGCAGGGGATAACCCCACTGCAGTCATACATCTAGATACTAATGATATCAGAAAGATGCTTGATGACAGTATTAGAATGGGTTATGCACAACTGGAAAAGAAGTTCAAGTAAGGGATTGCGACATGTTGTATCTGAAATCCTACATGTTTCACAATCTTGAAGAAGAATGCAGAATGCTACTGGCATGACAAAAATGTGCTAAAGGAATGGTGATGTAGAGAAAGGATGTACTTCATACAACACTGTTACACTTTTGGTGGGGGACATGACCTACAGTATAAGAGAGAGATGGCTTAAATCTGAATATGAAGGGTGCAAAAAATTAGAGAAAGACATGCAGCTGCAATACAGATGAATTTAAACTAGAGTAGCTGTGGACAAATGGGGCAGAAGGTCAAGGCCAATGCTAGCAAACTTCCTGGTAAAACCCATACCATGGCCATTAGCCCATCTACAAACTTTAAGCAGAGCTGCATGTTTATAAATGTAAGATGCTTGAACAATAAGAAATTAGAGTTGGAAGTTGTCATTGATTCAGATACATCAGACACTGTCAGTGTGACTGGCATTTGTTGGTACAGTTATGATGATTGGGATAAATATATAGAGTGCTATGAATGATATTCACTGGACTGGAACAAAAAAAAAAGAGGCGGTAAAATTGAACTCTGTATTAGAGACAATATAGACAGCATGGGCTTACAGTATCAATAAAAATTCAACCACAGAGACAGTAATGATCTGGGTAAGAAAACTGTATCTAAGAGAAATACAGTATGCATCCAGTACCCTTTCCAAAAATGAAGCCCATATCACTATTTTATATTATTGTTACCACCTTCCCAAATTATGCATCCATCTTAAAGCTGAGACCAGCAACATCCCAGAATTTGCACCCCTTACCCTTTCAGAAATGTTCACCCACACAGCTCACAAAATATGTGTCCATGCACCACTGAAAGTATAGCATCCCTCAAAAAATATATGCCCTGTTCACTTACTGAAAATTTTGCGCCCACGCCTGTCACAAAATTTGCACTCTACCCTCCAGATTTGGTCTTGCACTCCTACTGAAATCTGTTCCTGTTCCTATATAGAAATGTGTGCACTGCCATTTTTAATTTTTTTGCCTGCACCCTCCTATAATTTGCACTTCACATCTATTTCCATCTTTTTGGTGTGCATCCCTCTCAAAATTTTAACCCCATATGCCTCCAAAAATGTGAGCACATACTTCTCCAAAAATGTTCACCAAACACTCCAAAATTATAACCAACACTCCTCCCAAAATTTGCACAGCACACCTCTTCACAAATTTGCACCCAACTGTCCCTGAAATTTGTAACAACGCATTAAAAATATGTGCCTTAATCTCTGCAGATGTATGTCCTCATCATTCCTGAACTTTGTGCCAACATCTCTGAAGAGGGTTCAAATCACACTCAGTAAGGCTTGCAGACTCACCTTAGTTGCCTATCGCCTTACACATACTTGCTCACTTTATGAGCAAACAAACTGGTTGCCACTAAGGAACTGGAACAAGTTCCAAACCTGCCTTCTTGGCAAGAAGGCATTAGTGGGCAAGGCACCCCCATGCATAGCTGATATCCTCTCTCTGACAGACTCTGAGTATGGCACCAGAGGAGGGACACAGGGGGCACTCTTGGTGCCATTTCTGTAAACCATACTTGGCCAACATACCTTCTCCTACAGAGCCACCCCCCGTGGCTTAATGAGGTCTCTGAGATCACTCACAATACCTCTAGTCTCTCCCACTTCAAATCTGGCCTTAGGCACCACCTTACCTCTAGCACCATGTGTGCCTGCTTTCTGAAGGCATGACTCATCTCCCCCCCGGAAACCCACAGTCTTGTTCAATGAGCTGCCCTTCAAGTTGACTCAGGGCTGTTCCTCAGTTTCCCTTTATCCTGCTCTGGCTTCCACACCTGCCACTCCTGCACCCTTCCCCTGCTCTATGCCTCTCTCTCTCTCTCTCTCTCGCTCTCCAGTGGCTCACCTGCCCTCTCCCAGCTTCTCCCACTTATCCTATGGCCAACCTGCCACCCCCCATAGCACACCCTGTCCACCCCCCTCTTGTGCTGTCGACAAAGCCTCTGACCTGAAGGCTGCCATTTACCAGGGAGGCTCCTCTCGCCACCACTTGGCCACTGCTCTTTATTTGTCTCCCCTCCTCAGGGGGATCTTTCTCTTCTCTCTCTCCACAGCTCACTAATGTTAGCTCTATTCATGCCGGATGGAGTTCATGTGTTGCACAATTATCTAGAGTTGTAATTTTAATTCTGTATGTTTTTATCTTATAGCAGTTTTGTACTGTGTGTTTAATGGTTATTTGATGTGGAACCTTTGTAAAAGAGCATATGCTCAAAGGTTTATTCCGAATCTTTAAATAAATAAAATAAATAAATAAAAAATCTCCTTTAAACATGTTCCCACATCTCTCCAGAAAGTGGCAACCCTCACACCCCCCCAATATAATATAGCAGAATTTTACTGTCAGAGCATTGATCGTGGCAATGTTTTTGGTCACAAAAAGGTGCTTGCTTTCAGTTTGTTTGGGCAGGTTTACCTTTTTTATGATGAGGCCACTTAGCAGAGAACTGATATGCTAATGAGCAAGGCTCAGTGCTGAGTGCAGGTGTCAGATCTAAACTAATTTGTGACAATGTATGGTCCAAAATATTGCCACTACTTGGAACCTTTATATCAAATCAGATTGCTCAATTTTACATACACCATTTTATACATAGTCCTACCTTTAAGGTATACATGTAACATTTAAGGACACAATTTCATTGCCTTACTGGAGCTTCCTAAAAATAATGTTTGCAGTTTGTATTTTGAAAAACAGACTTCCTTAACCTTGTAAACACAAGGTGACCAGATCTCATTATACTGTTGAAGTGAAATGTATTTTTGTTTCTGTGAAAACCATCATCCTGTCTTGCTGCTTGTAAATCAATAGCACCATGCTTTGTCTGTTTCCTTGAGGCTGCCTTTCCGTTTCAAATTACACAGCTTATTACATAATTTAAGCAGACAGGTATAAGTCAATTTTATAGTGCGATGATGGAATAGCTCTTATATCTTCTGTTCACTCTTTGAACAGGTTTAATAATATATGTTTAACTTAATATACTTTAAACTTAGTTATTCCATGACAATTTACATTCTGAAAGCATTATGTTGAGCATACAAGGTAAAATTGGAATTTATCATGTTGTTTAAGTCTCTACCCAAACACATTTATGAATCATAAACCAGATATTCACAATGCTTGTGAAATATGGTTGCTCCTGGAAATGTTAAAACCTATTTATTTAAACACTTAAGCAAGACAAGGGTTTTAATATGTTGATAATCACCCTCTAGGCGGGTACTGTGACATGAGACCTAGTTGAGTGTTACATGCTCTTAGAGCATGATTAAATGGATATTAGAAACATAGAAACATAGATTTTGATGGCAGATAAGGACTGCCTGACCCACCTAGTCTGCCCATTTCTCTACCTATTTAAACTCCAGATCCTAAATGATCAGCAGCTTACCCTCTCATTTCTGTCACTAGGGTTGCCTTCTGTCTATCCCATGCATTCTTGAACTCACCAATTATTTTAGCCTATATGACCTCCACTGGGAGGCTGCTTTATGCATCCACCACCCTTTCTGTCAAAAATGCTTCCTCATGTTACCCCCTGAGTCCCCTCCAGCCTCACATTGTGACCCCTTGTTCTTGCACAGCTCTTTTTGTGAAAGATACTGTCCTCCTGGACCTTGTTGATTCTCCCGAGGTACTTGAATGTCTCTATCATATCCCCCTTCTACCTCCTTTCCTCCAGGGTATACATATTGAGGTCTTTCAGTCTTTCCTCATATGTTTCCTGGTGCATTCCTTTCACCATTTTTGTTGCCCTCCTCTGGACCGCCTCCATTCTGTCAATGTCCTTCCAGAGATGTGGTCTTCAGAATGGAACACAGTGTTCCAGATGTGGCCTGACCAATTGTCTGTACAGTGACATCACTACCTCCTGTTTTCTACTGGTGATGCCCTTCCCTCTGCACCCCAGTATCCCTCCAGCCCTCCTCACTGCCTTTTCACATTGCTTGGCCACCTTCAGGTCATCTGTTATGTTTACCCTTGGGTCCCTTTCCAGTTTTGTTGTTGTTAGTATCTCCATCCATCCCCCATTTTGAATTCCTCTCCTGGATTCCTATGGCCCAAGTGCATGACTTTACACTTTTTTGTATTGAATTTAAGCTGCCACACTCTTGACCACTCCTCCAATTTGCCTACGTCTCTTCTTATTTTTTCCACCTCGTCTGGAGTGTCTTCCCTATTGCAGATCTTGCTGTCATCCACAAAGAGGCTTACCTTTCCTTCTAGCCCCTCCGCAATGTCTCTAATGAAGACATTGAAGAGGACCAGCTCCAAAACTGAGCTCTGTGGTACCCCACTTGTCTCTGCCCTCTACTGGGACTGAACTCCATTTACCACCACCCTCTGTGTCCTGTTGCTCAGCCAATTTCAGACCCAGTGTACCACCTTGGGACCTACACCCAGACTGTGCAACTTATTTACTAGCCTGCTGTGTGGGAGGGTGCCAAATGCCTTGTTAAAATCTAGGTAGGCCATGTCCACTGCCCCTCCCTGATCCACCACCCTGGTTACCCAGTCAAAGAAATCTATCAGATTTGTTTGACAAGATCTCCCTGCTGTGAGTCCATGTTGCCTTGGGTATTGTGCCCCACTAGCCTCCAAGTATGCCACAGTCTTTTCCTTTTACATGGACTCCATGATTTTCCCCAACACTGAGGTCAAGCTGACCGGCCTGTAATTTCCAGCCTCCACGTTCCTCCCACTTTTGTGTAGTGATACCTGATTTGCCCTTCTCAAGTCCTTTGGTATCACTCCCTCCTCTAATGATTTGTTAAACATGGCTGTCAGTGGTCCCCTAGTACCTCAGCATTCTGGGATGATTCCATCAGGTCCCATTGCCTTGTCCACTTTTTGTTTTGAGAGTTCCTTTAGGACATTCTCCTCCACGAATGAACTGGTGTCCACCTCCCCTTGTGTATGTTTCTACACCCTCATTTTGGTCCCTCTCCTTCTCCTTCCTTAGAAAATACTGAGCAGAAGTATTCCTTTAGAATTTATGCTTCTTGTAGGTCCCACTCTGCACACTCCCCTCCCATTTTATTCAACCTCATAATCCCTCCCTTGGTCTTTTTCTGTTCCATGAAATACACGAAGAATGTTTTACACCTTCTTTTGCTGATTTTGCTATCCTTTTTTCAGTTTTCACCTTTGCGCACCTGACTGCCTTCCCCACCTCCTTCTGCTTTGCCTGGTACATTTCCCTGTCTCCCTCCCTCTGTGTTTCCTTGCACTTTCTGAGTGCCTGTTTTTTCCCTAACCTTCCCTGCCACTACTTTTTTCTTTCTATTTTTCCCTCCTACCTCCCTCCCTCCATCTCTGCCCCATCTGGGACACCTGGGAGTCATCCCTCTGCCAGCCACCCTACCCAGGACAGACCTTGTGCCCCATGGAGCTGCAGTTATCCCCACCGGGTGTGGAATGAGGTGGGGTCCGTACACCCTGTACACATCTGGTTTCATCAGGCAAGGCAGCCTGGGTGGGTGGTGGCACATCAAGGGCATTCTCCTGATGTCCCATCTTCCCAGAGATGGAAGGGTATTTTCCCTCCTTTCCTCCCCCATGTGATGTGCACCCTGACATCAAGGTGCTACATGCCAATGTCCACCACGCATCTTTGCTGGCCCCTCCTACAAGCAGGACTTGCTGTACCCTGAGCCTCGGCTCAGGGTCAGTCAAGCTGCAGGCCTTGGCCCCCTCCCTCCCCCCGGAGAAGGCTAGCAATCATGGGATGCTCAAACCTTCTCCCCCTGGCCAGCCCTCCAGTGACCTGAGTCTGCTCCTGAACCTGGGTTGCTGGTGTCGCAAGTGGAAATCCAACCTGTCATATTTTGGAAAACCATAGTGTTTTTTTTTTTTTGCTTTGTTTACTAGCATTACGCAGAGGCCTGTTGTCTCTGCTATGGCACCTTGCAGTTTCTGTCACTGTTTCTCCACCCTCCTCCCTCCCTCTTCACCAAGGTTCTCCAAAGGTGTTCCCCCATTTTGCAAAGTCTACCCTCTTGAAGTCCAGGACCTTTACTTTTGAGTGGCTTGACTCTACTACTGTCTTCACTTTAAACCACACTGTATGGTGATCACTGGACCCTAGACGGCTGCCCACTGATAGATCCATTATGCTGTTACCATTTGTGAGAACCAGGTCTAGTATCGCTCCCTCCCATGTGGGCTCCTTCACCAACTGTCTGAGGTATGCTCCTTCCTGGGCATCCAAGATGTCTCTGCTTCTGGTAGTGGCTGCTGCATATGTGTCCCAGCCAACATCTGGCATGTTTAGGTCCCCCACCAGCAAAACGCCTCCTCTTTCTCTGCCATTTTATGTTTGGTTTCCACTAATACCCTGTCTATATCTTTCCCCCGTGATGGAGGTCTGTAGACAACTCCAGTGTGGATGGTGATGCCACTTCCCATCTCTAATGCAACCCATAGTGCTTCTTCCCCTTCCTGTCTTCCCCTAACTCCATTGCCTTGATCCCCTCTCTGATGTACATAGCTACCCTTCCCCCATTTTTGCCCTTCCTGTCTCTCCTGAAGATTGTGTATGGGATAGTAGCATCCCAGTCATGGTTTCCTGTGTACCATGTTTCAAAGACTACGACAATGTCTAGGTCTTCCTCCACCAACAAGGCCACTAGGTCTAGGATCTTGTTTCCCAGGCTCTGGGCATTTGTACACATGGCTTTCCATGTTATGATTCCCCTCCCTGTACCAGCTCCCCCCAATCTCCCTCCATGCCTCCCCGGCTATTACCTCCCTTTGTGTTTCCTTTTGTTGCTTCCATGGCCAAAATATCAGCCCGTTTGTCTACCTTTCTCGGGGGGGGGGGTTGGTTTTTCCCTGCTTGCTTCTGCCATCATTAAAGAGCTAGTTGCAACAAATACAGCAGGCAGAAAATCGTATTAACTTTTAAAAGTAATCAAATGTTACTTTTTGTTTCTAAAGTAGTTTCCTTTTCCCATTTGCTAATTAGAAGGTTGTCTACCTGATAGTATTATATGTGATATTAAGATCTTTACTTTACATGAAAACTGACATATCTAGTTTGGTTTCTCTTCCTACCTCATCAGCACTGTCACCTCACTTATTGTGACATCACAAGTGGCCAGTCTTTCAGCAGGTTATTGGCTGTTCTTTGTCAGTTGTGATATAATGGACAGTGAGGTCATAGGGCTGATGATGTATGAGGAGGAAAAGAACTTGGTAGCTCAGCCCCCAGCTATAGTACTGTTCAGAACATCATACCATGTATTGTTTGATAGAAAATATTCTAATTAACAAAAGAGAAAGGAAAAAATACTTCAAACATAAGATGTAATAGTTTACTACTTTTAAAAGTTATCATTTTCATGCATCAAAAAAAAAAAAATAATAAATACTCCAGAGGCAAGGACACAAAGAAACAAATAAAAAGCTTTTAGCTATCCATAGTATTTAAATATCAGTGCAAAACTGTGACAAATAGTTCATACTCACAAAGAAAATACGCACGCTCTACGTGCATGCTGCAGATGTGCTACATCACATTGACATTTCACCAACTGGCTACATGGCTTCATTTGAAATAGTGCAACCCAGGTAGCACCTTGCCTTATAAAGGCCACACTTATAGGCAAGGGGCCCAATTCTCAAAGCTCCCTGACTGACGCAATGTGCTTGTATCAAAAAGAAATGATGCAAGGGGCACCTTCATCAAATGTTGCAGTAAGCCTGATTTTTAAATGCAAGCTGCATTGAGGTAAAGTGCCCTTGTGCTGGGCTGGCCCTGCATCAGCCCAGTGACAAACACAGGGGTGTGCCATGGTGCTCAGAGCTGTACCCTGAGACACTGGCTGCAATATACCCTAATGTGGGATTCTGCAAGGTCAGCAATCTCCTCAGCACTGGCCCAGAGTTAGACCAGACCTGAGCTGGTCTAACACCTGGTGTGCCAAAAAGGGTCCTATCTGTGGACACCCCAGAGAGTGTCAGTGGCACTACCCCACAGCCATACAGGGGCACCAAGTGCTGTGCTGTTTGTGAGCCAGGTGGTCTGGCAATGCACAAGAACCAATCAAGACAAAGATCTGGACTAGGTCCCCTTCTAATGTAGTAAGGCTATGTAGTTGGGGGGGGGCTGGGCAGCAAAATAAGTCCAAAAGAATGAAGTCACCAACCACTCCAATAGATGCTTACTAAAAAAAATTGGCTTTTTTGTCATACAAGCCATATTCCAATCCTTATGGCAGCATCTTTTTGGATATCTTACCCAAGATAAGTTATGTTCAACTCAATTTGTTATTCTTCATAACCTTTATTGCACCCCTCAGAAGCTAGTTAAAATGGGTAAATGTCCTTCTTCCCTGTGTACTAGATGTGGCACAGGTGAAGGTCATCTGCTGCATGTTTTGTGGGAATGCAATGCCATCAACCCCCTCTGGGAAGAGATCAGAGTGAGACTTGACCCCCTTTGTGGTCTAACAGATTATTTCACCCCAGAAATTTGCATTGTCTGGGATTTCCATGCCATTGGGTCTAACGAGCAGAGATATTACATGGCACTGTTACCTATGTCGATTAAGAAATTGATCCTTCAGCACTGGAAGGGTCAAGTGTCAATCTGCCATGCGGAATGGTTTAATGAGTTATTGAACAATCATCTTATGGAGAGGATGATAGCCGTATTCCACATAGTATGCTGGCTTGTGAAAAGAAATGGGCTAAACTATGTACATTGTGTACTCTTCCCCTTGCCTCAACATCCTGACTTTGTTACAACTTTGGATTTTCCCTTTATTATTTTTTTAAGCTGAAACATGTTACGCTGTCTATTTTAGCTCTATGAGACGTGTGCATGTGCACCATTGTCCTTTGGTACCTCCTCTTTTTATTTTTCTTCAGTTGTCCACCCATTCTTCATCCTGTCTCTTTACTTTATGGGCTGGTTTGTGTGCATTTGGGTAATTTGTACATAGTTAGTATTGTTGTTTGACTGTCTATCTGTTTGTATTTTGTTTTCCATGTTTGTAGTTGTTTGCTGTTGTATCACCTCATAAATTTTAATAAAGAATTTGAAATTAAAAAAAATATATATATATTTTCCAATCCTCATACTGCCCAACATTTCACCATTAGGCTTCATTAGGGAAGAGAATCTGGTTGAATTGTTTAGTATTTCATGTAATGGACTGTTCCTTATTCTTACTTACATAGATGCGAACATCTCTCTGTCATGGTTCCATGATTACAATCAAAAGTCATGTCTCTACGGACAGTTTTCTTCTTACTTTTCAGAGGCGTTCACTTGGTAGTGGATTTTTCTATACCCCCATGGTGGTGTGCAAGGCACTGCACCTTAGCCCATGCAGGTGGTACCGGGAGGCACACTGGGACCCATGGCCCACCACCAGCAAGGCTGCCTACCTATACTGATGGTGGTGGAATGCTGCCAGACATGGACCATGGGCTGGCCACACTGCTGGTGGCATGGCATGCTGTTGAGTGGGTGTGCCCTCTGTCATGCCAGGGACCCTTGCAGGGCATGTGTAGTGCCCTGCCCACCTTGCCACGTGGGGAGGTATGGATATATGCTGGCATGCCAGCCAGTGGTGCCAGAGTGGAGGACTGCATCGGTACCAGCTTTGGGGTCAGAATACTGCAGCAAACATTGACCCTCCATGGTGGGCAACACTTCTGCTGATGCTGGCAGTGCTTCAAGACTGTCCTTCAGCTTGCGGCATTCCCTTCCATGCACCTTACCTTTGATGCATGGGAGTCTTTGCTGCAAGATGCGAGAGACTGGAACTGGGACTCACCCGTTCGAGAATCAGGTGCAGGATCCCTGGTGCACCAGTGATTGGTGCAAGCTCCTGTTTGCTACAGCTTGCACCGATCTAAGCAGAGTTCTGAGAATTGTGCCCAAGGTATTTAAAAGTGAAGTGTACCCTATGTGTAAACACATTATTCAATATATAAAAGTGCCAGATATGTACTAATAACCCCTTTCATGCCTCTGGACATACTATGTACAACTGGCACTTTTTTTAATACTTCTAACTTATTTTAGCACCTTTGAATGCAATATAAATGGGACATCATATAAAATGAGTAGAAAAAAATATCAATGATGTTGTGGAACAGAAAAATAAATGATAAATAAAACTGGAATGCCATCCCTTTTGCATCATCTTTTGCATCATGTCTTTCTCTATCAGAGCTGTCCCTTCCCCTAAAATGTTCACTGCCAAGCTGAAAGCACATCTCCAGAACTATACTGTCTGTACTTGCTTTGCATGAACTACAAAACACTGCCTGCCATCCTAATGGCTTACATTTGCACCATGTCACTTCATTTTGTGTTATAATACTTGTACCCTAGTAGCTGTTCCACTGTCTTGTTGTATACTCTTTTGTACTCGGATTGTGCCCTAAAAGAGGTGCTTTGGTGCCAGTACACCTACTCAGTGATCAAAGTAAATAAATAAATCAAATAAATAAAGCATATATACATTTGTAATCAATGTGCTTTTCTTTTAAATGGGAGTGAAACAATGGCCATAAGATGGCATTGCAGGATGAGGATCTGAACATGAATCATTCCCTTGCTGGATGGCCTTTATGTGTTCATTCACACATACTTTGAATTGTCACATGCTGCAACTCACATGAAAGGCTCTTCAGCTGCACTCTAAAAGGTACTCTACCCTCATAGTGTCATAGTATATAAAATCCTTAATCATATACACGTTACCTTTAGGACCATTAAAGCAATTAGTATTCTTTATGTACAGGTGGTATTTACACCGCCCACAACAAAATGATCCTTTGGGGTGGAGGTAAACAATGGTCACACACAAGTTTTGGTACCAGCAAGAAACTGGAGACTATGGCACTCCTCACTGTACATGAACACCTGTAGACAACACGGGGTTAATTTCTCACCAGGTGCTGAAGGTTTTGATCTGTTCCTAAAATGCCCCAATTTTCCCAGATGACTTCTGTCACTTGTTTTCCCTAACACCATATGTACTAACAAAAACACAGTTTTTTTCTAATGTACTCATCTCTAGCTCTTCACAAGTGTGTCTGTTCTGGGCATTCTTTTCACTGCCTCAACTGCCTTCATAATAACTGTGGAGCAATAACCCTGCTCTCCAAACTGTGTTACATCATTTGATCTGTTTTCTTCAGATTGTGTATTTGTAGTGCAGTTTCTAAGAGTTCTGACTAGTTTCCCCTTAGTTATATTGCGAGTCATGTGTGGAAGATAGTAGCTGGATGCTAACAATAGACTATTTCTGTCCATAATTTTAGTACACAGAGTGGTGCACCTATTACCATCATCAGTTCTATATATAAGTAGATCAAGAAAAATTATCTCCTGACTATGTACTGTGGCTTCAAATTTAAGGTTGATGTTCATGCTTTCAAACCAACCCACAAATTGCTGAAACTCTGGTACTGCACCTTTACATACAGTGAGGATATCATCTATATAGTGACACCACAAACACAGACATGAAATGGATTTGTGGTGTCATTATACAACTCTTACTCCCATGGGCCAACATACAACTTAGCATAGCTGGACACGATTGTTGCACCCATTGCCATACCCTTTGTCTGTCTGTAGACTTTCCTCTGAAATAAAAACATGCCACTCTGCAGAACTAATTTTGCTAAAGAAACAATGAAATCAGTAGGTACATCCAGATTCTCTTGCTGTTCTAGGAAGTACTCGGGGCATCAAGGCAACCCTGGTGTAGAATGTTTGTATAAAGGCTTTTCACATCCAGAGTGACAAATATCCACCCCTCTTAAATGGATAGATTCTCAACAATGTTTTTGACCTCCACAGAGACCCTAAGGTATGACGATAGGGACTTCACCAAAGGCTGTAAGATCCTGTCCACAAACTTAGAGAGAGGCTCAATAATTCACCTGATCCCTGATACAATAAGTCTACCAGGTGGTTCCTGCAGATTCTTGTGTATTTTGAGGAGCATATAAATGGTTGAAACCACAAAATGTTCTGCCATAAGTGCTTTCTGCTTCCTACCTGATTTGTGCCTATTCACTTCTCCAAGATGCAGCATTGCATCAATCTTACTTTAATAAAGATTGGTTTTATTACCAACAAGACATTCATAAAAGTGCTTATCTCCCAACTGGCATTCAATCTCTGCCACATACTGTGGCATGTCCATCACCACCACTGCTCCTCCATTATCTGCAGGCTTGAAGGTGATGGACACGTGACTAGACAAGTTCTTAAGGGCTGTTCTGTCCGACTGGGCACAGTTGAAAAATCCATTTGATCTGAGACTTGAAAGCATCCTGGTAATGTCCTACTCACATTTTTTTCACAAAAACAGTGAACTGCTGAGCTAAGAGGTGGGCAAAAAGTCAGTCTTTGTCTTATTCTTGATGCTGTACTATCAAGAATGGTTGTTCTGTATCCCCCTCAACGATATTCTTTTTTTCAGGCCCCATCTCAATATGGGTATTATGGATGGCCTTTAGCATAAGTGTTCTTGCAAACCAATTAATTTCCATAATAGTCCAGAAATGGTCAATATCCGTGGTCATAGCAAATGACAGTCCTTTGTTTAATATGGATTACTCTTCTGGGTGCAAGGGATGATGGAGAATGTTAATGACCAATGAAACAGTCTAAAAATGAGTTTGCCATTGGGAGCATTTTTTTCTAAGTCTATCTTTGCCTCTTGTTTTTGCCGCAACCTCCTCCATCTTCCTTTTACTTAGTTTTGCAGCTGTTGAAATCACATTTTCCACTTGGGCTGTATTCACGAAAGGTGCGTATCGCCTATGCACCACACAACCCCGGTGCACAGCTGGCCTTGGAGGTGAGTGGTGGGCTGTGCCAGTCACCAGCTGGGGATGGGTGGGGGGTACTGGGTGGGCTGGCATGACCGGGTCGGTGGGTGGTGGGCCACTAGACTACCAGGGAATTGGTCTTTCTTTTATGATATGGGACTGCACAGTTTGGGGGGGGCACTTGACTACCAGGGACTCAGGAGTTATTCTATTTTCTGGGAATGTACAGTTGGGGGGTGCACTAGACTGCCAGGGCTGTTGTATTTCTGCATATGCGGTTGGTGACTCATGGTTTGGGGCACGGGTGGGGGATGGCAGCGCCGCCCTGCGGGGCTTCTGCCAATGGCTGTTTTGGGGGTCTGGGAGTATGGGTAGCCCCGTGGGGTCCCACTGGGGTGTGCTGGGCATGGGGGCATGGGAAACTGTGCACTATCCACAGGACAGCTGACGGGTCTACAGGACCACTGGTCGCATCCTTAAGTTATACTAGCTAAATGCTGGTATAACTTACATTGCCGGATCTCCTCTGGGGGTTCTTCTAGAATCCCAATATGGGCACTTTGTGGCTGCCCTTCTAGAATGGGGTGCAACTGCTGCCATAAACCTCCTAATGCCATGTCACAGGGGGTTTATGTGGCATAACAGCTGTTTGGTGCAAGTGGCCTGCGACATGTCACAGGTCACTTTGTAGAATTGCGCATGTCACAACTGCTGCCGTAAGTTGCTACATGCACCATTCTACTTGGTCCAACTGCTGTTATGCCTGGCGTAACCCTTCTAGAATTGGGCCCAAGGTGTTTAAAAGTGAAGCGTACCCCATGTATAAATACATTATACGTGAGGTTGTTTGCAAAGGCCATGGACCCTTGATTGGTGGTCTGTGAGCTCCAGATATGCAATTTAATATTAACATGCCAGGGATTTATTGTACAAAATCATTTCTTTATCCCTAGGGGTTTCTTTTCTTGTTCCCCCTTCCTCCTCTACATTTTTATAAGTATTGTACCTTTTTATGCTTTAACCATGTTTTTCTCTTTTTAATAGTATGCATTTGGCACTTTTATATACTGTATAATATAGTTATTTATTTATTTAAATAATTCTGTTTGCTTTGATAAATGGTCTTGTCTGGTAGAGCCTGAGTGGAGATGTGATGGCATCTATTTGGAAGACATACATGCAATTATGTTTCCTGATGTATCACTAATGCTTTTTTTTTTGTATTCTAGAAATTGACTGTTCAAGTATGAGGTCATTTTCAGAGGCCATGGACTCTTGATTTACTGTCTGTGACCTCCGGATATGCCATTTAATATTATAACGTATCAGGGATATTGTGTGTGAAATTGTGTTTAATCCTTAGAGGTTTCTCTTCTCTCCGCCCATCACCCTGTTTTCTACAAGTTTTATAAGTATTGTACCTGGTTATATATTAACCATGTTTTTCTGTTTCTCAATAGTATGTATTTGACAATTTTCTTTATTATACAATGTACTTATAGGGTACAGTTCACCATTAAACACCTTGCTTTTAAGTGTGGCTATTATAAGGCATAGTGCTACCTGGATTGCCTGATCTCTCGTGAAGCTGTTTATTCGATGGGGTGAAAAGTCAGTGTGATGTAGCATGTCCGCAGCATGCATGTAGATCATACTGTACATTTTTTCACTGTGTGTATAAAATATTTATTGTCACTGTTTGGAAATTATATTTGAATACATACTGTGGATACCTAAATGCTATTTCTTTGGTCCTTTGTTTCCTTGCCTCAGGTGTATTCTCTGTTTGTTTTCTTGATTTTGGTCTTTGTATATGCACTGTAGCACTTCCCAATGAGCTCCCTGCTCCATGCCATTGGAGACTGTTTTCTTATTTTCAGACAGTACCCTAGCTGTTTAACATAACTCTTGGGAGTTCCTTATTGGTATTATAAAATGGGTATTTTAAAGTAGATGTTATCCTGTTTAGAATTTCAATAGACTACATACAGTGTATGTTTTCAAAAGCTGTGTTTTAACAACCCTTTTTCATAATGAGGAGAAGCAGCCTTTCACTGTCTTTAGGAACATTTTCTGAATTTATAACTACTGTAACTTCTGATTCATGTGTTTCATTCATTCATTATGTTCCTTCAGATAACTAAAAAGGAAAAAACACTGAGTAGAAGCTTGTTTTCAATGGTTGCCTGAGTATACATGTTACTGTCATATAAGTACATATACAATTGCAAGGGAGCTACAGCAATTCATATGGTCAGAATATCCCTAATGTTCTGTGATATCTCCAGGGAAATCCCCACCTACATGCAGCACCATCATAGGGTCACTAGAGGGAATCTCGCTTGAAATATTGCAAAATATCTCTAAATATATGACCATGTGTATTGCTGCAACTGTAAGATGCCAATATATGGTATTAAAATGCATAGGCAGACTTAACAGTTTAAGTAGTGTATGAAAACAATGTATACATTTATTCATTTAATCCAAATTTTGCACACCAGAACATCCACATTTAGGAAAATCGTCCAATTTTCTACAGTGTTCTGGGGGGGCAGTTTCAGTTTCAGCAAAGAGTAGACCAACAGGTGAACATTCATGATGCTACACTACACATACATATGCATAGCACAAATTAGCATTACAAAATAAACTGCACTCATCAAAAATGTAAATACATATGCACAAGGACCACTGAAGACAAAGGTCATTACAGGTTGATTGGTAAGAACAGTAGGAATATGAGCACAAGGTACAGTATATATGTTGGTAGAGGAGGAAGTTGAAGGGCTGTGTGAAAGTGCTCTGTTCTAGTGGCAGCTGCAATGGGTATAAGGAATGTTGTACATCACACACTTAAAGACTTGTGCTGTAGAAGAATCCTTGACATGTTCTGACACATAGTCTTAGACAACAATGTCAAGGGTATGAACAGAGACAGTCATCCCTAAAAAGCCTGAGGTGAAATACTAGGCAGACATTTCCTTTTTCAGTATACTTTTTATTGATGATTACTAAGAAAAATCACAACAGTAAGAAAAGTCACGGGGTCATCTCACCTAGAACAAAAACCGCTCGGCAATGAATGCCGCATGCAAAAGGGCATGCATTAAAATAAGGACAGGTAAAACACTGACAACCACACAAACAGCACGCACCATAGGAAACAATGGGCTGTCTTGTTTTTTGCAGGGGGGGTTCCCCACACCCCCTGTCATGGGGGGCTTCAATCTTCACATCCCCTGGTATTTATGTAACAAACCCCTGGGGGTGGACTTTGGGGATGGGAAGAAACTCGAGAGGGGGGAAAACTTTGTTGTTTTAAAAAAAAAATGAATTGCAAAAAGTGGTACCATGGGGAGATCTGGGAGGAACCGAACCACAGTCCCAGGTCTCTGATTTCTCTGTGTGCTGGTGCCTTAGCCACTCCACCAAGAGAGCAGCTTGACCAGGCACCCCAGCACACAGCAACTTGATCCTTTCATATTTAGAGCATACAGTGACAGGGGTAGCAGTAATTCCATATTGCTGTTATACCCCTGTCACTGTAAATCCAAGTGCACTCTACACAGCACAGTCATTGTCGAGTTGTTTTTCTTGCGCTGTATTGACCACATACCATAAGAAAAGATATAATTGGAAGTTTTAGCAGAATAAAGTGCATAATCTGTCTGATTTTTCTTGGTTGTACCTTGAAAGACTGTACTAGACCAGGCTCCCCTTGAGTTGGTGAATGTCTGATGTGTCAACTGTCCTATATTGACGTGGAAGCTTTGGGAAAGAACACCTGTGCTCAAAGGTGTTTTCTGAATTATGAATAAATAAAAAACTAAATACTAATTAGGTGTTTAACAGTATAACCATAAAGATATAAGGTCAGTAAAGTATATTTCAGTTAACCATGGGATTGTTTAAGTACTAAAGTAGCTGCACACAAAACCTAAAAAAATAGGATATAACTAGCAATAATATACAGTCTTGCAGAGTCTAGTGTGAAACTAAGTAAAAAGAGAGATTCCATAATTTTTTACAAGCTTATTATAAGAGCTGGATGCAATACAGCTCATATTTTTAGGGCTGCAGGTAGGTGGAGCCTGAAGCCCTCTAGCATTAGCTCTAAAAATGAGCTACTGGATTCAGACTCTGGGACACTTCCTTTGGAGTTTTCCAATGATCCTTCCATGTCTTTGCAGCGCTTCAATTTAACCTTTGCAGTGCTGCAGACTGAACATCTGTCCAGAGCTCAATCAAATAGATTCATTCTAGTTCTTTTGGCAGCCTAGGGGTTAAGAAACAAATGCTCTGGCAATCAGCTCTCCTCCCCAACTTTGTAGTGCTTCAGTGAGTACAAGAAACACATGTTTTCTTTTGAATCCAACTTGGTAAACAACATTTTTTGAGCTAATGCAAGAGGGATGCATACAACCATATTGCTGTCTGTAGCTGGAAAACTGGAGAATCATGGCACACATGTTTTGAATTTTCAGTGTATCCTTCCACAACTGGCCAGTTAAATAAAATATTCTCTTGTCTCTGTTGAGTAGATCAATTCCAACACAATTTTTCAGCTTGTTTATTATTGCAGTGTGACTTGCTATCTTTGGAGACTAATAATTTACTGACATGACTTTCAACAGATAACAGCATCTAACTGCAGAGCAGTTTCAAATTACATTCTTGGTCATCTCTCCCAACGTGTGTGTGTGTGTGTGTGTGTATGCATGTGTGTGTGTGTGTGTGTGTGTGTGTGTGTGTGTAGCAATGATTTACAGTATTTCCTCTGAAGAGTTGAGTTATGTTAACCCTTTCAGGACCTAATTAGTGGCATTAGAACTCTCATGGTTTTATACCTCTAGGAAGGGTAAATACATGCTAGGCAGCTAATGTTTTAGGGGTTTTCAGAGGTTGCAAGGGGCAACCTAGGGAATTACAAAGAGTTATAGCGGTGTCAGCTGCAGTGTTCCCAGACTGAACAATGCACTTCCCTGTAGGGCATCCTCCTTTTCCCTGTATTTTCCATGTGAAACTGGTACAAAACTCCTGTGCATTTTCCTGTATCCTCAAATCAATACATATACACAATTGACTTCATTATGCTTGTCAATAAAATCACTATAACAAATGTTAAGGCTGTTTTTACTTATTTTAAATTGTAGAAGTCACCTGCAACATATCCCAGAGGCTCTGGAAAAATGTTGGAATCTCTCAAGCTTTTCTCTCAAAGTTCACACATCTCCAGAACCTCTTGATGGTATTATTGCATTGTTACAATGTACCTACACTGCCAGATAGCCTGGTTGAGATGCAGTATGTCATATTCAATGGGGGTCATACTTTTATCCATTTTGGCAATGTACTGACACAGGATAGCTTTGATGAGATGCAGGATCTCATTTTTAGTGGAGTCCTAATTTTACCCATTTCTACAATGTACTGATAGAGGTTAGCCTGGCTAAGTTGCAGTATCTAATTTTCAGTGGAGTCTTATTTTTACCCATGTTTGAGTTCCAACAGAGGACACTACTTCTAACTGCAGAGCAGTTCCAAATTATATTCTTGGTCATCTCTCCCAATGTGTGTATGTGTGTAGAAATGATTTACAGTATTTCCTCTTAATAGTTGATTTATGTTAACCCTTTCAGGGACCAATCTAATTAGTGGCATTGGAACTCTCATGGTTTTATACTTGTAGGAAGGGTAAATAAATGCTAGGCAGCTAATGTTTTAGGGGTGTTCAGAGGTTGCAAGGGGCATCCTAGGGAATTACAAAGAATTATTGTGGTGTCAACTGCAGTGTTCCCATACTGAACAATGCATTTCCCTTTAGGGCACTCTCCTTTTCCTTGTATTTTCCATGTAAAACTGGTACAAAAACTCCTGTGCATTTTCCTATATGCTCAAATCAATACATGTACACAACTGACTTCATTATGTCTGTCAGTAAAATAACTATAACAAATGTTAAGGCTGTTTTTTATTTATTTTAAATGGTAAAACTCACCTGCAACATATCACAGAGGCTCTGGAAAAATTTTGGAATCTCTCAAGCTTTGCTCTCAGAGTTCACATGTCTCCAGAACCTCTTGATGGTATTATAACATTGTTACAATGTACTAACACAGCCAGGTAGCCTGGTTGAGATGAGGTATGTCATATTCAGTGGGGTCATATTTTTATCCATTTTGGCAATGTACTGCCACAGGATAGCTTTGATGAGATGCAGAATCTCATTTTCTGAGGGGTCCTAATTTTACCCATTTCTGCAATGTACTGATACAGATAAGCCTGGCTAAGATGCAGTATCATATTTTCAGTGGGATCTTACTTTTACCCATGTTTGAGTTCCAACAGGGAACACAGCATCTAACTACAGAGCAGTTCCAAATTACATTCTTGGCCATCTCTCCCAATGTGTGTATGTGTGTAGCAATGCTTTACAGTATTTCCTCTGTAGAGTTGATGTATGTTAACCCTTTCAGGGACCTATCTAATTAGTGGCATTTGAACTCTCATGATTTTATATTTGTAGGAAGGGTAAATGCTAGGCAGATAATGTTTTAGGGGTTTTCAGAAGTTGCAACGGGCATCATAGAGGAGTACAAAAAAATCATAGGGATGTCAACTGCAGTGTTCCCAGACTGAACAAAGCATTTCCCTATAGGGCACCCTCATTTACCCTGTCTTTTCCATGAAAAAGTGGGACAAAACTCCTGTACATTTTCTTGTATGCTCAAATCAATATGTGTCCAACTGATGTCATTATACCTGTCAGTAAAATCATTATAACTAATGTTAAGGCTGTTTTATGTACTGTTTAGCCCTGTTACAATGTGCTGTCACAGGATAGCCTGGCTGAGATGCAGTATGAAATATTCAGTGGGCTCATACTTTTATCCATTGTGGCAATGTACTGACACAGGACAAGTTTGCTGAGATGCAGTATCTCATTTTCAGGGGGTCCTAATTTTACCCATTTTTACAATGTACTGATACAGCTTAGCCTGGCTGAGATGCAGTATCTCATTTTCAGTGGAGTCTTACTTTTACCCATGTTTACATCTGTGTGCAATGTACTGACACAGGACAGCTTTGCTGAGATACTAATGGCTGCTGTGTGCAACATGGTGGTGCTGACTTAAACTATGCTTATGTGAGCACCGCGCATATGTAGTCATGTCAGTGCTGCCATGTTACGGCTGACTCCAGGGCTAACTGTGCGTGTGCTAGTATCAGGCATGAGCAGTTCTGTAATAACAGCAGTATCAGTTACATCTGTCTCTGGTGCAGCAAGAGTATCACATATTCTTTTCAATGCTCTTGCCACTCTTAAAAGCTCTCCACAGCTGCATCAGCTCAGTGCTGGCAAAAGCTAAGGGATGGGCATCACTGGGGACCACTCTATTGTCTTCATGTCCACAGTTTCTATTGGCAGGTCATTTTAGAAGTCCACCACCTTCTGGGACAAAATATGCTTCCTAATGTTACCCCTAAACTTGACATCTTTGACCTTCTGAGCATGTTCCTGTGTCCTGCTGGAGAACACATCCATATGTTCAATCCTGTCAATACCCCTGAGAATGGGAAGACTGATCTTATGTCCCATCTCAGCCTGCTGTTACACAAGGACAAGCAAAAGGATGAGGAGCACCCACATATGCAGAAAGCACCAGGACCACAAAAGTATTATTTAAAGTCCTTTATTAACTAAATTACATAGTGCACCCACACACATAGTGAGCATAAAAAAGTGGTGACTGAGCCTTTCTGCATCCTGACCCCTGCCAGGCATCATCAGAGTGATTCACTCTGATGATGCCTGGCAGGGTCTGGGAGAAGTGTTATTTTCAGAGTGGCTCAACTGTTACTTTTTTATGCTCCCTATGTGTGGTTGCACTATGCACTTTAGTTAAATAAAGAACTCTGAATAATATTTTTGTGGTCCTGGTGCTTTCTGCATATGTGGGTGTTCCTCATCATTTTACTTGTTTCAGTTTTTTCATTGCTGAGCACCATATTACTTGTCCCAAAGCTCCAAATCCATTTTGCTTTTTTCCACAGGGAGAAGATAGTAACAACTACTTGCAAATACAAATGTGGATATTAACTGTTAGATCCTTCCAGGTATTCCTGTTTTGAAAATGCAGCTTCCTCTTAACAGTGATATCTAAACAGAAAGCCCACCAACAAATGTCTTTTTATTTTTAGTACTGAACACATTCTCTTTACTGCTGCAGTAAATGTAAACACTGGAGGAAATATGAAGAAACTGATAGAGGGAAGCTTACAAAGGATGTCAGTAGGCATTCTATGTGACTGCATGAATATGCAGAACTAAAAAATGCTACACAAACTCACTGCCACTAAGCAAGTGACAGATGGGGGGGGCAGGGGATTTGTCAACACAAAAAGGGAGCTTGGTTTACACTCAGAGAGGAGTGATGAGGTCAGTTTTCCTATGTACAATAGTGACCCACAGGGTGTAAAATGTTGGGGTTATTGAAAATGTGAAGGATCATAATGTTCTACATAACCCATTTTCTTAAAGCAGCAATTTTGTAATCAAAGAAGAAAAAAGGTGGTTTGGAATTGACAACCATCTGACATTGTTCACAATCCCCCACTCAAAAATGAATACCAACACAATTTAACTTGCTGCACTATAAGACCACACCAAAGATGTGAGCATCTATGCCAAGCTGGTGTTTCTCTGAATGACATATGTGTTGCATTCTTTCAGCAGGGTCTTTATAGAGTACTGTACCACAATACATTTTCTTTACCTTATCCTCACTTCCATCTGAATGAACCCTAACCCCCTTTCTTCCCTGATATCATTATATGTAAGACTTGATTAAGTAAAGCTGTATCCAGATTTCCTCCCTGTTGATCAAGTAAAACTTTTTCAGTGCCCCCCCCCAAAAAAAAGAATAGCATTGCATTCCCTGGCTTTGAATAAATTTAATATGTGGTGGTATTATACTTTGCACTTTCTTGTGTTCTATGATTTTAGTATGTTCACCTATTAAGTTATGAGACTATGTTGAATTTTAAAATGTGGGCTTATAACTTTGGTAATATTCAATATTTTTACCATAACATTTCAGCATTACCATTTTGGTACAGCGACTCATGAATGTGACAGCTGTCATTTTTCAGCTCCTGCCCAAAATGTGTGTTTGTAGCACAAAAGTTGAGTTTGCAGTTCCTGCATGACATCACCTTTAGGCCAGGAGTTGAACATTTTCTCTGCCCTTCTTTATGAGGCAGGTTCATCACAAGGCTGTGTTGAAAATTTGGTGTAAAAATATATAAAAAAAAATGTTTAAATATTTTTAACCCAGATTTCTGTCCTGCAGCTCTATTGGCTCTGGCCAGAGGTTGTTCATTTAGGGCTGTCTTAGTCATAAGTTTATCCAGTCATATAATTTCAGTGTTTTTTTCCCCAGTTACATAAAGGGACACACGCATGCCCAGTGACCATCATAGTTTGAAAGTCTCCAGGTAGTCCATCAGTTCCTGCCATTTTGACATTCAGAAGGCTTTTAATGGCTTTGTTAATTTCTTCCAATAATACAGAAAATTTTATTTGTTCCTTATCTGTGTATATTAGGGTGGGCATACCAGTCTTTTTAAACAAAGTTTCAGTTTTCTTTGTCACCCATTACACTGGATTTATATAGATTGTTATAGAAGTCAAAGAAGACTTCATTGATATCCATTGGTTTATATACTATTTTCTTGTTTTTGCTAAAATTGCTGTTATTTCTGTTTGGTGTTGTTTTAGTCTACATAATAGTAATTTACCTGATTTCTCCCCTGATTACAGTACAGGCTAATTGATTGACAGTTGTCAATGAGCCATTACTGTATACAATACATGTTCAATGACAGCTCAATTGGTGGCCAGCCATGGTGGAGGGCAGAGGGCTATGCTGGTTGGCAACTCATGGAAGGAACAAGAGAGGAGTGGGGTGGTGGGGCACTGCCTGCTGGGGTGAGGAGATGGGGTCCATTAGACCACCAGCCATGTGACATAAATGGTTTGGGGGCGATTGGGTATTGGGGGGCAGCTACACTAATCAGGGAAGATATATAACTATATCTGGGGATATCAGGGATCAGGGGTCTGCTAGATTACCAGGGAAAATATCTAAATATATCTGGGGGACATCAGGGATCAGGGGGTCTGCTAGATTACATGGAAAGATATAACTATTTCTAGGGACATCGGGGATGAGGGGTCCATTATACTATCAGGGTAGATATTTAAATATTTCTGGGGGACATCAGGGATTGGGGTGGTTCTGCTAGTCCATCAGGAAAGATGTATCCTTATGTATGGGGGACATCAGGGATCGGGGGTGTGCAAGACCACCAGGGAAGAACAGTATACTGTACTAGAATACAGTACAATGAAAATGTACCCCGCTGGCTGCCACATCACTCTCGGTGATGCTCAGCTTTCCCACTGACTCCCCCAGTGCCACCTCCTGTGCTCCTGTGCCTCTTCTGCACCTGGTCCCCTCCTATCCAGCTGCTTCACTCCCCCACCATCCTGGCCCCTATAGTGTTGTGCTGGACAGGGGGGCTGGATCCCTGTGGCAGTTCCCACAGGTGCACCAACTGTTTGGCTCAGCAGTTGAATTGCAGGAAACCCAGGGAGTCTGATGCTGGGACCCTGATTTCTATAAAATCAAGTGCAGGGTCCCTGGCACACCCGGAGATTGCTGCAGCTTTGGAGTGATGCAACTTGTAATGTTCTAAGGGCTGTTTGAAAATTGGACCCTAAGTAGCTAGACTTTCCATTATGTGCATATATATTTCATGTAGCTATTTCTACCCCTTCTAGTATTCCCTTTAATATCTGCCACCTGCCATCATTGTTTAACCTGTGACTGATAATAGTGAAGTTAACTCCTTTTCTTACAAACTCAGCTAATACCGTTCTTTTATTGCTCACTGAGTCATGGTATATCTTACCCACCCATGATCTTTACAATTTTTGGGCTTACCCTGACACTGCATGTGTTTCTTAAAAGAGTCAGATCTACTCCTACGTGATTCAAGTGGGAGAGTACTTTCTTTTGCTTTATCCGAGAATCCAGCCCCTTTACATTCCATTAAATACATTCTCTATTATTAATTTTACTTTTTTTGGCAGCACCTGTATCATATTACTATAAATGCAATAATGATATGTCCTTTCATCTCTGTCTTGGTAAGTAAATGCTTTTATTTAACCATCACTTTAAAAAGACTCTTGATGCTGGTGCAACATCCCGCACATCGAAGTCCCCAACACCGACAAAAACCCATCAATACCCCCGACACCGACATGTCCACACAACTACTGGCAACACTCTGACAGTGGCAGCCACACTCAATCACAGCAGTGTGGAGTGGCTGTACCCCCCCACACACATACCCATGCAGAGGGCTGTGCCCACCACACACCCTACTTCAGATATCTAACTCCATGTCACACAAACAGTGGAGTTAGATATATTCTCCCCCATCATTGCAAAGTCCACTGCAATGCAATCCCTGTTGCTGCAAGTACAGCCATTGCTGGGGGTTCACTGTGGGGAGTTCGCTGTGCAGGTGTCACTGTCGTGGTGGCATACCACTTTACATTTAGGTAGGAAACTATTGGTATTAGTGAGTTTCAAATTTATAAACCAGTACAAGGGTTTAAGTTCAAATACCCTTATAGTAGCAATCTACTGGATTTCCCTTTTCAGTACAATTCCTAGACCAAACTCTGTATAATAGCAGTATTATTTCTTGGGTCTGTCACTACAAAAAATAATGCATTAAGCAAGACGGCATATGGAAACCACTATGCATAAAAATAAAGTATGTAAAACTGTACAGTGCAGTTAGTTTTAACTAAAGAAACTCTAAGATCAAAAGTTATAATGAGAATGAAAAAAACAAAAGGCACATTTGATTCTGCCTGTTAGCAGACATTTCTAGACATATAGTAGGTGCATCAGTGGTTTCTGAAGAAACTTGTACCATGGAACTAATCTAGTTTATCCACCTTACAATTTTTGTCCTGTGAAGAAGACTCCAGACTGTTCCCTCATAGTGGGATTGTGGATATTATCCATAAATTGAGGCTATCATCTAAGAATTATCCTTGGAGATGATATTTAGAGTTTAGTTCATCAAGGTCAGAAAGGATATGGTCTTTAAAGTTGGGTGACGGCAGGCTTATCATTAATAGAGCAGAATTAGTGTAACCACCTGTGTAAATTTCCAGTAAGTGTAAATGGTAGGCCATTATAGCGCATTTGTTTGAAATCCCATGTTGTTCATTCGAACTCTCAGACTAATAAGAAGAACATTAATATTTTCGTCAGGTAGCAATGGTGGTCTGTATCAGTTTTATGGTCTATCCCATATCATTGGCCAGGGCACTGATTCACTACTGCTACTATTAACCTCTCATATGTGACTGAGAATTTGATTATTATTTAGAGGTCATCATAATCTATGCTCCCCAGAGTTTTTCAAATAGCTATGTTATGGCCTAAAATCTGTCCAGAAAAAAAGACTTTGGCAGATTTTTTTTATTATTCTGTACATTAATGGTAAGAGAAAGGGGGAGGTGAATCCTTGCATGAACTCTTGAAATGGGGTAGGGGAGCGGGGCTAGGAGATGTTGAAATGGAGGGAGGTTTCAGTGGTAAAGTAAAACATATTATGGTTAGTAATACTCTGTATTAGCAGGCATTGTAGGTCTTGTGCAAGTAGCAGATTTTTATTAGATCCTGTCCTAATATTAGTTATAGGTGTATAGTCCATACAAACCTCTTATATACTGTAGATAAGCATTACAAGTGATTACAGTTCTTAAAACACATCTTTGAGAATGAAATCTGACATGATCCAGTTTTAAACTAGTTGTAAACTTTCCATCAAGTAAAACAAAACTGACTTGCCTTGTGGAACGGGATAGAAGGAGCACTGGTGAGCAGATTAGGTCTCTCAAACTGTTGCAGTCTGAGTCTGAAGATCCAGCCCATTGTACATCTGGATTAGTATAATTACCCTCTTATTCTGATTGATTGTCAGTCAAATCTACATCTATTAGTTGCTTGTTCATTTCCTTTCTGTGAGGGATGGAATTTCACAGTTGTGCTGTACTTCTAGGGTCAGGGCTGTGCTGTACTTCTAGGGTCAGGGCTTCCACTTCTTTTTTTCAGGTTCTGTTTATTCATAAAGGTATTTGGTCTGTCCTCTAAGTAGGCCCATCTTCTTCAAGTTATGGTTTGCCACTCTCTGGAGGAGCCTCTCTGAGGTTAACCAGTATTTAGGACAAAGAATGTTGGGACTGGCACTTGCTTAAAGTAGTGGTGTGTAACTTACACTTTCCATAGCTCTTTTTCCAGTTTCTATCATGTCCAGTTATACAAACATAGAAGCGTGAAACTTGTATGTATCCAAACAGTGCTTTCCTTTATTGTAGACAAGTGGTAAAAGTTCACATAAAAACTCACATAAAAATCCATAGAGCAGCACAGAAGCAAGTCCTGGATAAATGTTCACCCCACTCCCACAATCATAAGCTTGTAAAGCTGTGTCACCTGACGTGTTTCGTGTTCCACATGTGGTGTTTTTTCAAAGGCCTTTGAAAAAGCACCACATGCGAAATGCATGATGTGACACAGCTTTGTAAGCTTTGTGATTGTGGGAGTGGGGTGAACATTTCTCCAGGACTTGCGTCTGTGCTGCTCAGTGGATTTTTATGTGAGTTTTTATATGAACTTTTATCACTTGTCTACAATAAAGGAAAAAACTGTTTAGATACATACAAGTTTCATGCTTCTACTGTATGTTTGCATAACTGGACACAGGAGAGAAACTGGAAAAAGAGCTATGGAAAGTGTAAGTTACACACCACTACTTTAAGTAGGTGCCGGTCCCAACATTCCTTGTCCTTATTACATTTACTGACTGAAGCACTGCATATCCTTGGTGTGGTCACACCAATTTTCTAACCAGTATTTAGTTCATGATTGGTAGCTTAGGAGTTCTGGAGGTTGGAGTGTTGCGTGTGAGATATGTCTCAATTATGAGCTGAGAACTGAACAGATTGAAAGGGTTCCTAGATGAATTTGGGGGAGATTTTTGAAAAATGGTTGTGGAGTATCATACTGTGTTTGTTTAAAAATTCCCACACAGAGTCAGTATGTGTGAAGGAATTTCTGCCTCCATTATGTTCCACTAGCATGACTCCATGGTAGTTAGTCTGATATTGCAAGCCCAAGTTTTGCAGAGTCACTCTCACTTCAGGCAACGTTTTCTGACCACTTCATTAGAATAGTCTTGGAAAATTGGAATCCTGTACCTATTCCATGAAAGATCACTCTTTTCTCTGGCTATTCTAAGAATATCTCCTTAACAATAAACCTTAAGAAATGTGCCACAATGAGTTGAGGAGGCACCGTGCCTAGGTCTAGCTGAGAGGGATCTGTGAACCCTCTCAATCTCTAGTGGTCAATTCCATTTATATCTCTGCAGACAGGGTAGAAGCTTTTTTTAAGAAAGCAGTCATGGTTGCTCCTTCAATCTCTTGTGGAATTCCTATGAGTCTTAAATTATTTCTGTGGCTTATATTTGAGGTCATCTAACCTCCCTCCTATACTTTGAATCTGTTTGTGATAAAAAGATGCAGCCCAGACGCCATAAGCCAATGGGCTACTACCCCTGCCTGTTGATCTACACACAGGTTATGGGGCCCGGGTCCTGCTATGGTGGTACTTGGGGATTCTATCCCAGAAGAATAAAAATAGTGCAGTGCCTCCACTCAGAGTAGTTTGCAGTGGTCCAGGTTTGTGACTGGTACAACCCCTTGAGATGCTCTACCTACCCACCTCTCCTTCCAACCGCCCCACACACTGGATGCCAAACATTTCCCCAATACCATATACCACATACACTTTATAGTAGGTTCCCACAAAACACCCTTCACACAGCAGTTCCAAACAACAAAAACACAGCTTTATTAAAGGGGGAAAGGCTAGGATCAGGGTACCTAGAAAGGGATAACTGAAGGAAAAAAGGTAGTTAAGGAATTGGCTCAGAACAATTACTAATGTGTGGGCCCATAGGCCAAACCACCTCAGGTATCCACCCCCACTGGTACCAGTGTTTCCAACTGTTCTGTCTGGGTACCCAGGAGTTGCAGGCCTGTTTGGTGCCATGGGTTGGCTGATGTAGGGGCCCTAAAGACAATATAGCTGGCTGTAACAATTGAACAATTACTCCCCCTGATTGCTACAGCAAGCCCTGGGTACTCACAGTCCTGGAGTATCTGATGAGTTCCTGGTGCAGAGGGCTTCCACCAGTCAAACATCAGGGGTCTCTGTTCAAAAGAGGACAGAACAAATGGGCAGCAGAAAGTATCCTGAAGACTTGAGCTTGATTGAAGGTCTGGCCGCTCGTCATCTTCAGCCTGTAAAGGCCCATTGCATGGCTATGACACAAGGCCCACCAACTACAGAAAGCCCAGACCTGGGAGTGGCTCCACAGCTGAACTCCCTCACAAGTTACAGGTGCCCTAGCACCTCAGCATGTGCCGGTGACTTCCTGTAGCCAGCAGACCTGACTCCACTTTGGTAGGGATTAGCGAGTTCCCCACCTGGCTCTGAGATGCTGCTGAAAACATTTCAGTTTTACTCCTTTCCTCAGCAGGATAAACACAGCTGTGATGTGCAGCCAGGCAGTTCCACAAATCTTTTGCTTTTCAGTGCCATTTGGCAGCAAATTTCCCAGCCCAGAGCAGCAGTTTCCTTTCACACTGAAAATGCAGCAACAGCGACTGGGCCCTGAAGCATAGGACACTTGCCCACATTTTTCTCTTATAGTCTCTCACAGTTCAGAACAACCTCCACCTTTGATCTGGCTGAAGCACAGCTCTCAGACAGTCTCTCTGCTCCAAAACAGAGTCCATCTTTTGCTTTGGCTCGCACTGTTTCCTGGAAAGGTCTTTCTCAGCAACACAGTCTCTCTCCAGTCCCAAACTGGTGCATAATAGCTGCAGCAGAAATCTCCTCCAAAACAGCAAGCTCCAACAAGATGCCTGGATCTCTTGTCACAACAGCAGAATTCCTCTCAATAGTACGATTTCTTCTCCTTTATTCATCAAACTCTAGTTTAAGCACTGTAAAAGGCCTCACAAGTATTAACGTTTCCCAGCACTGATCCCTCTCAACTCGATCAGAGCCCAGAACAGAATAACTTGACTGCCCAAACTCTTTGGGATTTCTCCAGGGGTTCCTGCCCTTTGATTGGCTTCCCAATGTTATCAATCACTTTCATAAGCCCTCTTTGATCACTGATTGAGGAGGTCTTTTGGCGCCTGAAAATAGTTCACTTCTCCTCCCATCGGCCATCTGTCATAGTTTTGGGCACATAGGATCCCGACTGGCTGTCCTTAAGGGGTCAAAGCACCACAAATATGGCTGCTCCCATACAGTTCCACAATTCAATAGCAGTCCCATATAGTGTTCCCAGACATAAAGTTCTGGTGCAGCCAGTATGTTCACCTGTATTAGATTCAAACCCCACAGTTCAGTAGCCCCATCTCTACCCTACCAAATGCTCACAATATTATGCATTCACTTGCTTTACATTTCTAGTCACTGCTGCCAAAACACAGTCCGCCTAAAAAGAGGGAACAGGGAAAGGGAACATTGTTTAATCAGGAGTAGCACACTAAGCTGAAGCTTGTTTCCAGATGTGACCGGGGAGCACAAGGAGGTTAAGTGACTTTATTTATTTTATTTTATTTATTTAGTTTTTGTTAACCAGGCAAGGTGCACTAGCCATAGCAATGACTATTTTCAGGCACGACCTGGGAGTTTACAGAAACAATACAATTTGAAACAAGGACTGTACAATCCAACAAAAAAAACAATAGGTGCTTAGAAAATAGTAATAGAAATACAGTGCAGGCAGTAGAAAATACAGTTGATTGATTCAGCAGAAACTATATAACTCTGAACTATGGGAAAGCAACAGTAAAACATCTGTAGGCAACATTTATGTAGCAGTCTAGTGAGCTTAACACAAAGCAGAGTGCCAACTTAATAGTCGAGGAAGATGGAAATACAATGTAAACAGGATTATTTAGGGGGAGGGAGGTAGTATGAGGAGGTGGGATAGGACAGGAAAGGAAAATTGAGGTAAGAGATGATGGCTAGATGTAATTAAAGTTAAATTATGACAAGATTGGAGACAGGAGGTCAGTGCAGAAAAATTATAGCTGATAAAAGAGCACAGTAAGGTTGTTGGGGTAGGAGACATTATGAAGATTTACTGGGCAAAGGGGGTTTGAAGCAGGAGCAAGAGCATGAGACAGCAAGATGGTCACACAGCAATATTTTGAAAGAGGCATGGGATGATGCCTGATGAATAGTTAGAGGAAGGGAGTTCCATTTTTTCGAGGCATGGCAAGAGAAAGTTCCAGCACCTTTGGAGGAGTGATGTCTTGGGATGATAACATGGGCATTGGCAGCAGAGTGTAGTTCATAGCTGGATGTCTGGTTTAGAAATAGTTCCACCAGTGGCTTAGGCATTTGATTTCGGATGATATTATCTATGATTGAGCAGAGTGCATAATCTCGGGAGGCTGCTGGAGAAAGCCAACCTAGTTCAGCTCAGGATCACACAGTATTCACCTAGGCAGCTGTGGTATTCAAATCCAGGTCTCCAGATCTGCAGCTCAGAGCCTTAACTCACTGTACTATACTGCCTCCCCTAGGCGGCAAGCAGCTCCCTCATTAATAGTCAGGGGGGCCACTCATTAATATTCGTGATCTCTAATCTAGCAGTGCTGCTAGCACACTTTAAGCTTAATATATACACTCCTCTCCCATCTTCCACAGGTGTCTGGCCCCTTTTTAGCTGGGCAAAGGGGTCAAGATCACCAAGTGGGTGTTTAATCAGCTGCTGGAATGGCTGAACCACCAGGCACTTCTGCGCATGCACAGACAGGTGGACCTCCTTGAAAACCAACACAAAGGTCGCTGATCCTGCTGCTAGATATTCGCAGCCCCATTTGGGCCAAGAACAACACATGAACCCAGCGGGGGGCAAGGAGAGTAAGGTAAGCCCCACAGGGTGGTTACACTACCCCCCCTTAAATGCGCGGCATCCACGCCAAGCCAGGGCATAGGACCTAGTAAAAATGCAACACAGTAAACATTAAAATTCAACATATAGCAAACATTTCTACCTAGATACCTGGTTCCTATCTACACAGATAATAACAACTGAAAACATAAAACACATTGGCCCAGACATTCAAAAGGGTTGCACATGGCGCAACAGTGTTGCGCCATGCGAAACCCACTGATGCGCCACGGCGCGATATTCAAAAGGGGAAAGTGCACGGCACAAATCCCGATGTGCCGGAGTGCATCAGTAATGTATGCAGGCGCAGGTAGGAGGCGTGCCAATGCATACCCTGTACAGTCTGATATTCAGCCCGGGATGTGCAGAACCATGCATGCGCAACCCCTACCTGCACCAGCACAAAGTTGATCCAAAAAAAGGAACAAGGGATGGCCACGCACAGGTGAGCTGCCGCATTACAGGGTGCAACATGGCAGCTGCCACCTGTGGGTGGCCACCCAAGCTCCTGCTGCACCTGGTGGCACCCCCCATGCCCTATCACTGGCATCTGTAAAAATAAAAGAAGAATTCAGTCCCATATCCCTGGTGGTCCAGTGGACTGCTGTCGGCCCGATTTTGGGCATCTGTATAAATAAAGAAATAAGTCCAATATCCCTGGTGGTCCAGTGGACCACTGTCTGCCCGATCGCGGGTATCTGTATAAATAACTAAATAATTCCAATACCCCAGGTGGTCCAGTGGACCGATATCTGCCCGATCGCGAGCATTTGTATAAATAAAAAATAAGTCAATATCCTGGTGGTCTGAGTGGTACCCCTCTCACCCACCCACTGGGCTCCACTACCTCGCTCCCAGGTCAGCCGGCGGGCAGCAGCACCACCACCTGCTGCCCGCCACCCGCTGACTGACACCGTCAGTAGGGCTGTATGCCCATTGGTTTACAGCATGAGCCAATGGGCGTGCATGCATCTCCACATTCCAGATATGTGAATGATTCATTCACATATCTGGAATGTGAAGCAGGTATAGTGCTACGCCCATTGGCTCACGCTCAGAACCAATGGACGACAGCCCTACCAATGGTGTCAGTCAGCGGGCGGCAGGTGGCAGGTGGGTGGGATGCTGCCGCCCAGCTGGACCGGGGGAGTGGGGCAGTAGGGCTCAGCAGGCTGGTGGGGAGGGGGGTACCGCTAGACCACCAGGGATATTGGACTTATTTCTTTATTTATACAGGTGCCTGCGATCGGGCAGATAGCGGTCCACTGGACCACCAGGGATATTGGACTTATTTAGTTATTTAGACAGATTCCCGCGATCAGCAGATAGTGGTCCACTGGACCACCAGGGATATTGGACTTATCTAGTTATTTATACAGATGCCCGCGATTGGCCAGATAGCAGTCCACTGGACCAAAATCGGAACCTATCTAGGACTCTCCTAGAAATGTGGACTAAAATCAGTGAGGATGGAAGAAGCAAAACAGAGGTCTGAAATAGATTAGGAAATGCTGCCATGGGGGGTTTAAAATGTCAGCAGGGACCACGAACACCAGGATTAGGACCGGGTCAGGCCTCATGGCTATTACAGATAAATGGCAACCTGGAATAATAAGTGGGACCTAGCATTAATGTGGTATACCATGTATGGGAGGGATAGGTTTAGAGAAAGGTGGCTGGGTAGCCCTCTATGTCAGGGAATGCATGGAAGTTGTAGAGGATGGGTCCATAAGGAGAGTGGGTAAAGAAGACAGAATCACTGTAAGAACAGCTGACAACATTGGGAAAGAAGTTGCACACGGAGACTGCTGAGACAGAAAGAGAGTTATAGTGAGCTAGGGGCAGAAATTGAGAGGGAGGCCCAAAATGGGAGGTTGTGGTCATGTTGGTCTTAATCTACCAGACATAGATTAGATCATTCCAACAGCTAGGATCACTAGACGTCAGGCCCTGCTAGAAACATTGCAGGATTGCCTGTTACTTCAGCTGTTGTGGGAACCCATAAGATAGGCTTCCATTTTCGGCCCGGTGATCACCAACTGAGAAATGGTAGGTGGAGTGCAGGTTGCAGAACCACTGGGGTCCAGGAACAATAATATTATATGATTTTATCTGATCTCTTCAAAGGCTGTGTTTCTGGATTTCAGACAAGCAGATTTTGACGATATGATGGAATTAGTGAAGGAAAAGCTGGTTGGAGTGGACAAGGTCAGGGAGTTGGAGGAGATATGTGGAGAAATAAAAGGAGTCACATCAAAAGATGGTTTTCTAGGCTCCAAAAACAGCAGATCAAAAGCAATGTGGAGAAATTAAAGAGACCATTCACAAAGCAACAAAATCATCCTTCAGAATGGCTACCAAGGGTAACAAATACATTAGACCAGTCTGGTTCTCCAAATAGATCATGGAGGCAGTAAGGGCAAAAAAGACCTTCATTAGCTTCAAAGAGAAACAGTGTGATGAAGAATGGCATGAGTACCAGATAAAGATGAAGGAGGCCAAGAAGGCTGTCAGGGATACAAAAGAAGACATAGAGATGTGTTTTGCCAAGAGGGTCAATGGAGGGGAAACCAAGTACTTCAGGTACAGTATATCAGGGAAAAAAGAAAGACAAGAGGGGTTATTGTAAGACCAATGGCTATAGAGGATGATAAGCAGAGGGCAGCCATTCTAAATAACTATTTCTGCTCAGTATTCACAGAGGAGGATAGTGGCCATCTGCTGGAAAGTGCAATAAAGGCAGCTATAATGGGGATTCCAGAAATGGGGCATGAGGAATCAACAGTAGACAAAGTAAAAAAGAGACATGCAGCCCTGAAAGTAGACAAGGCACCAAGGCTAGATGGGATACACCCAAGGGAGATAAGACATGTGAATTGGAACTGGTTAAACCCCTGATAGGGTTATTAAATAGTTCATTGTAGTCAGGCTGGTTTAGAAATATTGGAGGATATCAGACAACATTTTGCTCCACAAGAGAGGGATAAGGATGAACCATGAATTATAAGTCCATCAGCCTTACCTCCATTGTGGATAATCTAATGAAGACACGTGTCAAAGAGAAGACAGTGCCTACCTGAAAAGCAATAGGCTTCAGGATAGAAAGCAGTATGGATCTGTGTTAGTGAGGTCTTGTCAGATTAACCTGATAGCATTGTTTGACTGTGTTACAAGGGTGGTGGATAAGGGACAAGCAGTAGATTTGTGCTTCTTCGGCTTTAGTAAGGCATGCAACTCAGTGCCATATAAAAGCTACTGAAGATTTTTGATGGCCTGGGAGCAGGGAAGGAACTAGTTAAATGGGTGAGAAGTTGCTGGGGGGGGATAGACAGCAGAGGATGGTGATAAATGGAGACAAATTGGGGAAGAGGGAGGTCATGAATAAGACTTTGCATGAGTCATTTCTGGGACCTGTCCTTTTCAATATGTGCATCAATAACATAGGGGAAGGAACACATGGCAAGATGTGTCTCTTAGCATATGACACAAAACCCTGTGGTAGGGTACAGCAAGAAGGGGTGAGGGAGTTGCAGAGGGACCTGTAAAGGTTCATGAGATCATCCAAGATTTGGCAGTTGAAATTCTATGCCAAAAAAGTGCAAGGTGATGTATATAGGGAAAGAGAATCCCTGGACAGAACAATGCAAGTGAGGGGTTAGGTAACCCCCTACTTCTAAGGACAGTGCCTTGGGAGTCACAAACTCTAGCCAATGCAACAAGAGTTACTACAATACAACCTGACTGTTGAAGTGTACTGTGAGGGTTTCTGATAGCAGGAAAAAAAGTGATTTTACCTCTGTATAGATCACTGGTAGGACCACATCTGGAATGCTATGCCCAGTTTTGGAGTCTCCATCTAAGGAAATACAGAAACAGGCTGGAGATTGTGCAGCACAAGGTAACAAAAATGACTCAGCGTCATCAGGGCAGATCATATGAGGATAGGCTTAGGGCACTAAATATGTACTCACTAGAGGCCAGAAGGGAGAGAAGCAACATAATAGAGACCTTCCACTGCCTGAATAAATGGAATGAACAAGGTAAACTGTGTGTAACTATTGAACTGCAACAGCTGGTCAATAACAAGGAGGTGTGAATGGACACGCTCCACCTTTCTCCTCCTTTTCTTTTGAAATCCTTGACCAAATTACAAGGCTGGAAAATGCAAGGTGCAAGGTTTTCTTGTATACTCCAAATTTTTCCTGCTTGTAACCATAACCCAGTTTCCCACCACTCCACAATTCTACTGCTTGCTTGTTGCATTTGCTGTGCTTGTGCACCAAACATCTTGAGACGAGTACTATGGAACTTGGGAGATGTGCTACTGCTGAGCCCATTGCCATTGCAACTGCAAGGGGCTTGGCAGTCTGCTCCAATAATCACACACTGTGGTCCTGACATCACTTGGGCTGCAACTTTTTGTACTTCAAAGGACCAAAACTGCTCCAATCAGAGAGGGCTTTGGTCCATTGATGTGCAAGAAGCTATGTCAGCGAACAGCTGATTGGCATTTACCTAGAGGAGCTGTGCTATCTCCCCCCTCTCACAAACTGTTTTAATGAGGCATGAAGCCACATCAGCAAACCACTAATCGATCAGCTTTCAAAACAGTTAAAGTTGCACACTGGACATTTGCTACACACCTTACCAGTGTGCAGCTGCTATATCAACCCTGTAACAACAAAAACTGTCCATCAATGTCTGTTGCTGACACCCCTATAACTCTCTCTCCCCCCACCTGACCTTCCCTCTCATGCTGACTACTACCCCACACTCCCCCCAACAAACATAATGCTGACACTGGGGGTGCCCAATTCCCCAGTGTCCACTGCTGGTACCCCTGTAACTGTCACCCCCACCTGACCCTCCCACTCAGCACCCACCACCTCACATTCCCCTTCAAACATAACACTGGTACTTGGGGGGGTGCCCGATCCCCCAGAGTCAAAACCTGAAATAAAGAAAACCTTCCCTCTGCATTTTGTTTAAGCCTGCAACTTAGAAAACCGTCCATCAATGTCTACTGCACCACTGTAACTGCAGTTCCCTGCCATTTATTATACTGATACTGGGGGTGCCCAATCCCCCAATGTCCTCTGCTGGTGCCCCTCTAACTGTCACCCTCACCTGACCCTTCCACTCAGCATCCACCACCCCACTGCCCCAAACATGTTACTAATACTGGGGGTGCTCAATCCTCCAGTGTGCACTGCTGGTGCCCTTGTGATTGTCACTCCTACCTGAATCTCCAACTCAGCACCCACCACCCCAAACATAACACTGACACTGGGTGTGCCCAGTCACCAGGTGTCAAAACTTGAAATAAAGAAAACTTTCCCTCTGTGTTTCTTTTTTCTTTTTTGTTAAGCCTCTAAAAAAGAAAATGGTCCATTAGTGTGACCCCACCAGACACTCCCACTCAGCACCCACAACCCCACTCCCCCAAGACCTTACTTACCCACTGGGGGTCTGATGCAGTAATCATCTCTGGTCTGCAGGCATGTCTTCAGTCTTCAACGCCGGACTGCAAACTGAGGAAATCAGGTATGCCATTCAATGTAGTTCAGTGGGGGTTTGAACATAGTGGCACAACTTGGCCATTGTTTGATATTTTTGCCCCAAATTTTCAACATACCTATTTTGGAACACCACCTCATGAACAATGTAAGTGTTGGTAGGTAAATTTGTCCTGGAAGGTGATTTCACAGTCACTGCGTGAAATCACCTTTTGGGCAGGAGCTGAACATTTTCTCTACCCTTGTTCATGAGTTGGGCTCATGAGAATGCTATATTAAAAATGTAGTGTAAAAATATTAATAAACAATCAAAGTTATGAGCCTATGTTGAAATTTGTAAATGCAGGCTGGTAACTTTGGTAATTTTCAATATTTCAACCAAAAATCTTCAACATAGACATTTGTTTATAGTACCTTATGAATGTGACAGCTGTCATTTTTCAAATCCTGGCCAAAATGTGTTTTTGTGCCCCGAAAGGTAATTTTGCAGTCATTGCACAAGATCACCTGTCTGGCAGGAGCTGAATGTTTTCTCTGCACTTGTTCATGAGGTGGGATCATAAGAAGGCTATTTTGAAAATTTAGGGCAAAAATATTAAAAAGCAACAAAGTTATGAGCCTGCACTGAAATTTACAAAAGCAGGCTTGTAACACTGGTAATTTTCAATATTTTGACCCCAAATTTTAAACATAGCCATTTCTTCACAGCATTTCATGAATGTGGCAGCTGTCATTTTTCAAATCCTGGCCAAAATGTGTTTTTGTACCTGTGATGTGGAATGATGATTCAGTTGTGTGGAATGATGTTTTGGTGAGGATTTAAAAATCTTCACCTGCTGGCTCTATTAGGTGGGGTAATAAAAAGGCTATGCTGACAATTTGGTGTACAAATACAGTAAAATGTCCAAGTTATGACTGAATGTTACACTATTTCAGCATTCACTCATAACTTTGTTAATTTTGAATGTTTTAGAAACATAGAAATTGATGACAGATAAGAACTGCTAGGCCCATCCATTTTGCCCATTTTCCCTGCCTACTGTAAAAGCCGCAGACCCTATTTGATCTCCAGTTTTACCTCATTCCTGTTGCTAGGGTTCCCCAATGCCTGTTCCATGAATACTTGAATTATTCCACTGTGTTTGCCCCCACCACCTCTGCTGGGAGTCTATTCCATGCATCCACCACCCTTTCCATGAAGAAATGCTTACTCACACTACCCCTTAGTCTACCCCTTCCAACCTCATGTCATGCCCCCTCGTTCCTGGCTGGACATCTCCTTTTCTGAAAGATGCTACCCTCTGGTACCCTGGTTATGCTTTTTTAGATATTTGTAGGGTTCTGTCATATCTCCCCTGCCTCTCCTCTCCACCAGTTTTGACTGCAAACTTTCAACATAGGCATTTTTCCACAAAGCTTCATAAATGTGACATGTGTCATTTTTGCTTTTGCTGCACTTACGCAAAACCATTTTGGGATAAGTACATTGGGACTTGGGAGGTGTGTCACTGCTGAGCCCATTGCAGTTGCAACTGCAAGGAGCTTAGCAGTCTAGATCAATGACCATACATTTGGGTCGTGATGCACCTCTTAGCTTGGTGAGATGAAGCTTAGTTTACTTCAAAGGACCAAAGCCACTCAAATCAGAGAGGGCTTCAGTCCATTGATGTGCATGAAGGCTTGGTTTTCTGGCCAAGGCACCTAGCTTCACCTCACATGGATTGCTACTGTTTCAAATTGTCTTTGGCAAGGTATATCTTCTGTTACTGCTTTATTTTTCTCTGTAGCAAAGTGTTTCTTACAGGGTATATCTTCTCTGAAATTATTACAGGTGGAGCTTACATTTTTGTGACTTTTTTATCATTGGGCTAAGCAAAATTACTGTTTGACACTGTTTTATTTAATTCTTTTTTTGTTGAAAAGGTTTGTTGTCTCAGAGGTGTTTCAGTCTCCTTCTCACATTGAAGGAGCTAATTGCTTTCCTCCCACAGCTCTTCCAAATGATTAGTTGTGTATCTGGGGGGTGGAGCTGGCAAACTGCCAGTAATTTCCAACAGAAAGAAGGGTTAAAATGTCAGGTTAGTTGATATATTGGAGGTAGAAGACTTGGTTTGCTGGCCAAGGCACCTAGCTTCACCTGAGCTCTTTCCTTCTAAGATTGCTTGAAAGGCAGAGTAGAGAACCTAACCAAAGCAAGGGAAAAGGATAAAGACTTCTTTTGGCTAAGCAGATTTACTGTGTGTTGTTATTTTTATTTTGTACTCACAGGGATTGCTACTGTTTGTTGTTAACATTTCATTGCTTTATTTTTCTCTGATTCAAATTATTGTTGCTGGTATACCTTCTTCTGCATTATTACAAGGTGTGCCTACAGGTGTGTGCTAACAGATTACTGCTGTAATCTTCTGATTCAAATTGTCTTTTGCAAGGTATATCTTCTGTTGCAAAGTGTTTCTTACAGGGCATATCTTCTCTGAAATTATTGCAGGTGGTGCTTTACAGGTTTTACAGTTTTATCTAACATTAGGACAAGCTTTCAGGGTTACTGCATTTGTTGTTGACTGATTGTTTCTGCACTTACCTCCTAGTTCTTTCATCCGTGGTTCTTCTTTTTCGGCAGGGGAAGGGCCCAGCCACCCACCCCCATCCCCAAACCACCCCCACACTACACTCCTTTTATAGGGTACCACAGTTGTGACATTTCCTGTGGCAGAGCAGGAAGGGGTGGATCAGTAGAGCATCCACATGGTGAGCTCATTTACAGGGGCACTAGTAATTTAACTTGTTATAACAAGTTATACAAAAACAAAACACAGAATCAAACCATTACTTGCATTTTCTTCCTTCTAATTACTCTGACTAGGTTATAAACCCAGCAACTTATCTGGAATGGATATCATTAACTGCAGGTACTGTGGAACAATTTTCAGAAGGACAGTCTTACAGGATTTAGGACACTGTCCTACATGCTGGGCCACTGGAGATCTTAGGGCTCAGCTCCAGGTAGCATGGGCAGAGATTGTACGCCTCAAATTTCATATTCAAGAGGAAATACATTATAAGAACCACCCACCATTTCCCCAACATCCAACAAAAAAACCTCAACCGCAGAGGGTAGTTGATCCAGGAGGTTGGCAGGTGGTTAGGAGGGGCAAATCTGGTGCCCCATCACTCTCTGCTCTCCAACATATTACCTCCAAAAACCATATAAACACTACAAACAGGTATCTGCCTCTATCTCTGAAATCAAACAAAGGGGCAGAGGACACTGCAGAGCAGGACACTGCAGCACAGGAGCTAGCACAACAAAACTCACCCAAATTAGGAACCAGAACAAAAAAAGCAAAAAGGAAATCCAAAAACTTCTGATCATAGGAGACTCCATGATTCGGGGAGTTGATACCCATCTCCAGCCAGGGGTAATGGTGAGATGTCTCCCAGGTACATCAGCGTGGAGAGACACTGACCGCATTGCTAAAATTGTTCACAAAGCAGGAGAAAACATTGATGTCCTGGTACACATAGGGACTAATGATCTCGCCAGTCGGTCAGTTGTGGAGACCAAGGAACACCTGAATAGGCTGGGTGACAAACTATCATACATTTCGTCCGGCATCTCCTTCTCTGAGATTCTGCCAGTCTGGGAGAGGGGGGCAGATGGAAGGAAGGTCAGAAAAGGGGAGATAGGGGAGCTAAACATGTGGCTCAAGGGCTGGTGCCAGGAAAAAGTACACAGATTTGTAGGGAACTGGCAACAGTTCTGGGAGTGAAAGTTCTTTAAATTTGATGGACTGCATCTGACTAAGGAGGGAGTCAGTGCATTGGGGCAGAAGTTTGATGTCTTTGCAGAATATTTAAACTAGCAAATGGGGAGAGGGATGCAGCACCCCATACGTCGAATAGGAAGAACACCCATCCCCCCCTTAGCTAGTGGTCAAACAGGGATTCAGCATGTTTGCAGTTTATTTGCATCACCAGGTAAGAAAAAAAGGTCCGTCTCCCCATACGACGCACAGGGGAAATGCCAAACCTCACCCAACAACTAACACACCGAAATCTGGCCAATGGAAAAGCACATACACAAATGCTCACAGCCTGGGAAATAAGATCCCAGACCTTCAGGCAATAATGTCAGAGGCTAAACTGGACATAGTAGCAATTAGTGAGACATGGTTTACCAGTAACCACACTTGGGAGACTTCAGTACCTGGCTATGTATTGTTCAGAAGAGACCGAGGTACAAAAAGGGGGGGTGGAGTGGCCCTGTATGTCAATGAAAATATCAAAGTTACAGAAATTCAGAATATACATAAGGAGCCAGAAGAACTGTGGGTCACCCTGGAAACAGGAAATGGGACAGCCATAAGAACTGGGGTTGCCTACAGGCCCCCAGACCAGGGGGAGGACATAGACACATTACTGTTAGAAGATATACAAAACATGACAGCTAAAGGGGAGGTTCTGATAATGGGAGACTTCAACATGCCAGATACAGATTGGTCAATACCAGCAGGAACATCTGCCAGAACTAGACACATGGTGGATTCCCTGCAGGGGGAGGGCCTCAAACAACTGGTACAACAACCTACAAGAGACAGGGCTATCCTAGATCTAGTACTGACTAACAGGGAAGGGATCACAGATCTCCAGGTAGAAGGTCCCCTGGGGGCCAGTGACCATCACATGGTATGGTTCAATTTGGCCCCTACATCTAAATCATCCCATTCCAAGGCAAAAATATGGGACTTCAAAGGAGCTGACTTTGATAAGATGGCCAACAGAGTTAAGCTAGCCCTGGCAAATGAAACACAGGTGAGGGGGTACAGGCAAAGTGGGCAAGCATTAAGGATGCAGTACTTGAAGCAACATCCCATTGTGCTAAACAGAAAAGGAAGTGCAAAAGAAGAAGTGAACCACTTTGGTTCTCAAATACAGTAGCAGAAAAGGTCAGAGCCAAAAGGCTAGCCTTCAGGAAATATAAGGGAACACAGCGAGATGAAGATAAGGAGGTATACCAAACTGCCTTAAGGGAAGCAGGGAAGGCAGTAAGGCAGACAAAGTCCCAAACTGAGGAAACACTAGCATGAACAGTAAAAGAAGGTGACAAGACTTTCTATAGATACATTAGTGAAAGGAGAAAATCCAGAGGGGGTATTTCTAAGCTTAATGGAGAAAAGGGGGCATGTGAGGAGGAGGACCCTGTAAAAGCATCTATCCTAAATAGATACTTTTGCTCACTATTTACTGAAGAGAAGGTAGGGCAGGGCCCACAGCTCAGCACCATAGACACAGAGGGGAGGGAGGTGAGCACTGCTCCCTTCACAAAAGAAAGGGTCCTACAAGATCTCGCTAAGCTCAGGGTGGATAAGGCAGTGGGACCTGATGGCATACATCCCAGGGTACTTAAGGAGCTAAGGGTAGAACTAGCAGAGCCATTAGCAGAACTGTTTAGTGAGTCTCTGAGCACAGGAGAGGTCCCAGAAGACTGGAGAAGGGCTCATGTGATCCCACTCTACAAGAGTGGTAGCAGGGAGGAGGCAGGGAACTACAGACCAGACAGTCTTACCTCAGTAGTGGGCAAGATTATGGAGGCTCTCCTTAAGGAAAGGATAGTGCAACACCTGGAATCCATAGGGGCACAGGATCCAAGACAACATGGGTTTACAAAAGGAAGGTCCTGTCAAACTAATCTCATAGATTTCTTTGATTGGGTAACCAGAGTGGTGACCAAGGTGGAGCAGTTGATGTCGCCTACCTTGACTTCAGCAAAGCTTTTGACACTGTTCCACATAGAAGATTGATAAATAAGCTGGGTAGGCTCGGGGTGGGTCAGAAGTTGGTCAACCGGGTGGCAAACTGGTTGACGGGCAGAAAACAGAGAGTGGTGGTAAATGGTATACAGTCAGAAGAGATGCAAGTCACAAGTGGGGTACCTCAGGGATCAGCCCTAGGGCCAGTCCTCTTCAATATCTTCATTAGTGACCTTGCAGATGGACTATAGGGTAAGGTTTGTCTGTTTGCAGATGACACCAAGATCTGCAACAGAATAGATGATCCAGATGGGGTGGGCAGAATGAGAATAGATCTGGATAAACTAGCAAAATGGTCGGAAGAGTGGCAACTGAGATTTAATGCAAAGAAGTGCAAGATCATGCACATAGGGAAGAGAAACCCTGAAGCCACCTATAGGCTGGGAGGGGGAGTTGCTGGCAGTCTCAAAGGAAGAAAGAGACTTGGGCATCATCATCACTGATGACCTGAAATCATCCAAGCAGACTTCTAAAGCAGTAGGTAAGGCTAGGGGGATGTTAGGGTGTATTAGTAGGGGTATCACAAGTCATAAGAGGGAGGTAATAATCCCCTCTTTACAAGACACTGGTTAGGCCCCATCTGGAGTACTGCATGCAGTACTGGAGGCCACACCTTCACAAGGACATTAACCAAATTGAGGCAGCCCAGAGAAGTGCAACCAAAATGGTGCAGGGACTGCATCAGAAGACATATGAGGACAGATAAACGGAGCTCAATATGTATACCCTAGAGCAAAGGAGGGAGAGAGGTGATATGATCAAGACATTCAAACACCTTAAGGGCATTAACAAGGTGAAAGAGTCTAACATGTTTAAATATAAGAAAAATAGCAGGACAAAAGGACACAGCATGAGATTAGAGAGAGGCCGATTAAGGGGGAATGTGAGGAAGTTCTTTTTCACAGAAAGGGTGGTGGATTCATGGAACAGCCTACCTCAGGAAGTGGTGGCTATGAATACAGTGTAGGGCTTCAAACAGGCATGGGATAGGCATAAGGGAGCAATACAGATGAGTATGAATAGATAGGCCACTGACAGAGCAAAGGCCGATGGCACATTTATAAGGTAGAAAAAGAAATGGGCAGACTGGATGGGCCTTGCGGTCCTTATCTGCCATCAACTTCTATGTTTCTATGTTTCTATAAGTAAACAGCTGATCAGCTCTCAAAACAGTTACAGCTGCACACCAGAAATTTGCTACAGACATTACTGGTGTGCAGCTGCTATTTCAAGCCCTGTAGCAACAATAACTGTCCATCAATGTCTGTTGCTGGCACCCCTGTAACTCTCTCCCCACTCCCTCTCAGCACCCACCATGCTACACTCCCTCTCAAACATAACACTGATACTGGGGGTGTCAAATCCCCCAGTGTTCACTCTGTAGTTTTAGTTTTTTTAAGCATGCAACTAGGAAAACCATCTATTAATGTCTATTACACCACCATAACTGCACCCCCCCCACCATTTATAACACTGACACTGGGGGTGCCCAATCACCCAGTGTCTACTACTGGCATCCCATAACTGTCACCCCCACCAGACCCTCCCACTCAGCATCCACCACCCCATCCCACCCAAACATAACTCTGACATTGGGGGTGCTTAATCCCCAGTGTCAAATCCTGAAATAAAGAAACCTTCCATTGGTGTTTTTTAAGCCTGAAACTATGAAAACCATCCATCAATGTCAATTGCACTACCATAACTGCAACGGGCTCCCCCCACTGTTTATAACACTGACCTTGGGGGTGCCCAATCCCCCACTGTCCACTGCTAGCACCCCTGTAACTATCACTCTCACCCTACCCTCCCACTCAGCACCCACCACCCCAAACCCCCCAACAGAACACTGACACTGGGATGCCAATCCCCCAGTGTCAAAACCTGCTATGAAGAAAACCTTCCCTCAGCATTTTATTTTATACTTTGTAAAAATAAAATGGTCTGTTGATGTCTATTGCAGCTGCCATCATAACTGCAACCACCACCTCCTATTTTATTTTTTTAAATACTCTGAAAAAGAAAATGGTCCATTGATGTCTGTTGCAGTCCACTGTAACTGCACACACACTACCTCCCCCCACCATTTATAACACTAACACAGGGGGTGTCCAGTCCTCCAGTGTCCACAGCTGGCACCCCATAACTGTCAGTCGCACTCGACCCTCCACTCATCATTCACCCCACCCCCCAAAACATAACACTGACACTGGGGGTGCCCAATCCCCCAGTGTTGTAACCTGATATAAAGAAAATATTCACTCTGCATTTCTTTTTTAGCCTGTAAATAAGAAAACTGTCCATTGATGTCTGTTAAGCTGCTAGTTCCCCAGCCACACCAGACCCTCCCACTCTGCACCCACCAACCCACAACTCCCCCAAGTCCTTACTTACACAATGTGGTCCAATGCCGTAATCCTCTTAGGACCACAAACACGTCTTCACTCTTCAAAGCTGAACCGCGAAATGAGGAAATTAGGTATGTGGTTCAATGTATTTCAATGGGTTCAGAACTTAGAGGCATAACTTGGCAATTTTTCAATATTTTTATGCCAAATTTTCAACATACCTTTTTTGGGACACCACCTAATGAACAATGCAAGTGACATTAGGTAAATCTGTCTTGAAAGGTGATTTTGTAGTGGTTGCACAAAATCACCTTTCAGTCAGGAGTTGAAAATTTTCTCTGCCCTTGTTCATGAGGTGGGATAATAAGAAAGCTATGTTGAAAATTTGGTGTAAAAATATTAAAAAACAACAAAGTTACGAGCCTACATTGAAATTTGCAAATGCAGGCTCGTAACTTTGGTAATTTTCAATATGTTGACCCCTATTTTTCAACATAGCCATTTCTTTTCAGTACCTCATGAATGTGACAGCTGTCATTTTTCAGATCCTGGCCAAAATGTGTTGTTGTGCCCCTAAAGGTGATTTCACAGTCACTGTGTGAAATCACCTTTTGGGCAAGAGTTGACTACTTTCTCTGCATTTGTTCATGAGGTGAGAGCATAAGAAAGCTATATTGAAAATCTGGGGCAAAAATATTAAAAAGCAACAAAGTTATGAGCCAACACTGAAATTTGAAAATGCAGGCTCTTAATTTTGTTAAATTTCAATATTTTGGCCCCTAATTTTCAACATAGCCATTTCTTTTCAGCACCTCATGAATGTGACAGCTGTCAATTTTCAGATCCTGGCCAAAATGTGTTTTTGCACCCTAAAAGTTGATTTTGCAGTCACTGCACAAAATCACTTTTCTGGCAGGAGTTGAATATTTTCTCTGCACTTGTTCATGAGGTGGGATCATAAGAAAGCTATGTTGAAAATGTGGGGCAAAAATATTAAAAAGCAACAAAGTTATGAGCCTACATTGAAATTTTCGAATGCAGGCTTGTAACTGGTCATTTTCAATATTTTGACCGTAAATTTTAAACAGAGCCATTTCTTCACAGCACCTTATGAATGTGGCATTTTTCAAATCCTGGCCAAAATGTGGTTTTGTACCTGTTGCACTTAATGACATTTCGGTGGAGCAGAATGACATTTTGGTGAGGATTTGAAAATCTTCACCTGCCAGGTCCATTAGGTGGGATAATAAGAAGACTATGCTGAAAATTTGATGTACAAATATGGTAAAATGCCGAGGTTATGAATGAACATTACACTATTTCAGCGTTCACTCATAGCTTTGCTGATTTTGAATGTTTTGACTCCAAACTTTCAACATAGCCATTCTTCCACAAAACCTCATAAATGTGATGTGTGATTTTTTTTTAAATCTTAGATGAGATGTGTTTTCACACCTCTGGTGCAAAATGACATTTAACCCAATGTACCATAAATGGTACATGTCATGTCTATAAGAAGAATCCTAAAACAATTATCTTTAAAAGTTGAGGTCAAAATTAGAAGAAAAAAAGAGGTGTATACCACTAGCAAACATTCAACATTGACAAATGCTTGTAATAGCTTGCAAGTGGCTGAAATGGATACATTTGATAGACTTTTCTCACACTGCTACTAACACTAAACTGCCACAAGTGTGGCACATCATGTAAAATATGTCAGTGTTGTTTTACTGCATTTGTGTTTCACAGTATGTTGTAGCATAGTGGTTCTCAAGCCCCAAATTCTGGTGGCCTGAAAAGGCTATAAAATGCAGTCACCAGAACCTATTGTTGGTCTCACTCCTTATTGTTTTACCCCAGATCCCCCTGATACACACCAAAGTTCCTATAATGCATTTCTTTTCACACAGCATACTGTACATGAAATCAAGTTCCTGGTGAATTCTTACTTGAAGTGTATCTCCCATGTTTATGTAAAGATAAGAAATGTTGCATTCCATTTCATTACCTTTGTGACTGGGACTCTAAAGAGCTCAGTGGCAGTACAATATTGTATCGGTGGTTGCATGCAGACATGGTGGCCTCATTTGAGAAACACTGGGCCTGATTTTCCAAAGGTTGGGACTGGCACATAGGGCTTGTAGCAAGGAGAAATGGCACAAAGGTCTCCTTACACCAGTCTCAATTTTGTAAGGGACTGTCTGCCACTGGGGGGACTGTCTGCATCAACCAGGCTTGTGTCATCCTTGAGACAGATGCACTGGTGTGCCATGGCAGAAGAGGGCTTGTTCAGGGGTAGGGCTGCAATATACTTTACATTGGAATTTTGCAAGCCCCCCCAAGGGGCAAACAGTTCCTACAGTTAGACCAGCCCAGAACTGGACTAAGCTGTCATGCACCACTGCTGCAATCCTTGCTGGTGGGGATGACCCAGTGCCCCTGTGGACAAGGTGCCCAGACAGCCCCTAACACCTGCCAGACTGCCACTGGAGTGGCTGGTGATCTGTGGCAGATGAGAACCTGCAAGCCCCCCCCCCCCACAGTGGTGCTAGTGCATCCAATCCCCACATGGACTCATGGACTCACGTTGTACCTGCCATCCCCCAGCTGGACCCGTCCCACCCCCATGAGCAAGGACATCCTCCAGATGACCTGCCAGCCACCAGTGTGACTGGCCAGTGTGTTGCCACCACCAGCCACTGATGCTGAAAGCCTGTTCCACAGCCTGCAGCACTCTCCTTCTGTGCAATTTTTGGTCGATGTACAGGTTGGCATGCTGAAAATTTGGGGACTTTGGTGCTAGGGCCCTGTTGCCAGGAATTGCTGGTTACGTAGTGCCATAAAGGCCATTAGGGGCAGCAGCAGGAGGCCGGATGAGCCAGTGGCTGATAAAATCTACAAAAATTATGAAGCTACTATCACTGCCTGTAGCCACAATGCCTGCTGTGACACCACAGTCCCCGGCCACAGGAAAAACAAAGAAGCCACAGACATGATGCCTAAATGCATACTGATTGTGCTACTAAGTGTATTTGAATGCAACATATGAAACAAAGCTGTTTTGTGTAGTTTTTAATGTAATTTACCTGTGTGTAACAGTAAAGTGAACCCTACTTCCAAAACAGGAAGAGGAAGAGAAGCCGTAGTTCTGCTCAGTCTGTAGCAAACTACAAGTGCTTATAACAGTGGGATTTTTATATTTTTTTAATTCTTGGGGCACTTTTTGTGACTTATTTGTATATAAACATCACTTAAAGAAGCTTTTAAGCTTTTCCCACTAGGTTTTCTGTTCAGGGCCGTCCGTGACCCCTGACCAGCACTTCCGGGTCATTTGTCCTGTTAAAGGTTCAGCCTGCGGAGAGCGATTTTACTAGTCTGCCTAAATGCACACTGGTTGTGCCACTGAGTGTATTTGAATACAACATATGAAACAAAGCTGTTCTGTGTAGTTTTTAACTGTAATTTACCTGTGTGTAGCAGTAAAGTAAGCCCTACTTCCAAAACAGGAAGAGGAAGAAAAGCTGTAGTTCTGCTCAGTCTGTAGCAAACTACAAGTACTTATAACAGTGGAATTTTTATGTTTTTTAATTCCTGGGGCACTTTTTGAGACTTATTTGTATACAAACATCACTTAAAGAAGCTTTTAAGCTTATCACACTAGGTTTTCTGTTCAGGGCCGTCTGTGACCCCTGACCAGCACTTCAGGTCATCTGTTGTAAAAGCTTGGCCTGCAGTGAGCAGGGCAAGCTCGAGCAGGGCGAATGCACATCACGAGACGCAAAGACAAGCGCGTCTACACGTGTTTTGCGTGTTTGGAGGGTGAGGAGAGAAAACAGAGTTTCCTAGAGTACATCTATTTCTGCACATGGCAGGTAAAGAAATTGGGCCTAACAGTTATAATTATGATTACATACTTACCGAAATAATGAATGGGACACTTACTACACATGATGGCAAGGCCTTGTATATATGCACATTGTGTACAATGTATAGTACAGAACCCATTGTTGGTCTGGTAAATCTCTATAAATGCAGTAAATGTCTGGAAAATGAAGACATGATTAACAAAATAAAGTTGTTTAATGATAGATTAACTGCATTAGAGAAAAGTTATGTTGATAACATTGCCAAAGTCAATAGTACTAGATCACAACATGACATACCAGTAGTAGGAACATGTGCTAACATAATTCCCACAGAATCCTTATGTCCCCCTGAAGGGCAAAGTCAGTTACAAGAATGTTTTTCATCCTATATATACCCCTACAAGAAAACATGCTAGGGAAGATGAGGACTCTTTGCCAACTGAGGATGCATGGTATTTGGTCCAAAATAAAAAATCTGCTAAGAAAGGCAGGTAAGCAGCATTATTTGATATACCAATTCAGAATTAATTTGATCCATTAATAAATATACAAGATCATGATAACCCTGATATTATTTCTGGTTCAACTCATACTACATCCGAATCTGTGAATGATTGCTTATTATCTCAGCCACAAGACACAAATTCACATGTTATAACTGGGAATCTTATTGATTTATCTGATAGAAATCAAACTGTTTCTGATTATCTTATGGACATTACTGATAATAAAGTTGTAGAAACCAGACAAATACTTGTATTAGGAGATTCTATTATTAAAAATATAGATCAGGCCATATGTAATCAGGACAAAGTAAATCGAACTGTCTCCAGCTTTAGAGGTGCTAAGATCCTTGATATCACAAAACTGCTTAAGAACATGTTAAAAGATGGGGGTAAGAAACATTTGGTCATAATTCATGCTGGGGTAAATAATTCTTTTAAACAGGATCTTCAGAGAATCAAGGAAGAATTTGTGGGGATATACAATCTTTTAACAGATCTTGATTGTCAATTAGTATTCTCCGAAATTTTACCAGTTCCAAGGGCTGATAATCATATAAACGAAAAAATAAAATCTTTAAACAACTGGCTTCATTTTTGGTGTCTTAAACAAGGCATATCTTGTCTTACCTGTTGGGAAGACTTTGAAGGAAACCCAGATTTAATATGTAGGGATGGCCTATATCTAAACAAATTCGGTAATAAAGTACTTGGTAAGCAGATTCATGATTTCATGCAGTCGCATTTAAACTGAATATGAGGAGGGGTGGATGTAAGTGCCCACTAGAAAGTACTTCCAAAAATATAAGCCCAGATATTTCATTAACTAGAGTCATAGAAACACCTAACTATAGATCTCCTAATAATACAAGTAACGATTTGAACATACTACTGCTCAGTGCTAGAAGTCTAAATAATAAAATGGACGAATTAAGATTTATATTATGTAGAGACAATATAGATATATGTGGTGTCTCAGAGACCTGGTTCAAGGATACAGATTGGGGTACTGAGATCTTGGGTTTTTCTGTATATCTTAAAAATCGTCACATTTCTAAAGGAGGTGGCATAGCTCCATATGTGAATAAACATTTGAAAGGCAGGCAAATTGCTCTAAATTTAGATTTTACCGTTGACCCTGAGATTATCTTAGTCCAAATTAATACAGACAAATTATTAACAATTGGATTATGTTATAGATCACCCAATCTTGATACCAGTTGTAATGATATAGTTTTTCAAAGTGATAGAACAGTTAGAAGACTATGAAAATGTAATTCTAATGGGGGATTTTAATCTACCCAATATCTGTTGGCCTACCCTTACTGGTAAAACTAATTTGGATTACAGATTCATTGATCTAACTCTTTTGCATAATTTGAATCAGATTGTCTTAGAACCCACTAGAAAAGAAAATATCCTTGACCTCATTCTTACAAACATTAAGAATACAGAAGAGTTACCCAAAGTCCTTGAACTATTAGGGAACAGTGACCACAATATGGTCTTCTGGGAATATAAAAAAACTTTAATTTTGTTAATTGTGGTGTCACTAGGATAAAAAAACTTTCCCAAAGCAAATTATGTGGCCATTAAAGACCACTTCAATAATTGGGACTAGCAGACAGAATTAAATAACAAAAATACTGAGTAGATATGGGCAGCTATTAAAAGGAACATTGCTCATTGTATTTACACCTGGGTGCCAGTAAATAAGAAATATAATCAAAATAATAAAAGGTTCCCCCCATTGACTTAATGGCAAAATTAAAGGATTAATAAGGAAAAAGAAAAAATATTATACTAAATATAAAAAAAAAACCTCTGAGGTGAAATGGCAAAATTATATCAGGTTATCCAATCAGTGTAAAAAAAACATCAGAGGAGCTAAACAAAATCTAGAATTAAAATTAGCTACTGTAACAAAGGACAATAAAAAACAATTTTATAATTATATTGGCTCTATAAAAGGTAAAGCCCCACCATTGGTCCACTAATCAAAGATAATATACTTCTAGACAATGAATCTGATATGGCAAAAGAATTAAATGAATATTTCCTTACTGTCTTTAAAGCTAAAGACGTCTTCGGATTAAATAATGTAGATGTCAATCAAACGTATCCCTTAATTACTTCTGACGAAGTTAATATTGCTATTCAAGCCACTAAAACCAATTCCTCTGCAGGCCCAGATGGGATTCCAATAATTTTCATTAAAGAATCGGGGTCAGTTTTTATGGATTTACTTACTTAATTATTTAATGCTTCCCTCGAAGAAGGCTACGCATTAAGAGAATGGACATTAGCCACTATTGTGCCTATATATAAAAGTGGAAATAGACAAAATACTGGTAACTATAGACCTATCAGTTTAACCTCCTGTATAGGAAAACTTATGGAGAGAATATTAAAAACCAAAATGTTAGACCATCTACAAAATATAGGCTTTCCGGACATTAGCCAGTGCGGTTTTGTACAGGGAAGATCTTGCCAACTTAATCTTATACATTTTTTCAACCTGTAAGTTTGGCTTTGGATCAGGGTCTTCTGGTTGACATAGTATTCTTAGACTTGGAAAAAGCATTTGATTCAGTACCTCATGGCATTTTGATTAAGGAGTTGGTAAAATTAGGTCTTAATGCTAACATAGTAAGTTGGATAAATTCATGGCTAACAAACAAAACAACAAGTTAGCATTAAATGACTGATTGGGGGGCAGTAATTAGTGGTGTACCTCAGGGCTTTGTGTTTGACCCCTTATTGTTTAATCTACTAATAGCCAGTATGCAAACTTCAAATGTATGGATTCACAAATATGCAGATGATAGTAAACTAGGTAGTATTGTTAATAATCCCAACGCAGTATGTTCTCTACAATCTAATCTTGATAACTTAGTTAAGTGGTTTGTTAAAATAAAATGACCTTTAATCCTGCAAAGTGCAAGGTTATGCATACAGGGAAAAATAATCCATTAGCAACTTATAAAATAAATAATAGTATTTTACAATCTACAAAAATCGAAAAGGACTTGGGTATTACTATAACACAAGATTTAAAGTTTACTTCACATAATAATAATATTATCAAAAAATGCCATGGTAGTCTCTCTTGTATTTGTAGACATATTAGGAGTAGAGAACCTGGGGCCAGACATTCAGAGCTTTGCCCCTGTGTTAAGTTAACACTGCCTGGTGTGCAAACTTAGCCTGGAGCACAAAGCAAGCTATATTCAAAAGGAATAGCCCATGGCAAACAGCCTCTGAATATAGCATGGGAAAGAGTCTGTGCAAACTGGGCTAGGAGTGCAGGGCAACTGTAATCCTGGAATCCGACAGCACTGAATATAGCAACCAGGAAGTGCAAACCACAACAACACACAGTGCACAGCGATGTTAGGGTAGGTAGAGAGGACCTATGTGGCCAATGTGTGTTCTGGCAAATGCAGGGACCCAGTACAGCTGCAGGCAGCAGCAAACATGAAAAAACAGTGATCATAACTGTATAATATTCCCCGAACCGTTAGCGCCGTGCTAACACATTAGTGCGGCTTTAATGCGGAGCAAAGCAGTTTGCCCAGTGCAAACACGTTAGCCCCGTGCTAAACTTTGCCATATTCAAAAGTGACATGCAAATGAGCCTACTTACAGTAGATCGTCTCTGGGCAAACAGCCACATTAGCATCTCATCATGCCCTGATTTGCATGCAGTTTGCACAGCATTACTGCAGGATCCCACAGCTCCACCTGTAGGTCAGTCTGGAGGTACAGGGGCTGGCCAGGTCCGACTGCAGCTCCCGCTGTAGGTCAGTCAGGCAGTGTGTGATGATAGCTGCAGGCTTCATGTAAACAGTACAGCATAGCATAGCATATCGTACCCCAGGAGACTACACAGCATAGGCACAGGTGGTGGTGGTGGTGCTGCATGCAACCTTCACACTGTAGGTCATGCTACAGTGCACAGCAGACACTACAGTAGGAAGAGGGCTGGTAGTGTGAGGGACACGACACTGCCTATGGTATGTAGGGCAGTGATGACCACTGCACTGTACACAGTGACAGGCACAGCTTGCAGGTAATTACTGACAGTGGACAGTACTATCACGCTGTTGTGTGATCCACAGATGCTGCACCTGTGGCATGGGATGCACACAGTGTCATGTACATGGCCAGCAGTGTGTGCTGTGACATCTGTACAGTTGTGTGGTAGGTGGCAGGGGGGGACATGTAGGATCCGACAGGCACACAGGTAGTGGCGTAATCCCACTACTGGTCCATTTTCACTGAGGAATGTGTCCCAGCCTTGTGGCCACACCTGGGCTGTGGTGAAGTCTGGCCACCCATACACCCTCCCCTCACTGGCCACCATGCCCACAGTGCTGCGTGTGTGTGCTGGCATCTGTTATGCACCACAGACATATGGTCTGCAGGTGTGTGCTATATGACCACACTACCATGCTGTCCCCTGTGGGTCAGATCACCTCTCACTGTCTGTGCTTGTTTCGGACTGGTGGCAGCTGCTGGCATCATGGTGGTACCATCAGTGAGCAGCATGTGTTCCTCCATGTCTGGCATTTTCTAAGTGTTGTACTCCTATGTTAGGGCTGCGCAAATCCTATGCAAGCACCGTGCAATGCACCAATGACGTAAAATGCTGTTTGCCCGTTTGCCGAGGGTTAAGACCAGCTTTTCCTAGACGGTAAATTGTACCACGCTTTGGGTTGCGCTATATCACGCTAAACACCTTAGCGCAGTGCTAGTCGCTGAATATCTCATAACGAATTTATTCATGTTCATTATGCCCCTTGCATATCATTATGCTTAGCCCGGCGCTACTGCTCTTTGCCTGCGCTAGTTGGCCTTTTGAATATGGCAGACCCATGCTAATCCCATGCTGTTCCCATGCCAACTGTTTGTGGACCATGCAAAGCTTTGAATATCTGGCCCCTGAAGTCTTAGTTCCATTGTACACCAGTTTAGTTAGGTCACAAATTGATTATTGTGCCCCTTTTTGCACGCCTACATCTACAGGAAGTACAACATCCTTGGAAAGGGTACAAATGCGTTTTACTAAAAAAATAAAAGGCCTAACTGATTTAGATTACAGCTCTAGACTTAGATCTCTAGGTCTATTTTCTCTCGAATACAGGGCATATAGGGGTGATATGTGCCTGGCGTATAAATCTATTAAGGATCCCTCCTTATGTGAGGCTCTTTGACTCTTAAAAACTATGAAAGGTTATAACACTAGATCCCATAATTTAAAGTTCAAAACTGTAACAAATAATACCTTTAAAATAAATACATTTTTTACTCAAAGGTTACCCTTTATATGGAACTCATTACCAACTGAGGTTGTTAACAGTAATAATTTGGCAACATTTAAACATAAGTTGGATGATCATGTGGGAGAAAAGAAATATAAATTTCGCCAATAGGCAACACGTTTATTATGGGATCCACACTAAACTTGTATCACATCTATGAACCTATGCACCTATGAAACTATGACACCCAGCTGCTAATTAAGAGGATAACTAAGTAAATGCCAGTGGGTGCAGCAAAGCCAATGGGCCCAGGAGTAAAGTACATAGCAGGCAATCCATTTAGATTAATTACCAGCAGCTGGGGTTGGGCTGCTACAGAAGCTGGACTGTAGCTAGACTGACTCACTGGATAATTGAAACATTAGGGCAGCAATATTAGATAAGAATTAAATAAATAAGGTAAAATACCTGTTTCTTAAGCCAGTAACTATTACTGCTGATAGTGACAGAAACCCCAAAAGAGCACAATGGAGGCCTCCAGCATACGAAGTCAGAGAGAAGGAGCAGGACAATGGGGAACAAAGCAGGAGGCAAAACCATGTGAGCAGGATGGCTGCAGGGCAAGGCAGAGTTACAGTTGGGCAGGGAATTGGCAATGGGAGCAAAGCGATGGCAGGAAGGGAGGGCCAGACCAGAAAGGAGCAACAAAGGGCAGGCACATGTCAGGAGACCAAGGATAGGGCCCCAAAGGAGCATCCTGAAGGCAGTAGTGGTGCACAAGAACTCAGGTAGAGCACTGGAGCGCCCCAGGGGAAAGGCAGCAAGAGCACTTCAGAGGTACAGAGATGGGACAGGAAAGGGGAGGGCAAAGATAACATGCACAAGTGGGACACAGGACAAGAGGAAAACCCCAGGAAGCAGAAGGGGACAGAGAAGAAGCAGAAGTGGAAAGGAGCGAGTGGGGGCAGGAGGGAACAGGCAGCAGCCACGGGAGAGCAGCAGTCATGGAGGGAGCAGGACAACAAACAAAGCAATGGGGCAAACAACATAGGAGAAAGGAGAGAGCAGGGAGAGGAAGGAGGGAAAACCAGATAATAGGAGCTGCCTGGTGGCCGGAGGCAGCAGGAGACAGAACAGAGACAGAACATGGGGAGAGCTCAGGAAACAGGAAGGGAAAAGAAGAAAAGCAGAGCCTCTGACCACAAAGAAAAAAATGGTCATGTGAATAGTGAGGGGAGCGGCCAATAAATGGGCCAAATGGGGGCATGGCCAGTTGCACCACCCCCTTGAACTACAGGCTTTAGCATTTCAATTCCTCCTTACACCCCTCCTTGATCTCTGCAACCACCCCACAATGAAGCACATGACCCACTCATCCCTAGTTGCTCTCTGTCCCTTCATGATCTCTGACCCCTCCCCCGCAACATGCCTTCATGGTCTGTATACATTTGCTGCTGTGCAGAAATTGCTCGCTCCTCCATTCTGCCCCAACCTAAAATGTTGCCATTCCCTGTAATTTTCATTTCCTGCTGTTCAACATTTGCTCTCTCCCATCTCACTCTATGATCTTTGTCCTCCATAATATCCCCCATTTCTGCTAAGCCACATTCTCTGCTGTTTGCTACTTGATCTGAATCTCTCCCCTCACCAATGTCTGTTCCCCTCATATTGCTGCCATTCTCTTTATACAGTAAGTGCTCTGCAGCACTTGCTCTTCCTCTAGGCTCAATTTCTGCCTTCCTTAAAATGCTGTCATTCACTGCTATTCACATTAGCCACTCTGGCACTTGCTCTGTATTGCTCCCCTCCCTGATAGCTGCCTTTCAAAAATGCCACCATTGTCCCTTCACATTAGCCACTCTGTAGCACTTACTCTCTCCCACTGCCCCTTAATTGTTTTGCCACTCCCAATATTTCATATTACTTCTTGTGTGCCACTCACTGTCCATTCCTTCTCTCTCTGATCTCTGTCCCCCCAATATACTGCTATTTTCCATATGTATGGCACACTCTCTGGCTCTATACCTGTTCTACCCCCTATCTGTCCCCCCCCCAGCATGCTGTCATTCTCTCTCTCTATATATAGATATATGTATATATATATACCGCTCTATGGCACTTGCTCTCCCCACAATCTCTGTACCCCAACATGCCCACATTCCTCATAATTCTCATTTCCTGCTCTATAGCACTTGCTCTCTCCCCTCTCTTCAATATCTACCCTTCCAAACTGACACGATAATTCATCATAATTCACATTAGTTTCTTCACACCACTTGCTTTACATCCATACCATCTCTTATCTCTGTCCCCTCACAACATGCTAACATTTTCCTTATACATTAGCTACATGCAGCAGTTGTTTTTCCTACCCTCCCTGATCTCTGCCCCACTAAAACCTTGCCATTCACTGTCATTGACATTAACTGCTCTGTGGCACTTGTTCTCTACTTCTGCCCTTCCCAGTATCTACCCCACTCCCAAATGTCTGCATTGTCCCTATACCTTAGCCATCCTGTGGCACATTCTCTCTCAGCATGTCTGCAATCTCTGCCCCTCACATATTCCTGTATTCTCCCTATACATTAGCTGTTCTGTGGCACTTCCACACTCCCACTGCCCCAGTCTCTGATGATTTATTTCTCCTCCCTTTTCCAATCACTGTACCTCTCAGATCCACTGTCATTCATGGTAATTCACATTAGCCACTCTACATCACTTGTTCTTTATCACTCCCTATCCCAATCTTTGCCACCATGCTGCCATAGTTCATATACATTACCTGTTACGTTCTATTGCTTGCTACCATTGTTTATAATGAATAATACTTATAACACATTTCTACTGTGTAAGTTCCTTTTCCCCATACCCTTCTCAATACTGTGCTGCAACATACCTGCTGTCTTTAGATTTACCTCTTCTAATTTGTATCTACATTTCCCATGTTGCCCCAAAGTTATTTGTTCTTATTTTTTTTCATCTCCCTAGTTCCTGCTTGAAATCTTACCTCCGCTGTTTTTTCCACATATGCTGTTGTTTACTGCTTTCATATGTGTTGCTGTTTTGAACTTTTTTCCTCAGGGAATGGCAAAGATCTTGCAGAAAACATTTAATTTTGCATGTGCATGATGCAGTGCTTGCAACTCATGGAACTAATGTATTCTCATAGGTCACAGAAAGCAAGTAAAACAGCTGTTCTAAGATATTCCTACGCTCGTTGATCACTTCAGGTAATACGCTGTGTTTGTTCCCCTGTGTTTTAAACACTAAAGCATTTTGGTCACTACAACATAAATAAACAAGATTCAACCCATATACTCCATGAACCACATGAATATGTTTGTTTGTAAAGCGCACAAATAAATAGGTATTCATCTGAATAGTGGGAGGGCTTGGGAGGGGTGCAGCATCCTCCATCGATCACAGCTTCAGAATAATGAATCTTTTTATTATTTACACACACGCTTAGCCTTTCTTCTCATTTTTCTTTCGAAGTTCTTGCTCAAGCACAAGTCAGAAAATATAAAGAACATTTTTTTCTGATGCAACTACTATTTTCTGCTTGAAATCTTATCTCTGCTTTTCATTTCACATATGCTTCTGTTTCCCACTTTCACATGTAACTGTTTTGAAATTTGTTTCTCAGGGAATTGCAAAAATGTCGCACAACCCATATCATTTGCAAACTTATGATGCAGTGTTTGCAAGTCATGAAATAAATTTACTATCATATGTGGTAAAAAGCAGGTAACACAAAAGTTCTAACATGTTCCTACACTTCTTTATCTTATGTAAGATACTGTTATAATCTGCTTACCTGTGTTTTGACAACTAAAAAGTAAACTATTTTGGTCATTACAACAGCAGCAAACAAGGCTCAGCAGATACAGTGCACAATATAAATATGTATATTGGCTTGTATAGCATCTGAATAAATTTGTATCAATGTGAGCAGTGACATGCTTTTGAGGACATTCCCCTTTTTCACATATCACAGTTTCAAATATCAGATCTTCTCTCTAGTCCCCCACACACACACATGCGCGCGCACTCTAGTTTTCTTCTCCTCTTCTCTTTGAAGTCCTTGTCCACTTAATTGTGCAATTCCTAATTCCTGCTTGAAGTTGTACCTCTGCTTTTTGTTCCATGTTTGCTACTTTCATGTGTTACTGTTTTGAACATTGTTTCTCAGGGAGTGGCAATGATATTGCACAATCCATAATATTTGCTTACTCAAGATGCAATGCTTGCAATTCATGGAATTAATGTATTCTTGTATGTGAAAAAAGGAAGTAAAACTGAAAGTTCCACTATGTTCCTACACTCACTGATCACTTTAGGTAAGGAGCTGTGTAATTTTGCCTAACTGTGTTTTGAACATTAAAAACAAAGCTGTTTGGTCATTGCAACATAATTAAACAAGGCTCAAACCATTTACTTCGTGAATCAAATCAATTTGTTTAAGCATATGAATAAACTGATATTAGAAAATGGTCTTAAAATGTATGTAATCTGGTTGACTGCCATGCATGCTGGGAAGCTACATTAACTAGCAGTTAGAGCCCTGGTAAAAACAAAAGCAAGGCATGCTAATACCATCACTGCTATCCTTGTGCCATGTTCCAAATTCAAACTAACAAAAAAAAAACAAATTTTTTATGGCTGCAGACCTTAAAGGAACAGGCTGCAAAATGAGGTACAGATACTGGAAAGCAAATACATAGGGGTAGTCAGTACCTGTGAATCCAGCTATGTATCCAAGTAGCACCCACAACCTCATTAGTCCAGCAAAAATCTGTTTAAACCTAATCTTAGCTTTAAATGGTAATATTTTACATTTTGGGGAAGAGTTGCCCCCTTGAAAAAATTCTAGATGTGCCCCTAGTGATCAACAGTGCAGAAAAGTATCACAATTCTGTGCACAAAATCTGCTTTGTATGGTGCAGAACAATACACAACTGCCCACAACTCAGGTAAGACACCTCACCTGGGAAACAGTTGTCCCCTTAAAAAAATTCTAGATGCACCCCTGGTGATCAGCAGTGCAGAAAAGTACCAGACATCTGTGTGCCAAATCTGCTTTATGTGGTGCAGAACAATTCACAACTTCCCATAACTCAGGTAAGACACCTCACCTCTACTGGTTTCACAGGACTACTACCTCATCACCCTCCTGATGACGCAGTCATCCTGTAAAACTAGCTGAGGTACCTTATCATAGCTGTGGGTGGTTATAAATTGTTTTGCTTCTAATAAAGTTGATTTTGCACACACAATTGTGATACCTAAGACTTAATATTTTACATTGGGCAGTTTGGGTGGTGAAGCCAAGAGTGCTGTCCCTTTGAGTGCATAAAAGTAGCCTAGCAGCCTGTTGCCCCTTGAAAAAAATCTAGATATGTCCCTGGTGATCAACAGTGCAGAAAAGTACCACAACTCTGTGTGCAAAATCTGCTTTATATGGTGCAGAACAATTCACAACTGTTCATAACTCATATAAGTCAAGTCACCTCTACTGGTTTTGCAGTACTACTGCCTCATCACCCTCCTGGTGATACAGTCATCCTGTAAACCTGGTCAAGGTGTCTTACCAGGTCCATAGCTGTGGGTGGTTGTAAATTGTTTTGCTTCTAATAAAGCTGATTTTGCACACAGAACTGTGATGCCTAAGACTTAATAGTTTACATTGGGCAGACTACGCAGTGAAGCCAAGATTGCTTTTCTTTTGAGTGCATAAAAGTAGCCTAGTACCTAGATACTGAATTAGATAAGCTACAGTAGCTGAGGTTTTGAATGCACATTCAGAATGCCCCTTCCCCTGGCATCCACAACAGGATTTATGCCAGCCACTGTGAAGTGACAAGTGGGGCTAATAGCAGACAGGGTCAGTTCCACCATTGGGATTAGCCCTGAAGCCAGAGGACTGGGTGTGCAACAACAGATGGGTAAAAAAGCTGTTTTAAAAACATAAACTGTCTCCAAGTAACCCTGGCTCTTCCGTACCACAGTTATAGTTCAGTCATGCTCCCCTGGTTCAGATTTAGGGAAATCACCTTCTGGCTAACCTCAGTGCAGTGTCTCACAGCTTGCTAACTTCTGTAAGGTACTAGAAGCTATAGTGTGGCAGAAGCATGTGCAGAATCTGGAAGGGGGTGTAGTCTTCCTCACAGCATCATCAGTGTGCTGACTCTTCTGCCCTCCCCTGTCAGGTGCTTCATGTTACTACTACTATGCCTTAATGGAGCTGGTGACCACAGGAGAGATAGCTGTACACAAAAGAAAGGAAGAACAGATGTGCAGAACAGCATGATGTAGTAACCTACAGAAAATTTCAAGTTGCAAAAATCTGAATACTTTAATTCAAGGCAGGTTACACCACAGGCACGCATTGCTGTGCACAGGGTCTTTGAACTTTGATGGAGCAGGTGCACTGTGGGAGGGTGAAGACTTAAGGTAGCAAGGATTTACATACTATTGTTCCCTCCCTAAAATTATAAATCAGAAGTCAGGAGGAGGGGAGGAGACCCACCATTGACATATTGGTCACAAAACCATGGGGGCTTAGGTGAGTTTAGAGGTATCTTTGACTTGCTGGCATGCAGTGCCAGGGAACCAAACCTATTTAACAACAACAACAACAAAATGATTGTGGTGGAGTGTGAGAAAAGATTGCATTGGGAAGAGGATGAATGACTTAAGAACTTACCTTAGGCTACCTGGGGAATTTTTTGGTCATTTATTTTTTTTAGGCCCAAACATGGAATCCTGAGAATCTACAGGGGCTCACCAACCCTCCCAGTTGCCTTGTAGTGTTGTGCTGCTAGGGATGTCTGATGTCTCTGCATGTTCAGCTTTCCCCTCTCCTGGAAGCTGTAGGCACCATCAGAGAAACTGATATTTCATGATGCATTCATGCACAGATATAGTGACTAGCTGATCAAGTGTCTGTATTTTTGTGGGTGGTGGTGGTGATTAATCAGGACAATAAAACATTGTATTGGGGCCTCTCCATCACTTCTATGTAGCACCACAGTGTCAAAGGTGTTGAGACATAAGCATTTGGTCAAATCACAGTCATGTGTTTGGAGGTAGGTAGGGTACCATGAACCAGCACTGAACTGCTAGCAGCTGGGAAGCAGTGACCACCATGACCTCAGTTTATCACATGGTCTCTACTTAGAGCAGGGTTGGGGGCAGTGAAGTGCTGCATGCCATAGTGCTGAGTTGTTGCCCCTCACATGCGGATACCCACAATAGGGTGAAAAAAAATTGGATGAAGGCGATCAGTGCACAGGAAAACAGGCAACAGCAAGATGTGTGCCTGGCAATTATATTCTGCACCTTGCTGGTTGAACTGCATGTTGGTCCAATTGCAGGGGGGCTTCATACCCACACCTCCCCTTAAGTAAATATAAACATCCACAGCCTGCCCTTTAAGGGATGGTCTTCAGTTGGGGCCCCACTTTCCTGTCCAACCACAATTGCCACTGTATTGAAGTCCAAGCCACCCAAATCACAGTCTCCCATAATGCCTCACCCACATTCTTTCACTCTAAGTCCTGTATCCATCTGATGGGATACACATTCTATGCAGGATCTTGCTACTTTCATATCTACCCTTAAAAAGCTTTTTTCATCATTTTAGGCTCCTTTCTTTTCCCATTTCAACTGCTGCACTGGTGGATGGCACACCCAAAGGCTAAACTTCCCTTTGCCACAGTGTGAATGTGAAAGGATTGACAACAGTAGAACTAGACTTACAGGTATGTAGATTGGTCTATTACTGCTCATTGCTTTAGTTATTTTAAAGGTAAATTGAAAATGTTTAAATGAGTTAGTTACAGGCTGCCTCAATAGTTCAGAGGCACTGCACCATGAGGTCAACCTGAATTTGAGAGTAAGCTTGAGTCTCCAATTGCTGGAAGCATGGGGAGGGAGGATTTGCCTTCCAACTCCCATAGCAACCCCAGTAGTTACCTAAAGAAGTCATCAGATGCATAGGAGATTTGAAGGTTGCAAGGAGGTAGATGAAGGGGAGGCTGCAGTGAGTGCTGGATGTGCAGTTGGTGTAGCTAGGGCTTTGAGGGAGAGGATTTTGTGTTGTCAGCTTTGAAAATGAGGGGGTGCTTGATCATCTGATTGAGGTCTGCTCTGCACTGAGACACATAGGCCAGTGCTCCTGCAAGGCAGTTTTCAGTCAGTCTCTCTGTCATGAATGGAGTGTGAGCCAGTAAGGATATTAAGTTTTTGGGATGGGATGGTTTGATCAGCTGACTGGGTCAGAGAACATGACTGGGGGTTATGGAAGGGTAACAAAGGTTACTGCAGGAAGTTGCTGCTTTCTGTTTGTTTTGTTTTATTTTATCCTCTATCACCATATGTATGTTGCTCTTACCTTGAGTTAAAGAGCAGCTCTGCACTTCAGTACATGATTTATCATAAATAAGATCTAGCTGTTTACAGTTTATTAGAGAATATTTTTTTAATTGTCAATGTTCCTTTCCAATATTTTCAGTACGTCTTGACAGTCCATCTGAAAATTCTGTATAGAAAACATTTGCCTCTCCCCGTTAACCTCACAATGCCTTGAGTTTTTGGTGCTCACCATGACAGAATGTGATATCACAAACAGCAGCAGTGTGGTTATCAGGGGAGAGTAAGATACATTTTGAAAGACTAAGTGAAAAAAGTCCTGCATTACAGTACAAGTCACATTAAGCTGTTCCATCAACTCATTGGTGTAGCATTGTTCAATGAGTTTCCTAATCTGTGCAGTGTTTAATTCAGTGAATTAGTAAAGGGTTAGTATTGGTTTGCAACTAGCTGTTATGTACTATAAGCTTTATTTTCAGCTGAGAGCTTATGAGTTTGATTTCAGAAGGCAGACTAAACAACTATTAAGGAATACTGTGATATTTATAAACAGTGCTCTTAAGGAATGCTGTGATATTTATAAATAATGCCATGGAAATGCAGCTATTGCCATTTCACTAAACAGTTACAAGTGAGTTGAATAAGCAGTGAAGGATGGTTGGAAAATAGTTGAAAGCTTCAACAGTTCTAGTTTCCACTGCAGTAGCATCACAAAAAAAATGCTATACCAGTGAGTTGATGGAACAGTTTAATGTGACTTGTACTGTACCTGCAATACTTGGTAGACCAATGGCATGGGGAAAATAACTAGAAAACAAAGTTAAAACACAATTGGTATAAATCTAGTGTTTTTAATTGTTTTATTGTAGTAGAGGAATGCTCTTTAACTATCTTTTCAACTTACTCCTATGCTGTATTGAACCCTGTGTATCTCCCTGCTCCCTATTTCTACTCATGCTACTATAAGTACCTCATACTTACCTAGTTTTATCTTCATTTCCATAGGGCTGGCCAGATGTTGGCTGTCTACCTTTCAGATAAGTACCTTCTTTAATTCTGACTACTATAATCTCTCCTCTAGGATCATAGAACCTTTGCAACTTCAGAACTTTCTCTGTGCTTTCCTTTTAGGTTCTACCAGAGTATCCCAAACCCAAAAGAACCCAACTCTGTGCACTGTAACTTGTACAGAGCAGGTAAGTCATATTAAATTAAGGCGTAAAAACTGAGTTTTGCATACTCTAGCCAGCAGAATTAGTAACTGGGGAAAATCCTCCAGAATGTTCAACTGTCCCAGTTGATGTACTTACCGAAGTGTTACCCTCTCCAGCACATGCCTATAGGGCTACCTAAAGGAAACTCTTAATAGATGTATACAAAATCTACTAACATTTGCTAGCGGGATAGTGACAGTTTTTACCCCAGCAAAGGAGGTGGGGTTAGTGTCAGGGGCTGGGGGGGCTAGTGTCTGGGAAAGGGAGGTGCTAGTGTTTGCGGCTTTGGAAGGTGGGTAAGCTGCTGTTAGGGGCTTTGGAGGGAGGGAGGGGCTAGTGTTGTGGCACATGGAGAGACAGTGTAGAAGGAAGGGTGTATGCATGCCTCTGGTGTCTGAGTAGGTGGTGTCCAGGAGGACCTTCCAGAGAAGGTGTGCAACAAGGGTATGGGTGATTCTCAAATGCTAAGGAAGAAGGGGTGTGGCTTCTGGTTAGCCAAGGGAAAGGAGGGAGGTGATATCCACAGAGATTAGAAAGTGGGGTACCTAGAGAGGGATGGGTGTTCAGATGGACTGTGGTGAAAGTGGTGAGGATTGGTGTGGCTGGGTTGTATCAGGAAGTGGAGGGAGGGGTTATTGTCTGGGTGATGGGGGAGCTGTAGAACTTTTGGTGACTGTGCAGAGTGTACATTAAAGAGGGCTACTGTCATGGAGGCTGTAAAAGAAACATGCTAGTGTCAGGTGCTGTGGAAGGAAGAGGCTAGTGTCAGAGGGGGTTGTGGAGGGAGGGGAGGCTAGTGTCTGTTAAAGGAAGGAGGTGTGGCTAGTGTCTGAGCTACAGGCTAGTTAACTATACAGATTGGGGGCACACAAAGTTCCACTTATTCTCAAAAAAATCTGTTCTATTGGTAAAGCACCTAAAGTGTCTTCCCAGTTTTTTTTTAATTTATTTATCAAAGTGTATCTGTTTAGCAGGTTATAATGGACACTATTATAATGGATAATCGGTTATAGTGGACAAAAATTGATTTCCCAAACCAGATATATCAAATCCAGTGAATTTTCCTCTAGTTATAATGGAGAGAAACATTGCTTATAATGGACACTTTGAAACTTTTATAGGTTTTTGTAGTGTATTTTTTTTGGGGGGGGTGCAGAGCTGGTGAGGAGATTTGGCAAATGAAGAATTTAGATAGAGCTACAGATACTAAATTTCTTACAAAATAATTCTCCACAAGCTATATAAACTTTCATTATATAATTACAATAAAAAGGAAGTGATTTTATTTTTTTATAAAAACTCTTACAGTACAATTGTCTTTGTTCTTCCTGTCCTAGAACCCCAACATCCAGCCACTACAGTAACCATCTTCTTCTTACTTTCTGCAATAAACTTCATAAAAAACTCATGTTCCCTGATATAGAAACATAGAAACATAGAAGTTGATGGCAGATAAGGACCGCAAGGCCCATCCAGTCTGCCCATTTCTTTTTCTACCTTATGAATGTGCCATAGGCCTTTGCTCTGTCAATGGCCGATTTATTCATACTCATCTGTATTGCTCCTTTATGGCTATCCCATGCCTGTATGAAGCACTGCACTGTATTCATATCCACCACTTCCTGAGGTAGGCCATTCCATGCTTCCACCACCATTTCTGTGAAAAACAACTTCCTCACATTACCCCTTAATCAGCCTCCCCTCTAATCTCATGTTGTGTCCTCTTATCCTGCTATTTTTCTTATATTGAAACATGTTAGACTCTTTCACCTTGTTAATGTCCTTATGGTGTTTGAATGTTTCAATCATATCACCTCTCTTCCTTCTTTGCTCTAAGGTATACATATTGAGTTCAGTTAATCTGTCCCCACATGTTTTCTGATGCAGTCCCTGCACCATTTTGGTTGCCTTTCTCTGGACTGCTTCAATTTGGTTAATGTCCTTGTGAAGATGTGGCCTCCAGTACTGCATGCAGTACTCCTGATGGGGCCTAACTAGTGTCTTGTAAAGAGGGATTATTACCTCCCTCTTCTGACTTGTGATGCACCTACTAATACACCCCATCATCCCCCTAGCCTTACCTTCTGCTTTAGAGGTCTGCTTGGATGATTTCAGGTCATCAGTGATGATGATGCCCAAGTCTCTTTCTTCCCTTGTGACTGCCAACAACTCCCATCCCAGCCTATAGCTGGCTTTAAGGTTTCTCTTCCCTATGTGCATGATCTTGCACTTCTTTGCATTAAACCCCAGTTGCCACTCTTCCGACCATTTTGCTAGTTTATCCAGATCTCTTTTCATTTTGCCCACCCCATCTGGTTCATCTACTCTGTTGCAGATCTTGGTGTCATCTGCAAACAGACAAACCTTACCCTCTGGTCCATCTGCAATGTCACTGATGAAGATATTGAAGAGGACTGGCCCCAGGAAGGATCCCTGAGGTACCCCACTTGTGACTTGCATCTCTTTTGACTGTATACCATTTACCACCACTCTCTGTTATCTGCCTGTCAACCAGTTTGCCACCCAGTTGAACAATGTCTGACCCACCCCAAGCTTACCCAGCTTATTAATCAGTCTTCTATGTGGAACAATATCCAAAGCTTTGCTGAAGTCAAAGTAGGCAACATCAACTGCTCCCCCTTGGTCCACCACTCTGGTTACCCAATCAAAGAAATCTATGAGATTAGTTTGACAGGACCTTCCTTTTGTAAACCCATGCTGTCTTGGATCCTGGGCATCTATGGATTCCAGGTGCTGCACTGTCCTTTCCTTAAGGAGTGTCTCCATAATCTTGCCCACTACTGAGGTAAGACTAACTGGTCTGTAGTTTCCTACCTCCTCCTTGCTACCACTCTTGTGGAGTGGGGTCACATGAGCCCTTCTCCAGTCTTCTGGGACCTCTCCTGTGCTCAGAGACTCACTAAACAGTTCGGATAATAGCTTTGCTAGTTCCACCCTTAGCTCCTTTAGTTTCCTGGGATGTATGACATTAGGTCCCATTGCCTTGTCCACCCTGAGATTATCAAGCTCTTGTAGGACCCTTTTTTTTGTGAAAGGACTAATGCACACCTCCCTTCCTCCCCCCGTCTCCATGGTGCAGAACTGTGGGCCCTGCCCTATCTTTTCTTCAGTAAATACTGAGCAGAAGTATCTATTTAGGATAGATGCTTTTACATGGTCCTCCTCCTCACATGCCCCCTTATCCCCTTTGATCTTAGCAAGATCCCCTCTGGACTTCCTCGTTTCACTAATGTATCTATAGAAAGTCTTGTTATCTTCTTTTACTGTTTGTGCTAGTGTTTCCTTGGTTTGGGCCTTTGCCTACCTTACTGCCTTCTCTGCTTCCCTTAGGGAAGTTTGGTATGCTTCCCTATCTTCCTCCTGCTGTGTTTCCTTGTATTTCCTGAAGGCCAGCCTTTTGGCTCTGACCTTTTCTGCTACTGTGTTTGAGAACCTGGCTGGGGTTACATCACCTGCATCTTGGGAATGTGTCATTAAATGCTAACTGAAATGATTAAGTTTAGCCAGTATGTCCCTTTGTGAAAAATTTCAGTGGTCCGAGGGTCAACATGGTCCATTCAGGTCAGTTAAACAATTTATAAACTTGTTAGTGGGTTTAATGCTACCATTCAGTTGTGTAGAGGTCAGAGACACTTGAGATGATGTGTATGTCGAGGTCTGACTAGACTACACTCTGTGTTAGAAGAAATAGATGGGCATGAAAATGAGGGGAAAATAGCAACTGATAGGCCAGAATGGTGCCCCAATTTCTGCAGGTCCTGCATCACCAAGAAATACAGTAGCAGCCACAGACACTGCCAGCTATTTCCTGAAATTTTTGTGATATTTCTAGAAATATCTCATGCTTTCTCCATTTCTACAGTAGGGGCAGCAGAGAGAAACTCTTTAGAAATTTCACGAAATATCTGGAAATAGCTGGCAATGTCTGTGGCCACTGCTGTACCATATTGACACCAGCCACCTAGCAACAGCATCCACCATCCCGGAGACTAAATGTGGACCTTCATAACAGCCACATATTCCCTCTATTGGGGGAGGCAGAAATGGAAGGTTCATCATCCCCATCCCCCTTCCATAGACTCTCATCAGCTGTGGTAACCCCCAAAGACTCTCTACCAGTTAGGTATGGAATCCTGTTGATGGTGAAGGGGAGTATAACAGCTGGGGTCTGATATTTAAATGTTTGCCCTGGTGCAGATCCTAGTTTACCCAGGCAAACTGGATTTTGCACTAATGAACTATATTTATAAGACATTATACGGTGCCAAACTAAGTGAATGTTTGGGGGGGGGTCAGTCCCAACTGTGTGGGGTGGTCTTCAGTGAAGTCACTGAGTTACAATGTTGTGACTGTTAGGAGTGGGGATTACTGCTGTAACTGCCTGTGGAGAGTGTCATCCATGTGACTTTAGGGGGTATGGGGGCAGTGCTGTCATGGTGGTGGGGTGTAGTGCTGTGACCAATGGGAATATGGATCTGTTCTGTGACTATCAGGGGTGGGTGCCCAGTGCTCTGATGTACAGTGGATGGTTTCAGTCATATGACTCTCAGAGGGGGTACAGTCCTGTAACTGTAGGGGGTGGAAGGGTCAGTACTGTGATGGTTAGTGGTCAGAGCTGTGGCTATAGTGTAAGTAGTGTAGAGTGGTGTGCACTGGAAAGGTGATGCATTAGCAAAGCAGCCAGCTTGTAATATGAAAAGAAAAGAAAGTTCAGCACTCATAGAGTCAGTGCAAGATTTAGTTTCTGGCAATATGCTGGTGTGCATCCACTAGCCCCAGTGCTTCAGCCCTTCAATGGGCTTTCCTCAGGGGGTGGATCTGAGAAATACAAATGTGTACCTCATTTATACAGATCTCTTAAAGTGTTATACACCACACACTAAAAACAATGTGCAAGTCAAGCTGAAAGCACATGAGTAACTTGGTTACAAACATTTCAGTACTCTGCTTTTTGTGTTTTGTATTTGACTGTCATGGTAAACAGTTAATGATATTAGTATACTATTTAAATTAAACATGACTCTATATCTGTCACTTCATTTAATTCTGAAACTTTCTATCTAAAGCAATAATTTTTTTTTACCTTTTACACTACATTATACTATACCCCTTTTGTATCTCTATCCTCTCTGTTGTTCCCACTACTGAATTTACTCCATATTAACCTTTTTTCTCTTTACTTTCACAGTCTCACAGGATGTGAACTCCTTACCCATCAGATAAGTATAACAATACATCTAACCTTTCTTATCCTTCCTAGTAGCTATCTAAGAACTGTGGATCCTTATTCTACAGGCCTAAGAAACCTCATATTTTTATGACTCCTCCCTCTGGCTCCATAGTACCCTGGTATGAAATCCTGTGCATATTACCTATACTTGGTAAGTTTACTGTAACCCCCATTATGGGAGGATTGTGTATATGTGTTAAGATCATACATATTGCAGCATTTTCCCCCCTCCATAAACATTTATGCCTTGCTAGTTGACTTATGCAGGCTGTCAGCCCTGTCCCCACCTCCCCTGTATGCCACTTCCCTGTCCCAGCCCACAGAGTCTAAAGTTTCCCATGGATTGCCCCCACCATGATGGGCCAGGAAGGGGAGAGCCATCCTCCTCCCCAAACCAGTCACTCATCTAGAACTGAGCCAGTCATCCAGGTGGTAGTGTGTGACTGAGGTAGGTGGGTAGCCTGTGCTAGCCATTTCCACATGCCCACTCCCATTGAATTACTGCCTTCACCTGGGGGAAGCAAAGGTCAAGTCATCATGCCTTCTCACCCAGGAAAAGGACAGCTATTTGACTTAACACTCAGTCTTCTTTCTGATGCTCAGCAACCTGAGCATGTTCCTGAGCTTGGGTCACTGATATAGCAGGAGTCAAGGCACACAGTGCCTCATCCCTCCATACCACTGTGACCTTATACTGCAGCAAGGGAATTGTTTGTTAACAGAGCAGGTGGTCAGAGAATGATGGAGCCACTGCACACCAGGGAATGATTTTTTATTAAAGGGCCCAGCAGTCAGAGGGTGGGATGTACCTGTGGACACCAGAGAATGTGTTAACTTTAACAGGACCAGCAATCACAGGGAACAATTGTTATTGGCAGGAAGTTTGAAAGAAATATTGAGCTGCTTGAGGTTTCATATAAAATCAATTTCCCTGTAGATGGCTCCTAATCCCCTTAAAATAGCATTATGCAGCCTTGTTGGCTCTGACCAGAGTTTGTTTTCTCAGGTAGCTAGCAAGTAACCCAGCTGATGGCTGCCCCCCCAGTCTGTGTCAGCAAGCACCCAATACATCATATTTAAACACAAAAAGAACAAGTCTGATTATTTTTAGTTAAATATCGCAAATGAAGCAGTTCCTGTGTATCTACATAGCCGCTAACAGCAGCCACAGTACTGTCGAGTCTCCCAGCTGATTGTTGATGCTGCTTTTGGTTTTCCACTTGGGCTCTCCTTTTCACACCCCTCAGAGCAGGCAGCAAGGACCGGGAACCCATAATTTTAAACAACAAAAACAAAACAGTAATACCTCAGTCCCAGTCCTCAGGGCAGGCAGCAAGGACAGGGAAACTTAAAAAAAAATCATGAAAGCCATTATTTTAAATCCCCAGGTCAGGCAGTGAGGAACAGAAGTTCCACAGAAATCACATATGATTCCAGTCCCCATAGCAGCCAGCAGGGACTGGAAAAAAACAGGAAACATAGTCTACATACTGATTCAGTCTTGGTCCACAGGACAAGCAGTGAGGACCGGGAAACTGTAAACAAACAAACAAAAAGAAAAAAAAGAAGCAGGGCAGGCAGTGAGTCAGAGGGACTACTTTACCCCCCCAAAAGACTAAAAATATAGTTGTAGTCATTTTTATAGAATTACTTTTATATTTTTTTTTTGTAATCCTATAAAAAAATGACACATGTAGCCCATTTCCTAAGTGCAATACTACTCTCCTGGGTGGGTGGTATAGGCAATACTAGCCCTTCCATGGGCTATAAGGCCCTCCTCCTAAGGCATTGGGCCTCATTACACCTCTGGGTGGTCCAGTATTGCCCAGTACTGCACACCCTGTTTGGTATTATTGCTTGCTCAGTCTGAACTGTGTGAGGACTTTTGTGGGTGTGCTCCTTATAAACCTATCACAGCTTCAAAACACTGAATTCTCCATGTTCTCGGCTTTTCTCGTCATTTTTTTTAAGTCCTTTCTCTGTCACAAAGATAGCAAATGCATGATAGCAGTTTTCTTGTGCCATTCCTAATCCTACTTAAGATTTTATCTCTGTTTTTTGTTTCACTTATGGTACTGATTAGAAGTTTGTTTCTCATGGAGTGGAAAAGATGTTCCACAACCCATACCATTTGCATACCCATGATGCAGCGATTGCAACTCATGAAATTAATATATTCTCATTTATGGTGAAATGCAAGTAAAAGGGATTTTCTAACCTGTTCTGACACTCATTGATCAGTTTCTTTATTTATTTATTAGATCATCAGTTTACAGATCTTTGAGTCAAATACTTATTTACAAAGGCACCTCATCAAGACAGCAATACATCACAGCAAACAAAACAGTACAGTACATAACGTTTAGTTATGGAGATGCTCTACGCTGATTACCTGTCTTTTGAACACTGAAAAGTAAAGCATTTTGGTCATTACAACATATGTAAATAACCAAGGCTCAACGCATATACTCCATGAACCATACAAAAATCTTTGCTTGTTAAAGCATTTAAATAAATTGATATTAGTCTGCACTGTAAAAGGGTATTTGGCGTGAGTACCTCTTCTATCTACTGCAGTTTCAAAATACTGAATCTTTTCCTCAATTCTACCAACTGTTAGCCTTTCTCCTCCTTTTCATTTTTGAAGTCATTAACCAGGCACAAGGCCGGAACATGAAAAGGTGGAGGGTTTTCTTGTTAACCCCGAATTCCTGCTTGAAATCTTATCTCTGCGTTTTCTTCCACATAAGAAACCATTTATTATTTTCATAAGTGTTATTGCTTTGAACTTTGTTTCTCAGGGAATGACAAAGATGCTGCACTGCCAATATCATTTGTATCCCCATAATGCAGCGCTTGCAACTCATGGAATAAATGCATTCTCATATGTGATTAAGTAAGCAATAAGGCACGACAGGGTGGTAGTTGTTATGTGATAACCACACACCTAGGTGCATGGTGAGGCACGAGGCCGAAGGCCGAATGTCCTTCCGCACCTAGGTGAGCGGTTATCACATAACAACCACCACCATGGAGTGTCTTATTGCACTTATAAAATGGGAAATAACTATGGAAAAAAGGACACTGACAAGGTGTTTATATTTTGAAAACGTTGTATCATTTATTTAAATACAGAATAGAGAATTAATTGAAACACTGAGATAAAATAGTCCCTTGGTAAACTTTTTGAATGGAAAAACTAGCAATTACCAACAACATTATCAAGCAACAGTCTACTTCTAGTTTATGAGTTGCACTTTACCATGGAATATTGGGTTTATGAGGTTAAATGACATGTTTTCTAATACTGTTGTTTCTCTGGATGGTGGCTCAGATGTGCTGGTGGTTGACTCTATTTCTGGTTCTGGTTTTCGTTTCTTGATTGAAGGGTCTAACTTGTGTATTTTTCTTGAAGATTCTGATCTTTCTGTGGTTTGTGCTAGGATTTCACTCCACTTTTTGCGATCTTCAGCAGAGGCACTCCAGTAACTTCTCAAGCATGCTTCGGTCTGTGTCCTGTTACTGCCGTTATTTCTCATGCTTGCAGTCCTGCAGTTGATAGTAGATGAACTGCGGTGGCTTGAATTGAGTAGTTTGTGTATCTTTGACTTAGATTACATTTCTTGCTCAATTGGGGCATCATGACTGATGGGTAGTTCACACCCATGAGTTCCTTGGCATACCAGATCGGACTGCTGTTTAGGTACTCCTGGTTTGGTTTGCTGGTGGGTGAAGGTAGAAAGCTGGTGCTCCTGGTGGTAGCTTGGACAGGTACAGCATAAATGAGTTCACTGGGCAGAGTGGGTCATCTGGTGAAGCATATACAAAGCCCCTATACTGGTCTTGGTTGCCATCAGTGTGACTTTTGTGGTTTTTTTGTTGCTTCGTTGTATTTGAGGCTGACATACTCAATACCATTTTCATCTGTGTCTTCTGAACAACTCTGGATGTAGGTCACTTTGTTCCTCTCTCCCTCTATGAGCCATGTGTAACTGTACATCAACCCATACTTTCCCGAACAAGCCCTGATGGTGTTGATGGTGACAGTATTGAAGAAGTCTTCAGCTGGTGCAGATCAATTCAAGATTCAAATGTACATGCTTTTATTGATATTAGCAATGTATTTGGGCACTTTGGGGCTGCCTCTTTTTTTTTTTTTTTTTTTTTTTTTTTGAAATTTAAGTTTATTGGTTTCCAAAATACAACCCAACAGAAAACACAAAACAGAACCAGAACAAAAAAAAAAAACACAGACCCAACCCCCCCAAAGCAAATACACAGCATATCCGTAAATACTTGAAAGAGAAAAATGACAAACATATCATACAACCAAAATTTCTTGAGTACATAACCCCCCTCCCTCCCCCCCCGGGTGCACCAACAAAGGCCGAAAGGCCCCTTAAATCTGGATATCACAGCCTATCTACAGTACAATATATCAGCTTGAAACATTCTAGATCACATAAGAAAAAAGAGAAACAGGTCTAGAAAACCAGTGACACAAAAGATTGCTATAGGTACTATACATATTATATGAGGGCCAAGGGATCGAGTCACCAAGTCTTATTGTTGAGGCAAGCATAAGGACTGGAGTTTACCCCATCTTTTATGAAACAGATCCATATTATTCTTAAAGCTGGCAATCAGATTCTCTGATTGAAGATACGACATTATCTCCTTCAACCAGTCAGCATATGATAGAACCAATTGGTCCTTCCAATGTCTTAAGACCAACTTCTTGACTGCCATGGACACTAAAGCCATATGGTATCTGCGCTCCACACTATCTACATAGGAAAAATCACCCAGCACACAGATTTTGGGGCAAAAGAACCTGCTCAGACCCAAAAGGGGATCCAAATTATCCGGATCTGGGACCACAGTGGGGCAACTTTAGGACATTCCCAAAAAATGTGAATTAGGTTGCCCTCGGCTTGTGAGCACCTGAAACAATCTGAAACAGAGGGCAACTTACGCTGAAAAAGTTTAACGGGAATATAGTAGAGATTATTTACAATATAATATTGTACTAACCGAAACCTATCTTGGGTATGATATCTGTGTAAATTAAGCCAAAAATTAGTCCAGAGCGGAACAGCCTCAGGGAGAAGACGTGTCCAAACCAAAGGACCCCCAACACCCTCCTGTGAGTTAAAACTCAAGAGATAGGAGTAGATTGACGAGATGGAGTAAGGCTGAGAAGCAAGGCTAATAATATTTGAAAGGAAGGGGTGCACAACCGAGTGTCCAACCGTAGTGCCAAACTTGTTACCCACCAGGTGCTGGAGTTGGAATACCTTAAAGATACCTTTAGTTGGTATATCAAACCTCATTAGAATATCATCCAATGTAAGAAGCGAGCCCAGATTAAACAGGTGTTCCACCTGACATCCTTAAATTGTAGAGCCATTTTGGTCCTATCCAAGAATTCCCCAGTCTGATATTGGGATTTAGAACTATTGGCTGTCCTAAGTCCGTAACATTGGAGATCCGAAAGGACTTAAGACACTGCACCCACGTTCTAGAGAGCCTGTCACAGTGTCATCTGAAACTAACTGTGAGAGAGCTTTCAAGGGCAGATAAAACAAGGTAGATATGTCTACCCTAAGTTCAGAGAGAAGAGCCCTCTCTAACTGAAGCCAGATTGGGCAGAGGCTCTCTGTGTTCATGGAGAACCATCTCCCTAACTTAGACAGGTGGGCAGCCCAATAATATAAAAGAAGATTAGGGAGCCTTAAGCCATCCCTGTCCTTAGGGAGCGACAGGGTAGCATAAGAGCGTCGCACTCCCTTCCCCCGCCAGATAAAGCTGGAAAACAATCGGTGAAGCTGATGAAAAAAGGAAAGAGGGACCCAAAGATTGGTCAGATTCAGTGGATAAAAGATCCGGGGAATAACATTCATTTTTATAATATTTATTCAACCCCAACGTGATATGGGAAGGGCTGACCAGCGTTGCAAATCCTGGCTAATCGAATCTCTGACTCTGACCAAGTTTAATTTCTTCAGAAGGGAAGGGTCAGTGGAAAAGTGAATTCCAAGGTATTTAATTGATTTGGAGGTCCGTCTCATTCCAAAGGAGAGAAAGTCTTGTTTATACGTAGTATTATTTAAAGGGAAGATCTCACATTTAGAGATGTTTAATTTGTAACCAGAGAAAGAACTAAACTGCATGATAATATCAAGGGCTGCCTTTAATGATGTTACCGGATCCGTTAAATGCAACAGAACGTCATCTGCATATGCAGACAGAACAAGTTCCCTTTGGTGAAGCCTGATACCTCTCACTTGAGGAGACGACTTGAGTTTAATCAGTAAAGGCTCCAGGTATAGATTAAATAATAGAGGGGAAAGGGGGCAACCCTGCCTGATACCAGCAAAAAGACGGAAAGAGGAAGACAAGACCCCATTGCAGTAAATCTTAGCGGAAGGGCAGCTATAAAATACCCGAGTCATATTCAAAAAAGAAGTCGGAAAACCAATTTCCTCCATTACTGTCCATAGAAAGGACCAATCAACCCGGTCAAATGCTTTCTCAGCTTCGAGAGAGATTAAAGCAACCGGGCCTGAGGCAGTCCGGGCATACTGAGAGATGTGCGACAAGGTCCTCAGATGATCTGCCGCCGACCTACTGGGAACAAAGCCAGTCTGCTCAGGGCTCAGAAGCTCCAACCAGATCTTCTTGATCCTTTCAGACAATATTTTAGCTAGAATTTTGATATCATAATTTTGGAGAGAAATAGGGTGGTAATTAGCCGGGTCGGTGGGGTCCTTGTCCGCTTTGGGAATTAAAACTATAGTAGCCTCAAATAAAGCAGGATCGAGCTCAGAGGAGACCGGCAGCTAATTATATAATTTAAGAAGAATGGGAGTCAAATCTTTAACAAAACTTTGTAAAGTTTGCGAAACCATCCGGTCCGCGCCTTATCTGAGACCAACGAGCAATGGTATTCCTTATTTCTTCAGCTGAAATAGGGACTAATAAACTCGCTTGTTGAGACTCTGATATACGGAATACCTATTCCTCTTATGTATTCTTTGACAGCTGCAATAGGATGAGATGCGGGGAATAACTATAAAAGGCTGAATAATAATCCTTAAAATATAGCAATATCCCTAGTAGAAAACAGTATTGCCAGATGGGGAGGACAAGAAGGAATGACCCTCGAGCTCTCAAGTGCTACTTAAATGCAAAGACCAGTAGCTTACCAGCCTTTTCACCGAGATCCAGATATTTAGCCTGAGCTTTCATCAGGCAATATTCTGTTTCCTCCTTCAGGAGGTCCGAATATTCGTTCTTGGCCAAAAAGGAGCTCTTTAAGATCTGATACCGAAGAAGTTGTCAAGTAATTACTTTCTAACTCCCTAATTCTGCTTACCAGAACCAACAATCTGGCTAACCTTGTCCTCTTCCTAAGGGAAGCCATTTTAATAAGATCACCCCTGAGATAGCACTTCAGAGCTCCCCATATCATATCGATCCTCGGAGTGGAGTTCAAATTATCGGCCAAAAAAAGAGATATCCGGGAGCTAATTTCTGAAACACATTGGTGGTCTTTTAATAACTGAGTGTTCAACTTCCACATAGAGTCATGAGAATAGTCAGGATTTAGGGACATTTGTATCCAAACTATAGCATGATCCGACACAATGATCGGCTCAATACCAGACAGGGGGATATTCGGGAGGAGAGAAAGACTAACTAATACCATATCTAGTCTTGATTTAGTACCATGTGATTGGGATTGGAAGGAAAAAGCACAACGGGAGGGGTTGGCCAGGCGCCAGGGGTCACCTAGCCCCAACATCGAGGTCATTTCCCAGAAAGCTCTCTCTGCGCGGGGAGGCGTTTATCCTAGGCTCCCTATCCAGAGTCGATGAAAAGAGGCATTCCAGTCCCCAATATCACTTTAGCAGGCAAAAACTGGCCAATTTGTCCGCCAAAGTCATAAAAAACTCAGGATTCCCCCCCACCGGGCCATACACAGAACCGAGAACCACATTCTCTCCATTGAGAGTACCTTTCACTAGGACATATCTCCCTTCTGGGTCTGAGACAGTTAAATCTTTCATAAACAAAACATGCCTTTTGAGAAGAATTGCAACCCCTTGCTAAAGCAGGAGTTTCCAGCAAGATAAGATTGAGAAACCAGATCAGGAAAGCAACCTAGCCTCATCATGACATAAATGTGTCTCTTGCAAAAAAGAATATCAATGTGAGCAGTGAGCAATGGTTAAGGCCTGTGCAACCATTTGACCCGATCCCTGAGCCTCTAACATTCCAAGACACTAATTTAGTTGTGTTAATAGCCGTTTAAAAATATAATAAACCAATCAGATACCCAGACAGAACAATTATCACATACAAAAGCAAGGTGCACCCCCCATATACAGGTCTGGAACCCAGTATCCCAAAGTAATTTCACCCAAACGTGGGACCCAGGCCAAACAGAAAGAGTCCCGAGACAATCCCCAAACCTTAGGACCCCAAAAACATGTTGAACTATCGAGACCCCCAAAATAGTCTATCTGAACAGACCAGAAATCAAACAGAACAATTGAGTCATGAACTGTATCTCCCTCCCCCACCCCACCCCACCCCCCACCAACCACAATCTTGAAACTTATAAAGAAATCAGGTCTAGGAAAGAAAACCCCCCAACAACCAGAAATCCCTGTGACTTAGAATACCATGATCTAACCCCTCCCCATCCGACAGCCCCCATTACAAACCCCAAGATAACTATGTACATCAGGAGGTCAAGCAGAAATACCCAAAATATAAGCTATCATCCATAGGCTCGAACCTCCTAAACCCCATGTGAACCCCCAACCCCGGAACCAGGAACAAATACCCAGATATTCCAAACGTCAGGAATTGTCCAAAGGAAAAATGACCAAAACTGTTACCAGCCTATCCCCTTCCATCCCAGCCCCGAGCAGAGGTTAGCCACCCCAGTACCTGGCTCGCAATTCCCATCCAGCGAGCAAGCCTGCTAAGTCCCCCCAACGCCACTCCCTCCCCCACCCCAGCCCCTCCCCACAGTATTTCAGTGACAGAGCAAAAAGAAAGAAAAGAAGGACATGAGGCAGGAGGAAAACAGCACATATTTAAGGAGCAATAGGAACACCCTAATCTCAAAAGAGAGATCCATCTTCAGCGAGCCACAGCAAGCCCTGCACACCCCAATCGTCTTCCCATCAAGGCAGCATTAGCAGGGCACTTACCCGAATCTATACAGCCCATAGAGGAGATAGGATTCAGCCACCCCGACGCCGATATCAAAGGACAAAAAGGAATGGGCACAAGAACTGCCTGGCCACAGGTTGCTGATTCAGAGGGAACCAAAATACCAAGGGACCCGATACGGTCCGTCTCACAGGAAGTTCCCACCGGGAAACTGCTACTATGAATAAAGGTTCCCCCGCGGTAAACTTACACGAAAAACGGGAAAAGAAACCCTGCGAGGAGTTGACCTCAGCCACCACGGCGATCCAGAAACCCAGAAATCAGCCAGAGAGGGCCAGAAAGGGGAAACCAAGGCGACCAGAAAGGAAAAAGAACAAGCGACAGAGACACCAGAGAAAAAGGTTAGTGAAACCATAGCATCCCCCTCGCGCGTCAGGCCCAAACAACCAGGGAATCCAAAAGAACTATCAGAGGCAAAATATTAAATTAATCCATGTCAGCTCTAGTGCAGCAAACCCAAAACCAGGGAATAAAGTCCTTCAGCCAGGCATTTTAAAAAGTTCAGGTAGCTTGCTGGAGAGTTCTTTACGGGCAGCCTCAGGGGTGCTGAAACTCGCAGACAGTCCTCCAATGGTCAGTCTTAAGGTTGCAGGGTAGGTCATTTGAAAAGGAATCGAAGCAGCTAGCAGTTTTTGCACCACAGGATGATATGCAGCCCTTTTCTTGCAGATTTCTTTAGGTAGGTCTTGGGCAATTCGGATCTTCGAGACTCCCCATAAGATTTCTTTCAGTTCACGGGCCTTCAAAAAAACGTGCTGCCTCTCAGTATAACTCAGGAATTTAATTATAATAGGACATGGAGGAGATCCAGCTGCAGGTCTGGAGGCTTAGCAGGCGATGTGCCCTCTCCAGGGTGGTGGGAGGCATTTATAGGGGAAGGACCCACCACTTTGCACAAAACTTTGCAGGAAAGCCATGAGGTCTGGGCCTTCTTCGAGCTCAGGTAGGCCCATAATTAGTAGGTTATTGCAGCGATTACGCCCTTCCAAATCCTCAGTCTTAAGTTGTAACTTCTTCACCTGCTGTCTTAGTTCACCTATCTCCACCTCTGCCCTTGATCTCCACTGCTCCGATGAGGTAACTCTTACCTCAACATCTGAAACTTTCCTGGAAACTGAGGAGAGATCATTTCGCAAAGATTTAAGCTCTCCAGTCAATTCCTGAGTATATCTTTAAGAGGATTAAGCTCTTGGAGAAATTTATCCTCAGTTAAGCGGGCCGAATGCAACATCTTGTCTCCTCCTCGATCCGGTTTGGTGGGAGCCTGGTTTCTCTGTTTCTTGCGGCCTTCTGGGGATGCAGGAGGAGGTGCTTGGTTAAGGCCTGTTTTCCATCCACCTCCATGCGACTTAATCAGCATTTATTTTCTTCCAACAAGGTCGCTAAACGATGGCTGATTGTTGCTCCAATAATATTTTGGGTAAATTATTCCGAAAAAATTCAAAAATATATTAATAAAACCTTAATAAAGGTGGTCAGAGGGGGGAGCTCAGTATCTTAGCTGCTGTTCAGCTGAATGCCATCACGTGACCTCTCTTGGGGCTGCCTCTGCCTATTTAACTGTGTTTTCCCACCTTTTCTTTTTGTTTATAAAGTATTACTGTATTGCATACTTTCTTCATTCTGTTTTTTGTTTTCTGTTTTTCCCTGTATTCAAGACATAGAATGTTTATCATGGAATGTTTACCATGGAATACAGGGATTCAAAATTCTGATCTGTTCCACTTGTAGAATGTTACTCTCCTGACATTCTGTACACACAGAAAACAAAGGCCTGTTTTAGAGCCACATACTCAATTATTTCACTGTCAGGGCAAGCAGAAGAGATTTCCCTGATGAGCAGGTAAAGACAGAAGGGGGATTTTTCACTGTTAGTAAAGAAACAGTTGTAATGAAAACTATAAATAATACTTAATGTTTCTAATTTGTTTATGTATGTAAGGAGAGTGTGATGATCAGGGAAACAACATTTAATTAATTTGTTTTATTTTTTATTTAAGGTAGTTTTATTTTTAGGGCCCAGTTGAAGGTTTTTACACTGTAAAGGTAGCAGCCATGTTTGTGATGGAAGACCAGTTCAGATTGCAGGGGGTCTGATGGAAGTTAGTTCTGGCTGTAGGAGGACTGATTTGTTCATTGTGTGATGTGGTTTAGGACCAGGATGACTGTGCGTATAAAGAGATTTAATGTACAGTCAGCTGATGTCTCTTGGCCAATGAGATTTCTAGATTTTTTCTTGCCATTTTATAAAAGTAAGTAAAACAGGTGTTCTAATGTGTTCCTACACACTCTGATCATGTTAGGTATTGAGCTGTGTATCTCTGCTTACCTGTGTTTTGAACACTAAAAATAAAGCATTGTGGTTATTACAATGTAAATAACTTGGTTCAACAGATATATTCCATTAATTAAGATACAATAATCACCTGTAAAGTATGTTGATGAATTATCAGTATTAACTCTCACATGACTTTAATGGGTGTTCCCCGTTTTCACCTATTACAGTTCAAAATACTATATCTCCCTTATTCCACTCACTCTCTTTTTCCTCCTTTTCTATTTGATGTCTTTGTCCAAACACAAGGCTGGGAATTGTTAATGTATGCTTGAAATCTTGCCTGTTTTTTGTTTCACATATGCTACTGTTTATTACCTTCAAATGTGTTACTGTTTTGAGCTCTGTTTCTCAGGGGAATGGCAAAGATGTAGCAAAACGCCTATCATATGCATACCCATAATGCAGTGCTTGCAACTCACAGAAATACTTTATCATAAGTGGCAATAACAAGTAAAACAGATGTTCTAACATGTTCCTACACTCACTGGTCACTTTGGGTAAGGAGCTGCGCAACTCTGCTTACAATAGCTGTTTTAAACACTAAGAATAAAGCATTTGGGCCATTACAACTTAAATAAACAAGGTTCAACAGATATACTCCTTGAGTTAAAACACAATAGCTGCTTGTAAAGTATGTAAATAAATTAGTAACAGTTTTTACTTTACAAAGGGTTTTAGGGGACATGCCCTTTCTTCACATATTTAATTTCCAAATACTGTACATAATATTCTCCCTTATTCTACTCACTCTCCATTTTTCCCTTTTATGCCCTTACCCAATTGCAACCCTGGAATCTGCAAGGCACAGGTTTTTCTTGTGAAACTCTTATTTCCTGCTTGAAATCTTACTCTTGCTTTTTGTTTCACATAAGCTAATGTGTAGACACAAAGAAACATAGAATTTGACAGCAGACAGGACCTCTTGCCCCCCCAACTCTGCCAATTTTTCCTTACATACATGATCACTGTAGACCCTGCTTTTTCTATAGCTCTTTATCCCCCACTTCTTTTCCACTATGATTCCCTTGTGTCTTTCCCATGCATTCTTGAAAGCCACCACTGTTTTCACCACCACCACCTCCACTGGAAGGTTGTTTCAAGAATCCACCACTCTTTCTGTGAAGAAGTATTTCCTCACATCTCTCCTGAACCTTCCCCCTCCAGCTTCATAGCATGTCCCTTTGTTCTTGAGCACTTTTTTTCCTTCAAAAAATACTTCCTTCATGCACCTTATTTACCCCACTGAAGTATTTAGCAGTCTCTATATTATTCCCCCCCCCTTCTCTTTCCAGGGTGTACACATTGAGGTCCTTAGTCTCTCCTTGTAGGAATTTTAATGCAGACCCTGCATCATTTTAGTTACCCTGTCTGTACAGAGGCAACACCACCTTCTTCTTTCTGTTGGTGATACCCTTCCATATATATCCCAACATCACACTAGCCCTCCTGACTGCCATTTTGCACTGCCTGACTAATTTTAGGTAATCAGATATGATTACCCCACACGGTCTCTTTCCTGTTTGGTAGTTGTAAGTAACACTCCACCCATGTTGTATTCAGCACTGGGTTTCTGTGTCATAAGTTTATTATTTTGCACTGATTTGCATTAAAACAAGCTGTCATACTCTTGACCACGCCTCCAGTTTTCTCAGGTCTATGCTCATCTTTTGAATACAACCCCAATAGTGTCTACCTTATTGCAAATGTTGGTGTCATCCGCAAAGAGGCAGACCTTCCCTTCCAGATCCTCTGCATTGTCCCTTATAGAGATATTGAAGAGGACCAGTCCCAGCTTTGACCCCTGAGACACCCTGCTAGTCTTCCTCTCTTCCTAGAAGTGATGTTTTTCTATGCTGCCATGCCTGCCCCATTTGCTCTCAAAGCAGATCTGCTCTTGGCATAGTGGTCCGAGAGTTCAGCAGCCTCTTGCACCGTTTTGGGATCTCAGTCCTCTAGCCAGGTTTTTAGCTCTGCTGGGCATGCCCAATAAAACTGTTCTAATAAAATCACATTTTCAGTTTTATCAACAGAGTTTTCCTCAAGTTCCTTACCACCAATGTTTTAAAAACTGACATTATTTCATGGCTAGCTCCTCATAGCTCATGTCAGGGCTTCTCCTGAGCTTACAGAATTTAGCTCTGTATGATTCAGCAGTTAAGTCAAATTTTTTTAACAGTGCAGTGTTTAGTTTGCTGCAATTATTATTGTCCTCATTGTCCATTTGACCCAATGCCTCCCAAGCTTTCCCGATAAGTTGCGGGGATAGTTGAAAGCTCCAGGACTCTCTAGGAATTTTAGCCTGAATACAAACTTTTTCAAAAGAATTTAAAAAGGCATCCATATCCTCCCCCTCTTTAAATTTGGATATTAATTTGGAATTCAGTTTGTAACCCTGTCCTGCAGTCCCAGTTACACCTAAGCAACTTACCTACTCTGCTGCCGCTGGTTGGAATTGTAGCTTCTCCTGTTCATGTTGCCTCTGGTGCTCCTGCTCCTCACGGTCTGCATCTCAGCATGCTCACTCCCTCTTCTCCTCTGCAGCTCATTGACACTCACGCTTCTCATGGTCTGTGTCTCTCTGTTCCCACTCTGCCTCTCAGCGTTCTTGCTCTGCCTCTCATTGTTCCCACTGTCTCTTCTCCTGAAACTCCAGCTCCATCCTGTGCAACTCAATTTGCAGCCTGAGTACCTCTGGATTCAGGGTACTGGTGACCTTCCCCTGCTGCTGCTGTGGCCCTTCACTGACAGTGTCCCTGTTGCTCTTCTCTTCGGATCTGGACACTGCACTGTCCACTAGCCCTGCCACACTTGAGGTTTGGTCCTTTCCAGTCATGGTCCGTGACTCGCTGCTCTGGGTATCTGCTATTATCAGGGCATCTATGAGGTTTTGGTTTTTTGGCTGTCACCTTGAACAGACTCCTCTGTCCCCTCACAACTGCTTTAAGTAATCTACAGAGTGTCTGCTGTAGTTGGAAGCCATCTTCTTCCCTGACTACTGCTACTCTGACTTGCACTTTGGAAAAAAAGATAAATGGGTAGGAACTTGACTGTATGCCAAGTGATATAGTTCTGTTTCCTTTTTAAAATAAATAACTGCGTTTTTCTTTCTTTGCAAGTGAGCTTATGGTCTCAAGCTGACATGCTGAACAATAAAACTTGTGATACCAAAATTATGTCACCGCTGCCAACAAATCTGTCACAAACCCACCTAGCAGGTCAGCCCTCTACTCCCAAAGTGCCAACCTCTAAGCGCAGTCTTGTGAACAGTTTAACAGAACAAGGTAACCCTCTTGTCTGTTTTTATGGGTTTGAATCAACCTTTGGTCTCAAGCCTTGGAGGGATTCAAACTGTGAACCTCTTGCTAGCATACCCAATGCACACGCTCAGATATATCTGTCTTGGGGGCCAGATATTTTTGCCTACAGGCACCTAACCAGGTGTACAAAAATGAACCCTTTAAAAACTTTAATAAAGACCTCAGATTATTCTTACCTTTTTCCAGTTTGGTATCACCATTCAAGCTTATGCCCAGTGTCTACTGTAACCATATATACTCTACTTGTAAAGGAAATAAATCAAAGACAGACCAAGTAAGCTCTAAAAGGAGTTTTACTAAAATAGATAATAATATGTAAAACATACAATACAGAACTATTATATCACAAGACATACAAATCTTACAATAGAACAAGGTTTTAAACAGTGCGATTCCTACTACAGTAATTAGATTTGTCTCTTTTTCTAAATACCTGTCTAAAGTGCTCCCAGATGTTTCTTTATCAGAGTCTAGATAAAAGTGTCTCTGAAGGAAAACAGAATAATGTTTTAAAAGCTGGTTTTCCCCACCTATTTGCATGAGGTCACCTAGCTCCTCCCTGTCAGAATATATAAAAAAAATCTATATAAAAACAGGATGTCTTTTCCAAGTATTAAATTCTGCAACCTCAGCATAACTCATGTTCTTTCTTTCAAATGACATCTCTTTGATCTAGTGATCAAGTTTCCCTCTCACACAGACACCAAAGCATTTATGATTTTGCACTAGTGTACAAAACCTGGTTTCTTCCTCTTGAAAGTCGTAAAATGGTTATGCTCAACTCAAGCCTCTGCCAGCCTGTACATAACTTAGATAAAACAGGAGATCTTTGATCAAGGCCTGCTCTACTCTGTAATTAGCTTCTGGCCTTCCACATAACACCTTGTATCTAAAACCTATGTGTGTGTGTGTGTGTGTGTGTGTGTGTGTGTGTGTGTGTGTGTGTGTGTGAGAGAGATCTCACATGCTGTTTCAGCCTTTCTCATGGGAGACAGTTCATAACACATTTTTTATTTTACAAAAATTCATATAGCACTCAGAACTGGCTGTCAACATCACACTCTCTACTTCAGCCTGTTGGGGGGGTCATTTCTGCCTCCCCAATCCTACAATCACCTCCTTAGCTAATTTAAATATTTATCAAAGTAACATTTAAACCATATACTGAGGACTGTGGATAGATGCAGGCCATCACCCCTGTATGGGCCCTTATACCTTTAGGTGGGTCCCTAGTCCCAAAGTAGCTGAGCCCTTCTCTCTGCACCATTCTTTCAGCCATGAGTTGAAGCTCCTAGTGTGGTGATCCATCTTCTCTTCCTTGTCATAGGCAGGTCACACCTCAGTGAAAGCCTCTGAGTGCACTGCCTGTCTAAGAAGCTTCCCCAGCTCCCTACACTCCCCCTGTAGTATCTCAGCTCTGTCCCTAGACAGGTCATTAGTCCCCCGGTGGACAATAACATCCAGCTCTCCCTCCCATCCTGCTACCCTCATGATTTTCTGGATCTGCTTAGCATTACTCTGGCCCATGGTGCCATGTTGGCACCTAACCTGCCTCTCCCCACTTCCTATTCCCAAATCTATCACACTTATAACTGAGTCCCCCACCAGAACTTGCTTCCTCCTCCTTCAGGGTCCTCTACCACCCTCCTTTGGGTATCCAGTATGAAAGGACCCTATATCTGCCCTGGGCACTACCATGGGTGCCTCTTCCTGGCTGTCCCATCCCACCAGAGGGGCATAGAAATTATGTAGTAGTATCAGTTGAGGAATGTGCCTCTTTCCACCACCACCACCCTTCATACAGAAGTACTAGTTGAAGAATGTGCCGCTGTCCACCACCTTTCCAGAGCCCACCATAGTCCAGCCATTCTTGCTCCCTTGCACCCTATGAGGTAACAGTGGCAGTCTTGGTAGCCCCATGGTGCGGGAAGAGGTCCCCTGAATGCTAGCCAACTCAGCCTGGAGTCAAGTAACCTCCTCTCTCAACACAGACAGATGTGCATGTAGATGGGACAGCACTGCAATATCCAGAAGGTCTTTCTGAAAAGTATCACTTCACAGCCACTGAAATGCACCACTCCCAGCATTCCCAACTTCTATTCTCACTGTGTTCCTTGGAACTACTTTTGTAACTTTACCCAAATAGTATGTTTCTGGCTTCTCTTTTTTTTTTTACTTGTTTCTATTTGTATACTCTGTACCTTGTTCCAATCTCTTTATACTCCTTCCCTACATAGGGTGTTGCCCCATTCCCAGTTTTGGCCTATTTTTTACCTTCTGCCCTTCTAGCAGTAACTGTTACACAGTAGTGAACAGGTGCCTTACCTTAGTCAACCAGAAGAGTCTCCTGCTTCCTTGCTTCCTTCTGCTGATGCCTGTCAATGCATAAGACACTAGATACCTGTTCCACTCCTTTGCTGCTCTACTCACTCACTGAGCATTAAGGTACAGTATGTGGGACACGTTGGAGGGAGTCATTTTCTTGTGCTCTTATAAGAAGGCACTAAGCTTCTGTCAGCTTCACTCCCAATTACATACCTGATTCATAGGGCTTTCTGAATCTACTCAGACCCAGGATTAATCTCCTGAGCTAGTTTCCCCCACATCACCTTTTACAAGTTTAAAGACAGGTTTCAAAGTGCCCCAAACATTACCTACAAATTTCATTTTTTTATCCTCACTTACCCAGCTAGTTTTAGTATGAAGAAAAATATAAATAAACATAAATACACCTTTAAGGTAAAGGTAAGTGCTTTCTTTCATCTCTGTTAGCAAAGTCTGTTCTTTCAGCTCAGGGACCCCAACTAATTTGACCTTTAAATCTGCTGCCCTTTGTTAGAGAGCACTAAGCCAGCTTTCATATGTGTTACTGTTTTGAACTCTGTCTCTCAGGTAATGGCAAAACTGTTGCAAAACCCATATAATTTACATACCCATAATGTAGTACTTGCAACTCATGGCATTAATGTAATCTCATATGAGGTGAAAATAACACAGATGTTCTAACATGTTCCTACACTCATTGATCACTTTAGGTAAGGGCTGTTTAACTCTTCTTACCTGTATTTTGACACTAAGACTAAAGCATCACAGTCATTACAACTTAAATAAAATGGCTCAAGAGAAATATTCCATAAAACATGGGAAAAAATTTGCTTATGAAGTATGTGAATAAAATGTTTTCAGTCTTAGAGCAGCAGTGCAATGAAAAATGTTTTCCCAAAAAAAGTTAGTTTTAGCTACAGTTAAGAAACATTATAGCACATCAATCAAATGTGCTTGTCTAGGTACCTCCTATGCTGTGCATCATGAGTCTTTTTTTAAATTTTTTTTTTATCCTAACGCTTGCTAGGTCTACCATGCTATTTCTATGAAAAATGTGGTGGCCATCTGTTTTTCTGAGAAAAAAAAACCTCTAAACACTTATAAACTAGTCATATTTTGGTGGAATTAAAACATTGTACCACCAAATAAAACTGGAAGACATCTGAAATCTTTTATAGTGAAAAATAGGTAGGGTCAAATTTTTGCCCAATTTTGTTGCACTGCTGCTTTAATTCACAGAAGGCTTTGGGAGACACGCCCTTTCTTCATCTATTACAATATCAAATACAGTGCATGCCGCTTATAGCAGACTGAAATGTTAAAAATCATTTTGTCCGCTATAGGCCTTGTCCATTTAATTGAAATAAAATAAAGTTTGCTTAAACCTGAAAGAAAAGCATTTGCACTAGTCAGATGATGCAGCACAGCATTGTGATTGCAGTTCTTTTGTGATTTAAGTTTTGTTAGCTGTACAGGCATCCTGTGCATTTCTGTGTGGTCATTAAAACATAACTTTTATTAAATTGTTAAAAGCAGTAAAGCAGTAAGATATCAGATGCTGTAGTTTAACTACCGTGCCTGCTAACTCTCTTGTTCTGTCTGTTCCTGTTGTCAGAAGAACTCCATGATTTTGATCTGCATCAATTTATTTTCTGCGTATCTCTGCCAGTGCTTGTTAATCCAGACCATCACCTCCCAATCTGGCATTAGGTCTTCCTATTGCTCCTTGGCACATCTGAGGGTCAGGTGTGCACTCTGGACATTGTGCACAGAGACTGCAATCTCAGGCTCATCAGCCAAGTCCTCGCTGGCCTCCTCATCTACTGCTGTGTCCTTAGGGATAATTCCTAGCACAGCATCAGCGATGTCATCCTCTGGCTGATGCGGGTCTTCTCCACTCAAGGAACAAATTATGTCGAACTCTTTCAGTGTAAGGCCTGGTGGAGGGGCAGTGTCTTCCAGGTCATTGTCCAGCTCCTCAGTGTTCTGTTCAGGATTAAGTGGCATAAATCCTGATTTTTTGAAGCACTTACAGATTGTATTTGAAGTTACACAGTACCAAGACTCACTCATCAAGCGGGCAGCATCCAGTAGGTAAGTTTTTTCCATCTTTTTTCTCCTTTTCCATTTGATGTCCTTGCCTAAACTCTTAATTTCTACTTGATCTTACTACTGCTTTTTGTTTGACATATGCTACCATTACTCATTCATATGTGTTACTGCATTAAACTCTGTTTCTCAGGGAATGACAAAAATGTAGCAAAAGCCCTATTATATGTGAACACATGACATAGTGTTTGCAATTCATGGAATTGTTTTCTCATAAGTGGTAAAAAGTGAAAACCATAAAACAGATGTTCTAACATGTCCCTACACTCATTGATTACATCAGGTATGGAGCTGTGTAACTCTGCTTATATGAGTTTTGAACACTAAGACTATGGCCTTGTGGTCATTACAAATTAAAGAAGGTCACACCTGCTTCCTGGAGATAAGGAAACTCACTCACCAGGACCAGTTTTAATATTTTTATTTTACCTATGATATTTTAGTATTGCATGAAAGTCAGACAAGGATTCAGGATGTGACCCATGTCACAAGCCCACTCCTGTGGGTCATGATTCTCTGTGTCAAAGTGAATCCATCTTGTGATGGCGGAGGTCCAGGATACCCTTCTCTGTCATTTTAGCATGCTCTCTGTCTCACAAGTGAACATATGCCAGATGATCCCAGGGCACCCTCTCTTCATGCAAGGGGTTGCAAATACAGTCTTGAGTCTGTGTTCCTGGGATAGAACTCTCTTGGCCACTGCACAATGAACCAGAAAAGCCACAGGTGTGTATAGGTTTTGGGGGCCCTATACACCCTATTATGTGTCTTTTCCCCAGAAATGCAGAGCTTGGTTCAACACCCCAGACTCTTTCTGAGACCCTTCATATTTCCCCCCCTCCTTCCATCACACAGTGTTTCAATTGATTCTTTCTTTTGGTAGTATTTTGGCCCTTAAGCAATCACACAGACATACTGTAGTTGGAGCAACCCTTACCAAGGCAACTCACACAAAAGACATAGGCAGAATTATTTTTAAAAAGTAAGCCAAAAGCTTTACTAATTAATTAATAAATGCAGTAAATAACATAAAGACAAATAATTTTAGACATCAGTTACAGGATATTGAAAATAAAATGGAAAATATACATAAAAACCTACACTTTTAAATGCTGAGATTAAAGTCTACCTCAAGTCCTTAGTTGTTTAATCTTGAAGTTCAGAGTCTTAGTTGAAAACCTTGGTTCTTGGTAGTGCAGAAGAATTATTGAAGAAATTTCTCTGCTTCCCTAAGCAGGCAGGGTCCCCAAATGCAAAAAGGCTAAAGACTCTGATACAGTCTTTGCACCCTTGTTTTATGGGCTTCTCAAAGGGTAGGTCCTGAGGACAGTGGCTTGCCCTGTGATTGGCTAGCATTCCATCTCTATGGCTACACAACTAATCAGCGTTTAGTATTTTATTACAAAACAACAAATGTGTATTCCTGAATATGAGAGAAAAAAAGGTGATCAGAGGTCAGCTAGTCTAAACCAGAATTCTAGGGAAAAATCCATCTCCCTCCTTGGAAATGGCTGTAGTTAAGCTCCCCTCAGTACAGCCACTTACTTAATTAGTAGCCCATTCAGTGGTAATGAAATTATCTCAGGGCAGACTTGCAGAGCCAAAAGGAATCCAGAGCGAATGGCACCACTGGATGTCCTGGCCTTTCACAAGTACAAAGGATGTGCCTTGCTTCCAGCTCTGCTTAATTATTGTTTTGTCTCCTTTTAAATTATTTAATTAAACTCCAGTCCCTGACCAGCAGACGCAGATTTTTCTATCAATCAATCAATCAAATCTTTATTTATTCAGGTGAACATCGTTGAGCATAGCTGATTTACAAGATGGACCTGATAAGGTCAAGGTTAACAATTGATACATATTCAGATAAGTCAAAACACATATATACAGCAAGAAAAAGGCAGAAATTTATTAAACATAATAGTACAAGGTAGGACAATGAAGGCAGACTAGGGACTCTAATATATACAATACATAACAACTATGGGGTATCATGATATACAATCAACACATGGTTCCTAGAACTTCCAAGGTCCCTGGACAGGCCAATGAAGACAAGGAGACACAGTGGTTGAAGTGACTGAGGAGTGATGATCACAGCTTCTGGTGAGTGACAGGGTAGGAAGTGGTTGGGGGACTAGCACAGGGGCTGGGGCTAGTAAAAGAGGTGTGTAGGAATGATAAGGGCTAAGGTTGGGGCAGGAATGAGTGGGTGAGGAAAATAGCCAGGGGTTGAGTGATTCTGTGGAGGTAAATTAGTCAGAAACAGAAATGTGATAATGTGAAGGCTGCCTGAGAGGAGAGCAGTGGAGATAATGTCTAGTGAAGTGAATTGCCGTTAGGGTGTCTGACAGAGGTAGAGGGTTAGGAATGTGATAAATTAGAACTTGTGGAAGCAATTGCATTTATCTGGGAAGAGACTTAGGTAAAGATGTTTGAAGGATGCTAATGATATCCAGTTAAACAACTTCAGGGTCTTTTGTAAGGTATTCCATGATATAGCTAGAGTATAGCCGATAGCAGATCTCCCGTGTCGGGTGTTGACTTTAGGCACCTTGAGCATGATGAAGTTGTGGCTTCTTAGTGCATAGGTACTAGCTCTGGACTGAGCGAAGCAATCTAGAATATAGTTAGGAAGCTTCTTAGTCAATGCTCTGTAAATCCAAAATGCAGCATTTCTGTTTCTTCTGAGATGTAGGGACGTCCAACCGACGGCAGCATAAAGAGAGCAGTGATGGGTGTTAAGTGGAAGATCTGTAATGAACCTTAGTGCTCTGTGGTATAGTGTGTCCAGTTTACTTAAGTAGGAGATGGGGCAGTGACTGTAAAGAAAATCTGCACAGTCAAGCACTGAGAGAAATGTGGCCTGAACCAACCTCATCTTGGAATCTCTGGTTAGGAAGTGCCTTATTCTGAAGAATAAACCAAGTCTTTGTCGAAGCTTTTTTAGAAGTTCTTCAATGTGAACTGTGTAGTCAAGCCTACTATCTATCCACACACCCAAATACTTGAATTTCTCTACATAGTCCAGGTTTTCTTCTAGGATAGTGGATAGCTGGGGGAGGTTGTTTAGTGAGGAGGGACTTGTGCGGCTTTGGCTGGAGAACAGCATTGCTTTTGTTTTCTTTGCATTTAAAAGAAGTTTCTTTTCCAAAAGTTGATGTAATAAGAGAAATTCTGCTTGTAGAATTTCACAAGCTGTAGCAGGCGAGGGGTTGCTGACATATAAAACAGTGTCATCTGCAAACAAGTGAACAGATGCTCTGGTAAGGTTTGAAACAATGTTATTAATATAACACCAAAAGGATAGGGCCCAGAATAGAACCTTGTGGAACTCCTCTTAAAAGAGGTTTTAGTGGAGAAAGATCACCTTCGGCTTTCACTTGTTGTGTCCTTCCAGTGAGATAACACCTAAACCAACTAAGGGAGGATGGATCCAGGCCTATGGAATGCAAGGAGGAAAGTAGCAGTTCATGGTCCACCGTGTCAAAAGCCTTGCTTAGATCTAGGAATACAGCACAAACACTATTTTTTTTATCCAATTCAGTTTGCCAGTCATTTGTAACTTTAGCCAATGCAGAAATAGTACTATGCCTAGCTCTAAACCCAGATTGTGCTGGATTTAAGAAATTAGTTTCTTCGAGGTATTCTCTTAGCTGGATGCTCACTAATTTTTCTAGCAGCTTGGATAGCACTGGAAGGATAGAAATTGGTCTATAATTGTTAAGTTCCATGGGGCCCCTGATTTCAATAGGGGAAAAACTTGGGCTGTTTTCCATATAGCAGGAATAGAACCAGATGTCAGTGACAGATTAAAGAGATGTGTTAAGGGAACTGCAAGGATATGTAATGCAATCTTTAGAAAGTAGGGGTCAAGGGAGTCTGCACCTGCACTTTTTTTGATATCCAACTGCGAGATTAGTTCCTCCACTTGATTCAACAGAACTGGTTTGAAGGAGAAGGAGAAAACCGGACTCTGAGACCCTGTGTACTGGGAGCTTAATTGTGCACGTAGCAGGTTAGCTGGGGAGGAGTCGAATGCAAGGCCAGCAATTGTAAAGTGGTAATAGAATACATCCAGTATTTCCAGCCTGTCTGAAATTATGCCTTCACTGTGATGCAGTTGGTTTGGTAGTGCGGTGCTTGAGTTTTGGCCTACTGTACCCTTGATAGTGCTACAGAACTTGGCAGGATTGTGGCAGGAGGAGTCGAGCTCAGCCCTATAATAGGCAGCCTTTGCATCCTGTACTTTCCTGGTACAACTATTTCTGGCTTTCTTGAATAACGTCCAGTCATTTGGGTTCTTGGTCTTCCTCGCCTTTTTCCATAGTTTATCCCTTTCCAGCAGTGCAGTTTTAAGGTCAGCTGAGAACCAACGGCAAGATTTGTTTTTTATTCAAACACAAGTGATTGGTGCATGAATGTTAAGGGCATCTATAATTATGCTATTTAACACCTGATGTGCTTTTTCCACAGAGTCTGCTAGGTAGAACTCTTGCCATCTGGAAGAATGATTTAGATCATGCAGATAAGCCTCAATATTGAAGATTTTTTTGGATCTCCTCAGAAGGAATTTAGCTGGGGGGGTTGGTTTGTTGGATGATCTTACACCAGCAATAAGGCAGTGGTCACTTATGTCACTGAAAAGCACTCCAGTGTGCGTGAATAGATGGGGTTTATTCACCAGTATGATGTCTAGTAGTGTGCTGTTGCTCAGGTTCTTTTGTTGATTCTTGTTGGTTCGGTTATCAGTTGTGAGAACCCATATGTGTCATAGAAGGATACTAAAGGTGCTGCAGCCTTGGATAGCCAATTTAGATTTAGATCACCTAGGATTATGATTTCTTCAGTACCTGACTTGAATAAATTCCCCAAGTGGTTTAGAAGTTTGTAGTCAGCTGAGGGGGGCCTGTAACAGCCAATTAGCTGGAAAGCTGCCTTGTTGGAGAGAACCACTCTGATGGATAGACATTCAAATTCTTTGGACAGGGATGTTGCATCTGAGCAGGTTACAGTTATACTAGATTTTACATAAATAGCCACTCCCCCGCCCCTGGTCTGGTGATCTGCTCTGAATAATTGGTAATTGGGTAAATTTATGTCTCTATCTGCTGTGGTGGGTTTGAGCCAAGTCTCGGACACCACTAGAAAGTCTGGCAAGGTATGGGCAACCCAGGCTTGTATCAGCGTAGCTTTTAGGAGGCTGCAGGCATTGATATGTATAAAGCTTAGACCTTTGGCTGAGGCTAAGTCTGCTGGTGAGGTAATGCAATCAGGGGGCCTGGGTTAATTTCCACATTTCAATACAGATCAATAGAAAAATAATAGATTCATAAGGGCTTCAAGAGATAAGATGAAGGGACTGACTTTGGCCCTCTGATCATATTCAGGGGCTTCTGTTTAGAGAGTATTCCAATCGGGGATATGGATTCGTGCCAATTCACTGAATAGCAAACAGGTGGACAGGCATAAGGGGAACTGTATACCCAATAATGGAGCACCGAGCGAAATGCAGACAGGATAATTTGAGTTCCTCCATGGAGCTTGACCCCCTGAATGTGATGTGGCACAGGTAAGGCATAAATGAGGGTCCGGTCCTTCTTCAGTAAGGGTGAAAGAGAGAGACTAGAAAAAAGAGTTGCATTCTTTAATGTGGAAGTGACTGGGGGGGTATCATTCATGATGAACACCATGAACAATAGGGATAGAAATAGCCAAGGTGATCCCCCCATTGTGGAGACAGTACAGGTGAATGAATCCAGCTAGTAAGTGACAGCGTAGTTATAGGGAGAGCAGGAGGGGTAGCAGCAATGGAGGACTACTGGTTGGATGACACAGCAGGGGCAAGAGCCTGATTACTGGCTAGCGTGGCAACAGGGCGGAGATGCAAGTCTCGGGAAAATGCCTATAAAAATAACACTCAAGGAGGTAAGGGCGGGTGGGCACAAATTTTGCGGCTTTCCCGTACCTTCCCTCACTGTCTCCCCAGCTTCCTGGTCCCTGAAGGCAGCCAAGCGGTTGCCGCTCACCCGCTGGTGGAGCATGGCTCCGGTCGCTCGACTGAGGGCTTCAGTCAGGGAGCTTCGACTGGGGAGAGACAGAGGAAGGCACAGTGAATAAACTTATAGCAGGAACAAGTGTTCTGCTCGGCAAGGTGACAATAATTAGCACAATAAAAGGCTGTGGGGGGGCTGAGGTGTCGTAGCGTCTGGCCCACTTTAAGTACAACTAAAGGCTGTAATCACTCAAACACAGTGCATCTAACAATAGCCCAAAGGATTCCCCTTAAACATGAAAACAGCTCTTTTTTAGCAGTAGTAAACAGAGGATCAAAGAACTCCAAAAAAACAGTTTTAGTAAATACCATCTATGCAATGCAAGTCAATGGAGCAAGGGGGACCAATGGGATGCGAGGCCTTGAGGCGCCAGCTTTCCGATTGGCTTGCAGTTTTCCACGTACCTTCCTCGCTGTCTCCCCGGCTTCCTGGTCCCTGAGCGTGCCAAGCGTTGCCGCCCACAGGAGCTGCACTCCGCCGGGGCTGGACTGAGGGCTTCAGTCAGGAGCTTCGTACATCTAGGCAATGCAAGTCAATGGAGCAGAGGGGACCAATGGGATGCGAGGCCTTGAGAGCGCCAGCTTTCCGATTGGCTTGCGGCTTTCCCATACCTTCCCTCGCTGTCTTCCTGGCTTCCTGGTCCTTTCTGCCCAGTAACAAGAATTACAACATCATTCCCCAGAGCCTATGTACCTTGTACCCATGATCCCTTGCAACTTGGCTTTATCATGGCCTTCCCTGGTGTATTATATACATAAAATAATATGAAATTTGACCAAAACAATAAGGTATCGCTCCATGCCACATCCTGTGCTTCAGGGCTATACAGTTACTCAACCCAGTATTTCTATTGGGCCCTTTTTTTTTTAAATTAATTCTTCCTGCTTTTATTTTCTTTTTTGTTTAAGGCATCTGTCCTAGTTGTTATTTTAAGGAGAAATTGTCCTACTTTTGTGGAACCCATACCCTGTCTATGCAGGGATCTTTCATGTTCCTTTTCTGTCAATTGTCAGTGAGTTAAGAACATGTACAGTATTTCCAACTGGCAGGCATGGGATAAGCAGGTTTCCATATCTGAAGCAAACTAGAGCCACTAGGACAAATAGAGAACTACAGGAATGGGTAAAACATTGTAGGAAACTTTTTTTTAGAGATAATATAGAATACTTAAAAGAAATAATAAGGATTAAGGACTCCTTGATATAGGTTCCACTTGTAGAGGCATTTTCTATGAAAGAAATTAGCTATGCCTTGGATACATGTGCCCTACACAATGACCCAGGTCCAGATGGTGTACCAATCAATGTATTTTGTAAAATGAAGGACTTTTGGCATCCTATTTTATATAACAACTTTAACATAGTGGCAGGTACTGGAATAATCTCAAACTCCTGGCAAGTAAATATAATAATCACTATTTTCAAGAAAGGGGACAGGAAAGATGCTGGATGTTACAAGCCAAATAGACTAATAGATTGCAATCAAAAAATTCTAACAAAAAATCATAAACACTAGAACTATAAAATGCATAGAGGAGAATAATTTACTAGATGAGGCGCAAGCAGGATTTAGAAATAAATACTCCACCATAGACCAGTGTTTCATCCTTACCCACCTAATGTATAAATATAAGAACATCAGAAAACAAAAACTTTATTGTGCCTTCATAGATTTGAAATCATCATTTGATGGCATCAATAGAATTAAGTTACGGGGCACATTGGAAGCACTGGGGGTAGAAATAGCTTTATTGAATATTATAAAAAGACTGTATTAAGACAACTATACACAGATTAGATACAGTTCTTGGGGAGAAAAAAATAAGAAATTTCCATCTAACATGGTAGTAAAACAAGGCTGTACTCTATCTCCCTTATTATTCAATATATACATTAATTGAATACATACACATATGTATAATGCAGACTTTCACACACCACTGGTTGAAGATAAAGCCTGTCCAGACCTAGCTTATGCTGATGATGTGGCATTGTTTTCTACAAGCTAGTTGGGATTAAAAAGGATGCTGTCCAAGTTTTATAGGGAATGTAATAATGCTGAACTACAAATTAACTATGCAAAAACTAAGATCATGGTCTGTTGCAGAAATAATAATAATTATAGATATGTAATAAACGGAAATTAATTGGGGTGGTGAATAACTTTACATATTTAGGTATTACTATAATAAAAGATTTAAAATGGAATAAACATATAAGAGAAATAGAAGGTAAAATTAAAATATTTCTGCCAGCTTTAAGCAGTTTTGTGTATAAATATGGAGTTTAATCAGTGGAAGATTGCTTGAAAATCATTAATGCAAAATTACATAACCAGATTTTATGTGGTGTTGAGATATGGGGAGTACAAAACAGAATATATATACTTGCATATCTAAATACATTTTACAAGAAAATACTTGGATTACTGAAAAGCACTCCCTTATTCATGGTAACGGTAGAGCTGGGATATCACCCTATTGAGTGCCATATACAGGACAGACTGATAAATTACTGGTTTAAGGCTTACGGTATGGAAGAGTAACAACTTCCAAGATTATGCAAAGAAGAAACTATGCACTATTTAGAAGATAACATGTATTTTCTGAGTATGACGATTGTTGATAAATATATAATGCCATATGGCCTGTTATACTGTATAGCTGATATTTTTACAAATCCCCCATTGGTAATCAAATCACAAGTTAAAACTAAAGTCATGGATATTTTCAGACAGAGGGGTGAAGAACTTTGTAAACAACACAAAATGTGCAAATGGATGGCTAAAAATATGAAAAACAATATCATGGAATTATATTTAAAAGCAATCAAAGAACCACACAAAAGGAAACCTGTAACATGGTTTAGATTTGAACTGTTCACAAGTAACTGGCTCATTAATTTATATAACTAAAGTAGCCTAGAAAATAGTACATGCAGGTGCAGTAAGGGAAAAGATGATATTACACATCAAGTGGTCCTGTGTCCACTTTGTGAAAAGGATAGAAAGAAGTATTTGGGAAGGATCCGCAGCACATTAGAAATGTAACTATACTATTTAGCTTAAAGTTGGACCAACATAACATTCTGTGGTGATTTGCATATGCAGCCCATGATGCTTTGCATTGTGGGGGCATGTGTGATTTTGTATTTAGCAATATATTTGTTAAAGACAAAGTCAGCTGAGGTACTGAAGGCTATGGCTTCATTTTTTAGGGTCTTAGAAAATAAGAAACTTCATATACAGAAAGCAGCAAGAAGTCAGGAAACCCCACAGGAAACATCAAATAATAGTATTCTGTGAGGGAGAGATTGATGAAGAGCATTGTATTGAGGGGACTTGCAGTTTATACTGTATTAGTAACATTATCTCTATACTTGAAAGAAGCAGTCAGTATAGCCACAAATGGAACTCCAAGAACATTAAGATCCTTTTGTAAAAGCAATATTAATTGGAAATGTTTAAATATGCAACTGAGTATGGGAATTAACTTTCATAAGGAAAGAGAGTGTTTATATATATATATTTTTACAGTCATTGGACTACATTTCTTTCAGATAGGAGACTTCAGGCTTGAATACACCAAAGGGCGTGTAGGTAACCAGACCCAAACTCTGGTGTCCTAATTAAATTTTGGTATCCCAAAATTAGCTAAAACTCTCTTTCAATATATAGCAGCACTAAATTTGTATTTAATATTTAAGCCTACATTATGTGCTTGTATTTTAAAATGGCATTTATGTATATTGCATAATGTATTTTAATTGTAAAGACATTTATGTCGAACAATAAATTAAACTTGAACTTGAACTAGATCAAACTAGATTGATACAATCAGGACTGGTGAGTCATGCCAGAGCAGTGAGCCAGGACACAAGTTGTGAAAATATAGTTTATTCGGCCACTTGGGAGGTATGGATGTATTTTGTTTTTCTGTGTAACTGTGCTTTCCCGATCCCTTTCTCTCATGTCACACCTGGAAATGAGTCTTGGCTCAATGTGCTCTCCCAGTCACAAGTTTTCAAATTAATAAATGAAAATAAGAACCTGTCCATATTTTACCTATGCTGTCTGACCAATGTAGGCCAGCTTTCACCAACTCATTTGGTATAGTCTGGTCTCGCTGGGCTGGTTTTTAGCATGTTTGAGGCAGAGGTGAAGCATGACTAGAGTATCTGTGATTAGACCAGCAACTGTGGCAGCAGGATTGGCTATTTAGGATTTTTGCTGATCTGTTCTGCTTCAAGTCTGAAAGTTTGATTTTTACAGTATTCACTTGTAACACTTACCTCTAGCAATCCGATGGTGTTTCTGATCACTAGACAATTTGCAAGGACCACAAAGGGATTCAAGCAGATCACTGTCTGTATGCTGGATATCATCTCATCAGTGATTAAATTGTTTTGTGGTCTGTGCTGGTCTTTGTCCCTCACCACTCACTGCTGACACAATTTGGATCCAAATTTGTTTATGCTCAAAAAAATGTAATCTGTTGGCACAAAAAAGACTCCCTACATTCTTGGTCACTTCATGTTTAAGTGTACTTATCTTCTGTAGCAACAATGTGGGTGCAGGACCCTGACATTCCTTACCAGAGTCCAGTGAGCTCTGTTTCTTGACAGACATTGTCATTCAGATAGTAGATGAATTTTTAAAATGACTTTCCTAGGTTTCAGAAAAGTTGCTGACTCTCTGCCATGCTTTCCTTCCCTCTTGCTTCCTCAGAGATTATGTAACACTTGCACTTAAGTGGAAAACTGAAGAATTCTAATTCACTGATAATATACTCTAGTTTTTCTGCACATTTCCAGTAGTCTGTGACTATAGCGATCGAGATTGAGTGCCTAGAATAATGGTGACTCAGTGTTGGTGACTGTGATCATGGCTACTCAGGGAGGAGGGCGACTGACTACTGCGTTTGGTGAAAACCATGATAGGAGCTAGCGGGTATATGTGTACGCATGCACCCATGTGGGGAGAGGCAGGGGAGAGATGGCATGTGGGAGGGGTTGCCGTGAGCAACTGGTGAGCTAAATTGCTGGTGTTGTGGGGAGGGTGGTCGGCTGGGAGGCATGGGGTACGGGGTTCTGGTCCGGCATGGGGTGTTTTTTTTTTGCTGCCTGGTAGCATGTATTTTAATCAGGTTTGGCACACCCCCTCGACATGCACTCCCCTGGAGTTGAGAATTCATAAGTAGGGGGGTACAGGGCAAAGCCACCCACAGGGGATGGGGGAGTGCAGCTCCCTGCATTAAAAATGAGACTTGTAGGTCTCAGTCACCTTTTTTTCTGCGCTGTGAGTGTGCATTGCCAAAATTGATTTTCAGCGATGTACACTCACCATAATAGCGATCGCTGTTTCTTGATCGTTATTATGACATGGAACCCACATTTCCATACATCACATGGCACTCAAGATCTGTGGAATAACATTCAAGCTAATTTTTTATCTCAGTAAAATGTGTTCAAGTCTTCTGGCAATCTGTGGAAAAGTAGTATGAATGGCAGATTCTAAATTCATGGATAAGAGTGGAAACAACATAAACAATAGTGAATTGTAGGGCTTTTTTTCCCACAGATCCACAGGTGGTGTTGCAGAGCAACTAAGAATCAAGTGGGTGCATTTTCAAGTAAATTTACTCACTTGATTCCAGAGACTGCATGCAAGGATTGCATAAGAAGGACAGTATCTTCAGAACAAAATGTATATCACTGAAATGTTCTTTCGCCAATACATTGTATTGCAGTAAGGGCCACAGAATAATTATCTGTGGGAAAATTGAGCATCAACCTACTGTTGTGGTTCCACTGATACAGTACAGAATTCATTGGACTGCATAAAAATATTAAACCAAAAATTTCTGCCAGTGGAATGGCACTCTGTACAAATTCTGCAGCAGGATTCTGCATTCCACACAGCACTATCTTACAGTCACTGATCACTTTAGGTAAGGAACTGTGCTACTCTGCTTACCATTGTTCTGCACCCTAAAATTAATGCATTTTGGTCATTATAACATAAATAAACAAGGTTCACCAGATATACCCCAGGAATCCAGCATGATTATAATTGCTTGTAAGCCATATGAATAATTTGGTATGAGTCTAAACTATGAGATGGCTTTTGGAGGTGTGCCCTTTTGCCACCTACTATATCACATTATCAGACACTGAATGTCCTTCCAAATTCTGCCAACTCTCTGCCTTTGTCCTCATCTTCTCTTTGAAGTCATTGTCCAATCATAAGACGCACAAGTCACAATCTAGGAAAACAACAGCCTTGTGTGTAAACCTCTTCATTTCCCAATTATGACATCTTCACTATTATAACTCATGTTATAAATGTATTAATTTTATCTTTTGCACTACCTGTGTCCAACAGCTGTACAGCAAATGCAAGCAAGTGAACATTTGTTGTTGTCCAGTGCTTGTTTTTCCTTGTGGCAGTCTTCAAACTCTTCACGTTTCCCCAAATTGCAGCAATTCATTCTTTTTCTTCCTGCTTCTGAGTCCAGGCTAGTGTTGGGTGAAATTTCTAGTATGTTTGTGAAATTGCATGAAATCACGGATTTCACATTCGCACAATTTTCATGAAATTGAATCAAAATCCAACATAATATTGCTTCCTTTCTTTTCCGAAATTGCATACTTTTTCCTCAAATTGCACATTTTTAAAAATGTGAGTTCCTAGAATTGTGAGGTAATAAAACTCATCAACTTTCAGTTCGACTTGTGTGTTTAACTAAACGTGGCTGGCCCATAACCTCCGAATGCTACAACTGCAATGTACTTTGAAAATTTAAAATGACTGCTGCAGCCCTTCACTGATCATATGTAAGATGCCAGAACAGTGGGTGATGCACTGAACACAGTGCCAAAGGTTAATAAACAACCATACAGTAACCCCAAGACCCAAATGGATCTTAGTTTAGGGCAGTGACGGCTTCAAAAGTACCATGTTTGGTAAATTGAGTGAGTGTCAAAGATGTACACATACCAGTATTAAAATGCAATATTTGTAAGGAATTGCTTACATATACACGTACCCGTTTTGATGCAATTACAATAAGCAATATATTTTAAGACAGAATCATGTTTAAACACCAGTAATAGTGATTCAGAAAATACCACTATTATAATTTTGTGTACTCAGTGTCACAATACATAAGTTCCAACATATTTTTCTTGTACAAAATTAAATATGTCATCGGGCAATTGCAATCAAAAAATGTCTCCTGTATAATTCTGAATGCAAAATATACTTAAATCAATGTATGGGCAAAATAGGTCTAATACAGAAAAAAAGCATAAATGTTCCACATACTGTATAACTGAACTCATCTAAACTAGGAAACTGAATACAAATATTACATAAACAAAGACAGGTGCAGGAGATTAAGGGCAGTGTGTTGTGGTATTCTAAATAATTACTAATCATCCTGGAGTTAGGGATGGAAATCCACCAGTATACTCTGTGGGCAGGATTAATAAAAAAAGCCCCAAATCCCACAGCTGCGGGAAAAAGGCCTGCAGCACTGCAGAAACACAGTTGGGTGATATTCATAAAGAAATTTTGATCAGGTGCGGAATTCCATAAAATCCCTGCAGCTGTAGAAATTGAGCAAGTGCTGAAAATCCGCAACTGTGGATCCGCAGCTGCAGAAATAGCTTAGGAGGCACAGCAGCAGTGAACCTAATTAGCTGGAGCAGCAGACTTTAACATTGTTGCCATAGCATGAAGCTGAAAGCATCAACAAAGAGACCAGCAACCAGTTCCTCAACTGGGACCACTGCAGCACCATAGGTACCAGCAATACTATGGCACTTCAGTGGCTAACTGCCACTGCTGGTCCTCCAGCCCTCCCTGGGGTGTTCCTGTTGCCTGCAGGGGTAGCATTCATTGCTGGCTGGTCAGGGTCTACTGCCTGTGGGGCTCTGTCATGGGCTGCACTGGGTCTGGTGGTTGTTGCTTATTGCCACATCGTGACAATGTGTGCTGTTGTTGCTGTAACATCAGCCACTGCTATACTCACTGGGATGCTATTACCTGTGCCTCATCTCCACCTTGATTGATTCCAATTGCTGGGGCAGCACTGCAGTTTGCTGAGGAAGAGTTAAACCTCATTCTTCTGTGTGTAACATTTTTTCCACAACTGTGGAAAAAAACTGGATGTGAATAGCCTTTCAGGGGATGTGCCTTACTTACGTCAAACCTTTTGTTCCTCAGGGACTTCTGCAGCTGCACTTTTTTCCACATTCCATAGTGTTTTTTCTGAGGCTGCAGAGGGTTTTGAGAATAGCACTCCGTGCAAATTCCCTTTTATTTCCATAGCTACGGCAGTTTTGGGGACTTAGGGAAGGTTTTGCACCTTCAGAAAGCTTTGTGAATCCAGCCCCATATGTTTATTAAAATGTATCTACCAATCAGCAATCCAGTTGTTGTCCCTATTCGTGCCTATTTGATGATTCCATGCATCCATCTCAAATATCCATTACATTTAGGCACACTCTAAACGTTTATGAAATCACCCCCTCTACATGAGGGTTCAATCAACTCCAAGCCTCAAAAGTGCAGTAATGCACCAGTGTGGCCATCTGTATTAAAATGTTCATTTAGTGGTGTCTGTATTTCATTCCTGATGTCACTTTTGTGTTCTTATATCCTGACTTTAATCTGTCTTCTGGTCTTCCCAATATATATTTGATTGCATGGACACTGTAAGACATACACACCTACTGATTTACAAATAGTATGCTGTCTAATAATTATTTTTGCAAACACACAGAACAATGGCCACATGGTGTCATAGCTGGCCTTAGCAGGCCCAAGAGTAGTTGCTCACTTGTTTTTTTGTTTCTACTCTGAGGGTTATCCATATTACCTGATTTATCCTTAATGGTTGTAGCCCTTTTTATGGCCACCAGGGATATCAAAAATACCTTTATTTGATGGAAAATCCTTAAATAGTAGCTGACACCTTCAGGAGAACTTTAACAAAACACAATATTTAGACACAGTTTAGCTTGTATTTCACATTTATTTATATTTCTCCTCTCCATTATTTATTACTGAGATCATCAGCAAGAAAACAGGATCTTTGCTTCTGAAGAGTTCATCTATTCCTGTTGCCTTCTCCCCTACCTGACATCATAATGCACTGCTTGTAACATCACACTTACTCCCATAGCAACAGATTGTGATGTCACAGCACAGGATATGAACTGAAGCAGGGAGTAAGCTATAGTGGCAGATAAAATCTAAAGGAACTCTGAGGCATTACCATGATGTATTCATACAAATTTACTCTGTAATAAATAATGGGGAAGAGAAATATGTAAAATACTGTATATATGGAATGCAAGCTGAATTGTACCTAATTATTATGTTTTTCAAAGTTTTCTCTGAGGTGTCAGTAGCTCTTTAAGAATAATCCAATGTGGACATAAATTTCTCTAAATCTCATTAATTTTGTGGTTAAATTTTGTAGAAAAAAATTACTCTGTTACTCTCATACCTTGATTCCTTTCCTTGTAGAGCCTGATCTTGTGTAATACCCTGTATTCTTCTAGTAGCTTTCTGTAAAACCTTTCTACTATAGCCCCTCTGTTGAAACCTCTGTTTAGCCTTATCAATCTCTTTCTGAAAGTTTTCATCTTGACTACAGTTTCTTCTTGTCATGGGATTCCCTTACCAAAATACAATCCATACACCAAACCTTGTGTGGTCTCAGTTGGCATTTTTTATTACATAATTTCATAATACTTATATATTCACTATCCAGATGTTTTAATACATATTTACATCAGATACATTTTGTGATTTTCCATCAGTTAACAGCAGCTCTGGACTAGGATGCATACCTGATTCCCACATTCAGCCTTCTGGGATGCAAACCCCACAAGGTTTCAACATGGCTGGTTACACACCTGGCCCGTGTCCTGGTTTACCAGCCCAGTACCCCTTGGGCCCCCTCTGTCCTTTTCCTGTGTCTTTTATTCCTTCCCCCCACCTCCCCTTTGCCTTTTCCTTCCACCAGCCCATCTGCAGCTATTGTGATGGATGATGAACCCCCCCCCCAGGAGTCCTCCCCTACCTAAGTGCTTCCAGGGACCCTCAAATTGCAAATTGAATATGTCCAGCCCTACCTCTGTCAAGTGTACCCCATCCTGCCTGTACAACCCTATGCATTCATATAAGATATCCTTATATGTGACATATATCCCTCCAACTCTCTCACAATTTCTGCCACCTTCTTGTTCACCCTCATTCTGGCCCCTTCCACTGCTTTTACATCTCTGGCATGCTGCCACACCCGTCTCAGTATAGTTTCTGACCAGACAATATCTACCTCCAGCCAACATTTCCTAATTATCTCTAAATCCTTTTATGTCTCAAGTATGATATCTAACCATGGTTACTCCTCCATGTCATTGCCCCCCAAGTGCAAAATCAACAAGTCCGGCCTTGTAGCTTCAATTTTTAATCCTCCAGTAGTGGCAGCAGCTGGGCCCATTGCATGCCCTGAATCACCTTCTAGTGCACTTTTGCCAATTCTATATCCAACCCCAGCTGCCTCCCATAGGCCTTAACTGCACTCTTCTTTCTGTCCGATATATGAAAGAATGGACCACCTTCCACACATTGCTTCAACAGTCAAGATCTGGGGGAAGGGGGGACAACAAAATTGTGTTATTTTCCCAATTTCCTAATGTATGCATTGCAGTGTTCAAGAACACTTGGTCCTCTCCCAGCTTACCTTCTTCCTCACTGACTCCTCCTTTTTCACCCTGTTCCAATCTGGCTTTTGGAAAAAATCACTCCACTACCACCTCCCTATTCAGGCTCACTGACTCCATACTTACCGGGATGGACAAAGGCCTCATTACCTCAGCCATCTTTGGCAACCTCGCTAAGGCTTTCAACACCATCTGCCATGCACTCCTCATAGACTCCCTCATGACAACTGGCCTGTCCACTTCTACTATAAACTGGTTTAGGGCCTACCTCACAGGGAGAACCCAATCTGTCAAGGTCCAAGAATCCAGCTCCCTCTCTTCTCCCTATTACCACTGGAGTCCCTCAGGTCTCAGTGTTTGGTCCCATTCTATTCTCCATTTTCCTAAATGACCTTTCTCTAATCTGCTGTCCTTCTTCCTCCATTCACATGTATGCCAATGATACGGTCTTGTTCACCTCCAGCAGATATCCAGCTGATGTTGCAATCACTCTGCAGCATGACTTCCATCAGGTTCAGCTTTGGTTTGCCTCCCATCAGCTCTTCCTCAATGCCAAGAAGACTGTCTTCATGACCTTTGGCACAATGCAGAGACTCTCAAGGCTGCCCAGTCTACCCTCCTTCCACACTCTGGACGGGACTACCTTAGAGGACACTACCTCATTCAGATACCTTGGGGTCTGGTTGGACTAACACCTCAGCTTCTCTGGATATATTGATGCCATCCTGAAACAACTGTGCCCCAAGCTTGGTGCCTTATACAGGAACCATAGTTGCATCCCTCCAATGGCTAGGCGTGAACTTGTTCAGAAGATGATACTCTCGATGTTTGACTACTGTGATGTAGTTTATGGTGCTGCCCCCAAGTCCTCCCTGGCCAGACTGGACACCCTCCTCAACTCCTGCCAATTCGTTCTTGATGCTCCCTCACAGAACCATCACTGTGAGCTCTATCATGCTCTGTCTTTTCCCCGTTTGCTAACAGGCAACTCTCCCACTGTGCCAAATTCACCTCAAAATACTGGTTGGGTGAACTCCCTTCTTACCTCCTCACCTCTCTCTCTCTCTCTCTCTCTCAACCCCACCCCCACCTCCCCACTCCCTCAGATCTCCAGACACTTGTATTCTGGCGGTCCTCCATCACTTCAAACTTATCTGTCTTTTCCTATCGCTTCTCTAAAGCCTAGAACTCTCCCCCCCCACCAACAAATATGCCACTCCTCTTCCTACTACTCCCTTGTAGCAGCCCTATGCAACTACCTCTCCTCTAACTGCTCCTGCTATAATTCACCTTAAATATCCTCCCCTACCCTCCCTTTACTCGATTCTATCTCCACTACCTCTAGTATCATTATCTTTATTCCCACTCCTCTCTCCTACTAATTTTCTCCTCTCCTTACCTTACCTTAATCCTACTCCTCCTTACCACCTGCCTCCCTCTCCCTCCCCCTCACTGCCTACTACCTGCTTCCCTCCAGATGTGCTCTACCTCTGTCTTGTGCAAGCAGGGTTCTCAGCATCCTGGAGGGGACAGACCCTGGCAGACCTCTCTTCTCATCCATCTTCCTTCCCCATCTCCTCCATTTGCCTGTCCAGACCCCTGATGGGGTTCTCAGCTCCTCTAGGGTTTTAGCTCTTTGAAAGCCCTTGCCACCCCCCCACTACCCTCTCCACCTCCCTCCTACTTCTCTCCACTACTTGGTTCTAAAGCCAGTCTTATCCTTGCCTTGCTCCATCCCCTGGCTGGGTCTCAGCATCTTGAAGGGGTGAGAAATGGTCAAGCCTTTCGCTTCCCCAATCCTCCTTTCATCTTCCCCTTTCTCTGCCTTCTTTCTTCCCATCTCCCTACTTTTCACTCATCACCACCTCTGTCCTTGCCCTGAATTGACCCCTGGCAGGGTTCGTAGTATTCTGAAAGGGCTGAAACTAGTTATGACTCTCACCCCCTCCCCTTTTTACCTTCCCCTCCCTCTTCCCCCTCCATTACTCAGCCCTATTTATGGCTAACCCTAAATCTCTATTGCACTTGTAGACTATTTGCACTTCTGGTTTACCTTAGCTAACTTGTACTGTCTGTGTTACTCCTCACTAGCTTGACCTGATCAAACTACTAGAATTTCATACAGTCATTTTCTACCTACACAGTAATGAGGCACTTCATGCTTGCATTCAAATGTTAATTTTTTGCTATTGTATCTATCGCAGATGTTTCTAATCCAGCTCCCTAGTTTAAAACTGTTAGCGTTCTGCTATTTCTTTGTTCACTGTACAGTCTACTCGCTTTTATTTGAATGTATTCAAATGTAAATCTTATGTTATTGTACCAGATCTCTGTATTCAACCTCATATTCCTCTACCTCCCAGGTTGCACAGGGGAGATGAACAATGTGTTGTTCAGTGTGCCTTCCTGGTGAAACATTTCAATAAATAAATAAATAAATAAAAAGTATGCTTTATAACAGTTTGATTTTCACCTACCCACCTTCTTTACTTTGACGGCTGATTGTCTCTTTGCCACCTCTTTCAAGGTTGCCCCTATCCTGAATGAATGGGATAAAAAACTGGACACATCCTCCCCTATAAGCTCCAACCCCCTCTTCAATAGTGCTGTTAGCAGGTAGCATGTGGCCGGGTCACAATTTCCATGGATAACCAAACTCCCCCCCAATCTGAGTGCCCTGTATTCCTCCATAGCTCTTACTGCACATATTTTCCCCAACATATCTCTCTCTTTCAGCACCCTTGTTTCTTGTCCTGTCTGATCCATCTTGGAACTGCTCAACCAAGTTTCTATCCTATCCTCAAACCACTGTATGTCTTCCCAATGCAGCCCCTTCATCTGTACACTTTCTTGTTCTGTGCTACCACCTCGATCACTTAGAATGCATCCTGAAACATAACCAAAAAGATTGTTGTAAACAATTATGCCCCCACTAACCTGCATAATAAACTCTCTGATATGGGCTGTCTTCTTTCTGGGATTCTGCCTTTTAGCCTCTGCCAACCTTGCATCATTTGCCTAATAAATGGAGCCCTGCAAGGCTCACTCCATCCCTTAAGACTGCATACTAGCCCTATGCCTGACAAATGGATGCCCATGGTAGAGCGAGATACCCCTTCATCTCATTTCTGGATGATAAACCTCATTACCTGCCCATATGTCACTGGCCCACTTACTTCCATTCTACGTTGCACTCAGAACTCTTGGAATGTTTTCCAAGCTCTATCATATGCCTTCACTGTGCATGTTGACCAAGAGCTCCTAAACAACAGCTGGGCTCTTTCCAGCCAATCTCCCACAAGTGGGATGGGATGACCATTCTGTGGCTGCTGCCTCGGGGCGAGGTGCCTGAACCTGTACAACTGAAGATGGGAAAGGCTGTCAGTGACCGTGTTCTTAGCCCCCTCAATGTGTCTTTCTCCAAACAACAGGTTCAACTTCAAACCTTGCAACACTAGCTGCCTTAGTATCCTCATCACTGTTTCTGTTGTGGCTGTCTTTCTGTTCAGTACTTCAACCACTGTCTTTTTGCCACACCAAAAAATTACCTTTTGATTCTGTAGCCATTCTCCCCAAACCATCACTGTCATCCATATCAGGAAGATCTCTAGGAGTGTAATATACTATGTCAACTCTTTCATTATCCATTCCTCTTGCCATTTTTCCAAAATCCACTCCCCTGAAAATGTGCCCCCATACCCAATGCCCCTGCCACATCCGTATATAGCTCCAGGTCCTTGTAAAATAACCAATCATCCTGCTAAAAAGTGAGCCCATTAAACTGCCCCAAGAATTTTTCCCACATTTCCAAATCTTGCCTCACCCCCTGTGATATATCCACCCAATGGTGAGACCATCTTGCACCTTCAGGTGCCTTCATCAGCCTGTGAGTAATGGCCTTGCCTGGGGTCACTGCCCTGCACCCAAAATGTAGGTGTCCCAACAATTGTTGCACCACTATCAGTGGCACCCTTTGCTTGCCCTCCACCATTGCTATCAAGTCCCACAACTGCTGCACCTTCCCCTCAGGTGACCTGAAAGCCCCTTCTTCTATGTCCACCTCGATCCCCATAAATTCCAACTTATGGGCAGGGACCTCAGTCTTCCCTTCCACTAATAGAACCCTTACCTTGCCACACATCTCGCACAAGCACTGCAGCATTTCTGTGGTCCCATCTCCCCTTGTCCTGTCAGCAGAAAATCATCCAAACAATGTACCACCATCTGAAACCCATACTGCTTCCAGAAGGCACACTGCAGTCATGTATCTAAACATTTCAAATGTGGTACAAGCCACCAAACATCCCATTGGCTTGGCTTTATTGAAATAATACTGCCCATTAAACTTAAACCCAAACAACTCCCAGTCCTCTGCTCGTACAGGTAGCATCCTAAATGCAGCTCCTATATCTGTTTTCAGCAGCCACACCCCTTCCACTGCCTGAATCATCTCCATTGCCTGATCCACCATCGCACAGGACACTGCTCTCTAGAAATCAATGACCAGTTCCCCATCTGGATATGACAGATAGTGGATCAGCCAGAATTCCCCTTGCTGCTTCTTCAGAACTAAACCCAAGGATGATACCCTAAGTGTTACCAATGGAGACTCCCAAAATGGGCCCTCCAACCTGTCCACTTTTTCCTGATTTTTCAGCCACTAAGTCTTCTTTCCCCTTTACAGACCCCTGGTCTCACACCCTCATTGCCCTCCTATGCCATTCATATCTTAGATTAAACCCAGTTTTGAAACCCTCCAACAAGATATTCCCTAGCCTTCCTGTCTGGGTACCTTTGAGTCCATGCTATTGATAATCCTGAATTAATTGTCATTCTGGCCATCTCAAACCCCCTATATCCCCCTGTCCCTGCCCTTTGTTCCTTATTGTTCCCCAGCACCTGAGCTAACCCCCTACTCCATTAAATCCCTTCCCTCTCCCCTTTGCCTCAGCCCTCCCACCATCCCCTTCAAAAAAAACCATAGGCCTGACCCCCCAAACCTTTCACCCCCACTCCTGTAGTGAGATACTGGGTGTAGCACAGTGCATTTTGAGCATGCATACCTAAACTTGCAGTTCACCAGGTAAACTGAGCCCTATTACACCCCCAACATAGCTTTTGGTGGTTGCCTGCCTCCATCTTCCCTTCCTCCCCCCACCTGCTGTGTGCACTGTCATAATCTCAAACCAGATATCAGAGCGCCTGGTATCCCACTGTACATCCCCATGAGATGCCATCCTCTAACAAAATTTCTCATCATAAAGTAACCACCCATATCCTCTCCACATCTTATATGCATTGCGTATAATCAGTGAATATGCCTCTAGGGAAATGGCCAGCTCTGGCTGTTTTTGTAGCCTGGTAGAGCTAAAGTATGAGGATCCTGTTAATCAGGCCTCCAAGGTCTAACCTTTTTTTGTCTTATCCATCTTACATCCTCCCCAATAGTGCCGGAGTTGCTGCCATCTCTGTCTTCCCTATCCTTTCTTTCTCTTCATATTTTTTAGTTGCCTCCTTATCCACCAGTGCAAACACTTCTACATACTGTATACCTTCTTCCATATATTTTCTTTTAATGCCTGTGGCACATAATCCCCCACTGTAATCCAGGTGTCTCTTCCACCCTGTCTTCTTATCTTCCACCACTTATGCCCCCACCTTACCCCTCACCTGTTCCCTTGATCTCCTGTATCACCTTCTCCAATCTGTTCTCACTTATTGCCTCAATGATCCCATCCACATACTCATTCAAACTCCCTTCTATCATGAAATCAGTGAGATCATCCTTACTACCATGCCCCAATGCTCCTTTGTCTCCTGTTCTAGGTGACTGCTTTGCCCCTTTGCAACTATCCCCTGCTGGCACCTTCCTTTTCCCATCCAGCTTCTTCTTCAGCTATTCCTTCTTCCTTGCCACCTCCAGCATTGCTTAGATCTCCCTCATCATCTCCACTGCTTGTTGTACCGGGTTCACACTTGGGCATGCACTTGCCCCACCAGCACCAGTGTTCTTTCCCTTCTTGGATGCCTTGCCTGCAAACTCAGAAAAAACACCATGATCGGTATAACCATTTTCTCTTTCTTTTCTGATTTTTTCTTTTTTTTATATACTCCTCTGCATCCAAATGCTAAGTTTCCCTGATCTTCATTGATAAGTGCTATGGGATCTTTTACTTTCACCTTGACAGTGACCAGCGATGGATAGAAGGGACCTTGGTTAAACATTTCATCTGCAAGATGGCACCTCAACAGTGCAGCACCTAACTTGTACTGCACTTTATCAATATAATCTTAAGTGCTTGGTGTGGGGCTAGAACCCATGACTTCCAGATCCTTTGGCCCTAGGAGTCAGCATGTTACTTACTGAACCACATGACACTGACCATAAAGCAAAGGTTCATCTTAGAGAGCATTTAAGACCAGTAGAGAAAAAGTGGGTTTGGACAATGTTCTGGGTACTCATGGACAATATGGTGAGGCACTTATCGTTAACTGTATGGGTTTAAAGTTAGTTAAACCACAGTAGGTCTAAAAGTTGTAAATTTAGAAATTAAATTACTAATATGAGAAGCATTTAGCATTTTTAAACAACATGCTGATTTCTGCCACCTAACATAGTGGCTTGATACTGCTCCCACCTAAGATGGTAGCTGGCTGACTCCAGCATATACAAGGGTTGCCTTTTAAACTAGCAACCTACCTTATTTGCAAAAATGAAGAAAAATGAATAATTTCAATTAACTGCCTAGGGTGATAACTAAATGCATGCAAAATAGTATTTTTTGTTTCCAGTATAAAGTAGTATCAAATCATGAGTTTGCATATTTTTGCAGTTGTTTTAAGGGCAGCAAGTCTGAAGGCCCATGTGTTCTCAAAAGTATTTTTGATCTGTTATTACTAGATATGTAAAAAAGAGTTTATTGTGAACTTAAGCAGGACTGATTTCCTACATTACACTTGATTGGTGATTTTTGAGTGAGCTGTGAAGGGGTGTGCCACACATAGTTAATATTGAAACTCTGATGTTAATAGTTAGAATACTTACAGTATATATTTGTTTTCTAGGTTTAAACAGATTACATAGTACATTGAAAGAAGATATTCATGTGTATAAAATTTATTCAAGAGACCCATTTACTATAAGTAGTTAGCAGTTTGAGTTTTAATTGGTATTAATATACAGGTTGCATGACTCTCATTATAAATTATTTTTACTTTTTTAGTTCTGTATGCAGTCTCCTGAAGAAGCCTTCTGTAATATAGGCAAAATGAGGAAGAGGTGAGCCTGATTTAACATTATATACAATAAACTAAAATACAAGCAGACCACTTCTCTCAGTGCAGCGTAGCCCCTGCAAGGCACATTTTAAATCAAGGAAGGAAATGAGAAAGAAAAAGTGTGGCCCACTGGGAATTAAACCTCAGACCTCTGGAATGCTGTTCTAGCACTCTATCCATTAAGTTACAGGCTCACATGGTCAGAGTGCCTGAAGAACTTCCTTAAATTCACACATTCCTTTCTCAAGTGTGTTGGATAATCCTGCAACTAGGAACATATTTTAATTCTGATATATTCCTAGTTGCAGGATTATGCATCATACTTGAGAAAGGAATGTGTGAATTTAAGGAAGTTCTCGCTCATTTGACCTTGTCAGCCTGAGTTTAGTGGTTAGAGTGCTGGAACGGCATACCAGAGATCTGAGGTTCAGTTCCCAGTGGGCCACACTTTTCCTTTCCCATTTCCTTACTTGATATACAATAAATTAATGAACTGGAAGACTTGATGGCTGTATTTTCTACATAACAGCATCCCCACCTTTTTTGGCTTTGATCACTTGTAGTTGGCACCTTGGTGGCATCCCAGAAAAAAGTCAAAAAAAGAAAAGAAAGAAAACATCTCAACTTTCCATTTATCGGTTATTTACCCCATTGAATCCAACAACTCGGAGGGATCGCAGATCCACAGCCACTTCCACCCTCTGGAGTGGCAAATGTAACAGTCAACAGTCATGTTTAGGGGGAAAAAGACACTCCACTCTCACTGGTTGAGTCCCTGGGAATGGATCAGAAATATAAAGCCAACAGACCAGAGGCAAACATGTTAACAAGAGCAATTGTGAAAATGCTAGCCATTGACTTGCTAGCATCCTTCTTTCTGAGCAATGCAGCCATACCTTTCAGCAGTGACTCTTCCTAATTTGAATCAGTGTCTCTACTACACTGTGTTGCATGCCCTGAAACCATCATTGCTTCCTGCAGTTCACTTTACCACTGACATGTAGATCAGTGGTCAGACTAGGCAGTAACTGTCTATTGGGTCAGTTTTCCCTCGTAATTCTCCTCCTCCTCCTCCTCTTCCTCCACCTCCTCATTGTTAAGTGCCAGCTGCAGCAGTAGCAGTAGTCACAAATTACCAGGGCCCCCAACCTTCACACGCAGGAAGCTTTAAGTTTTACTGACGTTGACAATAACCATCATGCAGAAAACGTGTTACACTTCCATCAGCAGAAGTTTGATGAGTGATTGAAACCACTCTCCTTTACATCAGGTTTCATAGTATTATATAATGCAAAGAATATTGTAAAGGCAGTTGATGATGGGAATTATACACACTTTCCATGTTTTGTACACTGTATAAATCTGGTAGTTCAGGGATTGATAGATGAGGAAGGCATCACATCACTGTGCAGACATATGTAAGTCTGGCCAAAACAATGCAGTCAGTTTAGTCATTCAGTAAAGGCACAGAACCCATCATGACACATCCCACAGTGCAGCCACCTTCTCCTCCCCCACCTAAAACAAGATGTAGCAACAAGGTGGAATTTCACCTATTAAATTATGCAATGGCTGCTAGAACAGTTGAAGGCTATCCACCAGTATGCCACTGAGTATAGTATTGGCAAGGAAGAGGTGAACATCAGCCCAAACCAGTGGCAGCTGATGGAGGCTCTTTGCAGAGGCCACATGGGTGGTAACTTCCAGTGCGGCTGGCCTAAGCCAGGAACTCCCCTGTTGCCCTCATTAACCTGTAACTTATTCATATCAAAATTCAATATGAGGGCAAAGAGGATACCGCTGCTCTCAATATAGTAGAAAGGATAAGAACACATTTTTGCAATGCCACACACATTTCAGGAATGCACAGAACTGACCACTACATCCTGGTCACTTTCTTGGACCTTCACTTCAAAGACATATTTGAGACATTCTTTGATGCACAAGAGTGCAGTAAGTAACAGCAGTCCTTTAAAGTCTGGCTTATGCAGCTGGTTTCTGTGTGTATGGTACAAAACAAGGCCAAGAACACAAGCAAAGCACAAGAACAACACTCGTTATCCCTTGCAATCACACTGTCAGGCAAGATGGAGGAGAGGAAAGAAGGAGGATCCCAATGTGTGTCCAATGCTACTATTGAATATCACAAGAATCACTCATTTATTGTCTTCAAGTCAAGTAAGACATAATGTTGCTGCTGATGCACTGCCCAAGAAGACAGCTATTGATGACAAACCAATCTTTGAACAATTGTCTGACTATGGCTTGATGAAAAAGCATGGCAAGTCACTTTCTGACACAATGGTGCCTGAGATGTCATCAAACAAAATGGCACAGGATTATGTGGATGAGAACATGCCACGGAGTAGGAGACAAGCATCTATTATACTGGTACCAAAGAAAAAACATTTTGGCCCTTGTTGACACAGGTAGTTGTTGGGCACTTCAGTTGCCCATCTCCAAGTACATACTAAGAGAACATTTTCAGTGCTGCAGGCAATATTGTTACCAATAGCAGCACATGCTTTTTCATCCTAAATGTAGAGATGCTCACATTTTCAAAAATTAACCGTCCCTTTTTCCAAAGCCCTTTTTTGCTACGGCTTATGGATGATGAATCTCCTACACTTGCAGCTGGGCTTAAATCAGAGGATGATGAGGTGGAAGGATAGGGTGTGTGTGTCCATTACTTTTTGCTTGAACCAGTAGCCTACACACACACTGTGGGATGCTGTACTTTTGTCTTCACGTAGCCTTCTTCATAGTAATGTTTTGTGAATTTTTAGCAGGCTTTCACAGGCCAAATAAATGACTTTATGGGGCAATTTTGCCTATGAAACCAGAGTGTACAACACTTATCCATGGCATAATAGGAAGCCTTGTCCATGTGTGGCACTGTCCCAATCAGTACACAATTTTTTGAACCAGTAGCCCAAACTGTGGGACGCTGTGCTGTTTTCTTCACTCAGTCTTCTTCAGATTAATCTTTTGTAACTTTTTGGCAGGCCTACACAGGCCGAATAAATAATTTTTGGGCAATATTTCCCTTAAAAGCAGTGTAGCCATAGTATAGCAGGAAGCCTTGTCCATGTATGGCATTGTTACAGTCGACACACGGTTTTTGGAACCAGTAGCCTACATATACAGTACATAAGGCCTGACAAACCATTTTATTTTGAGCATTGTTAGTCACATACTCTTATTTACTAGTATTGTTCATGTTTGGCACCGATTGAACAGACACAAGTTTTAGAACTGTTAGCCCTTACATGGGCCACTGCAGTATCCTGCTGTTTGGGCAGCGTCATCATACCTGGTAGTCTAATGGACCCCCACCCACTCAGGAACTCACTCCCCACCACACTTCCCCCGTTCCAGCATGGCCATGAAGTCGGTGGGCAGCACAGCCCGCTGCACACCTCCACAGCTGCCTGCCGACTGAGCTGTCAATGAATGACAGCTTACTGTATGCACTACACTCCCATTGATTGACACTGATGACCAATGGGCTTGCAGTGTGTACTGTAAGTTTTCATTCACAAAGTTGACAACTTTGTGAATGAGAGCTTACAGTATACATGGCAAGCCCATTGGTGTTGACCAATGGGAGTGTAGTGCATACAGTAAAATGTCATTCAGTGACAGCTCAGTCAGCAGGCAGCTGTGGAGATGTGCGGTGGGCTGTGCTGTCTGCTGCCTTTGTGGCCATGTGGGTATTGGAGAACAGGGTGGGTTGTGGGTTGCTAAGTGGGTGGGGGGTATGAGAGGTACACTAGACTACCAGGGATTAGGCTTACCATTTAATATTGTGCTGATCAGGGATCAGGGATGGGGTTAGGGTAACACTACACTTTGGGAAGTATGTGAGGCTCACTACAATACACAGCACAGGAATCCTGGTCCTGGTTCGATGCTGGAATGTGCATCAAACCAGGAACCAGGCCCGGCAATGCCTTTGTATTCCACTATTCTCTGGGTTCAGGGATGGGAGGGGGGTACCACTAGACTACCAGGGACTATGATTTGGGGATTATTACTGTACAATTGTGTTATGGGAATGGGAGGTGGGCCACTAGACTACCAGGGAATTGGGGTACAATGTGTATGGAAATATTCTGCGATAGTGTTATGGGGTTGGAAGGGGGGTCACTACATTGTGCTGTTACACAGCACTGGACTGGGGGGTTTTGCAGGCCACCTGGTGCATCCTGTCAGGTGCATCCCTGCTCCAGGCATGCAAATGGGGCCATAATCACATGCAAATGGCCCCTTTGCACCTTGCATGCCTAGTGGCCCCACTTGTTCTGAATATCTGGAATTTGGGCATGGCGCATCCCCAAGATGTGCTGCACATCCCCATTCCAGGTATTCGGACCAAACAAGGGGATGTGCTGGTGCATCATTGGTGGCCCCTATTTGCAATGCTCACATTCTCTGAGATATTCAGACGGGATGCACAATCACACATCACATTTGAATATAGCATTGTATTGTGCCAACCCATTTGTTTTGGGTGATGCATCTAGATGTGCAGCGGCACTCAGAGCTTCGCATATGGCAGCCTAAATCTTCACACAGAAATTATAGTACAACTTGTATTTTGGGGAATGGGATCCAGGAGGTTGGAGATAATCCACTGCTCTTTCTTTCTTTTCTTTTTTAATAATATTTTAATAGAATGTATCAAACATTAAAATCATAATTATCATCCCTTATAATATACAAAATAGACCATACAGAGATGCCAAAATCATGTCTGTACCCACATTGCTGTCACCTCACTACTGATGATAATACTGTTATTATTCTAGCACCCTAAACAAAATGTATAAAATAGCACAGCAAGGGAAGCAATCTAGTTGTAAGCAAACCATAGTTGGAGGGGCAGTAAATGGGCTTGTTTACCTATAACATGAGCTAAATAAATTGCAAATTAATTCCAGTTTAGTTCCATAATATCATCCAATAATTCTACACTACTCCAGAGTCTTTCCAACATGAAAGTTTATTTAAAGGTAAAATATACTTTTTTTTTCAGCTAAAAATCCAGGAAATGCAGGAGACTTCCATGCCAGTAATAAACATCACGTGGTTGCCATTGAAGCATTTTATATTAAATTGCAAACTAGAGCAAAACCACCAGCAGTTTTAGAAAGCCACAGAGTAGTTTGTGTGCAATGTCATGTGTTATGAATTAATGTACCTTTCTACCAGCACCCATGCTAGCACCTGTCCAACAGGGAAACAGATAACCCTCTTGAAATGCTTTACTGAGGTCAGATATGCTCTTCATAAAATCTTGAGGTTAATTAACTTATTTTCACTTGAGACATATAACTTGTTTGCAGACTTCCAGATACTGAGCCATTGACCTGAGGACAACTGTATTTTATTTTCCAATTCCCATTTCATATTATTGTTCCAAGATTGTACGTAATCTTAGTGTGGTGAACTGACCGAGTGCTGAACACGAAGATCTCCTATTCTCAGCCGAACCACCAGCATCACCTCAACCAGGTGGGATGGTGAGACAATGCTGTTGTTCAAATAGGGTGGGTGGATGGAAGCACTCATTGCCTCCACAGACTCACTCTGAGATTACATTAGATGGTATTTTACTATTATGTTTGTTAAAAAAAAGATATCTTTTTACTATGAAACATAATTTTTCCCCATTTTAGTCAAGGTGCTTTGGTGAGATTTGAGGGATGAATCTCAACCACACACACCATATCATAAACAAATGCATATAACTCCAAAAGTATACACGATATACACAAAGTATCAGCATGAAAGATGATCAGCACAAAACTGCCTTTCCAGCGATGCTATGCGATCAATTGTAATCAATACGTTTTTTTTTATGCCTGCTGAAGTGTCAAAAAAGTGCATTTTATTCAAGCTGCTTAGGTGAGTCTTGATGGAAAAAAATGTCAGCCATACACACCATACCATAAACAAATGCATATAACTCCTAATGTATACATGACACACACAACGTATCAGTGGCACAGTTGTTCCACACAAAATTGCCTTTCCAACGGTTCTATGCAATCAGCTGTACTCAATTTGGTTTTTGTTTTATACTGGCTAAGATACCCAGAATGTGTGTTTTTTTCAAAGTGCTTAGGTGGTTCTAGATTGACAAAATGTCATACACAAATATGAATAACTCCTATAGTGAACATGATACACACAAAGTGTCAGTGGCAAGGTTGTTCAGCACAACATTACCTTTCTAATGGTACTATGCAGTCAATTCTAATCAATTCTGGCTGGCAAGTAATATTAAAATATGTGAGTGACTTCTCCGGACGTTTCTAGGGCACACAGGAAGTCTGTAGGTGACTTCTGTAGGCGTTCTGGGACACACTGTAGTTAGATTTGCTGATGCCTACAGATGTTTCTAGGAGGCAATGAGTTAAGGAGAGGCAGGAAACAATCTATATGTTTGATGCCTGATGGGCTTTATTCATACCACAAGGAAAGGCAGACACGATCACAAGGGAAGAGGGGGGTAGTAAAAAATTATCGGCAGATAAACATAACAACATTATGTTCTACATACTTCATTCCAAGGAACTAAACCAGATTACTAAACCAGGATCCTGGAAGATCTATAAGGTGTACCTCAGCCTAATGCCAATGCATTTTAGCTCTACCCTAGAACTTTGGTTATGATACCATGGTACAGTTACTAGTTATGAGAGGACTCTTACAGCATCGAATTGCACAATACCATTTCTAGAACATAAATACACACACCAGAGTTTATTTTCAGCAGAAGTCTTCATGCACACAGGTGAAGTGGTGATGAAGCAGAAAGAAGGAGAAAAAGAAGTAGAATTCCTCCGAAGCTCAGAATGGTTACCACAGTGCAAACCTAGAAGAGGCCACTGAGGTTATGAGAGGTTTGGAAGCAGACCATATGTTCATCGTCAAATCCCCATTCTCTTTTAGGTTGCTGGTATGATAGAACAAACTGGATATGCTCCTGGAAACAGCCCACTGGCGGATTTCCAGAAGAAATAAGCTGCAGGAAGGATCCAGGCACCAAACCCTTGGGAGGGCTGCCAAAACAAGACAAGCTGCTGAAGGTTCCCTAGCACAAAACCCACTCAGGGGCTGCCAAGGACAGAACAAAGCCACTGAAGATTCTCTGGTGCAGAACCCACTGGAGGTCTACCAGGGGCAGAAAGCAGTGGCTGAAGAGTCTTTAGTGAAGAGCCCACTGGAGGGCTGCCAAGAACTGTATGAAGTGGGTGAAGATTCTTCAGTGAAGAGCAGGAATGAGGAGAACCAAGATGAAGATAGAAGGTCTTGAAGTGTCCCGAACCAGGAGAGAGAAAACAAAAAACCGGCAGCCCCGAATCACACTGGGCTTCAATGACTACGACAAGCAGTGAACGACCAGGGCACACAAACAGGGTTACTCCAGGATAAGCACTCTCTGAGGACTGACAACTTTGAAGCATCTGGACCAAGAACCATGAAAACAAGAAATGGCGGCCGCAATTCCACACTGGGATTCGACGGACTACGACTAGCGACTAACGAACAGGGACTGTAGCTGCAGTTCTTTTGGGATAGGCACACTCTGGTGAAGAAGATTCTGGTGGAGACCTCTGACACGAAGCTGGTGAAAGCTGGTGAAGAATGATGCTGGAAGTTTTCTTTCTCTGGATGGAGACTGATTCCGGTAAGGTACTGCAGCAAGCAACACTATAGGGTAGTGTCGTAGCGGAAGACTGAGTCCATACACACAAGTCAGTGACAATGGAGCCTGGATAATACACTGGAAATGTGCACCAGCATAATTTGGCAATGTCCAGGGCAATTGTGCATTGCTGGGGTTATTGCACAGTTCCAAGGGCAAATTTGTCAAGAGCAGGGGCAAAGAACCTAACCTGGGGAATTATTCATTGTGAGGCAATTGTTCATGGCTGGGGCAATTGTTCATAGCTGGGGCAATTGTTTGTAGCTGGGGCACTTGGCTTTAAGGCAGTCCAGTAAATCAGCCAACAATAAGACAGTCTCTGTATTTTGTAATCCCAATAAAATTCGGCAGCTTGCATGTAGTAAACAGTTCAATGAATTGGCAAACAATAAACAGCACAAACAGTTGCAGATTTTTTGCCCACTGGATAATCAATTGCCCTATTACCCACAGAAGGTACCAGCTATGTTTAAGGAGCCACTAGCCAACTCCTGTCTTGGGCGTCCCTATGGAGTGGTCCAAAAGTGGGAAATATCCTAAAACATCCTTCCTAACTTCTGTGACCATAGTCACTATCCCAATACACAGACAAAAGACAGGGGTTACCAGGAACACTTGTTCAAACCCCTGGGCTAACAGAAACCCTACTAGATGTCTGGGACTAGGGTGTGACAAGGGAAACTATAGGGCACCTATACTGTCTGCACCCTCTTACCTTGCTATGTTGGGCCATATAAAACCTTTTTCTGGGCCCCTTTTACTGGTGGGCCTTTTTGCTGGGCCTATAGTGCTGCCCCTTTAAGGTGGGGCCTAGGTTGCCTCCTTCAAATACTTTGGAGCCCCTTGGACTGGTGGGCCTATTCTGCTGGGTCACTTCCTGGCTGGGCCCCCCTTTATTCTAGGGCCTGGGTTGCCCTTTTCATCTAGGGCATGGAGTTGCCCCTTTAAATCTGGAGCTCACTGTGGCTAGACCCCTTCCAGTCTATGGGCCTTTTGTGGCTAGGCCCCTTCTAACACTGAGGCCTCTACTACCCCTTTAAACAATGGGGCCTGAAATTGCCCTTTTAAACCTTGGGCCTAACGTTGCCCTCTAAAATAAACTGGCCTGTCTGGTGCCTTGCTGCCAGTCACTACTGGCTTGTCCTGTCTCTGCTCCACCCCTGTTATGAATATCCAGATACCTCCCTATGGGCCTGTAGACCAGGCCCCCTCCCTGTTGGCGATGCCATGACCTGAATAAATAATTATTTAAATTATGGGCCTGGCCCTCCCACCTGGTCCTCCAATAGCACTACGAGCAGTAAAACAATTAAAAAACTCTTAAAACTTTTTATTTTAACTTTTTAGGTAGTCAGCACTCTTTTGTGCTGCCACCAACTCACCACCCTGGCCTGGGGTAAAGGAGCTTCAGTCGGGAGGTAGGAGGTTCTCTGGCAGTGGGAGAGAACCATAACAGGAGAAGAAGGCAGAGCGACGGACAGCAGAGGGCCTCGGGAGAGCTGACAGCTTCACCACCGCAATGTGGTTCTTCAACACCGCCGATGAGGGACTAGAGATTAAACTTTAAAAATGGACACGGAGGTGCGCAAAGAAAATAAGAAAACGGGCTAAACAGAGCCCACACTGCTGCAGGGGACAGTATTTTTCTCTCTCCCTTTCTCTTCGACTGGACAGCCGGACTCGACTGCACAGCAGGACCACAATCACATGAGTCTTCTTCACTTCGCTGGTGGAGCAGGAGCTGAGGTACCCAGACAACAATAAGGAACAGCTTCAGCACAAGGTAAGCCTTGACTCATTCCTCTTGCAGGTTCTGGCATCCTCCTCCTCTCCACACCAGCCGATAATTGCCTTCACAGTTTAAAATTTTTTAAACGGGCACTCAGGGTTCTCATTCTGTAATCCCAAGTCCATACTCTCTCAACCACCTAACTTCTTGTGGCACCACACGCAGGCTTACTGACAGCAGTCCCAGCACATGGGTGCCCATTGTTCGATCTGCCTGTTGCCTGCTCTGGGGGGGAGTGGAACAGAGCAGCAGCAGCAGGAAAAACTTTATTTTATTTTTGTGCCCTGTCTGCCTATTATGGGGGGAGGAACACACAACAAACGGGGCCCCAAACCCATGCCTCCATCTGTCCACTGACACCCTGGACAGGAAAGGGGATCCTGGGGTACTTTACGAACCCCAACACAAGCCCTCCATTTCTGTGGTGCCCATAATTTGGAGCACTACATTAGTGTATATTCTTAGTAGGAGGTTCTTATATGATTCCCCAATATAAGCAATTTCCTTCTTTAATCTTTTTCTTAAACTAGTGTAAGAATTAATATTCTTCTACAAAATGTTAAGAATATATTTTTAATATATGCATCATAACTGTGCAATTGTAATGTGTTGGGTAATTCTTGTACCTTACCATATTTTATTTTGCATTTTATTTTACTCTTGCACCTTTTGTGTTGTACATATATTCCCCCTTATCATAGGACACAGCTGGAAACCAGCTGTTACCAGTATGGTACATAGTTCAGGTAAAACTTTTAAATAAATAAATGATAGTGGAGAAAACTAATAATATTTCTTTTATCAGGATCAACTAGCTCTAAGAAGTTATTATATGTGAGTATTTTCCCTTGACTGACCAACTGTGTCCATGTTCCAGTCTTAATTCCATGTGTTTTTTCAGAGGCTTAAGCAAACCAATGCTCAGCATAACATTATTAAACAAGATATTTGAGTAGAGCCAGGATAGCTCTGTAATAATACATTTCCTCTCTCAAACCTGAATTGTATTGAAAAGAGACTTTTTGCACCTTGTTTAAGGTTTTGTGAATATAATTGCTGACTGTTACTATTTTCTCCTTGTTTACCAATGTTATATTCATCACAGAGGGTTACTGGTCCTATGAAACTGCTGGAGAAAAAGCAATATAGTTTGTATTGCTGACATTTTATATTCTGAATGCAGTATTTGCCAAAATAAGTTATACTCCTGGGACATGTAAAATACCCAGATCTTAGCTTTTGCAGATTTATGAGCTACACAGTATGTGTAAGGGGAGAAAAACAACTTTTTACTGTACAAAAAGTTTTATGAGATCTTTTGGATCCCCCTAGAACACCATTGCATGTGAGCATAAGGGGCCTTAGTTTAATCTCAAATATAAAGAATGGCACCTCAGGCAACACCTACCTAGTAGTCCAGGTCCTCAGTTCTGGATTTAAACCTACAATCATCTAAGTCCAGAAGTGGGAGTGCCACTGATAGAAAAACAGAGAGCTAGATAGGTAGATAGATAGATAGATAGATAGATAGATAGATAGATAGATAGATAGATAGATAGAGCAGGGCCAGTGGCACTGAGGGAATGAACCTGGGCCATCGGGGTTTGGCAGGGGAGAGAGAGGATTGAGCATCTGAAGAACTACGCTCCTCTCTCTGGGTAGGGTTTTGGGGCCTGCTCGGCTGCCTAGTGGCTCCCAGTGGAAACCTGGGGTACTACAGGCAAGCCAGCTGTACGTAAGAGGGCAGGGAGTGTGGCAGATGTCAGCAGGGCAGCCGTGCACGGACGTCATTGCACATCACACTCCCCCGGGCAACCACCAAGGAAAAAAATCCCTTCTTAGGTTGTGGAGATCATGGGGGCTCCAGGGACAGGATGCACATCCCAGCGCTGGCTCATTTCCTCAGGTGATCTCCTGGCCAACCCGTCGAACCAGGTAGACTAGCTTTAATTTCAGTTAGGCCACTAGGGGAGAGTGGACTTGTCCCAGAGGGTGATCCATGGTGCCAGGGTCTGCCTGGTCAATGGGGGAGTTCACTGAATCTAGGGTTCAGGCAGGGAGTAGCAGTCCTAGCCGCGTAAGCACCCCCGGAAGGATGCCCGGCTTAGGGAGAGTATAAACAGAGTAAAATAAAAAAAAAAAGATAGATAGACAGACAGATAGCTGGATTAGATAAACAGATATTCAACTGTAGCCCCAAACATGTCCTGATATTTACTGCAATTTCTGTGACATCTCTAGAGAAATGTTCTGCCTACCTGTAGTACCACTATCGGGTCACCAGAAAGATTTCCTTTAGAAATGTGAAATATCTGGAAATATCAGGTCAACTTCATGACTACAAATGTACGTGCTGCAGTAGTGAAACTAATGTTACTGCAGGGCTGAGATGGCACTTCTTTGTTAAACCTCAGTTTTCATGTGTTAATAATTCAATCATCCTTGGATGGAATAGCATGACATATGATACAGTATGTGTATTCTCTAGCCCAGCATTTCCAAGTTTTAAACATTTGGTAATGTTCAATGTAGCTTTGAAAAAGTTTTAAAAGGGTAAAAATGTGAAAAATGTTTTTTACAAGCTTTGCTTGGCTCATTAATAACTAAAAAATGGCTTAGAACTGAAAGCTGAAAATTACAGGCTTTTTAGAATTAGTGGTAAAGATGAAGGTATCACTTTGATCACTGTTTTTTTTTTGGAAACATTGTTATTTTTTAAATTTTATAACAATAAAAAGTAAACTTTGTGCATGTGCTGTTCATTTCTTCCTAAGGTGTTTTTTGCAATGTCACTGTAAAATGTTTTTATGAGATAAACATGTAGTGAGACTGGGTCATGTGATGAGCATACTGTCACAATGACTGGAAGGCACTTCTAAGTTAGCACAGATGCACAGACTCAGCTCAAAGGCCCACCAATAAAACAGCAAGAGATCAACTATGTAGCCTTCTAAGTATCAAATTTATTAAACACAGATTTGTGTACAACATAAAAGCATGACATACAGATCGGATAGAAGCAGTCCTGTTCCATCCCGCTCATTTCTAAAGGTGGAGATAGAGGTGAGCCTCTCAAGAGGTTTTGTTTTCTCCCACTATTCTAGTGACATTTGTACAGACCATGGAATTCATATTGGGACCTGGTACTGATCCAAGACTGGGGACCAGTGAGATAGGAGATGACATTTACAGGGTTGCATGAATATTTTGGCTGAGGGGACCATTTCTATGGATGGCTGTATATAGGCCCAAAATCCATAGTGATCTGTAGGCAGATATACTTCTCTGGATTCTGACATGAATCTCTAAAATGAGATTCTTCATCCTCTGCTGGTATACAATAGGAACACCCAAGCTAAATCTATGCAATGGTTTGACCCCAAAGGTTCAATGGTCTGATAGGGCTGTGGGGAACTCTTCTATTTGTTCAATACCCTAGTGTGGTCATATAGGACCTGAAGGAATCTCTGAACTGATCTGAAATCTGTCTGTCTCACTGATGCTGTATTCAGGAGCTCATCCAGATATAGGTATCTTTGATGACTCTTACTCAACAGGAGGGCCACTATCTCCACTAAGGCATCTGTGAAAACTTTCAGGGTTGAAAGCCTAAATGAGAGAGAATGGATCTGACAATTATGCTGTAAAATCATGAATCTCATCAATCTGTGATGAGAGCTGCTCATCAAAATGTACAGGTATTCATATGCTAAGTCAGTGGAGGTCAGGAAATAACCTGGCTGAGCTGCTTTGGGAGATTGAGCACTTGAGCTCCAGGCTGACTCCTACTGTTTTATAGATGTGTTCAGGCTCTTAATTCTAAAAGCAGGCAAAGCATCCCATGTTCCTGGTAACTATGAAGTAAATTGAGCATAATCCTTTTTCCTTCACTTGATGACCTATTGGCACTACCATTTTATGATGAGCAGATGAAATGGGATGTAGTCCAATGCCTGGTTTTTCATGGGGGGGGGGGTTATACTAGAAATTGAAAAAACCTTGAGGGCAGTGTGGAGAACTCTATCATATAACCTTGCAAAATAATCTTTGGTATCCACGTATCTAACTTGTTTGGGGCCCATCTGTTTATAACATCTCCATTGATGATCATCACAGGATTGTTCACTAGGATGAACCCACATACCTTTGTGCAAATGAACTGTAGGCTTTTAAGCAGCTTTGGGGTGGGGAAGCATTTGTAATAAAACTATTTGCTTTTGATTTGGGCCACACTCTGGGTGCACCTCTATAAATATGAATTAAGAAAGATGAATAAGAAATGTGATAACATCTTTGTGTATTGGCCAGGGGTTGAGCTTGCTAAACCTTTAACATTGCATTACAAGCTGGGGTGGTGTGGTTCTCTTTTAATTGGTGAGCTCACCAATGATCACCTGTGAACCCCTTATGGGCCAGAACAGACTGTATAAAAAATGAAGCCAGACAGTGATTTCCCCATAAGAATGGGAGAAAGCAGGGGGACCTCAATTCGTATTGGCATTGTAAAATTTAAAATTAGAAGATCAAGTCAGAGACTTTTTTCCACACAAGAGAGATAGCAGTGGGACCTCAGCTCATATTGGCATGTTAAAATGTTAAGTGTAGTTTCCTGACTGATGAGTGGGTCACTTTGCTGTCTGTGGTCAGGCTGATCATGATTCAGCCAAATGATGAGACGAGGAACACCTCTAAATGTTAAACTGATGGAATGACAACCAAGTAAAAAACTGAGATGATTAAAATAAATTGCAGGCATTTAAGCAATTTGAGGGGAGCAGTGGTACTATAACTATTTACGTAGTAACCACCTCTGCAGTATGAACCTCCAAAATGTTTGCCAAAGAAGGTATTTACTGTATACCTTCTTGAGACTCAAAGCCTGTAAAAGCTCATCTGTTATGCTGAGTTCTGCATCCTTGAAAGAAGCTCAAATTGTTATGAAAAGAATAATTTCTTATTTTCCTTTAGTTGTTGCTTAAACAATATTGGCTTTTTGTTTATTACAACAAAACCTGCTTGCCCTTTATGTCTTTTAGTATTCCATCGAATTAAGACCAAATAGCATATCACCTGCAAAATAAATGCTACTGTAAGAATATGCATAACAGTGGTGTTATCTGCTGATCAAGCATTCAATCATATGAGCTACATGGCCACAACGGAGCTGCTGGACATCTTTCAGAGAGCTGGAACAAGTCTACTAGGGAATTCCCAAAATAGGAAGTGTCCATTTGTATTAGGAGTACTAAGTTCTGTACTGGGGAATCCTCCAGTAAATCATCCACTAAGGTAGAAGTCAATGCTACCAAATCCAAGGCTGACAGCACTCTTAATGTGGAACCTGAAGTGGAGTAGGTGCACCTACAAACTCATCAAGTCTTGTGCCGTAAGTATCTGTTAGATAAGTGGCCACTTCTAAGACAATTGCTGTCTGTCCACTGCTAAAATCAGAGAATCCATTATTGAGGGAACCTATTATTTGTTGAGGAAGGATTCCTGAAAGGATAATGATTGCTGAACCTTTTAGAATATCTTTATCTTATCAAACTCATTCCCTTCTTTGTGAATGGGGAAACATTTTGGAGAATTTCTAAAATATGGTCAAAATCAGGTTCACCTGCAGAATAGTGAAAGACTGGGTCTTCGATATCTGCAAAATCTTATACGTCTCATCAGCTAGAAAATAGGCACACTCACTGCGAAATATGGATAGTAATTGAAAGGCTATGCCTGTGGTTCAATTGGGGAGCAACTAGCTACGCACTCTTCCTGAGTTATATAAGCAGTTTCCTCCAGCCTCCCTTTGAAGCACTTTTTCTTTGCCATCTGGAGGCTCTGTTGGTCTGTCTTCTCACTTGGGCCTGCTGGGGCCTTGTCTTCCCCCTCCCCCGCATCTCTACCTTGCTGGTTTTTGTTTGCATGTTTCTCCTGCTTTGGTTTGTATTTGTTTTGCCTCCGGACGCTGTGTGCTTCCTCCTGTGCTTATTTTCCTGTGTTTGTGTTTTTAGATTTGTTTTTTTTTTTTGGGGGGTGTTAGTTTCCTTGTGTGTGCTGTGTTAATCATGTGTCTGGGCTCATGCTCCTTTTCTCCCCAGCTGCCTTCTTACCTCAGGTTTCCTGCAATGGTTATGTGTTTTAGCTCCCATTCCATCTTATCTGCTTCTGCTGCAACCTAGTTCACAGCCTACTGTGTTTCTCTTGCTTGTATGTGCTTTCTCATTATGCATTTCGCTCCTTCAGTTCTTCACCTTCCACATTGTTGTCCTGTGCTCTTCTACCAGTTTAATTGTTATTTTCATGCTGTCTGCTGTTGTTACCATTACTTTCAGCACTCTCAAGTTCCTAACTGTTTACATCTGGCTGGCTCTTCTCAGCTTCTCACTGTGTGTTGTTTTTTTTTTTCATCCTTCATCCTTCATTTCATCTCTGCGGTGGGTATCAGGCCTATCTCAGCTGACCGTACTCGATGCCATGGTCATTTGGAGCACCATCACTTCTCATGCTCTGGCGGACCACCAGCGCTGGCCTGGAGGCTTCTTCCAGCCGCAGCCCCAATTTTCACAATTTTTCTCCCTGTTACCCCAAGGCCCCAGAACACAGTTGCAAATGTGCATGGAGGCATGCATGTACACCGCAGCTCTGATGACAGCCCCTTATGCCCTCCCCTGGCCTATTGCCAGATCCCCCCTCTGGCATGGTACTGCCACCCAGCCTCCACTGGGAGGCAGCAAAGCCCCGGGGAGACCCCTACGTTCCTCCCTGAGTAGGAGAGCTGCCTGTCAGCTGCTCAGTTGCCTCCTCACCCTCCCCCCCCGGCAAACTCCCAGTGCACAGAGCTTGTGACCAAACCTGGGTCACCAGTGTGCTGTGAGTTGTGGTATCCAGTGCCTCAACCCTCAGTGCCACTAGGCCAGCTCTCACTGTGTTTTGTGTTCCAGCAGCTTGCTTTGGGTTTCTCAGCTGACTGCTTCCTGGATTTCAGATCTCTAAACCCCACCACTGCCACTCTTTCTTCACTGCTTCATCCAACTCTACTCATTTATAGCCTACCTGGGAACCTAACATGCTCCATTTTGTGCAAAACCTATTTTACTTCAGCAGTCTTGCATTCCAGTAAGGTGTATTTACTGTTTCCTAACCTAGGCATTTCATTATTTACTACACTTTTCATTCCATAAGCCCTCAGTTTTCATGCAGCCCTTTTGAGGATTTAAATCTGCTCAAATGTGTTTATTGCACTCAGTGGGAATCAAACCTATTGTCTACTGCAGTTTTATATTACTTTCTTCATGGTTTTCAAACCAGTTAAATGCAATTGTATCAAGCAATTATAATTGTTGTTTTTCACTGCATTATTGCCTATGCCTACAATTCCTATGCTTGTTCAATTGTTCAGTTCAGCAAATGCTGGAAGCTATAACTAATGACTGCTGGAAGTTGTTAACTACTTTTGTACAATGCTTCATTATACTCTGGAGGTCAGCTCAGCTACAGTTGTCATTATAAACTAGTTTTAAAAATCTGTGTGTGGATCATGGTACATTACTGTGGCTTCTTTGTTTTTCCTACAGTGAACGATTGGGGGGGGTTATAGTGGAAAGTCATGGCTCAGTGTGGTTCAAGTACCTCATGCTCAAACACTACATTTGCCACCACAATCCTCCAAGTATTTATGTCACCTTTAATTGGCATTCACTGATGGACTGGTTGGCTTGTATTTATTCCTCTTTACTTGCATTGCTTTTCCTATAACCTTGCCTAGCAAGCACCTCACACTGGATAAGGGACCAGGTTAGCCTGAGCTGTTTGTTCAATTCTTACTGCTTATCATGCTTCTGCATACTATATTTGCCATGCTGCACAGTGCCTGTTACACCCTGCATAACCAATGTTCTGCCTGCTCTATTGCTAAAGGAGACTAGCCGACCATGCCCATCAATCACATCTCTGAGCTCGATCTCAGCTGACTGGCTCAGGGCTTGCCCTGCAGCCAACGGTCTCCCTCTGCACCACAGAAGTCCACATCTTGAGTGTGTGAAACTCGGGGTGGGGTCCTTCTTATCTGGCCCATAGTGGGAATGTCCTCATTTTGGGTGGAGCTTTAGCCATTCAGGTGTATCAGTGGCATCTCCTGATGTCAAAATTAAGACTCAACTGAGAAGACTGGGGCCCTGAGCTTACAAAGGGGCTCTTTAGCTAGCCGATCGCTTCAGTGGTGCCTTTTAGGTAGTCTCCGTATGACAGCTTCTGGTTCACCTGATTTGTATTTAGATCAATAGGCTAGCTGCATGCCTCAGTGATCATTGCTCTCCTCCTCCCACTGAGAAGGAGCTTGTTGCAGAGAAACCTCACAACCCTTCATGATATTCCCATTTGAGGGACAGACTGTAATAGTACCTCACAAATATGTGAATGAAAGTCTTCATGTACATATTTGTGAAGTACTATTACAGTATGCACTACAAGCCCATTGGTACACAGTGTGGACCAGTGAGCTTACAGCTGCTACTGTAAGCTGTCATTCAGCGGGCAGCCACAGTGGTATGTGGGTGGGTGGGTGTGCTGCTGCTCACCAATGATGGGGGCTGGGTGGGCAGGGGTCCTGTGTGGGTGGGGGGGTACTATTGGACCACCAGGGAAATTTGTACTTTGATTCTACTGGTGATCAGAGGTATGAGCGGGGTGGGAGGAACCACTAGACCACCAGGGAAGGTTCAATCAAGGATTGTAGTGTGATCAGGTTATGGGCAGGGAGGGGGTACCACTAGATTACCAGGGCATTTGGCAGACAGCTTTTGCCATGATCAGAGCTATGTGAAGGGAGGGGGTACCATTAGACTACCAGAGCATTTGGCAGATGGCTTTTGCCACAATCAGGGAGGGAGAGGAGTACCACTAGACTACCAGGGAATTTAGCAGATGGCTTTTGCCATGATCAGGGTGATGGGGGAAGGGGTACCACTAGACTATCAGGGTATTTGGCAGACAACTTTTGCCATGATTGGGGCTGCGGGGAGGAAGGGGTACCACTAGACTACCAGAGCATTTGGCAGATAGCTTTTTCCATGCTCAGGGCTGCAGGGAGGAGGAGGGTACCACTTGACCCCCACCCGGCAGCTGTGCATGCTGTGCAGGGTGCCAGGAGCATTTTGCAGGCCTGCCCTGCATAACTCATGCATATCAGGCCATAATGACATGAAAATGGCCCCATTTGTGCCTTTCATGTATAATGGCCCCATTTGCATACTGATGGCTGAATATCAAGAATTTGTGCACAGCATAACTCTGTTGTGCTGGTGCAGTTCCCATTCCTGGTATTCAGCCCTGTCTTGGGGGGATACACCAGTGCATTGTATTTGCGCAGTGCACATTACCTGCTATATTCAAATGAGATGTGCCATGGCTCATCTGTTGTTGTTGTTGAATTATGTTGACCTGGTAAGCCCACTGGGCCTACAAATCCCTTTTTCAGGGGCAAGCACCCAAATCATTCTTTTTCCTCAAAAACTAGTCAGTCTTTAAGTTACCTCCCCAAATCCCCGTAGACTAATGTGAGTTCCAGAAACCAAACATAACCTGATGAAAAGACAGAGCACATGATTCAGATGAAGGGAGACTGATGAAGGGAGACTGTCCCAAGGGAAGAAGATACCCCAAAGTGTGCCTCAATTACCATGCATACATTTAAAGTAAAACACCCTCAACAAAGTGATACATATATTTTGAAAAACATTCTTGAAAAACATTCTTAATGTTACTTTTTTCTTTTACTTTTTCATAACTATTTAGTATCATTCTGTATGAGAGACTCCTCATATAAAATATTTATTTGTATCAAAAAAACAACTAGTATACAGGGATCTATATTGTTACCTGATTGTTTATTTTTAACAAAAAATCAGATACAGAATCCTGTCCCTTCTGAGGTGGCTCACACCCTAATTTTAATTTATTGTTTGAATAAGATTTCATAAATATGGCTTAAAATCTTTCTCTCCATTTAACCCCTTTGGTACCAGTGCATTTAGCATCACTATCCATTTTGTTTCCTTTTGTAAAAGGAGCTCCTCTCGATTTCCCCCTCATTAATGATGGAGCATGTTCAGTTCCTGTAAAATTCAAATGATTAATGTTTGAAGCAAGATATTTATTAAAATATGAACCCAGGGCATTTTTTCCTTATTTATTAAGACTTGCCCTTACATGTTCTTGCATTCTTTTCTTTAACAGATAAGTGGTTTTGCCTGTAGTTCATGACATGTGCAACTGCAATTCAGCAAACCACAAAACAGCGATTCAATCACGGCACATGTCATTGGGGCTACCGATGAGGTAGGGTGACTGGATGGGGTGGGTTCACACATGTAGCGACAGGATGTCACTACACGTACGCACTTGTGGGGGTGTGGGAGTGAGCACACTCAATGAGGGACAGGGGGGTTTTGAGGGGTGGTGCCATGGTGGGTTGCTGAGCTGGCCCCATGGCATGGTGGGTGGGTTTGTGGCTTGGGTGGACAGGGTGCTGGTTTTGGGTCCAGGTTCAGGTACATTTTTGTTGCTCCTGGCACAATTTTTTTTTTTGATGTTTTGTGCCCCTCTCCTGACATGAGCCCCCCTGGAGTTGAGAATCCTTAAGTAGGGGGGGTGGAGGGTGAAGCATAATACTTTAAAAATGTAAGTCACAGCACCAAAATTGATTTTCGGTGCTGTGACTTCACCGTAGCAGCGATTGCCTTTTGGAAGTCACCATTATGACATAGAACCATTTTGCCAATATAATATTTTTTGCAAGTGCACGATGCTGCATAAACAAGAAAAAGGGAGTTATATATAATGAAATGTTTTAAGTTAATATCAATGTCATCTTTATTAAAAATGTTTCCATTACATGCATGTTTGCATGAAATACAATTTTTGTGTGCAAAGAAACCTACTGGGTCGGCAGCCAATTTCTTGATACTGTTTGTCTTTCAGGTCATTTACAGGTTGCATAATGGCTAGAGGTAAGCATATCTTCTATATTTTCTGGTTTTCTGAAAGTTACACGTGGTGAGTTCTGAATATTATGTTTTAAAACATTACCTGCTTGCAGTATCAGCCACAACTTGTGCACCAGGGCTCCCACTTCACCCGCTATTGGACTGTACTCTGTTGAAAAAGTAATCAATCTACCTTTGCTAGTACTCAATCCTCCTTTGATATTTGAACTAGTTTTTGGTTCTAATAAAGCTTGTCTGTCTTTTATTCAAACCTTTTCTAATGCTGCTGATAACACTTTCTGATCATAACCCCGATTTAGAAACCACTGAGTTAATTCTTGAGCTTGTATTTCATACAATCATTCATCTGTGCAATTTCTCTTGATTCTTAAATATTGTCCATATGGTATGGTCTCTTAATTTCTTTGGATGATGACTCCTATAATGTAATATTGCATTACCTGCTGTTGCCTTTCTATAATTTCTCTACTGTATCCTGTGCTCTGGAAGGGAGTGCAAAGTGAGCTCAAAAAAATGTACACTAGTAGAACTGCATTCATATGTAAATCATAAGTTCATGGTATTTTAATTAATATACTCTAGAAATTCTTGTCTCATTTGCTCACTTCCCTTCCAGATGCACAGGATATTTTCTATATAGCTTTCTCAAAATGCTATGTACTCCATATATTTGCTATGAATAGTGTACTTTTCTTCACAGTATCCCATATAAACATTGGTATATGTGGGGGCTACTATCACCCCATAGCTGTTCCACATATTTGAATATGCACATCTTTATTAAAAGTGAAAAAAATATTTGCAAAATGAACTCAAGAAATGTTTGAACTCACCTTTGTCATCAAATTTGTGTTTTTCTTTAAATAATAACCAGTCGCTTCAATGCCCTGATAATGCGGGATGCTTGTATATACTGTAAATTACAAACATTAACAGCGACCTTTGATAACCCCTCTTTCCAAATGACTTTTTCAAGTTTGGACAAAACATTCATGCTATCTCTAAGGTACAAGGGAAGGGTGAATGATAACGGTTGCAGGTAGTAATCAACAAGCTTAAATAAAATCTAAGACATAGAATTAATTCCTGAAATTATAGGTCTTAATGGTTAATCTACAGGATCCATGTGTAAATCTGGGGAGTGCATACAGGGTTGGCATAACTGGAAATTCCACTTTTATAAATTCAGCCTCCTTATGAGAAGCCCAACCCCTGCACTCAGCCATGTCTACAAAATCATATAGTTCCACTAGTATACTACTTGCTGGATCATTAGTTAATTTTATATATTCAGTGACTTCATTGAGCATATTTGTAATTTTACTAGCATACCAATTTTCAGACATTAGAATGAAGTTTTCTCCTTTGTCAGGGGGCTTAATAATTACCCCTAACAATTCTCTTAATTCTGTCAATGCTATCTTTTTAGCTGCTGTTAAATTATGTTTTCTTATTTTTATTCACATGTTCAGCATAAATCTTTTCAATTCCCTCTGTTAATAATTTCTCAAATGTAGCTATTGTTGTGTTAGATCCTATGAAAGGACAAAACCTAGACTTTGGTCTGAAATGAGTCTTAATTGGTATGTTATCACAAGTTTCAATCTGCTGAATTAAAATACTTAAATCTAAATCATCATTAAGTGCCATCTCATTGTTAGTCACGACCTCAGCTTCCATTACATTAATTAAATCATCCAAGCTATCCTGATTTACCACCTCATTAGCAATTTGGCTTTGATTCATTGAATTACCTCTAGTTTCAACACTTAAATTACCTTTATTGAAGAAAAAGGTTAACAATAAATTTTGAATAAATTTAAAAACATCAACATTTACTTTGAACAAATCAGGTTTAAGTATTGGTACAAAATTGAGTCCTTTCTGCAAGTCAGATATTTGTGCTTGAGATAAGTCCAGCGTAGATACATTTACAACTGTCCCCTCAGATTCGTCGAAGTGTATTGGCTTGCATTTTTCTCCCTGCATATCTCTTCTGGTTCTTTGCTCCCATACACACTTTTGGGTGGATGTTTCCCCCATTTTCTTTTTGGACAAAAAGGATCGTTTGGCTGATTTAGCACATTTGCCATGTTGCTGTCTTTGTTTTGACCAGATGCATCTTCAAAATGCACTGATTTGGATCTATTATGGTTTCAGTTATTTGTACTTGACCTCCCTCTGCTCATTGACCTTCCTCTATTGTTAATGCAACCAGGTTGATACCAGACAAAAACTTAATTTCTCTCTCAGTCGCCATTGTCTCACAATGACTTCATTTTATTTTTTTTTTGCATTGAAATAGTTCTTTTTCCATCTCATTTGTTTTAGTAATATAGGCTTTGTTTAATCTTTCAAAATCAAGATTGTCTTTTAGGCCTTTTAACTTGTTTTGAGCAGAGTTACTTTCTTTATTGAGTCTTTCAAGATGTTTCTTATCTCATTTTACTATGATCAACATTAGTTTGTCTGTATATTCATCCAAAACATTTTTACGTTCATCTTTGAACTCAGGGTCATCTAAGCCACAAGTGGGAAATGTATCAATTCTTAATCTTCTTGGTCTGTGTCCCAGCTCTAGGTACCATTCTAATGAGATTTGATGAAAAATGTGATTCAGCTCATGTATTCTCATTTTTTCTAAAGCTTTGAATTGTTCAAAACACTCAGTGTCTCTGTTAACTACAAGATCACCCACATTTTCAAATACAACAGTTCTAGTTCTCTCTCTCTCTTTTGAGACAAATTGTCTCTGCATCTTCAAAGCAGTCATTGTTTCCATCAGTCTCATCAGGTATATTGCCTGGCATGATTGGAGTTTGACTCATTCTTGTGGCCATGGTCTTTTAAATGTCTTAAATGATGCTATTACAGATAGCTAACCACAATGCTGACTGAGATGACTGCAGAAAGTCTGTTAACTTGCTGATATATTAGAAGAAGGCTCAGGCATTCATGTTCAACCACTGCTGCAGCAAAATGCTCCTGCATTCTGGTCACTCGCACTCAAATGTCCAAGACATCAGCAAACAACAATGGGGCTCCACAGGTAGCTGCGCCAGTGCTCACCAAGATCAGAGATCCAATTCAGTGCAGAAAAACAACAAGAGATAGCACTCAGGTTGAAATGAATGCTCTGTTTTTATCAAACAATGGTGAGTTTATTCAGACATACAGTAAACACTGAAGATACAGATAACTGACCCCAGCGCTTCGACCACATGAATGTCCCTCGGAGGGGTGTCAATTACAATGAGAGAACACACAATAAGTTATACACCTCCTAAATAATTCCATGTCAAAACCATTAATACTAAATACATACATTTAAAGTAAAACATCCTCTATGAAGTGATAAATATATTTTGAAAAACCTTCTTAAAAAACTTTCTTAATGTTATTTTTTCTTTTATAATTATATAGTATCATTCTGTTTGAGAGACCCCTCCTATAAAATATTTCTTTGTAACAAAAAAAAACTACTATACAGAGATCTATATTGTTAACTGAGTTTCTTTTTAACAAAAAAATCCCATACCGAATCTCATCCCTTCTAAGCTGGTTCACGCCCTAATGTTAATTTATTGTTTGTATACAATTTTATAAATATGGCTTAAAATATGTTTCTTCCTTTAACCTCTTTGGTACCAGTGTATTTAGTACCACTAGCCATTTTCTTTTCTTTCATAAAAATAGCTCCTCGCAATTCCCCCCTCTAATTACTGATGGAACACATTCAATTCCTGCAAATTTCAAATGAATAATGTCTTATCTGAGACCCTTTAACTTATTTTGGCAGGCAGGCTGGCAGAACACCAACATCTCTGCATTAGCTGGGGCTAAAACAGCAGAAATGACAATTGTCAAAAAATTGACATCCTTTATATTTAAAAATACTACTGTTTGCAGAGGACAAAAATAATTTCTCTCTGTGAGTCACTAAAGGACACAAAAACAATAAGCGATACAGTTACAGTGTGGAATGATACAGAAATATTGTTTTTGAAAACAGACTACATGCCTGATTTTAAAAGAGTCCCTACCCTAAGGGTTACAGCAAACTGTGGGTGTGCTGGAGACCCTGCACCCAATTTTATAAAAAGCAGGGTTCCTGCACCAAACTCCCCAGATTTGCCACAAGTCTCTAGGTGCACCAAAGAGTTGGTGCATCTACAGACATTGCTACAGGGATCCAGCCCCCCCACCCAGTGCAACACTAGAGGTGCCAGGATGATGAGGTGGGGGGAGAAACAGCATGTCAGGAGGGCACCAGGGGCATGAGGAGCACTGGAGATGGCAGTGAGGGTGTTGGGGAGACAGTTACGCTTATAAATGTGTATTTGTGTGCACCCACTGGGGTGCATTTGTAGTAGTGTTACTGTAATACATATACATTGGAGTGCCTGTTACATACATATGCCCCCAATCCCTGATATCCCCCATAATAAATTAAACATCTGCCCTTGGTGGTCTAATGGACCCCTCCCCATGATCCTCCTCATTAATGTGTATAGACCATTTTCTGGTGGCCAAGTGGATCCCCCCCCCCAGCCACAGTCACCCCCATATATTATGCGATTATTGTCCCTAGTGGTTTAGTTGTTCCCACCACCCCACCACCTCAACGGGTAGTTTCCCACCACCCCACTCCTCCCATCTCCCAAATCAGAGCCAGCAACCAGCAAAGCCCTTTTTTCACCACCATGGCTGGCCACTGACTGAGCTCTCAATGAGTGCATATTGTATACAGTACACACTCATTGACTGACAGATGCTGTCATTCAATGAGCACAAAGTGTATATAGTATGTGCTCATTGAGAGCTTAATCAGTAGCCAGCCATGGTGGTGAGAGAAAGGCTGTGCTGGTCACCAGTTTCAATTTAGGACTGGGGCCAAGGGGTAGTGAGACACTACCTGATGTGGTGGGGAGACCACTTGACCACCAGGGTCAGTGATTGAATACTATATTGGGGTGATCATTGAAAGGGAGTGGGGTCCACGTGACCACCAGGGAAGAATATATACACATTAATGGGGAGATCAGTGGCAGGGATCCACTAAACCACCAGGGGTGATGTTTAATTTTTTTATGGGGGACATCTGGAATTGGGTGGGCATATATATGTAACAGGCACTCCAAAGTATATGTATTATAATAATAATACTGCAAATGCACCCCAATGGGTGCACACAAATGCACATTTATGAGCACAGCTGTCTCTCTAACACCCCCATTACCAGTTCACATGCCCCTTGTGCACCCCTACTTCCCACTGTAAGGCTCCATCCCAGTGGGGAAAACCACTTAAACAACCTCCTGGATGATCTAAGTGGTGTCCCTTGCTGTACCCATAGTGGTGCTTGCAAAATCTCTAAAAAGCAGATGGTGGAGCCCAGCTTTGGTGCAAGTCACCTTGCAACCTAGTGCACTGGGGTTATTTGATGTAACCCTGATGCAAGAGGGCTTTGGCGCAGCAATGTTTGGATGTGATGCAGGCTGCATTATAAAATTACATTTGATATAAGTTGTGACACAAGTCATCTCTTGAATCAAACTCTTTTGATGCAAGCCACTTGTGTTGATCTAATTCCTTTTAAAATCGGGCCCCATATCTCTTCGTACATAAGAAAGGATATGCATAGAGTTTATGTATAAACATTTACATTGTTTATTTGAACGTGTGGTGAAACAAGAATGAAAGACATAATTGCTAACCTAATTCAATTTTAGTAGAGGTTGAGGTAGATAAACAATGTGAGATAATGTAAACTTTTTCTTTGATCCCTTTTATACAGGATGCATTAATGTGCAGGATCCTGGCCTATGGAGAAAGTTCCCACAAATTTCAGTGCTGTAATATTATTAGGATTGTACTATAATTTCAGATCATCTCTTGAACGCTTAGACAATTTGTATCCAGGTTTCTGTCTGAAAGAAAATTACTTTTTCCATACTGCTTCACTACATGATTGCAAGTTATAGTCCAAACAGATCTTTAATGATTATAGAAAGCTCTAGCTTACACTAAGGATCATTTCTTTTCTGAAACTGCCTACTATGGTAGTGAAACAAAAAAAAACATAATTTGCTATGTCAAAGAAAGAGCCATTAGAAGTAACATATTGGTCTTTTTTATTTAGCAGAGTATAATTGGGTGTTTAGGTGAGTGATATGTCAATATTGAATAGTGGTTTGAAATCACAGAAAGAGCAGAACCAAACCACACAAAAACACGTATCCTGGATTTTAGGGGGGCAGACTTTGGGAAAATGGGGAGATACTTGAAAGAGGCATTAAGGGGAATGGGACAGGAATCAGGGGTTGAGGAACAGTGGGCAGTATTTAAAATGGGGATTACAAGAACAACAGAATTATGCATTAAGCAGGTTAGCAAGAGGAAAAGGAAGAGGAGACCATTATGGTTTTCCAAAGAGGTAGCAAAGAAAGTGAAAGCCAAAAAGATTGCATTCAGGCAATACAAAAAGACACAGGCAGAAGGGGATAGGGAGAAGTACCAGGAGAAGCAAAGGGAGGTAGGGAGGTCAGTAAGGGAAGCCAAAGCTCAGACAGAAGAACACATTGCAAAATCAGTGGGTAAAGGGGACAAAACCTTTTACAGGTACATAAGTGAAAAAAGAAAGACAAAGGGAGGGATAGTGAGACTGAAGGGGGAGGATGGGAGCCATGGAGGATGACAACAGTAAAGCTGACATATTGAACAGGTATTTCTGCTCAGTCTTTACTGAGGAAGAGGAGGGTAATGGGTCTGAAGGGAGTACAAGGGGTGAGAATGGTGCAGAAATGGACACAAGTCCCTTTACACGAGAAAGGGTCCTGAAGGAACTGGAAGTAATAAGAGTTGATAAAGCAATGGGGCCAGATGGGGTGCACCCCAGGGTCCTTAAAGAACTAAGACAGGTGGTGGCTGAACCTCTGGCTATCCTGTTTAGCCGATCACTGGAAACAGGGGAGGTACCCAAAGACTGGAGGACAGCAGATGTAGTCCCCTTATACAAAAGTGGGAACAAAGAGGAAGCAGGGAACTACAGACCAGTCAGCCTCACCTCGGTAGTGGGGAAGATCATGGAAGCACTACTGAAGGAGAGATTGGTGGAATATCTGGTTGTCAATGGACTACAGGACCCAAGGCAGCATGGTTTCACCAGGGGGAGGTCATGTCAGACCAACCTCATTGAATTTTTTGACTGGGTGACTAGGGAGGTGGATCAGGGGAGGGCAGTGGACATGGCCTATCTGGACTTCAGCAAGGCCTTTGACACTGTGCCATAGAAGACTATTACACAAACTGGGGAATATGGGTGTGGGCAGGACAGTAGTGTGGTGGGTAGGTAACTGGCTGGGTGGCAGGACACAGAGGGTGGTGGTAAATGGCTGTCTCCACAGAGGGAAGAGTGACCAGTGGGGTACCACAGGGATCAGTGCTGGGACCGGTCCTATTCAACATCGGTCATCAGTGACATTGTGCAGGATCTAGAAGGCAGAATTTCACTGTTCGCTGATGACACAAAGCTCTGTAACAGAGTAGACACACCAGAGGGTGTAGGCAGAATGAGAAGGACCTGCAGAAACTTGAAGAATGGTCAGGGGTTTGGCAGTTGAAATTCAATGCAAAGAAGTGCAAGATAATGCATATGGGCACAAAAACCCTGGCACAATATATCAGTTGGGGGTGAGGATATAGCATGCACCAAGCAGGAAAGGGATCTTGGGGTTGTCATCTCTGATGACCTCAAGGTAGGAAACAGTGTGACAAGGCAGCAGGTAAAGCAAATAGGATGCTGGGATGTATAGGCAGGGGCATCACCAGCAGGAAAAGGAGGTCATAATTCCGATACAAGACACTAGTGAGGCCCCACCTGGAGTACAGTGTACAGTTCTGAGACCATACCTACGTAAGGACATAGACAGGGTAGAAGGTTCAGAGGAGGGCAACAAAGATGGTGCATGGATTGCATCACAAGTCCTATGAAGACAGGTTGAAGGAACTGAACATGTACTCCCTGGAGGAGAGGAGGGAGAGGATATGATAGAGACATACAAGTATCTTACAGGGAGGAACAGGGTGCAGGAAAACACTATTTTTAAGCGAAAAAGATGTTCCAGGACTAGAGGGCATGGGATGAAGTTGGAGGAGGGACGATTCAGAGGAAACATGAGAAAGAATTTCTTCACAGAATGGGTGGTGGACAAGTGGAACACCCTGCCAGAGGAAGTGGTGGGGGCTGAAACAATCACGGGATTTAAGAATGCATGGGATAGACATAAAGGAATTCTAGAGGTCAGGGGTAAGGGGAAACAGACTTCTAGGAAAACAAACTGAACTTACAAGCTCAAATGGGCAGACTGGGTGGGCCATAGGCCCTTATCTGCCAACACTGTCTATGTATCTATGTATCTATGAATCCTCTGGTGTCTATATACAACAAACAGGTTAGCTGGTGATGGATGTAGGGCAACAGCCCACACCACTATTAAATGGTTGAACAATGTGCTTCAGGTTACCTTGGAAAGAGTACAGTTAGGCATCCTGCCTTCCTTGAAAGTAGATTGACTCAGAGTGGTTGCCACAAGGATTTGTGCTAACAGTGGTTTCAAAACTAGTCTGTGAGCTCTCAGTGAGCAATTCATATTGTTATAAAACATTCTGAATGTCATCAATTAACATAAAACTTACTAAAAGTGACAGTGCTAGATTTTCAAAGGGGTGTGCAGTATTTTTGTCATATTTTTACTGCAATGGCACATCTTGTGACAAGACATTAGACCACATACCTGTACAATGTGGTCTAACTTTGTGATACACTTGTGTCAATTTGTGTACAGAAAATGATGCATGAGTCACTTTTGTCCTGTAAAATAGGAAAACTGTCACAAATACATCAAAATGCTGGAAAATAGCATTCAAAATTGTTCACGCATTACAAATGATGCCAGTGCAGCCTAAAATTGGGAATTATATCTGCTTCCTCACTTATGAAAAATCCAGCCTGTTGTTTATGACATGTCACATTATACGCTGTAATAAAAGCAAGTTCATTTAATTCTGTGCAGCTCACCAGAAGAATCAGGGTAACAGTCATATGTGTATGTATGAACATGATTAACAAGTTCTGGAATGAGCAGTTGTAGGGAGCACTGGAAGCATTTTGGAAATTCCATGTCAGCTGTTCCTGTTCTATTTTTTCTTTCTTAAACAGCACATTCTTTACAGAACTCTGGGTCCATTACTTCATGGGTAAGTATGCTGTCCTCATAGACTAATTTACACTTCAATAAACCTGTGATGTCATCCAACAGTAGCACCTCTCCTAGAGAATCTCAGGACTACTTCAAACCATTTTGTCTGGATCACTTCAGTCTGATCACACATTGTGGGTACTCCCATAGTTTTATTCAGATTCATTCACTTCTGTAAGACCCCTACCTCCCATTTCTTGGGGCTTGCCTTGTTGGGATCACAGCCTGTTGTGACTACCACCCATATTCTCCATGCCCCATCTCATTTTTTTAGCCATCAGCCCCTTAGGACTGCCAATTTTCAACTAAATATTAATTTTATTCAGGAATATCCATTGAGCAAAGCTCATTTACAATTGAAGACCCCAGAAGCTCATCATAATTAGGAATGTTACAAGTACAATTCAGGACTGATTACATAGATAATCGTGCATATGCCAGTGTGTGTTATTAGTTTTTTTACACACCTGAGGTATTTGATTACCCATGAACTTCAAGAGCGAAGCTCAAGAGGTTTATGAGGTTATTAAACACCAGGGGTATGTAAAGAAACTCATAAGCACACACTTGCATATGCGTTATTTTTTTTATAATAACTGGTGTGGAGTGTTTTGTCAGTCAGTGAGAGATGAAGGAGAGTGTTAAGTCAGCAAATGCCAAAATAACTCAGTATGATATACCGAGTTATTATGGCATTTGAAAAGTTTAAAAAGCAAGTTATTATAAATAAATTCTACATATAATTTTCTGAATTTTTCATTCATAATGCACCTACATAGACACATATTATATGGGGGGACCATCAGGGCAGCAGCAGCACTATCCAGGAGTCCAGTCCAAAGCTGAGCCTTGATTCTACTTATAATTTTTGTGGCCAGAACCACATTGCAGATCCCATGATCTCAGCCCCCAGATTGCCACTGGGGCCAAGACCAGGCATTTCTGTTCAATCTGGCATCAGCACAGAGGTTTTCTGGTCCCCAGAGAAGCTGAGGGGTTGGTGATCCAAGACAGGCCATGGTGACCACAGTGAGCACTGCTGTTCACACACAGCAGCATTAAAAAGGGGCCAGTGATCCTTGTGAGAAACTGGGCTGCACATCAGCACCAATAAAGAAAAGACAGTGGACTCATCCAGTGCATGACAAACTGTTTACCAGCCCTAGGGCAGGGCATGGATCCAAAAACATTGTGCATGCATGCATGCACAGCGTCCAGGAGAGCAGCGCAGGGGCCACTCCCATAATGGAGCCATGACACTAAAACAGCTTAGTGCCCTAAGAAATTAACACCTCTCAGGTCCCAGGACAGGCAGCTGGGCCTAGGCAACAAAAAAAAACAAAACAACCCAAGAAGGCTTAAAGTAAGGCCGCAATAAGTTGCTAAAGACTGGCTCACAACTAAAAACAAACCTGGAAGTTACCATCCTTCCCAGCCCTCCAGCCCTGCATAGACTGATGGGAATAGGTTTGAGGTAGGCATTACCAAATGCCAGTACTTTCAGCCATTCAGGAGCCTGCATTGTTTCTCAGCCAGAATGCAAACCCAGCATGGCTGGGATAACATTCCACAGACTGCTTGCCTGGGAAAATGACTGACCAGTAGGGCATCAAGTTTCATCCCATACAACGGGGCTGTCCCATGGATCTCAGTGAGTTCTGCCATTGTGGCAGAGAGAGAGGAGCTGTGAGCAGGTGAGACACTGCCTGCCAGGAACTGCAGGCCTGGCACATTAATAAAGTCTGGGTACACAGGCTGCAGGTGTCTCTTTTGTGGAAAAAAATGTAGTCTTATTAAAACTAATAGCTTGAAGGCTAGCAGTGGAGATGGGGTTTATCCTGCCCCACCAGCGACCTTCCTTTCTAGTGGAACAAGCTCCATCAAAGACTGACCTACTGAATGAGAAGAACACTGCTTGTTTCAGGGTCCCTGAGCCACCTGCATCTACAGCACTAGAACAACTGTGAGAAAACTGCAATCAGTGAGGGAACACCAGGTGACCCTGGAGAAGCCTGCACTCCAGCCAGAAGCAAGTCAAGCTGTCTTGCCAGCCCCATCATCAGACACCAGAGGTAACTGTGAAGCTTCAATAACGTGAGTAACCATTGGGTTGTGGCCTCACAACTGGGAAAATTGTGACTACACATACAGTACCAGTGTGGCCTCCAAACACCTGTAATATAAAGCAGACAACCAGACGAGATCCACTCCATATATCCTCAAATGTACAGTAAGCAAAATGGAGACACGACCCACTCAGTGGTTAATTCACTAAGTATTTTATTGTATGCCAATATTAGCCACCCAGCTGGCATATCTAGAGGCAAAACTATATGTCAACATTTTGGGATGTAAACTCTCACAATTTCCTCAAAACATCGATATCTAGGATGCTATATTTTGCTTTCAGTTTCATTAATGATACCTTCATGTCAAATGCCCTGCAATACACCTCAATGGCCAGGTGGCAGAGAGTGTGGGCCAGACAGAAGCCACAGGGTTCACATTAAACTAAAAAAAAAAGTCTAAAATATAAAAGGAGAGATTTGTGTGGAAGGAATTATACTGGCAGCATTTGAAAATAACGTTGCTTGGTGTAAAATTGTGATTGTGCCAGGGACAGATGGAGAAGCCCTGGGCATGATTTTGCCACTTTGATGGGCCCAGGCAGAAGACCTGTGGATGCCATACGGCCACACATTTGTTTGTGATTACAAATAGGGGCCTCCTTCCTGCAGTTTAAAGTTTAATTGTTCAGCAAAAGTTTGTGTTTTACTCTTGGGTTGCATTTAACAGTTAAAACATCTCATCGAGCTCCTACCCTGCTAGCAGCAACTGCATCCTTAGTGAGATATATAGTGCAACTAAAACAGAGAACTTTCACCCATGGCCTTTAGGGGGATTTAAGTCTGGTGCACCTGCTTTGGGGTTTTAAGGGCTGCCATTGATCAGGCAGATTGTGTGGTGTCAATGTTGTTATTGCATAGAGTATAAGGATTTTACTGCCACCACATTGCTCCCACTTTTCATTCTGTCTCCTTGTAGTCTCTGTGCCCTCCCATTCTAAATAAATAATTTGTTTGAACTGCATTTAGTGGTTTGGGGATTGTTATTGAGTTACAGTGTCATTTGCTATGGGGAGGAACTGTATGGGCTGGTTACTGTACTGTATGTATTATTTCCTGCGAGGTAATAGCATTGCGTGTCAGCATGCAGGTACTCCATATTGCTACCCCAGGTGAAGGCACCATGCCACTATTAGGCCCAAGTACCCAGTATAGCACAACTTTAGGCAACTCAGGCTGGCCCCTTTAGAGGGTCAGGAGAGTGGCACATCTTTAGGCAACACAGGCTGGCTCCTTTAGGGGGTCTAAAGAGGTGACCCTGAGGGCTCCAGGTACTCTGTTACATTTCTTTTAAGTATAACATCAGGTTTCCTGTGGTAAGCCCTTTTATTAGCTGTTTTGGGAGCCACAGTTGATATTTCTACAGGTACTGTATGATACCAGTTTATAATGTGAGTACAAATGAGATTAAGTTGGTTCATTTAGGTGTCTTTTTCTATCTTAGGCTAGCTAGCTTCAGTTTGTAGTATTGAGAATGCATTCCGTTTTTTTAATTGTCTGATTTTTGTTTCTAAAGCTGTAGTGTTTGAGCTACGACTCTGAGTATGCAGACATGCTGGGGAAAAAGTTAATGAACCAGATATTCAAAGCTTTGTGCTGGGCAAAAACCATTTGTGCAGGTTTAGCACGGGATTAGCGCAGGTCTGCTATATTCAAAAGGCCAAATAGCGCGGGCAAACTGCATTAGCGCCAGGCAAAATTATAATGCATGCAAGGGGCAAACTGACATGAATACAGGCACAATGCTATATTCAGTGGCTAGCGCCACGCTAAGTCGTTTAGCGCGACCTAGCACGACACTTAGCGCGGTGCACATTACCACCCAGGAAAAGCTCGTCTTAATCCTGGGCAAGCAGCCTTGCACAACACTGTGGCTTTGCTCGGTGTTTGCGCAGGTTTAGCGCGGGTTTAGCGTGACCCTAACAACTAAATATGACACATAGATAGTTAAACATAGGAAGCATGTTGCTAACTGATGGCATCACAATGATGCCATCATCTGCCACCAGTCCCCGCCATGCCAGACAGTAAGTGGTGACCCTGCCACCAGTGAACAGCACGGCAGTGTAGCCATACAGTACACAGCTGCGGACCGCACTGCCGTGGACACCAACAGATGCCAGCACACACATGCAGCACTGTGGGCATGGAGGATGTTGAGGGGAGCATGTATGGGTGGCGAGGCTGTGCTACAGACCAGGTGTGGCCACAAGGCTGGGACACATCATGCAGTGTACATGGGCCAGTATTGGGAATACCCCAACACCAGTGTGCCTTTCGGATGATATATCCCCCCCCCGGCCACATACCTCACAGCTGTACAACTGCCATAGCACACAAAGCCAGGAATGTACATGTCACTGTGAGCATCCATGCCACAGGTGCAGCATCTGTGGGTCACACAACAGCATATTAGTAATGTCCAGTGTCAGTAAACATCCACAGGTTGGGTCTCTCACTGTGTATAGTGCAGTTATCATCACTGCCCTACACACCATAGGCATTGCTGTGTCCACACACTACTGGCCCCCCTTGCTACTGTAGTTGCTGCTGTGCACTGTAGCATGCCCTACAGTGTGACAGTTGCATGCAGCACCACCACCACCTGTGCCTATGCTGTCCTGTCCCCTGGGGTACAATATGCTATGCTGTACTGTTTACATGTAGCCTGCAGCTATCATCGTGCACTGCCAGACTGACCTACAGGTGGCGCTGCGGTTGGACCTGGTCAGCCCCTGTACTTCCAGACTGACCTACAGGTGGCTCTGTGGGACCCTGCAGTAACGCTGGGCAAACTGCATGCAAATCAGGGTATAATGAGATGCTAATCTGGTTGTTTGCCCAGAGACTACCTAAGTAGGCTCATTTGCATGGCACTTTTGAATATGGCACATATTAGCTCCGAACCAACGTGTTTTACTCCGGGTATTTCCGCTCATCGAATGCCGGCGCTATTGTGTTAGCACGGCGCTAGCGGTATGGGACTATTATACAGTTTTGATCACTGTTCTTTCACATCTGCTGCTTCCTGCAGCTGTACTGAGTCCTTGCATTTGCTGGCACACACATTGACCACGTAGTTCGTCTGTACCTGCCCTCACGTTGCTGTGTACTGTGTTGTTGTTGTGGTTTGCACTTCCTGGTTGCTTTATTCAGTGCTGTCTTATTCCAGGGCAATGTTTGCCCTGCACTCCCAGCCAGTTTGCATGGCCTCATTACCATGCTATATTCGGAAGCTTTTTGCCCTGGGCTATTCCATTTGAATATAGCTTGCTGTGCGCTCTGGGCTAAGTTTGCCCACCGGGCAGTGCTAATTTTGCCCCGGGGCAAAGTTTTGAATAACTGGCCCAATGTGTCTGGCACAGTGTTTGATGAGAGTCCAGTCAACTTAGTTTTCTGAAGTTTTTCTTGATTTAGGAACAATTCAGAGGGAATTTAATAAGCCTCTCAGTGGCGGTCAGTTGTGTATCATTTCCACCCATGAGCATGGACAGCTTTTCTTGATTGTCACCCCATCTAAACTGTTATGATAGTCTTTCCCTCTGTATGCTTTCCCATGTACCTGCCATGCCAGACTTATTTGATCAAATTAAGTATAGACAGGATCACAGACACTGGTTTCTTCAGCATGTGTGTCTAACATTGCCCTCTGTTAATCACCTCTTACTAGAAGTGGTTGGCCTAATTGATATCTCAAGTTAGCAGTTTTCCTGTACATGGTAAAGTGCTAACTGGAATCTCTTTTGCACACACAAGAATCATGCAACCTTTTTAAGCAGTGAGGCAGACTGCTGTCTCTGGACACTTTGGCCATACCAACGGAGACTGGATTGTGTTCCAGGCAGGAATTACAATCGGCTCTAGCCTTCTAGCATTAAAGGTATTTTGATTCTTACTGTTTTTGTCTGAGTAACATTGATAGGGTTTGTTAGGGGTCAGATGTGAGAGAAACAATATATAATTATCTGGATGTGGCTTTATGGTGTGATGACTATAAGGCTGCTGCACCTTTTGAGGTATTTTACCCAAAGCAACCACCTGATTCTAACTGTATCCTTCAGACCTCTTTATGCTCTTACTAACAATACTGGGGTTCGGTCTCCATGGCAGCCCTTCCATTATGTTTTTTTGTTGTGCATTCAGTTCAGGTCACAGCTCTATCAAGTGGGGAATTTCCCTGATTAGCACACTCTCCTGTCCTTCTGATGGGCCTAAACTTGAGGAGACTCCGTAAAGAAGAGATCAAGAGAGTTAGGGTCTATTAGCTATTTATTCTTAATGCTACCTTATTTTGTTTTTTCTAGGCCAAGACTCAACAATGGCCAAGCTTAAGAAATGTAAGACATATTCTCACAGTTTAGTGCCACCTCACAAGGGTTTACTATGCATGGACTGCCTAGTGCTGATGGATACTGGGAGATGGCACACAGCCAGAACCAAGCTCATCAACCTCAGAAGATGCCACTACTAGATTATCCCTCTCTTAAACACAGACATGGGCACTGTTCTGGATCCTGAACAACACTGCAGCTTTGCTTCAAGGGGACTGCCTAGTCAACCTAATCCTACTCTCACATGGCCAGCCCTGTCTCCATCAACCCTGTCTGCCACAATAGATCAGCAAGTACCAAGCCCTGCACCAGGAACTCAGGAAAATCCAATCAGCTAACCACCCCTCACATCCTCAAATTCATTGTCTTCCAAATCAAAGCTGGATGATGACCTTGACTCAGAGGATAGAAATGAAGAGGATTACTCTTGTAGACTTTTCCCTCCAGAATTTTTTCTGAAAATGAATTAGACTTGATATGGATATATTGGAATTAGAGGCCCAATCTCACATGTAGTACAGCAAGATAGACCTGCTGTTGAGAGGGTACAGCTCATCTGATGCCTTTTTTCAATGTATCCATTCTTATTTGAGAAAATGGCTAAAGAATTGGACTATGCTGAACTGGTTCATTTTCTAAAGAGCAGATTGATGAATTGCCACCACCCAGTATAAGATGAGAAGAAAAAAGTGTGGTCAAATCCCCAGTAAAGGATACACCAAGATTAGCAATCTATAAGTATATTGCCATACCCTTGAATGGACATCTGAAGAAACTACATGAACTCACAGGAACAATCACTAAGGTGGCTGCTGCTGAAGCACATAATCAGAGAAGACTTACTACCAGATTGACTTACAGGTGAGATCCTTGATTAAGTTATCCAAAGTATGTGCTATTTAGCTAATGCATCTATGAACACATCAAAACATGTAGCCAAGTCTGATGATAGCAAATAGGGCTGACAAGCAGTATGGCTAATAATCTGGCAGTCAGATGTATGTTTCTTTTCAATAGTCATAAAATGGACACAACCTCTAGTTATGTCAATGTCAGGGTTTGTCCTGGTATGTTTACAATAAATTCAATCTTATCTGAAGTATTTCAAATGTTGGACTTGCCTGCAGTGTTTCAAGCTGTCTGATGGCACTTGACATTCAATGTATGCATACTAGGCATAGATGTAAGTGTAGTGGTAATCTTTATTGTTCAACCATACTAAGTCATTACAAACATGAATAAATATCATACATTCAATCATTACATCCAGCTCCAATATACTGACCATGCCAGATAATAACAATAATAATATTAATAAGAGCACCATACACCACAAATTAAAAAAAAACATATATGAAAAGTAATCATAACAGTGGTCAGGAGACATCATAGCAATATAAAAAAAACATATATCCAACCAGTTCAGATCTCATGGGTGCAGGATAGTAGCCTGGCAATAATTGTTTCCCTAACTTTTTTGACTGCAAGAAAATAATGTGCTAGTCTCTTAATAGTCCAATCATCTTCTGTATTTAAAGGGATTGCTATGATTACTGGCTTAGTCAGCTCTTTCCATGTCTTGAAATAATGGCCTATCCAATATACCCAGGCCCTTTCATACCAGGAGTAATTCCACATAACATGCATTAACTCCTTTTTACCACTGAATGAGCAAAAACAGTTTTGCCCAATAGGAGCTGGTTTGTTATCTAGTCATGAGTACATTGCTCTCAAATAGCTAAAATTTGTATTTAATAAAGACCCTCTTTAGTTATGGAACATAAAGAACATCCAGATAATATTTATTTCCAAATTTAATGTTATTGGATGGAAACCAAAGGGAAAATCTGGACCTTGAAATGCTTTCCAAGTCAAGCTTGACCCAATAATTATTGATTTTGTTTTGATATATTTTCTGTATTTCAAACTAAGGATTACATTTTTGTTAAGATATCTATTCAGAACTAGCAAGTCATACTTTTTTAATTTGTGCAGGAGGTCTTTGAACCAACTAGATTCTCTGCATCCTAAATGGAGCCTACTCTTTTTTTCTTCTAGACATTTATGCAGTATCCTACCCATGACATTCTTGTTAGCTGAAGCCAGTAGATAGCCTTCTCTGTGTCCATAACTGAGTTTATATTGCCAAGATCAAGCTCAGATCGAATGTACACTGCAGGACAGGAATGGTCCATTCCCATTGCTACACTCAGGAGCTTGTACACAGGTACATCTCTATCTTTCAGATCCCAAATCTCAGTTCCATACTGTATAACATTTGTGAGAAATATCTGGCTTTAATTACATCAACTAGGGGTCACATAGTGTGTCCACCATAAGCATAATTAAATTTCCTGAGACTAAGCACTGTTTTCTTAAAGCCTTCCATGGTTTTAGAGATGTGCTTTGTCCAGGAACCATTTGATGCAAAAGTCAGGCCCAAATATACATAATTAGTAGTAATCTCTAGCCTATGACTCCCAATGAACCAGTGATCTTTCAATTTATTTGGGTCAAAATCATGACTTCGGTTTTAGTATAATTTATCTTAAGTCTTAATTCCTTAACTTTTATGTCCAGCACATTAATTTTTTTCTGTAAACCTGTTTTGGACAGGGCTAGCAAAATCAAGTCATCAGCATAGGCCATTGCCAGGCATAAATAATCATTTATTTTAGGGAAGTCTGATTCAAGGTGTTCAAAGTCTCTTAACATTTTATCAATATATAAACAAACTAGGGTAGGGGCTAGAGCACACCCCTGCCTCACACCAATATTTGTAGAAATGACACTAGAAATTTGATCTCTGACTCCAAGTTTTATATGAGCCCAGGTATCCTTATACAGATTATATATTACATGAATCAGAAGTGGGTCAATACCATGCTTCAACATGAGTGACCACAATATATCCCTCAAAACTGAACCAAATGCTGAGGAGATGTCAACAAATACTGCATATAGATTCTGTTTCCTAACATGGAGATAATAAGTGCCACAGAATGAAGCAGTTATCCATAGTGGAATAACCATTCCTAAAACCAGCCTGTAATTTGCTGATTCCTCCTGTCATATTAATTTGAAGTTTTAATCTTTCCAGTATGATTTTGGAAAAAAATCTTCATGTTTATGTCTAACAAACAAACTGGTCTGTACATGGCTGGTCAACTGTACTATGCTTTTTGTGTACAGGAACTATTTCAGTCCCTCTCCATGTACTATGAATAAAATCTTCCATGATACATTTGTTATAGAAGATCATCAGTGATTTCCACCACAATGGAGTGTTACATAGCTAAACCTCAGCTGGAGTTTTATCTGGTCCTGGAGCTTTTTCTAATTTTAGAGACTTGATTGCCATAATGTATATACATCTTCTCTATGAAGGGAAATCCACTCTTGTCCCTAATTCAATTTCAGGAGGAATAACATTTTCAGACTTTGAATTGAAAAGAATGACCAAGAAAAACTTTACCCAGTGACTGTTAGGAATATAACAATCTATACACTATAATTATAAGTACCTCTTGCAACTACAGTAGTTTCCAGAAACCCTAGTGTCTTTCTCATTCATAACTTTAAACATTTTCCCCCACTGTAAATTATAGTACTGTATTTTAATGTTTTCTCCTTCAGGAAACAATTATATTTATTCCTTTCCTGATTGAGTTTTGAACAGGTTCCTATCCTTACTATATTTAGTGATTTTTATCATCTCTCTAAAAAAAAAAAGTTATATCTCCTGCATTCTGAGATGAACCACCCAGTCTGCCACTCATGTATTTCTGGAGCTTTGACCTATTGGTAGAGTTTTCCTATTATTGTTTCAAACTGGTGGGACAGTTCTGTCCACAGATAATCTGCATTTAAATTGTTATAAACTTTCCAGTCCTTAGTTGAAAGGGACTCCATGTTATGTTCCTGATATGCTGTTCTAGGTTACAGTCCCATATAATTCTCCTACTCATTCTGAGCTCAGTAAATGGAACTTCTGAGCTCACTTCTGGTGCTTGTTCTATGACCATTCCTCTTAAAAGTACTGGCAGATGATCACTTTCTTTTTTTTTAATTTAGTAAACGTTATTGATTTTTATAAAAGCAAAAAACATCCTACCAATTGATAAACTAACATAGCAGACTATTACCAAGGGCTGTCAGGTAAGGAAGAGGTACAGATAGGCAAGGTGCTGCTACAGTATGTACAATAACAATGGAAAAACTAAACCAATTTAACAATGCCCACTCCCACTCTGCCCCCCCCCCATCCCCAATATCTCCCACTCTGTCTGCGATCCTCTCTCCAGGGAACAATCAAATGGGATAGGCTGAAGTTTCCAACACTTGTTAATTAGTGTGATTAGCCAGCCACAGAAAAGGGTCCATGAGGGGTTAGGTGCCCCATAAAAATAATAAAGTGTAGAGCAACTCCCATATGGTATGGAAAGTCTGTGGTCTTTTACTCAAGATGGCTATGTGTTTTTCCAACTGAAGAGAACTGAAGAGCCAGTAAGATCTTTCAATGCCATTCTGAAAATGAGGGGAAGGGGGTTATCTTTCCAATGTTGTAGCATAACCTGTTTAGCAACAGCCACTACTGTGGATATGTGGGCTTTCCTAATACGGGGGGCACCAGGAGGGAAAAATAGCCAGGAGACAACTCTCCAGAGTAAAAAGATCATCAAGGCTCAAAAGTGGGCCTAAAGCCTGTCTGATGAGACTCCAGAAGGATTGGCTCTTGGGACAGTCCCATAAAAGGTGAAAGAGGGATCCTGAGGTTTCCTGATGTCTATTACATAAAGGGAAAGAGACCCTGCCTATTTTGTGGAGTTTTTCAGGGGTATAGTATAAATGATGCATAATGTTGAACTACATTAGTCACAAACAGTCTTGTTTGATGTATTTATAGAGGTTGACCCAGGTGATCCTCCAGAAAGCTTTGTCATCTGCCAAGTGTAGTGTTTGAATCCAGTAATAACATATTCCCATGGACAAATTGGGATCAATAGTTTGGAAATGTTTATAAAGTGCAGAGACCGCATGATTCTGCCAAGCAAAACTCCAAAGGGATTCAATCCCCTCATTACGGGGTAGGTGCCAGGGTCTAGGACCCAAGAAATCAGCCACAGCACTTCAAAGTTGAAGAAATATTTAATAATTAGAACCTTTAACTCAAAAGTGGGATTGCAGGGAAGAGAAGGACATGATACTATCATCCCAAAGCCAATCTGCCGGAATGCAATCACTCAATTGGGGCGGAAGTATGACGGAATAGGGCGGTGGTTTATTTTGAAATGAGGGTTATGAAACAGAGGTTGAGAAGTTGTCTTGGATCAAAATAAATTCAGGTAAGATTGTAGTTGATTCTAGGCTTTAATGGACCATTCAGTGGAGGTAGAGCACAGAGTTTGGGGGAGTTGAAAGGGCCACAGATAGAGAAGACTGGTCAGGAAACAGCCTGACCTGCTGGTTAAGTCCTTCTCAATGACCAAACATATCAGAATATATTCATTGGGAATGAACAAGTCAGGTGTGGCACCCCAGCAGAGTAATTTACTAGCATGCTGGGCTCCATAATATAAGAAGATGGACAGCAGGGCTAATCCACCTCTGTGCTTTGGGGCCATCAATTTTATCTATGCTCTGCGAACAGCCAATGCCCTCCACAGGAAGACATTGAGTATTCACTGTAATCAGGAAAACCAAGCTTTAGGGAGAAAGAAACTCAGCATTCCCAAGGGATATAACAAATGAGCCAAAACTTTCATCTTAATGATATTTACTCATCCCCATAGAGACAGCAGTAATGCAGACCATCTGACATTGTCTTATTTAAGCACATCTACTAATTTAGTCAGATTCTCCCTAACAATGGATGAGAAAGATAGAGTAATGTTTATCCCTAAGTAGGTTAAATCTTTTGGTTCCCAAGAGAGGCCTAAACTTTGGATATCCCCCTTACATACCAAACTATTGGGAGGAAAAACTGTGGTTTTGGAGAGTAAGGAGTCAGAAATCTCCTGAAGTAATAGTGGGATAGAGTGCAATAGCAAATCATCAGAGTATGCTGACAAGGCATAGCATTTACCCTCTATGGAATTCCTTGCAAAATATCAAGATGGCAGAGTTTGCAAATTAGGGGTTCCAGGTAAAAATTAAATAGCAGAGGGGGAGATGATCACTTTCTGATCTTACAGGTATGTGTAAGCTTCACCAGACCTGTAATTCTGCCAAACAAATGACTAGACCTGGAAGTGAGATGCCAGTAGATTTTATATATGTACAATTTCCTTCTAGATCTACTGTCAATCTAATGTTCAAAGGGTATAAATTTAATTTTTTTTTTATTATTTCAATCAGAGCTTGTTCTGCTTTGTTTGGATACTTTTATTTTGTGCATTTAGAGGACACTTCAGAAAAAAATGTTTTTGTACCCAAGAACTAAATTGTTACCTGGACCTCCTGAAATCAGCCAAACTCACACCCATTTCTTGGTTTCACCACCAAAATTTTATTGGGTAGACATTGTACATTTAATACCATAACATTCCATTTTTATTCCTTTCAAATGCATTCTCCCATACCACCACTGAATCCTCTTACATTTATTATTTACATACAGCATTGGGGTTACCCCTTATTTACATGACTAAACATTTTATTTTCTTTGGCTCAGGTGCTGACCCAATGCCTTTTCATCCTGGCTCTTCTGTCTGGGTTCAGGTGTCCCACCTGCTCCCCAGCCCTGCCTCCCCTGGGGTGACTGCCCCATGGGGAGCCCTCCCCTGTCCAGCCATACCTCAAATCAGCTGGGCCCCATTTTTTTCTTCTGCCCAGCTGACCTCCCTCTGTCAGGCCTCACCTCTCACCACTTCACATCCCTGTTGCTCTTGAACATCAAACCACCAATCTGTGAAGTTTCCTATTGCCCTCAACCAGCAACCCATTCCCTTTGACCTTCCTCTAGTTTTGGGTGGGTGGGTGGGATTGCCTAAGAAATAGTTGCAGATAAGAGGGACATCCCTCCTCTGTAGACCCTTTTCTACCCTGGATAACCCATCCTATGCCTAGCCTGCCCTCCAATGGCCCTTTGCCAACTCATCCGGCCTAACCCTCCTCCTTTGTAACCTTACTTTCTTGTGACCACCATCCGTCCCCCTTCATCCTCCCTTCCCTGCTGTGCCTTCCTTGAGTCTCCTGGCCCCTGCCTCCCCAACCCTATCCCTCCCCTGTCTCATAATTCCAGTGGGCCAGTGACAACTTAGGCTGCCCTTGAATAGGGCAACTCCTTTTATCCACAAGGCCATCAAATTCACCTATCCTGGCATTTAGGTCACCCGTTATCAAAATATCTCTATCAGGAAGCTTAAAATAGATATCTTACAATAACAGTTCAAAGTTCTCCCATATACGTTGCTGATAAAACTTAGATCCTATTGGAGGCACATGGCTGTTAATTATTAAAAAATTGTATTTTTGTTTTTCCAGTAGAATTATAATAAAGTTAACTGAGACATAATATTTCTGGGTATTTAGGAAAGAACCTTTTCTGATGTAAGTAGCCAATCCCCCAGAGCACCTCCAAAATGTGTAATCTTTAGTCCCAGGCTGGTGAAATAATTTATGCCCATTCAGCATAATATTACTTTCTCTTTCACATGAAGTTTCCTGGAAACAAATCACATCACAGAGGGAAACAAATTGTATCAAGTCAAAATCTCAAAAAGTATGTTGATACTCTGCAATATTCCATGAGAGGAATAAGGAGCTCTCCCATTTTCTAACACCCTTCATAATCTCACCTTCCAAATATGTACCATTCTTCATTTTTCCTTCACTAGGTGGTTGTGGTCAGTCTTCATAGCTTGCCAGGACCATGAACTTATTTGACAGGGGAGTTGGAGAGAATTGTCGATCATGCTTCTGTAACTTCTCAAAGAGCTGCAGAGTATTAAAATTTATAGCTGAAGCAATTAAACTAAACTCTACCAAGTACAGTCCCAGCATAACCATCATGTCACATTTTTTCATAATTCTGTCTGCCACTAATTCATTTTTGACCATTATATCAGTTTGACTTCCATGCTCCCATCAAATGGCACTTAAAATGCCATTGTTGCCCAGATTTATTTGCAAATAAGTTTGAAAGAAGTTACATAAGGTTCAGACCAGCCTGAATTTATTTTCTATAACTATCCATGGTATGCCAAAGAGACTGAGGGAAACTGGTGTCTCGAGATCCTTACTACCAGTGATGTCGATCTTGTTAAAAGCATTCTATTGGGGAAGGAGGTACAAATCCCACTATACTGCAATGTAACACCATTGATCCAAACATAGTTAGCAGTCCTTGGGGAGATGAAATACACACCCATCATATTATTTAAGGAGTCTATTGCAGCTTTCCTGATCTCTTAAATATCATTATTACAAATTTCCACATCCATATCTACCCTGATTAAATTCACAATTTGATATTTAACATCAGTCTCAGAGAAATGTAACCAATTATTAGGGCCTGTAAACCTCAGGAAGGGGCAATAGTTGACTACCTCCTCCTTAAGACATCCAGTAATTACTCCATCACCTGGTGCCTTAATGCTCTCATCATTAGCATAATCAGTTTTCCTCTGTGATTTCTCTCTTACAAACTCTGTACCAGCTACAAAAACATTTTTTTACTACATGACAGTCAGTTGATTTATTCAAAGAGCATGACACTTGTAGAAATTCCTTTCACTTTTTTCAATAATTCAATCTCATAATCTTGTTTAGTAAGATGAATTGTTAATTTATCAGTCTGAATTTGCTGATCTTGTGTAGAAGTCTCACAATTAGCTCCATTATTTTTAGTAGTCTGTGCTCTTGCCAGTTGACTAGATTTATCCTGTGCGTTCAAATACTTTCTATTGTATCTTTATGTGCCTAATTTTGGACCCACTGCTTTTTTTTTCCTTTTTCTTCCTGGGTCTACCAACCTTACTTATAGCAGTTACTGGGCTCTCTGGAATATTAACAATCCTAAAATAAGGTCTGCAATTAATAGGTGATGAGTTAAATATATCAAAGACCTATGATGAAGAATCTTTATCAGATACCAATTCATTCAAATTTTTTACTGATATCATCTAATCTTGCCCATTAGCTGCAATAGTCTCAATATCATTCATAATAATAATCAGCTGTTCCATTAACATCAAATTGGCAATGTATAGGTTTTTCATTAATCAATTCCTCACTCAAATTTGTGGGAAAATAGTGCTGGCTGGCACTTTGCATAATACCTTCAGCTACAGTACCTTCAAACTTATTCATGTGCTCACTCAGGTTTAGACTTTCATCATATTTTCCTTCAATACCCTTTAAGTCATTGATTGTTTTTATAATTACTGCAGGACTTCCTTTATTTTATTTTTTAGATACCATAATACTCTCACTTTGATCTAGATTACCTAGAACTCTATCAGACCCCCTAAAATTACTCTTCCCCAGTAAGAAAAAAAAGCTCTTGCCTAGTATGCTATCTTCAACATCTCCCTTTTTGGGGCTGTGGGCGGAGACTACAGCCCTACTGGGATCAGATTATTGGGATCAGACTGTAGCTCTAAAAACAGCTGATTGTGGAACTCCCTTTTTGGACATTTGGAAATATTCCTCCACAGCTGCAAAATAGTGCACCCCCCTCTGATTTTTGCTATTTGCTGCTCTATGTTAAAGGCATCTGAAGGTAGGAGGATGCTACTGTATTGTACCTCTGAACATCTCAGGATATTAACAACAAAAACAATTTTGAAACTGCTGTTTCTAGCCCCTCAATTGAACATTTGCAGGGCTGCAGATTTTCAGCAACCTAGGGGTTAACTCATTATATGTTGTATTGTAATTTATTGAAGCTTTGAAACAGTCAGGCAGACTACAGTGTCAGATTACAGACAGTCCAGCTGCAGATATTTTCTTCTTCTTCTTTTTTTATATATTTTTCTATTCAACCTTTGTATAGTTGCTGTCCAGTACTAGTGAAAGGTGAGACTTACAATACTGCTGTTTATCCACAGAATCAGGTTAATTTCTGACTTTTCTTCTCAATGCTCATAAAAGGTACAGTTGAGATAGAATTAGATGGTAAACTAAAGCTCTTTGTTTATCCACAGAGACAGGTACTGCACAGCCCCTCCCAATAACCCAAGGTGAAGGATTTAGTGCTGGTAAAAAGTAGATAAAAAGTAGATAAAGCCCTCAGTTTATCCACAGGTACAGTACCAAGTTGGGCAGGCTCAGTGCAAACTTACCCACTCTGTGATGGATTTAGTGCTTGTAAGAGGTAAGAGACTGACACCACTTGGGCTTTAAATCCTTGGATAATCCACAGAGACAGACACAGTGGGGAGGGGCAGAGTAAGTGCTTGGTTTCCATACTTTCTACATATAGTCCTGGTGAATGATGAGAGACTGCCAGAACTGGGGACTATAACATTTTGTTTATCTACAGTGACAGGCTGCACACACACACACACACACACACACAGAGCAGCATGTTCTCTGACTAAATAATTTCAAGAGGACTGAATCAGCAGTATGCCAGTTTTTGATGAATGTGACTGAATAGCTCTATATGGTGCCAACAAGAAAATAATAAATTGCTATCTGAAATGTTTATCCAAAACAATATTTGAGTGAAAGTATGGATTTTTTTTTAAATAAAATATATTTTCCATGGCTGACCATAGCTTCTTAATAGTCATATAATGTTATTTCAATATGTAGTGTGCATTTTAAATATTTAACTTGTAAATACTGTTTATACTTGTTGTTATGACCATGTCATGTACAACAGCAAAAATAATCTCTTTCAAAATAAAAACTCAAAAAGGGAATGTGTTTGTATTGGAGATAGATATATTGTAAATTTATAGTTTGCCAGTGATGTTGGTAAAAATCTGGGAATGTCACACTTCCTGAAGCTTTGCAAAGTTCCCCAACCTCATATCAAGTTCGCTACCAATGTCTGAATATTAAAAAATAATGCATTCGCTCTGTGAAATCACCTTTCAGGACAAGTGAACAAAATGACACTGGCACTCTTCATGAGGAAGAGTTCCAAAAAGGCCATGTTGAAAATTTGATGCAATACCTCCAAAAAATAGTTAAGTTACATCCAGTCGTTGTATATACACATTTGTAACTTTGGTCATTTGGTAGCTCTTCACAGCCCTATCGGCTCTGGCTAAAGTCTGACAGTTGTTTCCACGCTCTCGCCATCTACTTCTGGTGAATTGTAAAAAATTACAAGTTAGAAGATTTTTCCGTCCATTGGATCAACACTGGGCAAAATTAGAAGTGAACTGCTTAATTTTAATTTTGGAGTATGGGTCCCATCTGTGACTTTTTCTGGTAGATATTAATAAATGCTCAGTCATTTTTGTCTGTTTTTTTCCAGAGAGAGGGTTTCTTAGCTTGTTTCGTTTTGGTGTCCTGGAAGGATTCGCTTAATAGAGGAAAGCATTTACTTTTATTTTTCCTTTGTAATCTCATACTAATCATGATATACACTCCTATTAACAACAAATAATGCTGAAGGTGCAAGTCTCTTAGGTGAAGTTAATACTACATAAATCATAGCAGTTGCACCAATTAAGTTTATAAATAAACAATGAGGGAATCACACCAACCAATAATCAATAGTCATGCTAATACAATTGCCTAGCCTAATGTCCATGAATAGTCTTATGACTTTGTACAGATGATACCACAACTGTTAGAGGTGCTTTCAGTCAATAGGTAGATGCTGTTGTCTTGATTCAGTTGAAAAATAACTATTGCTGAACCTTGCTGGTACCTTGAGCACCTTTGAGTGTAGCAGGCTTGCTTAACATAGAAACATAGAAGTTGATGGCAGATAAGGACTTTAAGGCCCATCCAGTCTGCCCATTTCTTTTTCTACCTTATGAATGTACCATCGGCCTTTGCTCTGTCAATGGCCTATCTATTCATACTCACCTGTATTGCTCCCTTATGCCTATCCTGTGCCTGTTTGAAGCCCTGCACTGTATTCATATCCACCACTTCCAGAGGTAGGTGGTTCCATGCATCCACCACCCTTTCTGTGAAAATGAACTTCCTCACATTACCCCTTAATCAGCATCCCTCTAATCTCATGCTGTATTCTCTTGTCCTGCTGTTTTTCTTACATTGAACCCTCTTAGACTCTTTCACCTTGTTAATGCCCTTAAGATGTTTAAATGTTTTGATCATATCACCTCTCTCCCACCTTTGCTCTAAGGTATACATATTGAGCTCCATTAATCTGTCCTCATATGTTTTCTGATGCAGTCCCTGTACCATTTTGGTTGCCCTTCTCTGGACTGCCTCCATATGGTTAATGTCCTTGTGAAGGTGTGGCCTCCAGTACTGCACACAGTACTCCAGATGTGGCCTAACCAGTGTCTTGTAAAAAGGGATTATTACCTCCCTCTTCCAACTTGTGATACTACTACTAATACACACCAACATCCCCCTAGCCTTACCTACTGCTTTAGTGGTCTGCTTGGATGATTTCAGGTCATTGGTGATAATGACGCCCAAGTCTCTTTCTTCCCTTATGACTGCCAGCAACTCCTCTCCCAGCCTATAGGTGGCTTCAGGGTTTCTCTTCCCTATGTGCATGATCTTGCACTTCTTTGCATTAAACCCAGTTGCCACTCTTCCAACCATTTTGCTAGTTTATCCAGATCTCTTCTCATTCTGTCCACCCCATCTGGATCATCTACTTCGTTGTAGATCTTGGTGAGATCTGCAAACAGACAAACCTTAACCTCCACTCCATCTGTAATGTCACTGATGAAAATATTGAAGAGGACTGGCCCCAGGACTGATCCCTGAGGTACCCCACTTGTGACTTGCATCTCTTCTGAGTGTATACCATTTACCACCACTCTCTGTTTTCTGCCAGTCAACCAGTTTGCCACCTAGCTGACCAACTTCTCACCCACCCCAAGCCTACCCAGCTTATTAATCAATTTTCTGTGTGGAATAGTATCGAAAGCTTTACTGAAGTCAAGGTAGGTGACATCAACTGCTCCCCCTTGGTCCACCACTCTTGTTACCCAGTCAAAGAAATCGATGAAATTAGTTTAACAGGACTTTCTTTTGTAAACCCATGCTGTCTTGGATCCTGGGCTCCTATGGATTCCAGGTGTTGCACTATCCTTTCCTTAAGGAGTGCCTCCATAATCTTGCCCACTACTGAGGTAAGACTGACTGGTCTGTAGTTCTCTGCCTCCTCCCTGCTGCCACTCTTGTGGAGTGGGATCACATGAGCCCTTCTCCAGTCTTCTGGGACCTCTCCTGTGCTCAGAGACTAACTAAACAGTTCTGATAATGGCTCTGCTAGTTCCACCCTTAGCTCCTTTAGTACCCTGGGATATATGCCATCAGGTTCCATTGCCTTGTCCACCCTGAGCTTATCGAGCTCTTGTAGGACCCCTTCTTTTGTGAAGGGACTAGTGCACACCTCCTTCCCTCCCCTCATCTCCATGGTGCTAAGCTGTGAGCCCTGTCCTACTTTCTCTTCAGTAAATACTGAGCAAAAGTATCTATTTAGAATAGATGTTTTTACATGGTCTTCCTCCTCACATGCCCCCTTATCTGCTTTGATCTTAGCAATACCCCATCTGGACTTTCTCTTTTCACTAATGTATCTTTAGAAAGTCTTGTCTCCTTCTTTTACTGTTCGTGCTAAGTTTGTGCTAAGTTCCTTTACTTCTATTCTTTGGGGTAGAGCTCTTCATTGTTTCTGTAGACTGTTAAGCTTTGCTGATATGGGCTAAGGAAGAAAAACAAAAAATCACCAGCTTATATGTGTGACACAATTTCTCACAATATCAACTAGCTATTCTTAGGTTAAAATGCTTAATCTCCCAATGAGATTTAGAGTAAATGCCCAATCAGAAATCTAAAACATGAGAAAACATGAGAAACAAAATCCTTTAAGTATGTTGATTAAATAATATACAATTATTTATAAATAGTGCACCATGCATACTGTCTTATAGGGGAACTTTAAAGTTACAGAAAATTATACAAGATTGAGTTTCTATGTTAGATGCAAAAAATGAATAACAATACCTACATTGAGAACAAAAGAGATCGAAACACAGTTTGAAATTACAATACATAATACACCTCCCAAAAGGAACACAAGAACTGCAGTCACAGCAAAACCAGTGCTCAGAACCTTTGCACCACTTGGGTTCAATGAGCGGCCAAAAAGTCTAAAAAAGAAGTAACTAAGGTAAATGGCAAGATCCCCACGTGGATCCTTGAATGCTGTGTGAAGGAAATGACTTATCTGCTTAGGACGACCATGCATATTTATGTGCAGGTGTCATGTGACCTCTTTAGTGCGAAATTTAAAAGTTTAAAAAGTTGCATAAAATTATGAAATGTATGGATATTGATAAATATAAAAAATATCAAGATATGGTTCCCAACATCCTGTGGGGGATTTAGCTCCTGGGGCCCATACTCTTATCCTCTCCTCTCCACCTACTCCACCCCACTGCCTCCCCGACTACCCCTTACTGGTGCCTCCCTACCCTCTTCCACTCCTCTCTGACCCCATCTCACATCTCCCCCTCCATTTCCTCCTCCCTCTCCTCCCCAAATTTCCTTGAGCACTTAGCTACTCTTAAATTCTGGCTCTCTGGTTCTGGACCTGCACTCACTTCCCTGTGTTACCACTACCCTTTCTACCACCCCCTGTATCTGCACCTTACCCCCTCTGTCCCCCTAACAATCCTCCCCTAATCCACAACCACCATACTTTCCCACCCCCTCTGCCCCCCACCTACTCCTCATCATTGCTACTACTAAAACTGCTTAATTGCTAAATGTGCCATCTACGATACAACCATGACTGTAATATGTATACCCGTGCTATCTTCTCATTTTCTTTATCACCCTTCCCCCCAGGACTACATTTTCTTCTTTTCCTCATGTCTTGACCTCCCTCAGCTATATAGCACTCCATGGTTACATTTACTTCTGGTGTTTCATATTGATTAGTACTGCATTGTATTAGCTCAACACTGTATATATCTGAATAGCACTTATGTAGTAGATTATTGTTATTTGTAGGTACAACTGTACAACAACCCACAAGAGACAAGACTATCCTAGATCTAGCACTGACTAATGGGGAAAGTATCACAGATCTCCAGGTAGAAGGTCACCTGGGGGCCAGTGACCATCACGTGGCATGGTTCAATTTGGCCACTATAACCAAATTGTCCCATTCCAAAGCAAAAATATGGGACTTCAGAGGTGCTGACTTTGATAAGATGGCCAATAGAGTTAATCTAGCCCTGGCAAAAAGAAATACAGGTGAGGGGTACAGGCAGAGTGGGCAAGCATTAAGGATGCAATACTTGAAGCAATATCCCATTGTGTTATAGAGAAAAGGATATGCAAAAGAAGAAGGAAACCACTTTGGTTCTCAAAAACAGTAGCAGAAAAGGTCAAAGCCAAAAGGCTGGCCTTCAGGAAATATAAGGGAATGCAGCAGGATGAAGATAGAGAGGCATACCAAACTTCCCTAAGGGAAGCAGGGAAGGCAGTAAGGCAGGCAAAGGCCCAAACTGAGGAAACACTAGCACAAACAGTAAAAGAAGATGATAAGACTTTCTATAGATACATTAGAGAAAGGAGAAAGTCCAGAGGGGGTATTGCTAAGATCAAAGGGAATAAGGGGGCATTTGAGGAGAAGGAGGATCATGTAAAAACATTTATTCTAAATAGATACTTCTGCTCAGTATTTACTGAAGAGAAGGTAGGGCAGGGCCCACAGCTTAGCACCATGGACACGGGGAGGTGTGCACTAGTCCCTTCACAAAAGAAAGGGTCCTACAAGAGCTCGGTAAGCTCAGGGTGGACAAGGCAATGGGACCTGATGGCTTACATCCCAGGGTATTAACGGAGCTAAGGGTGGAACTAGTAGCGCCATTATCAGAACTGTTTTGTGAGTCTCTGAGCACAGGAGAGGTCCCAGAAGACTGGAGAAGGGCTCATGTGATCCCATCCACAACAGTGGCAGCAGGGAGGAGGCAGGGAACTACAGACCAGTCAGTCTTACCTCAGTAGTGGGCAAGATTATGGAGGCACTCCTTAAGGAAAGGATAGTGCAACATCTGGAATCCATAGGAGCACAGGATCCAAGACAGCATGGGTTTACAAAAGGAAGGTCCTGCCAAACTAATCTCATCAATTTCTTTGACTGGGTAACCAGAGTGGTGGACCAAGGGGGAGCAATTGATGTCACCTACCTTGACTTCAGCAAAGCTTTCGATACTCTTCCTACATAGAAGATTGATTAATAAGCTGGGTAGGCTCAGGGTGGGTCAGAGGTTGGTCAACTCGGTGGCAAACTGGTTGATTGGCAGAAAACAGAGAGTGGTGGTAAACGGTATACAATTAAAAGAAATGCAAGTCACAAGTGGGGTACCTCAGGAATCAGTCCTGGGGCCAGTCCTCTTCAATGTCTTCATCAGTGACATTGCAGATGGACTGGAGGGTAAGGTTTGTCTGTTTGCAGATGACACCAAGATCCACAACAGAGTAGGTGATCTAGGTGGGGTGGGCAGAATGAGAAGAGATCTGGATAAACTAGCAAAATGGTCAGAAGAGTGGCAACTGGGATTTAATGCAAAGAAGTGCAAGATCATGCTCATAGGGAAGAGAAACCCTGAAGCCACCTATAGGCTGGGAGCGGAGTTGCTGGCAGTCACAAGGGAAGAAAGAGACTTGGGCATCATCATCACCAGTGACCTGAAATCATCCAAGCAGGCCACTAAAGCAGTAGGTAAGGCTAGGGAGATGTTGGTGTGTATTAGTAGTAGTATCACAAGTCAGAAGAGGGAGGTAATAATCCCTCCTCACAAGACACTGGTTACGCCCCATCTGGAGTACTGCATGCAGTACTGGAGGCCACACCTTCACAAGGACATTAACCAAATTGAGGAGGCAGTCCAGAGAAGGGCGACCAAAATTTTGCTGGGACTGCATCAGAAAACATATGAGGACAGATTAACGGAGCTCAATATGTATACCCTAGAGCAAAGGAGGGGGAGAGAGGTGATATGATCGAAATATTAAAACACCTTAAAAGCATTAACAAGGTGAAAGAGTCTAACAGGTTTCAATATAAGAAAAATAGCAGGACAAGAGGACACAGCATGAGATTATAGGGATACCGATTAAGGGGTAATGTTAGGAAGTTCTTTTTCACAGAAAGGGTGGTGGGCGCATGAAACGGCCTACCTCGAGAAGTGGTGGATATGAATACAGTGCAGGGCTTCAAACAGGCATGGGATAGGCTTAAGGGAGCAATACAGATGAGTATGACTAGATAAGCCATTGACAGAGCAAAAGCCGATGGCACATTCATAAGGTAGAAAAAGAAAAGGGCAGACTGAATGGGCCTTGTGATCCTTATCTGCCATCATCTTCTATGTTTCTATGTTACATAGTATGCGTACAACACTGTATGTATTGTTTTGCTCTATATGTACTTGATTATGACTTTGCTCGATCCTCTCATTTATGTACCCCGTTCCCCCCAGGATGCTTCTGGAAATGAGTTGTTTACAGCTCATTTTGTCTTTCCTGGTGAAATCTTTTCAAATAAATAAAATAAATAAAGGTATCAGAGATCCAAAACACGGAGCTGCCAACAGAGTTCTAGTAGCAGTGCACTGAACAACCACAAATCAAAGCTTCTACCCAGCTTTATTGTGCACTGCAAAAAAATTTTATAGAAATTGCAATAGTATCAGAATGCTTATTAGGTAATTAGATTCACTATAGGCATTAAAATTAGTTCTTTATGGTTGTCTTTTACCATGAAAATGTCTGACAACAATACCCTTAAAGCATCACAAATCACCCAGTGTTACTGTAACTCTTCAACTGCTCTTTCACAGCTAGCATAACATAGGGAACAGATCCTCTGTTTTTCTTGTGAGCCTTTTTTCTTTATTTTTCATTATATTTTAAATCTCCTGCAGTACTAATCCTAGACTGAATATGGATTGTACAGTTGGATTGAATACAGTCCTAAAAAGAGATTAAACGATATTCAAGTCAAAAAGTTTTCTAAACAGCTACTGAGTCTCTTTGCATCCAAGTTCTGGGTGGGTCAGTATGTGAAATTTGAACAAGTATAGGAAAGACTGCAATGCTTTCAACTCTTTTCTCTATCAGTCCCTTGTTAATCTGTGAGTGTTTCAATATGGCCAGCCCTCTGCAGGGCTCTCTGCTAGTCCGACATGGGGAGTGGGCTTCCCCACTGTCGGGACTCCTGACTTCAGCTATGGGACTGCAGAGTATAGAAAACAAAACACAGAAATTAACCTTAGCAGCACAAATCAGTCTGGATAGGCCTTTGGTGAATCAGCTTTAGTACTTTACTACACTTGATAGTCATACAGTGGTGGCATACCTGCTCTAAGTGCAATAAGGCATAACAAAGCCCTGTTTCTAATAGTTCTCCTCAGTGATATAGCATGTAGATGCTCACTCACCTCTTTCTCAAAGCAAGTCATTTAACTTCCCAGTGCTCCTAGGATGCACCTGGAAACAAGCCTCTTAGATGTGAGTGATAAACCAAGTTACAATTGGTCCAATAATTGTGTCCAGCTGCAATTATATCTGAACTTTGCAAACTAACCATAACTAAGTTGGAATTTTGAAAACTGGACACAGATATGTCCTAGCTATGAAAGTTGCACATAGGATCAATTTCCTTTAATGTCCAAATTTGAATATAATAGAAAACTGCATCTTGACACAGGCTTTGAAAATCCCATTCCCGGGCCAACCAGTTGACAGAGTGAAAGGGCTACAACCTGCGATGCTGAGGACCTACGGTCAGGAATGAGCATAGATCATCAAGGCTGGCTGGGGAAGGAAGAAGTGAGCATCCCAAGGACAGATATCTTCTTTCAGGGTGGGGATCCTGTTTCTCAGTACATGACTGCCACCTGGCAAAGTCCAGGAGACAGGACTGGCAAAATCAGCAGAATGGGCATGGTTGTCATTGGATTCTGGCATGCAGGACTAAATAATTATAGAAAAGTAGACTCTGGAGTTTATTTCAAGATGTTACACCACATAATTCCTCACTGCTCCCAAAATAGATTCTTTCATTCCCCTTATTTGCATGTCTAATAAAGAAAGCAAAGGTGCTGGAAACAGTCACGTATCTACTACAGTCTTAGGCTGTTGTAGAGGTGCCTTACAGAAGAGAGAGGTCAAGGGATTTACTCCATCTATTTCACTGTCCCCAAAACATTAAGAAGCCTGAGATCAGTGCTAGACTTAAAGTTTCTCAACCCATTTGTCCATTCAAGCCAACTCAAGATGGAAACTTGCACTCCACAATACAATCAGTATAAGCAAGCCACTTCCTGGTGACAGTTAACCACAGTGACTCTTTTCTGTGCATCCTGATCTGCAAAATACATTAGAGATTTCTAAGTTATTGCATGCTGGGAGACCATTTTCAGTAGAGTTCCCTGCCATTTGGCCTGGTGTAAGACTTTAGTATTTACAAAGGTCATGACAGTGCTAGAAGTGAAGCTACATCAGAAGGGAATAAATGTTATTTCATGTTCAGATGACTGGCTCATCAGAGCAGATTCGGAAGAACAGGCCAGAGAAGTGACAGTGGCTGTGTTAGTAAGTAGTAGTAGTAAAAACTTTTATTTTATACAGGATACATGTTGTTTGGGCTAATAGCCCAGTTTACAAGACAGACCTGTTTATCAAGTTACCAATAATCATGTACACATGGACAAACTATCATTACACACTTATTACACATAGACTTTCTAATATCTAAGAATACAACACTCAACACATACATTATCCACATGAACTAAACCCATATTATACATATCTGTAATAATACTCTTGCACTTATTAATCTTAACATTTCTGAAAATTATAATAGTAATCTGTATACATTATGTAGGTTCTATCTTATCCCCAAGTAAATAGATCAACTAATAGACCAACAGCACGTGAAAAATATAACTGTTCTTGAAGATATGATACCACTGGGAATATAGATTTTTTCCACATGAACTGTTCTTTTAAGTTTATAAGTTAACTTTTGTTTGCTAAACAATACAGCATTTATATAATGGTTTGGATAAAAAACATATGAACATACGAAATTTGCCAGCAGATAAAGGCCTAGAGGTCTATCAAGTCTGCTCGAATGTGCAGCTAGCACCCCTTATTCTGCAGCTGCCCCTCCCTTCCACCCTTCCCCTTCATTAACCCTCCCCCTTGTCCTGTCCCATCCTCGTTTGAAACAGTCCACTGTTCTACTGCATACCACTTCAGCAGGTAACGCATTCCACCCAGCCACCATCCTCTCTGTAAAATGTGTCTCCTCATCTCCCTCCTGAACCTTCCTCGCTCCAGTCTCATATCAGTGGCCCCTGGTGGCCCTCCTCTCCTTACTTTGAACAGCCCCTCTGTACCCATCTTGTTTATTCCTTTCATGTATTTAAAGGTTTCAATCATGTCACCCCTGTCTCTCTTCTCCTCCAGTGAGTACATGTTCAACTCCTTCAACCTCCTTTCGTATGATAAGTCCCCCAGCCCCTTGATCATCTTTGTCACTCTGCACTGCATCCCCTCCAGTAACTTAATGTCCCTCTTCAGATACGGATGCCAGTACTGCACGCAGTACTCCAGGTGTGGTCTAACTAATGACCTATACAGTGGCAGAATCACCTCCTCCCTCCTCGAGATATACCCCTTGCAATACAACCCAGCATTTTGTTGGCCTTGCAGCTGCCTTCCTACATTGTGCCAAGTTGTTCATCGACCTTGTAATGAGCACACCCAGATCCTTCTCCTCCTCTGTCTGGGCTAGCTGCACTCCCCTAGCTGGTAACTTCTCCTTGGGTTCTTCATCCCAAAATGCAGCACCTTGCACTTTTGGCATTAAGCCAGTTGCCAGGTGTCTGACCAGGTTTCAAGCTTTGCCAGATCATCCTGCAACCCCTGCCATCCCCTAGGTCATCCACCACCGCACCTACCTTGGTATCATCCAGCAAACAGACTGATCTTGCTCTTGATGTCCCATGAGTATGTCTGCAATGAATATCCCAAACAACACTGGTCCCAACACTGAGCCCTTGGGAACACTGGCGTCACTGCCCTTGGGTGTGAGAGCTCCCCACCTACCACCACCCTCTGTTGCATTCCCTGCAGCCAGTTTCCTACCCATCTCACCAGCTTTGCACCTGCCCCTGTGCCTACTAACTTCCTTCCGGCCTTCCATGGCACTGAGTGAAAGCCTTACTGAAGTCCAGATACAGGACATCCACTGCATGGCCCCTGTCCAGTTGCCTAGTTACCCAGTCATGGAACTGGACCAGGTTGGTTTTGGCAGGATCTCCCGCATATGAAGCCATGCTGTCTGCTGTCCTGTAGTCCTTTGGCCTCTAGGAGGGCCACCAGCCTCTCCTTCAGGATAGTCTCCATTAGCTTACCCACGATGGATGTGAGGCTCACTGGTCTGTAGTTTCCCGGTTCATCCTTGGGGCCAGTCTTGTGGAGGGGCACCACATGAGCCATCCTCCAGTCCTGAGGTACACACCCTGAATGTAGTGAGACATTAAATAGGTCTGCAAAGGTCCTGCAAGGACCTCTGCCAGCTCCTATTATTTTCTGCCATGACCTAATACATTTTATGTCCAGGGATTGCCACTGTAATTGAGACAGTAATACACAATTGTGTGTTCTGAAATTACATTGTAGGACATACCTTGCCAATTTGTAATGTACCCTATCTAATCTAGTTAATATTTGTTTATTTGCTGTACGGTACACAAGTTCCCCATATGTTATTATAGGCAAAATTGCTCTGCCACTGTTTGCCCAGTACACTTCCCCAGACACTTTGTAGTTCTACATAATGCACCTATTCTTCTATTTACCTTATCTATCAATGTGTTCACGTGAACTTTAAAGGACATTTGGGTATCAAAAACAACACCAAGATACCTATACTGGTCCACCTGCTGTAATGTTTCTTTATCATCTATTTTAAGTTGTAATTTTTCTTTTTGTTTTGATACAAAATGTAGTAACTTAGTCTTCTTTGCATTCATGATAAGGCCTGACCTGGTGAACCACTCCCTTAGATTATCAAAGTCTATTTGCAGATTTTGTTGTACTTCCTGGATACTAGAACCAGATGCAATAATTGCAGTGTCATCGGCATACATTCTCACCTGTGAGTTGTTTACAACTTGTGGCAAACTATTGTCATTATCTCCAATAGCACACTTGTGTCATCACCTCCTTGAAAAGTAAGCTCATTCTGTCCACTCAGATAGAGCCTTTGGGACCAATCATCAAAATACACATGGGCCCAGTAATCTCAGTTCCATACATAATGGAGATGATTGAGTTCTGTGTCACTGCCTGTTACTTCACCTGTCTTGCCAGATCTGAGACTTCCTTCAGCTACTGAGATCCATGGTAGCATACATTAACCTGCTTCTGTGAGACAGATTATACAGCTGCAAATGACAGGTTCATTTTTGCAATGAGTGAAGCCCACAGTCACAGGAATACCATCAACCAATATCATTCTCAAGAGACACCAAGAAGAGCTCACAGTGGTGGCTGTCAAGGAGGAATCTCTTGAGAGGAATGCCATCGATGCAGGACTACCACGTGACCATCGCCACAGATGCCAGTCTGCAAGGATGGGGTCCCTCCCTTGGGGATCAGTTCCCATAGTATTCGTCATTTCCTTAGAAGCCACCATGGCACACAGTGTCCTGGAAATAACATAAGTGTTCAATGTACTGACCCACTTCTCCCAGAGGATTTAAGGTGTATCTCTAAAAGTAAGATCCAACAACCAGGTGGTAGTGACTAACATCACCAAACAGTTTGTTTATTGATGTATGTATGTATGTATGTATTCATTTGTAGATCGATCTATCTATCTATCTATCGATCGATCTATCTATCTATCTATCGATCTATCTATCTATCTATCTATCTATCTATCTATCTATCTATCTATCTATCTTTCCATTTAAAATTCAGTGACCAGGATAGGCAGACTGAGCCGGGGCTTGTTTCCAGTTGCAACTCAGGAGTGAGGATGCAACAGTGAGTTGAACAACAATAAGAATGGGACAACAATAGGTGCATGTACACGAACAATAAAATCACAGTACAAGTAACGAATTGCAGAAAAGGAAAAAATGTATAATGTGTGCAAGTACATTGGTTATAGGCGATCCAGGATGAAATGAAAGGGGGCATGCTGTCAACGTACAGCAAGTCATTTGTACAGAATCATTGTGGTCTATAATTCAGACTGCAGAGTACACTGAGTTTTAATATATAGAACAAAGTAAGAGGCAAAATGTGTAAAATAGGCAACATAGTGTGTGTGTGAGGGGGTAGGGCATGGATTGTTTTAATGTGGAGAAAATAATAAGTTGCCTAGCTGCAGGTGCTTGCTTTGGAGAAATGTGTCAGTAAGAGAGGTCTGAGAGATTGCAGGGAGTGAAAGAGATGGATGGGGTGAGGAAAGCTGGGCCACAATGTTGGAAGACAGATAGAGAAAGCACACTGTCCTGGCTATATAACCCTTACCCGGTCCTTACCTGGGCAGTGAACAACCTCATGTCACTGTCAGCAGTCCATTTGGCCAGTAAACAGAATCTTCAAGCAGACTGGCTCTGTCATTAGATGGTATCATTACTGGAATGGAGACTTCACTCTGAGGAGTTCCAGGACTTAAGAGACAGCCGAGTCTGCTTAACATAGGTCTCATTTTTTTCCTGTCACAGCTGTCAGCTACTTCTGTTCTTGCTTTGGTTTGATGACAAGTGAATGCCCTAAGAGTAGATGCACTCAGGTTGAACTGAGACTTCAACAGGGCTTATGTGTACCAGTTCATGTATGTGCATTTACTGAGAATGCAACAGAGTTTATGTGTTTCCCATGCTACCATTAATATCAACGATTATTGGAAGACACCAGAGTCAGATATTGCAGTGGTCCCCATTGTCCTGGACTTGTGCGGACAATCCTGTCCACATTCATTTTCATCAAGCTTTGGGACCTCGTCCAGCAGAACTGAATTCTCTACCCCATGGTAGAGACATTGGAACTTAACAGCTTAGTACCTTAAGGAGAAATATTGGTGAAGATGGGCTATGCTCTGAAGGGAGTGACATGACAACTGTTACAGTTCAGATGAAAATAAATTACTATACACATAGTAAACAATGGTCTTGTTCCAGGGACTGGTGTTTACTTAATGACATATCAGCCCATCAGCCTACAATTCCAGACATTCTCTCTTACCTTTAAAAGGGGTTAAATAAGGTCTGTCCTGTGAGTCTTTAAGTGGGGAATTCTTCTATTAGCTGACACCCAGATGCCATTAGATTTCTCAGGGCAGCTCAGAATACATGGCCAAACATAAGGTAGGCTATACTCCTATTGCTATAACCGCTCACCTAAGCACCATTCAAACCATTGGACTCAATTTAAATGTACCTCCTTACTGTCAAAGTGGTAATACTACTGTAGCAGCAGTCTGTTTAGCCAAGAGGAAATGAAGGTTACAGGCTTCCTTAGTTTCTCACAAAGACAAGGTGATGCAGAATCGTATTCCCTCTTTCTTATCTAAAATTATCTCTGAGTTTCACATCTTGCAAGAACTAAACCTCTAATCCTTCTGCCCTAGTTATACAGTAAAACTCTAAAAGAGAAATTGCTTAATGTACTGGACATCCACAGGGAACTCAGAATTTATCTGTACAGTATGGTGTCCACTAAAATGTCTGACAGCCTAGTTATCCTATTTGCCCTAAGATGTGGCAAGCAGCCTTGAAGGCAACCATTGCAAGATGACACAAAATAAGCTTTATATAAACTTACATAGCACAAGGGGTGTTGGTCTTATAGACATTCAAAGCACATTCAGATAGGGCAGTTACAAGCTCCTGTGCAGAAAGAGGCTTTGCCTCAATTCACGGCATTTGCTTTGCAGTAACTTAGTCATCCATCAATGTTTACCAGACACGGCAAGCTAAACATTCTCAGATTAGCAGTGGCATCTTTTGGAAGAAAGGTGCTGCTTGCAGCTGTGACTATTTAGGCATTTCTGCCCACTCAAAAGGGCCAGGATACTGCTTCTTAAGTCCCATAATGTATCAACTATGGTGTGCTGTAAAAGATGAACTGTGTAATGTTTGCTTACTCACCTGATAAATGTGATTTAATTTGCATACGTTTCAGCACTCTGCAAATCATATGTCATGTAAATAGACAGCTAGTACTATCTCCATTATTCATGGGCTATTTTTATAAGGTCTATGTTTAATTTTAATCTGTTACTGTAAATGCCAAGTAGTTTCTACTGACTGATATACCATGTCTTGATAACTGTAAGTCCCATAGTCTATATTGATCCAGTTACTGGCTATGGTTATTATATATTTTGAACCTTATGAATACTTCATGTTTACTGCATCAATTAAAGTTTATTCTTTTTAGCATAGCACTTATCTAAGTATTCAAACACTGTATGTAATAGAGCAGCAAATGGCTTAAAGAGCTAGTGTACTGTCTGGTATTAATAGTAACTTCCAGAAGTAGTTAAGTAGTTGGCTATCATTTCATGTGTCTGAAATATTTGTTTCTTTTCTGTTTTGCTAATTAGAAGATTTTCCACCTGACAACACTAGGTGTTGATGTGTGGAACAGCACCCTACCTGGAAGCTGACATAGATAGTTTTATTCCTCCATACACATCATCAGCATTGTGACCTCCTTGCCTGTGATATCAATAGCAATAAAAAAAATTTCCTGCTGCTTGACTGGTAATTTGTGACACATTAACTATTATACAGTACTGTTTGTGATGTAACGATGAGTGAGGATATATGCTAATGATGTATTGGGAGAAATAGAACTAGATGGGCTTGATTCTCAGAGCCCTGTGACTGTTGCAAGGTGCTTGTGCCAAACATAAATAGTGCAAATGGCACCTTGTGTCAAAAATTGACACCTGAGCTATTCACAAAGGCAGCCTGTTCTGGCCCACTGGCACAGAGTCATGATTGCCATCTGTGACGCCAACGACCCGGGTTCAGGAACGGACCCAAGAGTCGGAGGGCTGGCCAGGGGGAGTAGGATTGAGCATGTGGTGGACTACTCTCCTACTCCTCCCGGCCTTGGGGAGATGGGGATGAGTGTCTGACACATGATGGACCCCTGGCAGAAGCCGGGAGTTCCACTGCAGTCTGCACCTGCACGTTCGGGGGCAGGGCAGATGCGGGTCATCATTGCATGTCCCTGGCCCCATGGGGTTTACAGCATACAAAAAAATGCTGGCCCCCGCTACTGAGCTGGCTCCATTGCCATCCCCACTGGCCATTAGAATTTGCATATCAGTGGCCCCACTCTGGGGAGTAAGCTCGATTATGAGGGGGAAGCTACCGGAGCCTGGTGAGCCCGCATGGGGGCTTGGGGAGCAAGCCTCCAAAAATCAAACAAAAAAAAACAAAGGCAGCCTGCATCAACTGCAGGTTGCCTGCCCACATGGGGCTTGTACCACTGGTGCACCCATAAATGGGCTGAGGCATGGGGCTAGGGAGTTTGCAGCAGACACAGTCTGCCATATCCCCAATGAGTGATTCACAGAACTCTCCCAGATGGAGAATTTCTAAGTACCCTTAGACCACACGTGAAGCATTGTGAGACTTTTGTCTTTCAGGTCATCATGTAAAACCTCGTGGAAGAGCACAGCCTGGCACTAAGAAATGTCCCTTGAAGCTACAGTGGACCTACAGTTTTCCAGTACACTAACTGAAGCACAAAGCCTGAGAACCTGGAGATATGGGAGACCTTTTGCAGTACATGAACCTGCTTCTGGAGGCAGCAACAACAGCTAACACTTTCCTACAAGATACTGGAACAACAAGTGAGTTACTGCCAGACGCACAGTCTCTATATGTTGCCTTCAAAAACTTAGAAAGTGTGACACACCAGTTGAGAAAGTTATACTTGAATGTTCTGAATTTGCAGGATTATATTTTGCTAGAACGTATACCAAGAGGTCTAAGACTGATTAAGGATCTGGCATTTGGCCTAGAAGATGCCGAAATCATGAAAGCAAGGGAAGCAATTTTGTCAGAAGCAAGATTTAAGCTAATGAAATGTGTCATTAAATATAGTAAAGAAAAGGAACAGGTGTTATGAGAAGAATTGAAAATCAAAGAAAAGGAGTTTTTAGTTTTTAAAAATCACAGTGACATTAATTAAAAAAATGGCAGATTAAAAAGATTGATTTTAAAACTTTATCGCAGCCTTAAATTCCATAAACAAGTCAAATTCCAAAGAGACAAAGGGGATTATGAAAATAATTGTGTCTATAGCTGGAAAAAAAATCAACAAAAAAAGTATTTTAAAATGTACCAGACAAGTGTCCTTTAATTTCAGTACGGATGCTAGCGATTCTGAACCTGACACATCTGCCAAGTAACATTCTTTTGAGAGAGACTGCCCAGCCCCAGAACCCTCATTCCAGCACAGGTGAAGCCCAAGATTCAAGGGACAACAGGATCGATTCCAAACAAATGGAGGAGGAAGACAAGGAGGGGAAAGAGGAGAAAGAGGTGGTTATACAGGGAATCAAAACATGATTCATCAGGACAGATCAACAGTGAGCAGAGGCAGGAGACCATATTGAGTATACAGGGGGAGATGCAGATAACAGAAATAGAACAAATCAAGGTAATTAACCTCTCTGATTACCTACTCAGTCAAACAAAAATTGATGTGTTTAGTAAAGGCTTAGGTTTTGCACCAGCTACTGCCACAAACAAATCACAAACCATTGTTGACTTACATTTGGCATGTAGATACTTGAATTTAAAATCTTATTTTAATAAATGACAGGACACTGATACTGATGAATCAGCTCCACAAGCTGACTATAGGTTCTGTGTCAAATCTGATTTTTGTCCACCTTGTACTGCACTGACAAGTGTGTTTAAAGAGCTTGTAGAAAAAGATTTGGACATTTTATTCAGTGACTTATCGAAATCTGCTTTTAATAATTTATCTGGACAAGAATGCTTAGTTTGCCGGCCCGGTGGTGCTAAGCGTTGAGGCTCAGGATGCCACACCTGGTGCCACACCTGTGACCCAAGTTCGAGAGTGAGCTTGGGCTGCAGGGAGTTGACAGGGGAGGACAGGATTGAGCATCTGGAAGACTGCTCTCCTGTCCTGGGAGGGAGGGGAGACTCTGATACAATGCTCTGATGTCTCCTGGCAGTGGCGGGGGGCACAACAGCTCGAGATCCAACAACCAAGGGTATTGGCTGCAGCAGTGATCCTGTGGGTGTGCACGGGTGTGTGCATGCCTAAGCTGGATACATGGCATGTCTGAGCCAAGGGGAGGGAACCAAACTAGAAAACCCCTGGCTCTCAGTGGAGATGAAAGTGGCCTGAGTGACTTCAGTCCACATCTCCAACATCGGATTTTCCTCGATGATTTCCCCCTGCCCTGCACAGCTCCTGGCCTGGCTGTCTAAATTCCAGATGAGGGCACCCAGTAAGTGGATGGGTGGCCCTGCCCTTGGGGGTACAGATCTGGGGGGCCAACTGTGGTCAGGGAGCCGGCATGAGGTATTCATCCAGGAGGTTTCAGGTGGGGAGTTAGGTGCTGTGGTCAGGTGGGTTCACCTGAGAGATGCCCTGAGGGTACCAGGAGATAAAATAGAACTGGAACAAAAAAAAGAATGCTCCTCTTTTGAAAAGCTACAAAAAGACCTGAACCTGATTATTAAATCAGCTAATAAGGGCAGGTGTGTCATTTTGCTTAATAGACAAGACTATGTTACAGAATCCAAAAGGCAACTAGATGATATACGATTTTATATCAAATTGAAAGTGGCTCCAACTACAAACTTTAAGTTTGCCGTAGATGAGACCAGTAATGATGCCTGAACAAAGGGATACATTGACAAAAAGGCACAAGACTTTTTGATTAATGAAGTACCTGCTCGTGTCACTTTTTACACACTTCCCAAAGTACACAAGAGTATGACAAATCCAACAGGCAGACCAATAATTAGTGGCATTTGATCTCTCCTAGAACCAATATCAAAATATATTGATTCCTTCTTAAGACCATGGGTGGAAGAGTTACCGGCTTTTTTACAAGATACTAGACATGTGCTAAATATATTTGAAAACATGCAGATTGATGAAAACACACTGCTAGTAACTATGGATATAAAAGCGTTGTATACAATTGTTCCAAATGACAGTGCTCAGGATACAGCAGCAAAGTTCTGGAATAAGAGACCAGATACAGAAAATTCACCCACTGAGCTATTGAAGAGTTTGTTTTAAAGCACAATCTATTTACATTTGATAAAGAACTCTGCCTTCAAATAAAAGGAACTGTGATGGGAGCCGCATGTGCCCCATCTATTGTCAATCTTTTTGTCGGAGACTGGAAAGAGAACTTGTGCTAAATCAGAAGTTAATCCCTATCATGACAAAAGTCAAAACTGGAAATGCTATATAGATGTCATTTTGTTAGGGAAAGGGAACTAAAAATGAATTAGAGATGTTTGTTGATTATTTACATAGCACAAACAGCAACTTAAAATTTGCATATAACTGTGACAAGGACTCTACAAATTCTCTAGATGTTACCCTGAGCAGAAATGAGAATGGAATGATTGAATCAGACTTGTTCAGGAAAGATACAGCAAGGAATATGCTCTTACAGGCAGAAAGCTGCCACCCCAGGAGTACTATAAAAAAATATTCCGAAGGGGCAGATTTTAAGAATGAAATGTAACTGCACTACAGATGACAATTATCAGAACTGGGCTATTGATTTGAGTAACCGATTATTAGTGCAGGGATATAGTAATCAGAATATTATAGAAGCAAAAGAATTTCCTAACAGGCAGGAATTAGAGGCACTGTTGTTACCAAAAGAAAAAATAAACAACACAGAGAAACACTATAATTTTGTTATTACCTTTTCAGTGCATGCCACTGGGGTACAAACAATTGTGAAAAAAACATTGGCATTTTCTTTCTGCTGATCCATGTTTAACTAAATTGTCTAGCAAACAGCCTAGAATGTCCTATAGGAGGGTGAGTACATTAGGAGATAAAATCACACATAGCCACTAAAGTGAGAAAGTAAAAGATATTTGGTTATCACAGGGAGCAGCTGGCCACCATAGATGCCATAGATGTATTTATTGTAAACATGTAAAGGTTGGATACGAATTTGGCAGTGTTAATACAAAAAAGAAATATGAGGTGCACCAACTCACAACCTGTGAAACTACAGGTGTGATATATCTTGCTACCTGCCATTGTGGCACATTTTGTATAGGTATAACAACCAGGTGTTTTGAAGTCCATCTAGAGGAGCACCTAAGAGCAATAGAGCAGATGTGCTATTACCTATGCCACAGTTGTCCACATAACTAAATGTGCACCGGGGGGGTCACATGGTTTTACTTACCCCCATCCCTGAGGTGGTGATTTTGATAATTTACTGAAAAGGATGGAAGCATTCCGAATCATAAACCTTGGAGCCACGAGGACTCCAGGTCTGAACAATAGCTTTGATCTTAAACCTTTCCTCAAAAAACAATATATTAGCATATTTATTATATATATATATATATATATATATATATATATAGTATGTATACATGTTCCTGCTTCTTTTGTACATCTATAAATTATATTTCATAGCCAGGCTGGACTGTATGTTTGTACTGATCTTGCAGTCCCCCCCGCCCCGCTTCTGCTCTGGTGTTGTCTTCTCATTCTCCCCACCTTGTTTCTTCCTTTGTACTTGGAGTTGAACATTTCAGATTTCTGATGTTATTTTAAATATGTTGGTGTTATTAAAGTTTGCACACTTGTGATGATTTTTAGATGTTATTTTGTAACTTATTTTTGCAAATTAATTTGAAATGTGTAGGTGACATCATATACACATCAGAGTTTATAAAGTGTTTATTGTGGGTGTCTGTTATGCTGCAATAGTCTTTGAGAAAGGACCTAGTGTCTGAAATGCATCAGGCCTGCAGGGAATTTGTCTGTTCCTAATAAAATCCTTTCTTATTTTACATAGAAGCCAAGTGTTCATTTAAAGTAAGAGGTGGTAAGTACCCAAATTTTCTGTCTACATATTTGAAAGTCTCATACTGGTTTAAAGCATTGCTGGGATTCAAAAGAGGTGGTGCTACTGCTGATGACATCGCAAGTTTGATTAACATGTGGATCAACCTGGGGAGCCATGTGATGCACTCTGTGTCAGAGGTAGTTACCCTCTCAGCTCAGTGGACTTCTGTGAACAAACACAGCTTAGAAATGTTCTAAAGTACTGAGGTAAGTTGATAAATACCACAGCACCTGCTGAGAAAATCTGAAGGTACTGAAGGAAACAGAAACATAATTAATAGACTTTACAGCAGAGATGACAGCTCCACCAATCCTGCACGTTCCCTATCCCACAAGCAGCATAAGCAAAACTTGCTGCTCAACTGACTATCAGTAACCAATGAACCTGAAAAAAAAAGCTGACAAGCTAAATTATTTTTTTACTGAACTAACCAGAACAAAGGTAACACTCTTTGAAATGGTCAGTGGCTTCCTAGCCTTCAGACCTGTGCAGAATCCCACACAAGAGAGATCAGTGATGCTAAAACCTGCAACAGCTCCATTGAAGATAAGCAGAGCCAGGATGACATGGAGACAAAAGAACTTAAGAAGTTAAGCAGGCTGGAAGATTGAGTCAAGAACCAGGATGGAAGAATTAGAAGGAACAACCTGGTCCATGTTAGAAACCATGAAAATGCATAGGGATCCAATATACATAGATACATAGATACATAGATAGTGTCGGCAGATAAGGGCCTATGGCCCACCCAGTCTGCCCATTTGAGCTTGTAAGTTCAGTTTGTTTTCCTAGAAGTCTGTTGCCCCTTACCCCTGACCTCTAGAATTCCTTTACGTCTATTCTTAAATCCCGTGATTGTTTCAGCCCCCACCACTTCCTCTGGCAGGGTGTTCCACTTGTCCACCACCCGCTCTGTGAAGAAATTCTTTCTCATGTTTCCTCTGAATCGTCCCTCCCTCCAACTTCATCCCATGCCCTCTAGTCCTGGAACATCTTTTTCGCTTAAAAATAGTGTTTTCCTGCACCCTGTTCCTCCCTGTAAGATACTTGTATGTCTCTATCATATCCCTCTCCTCCTCTCTCTCCAGGGAGTACATGTTCAGTTCCTTCAACCTGTCTTCATAGGACTTGTGATGCAATCCATGCACCATCTTTGTTGCCCTCCTCTGAACCTTCTCTACCCTGTCTATGTCCTTACGTAGGTATGGTCTCCAGAACTGTACACTGTACTCCAGGTGGGGCCTCACTAGTGTCTTGTATAGCGGAATTATGACCTCCCTTTTCCTGCTGGTGATGCCCCTGCCTATACATCCCAGCATCCTATTTGCTTTACCTGCTGCCTTGTTACACTGTTTCCTTACCTTGAGATGACAACCCCAAGATCCCTTTCCTGCTTGGTGCATGCTATATCTTCACCCCACAACTGATATATTGTGCCAGGGTTTTTGTGCCCCATATGCATTATCTTGCACTTCTTTGCATTGAATTTCAACTGCCAAACCCCTGACCATTCTTCAAGTTTCTGCAGGTCGCTTCTCATTCTGTCTACACCCTCTGGTGTGTCTACTCTGTTACAGAGCTTTTGTGTCATCAGCTAACAGTGAAATTCTGCCTTCTAGATCCCAAGCAATGTCACTGATGAAGATGTTGAATAGGACCGGTCCCAGCACTGATCCCTGTGGTACCCCACTGGTCCTCTTCCCTCTGTGGAGTGACAGCCATTTACCACCACCCTCTGTGTCCTGCCACCCAGCCAGTTACCTACCCACCACCACTACTGTCCTGCCCACACCCATATTCCCCAGTTTGTGTAATAGTCTTATATGTGGCACAGTGTCAAAGGCCTTGCTGAAGTCCAGATAGCCATGTCCACTGCCTCCCTGATCCACCTCCTAGTCACCCAGTCAAAAATTCAATGAGGTTGGTCTGACATACTCTCCCCTGGTGAAACCATGCTGCCTTGGGTCCTGTAGTCCATTGACAACCAGATGTTCCACCAACTCTCCTTCAGTAGTGCTTCCATGATCTCTCCCACTACCGAGGTGAGGCTGACTGGTCTGTAGTTCCTGCTTCCTCTTTGTTCCCACTTTTGTATAAGGGGACTACATCTGCTGTCCTCCAGTCTTTGGGTACCTCCCTGTTTCCAGTGATCGGGTTAAACAGGATAGCCAGAGTTGTGCCACCACCTGTCTTAGTTTTAAGGACCCTGGGTGCACCTCAGTCTGGCCCCATTGCTTTATCAACTCTTATTACTTCAGTTCTTTCAGGACCCTTTCTCATGTAAAGGGACTTGTGTCCATTTCTGCACCATTCTCACCCTTGTACTCCCTTTAGACCCATTACCCCCTCTTCCTCAGTAAAGACTGAGCAGAAATAATTGTTCAATATGTCAGCTTTACTGTTGTCATCCTCCACGCAGCTCCCATCCTCCCCTCAGTCTCACTATCCCTCCCTTTGTCTTTCTTTTTTCACTTATGTACCTGTAAAGGTTTTGTCCCTCTACCCACTGATTTTGCAATGGTGCTTCTGTCTGAGCTTTGGCTTCCTTACTGACCTCCTGCCTCCCTTTGCTTCTCCTGGTACTTCTCCCAACCCCTTCTGCCTGTGTCTTTTGTATTGCCTGAATGCAATCTTTTGGCTTTCACTTTCTTTGCTACTTTTGAAAACCATAATGGTCTCCTCTTCCTTTTCCTCTTAGCTAACCTGCTTAATGCATAATTGTTCTTGTAATCCCCATTTTAAATACTGCCACTGTTCCTCAATCCCTGATTCCTGTCCCATTCCCTTAATGCCTCTTTCAAGTATCTCCCCATTTTCCCAAAGTCTGCCCCCTAAAATCCAGGATACTTGTTTTTGTGTGGTTTGGTTCTGCTCTTTCTGTGATTTCAAACCACAATGACTGGTGGTCACTGTTACCCAGGTGCTCCCCCACTGTTACCCCATCACACTGTCCCTGTTTGTGAGCACAAGGTCCAGTATTGCCTTCTGCCGTTGGTTCCATGACCAGTTGCTTGAGGAAGGCACCCTGAAGGGAGTCCAGGCTAAATCTGCTCCTAGTTGATGCTGCTGCTGGGATGCTCCAGTCCACATCTGGAATATTGAGGTCTCCAACCAGTACTACCTCACCCTTGTCTGCCATCCTTTGGATGGCTAGCATCAGCTCCCTATCTGTTTCTTCCTCCTGGGCTGGTGGTCTATAGACCACACCTGTGCAGATGGCTGTCCCATTTTCCTTTCCAGCTTAACCCACAGTATTCTCCCCATTTTGTTCCTCCTGGATCTCTGTGGCCCTTATGTCATTTTTCACATACAGTGCCACTCCTCCTCCCTTCCTGCCTGCTCTGTCCCTTCTGAATATGTTGTAGCCAGGTATGGCCATATCCCAGTCATGGTTATCATTGCACCAGGTTTCAGTGATGGCCACAATGTCCAGGTCTGACTGTACCATGACAACCTCCAGATCTTCCATCTTGTTGCTAAGGCTCCGGGCATTTACACACATGGCTTTCCATGATTTGACCTCCCAGACTGCTTCACTGTTCTACTCCAGCCCCTTCCTTGGTTGTCATTTATCCCTGGTTCTCCTTGCTGTCTGCCCTTCTGCTGAATTTTGCCCCTTTTCTGCTTATCCACCTCTTGGGCACTAATCTCCATCTTTTGCACACTGCTTTGCAGAGATAGCCACTCCTCTGGTTCACTGGTTCCACTGCTAGCTGTGGGGGGTGAGCAAGTAGGTACCCTCCTTGCTGGCCTGCCACCCCCCTTTGCTAGTTTAAATGCTTGTCAATGTAGCATTTAAACTTATCATTGAGTGCTTGGATTCCCCTCCAGGATGGATGCAGGCCGTCAGGCTTGAACAAACCTCCATCCCTCCAGGTGGGTCCCCAGTCACCCATGAATCCAAACCCTTCCTCACAGCACCAGTTCTTCAACCATGAGTTGAAGTTCCTGGTGCATGCACTCCTATGCTCTCCCTTGCCTCTCACAGGTAGTACTTCTGAGAAAGTGACAGAAGTTGCTACTTGCTTGAGACCCTTCCCCAGTTTCCTAAACTCTTCCTGAACTTCCTTTGGCTCCCCATTTGCCAGGTCATTAGTACCTAGGTGGATAATGACATTCAGCTCACCCTCCCGTCTTGCCTTCCCAGTGATCCCCAGGATCTTCCTTCCATCCCTCCATGCCGTAGCACCTGGTAGGCACCTCACCTCCCTGTCCTCCCCCTCCTGTGTTCCTAGCTGGATCCCTCTTACGATGGAGTCCCCCACCAGGATTCACTTCTTCCTCCTCCTCTGGGGTCCACTGCTTCCCTGAGGTCACCTCCTTGGCTAACCTTCACATCCTTTCCTTCCACTTCTCTGGTACCTCTATTGGTTGTCCTCATTTGCCAGTGTGGCATATGAGTTCTTGAGTGGAATAGGATCTGGGATGTGCCTCTGCCTGACTGCTCTAACCCTCCCTGAGCCCACTGTCATCCAAGTGCTCCTCGCTCGCATCCTTGAGGCAGCTGCATTGGACTGGGTGGTCCCTGGTAGGGTGATGGTACTCCTGACCCAGTTTACTTCCACTCTGAGTCTGGCTACTCATCATCCAGCAGTCCAGAGAGATGCATGCAGATAGGGAAGCACCTCAGTGTCCAGAAGGTCTGCCTGAATATGGCTGCCCCACAGCCACTGCATTGCACCACTCCCCACATTATACTGCAATTCCACTACTTGTCTGCTACTGAAGCTCTCCTAGTTCTCTTTTTATTAATTTACTGTACTAAAAATCCTGCCACTAATCCTCAGATATTTTTTTAAAGGAAAAAGAAACCAATAAATAAATAAATGAGTCAAAACACTTGTTGTGCTGAGGGTGGGCTTCTTCCCCCTTATGCCCCTCCTACTTCACACCCCTTACTATACCCTGTGTTTAGCTCCTGTCAATCAGATTTATCAGGGCATATAATTAAGAGTTGGGGGAAGGGGAGGGGGGGTGAAAATTTGCAGCAATTAAAGATAGCACAGAATTACACCACCACTATGTTTTAAATTTTCAACAGCCCAAAAACAATTATAAGTAAAGACAACAAAGAAAGTATAGTGTCACTAAACGCCCATAATCTAAGTTTAAAAGAAAAATAGCAATTACCAGTTACTCTAAAGCACTGAATTGAATATGTTTCCTTCCTTCCTCTTCTGGCTTCTTCATAGAAGGAGATGGCAGATAAGGCCTGTGTGGCCCTCGTAGTTTGCCCCTTTTGTTATGTTTGCTATGTTACTATTCATCCAGAAACTCCTTCTAGAGGTAGGAAAGCCTTCAGAAATGGGTACAGCATATGCCATTGAAAGGGCTCACCCCTTTCTACAACCACAGCTGCTGCCCAGAGGGAAATGTAGAGTCATCATCCTCTGCTGCCTCAACTACCAAGACAAAGTGCATATCCAGGCTCAAGCCAAAATGCAAACATTTCTGTCCTGGGAGGGTCATCCATTTCCATATATTCTGCAATGTTACCCCTGCAGTAAGAGATAAGCAGATGGCCTACAAAAACATAACAAATGATGTTGAACCAGGCCACCCATTAATTTGCTATTGCAGAGATGGCACAAATGAAATTGCCAAGGATGTTTTCTTCTGACTTTGCACTGGTACAGCATTAGTTATCTTTCAAGCTAAAGGCCCTGTTGTAGTGATCAAGCTAAATAAAAGTGTCTGTGCTTCAGCTGGATCCTGTTTATTGAACTGTGCCTGAACTGTTACCCCCGGTGTTATATGTGAACAGCCTGGTAATGTTGTACAGTGCTAAGTCCACAGCTGACTTCACAAGTATCCTTGCCAGTGAAGTGGTTCTGAACACAAATATTTTTAAACAATAAACTGCCAGTATATGCTAATAAGACCAAAGCTATGTTGATTGGATCTAAGCTCCAACTTGGCAAAATGAATACTCATGGTGTACATGATATCCATTCCCAAATCGTTGCCTCTAACAGTTCCCCCTTGAGTGTGTCTCCTCATTCAAGTAATTGGGTGTTATTCTTGACTACTCCTTAACCTTCTATGAACACTTATGATTATTAACAAACAAACAGATCAAAAAGTGGGCATCAGCTATGGGATCAAGGATTTTATGGCCTCAGAGGTTTAACTAGCTATCACCAGGGCCACTGGAAAATCGCTGCCACGATTTAATCACGGGAAGCCTGATTTCCAGACCCCTCCACAAAAAGTCACACTTCCCAAAAAAATCCACATTTTTGTTAGCACCACTGCCCTTTCAGAGGGCTGCATAGCCCACCAACATTCCCTGCAAAATTACCAGTTTACACATAGCTCGCTTGCACATAGCCCATTCAAACTCTTCACAAACCTCCCCAGTGTGTACCTTCAATGGGCTGAATAGCCTGCCATAGAGGTCCTCTGTGCCACCCGATGTTGTCCTCAGTGCCTCCCAATGATGTCTGTGCCCCCACTGGTGCCTCTTACTGTTTCTAGCTGACCAAATGCAAGCCACCATGCTGGCATGTGGCGCACTACTGACATCACTAAAGCGCATCACACCAGCTGGGTCCAAAAAATTGTTCTGGCCTCTGGTGAGGGAGCAGAGTGGATCGGGTGACCAGAATGGCACAGAACAATTTTTTCCCATCATGTGTGGCAGTTGTCTGGGTCCATTCCTCACTCCCGTGGTGTGTCCTTGACTCACTGCTGTGGTTCCTAGGAGATGGAAGTGGAGGAGTGGGCCTGGCTGACTGGCACACTTGTTGGAAAAAAATTGTTCTGGCCTTTGGTGAGGGAGCAGGGTGGATCGGGCAACCAGAATGGCACAGAACAATTTTTTTCCATCATGTATGGCAGTCGCCTGGGTCTGTGCTTTGCTTCTGTGGTCCGTCTGTGCATTGCTCTTGCGGGTTGGAGAATGGATGAATGGGCTGAGCCAACATGGCACAATGCCTTGCTCTTGTTTTCTATATAGTGCCCAGATTAAAAAGAAATTGAGGTAGCAAGAAAAAAATTAATTTCAGGAGTCTTTGGTTCCATGGATACTAGTTAAGTCCATGGGCAAGCTCAGTGCCATGACAAGGCAACTCTAGGAGATGAGGTTTTGAAACAAATCTGCCCAGCTTAGAACATTGCAGGATGCAAACTAATGGTGTGATGTTGAAGGATCAAGCATCCCAAGGAAGGCTGTCCTCCCTGTATGCACTGATGCTCTCTTTCAAGTCTTAATTTATTTTGGTTTAATTTTGTTTTAGTTAAACTACACTACTACACTATGTCTACACCACCACCAAAATGCTTCCATCTTTCTCCAGGAGAAGCCAAGGACTGTCATGTCTCTTATCTTGTGCATGCCCATGATCGAGTAAAGTTATATCCAGAAGATCTTTATGAGGATGGAGGATTGCTGTTTTGTCATGCTTGCACCCACACAATCGACTTCGTGCAGAAGCATTCAGTTGACATGCACATGAAGTCACAGAAACATCTGGAAAGAAAAGAAACTGCAAAGAAAAACATGCAAAGTAATTACTACTCGCACAGATGTTTGCAGTTATTTTATTTGTTACATATTCTGTTTTTCCCCTACTGGGTGCACCTTGGATGATTGGTATCTGCTCTGTGCCTGCCTCCAAAGTCCATCTCATCTCTGTCTAACACTGTGGAACCCCATCCCCCCCATGTGCACATGTGCCTTGTTCCTGCATCCCCCACCTTGCTGCTAGAGTTCAACACTACCACCTGGCATCTAAGAGCAAGAGAGCAGATTCCAACCCCCACTCGGCAGGTAAAAGCAGTCAATTGGACACTCAATCCTCTCCTTCCCTGTCGACCTGATCTTGTTCCCAAACAGACTGCTGTGTGGCAGGAGGTAAGATTCACATCTCCTCAGCCCTCCATGCTACTAGGCTGGCCTACAGTTTGTTTCCCCTGTAAAATATTAAATCTTGTTTGCTTTTTTTCTTTTGTTTGCCAAGCACAGTTTATTTTTCCCTGTAAACTATTATATCTTGTTTTTTTTTTTTTTTAGGCACACCTCTATGACAGCAGTCACTGAGTTCTTGTTTCAATCAAGCAATGGAATCATCCATTGAATGGAAGGAATTTGTTCTGGACTTCATCCACTGTTTGACCCATGCAGACATTCCACTGGAGAAGGCTTCTGGCTTTCAAGAGTTCTAAAAGAAGCACACAAAACAAGGCAGTAGTCTTCCTGGACCAGCACAGCTTCAGAGCATGTACCTCCAAGAACTTCGGCCTGATCATAAACAGTCCCTGAGAGAGGTGGTGGAGGATCAAGATGTCTTCATTTTTCTGGATGAGACAACAGATGCCTGTGGACATAGCGTGTTGTCTATTTTGGCCCAACCTTTGCTTAATGTTGGGGAGCAGCCACTTCTAATTGGTGTGGAGTTTTTGGATCATGTGAACAACACCACAGTATCCCAAGCTCTACTAAAATTGCTAAACACCGATGGGGTGATCTTCAATAAAGTCTTTGCCATTGTCATGGACAGTGCAAGTTATATGCACAAGGCTTTTGAAACTGTGCTGTCCTATGTCCTAACAAATGCAGTGCATGTCACTTGCATTGACCATCTCCTCAATTTGGTCTTGGAGGTCTAGGCGGACACACTTGAAGACTTACATTTTGCTGTTTCCCTTGTTAAAAAATTATTTTGCCAGAGCCCAATGCGTCGAGGTCAATTCTGAAGTTGATTTGGGTGTATTAATAGATAATAAGTTATCCTTTGAGTCACACAATATGATATCAGTTAAAAAATGCCACAGTATCATAAGTTGCATTTTGAAAAACATCAAGAGTATGGACTCCAAAGTCATAATACTGCTTCACTCTGCATTAGTGCACCCACATCTTGAATACTGTGTTCCACTGTGTACACCTACTACAGTTAGAGGTAAAAAATTGGTCGAAGGAGTGCAAAGGAGAATTACTAAACAGATCAACAATGTTAAAGATCTGAACTACGGTCATAGACTTAAAAACCTGGGACTGTAGTCTTTAAAATACAGACAGTTAAGAGGTGATTTATGCTTCACCTACAGGGCAGTCAAAGATGAATATCTCCTTGAAACATTGGGACTAGTTAAATATCATGGTAATTTAACCACAAGATCCCATAACCAAAAACTTAAATGGTATACAAACCATACCAATAAACATAACAATTGGTTCACTGAGAGAATGACTTCCACATGGAATTCATTACCCAGTTATGTTGTTCAAAGTGATAGTATAGTCAAGTTTAAAACAAATCTTGACTACTCTATGGGTCAAAATAAGATTTCTTTCCTCAGCTAGGTTTTCCACCAGTACAGGTGGTGAGTTTCTAATCGATTAAATGTCCCCTTAACAAGTAACATTCTATGATTCTATGAATTTAGCAGCACAGTTACCACTCTCTGTAGTATCAATAGAGAGAAGTTCTATTCAGTATCCATGTCAGCTATGCAGGGCAAGATGGTGCCAATTATGAGGATTCTACATGCTTCATTCCTGTTGTTAGAAAACTGGTTCAACACCCACCTAACAACTACTACCTTTTAGTCATGACTTCCCAAACTTCTATCCAGCATCCTTCCACTCAGAGAATTTAATCTCCACATTGATCCACTTTTTTGTTTTTATTCTTTTGGTAACTGGGTAAGGCCCACTATGTACAGTGTCTATTTTCAAGGTGACCCAGTAGTACTGGGAAGGTTAAGTGACTTGCTCAAAGTCACACAGTATGCAAGTAGAGGTTGTGGAAATAAAACCATGGTCTGCTGGACGTACCAAGCTCATTCCCAGCTCATTACTCTAGCCTTTGGGCTATAGTGCCAACACTAAGAACACAATTCTGAGAGGCTTCAGAATCTACCAGAATCTTTTAACCTCATCAGCAGGTTCTAGCCCCTATTCATCAAAATGGTCACTGGCTTGGCATGATCATCTCCTATGGTCCCCCAAGTTCCCCTATCACCCACTTAGAATGGGATCTCTCCAGTACCACTGTTCTGCATTTTACCATTGATTGCTTGACTCCAGTGGGTTGGTCGCATTGTAAATCACTTTTTCAAATCAACTGAGTCTTTACAACCTTGTATTACCCTAAATTTGCATGTGTCAGTTGCCTAACTCCAATGATTGAGAAGCACTTGAAACTCATACAACTCATCAGTATTTCCAATACTTAACTCATTTAGCTGGCCTGTTATGCTGAGGATTAAGCCACTGGATACCACACCTCGAACCATGCCAGTGACCCAGGTTTGTGTGCAAGCATGGGTCCCAAGGGGTCAGATGGAGAGTGAGAGGATTGAGTATCTGGAGGATTGTTCTCCTGTCCCAGTGAGGGTGGTCTCTGCCACATTGCTTATAGACTTCCAACTCATGGAGGCATGGTGGCATGACAGCAGATGCACCACATCAGGCACAGAAGGTGGCAGATCCCACAATGCATGCATGCCCCCACATGAATGCACACTGGTGCTCATTGCACATTGGAAGGTCATGGCAGAAAATGGAAAAACGCCAGTGGATGATGCAGGGTTTGTCCTCTGTGTTGCAACATCACTCTAGGTCTCCTTGCAGAGATCTGGATGTGTACCCCGGAGTGGTGAGGATGGACCTTGCCCTCCTGGCTCTACCATGGCAGGAATTCATGGGGGAAATGCTATAGATGAGTCCCTGGGGGAGGTGGTAGTCAGCTGGGGATGATCTAGGCAGTGCAGGGCTGACCGGATGAGGAAGAAACACATTTGTGGGAAAAAAAAAGGATACTGAACTCGTTTATTCCACATAATGTAAAAAATGTATCTACCCACCCACCTAACTGATTGTTCAGACCTAATCTTTTGGCAGAAAGGCAGAGATGTAGGCATTGACAATGAATGTGATATGTGGCTAAAGCATGGTCTAAATGTCTACAAAAATGTTTCAGAAACATGAAACAATACAAAAAACTTCTCTACGGGGCCAGATTATCATTTCTTTAAAACTGTGATTAATTACCATAAGGTCAAGCCCAGAAAACTTTTCAAATCTTAAGTTCCTTTATCACCTCACCTGCCTCCGCCACTTCTTCTTCCCTCCGCAGCTGTGACTTGCATGCTTTTTTCGGTACTAAGCTTAGCTTAATCCTTTCTTCTGTAGTTCCTAACTCAACCAATACAACTGATAACTCTAACTGCCTAACTCAATTATTATTCCTTTATTATCTTACTGATATTGGTAACCTCTTAATTCTGAAAAATTCTGGACTCAGGACATCTATCCTTGACCTCACCTGGTTGTTGGCAAAATCCTTGTCTCGTCTTCTTTTCTTACCTAACTGATTAATTTTTATATTATTACTGGTGGTTTTCCATCATTTCTTATGGCAGCTGTCAACACACTTACCCTTAAAGAGCTACTGTACTACCTAAAATAACATGAGTTTTTAAAAGCAATAAACTATTACTTTTTATAGCTGATGTTTTTTTTTTCTTTTCTCTTTGGATAATTAGAAGATTCTTTATCTGATGTTAATATGTGTGGTCTGTGGATCAGCACTGTGCCTGGCAGTTGACATATCTAGTTCTATCCTCCCACTACATAATCAGCATTGTGACTTCACTGACTGTGACATCACAGATGCTCAGAAAGAGCCACTCAGTAGCTTGAAGGCCAATCACCTGTGATGTTGCTGTCAGTGAGGTCACAGTACTAATGATGCAGTGGAGGACTAGAACTAGTTATGTCAGCTGTGAGGCAGAGTGCTGTTCTGCACATTCAGCACAATACTGTCAGATAGTAAACTTTATAATGAACAAAGAGAAAAAGAAAAATACTTCAGAAATAAAAAGTTACAATGGACTACTGCTTAAAATTTTTAACATTTTCTTGTCTGCTATTTTTGGTTCTACTAGCTCTTTAAAAAATCATCTTTAAACATTGATGACGTAATGAATCAGTGACCTATTTCTTCATAGAAACATACATAGAAACATAGAATCTGTTGGCAGATAAGGACCATATGGTCCACCCAGTCTGCCCATTTCCCTACTCAGTGCTGCAGCCCCAGATCCTATATGATCTGCAGCTCTCCTACTCTCCACATCTCCATGGTACCCTTATGTCTATCCCATGCACTCTTGAACCCCAGTATTGTTTTCACACCCACCACTTCTTCTGGAAGGCTGGTCCATGGCTCCACCACCCTTTCAGTGAAAAAGTACTTCCTGACATTACCCCTGAGCCTTCCACCCTTCAGTCTCATATCATACCCCCTTGTTCTTGTGCAGAGTTTTCTCTGAAAAATGCTTTCCACCTGTACCCTGTTTATTCCCCTATGATATTTGAAAATTTCTATCATATCTCCCCTCTTTTGTCTTTCCTCCAGTGAATAAATATTAAGGTCCTCAAGTCTCTCCTCATAGGGCTGTTAGGGTGGTCCATGTACCATTTTTGTTGCCCTTCTCTGGACTGCCTCTATTTTGTCAATGTCCTTCCGGAGATGTGGTCTCTAGAACTGGACACAGTACTCCAGCTGAGGCCTCGCCAGTGATCGTCATTGCCTTTTATCTCCAAAGTCATTGAAAAAGTAGGCATTATCCAAATTACCAGCTATTGTATCAACATCCATCTCTTTTCACATATAAATGACTATCCAGAAGCATTTTTTTTATTATTAGGTAACTTTATAGCAAAATAGCTAACACTAATAATATAAATGATGAAGACAATTTCCTTCCTCCCATTTTAAACAGCAACTCGATACTTCAGCATGTGCATTCATAAATAAGATGTTTCAGCTGTTAAAATTTACTAGAGAATACATGTTTTTCATTTTCAATGGTCCATTCCAAGATTTACAGCACATATTGGTAGTCCATCTAAAAAGATTGCATTGAACACATTTGAAGATGTTTGCCTCTCCCTGTTAACCTCACAGTGCCTTTGTTTCTGACATCATAGTGCTCACCATGACAACAGACTGTGATGTCACAAACAGCAATTGTGTGGTTAGCAGGGAAGAGTCACATACATTTTAAAAGACTTAGTGAAATAATTGCTGCATTATCTATGGTATTTAGTAGACCAACAGCAGGGAAAAGGTAAAACAAATTACTAGAAAACAATACTGTTAATACATAATTGGTGTAAATCTAGTGTTTTTAAGCTTTTTATTATAATAGAGAGTTGTTCTTTAAATTATCATAGAATCTCAGTGGATATATTACTTAACAAAAATGGCGATTTTTTTCTGAGCACTCTTGGATGAATGTAGTTTGATTATTCTAGATGGTAGATTACTTCAGCACACTCCAGGAAAATGTACATATTTTAATCATACTGGCTACAATATACTATATTATATGGTTTTACTTACAGCAGATTTGCATTATTTTGAAAACTTTGAAGTTAATATGAGAACAGAAAGTGATCCCCTCCTGATATCAGTCTCATCTTCATTTTTCATTGAAACACAGAAGTTGACAGCAGATAAGGACTGCAAAGCGTATCCAGTCTGCCCATTTCTTTTTCTACCTTATGAATGTGCCATTGGCCTTTACTCTGTCAATGGCCTATTTGTTCATATTTATCTGTACTGCTCCCTTATGCCTATCCCATGCCTGTTTGAAGCCCTACACTGTATTCATATCCACCACTTTCCTGAGGTAGGCCGGTCCATGCATCCACCACCCTTTCGGTGAAAATTAACTTCCTCACGTTATCCCTTTATTGGCCTCCCTCTAATCTCTTGCTGTGTCCTCTTGTCCTGTTAGTTTTCTTATATTGAAACATGTTAGACTCTTTCACCTTGTTGATGCCCTTAAGATGTTTGAATGTTTCGATCATATCACCTCCTTCCCTCCTTTGCTCTAGGGTATATATACTGAGCTCTGTTAATCTGTCCTCATATGTTTTCTGATGCAGTCCCTGCTCCATTTCGGTGGGCCCTTCTCTGGACTGCCTCCATTTTGTTAATGTCCTTGTGCAGGTGCTGCCTCCAGTACTGCACGCAGTACTCCAAATGGGACCTAACTAGTGTCTTGTGAAGAGGGATTATTACCTCCCTCTTACGACTTGTGATACCCCTACTAATACACCCAAACATCCCTCTAGTCTTATCTACTGCTTTATTGGTCTGCTTGGATGATTTCAGGTCATCTGTGATGATGGTGTCCAAGTCTCTTTCTTCGCTCATGATATCCAGCAGCTCCCCTCCCAGTCTATAGGTAGCTTCAGGGTTTCGCTTCCCTATGTGCATGATCTTGCACTTCTTTGCGTTAAGCCCCAGTTGCCACTCTTCCGACCATTTTGCCAGTTTTTCCTGATCTCTTCTCATTCTGCCCACCCCATCTGGATCATCTACTGTGTTGCATATCTTGGTGTCATCTGCAAACAGGCAAACCTTACCCTCCAGTCCATCTGCAATGTCACTGATGAAGATACTGAAGAGGACTGGCCCCATGACTGATCCTTGAAGTACCCCACTTGTGACTTGCATCTCTTCTGACTGTATACCGTCTACCACCACTCTCTGTTTTCTGCCCACCAACCAGTTTGCCACCCAGTTGACCAACCTTTGACCCACCCCAAAACTACCCAGCTGATTAATTAATCTTCTATGTGGAACAGTATAGAAAACTTTGCTGAAGTCAAGGTAGGTGACATCAACAGCTCCCCCTTGGTCCACCACTCTGGTTACCCAGTCAAAGAAATCTATGACATTAGTGTGACAGGATCTTCCTGTTGTAAACCCATGCTGTCTTGGATCCTGTGCTTCTATGGATTCCAGGTGTTGCACTATCCTTTCCTTAAGAAGTGCCTCCATAATCTTGCCCACTACTGAGGTAAGACTGACTGGTCTGTAGTTCCCTGACTCCTCCCTGCTACCACTCTTGTGGAGTGGGATCACATGAGCCCTTCTCCAGTCTTCTGAGACCTCTCCTGTGCTCAGAGACTCGGTAAACAGTTCTGCTAATGGCTCTGCTAGTTCCACTCTTAGCTTCTTTAGGAACCTGGGATTGATTGCCTTCAGGTCCAATTGCCTTGTCCACCCTGAGCTTAGTGAGCTCTTGTAGGACCCTTTCTTTTGTGAAGGGACTTGTGGACACCTTCCCTCCCTCCCCCCCACTGTGTCAATGGTGCTGAGGTGTGGGCCCTACCCTACCTTCTCCTCAGTAAATACTGAGAAGAAGCATCTATTTAGGATAGATGCTTTTCCTTCATCCTCCTCCACACACTCCCCCTTATCTTCTTTGATCTTAGCAGTACCCCCTCTGGACTTTCTCCTTTCACTAATGTATCTATAGAAAGTCGTGTCCCTTTCTTTTACTGTTCATGTTAGTGTTTTCTTGGTTTGGGCCTTTGCCTGCCTTACTGCCTTCCCTGCTTCCCTTAGGGAAGTTTGGCATGCCTCCTTATCTTCATTCCACTGCATTCCCTTATATTTCCTGAAGGTCAAACTTTTGGCACTGATCTTTTCTGCTACTGTTTTTGAGAACCAAAGTGGTTTCCTCCTTCTTTTGCTCTTGCTTTTCTCTCTAACACAATGGAATGTTGCTTCAAGTATTACATCCTTAATGCTTGCCCACTTTGCCTGTACCCCCTTACCTGTATATCTTCTTGCCAGGGCTAGCTTAACTCTGTTGGCCATCTTATCAAAGTCAGCTCCTCTGAAGTCCCATATTTTTGCCTTGGAATGGGATGATTTAGTTCTAGTGGCCAAATGAAACCTTACCATGTGATGGTCATTGGCTCCCAGATGACCTGCTACCTGGAGAGCTGTGATCCTTTCCCTGTTAGTCAGTTCTAGATCCAAAATAGTCATGACTCTTGTGGGTTGTTGTACCAATTGTTTTAGGCCCTTCCCCTGCAGGGAATCCACTATGTGTCTAGTTCTGGCAGATGTTCCTGCTGGTATTGACCGATCTGTATCTGTTGAAGTCTCCCATTATCAGAACCTCCCCTTTAGCTGTCATGTTTTATATATTTTCTAACAGTAATGTGTCTATGTCCTCCCCCTGGTCTGGAGTCCTGTAGACAACCCCAGCTCATATGGCTGTCTCATTTCCTGTTTCCAGGGTGACCCACAGTTCTTCTGGCTCCTTATGTGTATTCATTGACAAAAAGGACCCTTCCCCTTTGCATCTTGGTCTCTTCTTAACAATAGATAGCCAGGTACTGAAGTCTTCCAAGTGTGGTTACTGGTGAACCATGTCTCACTAATGGCTACTACATCCAGTTTAGCCTCTGTCATTGTTGCCTCCAGGTCTGAGATCTTGTTTCCCAGACTGTGGGCATTTGTGTACATGATTTTCCATTGGCCAGATTTTGGTGTGTTAGTTGTTGGGCGAGGTCCTGTAATTCCCCTGTGCATCATATGAGAAGCCAGATGTTTTTTCCTTACCTGATGATGCAAATGAACTACAAACATGCTGAACTCCTGTTTGATCACTAACTGAGGGGGGAGGGGTGTTCTTCCTGTTCGCTGTATCGGATGCTGCACCCCTCTCCCCATTTGCTAGTTTAAATATTCTGCAAAGACACCAAACTTCAGCCCCAATGAACTGACTCCCTCCTTAGTCAGATGCAGTCCATTGAATTTAAGTAGCTTTTGCTCCTGAAACTGTTGCCAATTACCTACAAATTTGTGCCCTTTTTCCTGGCACCAGCCCTTAAGCCACATGTTTAGCTCCCCTATCTCCCCATTTCTGATCTTCTGTCCCTCTGCCCCCCTCTCCCAGACCAGCAGGATCTCAGAGAAGGAGATGCCAGATGAAATGGATGACAGTTTGTCTCCCAGCCTGGTCAGGTGTTCCTTGGTCTCCACAACTGACTGGCTAGTGAGATCATTAGTCCCTAAAAAAATAATAGTAGAAACAACAAAATAAGTTATTATTAAAACTTCTTTTGAAATGCTGGCTAAAGGAAACTGCAGATTATGAATAATGTTAAAGAAAATATTGATAATGTTCCCTCTGCCTCAAGTGTCAAACACTTACTACTAAGAATCTTAAAGCAGCAGTGCAATGAAAATGGGTTAAAATTTGACCTCACCCTTTTTTCTTCCTAATTGATGCTATATGTCTTCCAGTTTATTTTGGTGGTAACAGCTTCAGTTTTCATTATCATTTAAAAATGTCATGAAAGTTTTAAAGTAATTATTTCTCAAGAAAAAAAGATGGCCACCTCATTTTTGCATATACATAATATTGAGGACATGAGGAGGGTAAGAGTCCAGACAAAAATGCATACATACAGTATACAGCATAGGAAGCATCCAGAAAACCCAAATCAACAGTTCTGCCAATATTTGTTATAACCACAACAGAAAATTAGCTTTTTGGAATAACTTTTTTCATTGCACTGCTGCTTTACGTGACAAATGGTCCAAGGATATGTTTGATAATGTAAAGACAATAATTATTTAAATTATTCCCAATATTTAAGGCCAATTGAAAGAAAAATGAGAAGTAAACTCATGGCTGAATTGGAATTATGGGGAACTCAAAAATAAAAATCTGAATAAAATTGTTACCTATACCAAAAACAACCCAACCAGGGAAAATGTTAGTAGTCTGAATTGAAAACAAAACAACTGCAAAACTGAGACAAAGGAAGAAGAACATTCATATTATGATGAACTTGGAATGAGATGTGGGACACAGTTAAACAAGAGATACTAAATGCTTTTGGACACTGGTAACAAGAAGAACATACAGTTGTGAAACCTCATGTCAGCACTCATTCCTGAAGAGAGCTGGCTCATATATTTTGAAGGCATTTTTTATTATCCATTATGCTGCCATGAAAAAATATTGAGTACCTGGGGAGATTTTTCACAGTTAGTTATTACATGTGATGATTCTGAATGTGCCGTTATGAGATTTAAAACTAATAAGGTGCCTGGCTTGGACAGAATACCAAACAAACAGAAGAAAAAAAAGAAATTAATGCCTTAGCTGGGACTTGAACTCAGGTTGACTGGACTACCATTCTGATTGCACTACCAGCTATACCACCAAGGCAACTGTAAAACTGGAACTCCCAGAAACACCTTACTCTTTCTCTAATGCACAAACTGGTGCTGCATTGAAAATTACAGTTTTCATTAAAGTTTTATTATTTTTTTTCATTATCAGATATTACAAATATCGATCTTGGTTGGAATGGGATGCCACTCCATGGAGTTACAACACTAGACATTTTCTGTAAGCAAAAATAGAAGAAGTATATAACATGAATCCACCAGATTTGAATAGCTTGTGAACGTATGAGAAGTATCCTGCTTCCCTTTACTACTTATCAATAGTTCTAACCTAAATAGTTTAATTCTGCCTAATCTATTGTATGCTAAAGTGAATTCATTTACTTTTCAACATTACTTATGTTATTCCACAATATAGCTTTCAATTTCCTAATTATCTGCTACTAAGAAAACTGGGAAATATTATGGGGTAGGGAAAAATATTTTGTGTTAAGGAGGGGAACTATTAAAAGGGCAGGGGGTAGAGGCCTTGCAAGGTGAACATCACAATTTCTGCTTTAGAAAGAACATTGACCATGTTTGTATTATTTTGGTGTTAATTTATTTTCCTATTTTTTTTACTTTTAACTTTTTTAGGGTGTCAGAGATGAGGAAAAGAGATGCATGAACACTGCTGATTAGTATGGTATAAAAGTGTTATCTACTGCCATAATGTAGTGGATCCAAGGGGTCAATTTTACGAGAAATCAAATATGTTTCTCATTAAAACTGTGTATTATTTTTAGAAAATTACTTTTTCATACACAAGGACACAATACCAACTGAAGTTTATAAAGGCTTACCAAAAGAACACAAAAACAACAAACTATCTGTAGTCTGCTAGATGCAGTTTCAAAAATCCATGCAAAATAATACTTCAAAAATTGCAATCTGAAATATAAGGCAACACATCTTATATCTACTTCAAGCTGGTTTCAGTAATGAATTCTCCATTATGGATCATATTTTCACTCTCACACATAAAAATATTACTTAACACAAAAAGTTAAGGTTTATGTTGCCTTTATAGATACGACAGTGTTTGATTTTCTTAATCAAGAAATATTTTGGCAAAAACTAGCAGCACTACATATTGACTTAAATGTACTGTGCCCCATTACTGAATTGTACACTAACAATGGTGCATGTATCAGGTTTCTTAATAGTAACTCAACAAAATATTTATTTTCAAATAAAGAAATAAAACAGGGATGACAACTAGCCCCACTCTGTTATGTTAGTGACATACTTCAAAACTTATATGATGCTTCTCCCCATTCTCCCACTATCAAAAATAATTCTTATCCTGAGCTGACTTACACCAAGGATATGGCTTTTCTATCATTGTCTGTTATTGGGCTATAATAAAAAATAAATCTTTTTGTAACCTTGTGTGATATGCATAAATTAATATTGAATCTAGATAAAACTGACATAGTCACTTTAGTGGTAATAAACAACACAACTTCTATATCGGATATAATAGGGTAAAAACTGTAAAGAATTACATTTATTTAGGATTAACTTTCACAAGTAATGGAAAATGGACAAAACATGACACATGTGATTGCATTCTGTGACTGTCAGATGGCAGTCAGCTGAGGAGGTGAGCAAAGGACTGTTATAGCCACTGATCTGCACCAGTACGGATGACGAGTGGTCACCATGGTGAGGTGGATGTGGAGTGGGAGTCCTTGGCAAGTGATCAGGTGGGGAGTTGGCAATCAGTCAGGGAGGTCTGTTGGACTACCAGGGATATACACTTAAACAGAAGACAGGGTGATTGGGGGGCCACTAGACTACTAGGGATATACATTTAAATGGCAGAAAAGGTGATTGGGGTGGGGGTACTGTAAAACACCAGGGATATATATTATACACTTGAGATATGTGATTGGGGGTACCACTATGCCACCAGGAATATATATTATACACTCGGGATGTGTGTTCTGGGGTGAGGGATCCCTAAACCATCAAGGCATGTTTGCTGCTGCAGCAGCACTAGAGGTCTTCTGTGTCCATGCAAATGAGCCCATGAATAAGGCCCTTAGTGCCTGGCATGTTCAATTAGCTCATTTGGAATACAAGTTTGCTGCACTGAGGAATCAAAAAAATGGCAGGATCCAGCAGGTCATGAAAAAATAAGATTTAGTTGGCTTCTCAGACTATCAGCAAGGACTGTCTGGAGGCAACATAGCCCTAGCATTTTGACATGTGCAGGTCTACATCGGGGGCATGGCAGCTCCTGAAAAAAGTTAGTTTAAATACTGGGCTCAATTTTCAAAGCTTCATGTATGATGCAAGGTGCCCGCATCAAGCATAACTGACACAAGTGGCACCTTGCATCAAAAGATGCAGCAATCCCAATTTTTGAACAAGGTCTTTGTCAAAAAGGGGAGCCACTGGGCCAAACTGGCACTGCTCCAGCCTTGCAACCAAAATTGTGGTGCAACCGGTCCCAAGGGGGCTTGCACTATGGCAGGGCTGCACTATCCCCTTATTTGTAATTTCTGAAGTCCCACCATGGACACAACAGGGGGCTCCACTTAGACCAGCCAGGAGGTGGTCTAAAGGACTTGCACCACAGGCCCACACTGTGGAAATTGGGGGGACCTGAAAGTAGGGGTCCAGTGGTAGAAGGGGCATGGGGGTGCCATAGGTGGTGTCAGAGAGACAGCTGGCATGGCAGGTTGTGACATGGCACCCAGCGGGGGTGTTATTTGCTGAGTCATACTGCACATGGGATGGGACCAATTTAGATGGGGGATTTCAGGGACAGACAGTGACGTGGCCTCAGGTGGGCACAGCCCTAGCAGCTTCCCCTTAGGTGGCCATCTCACATAATCCTGTAGGCAGTAAGCTAGAGCTGCAGGTTGAGGGATGCCAGTGGTGGGGGTAACGTTCTTCAGGCCCTGCCACAGTCCCCTTGTACCCACCCTCCCACATTGTTGCAGGCTGCCTCCCACCTAGCTATGTGAGGTGGGCACCTATGGGGAAGCTGCCAGGGATATGCCCACCTGAGGCTATGTCAGTGCCTGTCCAGATCCCATAAGTAGTATATCTCAACAAATGGCACCCCCACTTGGTCTCACATCACATCCTGCCATACCTGCAAATTCTCTGATGCCCCCTATGGCATCCCCCATGCCTCTTCTGCCCCCATCCCACTCCTAGCATGTAGATTCTCCACCCCTCAACCATCCTGGCCCCTCTAGTGTATCACCAGGCAGGGGGACAGGATCCCTGCAGCAGTTCCTGCAGGTGTGCCAAATGTTTGGTGCTAGCCTGTGGCTGTGGCAACTCCTGTTTTTTTGGTGCAGGGATCCCCATTTTAAAATTGGATTTAGGGTCCCTGACACACCCACAGTTTGCAGTTGCCCTAGAGTGATGCAACTTGCATCGCTCTAAGGGCTCATTGAAAATCGATCCCACTATCTTTATTTAAAACCACAGTACCACAATAAAAATTGTTGTAAAGTAACACACATAACTTTAAGTAATACACTTCAAAAGAGACTGCTTACCCGGAAGTGTCATAGTAAATGAGAATAAAGTGGTGTGTGCCACAAATAAAGAAGTGTTTGTGGAAAGTTGTGTGACAACAGGGGATGGTGCAAGAAGTAGAAGCTGTAGTGGCCAAGGTACAAGCATGCTGCAGAGCAGTGTATAACGGAGAGGACAGTAGCTGAGAGGAAAAGGTCAGAAGGCAAGCAAAGAATGGTCAAATAAATCAATTTCATTAACAGATTTCAACAAGATAGCATTTGGTGACCTGTATTGAATGGGCAGAGATATAAATAACAATTATACTGACAAATTGCATATTGCAAACAAGCTTAAATACGAAAGATATGTTTCTGCCAAACACAGCATAAGCGTTCCACAGATATGTGTGTGTGTGTGTTTTGGGGGTATAGAAGCTATTCTATCCAACTTGATCAGCTCAGATCAGTATCTACAGGTTAAGGAAGCAGAAAACAAACAATAATGATGCAGACAGAGGCACAGATGTCATGCTTGAGAACCAGATTCCAGTGCATAATACCAAGTAAGGGTATACATTAATGTGTCAGACTTTTAGTTATTGAGGAAAGGCACATTAACTTTCTCATTAAATCCTGGGGTAGTAGCGGTGATTAATGAAATTATCCACCACATTTCTTTCTGTATGGATTTTGTGACTCTGTTCCCATCCCTTTTAAGTGATGGTACATACTGTACTCCAAAGCAGTGGATGACAGTACTCTAGGGTCTGAGTTATGTGATGCTACAAAATGCATGCCAGAGCATTTCTGTCACTGCTATTCAATATTGCCCTCATATGTTCTTGTAAATGGGTTTTAAGGGGATGGACATTAAATCCCATATAATGTTCCCAGCATGGGCACCAGTCTATATAGACTACTCAGGCAGTGATACAGGAAATAATTGTTGAACCTTCACCTTCCTCTGATTGGTGTGATGAATATACAGTATATTCTTTCATATTTGCCAGATTTACAGATATTGCACTTCCCACAATTGTGGAAACTGTCAGTCTTAGGGGAGCCAATTGTGAAGGTTAGTTTTTCTGGTATGAATAAAGTGACTAGAGGTTAGCATATTCCCTAAATTGGTGGCTTTTCTGAAGGTGACCTGTGGATGTTGTCCCACTTCATTTTAGAGAACGCTATCATGCTGCAGGATTGGCCACAGTCTGCATATTATGTTGCCCACCCTGCCAACTACATTGTTGTACTGTGTGTAAAAAGTGATAGTGTGGTCAGTGTTCAAATTTATGTTTTTGGATGTTAAAAGGGACCTCCTGTCTGTACTGCATGTTTTGCTTAGGATCTTTCCTAAGACTGTTGACTCGTACCCCATCCTTAAATCTGTTACTCATTTCAGCTGCTTGGGTGTCAAAGTTCACAAGGTTTGAGCATTTCTGCCAAGTCTAATAAACTGACTATAGAGAATGGATTCCACTAGTTTGCAAAGTAGGCACTGGCAGCTTGCAGTATGGTATTAGCCACTGTGGTCAGCTGAATCTATGGTCTGACCAGGTGTAGCCATTAAGACCACAAGCAAGAATGTTATAGTGTGGTTATAGAATTCATAGGTGAATTTGAGAAAAGGGTTGGTGGAGTTCAGGCATATCATGAAATTCCGTACTGTGCCGTGCCAGATCAAATGATGCTGTCAATAAAGTGGCTCTAGGAAACCACATTATCATGAAAAGGTTCATCAATATCAATGTGACAGTAATTTTGTCAACACCGATATGGGTGCAGGCAATATGCCCCCAGACATTTCTGCACCAGGCATTGTGGTTCCTGAGATGGAGAGTGCAAAAGCTCATCCCAGGAAATAGTCATGTTTTGCAGGGGGGGGGTTGACCCTGCACTCCCCAATGGGGGGACTTCCCCCACCGCAACCCCCACAATTAAATATAACCTCCTCCAGCACACACATGCCCCAGAGGGGGCAGAAATTGTGTTGGTAGAAAGGGCAGCATGGCTAAGACGTGATCTAAAATAAAGGTTGCCCGAGTCATCGTCTCCTTTGTTGCGGTGACACAATCCAGTCACTGTTCTAATGATATACCTCATGAAGGGTGTTCTGCCTGCTATCAGAAATGTATATTTCTTCCCATCTACCACTGCATAAGTTAGCATATGAGGGGGCAATATAGGCCCCATTTCTGTACCATACCTTTAACTGTGACAAGAGCCATTGAAACTGAAATATTTATGCTCAAGCACAAATATAGGGCTTGCAAAAGGAAAGTCGTTGGTATACTGCTTCCTAAGAAGGGTTTACATGAATAATAGTACACAGCTTCAATACCCTTACTGTGCTGTATGCATTTGTACAGGCTAGCTACGTGGATAGTTAGCTAATGATAGCCTTCCATCTAGATAAAGGTCTCCATTCTTTTAAAGTGCCTAGTGGCCCTAATATGTGATGGGCATACAGCTTGACCCTTAGCACCTTGCATGCCTAATTAGCTCATTTACATGCTGCTTTGGCTGACTATGGCCCAGAGGAGACCTGACATGATCCTATTTTGGGCAGCACTATCTGCAGTGGGCCATATGGAGCCTCAGTCCATGACAGCACACTGCATATCCACATAGAGCTGTGCCATGTCCCATTATTCAGTCAGCTACTGTAGCTCTGTAAACAAGCACTAACTGGCTGAATATCACTCAGTGCTGACTGTGCACTATAGCATTCACAGTGCAACAGGCTGTGCTGGGATTGCGACCTACTCTGAATATGGGTCACTTTCGATCTAAATGTTTAGAAATGGGATATAAAGCAGAACAAGTTATAGAAGAAATATTATATTTTTTACTGTGATCAGGGTCACACTGAAACATGTGCCCCATGGTATCTAATTGCCCACTATATGATAAATCAAGAAAGAAATACTTTGGAAATATACTGTATTTAGAATTTATGCTATTGCTTTGAAATATTGCTTGATTATGATGTTATCACCCTGGGATGAGAGTTCTTTGAAAAATATGTATTTTATTCTTTAAAGCCATGACTGCACATAGAAAAAAAATATCAGGCTAACTTTCCCTCCAATACTATATCTGGTTAAGTAACCTGAAAATCTGAATTGCAGTATTATATGATGTTGATATTTATATAACCTTATTGTGAATAGTTTGCTTTTTGTAAATTTTACAAGGGGATCATTGACTTTTTTAATAGTTGATTGTTGACCAAGAAAACAAAATGTATTTTTCTGGCTTTATAGAAGCCTTCAATCTCTATTAATTGGTAAAATAGTAAGTATGGGCTGTGTGTTCACTAAGGGGCTAGGTGTAGGTAACCAGGCCCAAACCCCTTAGTGTCCTGTTTAAATTCTGGTCCTTACCAGAATTAACTATGGATCTTCTCTGTTAGGTAATCATCATCTTGATATGTACGTTCTTTTTTTTGTCTTTTTTAATAATTGTATATTCGGTATAATATGTGAGATACTGTATATGTGAGATATTGTGTATTGATTATATACAGAAACGTATATCATGTATACAGTACATTGCTTTTAATACTTTGTAAGGACAACACATGTCAAGCAAATAAACCCAAACTGATCTTTTCACACATATAATCAGGTTTTTGCCATCTGCATTGCCTGGAAACTGCTGTACTAAAGTTCTTGAACAATCTTCTGCTTACTGACAATGACACTCTTCCCTTACAGAAATATGTGTGTGCTGTGTACATGCAGAATGCATGCCACATGCTTAATTGTGCAATGTTTGCATGCAGTTCACATACACAAAGTGAACCTAAGTGATCCAGGTCTAAAAAGCAAATCAGGCTTGCATTCTGCAAGCCTAACATGTGTGCAGCAGATAAACTAGCGTGAACATCTAAAAATTACATCAGGATCGCATGTTGCATGCTTGACATGAGTGCAGCAGTTAAGCTGGTGTGAACATAATTTTAAAATCACATTAGGTTCACATGCTGCACGCTTGCCATGTGTGCAGCAACTAAGCTGGTGCAAAATCTCATCTAAAAAACACATCAGTTTCTATTTCTCATACTACTGCTAGCAAGTAGAGCCATTAAAATATATTTTTCATTGATTGTCCACTAACATTAGATGAACTCATTAATTCTGATCCTTTTTCAAGTTGTTTAATGGCTTTTGGTGTTTTACATTGAATGTCCATTCATTTGTAAAGTATTGCTTGCTTAATGCTTTAAATGCCTAGCACATGGTCAGCCTACATCCCCAATTCCAGATGTGCAAAGAGGGGCCTCTGTGTTGTGAAGCCTGACAGTTTTGTTTTGGGCCATCCAAATCCCCTTATGCATATTTAGTGCTACAAATGTGTTTCTCCATGACTGATTCTGATCACTTACTTTCCATTTGTCATTCTGTATGGAGTACATACACCATGCCCATGCTTTGCACTTTTTGTGCTGAGTAGGGTTTTGGAAGCATGCACCATACCTCACATTTTGTCACTGAAACGAGGGACATGGACACTCAAAATGAGTACAATGAGGGACACTAACCCTCACAGTGATCAGGTCACATCCTGAAACATAGAGATACAGTGCCTCAGAACACTGTGGAGACTGTTGTATTTACTTGTACTGATACCTAAGAATGAGTTTCTACTATAAAGCAGGAGTGACTTCTACTATAAAGCAGGAGTGACATTTAAGAAGGGCTGGGGGGTCAGTTCCCCCTTTCCCCACATCTGTGCCTAGGTTGTTCTTATGGTGTGGCAATAATGGCATTAAATTTGGATTTAATCTTTTGCTGAATAAGTGCCCCCCTGGCCTGAGTGTGCTCATGCTACAGGTGCACTCCTGACTTGACTATGTCTGTATTGTGTTGTCCACTCCTTCCACCTACTAGTGGTGGCACCATCACACATGACATGGAGGAGCTCCAGCCAAGCAAGAGCATATGAGTCACATGAGTTAGACACTTACTACTCTTAATGAGTCTCCATCTCACTTAGTGGCTGAAGGGACAGGGGGTGAGCTGGAAGCTAACTCGAGACTAGGCTACCTACTTACTCTACTAGGCTCACCTCACAAAAAAGAAAAAAAACAGCACAGGCCCCCTCGGCAACAAGCTAGGCCTAGCAGCAGTGGTGACAGTGGTGTTGGTGGCCTTCATAAGCCTTGATCAGTGCAGTGTAGCAGCAGCCATGGCAGAAGCCAAGCAAGAAGCAAACAACACAGGTTAGATGTGTTTGGTTAGTGAGGTGACTTGGTCGCGGACCATGTTGGGAACCTGGGATGGTCAATTCTAGCATCCAGCTTCTGGCAGAAGAATGGAGGAGGAGCAGACTGAAAACTGGGTTGGTGGCACACTGGGCCAGGCTACAGGTTCTGGCCAGATGGCCAGGTAAGTAAAAGAAAATATTTTTTTTAAAAGGGGGTCTAGGGAAGTTGGAAGGACTGAAATATTGATGTGTTTTTTACTTATCTGCACCTTGGGTGGCTTCACGACCCATATGGGATGGGTAATAAATGGAATGACACTGGGGAGAGAAATCAGGACAAAGTTTTTTTTTTTTGGGTGGGGGTCAGAACATCAGCCAGGAAAAGAATTGGTTAATAACTTGGTAGGTTTAAGCCCAAATCTGATGCACAGCTCTAGGATATAGACAGATGAATCTTGCACATTTGAATTTTTCCTGATTTGCATATAATTTTTCAGTGACAACAAATGAGTCTTGCCTTTTAGAGATGTTCCAGACATTCTAGAGCTTGCCACCTATGGGCTAACTAACACCTGGCCTCCACTGGTTGTTGGCTCCCACATGCTGAAATCTGGAATGGTGTCCATGCCATAAAGTCTAAATTTACAGGACATCTTTTTTGAGAGCAGCATGTTTCCCATGAGGGATGGATGAGGAGCAGAGCAGTGTTCAGGGAGAAAATGAGGGCTGTCCCTTGCATTCAGGGATAGTTGAGCAGTATGGTATGCACAGACTATTGGAGCCCCACTGTGGTCAAGCTTATGCCCCTTCCCCAGTGAAGCTGACCTCCATATCACCACACTCAGGCACATTATGACATAGGGCAAGGGAGACTGCAGGGGTGTGCACCATTGAAATGAATGGGGGTATCTTTTTATTACTATTTTATACATTATTAATGGAGAGTTGAAGATTAATGAAGGTCACTGCTCGACTAACAGGGGTGTTGTTAGTAGAACACTAGCCTTCATATTCTCCAACTCACCATCATAATGTATAAAATAGTAATAAAAAAATAACTCCATTCATTTTATGGGGGTACAACTATGCCCCAGCACTCTGACTCATGAACATCATCTCTTAAAGACTCCTGCCTCTGGCTCCTCAGTACTCTGGTAAGAGACTCTCAACTTATATCTATACTTGGTGGGTTGTCTGTAGCAGCTTGGCCACACCTGTTGCAGTGTGTGTTCATGGGGGGAGGGACTGGCCATGTGGGTGGGTGTTGAGTTATTGTTACTTTTGTGTTTGCAACTTAAAGTCTGTTTGCATGGAAGCATTGAAAACTATAGGGAGACAATAGTAGGAGTAGGAGCCCAGAGAGAAGTAATTAAGTGCTTTAGTGGGTAAGTGTGTGTATTGGGGATGAGAAGAACCACATGTGTTTCCATTGGTATGTATGCTGCAGTTCAATTTTGCAGCTGAGGGAGGACAAGAAAACTGAAAAGTATAACAGTGGCCACAAGTATTCTGCATGCATGCATGCAGATGTACATTATGTAGATTTATATTGAAGTACAAGCAAGTCATGTGTGTGCAGGCAGTATAGCTTAGTGATTAATGGCACTGAACTGCAAACCAGGATACTTGGAGACCTGAAAACCTGGGTTTGAAACTCATCAACCCCCCACTTGTACAGTATATGGTATGATCCTGAATAAGTCACTTAACTTTCATGCATGCACTTTTCAGTGACCACTTGCTTTTTGCATGCATGCCACATGCATGCAATCTGTTCCAATTTAACATAAAAAGCATGCTTTCCACACTTGCTTGCTGCATGCATGCCACATGCATGCAATCAGTTCCAATTTAATGTCTAAATCATGCTTGCAGCATGCATATCACATAAATAGTTGCATGTGTGCAGCATGAAAATATTTCATATAATTATTTATGTAAGGGTTGCCATCTTACTGCTATTGGACATCTGCCTTTAACTCCATCAATCATGATCTAATTGTCCATCACTGAAAGTTGTATTTGGATTTGATAACTCTTTCCTGCTCTGGATCCATTCCTACAAATTCAACCTTGTGCAAAATATCATCATAAACAATTCTAGCTCATCTCCAAATGTTGTCACATCTGAAGGTCATTAGAAATCCATCCTTTTGCACACATACACCCCATCCATCCTATACATGGATCCACTGGTACTCATTATTCTACACTATGGGCTATACTATTCCTTATGTTCTAATGAAACCCAAATTGACAGTATGCTCCTTAACTGGATCTTTAAAGCACACTGTTTAAAACCTGCCTGACTGCCTAACTGAAATTCAGGCCTGGATGTCATTCAAATTCTTCTGCTTTAACATTAAAAATGTGTTTTTGTTTTTTTGTGCAACACAAGAACTGAAATCAAATAAATGCCCTAAACATGTGTCTATAACTCTACTCTACAGTGTCTCCTCCCTCTGCCTCTGTTCCTAGTCTTAGTGCTATCTTTGATTCAGCCCTTTAGCTCAACAACTAAATCAGCGACATCAAGCCTGCTTTTTTTCACCCGAGACACATCATTAAGGAGATCAATATCTTAACTACCGTACGATGTCACAATCACCTTAATTCACTCCTTTATTCTCTTACATATTGTCTATTGACACCCATCCTGTCTGAACTTCCATCTTACAGCATTCAACATGCCAGCAATATGCTCAACATACTGCTACAAACCGTTGACTGACTTAAAGAAACCTGAGCATATTACCCCAATCTTAGTAACACATTGGTTTTAGCATTCTTCTGATAGTTTACAAGTGTCACAATGCTCTTGCTCAACCTATCTCAGTGACCCATTTTCTGAACCTTCTTCTGTGCATTCACTCTGCTCTTCCAGCAACAACCTTCTCATTGTTCCAAAGACAAGATTTATTAACAATGCTGACTGGGCATTCTCAATTTGTGGTCCACAGTTTTGGAACCATCTTTCACTGGGTCACCATACAACTCCTAACATCAACTTAATTCAATGCAGCCTGAAAACATTTTCTGTACTTATAGGCCTTTGAGGTCACCTAAGTAACTTTTTTGTTATTGTTTTATCACCTGTTTATCGTACAGTACTTTGAAATGTATGTATGGTGCTTAACAAATATGAACGTATGAAGAAGCCAACAGAAGAAGGCCATTTCATCTATCAAGTCTGCTTGTAGTGCAAGGTCCACAGCTTGAGCTAATGTCCCTGCCCTCCCTCCTCCCTCCTCGCTCCTCCCATCCTCCCTACCCATGATCTTTACCTTCTCCCATGCCTAACCCAGCCTCTCTTACAGCTGCACACTGTCTTCAATGAGATGACCTCTTCCAGCAGTGCATTCCAAGTGTCCACCACCCTCTCTTTGAAGAAGTGCTTCCTGACCTCCCTCCTACACCTCCCACCTCCAGCTTAAGAATGTGCCCCCTTGTGTTATGGTTGTCACTCAGCTTAAAGAGACTCTCCTTATCAACCTTATTTAAGAAGAAGAAGAATCAGCATTTATATACTGCTTTTCATACACAATGTATCCCAAAGTGCTTTACAAGCAATGCTAGATTGGTAGTAAAGTGACTGAATGTGTAGTGTCAGCCATATCACACATCAACACCCACATACAGCCTGGACAATTGCATGAACTGGTTTTATGGGAAGGGCAATGTTGGCCAGGACACCGGGAATGGCCCCTACTCTTTGCGAAGAATGCCCTGGGTTCTTTTACTTCCACCTGGACACCCACCAGGACAGCACCAGGATGGGTAGAAGGGACCTCAGTTTAACATCTCATCTGAAGGATGGCACACCCCAACAATACAGCACCCCCCAATACTGCTCTGAGGTGCCAGCATTTAAAGTATGAGTCCAATCTCAGTGTGGGATGAGAACCCACAAACTTCTAGTCCAGAGGTAGATGTGCTATCAACTGAGCCACACTGACACATGCTGCTCATAATGCAAGGGACATGAAGGTCCCAATCATGTCCCCGCTCTCTCTTTCTCTCTCTCCTGTCTTCCAGGGAGTACTTGTTCAGTGCCCTCAACCTCTCCTCATATGCATTACCCTGCTGACCAGCTAACATCTTTGTAGCTGTCCTCTGGACCTTCTTCAGTGGGTTAATGTATTTTTTAAGGTGTGGGCACCAGTACTGAACCCCATGCTCAAGATGAGGCCTTACCAGTGACCTGTACAAGGGCAGTATAACCTACTCTCTCCTACTACTGATTCCCCTAGATATGCATCCCAGCATCTTGTTCACCTTTGCTGCTGCTTTCTTGCACTGTGTGGAGTGCTTCAGGTCACTAGTGATCATATCTCCCAGGTCCTTCTCCTTCTCTGATGCAGATACTCGGACTCCACCCTGGTAGTAATCTGTCCTGGGATTCTTGGCTCCCATATGCATAACTTTGCATTTCTTAGCATTGAAACCAAGCTGCCAGATCCTGGACCACCTCCCCAGCATTTCCAGATCTTCGTGTAGGTCCTGTATCCCTTCAGCTGTATCCAATCTCCCACAGAGCTTGGTGTCATCTGCGAATAGGCACATTTTGCCCTTAATGCAATCCCCAGTGTCACTAATGAAGACAACAGGGAAGGGATCACAGATCTCCAGGTAGAAGGTCACCTGAGGGCCAGTGACCATCACATGGTATGGTTCAATTTGGCCACTACAATTAAATCATCCCATTCCAAGGAAAACATAGGGGACTTCAGAGGAGCTGACTTTGATAAGATGTCCAACAGAGTTAAGCTAGCCCTGGCAAAAAGAAACACAGGTGAGGGGGTACAGGCAAAGTGGGCAAGCATTAAGGATGCAATACTTGAAGCAACAGCCCATTGTGTTAGACAGAAAAGGAAGTGCAAAAGAAGAAGGAAACCACTTTGGTTCTCAAATACAGTAGCAGAAAAAGTCATAGCCAAAAGGCTAGTCTTCAGTAAATATAAGGGAACACAGTGGGATGAAGATAGGGAGGCATACCAAACTGCCCTTAGGGAAGCAGTGAAGGCAGTAAGGCAGGCAAAGTCTCACACTGAGAAAACAATAGCACAAACAGTAAAAGAAGGTGACAAGACTTTCTATAGATACATTAGTGAAAGGAGAAAGTCCAGAGGGGGTATTGCTAAGCTCAAAGGAGAAAAGGGGGCATGTGATACATTTGCTCCGTATTTACTGAAGAGAAGGTAGGGCAGGGCCTACATCGCAGCACCATGGACACAGGGGGGAGGGAGGTGAGCACTACTCCCTTCACAAAAGAAAGGGTCCTTCAAGAGCTCACTAAGCTCAGGTTGGATAAGGCAATGGGACCTGATGGCATACATCCCAGGGTGCTAAAGGAGCTAAGGGTGGAACTAACAGAGCCATTAGCAGAACTGTTTACCGAGTCTCTGAGCACAGGAGAGGTCCCAGAAGACTGGAGAAAGGCTCATGTGATCCCACTCCACAAGACTGGTAGCAGGGAGGAGGCAGGAAACTATAGACCAGTCAATCTTACCTCAGTAGTGGGCAAGATTATGGAGGCACTCCTTAAGGAAAGGATAGTGCAACACCTGGAATCCATAGAAGCACAGGATCTAAGACAGCATGGGTTTACAAAAGGAAGGTCCTGTCAAACTAATCTCATAGATTTCTTTGACTGGGTAATCAGAGTGGTGGACCAAGGGGGAGCAGTTGATGTCACCTACCTTGACTTCAGCAAAGCTTTCGACACTGTTCCACATAGAAGATTGATAAATAAGCTGGGTAGGCTTGGGGTGGGTCAGAAGTTGGTCAATTAGGTGGCAAACTGGTTGTCGGGCAGAAAACAGAGAGTGGAGGTAAATTATATACAGTCAGAAGAGATGTAAGTCACAAGTGGGGTACCTCAGGGATCAGTCCTGGGGCCAGTCCTATTCAATATCTACATCAGTGACATTGCAGATGGACTAGAGGGTAATGCTTGTCAGTTTACAGATTACACTAAGATCTGCAACAGAGTAGATGATCCAGATGGGGTGGGCAGAATAAGAAGAGATCTGGATAATCTAGCAAAATGGTCGGAAGAGTGGCAACTGGGATTTAATGCAAAGAAGTGCAGGATTATGCACATAGGGACGAGAAACCCTGATGCCACCTATAAACTGGGAGGGGAGTTGCTGGCAGTCACAAAGGAAGAAAGAGACTTGAGCATCATCATCACCGATGACCTAAAATCATCCAAGCAGACATCTAAAGCAGTAGGTAAGGTGAGGGGGATGTTAGGGTGTATTAGTAGGTGTATCACAAGTCATAAGAGGGAGGTAACACAGCTGCCCCCCTTGCATCCTTTTGTGATGAACATGGGCTGAAGCAACTTATTACTGAACCAACATGCCCAAACGTGAAGAACCCCAGTAAAAGTACACTTTTGGATGTACTAATGGTGAGCAAACCTCATTTCTTCTCCCACGCTGATGTCTTCTTCTCAGACGTCAGCGACCATTGTTTTATTGCGGAAGTAAGATCCACCAACAACCCAGCACCCATCAGCAAGTTCGCTATGAAGAGATCCAGCTGCAACTTCAATGAACATGCCTACCTAAATGAGCTTAAGTACTCCCCTCAGTGGCAAGATTTCTACCTGGCCAAAACGATTACGTCAGCTTACAATATCTTTCACGACATTCTATCAAGGGCCCTTAATAAGTATGCTCCCCTGATTAAAGTTCGAACTAGGACCAAAGTCTGTAAATGGTTCACCCCCAGATCAAGTCCTTGCTTCTAGAAAGAGATAAGCTCAGGAAAAAAGCACGCAGACTGAACACTGCAGAGGACTGGAACCAGTTCAGGAGACTACGAAATGTATGTACCAAAACAATCAGAGAATCGAAGGCCACCTTCTTCAAATCCGAACTCGACTCTGCCACAAAGAGCCCAATCAAGCTCTGGAACACAATCAACGATCTGCTAGGCCACTCCCCAGGAAATTCACTCCCGACCAAGATTACCTCTGGCAACTCAACTATAACCGAAAAGATGGATATACTTGACGCATTCAATAACCACTTTGCTACTGCAGGCATGGCATTTGATAACTCCCCTGCAAACATACTTTGCTCCCAGACTGCCAGCCAACTGCCTGAAACTCTGATAGCTTCACCGCCTTTCTCGCTTCAACCTGCCTCACTGAAAGAGGTAGAGGACCTCTTGCTTCAGTTGGATACTAGAAAAAGTGCTGGGGCAAACACCCGTGACCCTTACTTCCTAAAAATTGCCTACCATGTACTAGCAATACCTGCCACCAACCTTTTTAACTTATCCCTGTCTCAGGGCACCTTACCGCCTATATGGAAGACAGCACGTCATACCACTGTTCAAATCAGGTGACCCTGGCGACCTCAATAACTACAGGTCAATTTCTCTCCTTCCAGTCCTGTTCAAGCTCCTAGAGAAAATTGTAAATGCACAGCTTAGGACTCACCTTGAGTCTAGGGAACTGCTAAACCCTATGCAGTCTGAATTCAGAGCTAAACATAGCACTATCTCAGCTCTCGCCAAAGTTACTAATGACTGGCAGCGTAATCTTGAGAGCAAAAACTTTATTTGTGCTGTTTTCCTTGATCTAAGCAAGGCTTTCGACACCATCGACCATAGTCTGCTCCTCTCCTCCCTTCAAACCATAGGTGTGGACCCCTCCTCTCTGCACTGGTTTACTGACTATCTTACAGGGCACCTTCAACAAGTTAAAGCCGAAGGAGGCCTGTTGCCCTTAAAAACTCTGCAAAGAGGGGTACCTCAAGGTTCTATATTAGGACCCTTACTTTTTGCAATCTACATTAATAACATCAACTGCTGTATAAAAGAAGCCAACATCCATCTGTTTGCAGATGATACAGTTTTCTACATGAGTCACCCAACACCTGAAGCTGCCTGCAGTGACCTACAGTCAGAATTCAACCTTTTGCAAAGCCAACTCCTCCAAAATAAGCTACTCCTTAACGCCAAAAAAACTAAAGCGATGGTCCTCTCCCCTTTCATCTGTACAGTTAACCCTGTGTCCAGTGGGACAGTTCCCCAAATTACCACAGTTCTAGGTGAAAAACTAGAATTTGTTACAAAATTCAAGTATCTGGGAGTTTGGACAGACCAAAGACTCTCCTTCATTGAACATATCGAGGACTTGCTAAAACAACTTCAGCAAAGGCTTGGCCTGTTTTTTAGAATCGACCAATTTCTCACTAGAGATGCCAAGAAACAACTGGTCCAATCCATTTTCCTATCATTGGTTGATTACACTGATTTCCTCTACAGCCAATGCTCCAACTCTTACATGGCTAAACTGGACACACTCTACCATCGAGCACTGAGGTTTATAATGGGACTTCCCCTCGACACGCACCACTGCACCCTATATGCGGCAGTGGGGTGGACATCACTAAAGTTCAGGCACCACAGAAATGCCGCTCTCTGGACCTATGGAGCCATCTCTAATAAGCTGCCTTACTATATCTCCTGCTGTCTTCCCCTGAGTATAATTGGGAAATACGCATTAGGAAGTTACTCAGCTATTACACTTAAAGTACCCAAAGCAAAATTCCGCTTCGGCAGGGCAGCCATAAGCTTTGTGCTACCTACCTTATGGACGATCTACAAAAACCCCTCAAATTAAGCACTCTAATTGGTATAAATGCCTTCAAGATGCTTGATTTCCATACAATCAGAGAAGTATGTAACTGCTTCACCCACTCAGACCCAGTACCGGTGTCTGCACTGGCATATAGCTACACCTAGACCCGATTTTAAGTACTGACCCCCCCAGCTTGCTCCTCACAAGCCTAATTGTTCTCTCTCTTATCCCCTGTCTTATCAACACTAGGCCCGTCCATCCCTTATCCTTCCTTTTCCCAACCTCGGATAGGAGCTCTACCCCTGGGTTGTGACATCCTACCATGCCCCGTACTATAGCATTCAATCCCGGGGCTCACACATACTCCTTTTCTCCATCCACCTTCTCTATATCCCATTTTACCAACTCCTCTCTGTGCACCATGCCCTCCTAGCCTTTCACACCCTACCTCCCTCCCTCCCTTCCCCCCTACCTTCGCCTCTACCTGGAGTATATATATATTTTTTTCTTCCGTTACTTCCTCCTGCAACCTTAGATAACCTGCTTTATCTTCCTATAGACACTTCTATGTATGTAAATACCTTGTAATCTGTACAATATCTGTATTATTCTATGTACATATGAACTTCTTTTTTCTTCCTCTCTGTAAACAGTATTATCTGTATTGCCTTGTAAATACCTGTGTTGACCTGTATATACAATTTTTCATGCTCCACCCAGGTCCATCTTGCAAATGAGCTTCTGCTCAATGATGAATGCCTGGTTAAATAAAGACTTGATTGATTGATTGATTGACTGATTGAGGTAATAATCCCTCTTTACAAGACACTGGTTAGGCCCAAACTGGAGTACTGCATGCAGTACTGGAGGCCACATCTTCACAAGGACATTAACCAAATTGAGGCAGCCCAGAGAAGGGCAACCAAAATGATGCAGGGACTACATCAGAAGACATATGAGGACAGATTAACAGAGCTCAATATGTATACCCTAGAGCAAAGGAGGGAGAGAGGTGATATGATCGAAACATTCAAACACCTTAAGGGCATTAACAAGTTAAAAGAGTCTAACATGTTTCAACATAAGAAAAATAGCAGAACAAGAGGACACAGCTTGAGATTAGAGAGAAGCCATTTAAGGGGTAATGTGAGGAAATTCTTTTTTACAGAAAGGGTGGTGGATGCATGGAACCACCTACCTCAGGAAGTGGTGGCTATGAATACAGTGCATGGCTTCAAACAGGTATGGGATAGGCATAAGGGAGCAATACAGATGAGTATGAATAGATAGGCCACTGACAGCAAAGGCCGATGGCACATTTATAAGGTAGAAAAAGGAATGGGCAGACTGGATGGGCCTTGTGGTCCTTATCTGCCATCAACTTCTATGTTTCTATTGAACAACAAGGGCCCTTGCACCCAGCCCTGTGGGACACCACTGGTTACCTCTCTGGTGCCAGATAACTCTCCTCCCACAATCACCATCTGGGTTCTGTCCCTCAGCCAGTTTTCCACCCATCTGGACATCTTTTTCCTAACCTTGAGATCCACCAACTTCCTGATCAACCTTTTGTGGAGCACAGAGTCAAAGGCCTTTCTGAAATCAAGATAGAGGATGTCTGCCACTTGGCCCCAGTCTACTGTCTTAGTGACTGTTAAAGAAGTCAAGTCAGATTTGTTTGGCATGATCTCCCCCCTCCCATGAACCCATGCTGCCTCGCATCTTGGAGACCATGCTCCTCTAAATATTCAACCAACCTTTCCCTTACTATGGTCTCCATGAACTTGCCCACAATGGAGGTCAGACTGACTGGTCTGTAATTCCCTGGATCATCCCTGGGACCACTTTTGTGGAGGGGCACTACATGTGCTGTAATTAAATAATTATTCTTATTCTTATTATTATTATTGTTATTATAAATTAGTGGTAGTGTCTTGCATCATACCAGCAACAAGCAGGATTTAACCCGTGCAACTGGAACTGCTCACCCTTGCCCCATAATATCTTTTCCCAGGGCACAGGGAGCTGTCATGTAATGGTAGGAGCTACCTCACCCTTCCCAAGACAGGAGACTTCTAAACCAGTTGTTCAACACTGTGTCTGTTTCCCAGTGTGTGTGACAACCGAGGGTTATGACTAAAACTCAAGTCACCAGCATGGTAAGATGCATCAGTTCTTACAACTAGGCCACCAATGTCCCTTTTAATGGATGATGGCTACATAAACATTCACAAGCTAATATTTAGTGAAGCAAAGTGGCCAGGAAAATGATCTGATACCATGAACAGTGTGATGGGGGGGGGACTGCTGAGGGCAAACTGCTTTGCTAGATAACTGGGACTGAAATTATTGTATTTTACTCTCTCTGTCTCTGTCTCTCTCTTTCTCTGTCTCTCTCTCTCATTCTGCCTGTTAAAGAAAATAAAAAAAAAATTCTCTAAAAAGAAAATTCTGACACCTGTCTCCAAGCTCTCTCTCTCTCTCTCTCTCTCTCTCTCTCTCTCTCTCTCTCTCTCTCCTCTCTCTCTCTCTCTCTCTCTCCCTCTCTCTCTCTCTCTCTCTCTCTCTCTCCTTGATTAGAGCACAGACTTGTGAGACAGTGGAGGACTATCTCCCCTGCACAGCCAAACAGACTCAAGGAGAGATTTTAGGGGCTATCAGTGTTTTATATCATACTCTGCTGCTGGCCAGCAGTGTTTTTATATAAAAGCACACTTTTTGGGGATTGCCAAAACCAAAGAGTAGAAAAGAAAATGTGTTCCCTTTCGAAGGAACAAGTTCAAATGAAATACCATTGTATAATAGTTTCATGCCACTTAGAAAAAAAAGCAATAACTAATGAATGTTTGCACTAGCACTCATACATTCCCTCCCCAGAAGTTACACAGAAATAAACCAACATATATTGTTAAGAAAAAGATTGTAGTAGGAGACTTCATTATTAACTACACTGACTGAAAAATCTGCAGTGGGAATAACGAATATACAGTGATATGGTGTCTTGTTTTCCTTGGACACATAAAAATGATATAACTAAAAATCCGGATGGTGTATTAAAGTGGATCAATGGGGGCGACACAGACTTAGCAATCCATGTTGGAACTAACAACATTGGGAAGAAACTATTACACTTGATTAAAGAGGATTTTGTGGAACTTAAGAACAGATTGAAAAGAACAAATCACAAAATAGTTATATCAGAAGTACTATCAGTGTCACATGGATCAATGAGAAAAGTTAGAGGTATTATAGTGTTGAGTAAATGGTTACATTGAGTAGTCATATGGTGAGGACTTCTATTTCCTTAAGAACTGGGACACTTTCTGGGGGAAAACTCAACACACATGGGATTGGTTACATCTGAACAAAGCGGGAACAGAATTCTTAACAGGAAGGCTTAATATTATCATTAACAGAACTTTAGAAGACTGGGGTGTTGGAGAAAAAAGGAAATGAACAAACTTGTAGCAGTAGCACTAGTAGTTGTAATACATTGATTTACAAGGCACCCTTCTCTGGAGGCTTAGGGTGCGGTACCTAAATACAAAGACAGATAAAACCAAAACAATAAATAATCAACAGCACAAAGAACTGCACAAATGATACACAAACTCCATCATTATAGTTAGAATTAAAACAGCAGCTGTATCACAGAGAATATCCAGACACTAATTTTAGTCACTAAAAGCCTGTTGAAGCAGATATGTCTTTAACTTCCTTTTAAAGTCCTCCACTGAGGGAACCTCCCTCAGTACCCTAGGGAAAACATTCCACAATATAGGGCTGGCTACCTCAAATGTACAGTCCCCAGTGGACCAGCTGGGCCCTTGGGACAAAGAGGAACCCCTTCTCAGAAGAGCAAAGAGGGCATAAGGACTGAAGAGGGTTCAGACACTCTAATAGGTAATGAAGACCAAACCCATGCAGGGTGTTATAGGTTAGTAAACCAACCCTGAAAGTGACTTGCCACTTCTCTGGCAGGAAATGCAGGTCATGCAGGACTAGAGTCACATGCCTAGACCTTGAAAGGCCAGTCAGCAAGCAGGCTGCTGCATTCAGCACCAGTTGCAAGCATTGTAGGGTACCTCCATTAACCCTGAGGTACAGCACATTATAGTAGTCCAGCCTAAACTTCATGAATGCATGCACCACTGTTGGCAAGTCTTTAGGAGTGATAGGAGATTTAATCCAGCTGATGATCCATGTATGGTAAAAGCCAATTCCAATTAATGTAGTCACCTGAACCTCTAGTATCAGCCCATCCTCACAACTAACTCCCATATCTTCCACCTTTTCAGAAGCCAACAGTCTGGATGACCTGAACTGATCATCAAGAATGACTCCCAGATTTTCATCTTTGCAGAAGCCAACAGGCTGGATGACCCAAGCCGAAGCCCCATCTCTCCCATGATTACTTCTTCTCCCCCCCCCACAAGCATCAAAAGTAGGGAAATGTGGTGATAGGGTTTCCAATCCTAACACCCCAACCCAACCCTGCAGGCAGCGACAGCCATGCGGTGTGTCTTTGGGTTGTCGACCCTATTGCTCACCCCATTCCATGAGTAAATAAACTGAGATGGGTACAGTGTATGAGGATGGGGTCAGCGTTAGGGCTGATGACCCCAAGGTACATCGCACAGCTGTCGCTGCCTGCAGGGTGGGGGTGGGGTGTTAGGGTTGGAAACCCTAACACCACATTTCCCTACTTTTGACACTTCAACCTTAACTAGTGCATTAACAAGGTTTTTGCAAAGAATTTCTTTACTTTTTGAGATAGTAAAATTGTATCCTTATTTGTGTATGGGAGCACAGGGCCCACTAGCCAGTGCTATATAGTACTGAAATAAAACAATATAAAAATAATACCAAACTTATTATTTGACATAAAGTTGTTCTAAAAAAGCTATTAGTACTAGAAGCATCTAAATCAGCAGATCCAGACAATCTTGCCCCCTGGCTACAAAAGGAGCTGGCAAATGAAATTGCTATTCCCGTAACTTATCTATTTAATATTTCCTATAACTTATCTATTTACTAAATCCCTTTCTGACATGATAGTCCCTGAGGACTGGCATAAAGCTGATGTATTGCAAATTTATAAAAAATCATACCAAAGGGGACCCAAAAGTTATAGGCTAGTAAGCCTAACTAGCATTATTAGTAAAAGTCTGAAAAGCTCTGTTAAAGATTTGATTAACCAACAGATAATAGAATTGGGAATAACAGAAATCAAGCATCATGGTTTTAACAAAGGGAAGTCTTACGCAACCAAATTAATACATTTTTATGAACCTGTAAAGGTGTCTTTACACAGGGCCTACCTTGGAGCATTGCCATCTAAATTGACTCCCTCTGCTATGATGGCACTGTTACCTGTTCTGCTTACATGCTGTGGCTGTGCAGTGTTGCTAGTTCTCTTCCAATTTTAGGAGTGTTTCCTACAGTCCAAGAGCACAAGAATAGAATGTGGGGTTGGGGGGCAGGAGGGACAGAGTGCTGAACATTCTTATGCAGGAGGCCGGTGTCCTGAGGATTGTACAGAGAATCTCCAGGAACCAGTTGGAGTGAGGCACAAACTGCATCCATCCCCACTCCAACTTTCTTCTTGTGTTCTCAGATGGCAGCTGAGAGTTGGAAGGTTTTATAAATGGAATCTCAAAACTTCAGAGTTTGCAACTAAAAATAAAATACTTTTCTTTTGAAAATGTGTGAACAACATGTAAACTGACCTACTCTATAAACCACTGCATATCACACTTTAGCAGGAATTTAAAAATGTTTACAAAAGTATTCATTAAGATAACAAAATAATTTTTTACTGGAATTTAGCAGTTTAAAGGATTGCCTCTAGCACTGGCTAACTCCAGCAGTGTCTGGCAAAAAAGTTGCCTGCATCCATGGGAGCATTACCATTTGTTTAGAGAGCAGCAATGGGTGTTTACTCACCTGGTAAAGGTGATTGTGTTGGTTGGCATCCATGGCACTCCCAGACATTACCTCATAGGATATCCAGGTCCCAGGAACCCCTGATTCTCCAGTTTGAATCTTCCACAGCTGAAAATTAAGGTTAGTTGGAAAAACCAGACAGGATAGAGACAGAAACACATTCCTACATAGTGTGTCTAAACGAGCAATCAAGGAAGGCCTACCACGACATGCTTAAAATAGGCCGGAGGCCTGAGATTTATTTCCTATTATGTACAGACTAGGAAAGAAAGAAACCCCCGAATCCAGGGATTCGGCTTGAACTTAGAACAGCAACCATAGCATTTAACAATAATAATAATAATAATAACTCCCCTGAGAACTGGGGGGAGTTGGTAGGGACCCCCTGCCTGCCTGTTGCGGGCACCCTGATCACTCCCGAGGGAGGGCCTTGGAGTGCCATGGATGCCAACCAACACAATCACCTTTACCAGGTGAGTAAACACCCATTGTGATTGGTTGGCATCCATGGCACTCCCAGACATTACCTCATGGGAGATAAGAAGGTTAACACCTGGGTGGGAGAGAGTGAGTCGGGGTGGCCGGAAGAAGAAGCTATCGACAGGACTTGGTTTGCAAAACAGGGTCTGAAATCCTGGAGCCGTCGCAGCCTGTAGTGCCTAGCGAAGGCATGCAGAGAGCTCCAGGTGGCCGCCTGGCAGATGTCCTCGGATGAGACCGAGGCCCTCTCCGCCCAAGAGGTGGCAACCGCCCTGGTGGAGTGTGCCCTGATCCCCTGTGGTGGGGTCATCTGATTTTCCGTATAGGCATGCTGGATGACCCGTCTGAGCCACCCTGCTATTGTGGTCTTGGAGGCCACCAGCCCTTGTCTCTGCCCCTTTGCCACAATGAATAGTCTCTCCGTTTTTCGGATGTGGCGGGACCTGGTTAGGTAGGCCGAAAGGACTGACCCGATGTCTAGATGATGCGGGGTTCCGCTATGGCCCTGCGTGCTATCCCATGGTAGAGTGGGCAGATCGATGGGTTGTTCCCTGTGGAACTTAGTCGAGACTTTTGGCTGGAAGGCCGGAACTGTTCTCAGTCTGACCCCTTGGGGCGTGAAGACGGTGTATGGCTCCGAGCAAGATAGAGCGCCCAATTCCCGACCCTTCTGGCCGGAACAGGCGGCCACTAGGAAGCGGTTTTCAGGCCGACCCAGAATAGGTCAGCCTCTAGGATCGGTTCGTCACGGGCCGACTTTAGGGATCCCAGTACCAGGGGAGGTCCTACGGGCCACTGCTGGCCTGGTCCTGGGTCGCTGGAGTTCTATCGCCTCATGAAGCGCACTGCGTCGGGGTGAGCCTCGGTGAATGTCCTCCACAAGGCCCACTGCGCCGATTGCTGCCAGTTGAACCTTATGGAGGAAGGTGCCAGCCCTTGTTCACTCCTTCCTGGAGGAACAGGAGGATGGTGGCCAGGTCGGATTGTTCTGGTACCGACCCCTCTTCTGGCACCATCGTGCAAAGATGGTCCATTGTCTCTCGTCACGTGAGTCGTAGTGGAGGCCCTTCTAGATCAGAGTAGCGTGCCCACAACTGACTCGCGGGTACCAAGTTGTCGCCAATCTCCTCCTTTCAGGAGCCAGGCCGTGAGTTTCAGGGTCCGGGGATGGGTGAGGAACGGTCCCTGGGACAGCATATCCGGATGGTCGGGTATCCGAGGAGAAGCTATTGCTGACATCCTCCCTCGATGCGTCGCAACCATGATCTGCGTGGCCAGTAAGGGGCCACCATGATGATCGTGGACGTGAGATTCCGGATCTTGGACAGTACCTGCGGGATTAGGGGAAGCGGTGGAAATACGTCACAGTACTCTTGCATCCAGTCATGTGACAGGGCATCCGTGCCCTGAGCGCGGGCATCCCTGTACCGAGAGTAGTACGTGTCCACCTGGGCATTGTCCCGTGTTGCCATGAGGTCTATGGACACGGGACCCCATGTTCTCTGGATTTTTTGGAAGAGAGAGGGGTGCAACCTCCATTCTCCTGGGTGGATCTGCTGTCAGCTGAGCCAATCTGCTCTGATATTCAATTTGCCCACAAGGTGCACTGCTCCCAGGTGCGAGAGATGTGACTGTGCCCAATTTAGCACCCTGCTGCCTCTCTTGACATGGCCCTGCTCCTGGTCCCCCTTGTTTGGCGATGTAGGCCACCGTCACCGGTTGTCGGACGGATCATGACGAGCGGCCTAGGATCAGCTTCCTGAAAGCCTTCAGGGCGTGGAAGACGCTCTCATCTCCAGGACATTGATGGAGAGTTGGGTCTCCATTGGGGACCAAGTTCCTTGAGCTGATGCCTCCCCAGACAGGCCCCAGCCCGAGAGGCTGGCGTCTGTCTCTATGGGGAGCTGGTCGTGGAGGTTCTAGTGGCACTCCCTTGTCCAGGTTGCTTGTGGTTGTCCACCAGACCAGGAAGCTCTTACCGACCTCGGCAGGAGCTACGCACTGGAGATTGTGTTCGTTTGGTGCCCGCAGGACAGGCGTGAGTTTTGGAGTGGGCGCATGCGCCACCTTGCCCAGGGCACGAGGTCGATGCAGGAAGCCATGCAGCCCAGCAGCTTGGCTATCTTCCCCATCGTGGTATGGCTGTGCGCCTTTAGTTCGAGGCCAGCTGCCCAGGTTGAGGATTCGGCTCGGGGAGTTTTGCCCACCCTCGGCCGAGTCTATGATGGCTCGAGGTGTTCGATTTTCTGGGATGGTAAGAGGTGGCTCTTTTCCGGTTTACCACCAGCCGTGATCGAGAGCCCGTAAGGCCAGCTCGGTATGTGCCCGTGCCTGGCCCTTGGAGCCTGCTCAGATGAGCCAATCGTCCAGGTAGGGGATAATGTCTAGGCCCTGTTCCCTGAGCCTGGCTACCAAGGTTATGGAGACCTTGGTGAAGACTCTAGGGGCGAAGAGAGCAACAGCCTTTGTACTGGAAATGATGGCCTAGAATGTGAAATCGCAGAAACTGCCTGTGTTTTTGATGATGGGAATGTGGAGGTAGGCGTCCTTCAGGTCGATGGACGTCATGAAGTCGCCTACCCTTATGCCCTGGGCGTTGACGAATGGTCTCCATCTTGAAGCGATGGTGGACCACATGCAGGTTCAGCTGTTTTAAGTCCAGGATAGGCCTGAGTTCCCCGATTTTTTGGTACAAGGAAGAATATGGAGTACATGCCCCTTCTTGTTCCTGAACGATGCAGGGCTGTATGGCCCTGTTTTGTACTAGTTCTGCTAGTATCTGTTGTACCTGGTGAGGGGCGCTCTCCTTCTGGACACCGGGAGGACACGAACCTGTGCGGGACGCGTCACGGGATAGCTTCGATGATGATCCCTTGACACTACATCTTGAACCCATCTGTCCGAGTAGTGTCCATCCAGCGGTGGGCAAACAGGGCTAACTCTTGCCCCATGGGCGGATACAGGTTCCGCCCTGAGTCCTGGACCGCTGGCAGTCACTGCTTTCCCTGAATCCTCTACTTCAGGTACTGGATCTCTGACCCCGAGCTCGGAAAGGGCGGGCTGATAGCTCTGGAGCGAGGGGCGCGAGAGCTGGAGGGGGAACCTCTACTTTGAAAGGAATGGCTCTGTTGAAAGGACTCCCTGCGGGTCTGACCGAATTTGATTCCGCCCCGAAACCTCCGCCTTGTGGAGGGCGTGTAAGAGGGTCTGGACCTGATTTTGAGGAGGTCCCTACCTTCCTCCTTTTGCTTCAAGTAACTCTGCAGTCCCTCCCCAAAAACGTGGTTTCCCTTGAGAGGTAAATTTTGCAACAAATTCTTGGACTCCGTGTCAGCGTCCCATAGCTTTAACCACAGAGCCCTGCGGGCCCGGTTGGTAATGGCGGTGACCTTCGCCTGAAGCCGGAGAGAGTCCACCGCCATATCAGCCAGATACTTGGCTGCGTCCAGGGTACACTCCAGCAGTTCCGCTTCTCTGGACTTGGGGATAGCCTGTTCCTGGAGTTCCTCGAGCCATCGAATCTGCGCTCGTGATGTGTAGATGGCTGTAGTCAGTGCCCTGGCAGTGGTACCCTCAATTTCAAAAGTCCTCTTGAGCATGTCCTCGATTTTTTTGTCTGTGGGGTCCTTGAGGGCTATGGTGCCGCAGGGTAGCACCGTCTTCTTGCTCAGCGCCGCCACCTGTGGGTCAATGGTGGGTGCCTTGCACCAGTTATCTGACTTTTCCCCTGGACGGGTACATCCTGTCAAGTTCCTGCGGTTTGGCACTCTGCCGGGTCGGTGCTTGCCATTCCCTGTTAAAAATGTCGCCCGATGGCGGGCAGACTGGGAGCGACTCCGTGACCGTGGGTCTAAGCTGGATCATTGGATCGAGCTTCGACTCTGGCTTGCACTCCTCGGGGGCCTCCGTGCCCAACCCCATGGTGGCCTTAATCATCTTCATGAGTCCGGGAACTGTGTCGAACGAGCACAACTTCGAGGTTAAGGATGGAGCAGCCTGCAGGTCCATGTCCTCTGTATCTGAGTCCACCCCCGTTTCTTCCTCCTCTTCTTCTTCATCCGCGTCGTCTCTCTCTCCTTCCTCCGGGGGGCCGTCCCGTGGTGCAACCCGGCCGAGGATCCTCAGGCGTGGGTGATCGTCTGGTGGACCCCTGGGTTTTACTGGTTCGGACTGGGTGGTCTCGCCTATTTTTGGTGAGGGCTTCCAACTTCCATGATCTTGAGCATGAGTTTTGTTGACTTTCCAACATGGCCACTGCTGCCTGTTGGTTCTGGATCAGTAAAGAGCCTGGGTCTACCCATGAGGAGTTGCTGGATCCGGGGATGGCAGGGGCCTGAGGGGTGTCTCTCCATTGAGGACAGGTCATCTTCAAGAAGGCAGGCTGCATAGGGACCCGGGTTTGGGAGGAGGTTGGCGTTGCAGGGGAACACTTCTTGGCCTTAACCATCTGGAAAAGGAGAGAAAGGACACTCTTTAGGAAGGATAGAAGGAACGATCACCCTCTATCTCCTCTCTCTTATCCTAACCCTCTTCCCCATCTTTTCGTTATGATTATTTCTGTTATACACTTAGTTGATAGGAAAAAAACTGTGGGACCATAGGGAATAAAATCCTGAAGGTAGGGGTGCTGTGGGAGGACCCCTACCACAGGGTAAGTGGTGAGGAGAGAACAGGGTTCCGCGACCCGCTATGGGAGGGGGCCGAGGACACCTTGCGGAGGGAGAAGAGACTCCGAATACATCCAATGGGGTCGCTGTGGGAGGGACCCGAGTGGCAGAAAACCCCATAGGGCAGGTACTCCTCCGATCCTTTTTTTTTTTTTTTTAATAATAGCCCGCTAACTGCATCCACGGGGGCTGCCCAGAGTATCTCTCAGCACAAAAACAACAAGTCTCAACCCCAGGACCCAAGGTGGCTGGTCCTGTGTGTTGCCCTCTATGGCCCAAACAAAAATCATTGTAGCAAGCGAATCCGACCCCCTCCTTCCTCCTCTTTGCCTGAAAGGAGCTGCTGCTGCATCGTGGATCCCCCTCCACCTAGGGCCTGGATCAAAGGCAAGCAAGGGGCCATGCCACACGCTGCTTCCTGGCCTAGGAGGCCTGAGGAAAAGCATGCGACCATGTGGCCCGCAGTTGGATCGGCCACGATCCACGATCGGGAGTCTCTGTGCAGCGCCAGGAGCAGTCGGAGCATCGCTAGGCGGGGAATGAAGGGGAAGCCTGGGAGCTGCATGCAAGTAAGATTCCCCTCCCCGAGGCACTCTCGGCGGGTCCTCCGACCGGCGAGGCGGTCTACTCGCGTTCACTCTCCCCGCCCCGATGCGATGGGAGAAGGAGTTGCGGGGCGAGGGGAGGAGCAGAGCGGCGGGCCAGAGGGGCAGAGGCCCAGGCGGCAGCAGTGAGCAATGCCGGTAGGCGGGGGGACAGGCCTATGGCCTGCGTAGTCGCCTGGCGGGGGAGCGCTTCCCGGAGGACGCGAGGGGGATTTTCTGCCTGGAGGCCACCAGGCGAGTGGAAACGTTTTTTTATTATTTTTAACCGGGTGAGACACACTAAGCTGAATGCTTGTTTACAGGAGTAGTCTGACACTGAGCACTGCAGGGGGGGCGGGGCGCTGCGAGAGGCTGGAAGGACGGGGAAAAAAACCGGGCCACCCTCGGCAGCCACGAAGTTTGTAAAACAAATAATGGAATGCTTGGGGCTAGGGTTAGGCAGGTAGCCACGCTGCCCCCATTACCATAGCGCTGAAAGCGGATTAAGACAGATAAAACCAGCATGTAAGGCATAAGGATATGCTTGGGGTTGCCACACAGCCCCAAAATGAAAGAAAAAAATGTTGATTTAGCCACTAAAAAGGCGAGAGCCAACTATTAAAGATACAGCTATGGATATTAAGCAACATTAAAGGAAAAAATATCATTGTTCCTACCTTGTAGAAGAGAATACAGGGATTCCTGGTATGCGTCTAACCTAACAGATGCACGATTCAAAACTGGAGAAGCAGGGGTTCCTGGGACCTGGATATCCTAAGAGGTAATGTCTGGGAGTGCCATGGATGCCAACCAATCACAAACAATGGTGTAAAATACCCAAAACACACCGCATAACCAAGAAACCAGGGAAAGTGTGGACAGCAAACATTCACTTCCACTGCTGTGTGGCTTGCCTTTACATGCCGTGAAAGGTAACATAGTAATTGCTCTGCACCATCACAACAGTGCAGAGTGCTCTGTGTAAAAAGGCCTTAAATCTAGCACTGGACAATAACATCCCTTCAGATGTAATATGCCTTGATTTCGGCAAGGCATTCGAGGTGACACTGCACGGAAGACTAATTATACAGTTAATCTCACCTGGGTTCAATACAAATATTACCAGTTGGATAGTCAAATAGTTGGAAAATACAACACAAGATATAGCCATAAATGGGCATACATCTAACTTCACAAATGTCATTACTAGAGAGCTGCAGGGATCAATGTTGGGACTAACGCTGTTGAGTATTTATATATCAGATATTGGAAATCTTTTGAAAAACAACAATAGCATATATTCTGAGGGCATTAACGTGGGAAAAGATGTGGATACAGTAGAGAAGTGTCATAGTCCACAGTTAGATCTAACTGTGTTAGGCTCATGGGCAATCAAATGGGGTATGTTAGTTAACCAGACTAAATGTAAGGTTATACATTATGGAAAAACAAACCCAAGTATAACTATTGCCTACAGGGCCATTTACTCACACAAGTAAATAATGAAAAGGATTGGGGAGTCATAATAACAAACCATTTAAAATCGAAGCAACATTGTGACAAAATATTCAATAAATCTAATCATTTGTTTATTTTCATCAACAAGCATTTTATAATGAAATCAAGTAATGTAATAATTCCTTTGTATAGAACTTAAGTGTGGCTGCATATTGATTATTGTTCACAATTTTGGGGTGGATTAAATAAAAGAGAACAAAATAAATTGGAGAAAATAAAGAGAAAGGTTACTAAATCAATAAAAGGATTAGAAGACAAAATCTATGAAGAACGGTTGAATGTTTTAAATCTTTACATACTGCACAGAAGGAAAATAAGGAGTGCTCTGCTATTTATGTACAGTGTCTGCAATAACAATTATTAGATATCATGAATATGCAAATTAATCAAAACTGTTCCACAAGGGGACACAATAAACAACTAGAAGCATGTACATTCAAAACAAACAGCTGCAAACAATACAACACACAGAAAATAATGGGAATATGGGATAACCTACAAACAGAAATTGTGCAGAGTGAAACAATTAACATTTTTACAATAGATTAGACATATACAGTACATGTCAGGTTAAGGGTTAAGAGATTATTATCACTGATGAGGAATGGCAACTAATATGGATTTTTGAGGGTTCTGCTGATCCCATAATCCAAGTGAAATCCAACAGAGTTTGAATAGCCTTTTCAATTAGGGGTACTTATCTGAAGTAGATGGACCATAAAAAGCAGAAGAGGTAAAAATATGGAGCAGGACTACACAATATATTTAATCAACATATATGCACTCAAGGAAGACTCATGTTGCCCTGCTTTACAATAACTGTATGGTCAGAGGGTCCAAAAACAGTCTCTTAAAAAATATGAGGAACAATAGGATCAGACTCCTTATTCTTTACCATATTTTTCTTTATCTGTAACATCCACCACCCATAAACTGACATTTTGTGGCCAATAGCCACGTCTTCAGAACAAGGTGGTTACTTAAAATACACAGTAGGAAAAAACAGAAAGCTCTTTAGAAGCACAAAATTATATATGATGAAGTTCAATACTAGGAAATTCTAACTTTTGTGCACTAATGGTATGTCCTTCTTTGTATTTCAAAGACAGAGACTTTAGAGGAATATCCCATCACCAATATAATCATCATACTGATGTGGTAGGGCAATTATTGTTAGGCCTGACCTATGTCCTGTTTACATGGTTGTATTTGCACTGGAGTAACATGATCACATGGGTTTCTCCAGTGCTAAGACTTCCATGTAGACACTTACCTGATTGGGATAAGCCACTCAGAAAGATGCTCCCAGATTATCTGTTAGGCTGGGAGTGACTTGCAGCAGATTCAACTGCTGTGTGGACTGACTCTGGTGCAACAACCCTTCCATCCCCATAACTATGGTGCATGCACAGTCGAAGTGACATAGACTTGTTCATGAATGAATCTTCATTTCAGTGAGTGCTTTGTGCCAAACAGTCCCCCCACAAAAAGAAAGTCTCATGAGTTCAGTAAAGTAGCTGCTATTACAAAATGAGGGCTACAACTTCTGAAAATCACCACTGAAATGTACAGCTATGACTTTGAGCATGTGCATCCACATGCTCATTTATGTCACTGCATACATCAGCGTGCAGATGTCCAGCCCTAACCCACGGATCCTCACCTTCACAGATTGTAGCAGTGCAGTGAGGGGCCATGTGGATAGGCAGACTAAGCATGGCAGGTGGTTGGGACCATGCTGTTGCGGTTAAGTTTGCAGTGCTACTGCCATGTAAACACAGCCCTAGAGTTTCTATGTTAAACCCCTAACTTTGCATCTTAATAACTTAAGCAGAACTTGACAAAATTGCCTCATCTTTGGCATGCATTACCTAGGAGGCAAGGTCTAAATATGGTGAAAGTATCATGACAGCAGCTTGTGCAGTTTCTGAGATCAGCATATACAATTTTTACATTCATGTCTAAATTTGTTCCTATACTTAACGCACATTGTGTTGCTCTCACCTACAACCTAGGTGGTACTGATTTTTTTCCTGAAACTTTTCAAGTAGAAGCAGACTTTATGAAGGTGGTGCCTTTCAAAGTTTTTGTGAAAAAATATTAAAGTGTTTCAGAGTTATATGGATTTTTTTTTCTCTGCATGCTCAGTAGGATTTTGGACAACCCTCTAATGTGATCTGAAACATTCCCTGTTATGAGGGCTTTTTACTTTCTCACCACTCATCACAACCCAAAAGAGTTTCTTCTGTTGTAATGGTCACCATATTGTCTTTTTTCCCCAGAAATAAAGAATATGGAAAATACAGTACATACAAATTATTTATTAAAAAAAAAAAACATGAACCTAGCTAAACAGGATCCATCCAACTAGATTATGGTGTTTTTTTTTAAGTATGGCAAGAAATACCTTTTTTGGGCATCCCAAAATCCACAGTGCCCAGTTTAGTTACAGGAGCCATTCACCCACATTATCTGCATGAAAACAGCAGAAGTTTCTAGACATCTGCATCTGCAGATGGAGATGTGCTACTGGGTTGTGTGCCAGTATTGATTTAGAGGTTTATCTATCCATCTGTCTGTATGTTTGTCTATATATCTGTCTATGTATCTTGCTATCTTGTTTTTAAAGTTTACATTCCCTCCCCTCCCAGCTCAACCAACCACTCATCATATTTCCTGATGCTGTATACAGAATGTAGTATACTATTAACAGAAACATGTACAGTACTGCTTGTCAATCCTCCCCACTCCAGGTTGCCTGCACCCCAATGAATATGTGGTGACACTGAGGTGACCACTCCCTGTGCTGCCATGAAGTTAAGCTAACACTGGGGTGACCGATCCCCAGTGTCAGATCTTATAATGATTTCAACCTTCAAAAACAAAAAATGGTCCCTCAATGTCTTTTTTTTAAAGTAACCTGTACTAAAGAAAATGGTCCCTTGCTGATCTGACTGTCATGCCTTCCACCCACTTCCCCACTCAGCAACAGAGCACCATACCCCGCCCCCAGACACACCCTCACTCACCTGAACATGACGGTGATTCACTCCCCAGATGAAGACACCTCTTGCTGCTGGAACTGATGATTGTGATATGAGACAATCAGGTGAGTCTGGTTAATGTATTTCAATGGGGGTTGACCTTTTACTCATAACTTTGTGATTTTTTTAATATTTTTGCACCAAACTTTCAACAAGACCAAGTTATGAGTGAACTCTTAAAAATGTCAATGTTCTCTCATAACTTCACTAAGCTTAAAAAAAATTCCATCAGACTTTCAACATAGCATTTTTGGCACCTCACTTCATGAACAAGGCAGGTGAAATTTTTAAAATCTGTCCTAAAAAGTGATTTCACAGTTGTGCTGCAAAATCATGTTTCAGGCAAGATTTGAACATTTTCACCTAAGGGGTCCATGAGATGGGGTCATAAGAAAATTATGTTGAAAATTTATTATACAAATATGGTAAAATGATCAAGTTAGAGTGAACACTGAATTAAGTCAACATTCACTCATAAGTTTGCTAATTTTCAATATTCAAACTCCAAACATTCAACCTATCCATTGTTTCACACCTCCTCATAAACGTGACAGTTGTCTTTTTTCAAATCCTGGATGAGACAGATTATTAAGAAATGTTGTGTGCAGTACCAGCCTTTACCGGAAAAGGTGGTACTTTGTCATCTTGTGCCCATGAGCTGAGTTTGGCGGTGAGCTCAGTGACCCAGTTGGATGGGCTGTGGTTTGGGGGAACAGCGCTGTCATGAAGCACCACCCCCAGCATGGGAAGGGCAAGTGCAGGGTTAACTGCATGGGCCCAAGTAAAATTTAATGAAGAAAACTCTTCACTTGGTTTATGGCCCTGCACCTTGATGCCCCTGGGTGCCACATTTTTCTATTCTTTATTTAAAAGTTTCAAAAGTACATGTTCAGACACAAGTCTCATTTGCAGAATATCCCATGTCATAATTATAAACATTTAACAAACAATAACATGAGTCTTCATTAAAGGAATAATGCCCGACAGGGTGGGTGTTATGCTGGGAAAATATCTCACCTTGGGTGATTGTTGTGCCTGAGGCTGCAGGCTAAGAGCATCCAACACTCAAGAAGGGATATTATACCAGCATAACACCCACCCTGAAGGGCATTATTCCTATTATACAATGAATAGTTTGTAAAAAGAAAAAAAAGAAAAAGGATGGAAGAAAAAAAGATTAGTTTATTAAAAGTAGATTTTTTGTCATATTTTTTAGCGGGTAGGGATACTTAAAAAATAGTCCTTATTATTTTCTTGGACCAGAAGGGAGTAGCATCTGTGCTATGTGGTTCTCTTTAGCTTGGTGCCTCACAGCTTCCTTACATGGTCCACACTTGTTGCTCACTGCCTCCTTTTTTTGTTCTCTTGTATCTTCATGTGTTTCTCTGTTTCTTTGTCTGTCTAGCAGTAAACAAGCTGGGGGAATAGGGAGAATCCCCACACCCCACATAAGTGTTCATATTGCGATTGTGGTGATTACTGCCATCTGCTCATTCTGCGGTGACAGTTCAGTGAGCGTTTGTTCAGCTTCTCATTTGTAATGTTTTAAAAATAATAAACTGAGCAGTGCCATTGTTAATGTGGTAGCCACTGAGGTGATCGAGGAGTGGAGGAAGTGCGGCATGCATGCTTCTACTTGAAGAGAGAAAGCCGATTTCACTAACCACTTTTTTTTTGACATTAGGTTGAAGTATTCAGTATTGTGCAAAATTGTGTTACTGGGAAATTCAGCACTGATGGGTGTTGTGTGTGTGTGTAGGCAGTAATGGGAGGGAAGGTGTTTGGCAGCAGACCTGCATTAGTTTCAGTAATCAGGGAGCAGAGGACATGTAGCAACAGCATTTACAGTTTGGAGAAGCTGCTTTCTGTGGAGTTTTTTTTTTTTCCAAACATGATGTGGTCTTCTGTGTGCTAGGAGTAGAGCCAGGATGTTTTGCTGGGATAACATCCTGGTTCCAGTCCCAGTCTGTCCAATAAGGGACCATCATTCTTTCTTGCCATTGTATAATTAAGCAATAAGGCATGACAGGGTGTGTGTTACTGTGTAATAATGTTACTCCTCAGGCAGGTTGAAGCATGAGCTAAAGCCAAGTGCTTCCACCACCCAAAAAGTAAGGTTATTACACAATAACACACATGCTGGAGTGCCTCATTGCTATTATACAATGTCTCTAATTTATTAATATTGTTGGGACAAAAATAAGCACATGTAGATGGCTAAAACATTTCATAGTTCGGTAGAGAACAAGTATTGGAGCATCCCTTTTATGTGTACTTGTACAGTTTTATTTTTTAATTAATTAAAACTTTTTTTGAGGAAACACTCTTGATGTGAAAGTACTGCATCATGGGTATGCAAATAATCAATTGTCTGGTATCACTGTAGTGTGTTATTCGATACCAGGCAATTATGTATTTGCATACCAATAATGCAGTGAACTCATATGTGGTGTGTTTCCTCATGAAAGATAAAACTGTAAAACTGATACTATAAAAAAGATGTGTCCACAATATAACAGAGATGTTCTGACACTTGTTCTCTGCCTAACTATGAAATGTTTTAGTCATGCCAAATAGTTTTGTCCCCACAATATTAGTAAATAAGGTTTTGATATGAAATTAAGCTTGTGCTACTTTAGTTGCAAGACATCATGCTCCTTTAGATATAGTGATGGTATTGTCTAATAACAGCATTGTCTCAAAGGGACAGCAGCCTATCAGCTTCTTACATTGTTTTCTTGCCATTGTACAACAGCAAGCAATACACAGATCAGCTGGAAAAATAGTTAAAAATAGATTGTTCCTGAGATAAGTTCTTTAAGCCACACTTAAAAGAACCAACAGTAGAGCAAGTTCTAAGCTGAGTAGTTAAATTATTCCAAGAAAAAAGGGCAACATACTGTAAAAAAAGCATTCTTTACCAAATTATGTAGAACATTTTGGAAGAAAAAACTGCAGTGACACATCCCTGAGATAATATTTATTGGTAGTCACAATTAATCTTTCAGATAAATAGATATAGGTTAGGTTTTTGGCCACATTATAGATAAAGGATAACCATTGTGAACTGCACTTGGAGCGGGGTGATAGCCATTTTAACTTTTGTAATAAAGAGCAAAAATGCTCATCCCATTTTGATTTAAAAAAAGTACAATAACTGAAAATAAAAATATTTAATAGAATGAAATGTGAATCAAGAGTATGGCAATAAATATTGTCTCCATAACGTAGGATGGGAAGACTTGCTTGCCCAGTGATCTGTTTACATTCCATGCTGGACAAGCAATGTCTGGTGTGCGTTAAGCACCCCAAGCATTGATGAGTTTGGATACAGTTTTGTCAATATGTGGTTTGAAAGTCAAAGAGGGATCAAAAATAAGATCAAGACACTTAGATTCATTAATATGTTCCAAGGGATGACGTTTCAAATGAACAGTAAAGGAAGAATCAACTAAGGTCAACAAGTTCTAGGACCTAATCAGCATTTCTTGATTCTTCTTACTGTTTAAAATTAATTGATTATCACAGAGCCCTGTGCCTTGGTTGAGAGATGGACTCTTTGCCCTGTGCATTTGTATCTCTGCCACATGGAAGCATAGGGACCAGAGGGCCCTGTGCTTCTGCAGTCCACCACACAGCCCTATGAATTCTTGACATCCATTACTGAAGGGAAGGTAGGCAGACAGGTTATTTCCTTGGTACAGGGCCCCGAGCACCCTACACATCTGCATCTTTTCATGCTGGTCTCAAAGGGACCTGCATGAATGAGGATACAATTCCACCAACTCAAAAAAGAAAGGACATTCTTTGAAAAAAAAAAAACTTCTATTGCACATCAGGGTTCAACATAATGCCACAAAAGTAGGGCAATGTGATATTAGTATTTCCAACCCTAACTCTCCATCCCACCCCCCATACAGCAAAATCTAAAAAAAATCAGGGTTTAGGTTCTCCAGAGTCTTGGTGAATCAGTGGTGGAGTCTTCCTTTGGGTTGTCAGCCCTAATACCAACTCCCTCCACTGAGCAAGCAACTTGAGACATGATCTTTGTTCTTCATGCAAGGTTCACAGGACCCTGTATGAAGCAAACAACAACAGATTATGTTGGCAACATGTGGTGAGACATACTTCTTTACCTTGGAAGAGTGTATCATTCTGAGGCACTAGCTTGGAGCTGTACCTTGTGCTTCAGACAGGAGGCTATAGGTGAGGGGTGAGCATTAGGGTTGACAACCCCAAGGAAGACCCCACCACTGATTCTCCAAGACTTTGGAGACACAAAACCCTAATGTTTTTTTTTTACTTGTGCTGCTTGAGGTTGTGGTGGAGATGGGGAGTTAGGGTTGAAAACTCTAGCACCACATTTCCCTACTTTTGTGGGGTTAAGTTGAACCCTAACTGGTGCATATTCAGAATTGTTTTGCAAAGAATATCACAGATAAAGCTATATCTTACAAAATGTGGAAGTTGCTAAATGCACATCATTTTGCATAGTGACTTTATAAACAGTTTGTAACTAAATTATATCATATCCCTTCTTTCATTCAATAATTTAAAGTGTCCTAATACCATATATTAGTGTCACTTCACTCCTCTTGGTACCATGCAAACACTGGACATGACATATCCTGCATGTTCAAATTCTCTAAAATATGTTATACCGATAATCAGTCTACGTACCTTGCCTTATTGCTTATCAGCACTTGAAATGATACCAGTGGACAATTTGAACATCATTGTATAGTAAAAGCTGTAAATACATTTTTCCTGCAATCATATGCGCCTTGTAACAACTACTGTTAACCTCAAGATACTCCAGTAAACATATTTCCAAATACCTTAATCCAGATCACTGACTTCCATAGCCACTCCAATTCTCATTTATCTAATGTACCTCTGTTTGTAGAGAAGAATTTATTGAGTGCTGGTAACTTTCTTTTGATACAGGATATATCTATATATTTTACCCTGATTTCAAATCAGCCATTTTTTTTTCAAACTGAACTCTATTTTTATGGGTTGTTAATGGAGTATTTCTTATTTATTAAAAGCATAAAAATAACACTATGAACTGCCTGTGCTGAGCTTGCAGTCTGTGTTCCACTTACTGATAGAGTACTCTAAAACAAGTATTGTGATCTCTTAGCTCTATTTTCCATTTCAATTTGTTTACTTTACATGCAATAAATTTTCTAGAACAAGGTATCTGTGCTGATATGTGTTTACACTCTGTGCCAAATGTGTGTGATGCATAATTAAAAGCTCCAACATTACTACTTTTTTGTTTCCTGCCCAAATGTGTTTTACTTACTTCTGGGTTCTTGTGTTTGATTCTTAGCAGCAGCTGATGTCATTTAGACTCCCCTGAAATCATTGACACCCACAACCGAATCATGGTTCAACCACTTGCATTTTTTATTGTTAGGTTCTCAATTACAACCATTTAAACTTCATAAATACCTTCACCATTTTACATAGATACAACCAATCCTTTAGGGTCGCCACTTTATTAACACATTCACAATTATTTACAGCTTATTTTTACTGGTAGCATGTCTTCTTGGCTTGGTTGTGGATAGACCCGATGCCTCTTACCATTTTGAAGTTTCTTGGCTCAGATGTCCCACCTGATCCCCAGCCTGGTCCCACCTGGGGTAACTACCCCATGAGGGGACCTCCTCTTCCCTGCTGTACCTCATTCCAGCTGGGCCCCCATTTTTTCCAACAGCCCATAGAATGACCCACTGGTCATCCTCTGGGCTTCCCCCACTAAAAACTAGCAACCGCCCACATCCCTCCATTTTTCTATGGCCTCCCTAACTGCCCCATTGAAAGCTGTGTTGCCCATCACTGACATGTGGACCCCATCTGGCCTGTACACACCTGGAGTCTAGTGTCTAATTAGCTCATGTCTGATATACATCCCCCCTTCTTTTCTTGCCCATTTGGTCAGTTTTCTATTTACCCTCCTATGGGCCCTGTCTACCACCAGGGTATTCCTTGCCTGCCTCCAGCACTTCCTGGATATGATTTCTGACCACCCAGTTTTAGCCCGTGGCCAACATGACTGAATCACTAACATGTCCTCCGATATTCAGTGCACCAATTCCACCCAGAGCATGTTACCCAGGTCATTTCTCCTTGCATGGATGATGATTAAATCCAGTGTCGTCCAAGACCTGCCCCTGCCTTCCAGTAAGTGCAACATCTGCTTCCACAATAAACCCCTATGCCCATGCCATTTGATCACAGTCTTGTCAGTGTCCTGTCCCAGCTGCTGGCCCCCAGCTGTGGTCTGTGCCCATCTTCCACCCAGTGTATAAAAGAATGGCTGACAATCCAAACTACCCACCGCTGTCCATCTCCTGGAAAACAAAAAGATCATTTTTAAAATCACTTCCTCACATACCTCTTATAAGCCTGGGAGGACCATCTCCCGACCTGTTGCACCTCCTACAGTGTGGGCCCTAGCTTTGCTCTCACTGTGGCTGCCCCATTATGGAATGAGTGTGACACAAACCTCTTAGGGTCCTCACCTATGAATACCGCATCTTTCTTCAACACCACCATTACCTGGTTTGTGTTGGCCAGTTCCCCATTTCTGTGTCAGAGAAAACACCCCTGCCCTTTAGGTTTCATAGCTGCATATGTCCTGATGGCTGAAAACAACTCCTTGCCTGAGTCGCCTGGCCACTTCAACACTATCTTTACTCCCTTTCTGGCCTGGTACATTTTGGACTGCCTGAGCCATACTATGACTGCATCTGCCATCCAAGAGACATCCTGGTCTTGGAGGCCACCCTTCGAATCCCATCTGCCCTTGGCTACCACTTCACTGACCCAAAAAGCCCTGGTGTAGATGACCCAGAAGATAGCTGAAAAAAGTCTTGCCTCGTATGCTGAGGAGCACACATTCGTCAGACTGCCTGCCACTTTGTGTAGGGTCTCCCCACAAATTGGTCAGCGATTGTCCAGGATCTGGCCCTGGATCTGGGCCCACCCTTGTTGCATCTGGTGAATGGACAGGTCCTTCGTGGGTGTCCCCCAGCCCTGGAGGTGGCATACTATGCCAATCCCTGCTAGATGGAGTCCCATAGTGGAGGCTGCCATCCCCGCCTCCCACTTCTCCATGATGTACCTGATGACGTGTGCCTCAGAAACTGAGCCACTTACCTCTAGCCGTGGTCTCCTCCGGAACTCCTGAAAACTCCCCCATGCCATTTCAGAAGCCCTCAGCATCCTGGGAGCCCTGGTGCTCTGAAAGAGAAGCTGGGCTCACTCCATCCAGACTCCCATAGGGATGGTGGTACCTGCGTCCTGCTGGCACCCGCCCCCAGGGCCACTGACCTGAACATGTCGAGCCGTAAACATGAAAGGCTGTCAGATATGTTATTTTTTATCCCTTCCATGCGTTTCACCTTAAATGACAAGTTCAACCTCAGGACTTCCCATATCAGCATCAGTGCGACCCTCAATATCATTTCAGTGGACGCAGACTGTCTGTTTATCAGTGAGACCACTGCTAAATTGTCACACCAAAATATCACTTTCTAGTCCCAGAGATGCTGTCCCATACCACCATGGCCTCCCATATGGGGAATGCTTCAAGGAAGGCAATGTCATTTGAGAGGATCAGCTTGACCCATTGTGTCAGCCACTGTTCCGACACCCATTTCCCCTGAAAATATGCTCCCATGCCTGCACTACCCACTGTGTCAGTGAATAGCTCCAGTTACTCACTTGATTCCTACTGGTCCTGCCAGAATGTGACCCAGTTATATCCCCCCAGGAACACCTCCCATGCCTGTAGGTCCTCTTTGACACCTTTGCTAATGTTGACCCAGTGATGCAGCAGCCTGGCCTGCACTAAGGCTCTGGCCAACCTCCTGGTGAAAACCCTCCCCGGGGCCATTGTCCTGCAGGTGAAGTTCATGTGACCTGTACTTTCTTGAGCTGTACCCTACACTTCCCTCTTATCTCATGCAGCAGCATCTGCAGCCTATCCATCTTATTCTGGGGCAGCCTGAAACATTGCTCCTCCAGGTCTAGTTCTATATCCAAGAATTCCATCCTCCTGCTAAACCCTTCCATTTTGTCCCTTGCCAGGGGAATGCCTATTTCCTTGCACACTGCTTGAAACTCGTCTAGCATAGCAAGGGTGGCTCCTTCCCCTTCCCCAATGAACAGGAAGTCATTGAGGTAGTGGACTACTGCCCCTCACCCATGTTGCCTCTTGAAAACCCATTGTAGCCAGTGCTAAAAGCCTCAAAAGTGGCACAAGCTACCGAACACCCCATGGGCATTGCTTTATCGAAATAGTGCTTCCCCTGAAACTGGAAACCTAGCAGCTCCCAATCCTGCAGCTGCACTGGCACCAAACAGAAAGCTGATTCAATGTCAGCCTTAGCAACCCATGCCCCATCCCTGGCCTTTATCAATTTCACTGCCTTGTCCAAAGTGGTGTATGACACAGCACTACGCTCCGGGTCAATGGCGTCATTCACCGAATCACCATCTGGGTACGACAGGTGGTGAATGAGCCGATACTCACCCAGTGCTTTCTTGGGTACAATCACCAGTGGAGACACCCTAAAACAGGAAAATGAGGACCCTCAAATGGGTCCTCCACCCTCACTGCTGCCAATTCCTTCTTAATCTTTCTTTCCACTATGTCCTCCTTCCCTCTTATGGATCCCAGGTTCCTGACCCTCAAGTTCTTCCAACCCCCATTGAAATACAATTTAAAACCCTGTGTGAAGCCCTCCCATTGCATTCCCCCCCATCTGGGTATTCCCGGGTCCATGCTATTGAATAGGGTTTCAAGCCAATGCGATCTCCCCTTGTGTGTCCCCTCCGTTCTCTGGGTGGGCTCACCTTCACCAGAAACTCCCCCTGCTAGCTTGCCATCTAAAACTATTCCCTTACTCATGCTGTCCTCCCCTGTTCCCTCTATGCTCACTTCAAAAGGCCTGACCTTGGGGCTGTGAGGGGTTCCTGTCCCCATGGGTCCTACACCTACTGACTGGATGTATGCCCCCACACCCGAGCAAACATGTCTGAACTTACAGCTAGTCCAAGTACAGTTGTCTTTGTTATATGCCCAACATGTCTTTGCACTACCCATCCCTGTGCTTTTCTGCTCTTTGCCCCTGCCCCCCCCCGGGGCTGACAGCATTCTAATCCATAGCTCTGACAATGTGACATTCCATCATATGTCCCCGTGAGATGCTACCCTTTGGCAAAACTTCTCGTCGTATATTAACCACCCATACACACTCTCGACCCTGTAAGCATCTCTGATTATGATGGAATATGTCAATAGTGGGATGGCTAACTCGGTCTTCTTTTGTAGTATGATGGCACTAAAATGCATGAAGCCTTCCATCCATGCACCAAAGGTTTTTCCCTTGTAGTTCACATCCTAACTGGTCTTCCCTCCTATGGCTAACGCCACTACCATCTCTTAGTTTTTAGCGGTATCTTTTTCAATTAGGGTGAACATGTCCATGTACTACCCCTTCCAGATTTTTACTGAGGGCCTGCAATATGTGGTCCCCCAGAGTCATCCCAGGAGGCCACCCCATGGAACCCTTATTAGCCCCTTCCCCCGCCCCTGCATCCTGTTCCCCTTTGTCCATCTTTTTCTCATCCTTCAGCTCCTTCCAAACCTTATCCATTTCCTCCCAACCTTCTCCACCTTGCTTCTCCATTATCCCTGCCAGGTAGTCTGTCAGGCTGCCCTCCACCAACATGTTAACTGACGTGTCCTTATCATTCTCCGGCTGAGGCTCACCCTCCTCTCCCAGATTGCTCCTGGTAGGCCTTTTCTTTGGCCGCTCCTTCTGGGTGATGGGTTCTTGCACTTGTCTGCCTTCTTCTCCTTCTTCTTCTCTGCCATGGACTCCTTTATAATTGCCTGCACCTGGTCCAGCAGTTCCTCTAACTTCTGGGCCAGCATCTCATTGGTCTTCTGCTTGGGAACTTTGGTAGATGCCATCCTGAAACTACCAAAGTGGACTGTGAACCAACAGCCATTATCATCCTTAACCACTTGTACCGCCCTCCTCCCCGATGCCTATTTCCTGTTTTTTTGGCATCTCCCTCCCTGGATATTATCTATGTATTTCAGCCTTAGATGTTTCTTCTTTTGTTACTCTCCAGCCCTCGTTTGACTGTGGGCTGACCACACCCCCCAACCTTCCCTATTGTACCCTTCCTGTTCTCCCTGAGGCTGAGGGCCCTCTACATAGGCAGCAGCCTTCCCCCACCCCCCGCGTCCTGCCCCCGTGTTCCTTCCTGTCTTCCACCATGGTACCCCAAGTCGTATTTCTCAATGCATAGCCTTACTATTCATTTATTTAATTTATTTAGATCTTTATTGATTTAATTATTATATGCCCCTTTTTTTGCAGTGACCTCCCCAGCTCGGGGAGCTTCTGAACCCCGGCTGGCTACTGCAGCTTGCCTAGGCCAGGTAGTGTGTCCCCTAAAATGGCTGGTATTCCAGCCAAAAAACCTTCATTAAACTTTGCCCCATACAGAGCTCACAGTTAACATCCAAATGAGCTTCGCCAGAAAGGTAGCCCAACAGAGCCTCTAGTCTTGTGTCACTATCATGGAGCACTTAACCTCCTAAGCTCATAAACCTCTTACCCTTCTAGAGGGGAGCTAGCTACTTCCCTGTGGCCACGGCATATCTCTCACATAAGAAGGCACTCCATGAGCCTGCCACGTGGGCCCCCTCCCTCACAATGCAGCCTCCCAGTACCTAGGATTTAAGCCGAAGGCCCCCATCATCCGATTGCTCCATGGGCATACTGAGCCTATCCCCAGGTGGACATGCCACATCCACCCCAAATCACCTCCCTGCTGTCGCTGAAACAGCCTCCTCCAATTCTGCCACAAATCCCGGTCCCCAACTGCGCCTTCCACCCTTGGATCTTCCGGCCGAGAAATCTGGCTTATCATCCTTTTTTTTTTTTTAAATACTAACTGCCGTGCCCAGTGTGGCCCACCTCCATTGGATCCTTGCCCTGAGATTACCTTCCCACCTCCACAGCGGCCAAATCTTATCCAGGCCCACAAACCACAATGTGGAGGCCCCAATGGTCTGGGGAAAGAAACCTCCCCCTCCCAGTCTACAGCCAGAAATTACCCCTCCTCTCACCAGGGGAAGGAAAAAATCTAATGGTGAGTTGCCAGCTGGGCCACCACTAGACCACCAACCCCAGGTGGAACCCCCCCCCGGCAGGAGGATGCACTCCACCCTTGCTCTTGCTTTCTTTTTTTTTTTTAAATGCTACCCTAGGAACATCAGGCCATGCAATGGTCCTTTTTCTTGACCCACTCCCTACTGCCTCCTTTCACCAGACTCCTGCACCCAGTCACTCCAAGTGGGAGGAGGATCCAGCCTGCCACGTGGCCTGTCTGTGCTTGCCCTTGAGCCTTGTAGGCCTGACCCCCCCCAGCTGGTGGAAGAGAAAAAACTCATCGCTTTCTGCAGCCTAATGCTTACTCGTCGAATGTAGCCCACCAAAACCACATGGACTTCCCAAACTAACTGATTCCCTGTGAAGCAGCATCACTTGCTGTCTGCTGTGCCTATGAACACACCAAGCCACATAACTGGACCTGAGCACCACATGGCCCGCTCCCACAGTGACCCCCTCAGGTGTCTCCGGGCTGCAAACATGGGAACCAGATGACAGGCCTCTGCTTGCCAAGTAAGCACCTCCAGCATGCCACCTATGGAGCTTAAGTTTCCTTCCAAGCATCTATTTCTGCCATGCAAACCCTGAAAATACATTGCATACTAGAAAACCATACCAACCTGCATCCTTGCTTACCATTTGCAACAAATGGCCCAATGGGCCTACCTCATGGCACCTCAACAATGGATCTCAGAGCATACTGTTTACTTTTCCATGCACAAATCTTACTGTAACATACTTACAGGTACAAGGAAGAAAACAATACAATTGCATTAATAAGGCTCACAGTCAGCTACAAGTTGCCGTATACTTTCTTAGGTTGCACACAGTAACATTTTTTTTCATTGCTAAACTTTCTTATACACTAGGTAGGGCCTGAACTACCAACCTTACCCAGTCCTGAGAATCTGCCCTCTTCAAGTAGTTTTGTGCAGCAGTCAAAGATCAGCTGCAGGTGAGAGAGGGATTCTTCCTGCCTGCAGCTCTTTATCTACCCCCTAACTCGACCCCTCCTACCCAGTCTGTCATCCAATGCCCTCCTTCCTATACTCTGCTTATCTCACTCATCCCACCCCCTCCCCATGACCTCAGACTCTTTGATGTCACTGTCCCCTACTCCTCTGGCCTGCCCCCACCTAACCCCTCCTCTTTACAGGTGCCAGATGGCCAATGGTGGCCCACTTGCAATTCCCCCTTGCCTTCTGACAAGACCCACCCCTTTGCATATCCCTCGGGGACAATGACAAGCTAGCTTGACCCTTTATTGGGGCAACCCCTTTTCTTCACAATACCAAAGGTGATACCAGCTACTTCTAGGTCAAATTTATAGTGCTTCTGACTCACTCTAAGTGGCTGTTTACAGGCTGAGTATGCTCCCAAGGCTGCTACCAAAAAGCTCCTGAAAAGTGAGCACTCAGAAAGGGGTTTCTATAGGCAGCAATCAGGGTTTTCAATTGTCCTTAGTGAAATAATGTGCTGGCCCAAGGTACTGCTTCAGATTCTTGGTCCTCCTGTCCTAAAAAACATGTCTTGATTGTTGTTGATATAGAGTGCTTGTTGTGTAGCTATCCAAACTGTCTGAGTCTGTGTAGTTACCTAAATCTCCTTGTCTACAGGACCTGTTAACGTTCCATGTGCAGACTTTGTATTCCATACTATCTATAAAATCTCACTGGAATTTTTTAAATTTGTATTGCTTTATTTGTCCTTTTGTTTGTTTGTTTTCTGGTCTATCTAGGCAGTTTGCATTCATTGGTGTCTATTTTGCTTTCAAATTCCTCTTTAAGTTTATTACTTTCTTCTGATACTTTTCCTCTTTCTTCTATGTAAGCCTTATTGAGAGCCAGCATGAAGTTGAATGAGGCTTTATTTTTATGCCTTCCCACTTGTCTGTGAAGGTTTTGTTGATAATGCCTAGATTAGGTTCTGTCATGATTTTCAGCCTTCTGGGACTATTTTTAGCTTTAATTTATTGTCCAAGAGTTACAGAGAGCCATTCTAGTCTCTTGTCTTTTTCTGCTAGTGTCTTTATTTTTTTGAGTAATATTTTGCTGTTAGTAGTGGTTGTCTACTGACCACTGTGAGTCATGATTTAACTGCTCTATAAGGTTATTATCCTGTTTTGCTGAGAACCAGAAAGATCAAGGAACCACCATGAGGAGGAAATTGAAACCACCAGAGTCCAGCTCCATAAAAGGAAGGTCTGGTGAATCAGAAAACTAGGAACATTCAGCATTTGGGAGCTTGTAACCTCTCATAATGGGTCCTATGCACAAAATCAAAAAATGCCTATTTGCCACATATCCGTAGAATGTAAACAACCCTACAATTCTGAGCCATGCATTGGGAGGTCCTGCAGATCCCAGAGGCATGCACTAAATGTGTGCAGGCCCCTTCACCACTTGATTCCCCAGACGTTTGCACTGCTACATTTGCAGATGGTCCAGGTGAGTGTCCAGAGGGTTTGCCCACACTCCACACCATTCACAAAGTTGTGCAGTGTCAGTCAAGGGAGTGCAGGCTACACAGGAAGGAATTCTGTCACCGCTCTGTGCATCTCCCACATAGTACACCATGGGACCTGACCCCCCGCTCCATGCTGCTCCATCCCTCCAGTCAGGCAGGGAGGATTGGGGGTGGCCATTCAGGCACTCACTCAACATATGGACGCTTATGGACTTGTTCTGTACCACAATCCCCTGCTCTGTATGGAGCAAGGGATCCACTACTAGACCAGGACAGGCATCTGAATGGATGCTTGCCTGTGTCCAATGATCTGTGTCCCCATGTACCAGCACACTGTGGGGGGCACGGACAGTCACTCTACGATGGCTAGCTGTACTGAAAACCATGTCCCATGCCTGAAGTCAGAAAGGTAGCTCAGAAAGCAAACCCATACCTGATCCAAAGTGGTAAAGGTACTCACAGAAATGAAGGAGCTTGGCTTCTCAGTCTCCATACCACCAGTCCACACACTTCCAAGTTGTGTAAAGGACAAATTGATCACTAAGGGATGGGCTCATGGACTACCTGACTGCTGTTGTGTTTTTTATTGAATAAAAGTTATCCCTTATGCAACTTGAAAGTGTGTAGACTGGTGGTGTGGATACTGAGAAGCTGAGCTCCTTTGTTTCTGTGTTTACCCCATGCCTGTCCACTACTGTGAAGATACACATGCCATGTACGCACCTTTCATGCATATCTGGCCCGTAGTAGTGCATGGCCCCTAATATGAGTAAGCAAGATAAAAAATCAGAGATGAAGAGCTAGGGAGTAAGGGAACAATATTACTTTTAAAATGGCTTTGGTTATATAAGCATTAGTGCATCCAGCTGAGTAGTATGCTAGAATAAGCAGCGGATACAGAGTTAACATATTTCAGTAAAGACAATTGGAAACTCAGCTTGTGTCCCATAGGGGCCCCCTTCTGATTGCCCTCCTTTCAGGAGTTTTTTGGTAGCAGCCTTGGGTATGTGCTCAGCCTGTAAACAACTTTCCTAGACAGAGTCAGCATCACTATGAATTTGATCTAAAAGCAGGGCAGCAACACCTCTGGTGGTGTGGAAGATGGCTACTGCTAAGAATCAAGCACAAGAACCCAGAAGTAAATAAAACACACAGTTAACTGAGTTTGGGCAGGAGACTAAAAAAGCAGTAATGTTGTAGCTTTTAATTACACAACATAGACATTTAGCACAGAGTGTAAACACATTTCAGCACAGGAATTTTGTGGCAGAGAATCATAATGTATATAAATAGAAATGAACTAAAAATAGAGCTGAGAGAACACTGCCCTTGTTTTAGAGTGCTCTGTCAGTTTAAGTAGAAAATGGACTGCAAGCCCAGCACAGGCAGTTCATAATGCTGCTCTTATGGCTTTAATAAATAAGAAATATTCTAGAACTGTACGGGCCTCACAAAGTTCAACCATGCAAATTTTGGCCATTGAATCAAATAAAGTTCACCAGTGTTTTCTTACTGGCAGACTAGTCTGCACTGTTTGAGTCATTAAAGAGCTTTAGGAAATGTGATAAAAATGAAATAACACAATGCACTGGGCTGATGAAGCACCAATAACAGCAGGATGATGTAGTGGCTCATACTGAGGGCTACTGGTTCCAAAAGTAGTGTCTGATTAGTTAGTATCAAGCATGAACAATACTTGTAAACAGGAATATGTGGCTAACAATGTTTAAAACAAAATGGTTTGTAATGCCTATGTATGCCCACTAAATAGCAATAAAGAATGCCAGAGAACAGGCTACTGTTTCCAAACATTGTGTGTCCATTGGGACAGTGCCACATATGGACAAGGCCTTCTATTATGCTGTGGATATTTGTATGTGTTGTACATATTGGTTTCATGAGCAGTATTACCCCCAAAATGATTATTCCAGCCTGTGTAGCCCTGGCAAAAATTCATAAAGCATTTCTTACAGTGTAGGCCACTGGTTCCAAAAATTGTGTACCCCTTGGGACAGTGCCACATATGGACATGGCTTCCCATTTGCAGTGGATACATGTATTACACACTGGTTCATGGGCAATGTTGCCCCCAAAACGTACTTCTTCAGCCTGTGTAGGCTTGCCAGAAATTCACAAAACGTTAATCTGAAGAAAACAAAGTAAAGATAATGGAGCAGCATCCAAATGTTTAGGGAGTCAATGGCTAAAGAACTGATGAATGGATGATGTTGGAGATGTGCATCAGCTGGCTACCACTTGAATTACTTTCTTCCTCTTCCTCTCTTCCTGGCCCCTAGCATTCCCCTCCCATTGCTCATCATTATCATCATCATTAGCTTCACTGCCAAAAGATTAATCTGAGGAACACTGAGTGAAGACAATGGTGCAGCATCAAACCATGAGAGCAATTGGTTTCAAAAATCGTGTGCCCATTGGCACAGTGCCACGCAGGAACAAGGCTTCCCATTATGCAACGGATAAGTGTTGCACACACTGATTTCATGGGCAGCATTGTACCCAAGTCTTATTTATTTGATCTGTGTAGACCTGGAAAAAAATAACAAAGCATTAATCTGAAGAAGATTGAGTGAAGACAACAGTGCAGCATCCCACAGTGTGGGCTACTGGTTTCAAAAATTGTCGCCCACCAGAACACTGCTACACATGGACAAGGATTCATATTATGCCATGGATAAGTGTTGCACACACTAGTTTTGTGGGCAGCATCCCCCTTCCAAAAAAAAAAATATTTTATCAGCCTGTGTAGACCTGGCAAAAATGTGCAAAAGATTAATCTGAAGAAGGCTGAGTGAAGACAACAGTGCAACATCCCACAGTGTGTGTTTAGACTACTAGTTCTAAAAAAACTAATGTACTCAAAAGCCCCTAGTCCACCTTATCATTTTCCTCTGTCTTTAGCTCAGCTGGAAGTGTAGGAAATTCATCATCCATAAACTATGTCAAAAAGGGCTTTGGAAAAGGGAGCAGGTTATTATTATTTTTTTAAGTGAACATCTCTACATTTTGGGTCAAAAGGCATGTTCTCCTGTTGGTGACAATATTACCTGCAGCACTGAAAATTATGTATATACAGGTGAGTATCTTATGTATTCTATAGCAACCTGTGTCAAAGAGGGACAAATGGTATTTTTTTTAGTACCACTACAATAGAGGCTAGTTTCCTTCTGCTAATGATGCATTCTCATTCAGATAATCCTGCAACTTTTTGTTTGCTGATATCCGAGGCACCACTGTGTCAGAAAGTGATGTGCCTTGCTTTTTCAGCAAGCCATAGTCAGACAGCTCCCAGAGTGGTTTGTCATCAGTGGCTGCCTTTTTTGGGGAGTGCAGCAGCAGCAGCAACAGTAGCAGGCTGACTTGGAGACAAAAATGAGTGTGACTCCTGTGGCATTCAGTAGTATCAGCAGAAACACATTGAGATCCTCCTTCTTCCCTCTCCTCCACCTGGCCTATAAGGGCAACTGCAGTGAATGATGATGAGTGTTGTTCTTCTGCTCTGTTTGTGTTCCTCATCTTATTTTGTGCCATATGTACAAATACCAGATGGATACACCAGACTTTATAGGACTGCTGATCCATAACGCATTTTTGTGCACCAAAGAATGTCTCAAATGTGTTTTTGAACTGAGGGTCCAAAAGAGTAGCCACAATGTAGTGGTCAGCTGCATGCATTTTTGAAATGTGTGTGGCATTCCAGAAAAGTGATCTTATCCTTTCTACTAGATTGACAGCAGTGGTATCCTCCTTGTCCTCATGTTGAGTCTTCGTATGAAGAAGTTGTAGGTTAATGAGGGCAATGGTTGGGAGTACCTGACTTAGATCAGCTGCATTAACATTTATGACCCGCCTAGCCTCCTGAAAGGGCTTCAGCACAGTGCAGAGGGTCTCCATCAGGCAGTACTGATTTTGGCAGATGTTTCCCTCTGCCTTGCTAATATCATACTAAAAGGCATACTGGTGGACAGCCTTCTGTTTTTCTAGCAGCTGTTGCATCATGTAATAGCTGAAAGTCCATCTTGTTGCCACATCTTGTTTCAGGTGATAGAGGGGAAGGTGGTTCTGATACAGAATGTTTCAGAATAGCTTCTGTGCCTTTACAGAATGGCTAAAATAACCACAAACATTTTGGACCATACCTACACATGTCTGCACAGTGGTGCCAATATTCATCTAGGAATCCCTGAACTAGCAGATGTATACTGTGATCAAAACATGGAACATGTGTATAATCCCCATCATCAACTGCCTTTACAATGTTTTTTGCATTATCTGATACTGTGAAATCTGGTGTTAATGAGTGTGGTGTCAGTCAGTCACTCTTCAAAGTTATGCTGAAGGAATGGTAAACAAACTATCCTCCAAGTAATACCTGGAGTAGGGAGAGCAAAGGGAAAAAAAGTGGTGCCATGGTGGAGCACTAGCTTGCTCTTTTAATTTTTGACATTATGGTTGACAATCCCAAGGAAGACCTCAACAACTGATTTGTCAAGATTCCAGAGACCCAAAATCCTAATGTTTTTTACTTTTTCTGCTTGGGAGTGGCGGTGGGGGTGGGGAGATTGGGTTGGAACACCATCTTTCCCTACATTCGTGGCATTGTCTTGAACCCTAACTAGTGCATTACCAAAGTTTTTTCCAAAGAATTTCCTTTCTGTCTCTGAAGAGACCTGTGTGAACATATTCAGATGTGCAGGGTCCTTTGGTACCTGCATCAAGAGAAGATTCTGTCCGCCTACATAAATGCAGCAACAGATGTCAAGAATTCATAGAGCTGACTGTTGTGTTGCAGAAGTACAGGACCCTTTGGTCCCTGTGCCTACATGTGGTCGCAGATACAGATGCACAGGACAAAGAGTCCACCTGTTAGCCAATGCACAGTGTCCCATGCCATCCATGGATGCAGAGGTGTAGGGACCTATGCCAAGATGACAGTTGTCTTCACTGTGTGAAACCTGGGCTTGGGCAGAAAACCCTGCAGCTTTAATTCCCTGCTGGAAGGGGGTTGTCACATGACAGCACCACCCCCCCATCCTCACCCCATCCAGCTGTGTCACTGAACTCACCCTCAAACTCAGATTACTGGCACAGGAACACAAAGCATACCTGCTGGAGTCATGACTGGCATTACACACAAGGTTTCTTAATAATTATATATTTTTTTGTTTTAATTTTGACCCCAGATTTTCAAGATAGTTGTTCTATGACCTCCTTTATAAACATGACATGTAGTATTTATAGTCTATTGGCCAAGATGTCATTTCACCCAGAAGTGCAAATACATGTCATTGCCTGAATTTAAAAAATGACACATGCCACATTTATGAAGAGGTGTAGAAAAATGGCTATGCTGAAAGTCTGGAGTCAAACTATTGAAAATTAGAAAAGTTATGAGGGAATGTTGAAATATTGCAATGCTCACTCATAACTGGGGCATTTTTCCATATTTGCACACCAACATTTTCAGCTTAGCCTTCTAATTAACCCAACTCATGAAACTGGTAGGTGAAAATTTTCAAATCCCTCCCAAAACGCATTCTGCACCACCACAATGTCATTCCGTGCCACAGAAATGAAAACACATTTTGGTCAGGATTTGAAAAATTAAAGCTTTCATATTCATGAGGTGGTGTGGAAAAATTACCATGTTGAAAAGTTGAAGTCAAAATATTTAAAATTACCAAAGTTATGAAAAATGTCAATGTACACTCATGACTTTGGTATTTTTACAGATTTTGACTTCAATTGTTTAAAATAGCTTTCTTATGATCCCACCACATGAACAGGGATGGAGAAAATTTTAAAATCTCACCTGAAATATGATTTCACAAAATGATTGTGAAATTGCTTTTGGGGTCAGATTTGTATAAATCCACAACCACTGGTCATGAGAAGAGGGGCCCAAAAAGTCCATGTTGAAAATTTGGGGTCAAAGTACAGTATGTAAAAATAACAAAGTTATGAAATCAAAGTTCAAAACCCCATTGAAATATATTAAACCACACTTACCTGATTTTCTCATATAGTAGTAGTCGGTTCCAGCAGCAATCATCATCAATCAATCATCAATTTATTGGAAAGCAAAATTGAGAGAAAGCTCTCTTGTCTTTAGGCGGAGAGTGGATCTATGCCATGAGACATGTTCAGGTGAGTGAAGGGTGTGGGGGGTGGGGACTGTGGGGTGGTGGGTGCTTAAGTGGGAGGTCGGGGGCAGATCGGCAAGGGACCATTTTCTTTTAACTTAGAAACATAGAAACTGATGGCAAATAAGGGCAGCTTAGGCCATCCAGTCTGCCCATTTTTCTGGTGATCGCTTATGCTGCAGACCCTCCTTAGTCTACAGCACTGTCTCTTCCATTCCGTTCCTTTCCTCTATGAGTCCATTGTGCCTATCAGAGGCTTTTTGAATCCCACCACTGTTTTTCCCCCACTGTCTCCGCTAGAAGACTGTTCCAGGAATCCACCACCATTTCTGTGAAGAAGTACTTACTCATATCTCTTCTGAATATTCCCCCCTCCAGCTTCGTATCATGGCCCCTTGTTCTAGACCACCCTTTTCACTGAAAAATACTTCCCAGATGTATCTTATTCCTCTTGAGGTATTTAAAGGTCTTGATCTTCCCCCACTCTCTCTCCTCTCCTCCAGGATGTACATATTGAGATTCTCTAGTCTCTCCTTGTAGGGCTTTTGATGCAGACCTTGTACAATCTTGGTAGTTGTCCTCTGGATCACTTCCAATCTGTCTATGTCTTTCCTGAGATGTGGTCTCCAGAACTGGACACAGTACTCAAGGTGAGCTCTCAACAGTGACCTATATAGGGGCAACAACACTTCCCTCTTCATGCTGGTAATACCCCTACCTATGCATCCCAGCATCCCATTAGCTCTCCCGATTGCCTTGTCACATTGTCTGGCCAACTTTAGGTCTTCCAAAATGACTTCCCCAAGTCCCTTTCCTGCTTGATCATTGCAAGTATCTTTCCCCCCCATTTTGTAAGCCACCCCCGAGTTTCTGTGGCCCATGTGCATTATTTACACTTTTTTACATTAAACCCAAGCTGCCAACCCTATGACCACTCCTCCAGTCATTTTAAATCTTACACACATACACACACACACACACACACACACACACACACACACACACCAGGGTGTCCACACTGTTTCAAATGTTGGTGTCATCTATAAAGAGGCAGATCTTCCCTTCCAGCTCCTCTGCTATGTCACTAATGAAGGCATTAAAGAGGACTAGCCCCAGCACTGACCCCTGAGGTACACTGCTGGTGACTCTGCCCTGCTCAGAGTTAACTCCATTTACTATCACCCTCAGTCTCCTATCCCCTAACCAGTTTCTTATGCAGGTTACCATGTTATCACCCACCCCATGCTACCCAACTTGTTTACCTGCCTACTATGCAGAGCGTTGTTGACGGCCTTACTAAAATCTAGGTGGGCCATGTCCACTGCTCCTCCCTGGTTCAACACCTTGGTCACACAGTCAAAAATCTATCAGATTTCTTTGGCACAACCTTTCTTCTATGAAACCATGCTGCCTCGGGTACTGCAGTGTGCTGGATTCCAGGTATTCCATAATCCTTTATTTATTTATTTATTTTATTTAGTTTTTGTTAACTGGGTAGGTGCGCTAGCCATAAAATGACTATTTTCAGGCACGACCCGGGAGAGTACAACAAAAGGAGAACAGTTGAACAACAGCAACATGGGTACAATAGTACAAATAGAGGAACAGTACAGCAGTGCTACAAAAATACAATGGGTAGAAACAACAAAAAATAATGGCAAGCATTATACAGATAATGGCAGTAAGATATATAATAAGTGCAGAAACCATGGACCCGACCTGTGGAGTGAAAGGGTTAATAAGATAGTAAGGTTATATAGAGAGAAATGTGAGGAATGTTCAAATATAACAAGAAAGACTGACAGAAGGAAGGTCAGGGGTGGTAATTGGCAAAACAACAGTGGATAGTCAGCAACAAGGTTCAAGAAGGAAGAGAGCTAGTAGTCAAGAAGTTATTTACAAAGAGAAGGAAAAATATGGGGAGCAGAAGAGGAGACAGTCTTGGAGCTGGATTAGAGCAGGGGTGACATTACTGGTAAGTTTTCTTTAACAGTGTTTCCATTAATTTCCCTATCACCAAAGTCAGGTTGACAGGCCTATAATTACTCAACTCCTCCTCCTTGCTGCCACTTTTGTGAAGTGGAATTATGCCTGCTCTTCTCAAGTCCTCCAGGACCATACCAATCTCCAGTGAACTGTTAAACAAGTCAGCCAGGGGTGCACCCAGTACCTCCCTGAACTCCCTCAACACGCTTGGATGCACCTTGGCTGGCCCCATGGCTTTGTCTACTCTCAGATTAGTGAATTCTTTCCTGACCCTTTCCTCAGAAAATGGACTGGTGTCCACTTCCTTCCCCTCAAAGCTCCCTGTGTCTTGTGGTCTCTCCCTTTCTCCTTCTACTGTGAACACTGAGCAGAAGTATTTGTTTAAGAAGCTTGTCTTTTCCTGATCTCCCTCCATACAGTCCCACCCTCCCTCTTTAACCGTACGATCCCTCCTTTTGTCTCCTTTGTGTCTCTAACATACTTAACAAGCTCTGGCAGAGCCACTATGACTGTGAATGCATTAACTAGATAAGGGTGTTTCATGGGCTTAAACATAAACATTTATTTATTTATTTAAAACATATCAGATTTACAAACCTTTAAGTCAGAGACTCATTTACAAAGGCACCTCATCAAAACTAATACAAAGACAACACAGTTAGCAAGTCCAAAAACAATGGCTCAGAGAGCAGACAGTTATAACAATCATTCACTAGAGATACATGGGTAGCAGTAGATAAACAGATTACATAGTTTAGGCACACAGGCACCACATTAAGAAGACCAAAGCAGTTCAAACAATATACACTAGCTAAAGCAAATAGACATCAAGATTCAAAGAGAAGCCCAGAGTGTTCACATGAAGGCTGTTGCATACACTAATTTAATCAAAGTACAGTACATTGAGAAAGGGCATGTTTAAGCAAAAAGACAAGACAGGGTGTATGTTATCACGTAATAACGCCACTCCTGGGGTGGGTTGAAGCATGAGGTGAAGCCGAGTATTTATTTATTTATTTGCACATATTTATTTGATCCACTGGATCAGCAATATTTCCACAAGCTGTGCCCAGTGCAGATTTTACAGCACTGGTCCTGGTCTGGTGATCTGGGTTTTACCTATACCGCACTGCATATAGCTTAGTGATATACTGTACAGATGACTACAGAGTCTAACCCATTGAAGGCTGAAGTTTCAGAAAACCATTATGCTACACATATCAAGACTTCCTCCCTCCCTCACCCCCCAGTCACAATTAATCCTCTACCAAAGTCATGCTTAAAGGAAAACTCCATGTTAAAATTTTGGGTGAGTGTAATCATTATTATTGTTTCATATCAGTACCTTGTCCTGCTATGCTCTTGTGTGTGTGTGTGTGTGTGTGTGTGTGTGTGTGTGTGTGTGTGTTTGAAACATGTCACTGTTTACTCTATTCCTCTCATTCACTTTCAGTTTTTTGCACCAGTACTAAGTAGCACAAATTGAACATCAACCTGTAGGTTGTAACATAGCAGGACAAGGTACTAATATCAAAAAATAATAATGATTACACTCACCCAAAATCTAGCAGTGTGACTTCCCTTAAAGAAGTATTATCTTTGTGGATGAGCTGTGACAGACCCTGCTAAATCTAAGGGCATAGCTACATCACTGTCACATGAGCCAGGGTGCATTGTAGGAGAAAGAAAGACAATAAACCTATTTGTGATGGAGATCCCCAGAGGTCATAAAACTACCATATAGCTAGCAGGCTAATTTAGGAAAAAACTCCTAATAGCAGACAGAGGGAAGGATACACTAGGACTTAACATACATATCAAAACACTCTACATAACATATGTTTTTGCACATTCTGGGTGGACTTCTCCTTTAAATACTGGTGCCTCTACATCCATGCCACTAAGCTTTTAATGTCAACATGCTTCTTCTGCTGCTGTGAATTAAACTCTTTATTTAAAGACATTTTGTTGAGAAATTTTTGTTTTAGTATATCCATGGTCAGGAAAAATGCATTTGTAAAAGAAACCAAAATCCCCATTTATCAGTTCATTGAATCACAATACAGCATGTTATGAATTTTTCAGATTCTATGTGTAACCTACAGAAAGTCAAACAGAAATTAGACACAAATGCTTACCTATTTGCAAAGGAAGCAAATGCGGTTATTATCATTCAGTTGTAAACACCTATAGTCACATCCAGGATTCACATTGCTAGACTCTGGGTAAGTATGACAAGTTTCCTAAATACTGGTACTTTATCCAGCTGTGTTCTGCTTGGTGTGTGTGTGTGTGTGTGTGTGTATGTGTTTAAACATGTAACTTTCTATAGTATATTGTATAGCATTGTGAATCCTGGCTGCAGTGTTTTTTCTCTGTTGTGTCTAAGCAAGACACTGTAACAAGACACTAGCCTGCTGTAGGGGCCATTAGACATCAAACCAAAGGGTACACTGTGAAGACTAACTTGGAGAAGATGCAATAAAACAAACTTGAATGACAGCCCCCAGACATCATAAAACACCCAGGGAAAATTAGAAAAAATCCTCTAACAGCCTAGGCAGAAACAAAACACTGGATTGAAGTGAGAACTCAAAACTGGTAGTAATACATATATTCCTGATTTTAACATGCAGTCTTCCTTTAAGAAGATTCAGTAGAATATTAGCAGTAGCCCAGAACTGACTGCCTGAGAATGAAGTTGGTATATTATTTGGAAAAAGGGAAGGCTATGTCGCTTGTTATGCAATGTCCTGTAAAGTAACACACTGGCTGCTCTTAGAATGGTAGTGTCAAATGCTGTGAGGTACCATGGGGAACTTGTTATGCAAAAAGTTCCAGGAAGTGTTTAACCCATTTTACTTCCAATATGGTGTCTGTACTATCCATTTGTCAAGTCAACTCCACTTCTCAAACTTAAAAAGAAAAATACACTTCATCACAAACTGTGTTTACCAAGCACTGTGCCCATGATTAAAATAATTTGAATCCCATCCCCCAAAAATGTGCCCTCACATGAGCATGCATGATTTATCTGTAAAGACAATTAAAAAAATGTATTTCTAAATGCATTAGTAACACCAATGCTTTCAAGGGTATCTGTAAAGACAATTAAAAAAATGTATTTCTAAATGCATTAGTAACACCAATGCTTTCTAGATTTTGAAACTACTAAAAAGACAAACAATATCTATAGATAGATAGACTATGGTAAACAAATAGTGTTAATCCCAAAAGTTGAACTTTGTTTTTAGTATATAAATGTTTAAGCAATACCTGAAAGCTGTCTATTTTCCTTAGTTTTTAGACACCTCTTAGTTTTTCCTTTTGAGACACCAGGTGACTCTGATAATCATTTGTTCCAAGGGTTTTTAAGTCAGTTTGAAGGTATTTTAAGTATCTTCTGTTCTAGTCCTTAACAAAATGCAGGGACTCTACAGATTTCTGTTCCTTGGTCCACATCCCAAACATGTGAGTCTTCTTTCAGGATGAAAAATCCACCTCATGCCCCTCCCTCATGAATAAAAAAAAAATGTGGGATGGACCTTTTGGAGCTTCTTGGGTGGAGGTGGGGTGGATCTTACTTCTCCCCAAAAAACAATGCTGCCTCCAACTACTCAGGTTCCAGTTCTTGTACCACCCATTTAAGAAAGAAAATAGTACCCTGCAACCATTGACTGACATGAAAGCATATTTATTTGAGGGCAGAAAATATTTATTGGAGAAGGGTAAAGCAGAGGAGACTATTTACACCTTCAGTCAGTTCCATGGACAGAAAACATGACATCACTGCTTTTGTACATGCAATACTCCTGATAGGCTCTGCCCATAGTCATAAACAGTGTCTTGTCCCCTTTAGATACTGCCTGAGCTATTATTTCCTCAGTTTACACCTTTGCACTCCTTACTGCTTTGCCTGCCTCCCTCTGGTTCCCCAGAGACACTTCCCTAATCTTCTCTGTCTCTGGGGCTCCTTATACCTTCTGAATGCCACTCTTGTTGTCTTTATCTTTTCTGCCACCTCATTTGAGAACCATAATGATCTCTTACTCCCCCTGCTTTTGTTTACTTGCTTGACATACAGGCTTGTTGCCTTCTCTATGCCCTCTTTTAGTTTGGCTCATTTGCCCACCACCCAACCCAGAAAATCTCCTGACAGGTCCTTTCAGAGGGATTCTTCTGTCTTTTTAGAGCCAGTCCCTCTGAAATCCAGGAACCTCACCCTTGTGTGGTTGGATTCCACATCTCTTCTTATATTGAGCCACACTGTGTAATGATCAATGGTCCAGAGATTACTTTCCACCCTGATGTCTGCAACACTGTCCCTGTTAGTAAGCACCAGGTCCAGTATTGCCCCACCCCAAGTGGGTCCACTGACTTTGCCTGAGGGATGCCCCCTTCAGGAGGTACTGGATGTCTCTACTTCTGGCTGACACTGCAGCAGGGAGGCTCCAGTCTACATCTAGCAGATTAAAATCCCCCACCAGCACCATCTCCCCCTTTTCTGACATTTTGCCAATTGCTTCTAATATTTCTTTATTTAAGTATTCCCCCTGTGTTGGAGGCCTGTAGGCCACTCCTCTCCAAATAACGACTCCATTTCCTGTCTTGAGGATGACCCACAACACCTTGGCCCCCTTGAATTCCCTGTACCTCCATTGCCTTTGTTTGTCTTAACATAAAGCACCACCTCCCTCCTTTCCTTCCTACCTTGTCCCTTCTAAACAATGTGTAGCCTGGCATGACTATTTCCCAGATATGTCTGTCAGTGCACCATGATTCAGTAATGACCATTGTATCCAGGTCTGACTCTGTCTTGATATGGTCCATGTCTGGGATCTTATTTCCCAGACTTCTAGCATTGGCATGCATGGACTTCCAGATTTTGTTAGCCCTTTTCTTGTCACTGACCCCTTTCCTTTTTCCAGCTGTTCCCCCTTCCTCTCCTTTCTATTTTGACTGCTTCTCTTCTCCCCTTTTGCTAGCCCCCTGCTACCTTGATTGTCTTAAATCTCATGACTTCCAGCTGCAGTGTCAGCATTCAAGAAAGTCCTGCTGTTCTCACAGACACAGATAACATGGGTGAATGGCTCGTCTAGCTACGCTGGGAACCCTGGATTTTGGGGGTCCCAGAAAATGTATTTCTGGCCATTAGTTTAAAAAAATCAGTCCCATTTAGCTAGGCTTAGGTGTTTGTTTTTTGAACTTACACTATTTTTACGTATTTTCCATGTTTTTTAGTTTGAGGGAAAGAAACAAGATGGTGGCTCTCATAGCACAAAAAAATTGTGCTGTGAGAAGCAAGTGCTGAGAAACTAAAGAATATTTGGTGTCTTATCAGAATGTTATCCCAAAAAAACCTAATGAGCATGCTCGGAAAAGTAGAAAACAAAACTTTAAATCCTTATAACTCTGGGACCATTTAAATTTTTTTTCACAAAACCTTCTACAGGCACTACATTAGTACAGCATACTTCCATGCTGAAAGCTTCAGAAAAAAAATCCCATTCCATGTAGGCTGCACATGAGAGCAAATTCAAATCCCATGTTGAATACAGAAACAAATTAGACTTCTACGGGAAAATTACATATGTGGGTCTCAGAAACAGCAAAAGCTGCCATCACAGAGCTTTTGCAGATTTAAATCTTGCCTGCTAGACAGCCTATGCAAAATGTTAGCTAATTTCATCAAACACTGGCAAAGCTGTTAAGGTAAACATTTAGAAGTTTAACATAAAACCTCTTGCTCAACCCTAACTATAGGGGTGCTACTGCACCCTCATAATAAGCAAACTAGTGATGAGAAATTCTTCAGTCTCTGATATACAAGAAAAGGCATACTGTAAGTGTGCATAAGTTAGAAATTCCCAGTACCAAACATCACAATATATAATGTTGTGGTTCTGAACAGTTTTCTAATTTATCCCTATTGTGTATTTGTGGTAACCACCATGTTCCAAAGAAGTGGCCATTGACCAGGAAAAGTCAATGTATGGGTGGTGGATGTTACAAATAAGAAAAAAAAAACCAGTAAAGAATAAGGAGTATGAGGCAATTTTTCTTTGTATTTCTTATAACCACCATTTAGGAACTCTGTATGATACAAGTAAAATACCAACTAATATTCACAAAGCTGTTGTCCATGCCAGTGCATTCTCTTGACAGTTACTTCATCTTCTATCATATTAACTTGCCCTGTCTATTTTTATACAGTTGGGCAGCAACAATATAAACCAAATAGATGACATCACTATCACATTGGCCTTCAATATAGTTATTTACATGAAAATAGAGTTGCTATGGAGACAGAAAAAGTTAAAGGCCAGAGCGATATTCTTCTGTTCATTGACTACAGACAGTTTAGTCAGCCATACTATAGCTGGTAGCCAGTGCTTTGACCAATGTCATTATATGTCAGCAAATATACAGTAGTATTTAGTACACTGCAGACTACCAGCAGGATATTGTCCTTTAATAAACATTGTGCTAACCTTGCTAGCCTTCTTGCTTACACAATAAATGTCAGCTATGTCTGACATATAGTGAATTTCTTAAACAGGCACATTTGCTTTTATGTATACTGACCATCTTTTGCAAAGTTAATTACTGATGCAATAATTCATTTCTATAATCTCTTTGGTTTTTGTGCATCTCTCCAAACCATAAACATATTAGTGTCAGAGGATAAGCAGGCTGCACACCTGCCTCTAAGGCTTGCAGATCAGAAGGCTGTGGGTTCAAGCCCCACACCAATAACTTGAGGTAAGATTCCAGTACTGACACTGTAGTGCAGCATGATGGGATGCAGCACTCCTGTGGTGCTATCTTTTGAATGAGATATTAAGCCAAAGTCTTGTTTGCCAGTTCTACTGGTTGCCCTGGTGGACATTATAGGTCCCATAACACTTTTCAAAAAGAATGGAGGATATTTTTATTTAGAAAACAGGTCAATAAATTGCAAAACCAAGCAAAAAAAGAAGCAATTCAAAATACCAAAATGAGAACGCAACAAAGAAACAGTTCTAAAACAAAGTACAGGCAATGGCATTACATAAATATTGAAACGTGCCTAAAAAAACTAAAACAGCTGTGCGCATGCAGTTTTTGAATTAAACTGTTGCAGTTCTCAGTAGGTCAGGCTTGACTCATGGAATTATTTTTAGTTATCTTGTTTTGGTCTCATCCATGTGCAGTTAAGGAGTGTGTTGACTGTTTCTGCCTTCTGCAACTCATTATTCATAAGTTGCAGCTGCTCCCTGTGGTGCACAGCTGAGTGCATGCATTCTTTATGGCTGCATAGCAGAGCTACATGATGTATTGCTATTACGTAGTAGAGCGAGGGGATTTTGGAAGCACATGACCTGATACCGTGTCTTTCCAGAGTGGAGTTGAAGCACATGCAGTCCTCTTTATTTACTACAGTGCTGTTCCACCTTCCCCTGTGCACCATTCCTGCTCTGTGCTCACTTCTGGTTCACTTCCAGGGTTTGGAGCTATGTGGTACCCCACCCTATAATGTTTCCCTGGTGTCTAGTGGCACCCCCTGACCTCCAATTGCCAGCCCAGTATTTCCCTAATATTTCCCTGGTGACTTGTGGCACTCTCCAATCACTAGCCTGGTATTTACATAATATTTCCCTGGTGTCTAGTGGCACCCCCTGCACTCCAATCATTTTCACTGTATTTTCACGTTTTCTTGGTGTCCAGCAGCACCACCCCCTCCAATCACCATCCCCATATTACTTTAGAAAATGTAACCTGTAATAAACAGTCCCTCAATGACTTTGTTCTGTTAACCTGTAAAAAAGAAAATGGTCCCTCGCTGATCTGACCCCTGCCACCCTGATCTCCCACTCAGCAATCACCACGCCACACCCCCCACACTCCTCACTCATCCAAACAGGTCCCAGGGTGAAGAACCACTCTCTGATCAAAGACATGTCTTGCTGCTGGAACTGTTGACTGCAACATGAGAAATTAAAGTAAGTGTGATTCGATGTATTTCAATAGGATTTTGTACTTTGAGGCATAACTTTGTCATTTTTGTATATTTTCACCCCATGTTTTCAAAATGACCTTTTTGAGACCCACCTCAAGAACAATTGTAGTGAAATTATGCAACTCAGGCCAAAAAGGCAGTTTCATGGGTACTTGGCAAAATCACCTTTCAGGTAGGATTTGAAAATTTTCACCACCATTGCTTATGAGGTGGGGTCATACGAAGGCTATGTTGAACATTTAGGGTCAAAATATCTACAGATTATGAAGTTACAGTATTAGTGTGTCATCGGGTGTGGGATTTCACAAAAACATCAGACTCAGGCAGGCAGGCAATAAGGTACATAAAAATGTTTAACATAAACGTTTATAATTTTATTGTAACAGAAAAGACTTGCACAGAATTAAAAGAAAGTTAGTGTTTAGCCATTCAATACTACTGTGAGAGCACCCTCTCACGAGGTTTTACACCTCTCTCTGTCAGCTCTCCACCGACACCCTCTCTCCATTCTACCCCTAGTGATAGGCTTTTAAAGTATTTCCAGGGTGACATCATAAACAAGGGATCCACCCACATTAAGCCACTTAACTAAATACAATAGTTATTCTTACTCTCCATAAAGGCAGTAACACAGGAAGACTCACCATAATATAAAAAATGAGTAACCAGCATACATATAAATCACATAACCAAACATAATCTTTATTATGGGTTAACAGAACTCCCTTAATGCCTAATTGCTTTGTAATCAAGTCTTTAGTCCCTCCTTTATTTCAGTGAAGTGACAAGCTCTTTTGTTTATAAAGGGACTGCAGAGGGCACTGCTCCCCTATAGTAATCAATTACTTGCAGCCTAGGAGTCAGGTAAGCTACACACAGCATGTGTATTCTCTGGCATAGCTTATACTTTTTCTTAAATTAATATATACGATGGAAATCAACAACATTAAGAATTCTTTTAACAGAAATAAAGGGGCTCCTACTACAGTTTAAGAAGACTATATTATTCTCTTCCTAGAGTTATGTTTCTTTAGCGATGGCTACCTAACATAGTGTCTGTGGGTAAAGATGCAGCATTTAAACACTGTTTTTGGTTTCCCCAGACCAACCCTGAGAGTTTAACAGTGTAGTGGTGGCTGCAATTTATCAAAACAACTGTAGCCGCCTGCTTTGTTCTGTTTACTGCGTCAGACTCCAGTGTATGCTAGCTGGGAAAGAGAGAGGGCAAAGCAAGGAGAGCAAGCACTTGGTTCCTTTATTTAACATACAAGGCTCTCCTCACTTGTAAATCAGGCTATGTTCCAAACAGGAATAGCTCATCCAGCCTTTTGGTTTAGGTATAAAACAAGTTAGTGTGAGTAAACTGTCTCTCCATTTTTAAGAGCGGCAAACTTTTCCACTCTAGAGAATTCAGTACACAGCTACCAGTTCCTGGTTGTCTATATTTCCCCAGGTCACTCGGCTTTCTTTTGTCATTCTATTGATTTAGAGACCAGAGGGGAAGCTTTAGTCTCAGAGCGTCTTTGTTTATAAACAGTCTCCCGTATAAATCAAACGATTTCTAAAATGCAAGTAAAAGTAAAATGACTCTATTCTTTCTCTGTCACTGGAGAGGTGTCTTTTATAAATGAGACACATATGAATGGAATTAATTACTGGGTATTGATTTTCAGCAGCAAGCAACAAAGTTTCATTCTTTGTCTGTCAGTATTATTCTATTTTATTTTCACCAATGTGGTTCATGAGGTGGGGTATTAAGAAAGCTATGCAGCAAATTCATCATTTTGCAGTTGTATTGGCTCTGACCAGAGTTTGTTTAATTCAACTACTGCAGTTCTCAGTGAGTTGCAGTTGACTCACTGAGATGTGTTTGTGTGTATTGTCTGCCAGTTTCTTTGACTTGTTCTGCATGTAACTGAAGAGGTTGTCCTCTTCTTCCACTTTCATAGTAGCAGTGTTCTGTTTTTATTAAGTACTACTTTTTGTAGTACAGTATAATTGCTAGGGTTGGTGTATGTATTATTGTTGTTTCACGAGCACTACGTGAAGCATCACATGCACAGGCACTACATTGTAGTAGTTTGGATTTCACACAGTAACCACTAGTGACCTGATCCATCTTATCTCAGCAACCTTGCAAACATGCTTGGACCAGCATCTGCAATTTTGACACAAAGTGATGAGGGACAGGGTGATACGGGGGGGGGTGTAGAAATCCAACAAAGTACAGCATGTCCAGGAGAGTAACTGATGGTACTGTCCTAGGGCCACCAACCCTAGAACAATTTATGCAGAACAAAGGAAGCACTCAATGGTGGTAACAAAACATAATAAAGAGTGAAGCATACAGCTGCCAATACAATCATTTTTGGTGAGGCTGGAGGACACCAACAAAGCCCCTATGCTTTGGCCATCACCTGATCTTTGTCAGGGGGCATATTAGCAGCATAAAAATACACTATAAATATATAACCATTAACGAGACACACACCACAAATAAGTGAAGTTAAATAAATTAGATTGAGATGCCCTTCTAGCATAAGAATCCAAAAGTAACCTGCCAAGCAGAACAGTGCATGAAGACTACAAAACATCATATAATCAGTCCATATATTATAGAAATGTTATCTGATGCTGAGGGGATGGCAACACAGATGATGATAGAATGGTGTATTACTCTTCCAGAACAAGTCTTTTGGTTTGGTAGCAGTGGGAGCAGGGATAGCACTGCTGGTAGTACCAACACTACTTCTACTACTACTGTTGATGTGCCAGTTGAGGTTGCCAGATCCTTTTAGTGTACCATGACCGTAGATGTGAGGTGCAAAATTATTTTCATCTACCATTCACCTGGAGGCGAGAATCAATTTTTGCAGGAAGTCGCTCACTTCATCGTCGACATGGTGTTGGAGTCCCTAAAGTTGATGGCACTGGGGGACTTTAATGCCTTGGTCGATGACGAACTCTCACAGTTTGGACAAGACTTCCTCTGACTTATGAGTTTGCTGGGCTTCACACAGGTAGTTACCTCTGAAACACATAAACACAGTCACTCTCTGGACCTGTTTTTTCTCCTGGGGTTGGAGACCTCCAACTTGGTGGTGGGGCCAGTTGGATGATCTGACACCACATCATAAGGTTCAATTTCATGGCTCCCCCTATAGACTTGCCCCTGTGAAGATTGTCTGATATCACCCTTTGTGGGATCTGACCCCTGAAGGCCTCCTGGCAGTACTGGACATATCAGGAATCCTGGATGCAAGTGAGGGTCCAGAGAACCTTCTTCTAGCTTATAATCAAGCAGTGGTGGGGGCTCTGGATGCCCTTGCTCTTTTCTGTGTTCACCCACTCATTCTTTGCCCTCAGGCCCCTTGGTTTGATGGGCCCTTGAGGGAGTTGAAGCAAGTGGGTCGAAGGTTAGAGCGTGCGTGGCATAAGTCCGGCCTGGATACCAACAGACTTAGAATGATAGAGCATTATAGGGACTATCAGTCAACAATCTCCTGTAAGAAGGCAGGGTTCCTATCCAGGGAGATTGATGCAGTTCAGAACCAACCAGCACAGCTGTTCTGAACAGTAGACAGACTGTGCAATCCAGCCTGTCTACGGGTCCAGAAAGCCTTTTCACAACTTGAGTGCAATGAGTTTGCTCACTTCTTTGCTGATAAGATTGCCAACATCAAGTCGGAGATTCACCTGTAGCTCTCTATGAGAACTACTGGTGGTCAGAGAGGAGTCACAATTCCTCTGTTTTGTTGGGTTGAGTTTGACCGGCCGGCGATCATGGATATCATGTGGCTTCTCTGGAGTATGCGACCAACAAGCTGTAGTTCAGACCCGGGCCCCATCCACTTCTTAATGGGGTGTGTGGATGCAATTGGCCCAGTCTTGACAGAGTTAATCTGGTGCTCGCTAGAGTCAAGGGAGTTTCCCACCTCCTTGAAGGAGGCTGTGGTAACCCCCTTCTCAAGAAACCATCCCTTGACCCAGATTCCCCTGCAAACTACAGAACAATCTCTAACCTTCTCTTTATAGGGAAGATTATTAAGAAAGTTGTGCTACAACTGGAGAACCATCTTACCATCCATGCTATCAATGATCCACTCCAATCTGGTTTCTGTAAGAGACATAGTACTGAGACCGCTCTGGTTAGGGTACTCAATGATCTCCTGATGGTTAGAAATCAGAAGTTTCACTCCATCTTGGTCCTTTTGGATCTCTCTTCAGCTTTTAACAGTGTGGACCATGTGGTGCTGCTTGATTGCCTGTGGTACATCTGCGGTCTGTCTGGTACAGTCCTCAGATGGTTTCGTTCTTTCCTCTCTGGCAGGTTACAGAAAGTAGTTTTGGGAATTTATTCCTTTGACTCTTTCTCCCTGCTGTGTGGGTCCCACTGGGTTCAGTGCTGTCTCCCATGTTGTTCATGGTGTACATGCTCCCATTAGGAGACATTGTGAGATGATATGGGCTGAGTTTTCACTGCTATGCAGATGATTCTCAGCTGTACCTGTCTTTTGTACCTGACCAGAATAGTGCGCTCTCAGTTTTTTCCAACTGTCTCATAGAAATCCAAGACTGGATGAATTCCAGCTGCTTAAAGCTGAACCTTGGCAAGACAGAGGTGTTACTGGTGGAGCCGGGTCATCGGATAGAGAGGTTGGCTGCTGGACAGCCTGCTGGGCTGTGGCTTGGGGGCTTCCAGCTGCTAACCTCTGACCGGGTGCAGAATCTGGGGGTGGTTTTTGATGATGGGCTGACATTTCATTCTCAGGTTTCAGCCATTGTCAAATCCTTACCAACTGAGGAACGTCACCCGGATTGATCACCTTGTTCCATCTGGTGATCTTCCAAATTTGGTCCACACTTTTGTGACTTTGTGCCTTGATTACTGTAACTCCCTTTACCTGAGACTTCCTGGTGTAGATATCTGCTGCCTGCAGCTGGTTCAGAATGCTGCATCCAGGCTACTGTCTGGATCTTCTTGATCCAGCCATATTACCCCCTGTGCTGTGCACTCTGCACTGGCTGCCTGTTCAGTGGTGGATCACCTTTAAAGTCAGTTTATTGACTTACAAAGCCCTACACGGTTTGGAGCAAAGTTACCTGCAAGAGCTTTTGCATCCCTACTGCCCCTCTGACTGCTCTGCTCAACCAACAAGAGATTGCAAGAGATTCCCAGGGTGCGTTTGAAGTCTTCTGGAGCATGGGATTTTGTCTTTGCTGCCCCTACCCTGTGGAATTCTCTATCTCATTGGATATGACAGTGCCTGACTGTGGAGCGCTTCAAGACTGCTCTTAAAACACATCTTTTCCAGCTGGCCTTTCCTGATTTTTAACATGGTATTTAGATATGGTACTTGGAAGCATATATTTTTTTATTAGTTTTAGAGTGTTTTAAATTGTTTTAGTGAATTTTTGCAGCTGTACAGTGCTTTGCAATTCATGAATTGTGCTTTATAAATAAAATTTGATTGGCTGATAGAGTGATACTACTAGTGTCATCACCTGTTCCTTCCAGACGTTCACTGTCACATCCTTCTATGCCAGTAGTAGGAGAATGTCAGAGCTTATGCACCCAGTACAAGAAGCAGCAGCCACCAGCACCAGTGTTACAACAGCTAGCACTACAGCTGCTACCTACCCAGCCAGTGTTCTTCCCACCACCATCTGTGCCATTCTTGCAGCAGCCACCCTTTCTACTGTCACCACTACTGCATCAACTGTGACAGCTGTTCCTAGGCTTAGGCCACAGTGTCTATTGCTCCTGTGACTGTAACCATGTGGCCTGTGACTATGACCACCCTGGTGTGTTGATCAAGGGCACTGTTTCATATATTGTTTTCACAGTGCAATGTAAGTGGGGCAGTGTGGTGGTGTGTGGTGTGGTGTGGTGTGGTGTGGTGTGGTGTGAGGTGCTGGGGTGTGGTTGGGTGGATGGAGGGTGCCACAAGTAGTTTGTGTTGTGTAAATAACAGCCCTAAGTTTGTCAGTGGTTGTTGAAGTATCATTGAGGTGTATATGGTACACCAGTTTCAAAGGGGCGGGGTAATGGTGTTATTTTAGTGCTTTTCAAGCTATCCTTTAAAGATACCTTTCCAGGCTGAATGCCAAATAGCAAATACCTGAATAACTGGGACCCAAATACTGAATATTTGGGAGAAGGTATTCACACAGCCTTACTGCTTACTGCATCCAAGTAATCGTTTTGCAAAATAATGAAAACCTCCTTCTGTGTAAAGACTTATATTCCCTCTCCTAAATAGCAAGACATTGCTGGGGACCAGCTCTATCACACTGAACAAAGTTATGCTTTTGTTGAAGGTTAAATTGGCATCTGTTCTGTCACAAACAAGATTTAAAACAGGCGAATATTATATACAATATACTAACATGCCATGTAAACCAGACAATATGGAGTTTGCCTAGGACCAGAGTGTTAAACTTTATGGATCAAAACACAAGAGCTTTCTAGTAGCATGCAATCCCTGTCCAAAATCCATGTATACCTAAGGTCAAACAACAAATTATTCATTGTCTTCTCCTGGCCAAGATAACTGGGCTGGACATACAAAAGTTCCTGAATACTCTTGTGTTTGTGGTTGACCTTAATATTATGCCTACCATGCACAATCAACCATGTAACATCCCACAATTTCAAGAGTGGGGGTCTATTAACTGCCCAGTTATAAATGTGTGAATCCTCATGATAAGTCAAAAACAAGGTCTGTTTTGTAAGCAGTATCTATGGCAATCCCATTCTGGGTAACAAAGGTAGTAGATTAGGGTCATAATGTGGAATTACTCTACCTCGATTTGAGCAAGGTTTTTGACTCTGTGCCATAAAGAAGATTGCTGAAGAAGGTGGAGGACCTGGGTGCAGCTAGAGCATAATTAGATCAGTAGGAAACTGAATGAAGGAGAGACAGAAGAGTGCAGAGGTAAATGGGTCAAATTGGAAGAGAGAGAGAGCCATGAGTTTGGTGTGGCAGGGATCTGTCCTGGGTCTATCCTCTTTAATATGTACATCAGTGACATTGGAGGGGCAACTAGGACAAACTGTGTCTCTTCACAGATGGCAAAAAGTGCTATGGTAGTGTAGATAATGGCAATGGGATCAGGGAGATGCAGAGGGATTTGCAAAGGCTACAGGTATGGTCTAAGGTTTGGCAGTTGAAATTCAATGCCAAAAAATGCAAGCGTAGGCACCTAGGGGAAACCATCAGGACAGAGTACTGGATGGGATTGTAGGGGTTAAACTGAGCACTACAGCAGAGGAAAGGGAGCTGGGAGTCATTTTTAGTGACTCCATCAAACAATCAAGCCAATGTAATAAGGCCTATAGAAAGGCCAGTAAGATGCTGAGATGTTCTGTATCAGATGGGGTATTGACAACAAACAAAAGGAGGTACTACTACCGCTATATAGGTCACTGCTGAGGTCAAACATGGAATACTGTGGTCAGTTCTGAAGTCTTCACCTAAGGAAGGACAGGGACAGACTGGAGACAGTGCAATGTAGGATGACTGAGATGATTCTGGGGCAACAGGGCAGATTGTACGAAGGTCTTCACAAGGCACTGAACATTTACTCACTGGAGACCAAAGGAGAGAGGAGGGATATGATACAGACCTTCATGTTTCTGAAGGAAATGAACATGGTGAACTGCAAACTATTTTCACAGAGGTACAGATTCAAAATCCCGAGGTCATGAGTGCAAACTAGTGGGGGCCGGGGGGTTAAGGGAGATGTGAGGAAGTTCTGTTTTATGGAAAGGATGGTGGAGCCATTGAACAGTCTGCTAGCAGATGTGGTGGGTGCCAAGGCCATAAATAGTTTAAGGCATGGTTGAGGCACAGTGAAGGGTTTGGTGACTGCTCAGCCAATAGCAGTGGGGGGGGGAGAGGGAGGTGTACCAGGAGGGATAAAACCCTATACAGGCAATGGGTTCAGGGGCAGATAGTAAACTCCAGACAGACTAGATGGACCTTTGTTTTTTTTTCTGTCATCATTGTCTATGTTTCTATGTTTCATATAAATGTTTCCTTGAAAGGGAAGAAAATTTGTTGACAAGATAAACCCTGTGTCCTGATTTTCTTAAATCATTCATGTACAAAAAGGGGAAGGAAAGGTAGTCTAATAGCGTTAAATTTTTTCTTTTCCCAGAGACTGAAAGAGAGGGAGCATGTCGACCTCATCCCGGCTACTTACTGGGCAGGGGAATTCACAACCAGGGCCCAGATATTGTAGTAACGAAAGAGGCTAAAAAATGTAAGGGAATTCACACTTTTATCCCCTTCTTTACTAGGTCTGGAAGTAAGATATAAGGAAGATTTCTTTTGATTGGATTAGGACAACTTCCCCCATTGGAGACAGAAAAAAAACACTGAAAAGTCTGATTTCTGTGGATGTCAGGAGAGGGGCCAAGCTTTCATACATGAGAATGGGTAACAAAAATGTTTAATCATGAATATTCTTATCTATTTTAGACTTGGGCCATAATTTCCATCTGTTCCCAATCTCATTAGCTAGATCCAGCTTATTTGATCACTTCAGACAAGCTTAGTCTCCCCTCCTGAATGTAATGCCTAAAATAGACATACCCTCATCCATTAATTTTATACCTGCAATTTCATTATTCACCAGGGCCTAGTTGGTACCAAGGTACATTCCCCTGCTGTTGCCCAGGTTGACCTTGGAGCCTTATAATAAATCTCTGCTGAGTTTTGTAATAACTCCATGGCAGATTCTACAGCTCTTTCATCTGGCACCATCAGACACACACATCATCTGCATAAGCCACCACATTAGTAGGGAGAGAACCACTAGGCATAGTAATTGATCTACCTCACTATGAGAGGTAAACCTTTTGAGAATGGGATCTATGCAAAACACATATAAAGTGAAGCTCCAAGGGCAGCCTTGGCAGACCCCTGTCATAACCCTACAGGAAATACCTAGATGTCCATTGACCATGGGATTGGCATTATCGTATTGAAATTTTGAAAGGTCAGTAAATATATCATGAACACCATATAATTCTAGGACCTTCCACATACTGTATATGTGATACCATGTTGAAGGCCTTCTCCTGGTCCAAGGATAGGAGAAAGCCTCCAGTACCCCATAGTTTCTTCCACAATGGTTTCTCTAAGCAGCAGCAAAGTATCCTTTATTTTCCTACCTGAAATAGAGCGAGTCAGACACAATGGGATTACACGTGACACAGCTTGTATTCATTATTTTCCCATATCTTTGTCACAGTTTTGACATCACAATTCAGTAAACTTGTTGGGTGCCAATTTGGTTCTATGTGATACGGGTGACTGAAAAACAGCTAGGCTGAAATGGGCTAAGGCAAAATAGCATGGCCACATAGGAGGAGGGGTACAACATAGCTGTTGCTGAAACGCTGACAACAATATCACAGTGGCTTTCTGCAGGGTGCTTCACACCTCCCTTACTATCATAACCAAGTCCAAGGGAGAAGCAACTCAGGTAGGAGGAAAAGCCGTAGGTCACCATTTCCAGGACCTCGATCACTGTACTGTGCCAATCGTTCTTTGTGTCCACACTGTTTTCCTTCACCCTTCTTGGCCTCGCTTTTTATGCGATTGCCTTAATCATGGGATACTACCGATTTAGATCGTTTTTGTGGAGAAAAAGGTCATTCATCAATGGCCAACCTGAATTTTTATTTGAAAGGAGGCTATTACATTCTTTGGGGGGGAGGGGCAACTGTTTAAGGCCCACTAGGCACAATTCCTGTTTTCTGAGATGATCTGAGAGCACTGGGGAGGTTAAGTGTGCTCATGGTCACTCATTATGCAGGAGGAGGTTGTTAGAATCAAACCCAGATCTGCTGGATGTACCAAGCTCTTTCAAAAGCTTATTGCTCTAACCTCTAGTCTATACTACTAGCACCAATATACTTACCTAAGATGGGAGATAAAATGTCAGAAACTGATTTATAGAATTCCCCTGGTAAATCATCCCTACCTGATGCAGTATCTGAATTTAGAAAAGAAATAGCAGACTGAACTCCTTCTAATGATATTTGTTCAAGGAGCTTTTCAACTATGCTATATCCTGGAGGAGTGTCTAAGTCAGATGAAAAGGTATTGCGTTATCAATAGTCTTGGCTTCTGAGCCAAAGGTATGCAAAGCATATTTACTTATAGACAGCACTAAGTCCTGATTGGACCTGCATGACTTTCCACTGTCATCTATCAACTCTTTGATGATTTTATTGTCCACCCTATTTTTACAGTCATCAAATGGGTTGAACTGTTGCCTCTTCCTTTGAGTTCTGAACCTTTGTTCCTGGACAACAGACTGTAGTCTATTATACTGCAAACTACACATTTCAGACTTTATTTTCTGAATTTGTCCAGGGTAATCCATGTGGTTGGATTTTGACTACGTGTGTGCAGGCACCATATAGTATTTCCTAAATACCACAAATAGTAGGACTCCTGAATATTCAAAAGCCCCTATCAAATAGTGAACTATTTGTATTTGGGAACTACTATCATTCCCAAATGAATAATAAAAAAAATTACACAAACATCCTTCCCCAGCCTTGTTTATCTTACTTTCTCATCCTACTTTCTCACCCAGAATAATACACATCTATCATATGATATCATATCATACTTTGTTTATAAAAAAGCGCCTTTCCAAAGATCAAAGCACTTGTACATAGTTTATCGTACAAACATAACAATAATTAAAATCAGATCACAGCAAATCAGTACATCAATAAATTCATAAAAACTGTAGCTTGATAAATATCAGATCCAGACTAAAAAGAATCTGGATACGCCAGGCTAAACAAATATATTTTCAGTGCTGTTTTAAAGCTCTGGATGGTCAGGCACTGTCTCCTTCCCCCCACCTATTTTATGTACCCCTCATTCACCCTCCTCTCGGCACCCACATAATATTGTTACATATGATTTTTCTTCCCACGGCGGATGTCTGGCACAACCCGCCCACCTTCACAGCCAGCTGTTGTGCTGCAGAACAAAAAGAGCTTATTTGTGCTATGCAAAAATGTTCTGGCAAGTCACCCCCATACTTCCACCCTGGAAGCACCCTTATATTACCCCCTCCCCAGCCCAGGAAAAGGGTGTTTATCTAGTTTGTTTGTTTTTTAATAGAAGTGACAGCTCCCAGATATCACTATCTAGGGTGTGGGAGCTGGTTTCCAATGCCAAAAAGTGCAAAGTCATACACCTGGTGTTGAGAAACCCAGCAGGCATGCATAAGTTGAGGAGGAGGTACTTACAATCACCATGCAAGAGCAACCTTGGGGTAATCATATCTGATGATCTCAAGGTAGCAGAGCAGTGTGACAAGGCAGTAGGTAAGGCTAGCCAGGTGCTGAGCTGCATAGAGAGGGGGATTTCTAGCCAGAGAAGGGAGGTAGTGTTGTCACTGTATCGCTCACTGGTGAGACCCCACCTGGAGAGTTGCATCCAGTTCTGGAGGCTGCACCTCCACAAGGACATTGACATGGTGGAAGTAGTCTAGATAAGGGCTACCAAAATAGTGCTAGGATTGCACAAGAAACCATATGAAGAGAGGCTGCTAGAGCCCAACACGTGCTCCCTGGAAGACAGGACAGCGAGAGAGGACATGACAGTGACCCATAAGTACCTCATGGGGGTGAACAAAGTGCAGGAGAGACATGTTTTAAGAGGAGGGGCAACAGAACAAGGAGGCATGATATGAAGCTTAAGGGTGGAGTTCAAGAGGGATGTGAGGAAATACGTCTTCACAGAAAGGATGGTAGACGCCTTAAACAGCCTGCCAGTAGAGAAAGTGAACGCAAAGTCAATGTAAAGCTTCAAGCATGCGTGGGATAGGTAAAATAGCTAGAGAAAAAGTAGCACAAGGGACACTTGTTACCGAAAAGGGTCTGTTATGTAGTAATAGGCATGGAAATTAGGGCAGACTAGATGGGCCTACCAGCACTTTTCTGCTGCTACATTCTATGTTTCTTTGTTTCTATATCCAAATAATGAATGCCCAAATATTTTGGCTACTGAATACTAAATATTAGGTCAAATATTCAGGAAAAGATAATCACACACCTCTAATTCTTACAAAGAAAAAAGTCTTTGAAACTGGTGTCTGAGTTCTAAGTATTAATTCATTTAGCATGATCTAATTTGTGTGTGCTTTTTTAAAAAAGATATGACCTCTAGTTTGCATGCTTCTCACCATGTAGACTCAGTGTCACATCCAGGAATGTGGTGCTCTTAGTACATCATCACATTAATTCCAGAAAACCGGGTGCTCAAAACAAGAATTAATTTACCATACGCTGGTTTCTAGGCATTGTTCCAGCCAGTGGCATTCTTGCATTGTATTTTCCCCCCAAACATTTTTTCTTATTTTCATTTTTAGAACACTTACCACACTGTGGCAGGCAGAGTAACAAGAACCTGGACTGTCCAAACCAAGGACCTGATAGTTGTAAGAAGGTCAGATACTGGTTTTAAAATTCAAATGTTGCACTTTATCAGGCACACTGTCACTTGAAATTGTCACATTAAAGGAGTACAGTTTCAGCATTTCTGGGACTCTTGAGAAAGCTCAAGGCAAAACTGGTCAGGCCCTCAGTTTGGACAGTCTGGGTTATTGCTACTACCCCTGCCACTGCCTGATAAAATTTGTTATACTTTCTTTGTATGTCAGCTTTTCAATATACTGCACTATAGCTCTCTAATAATGTAAGTGCACAGATCTTTTCTACTGTCTGGTGCCAGTTTCATTTGTTTGTTTCTGGTCACCATATTACCTGGTGCAGGCTAGCTACATGGCGTGACTCTGTTTTATATTTTTTCAAAGCAACTGATGCAGTGAAACATAAAATTGTTTTATCTTACAATGCAGGATCCTGAAATTATCCTGTACAGTTCTACCTTTCACTTTACTAATATAAGTTACAATCTTTTTAATTAACAATTTTCTAAATATATATACACAATTATTTTGCTAACTTTTATTTCTGTAGTACATTCAGTGGGGCACTTTGCATGAAGCAGGTGGTGGTACATGGAAGTAATGCATAATCTGCCCATGTAACTGCGCAACTGTGGACAGGTGCACACATGCTGGTATTCACAATCAGCGCCCACCTGTCCATGGCTCCCCCCGGCATGCAGGACTCCACTGGGTGGCCAGGGGTGGAGATGTGGACCCAGGCAGTCATCTAATGGGATGCCATTCCTGGGTCCCAGAGTGGATCCCCTTATGCATTCCGGCATGGGTCCGGGTGGGGGCACACGGACCCATGTGGCATGGACCAGACATCTGGTGTATCAGCCCTTGCTACCCAGTGCCTTCCTTCCACACTGCAGGACCCCTGGCAGGTATGTCATGACCAGCTGATGAGGCAACACAACCTGAACCCTCCATGCCCTGTCCTGATGGATCCCCCCCATGTGCCCCACATGCATGCCCTGCATGGGACAGACCTGTAGGCACACCAACTACCCCTGATCCTGGTGCTGCCAGTGGTAGTGGAGCACCCTCCCATCCCTCATACCCACCAGATTGACTGCCCCAGCCCTCACCTGCTGCCTACTGGGTGGGGGGTGGCATGGAGGGTCTGCATCTGGTCCCCCATGACCAGCAAGGTACATCCATTAGAGAACACACTGGGTTATGGCAGGGTCCCCACTGCCATAACCTGCACCCATCTCCACACCCTTGCAGCCAGCACTATGCAGTTTAGTGAATACTGTGTAGTCTGGCTCACCCCCGGAATGCCCCCAGTGCATTGCAGTCTGTGCAGCTGGGGCAGTAGCCATGTACCTGCCTTGCACCCCATTCATGAATGCCATTTGGGGTCTATGGGACACCGCTCAGTGGCATTCAAGCATATCGATGCCAATGCACCCGGTTTACACAGTGCATTGGCATTGTGAATAGCATCCAATTTGTTTAAGAATACATTTATATGAAGGTTTCTTTTAAGCAAAGTATTTTAGTAAAACAGAAAATGTGGTTTATATTTGGAATGGTGTGGCAAAATTGCAGCAATTTCCTTCCACATGGAGACTGTTTTATCTGTGGGTTCTGAGAAATGTATTAGTAATTTTCTAATGGAAAGACCTTCTAATAATGTTAATGAGCTTCTAAAAATTTGAATTGCCACTTTTTAAAATTAAAGTCTGGGAGAGTGTGATTATTACAATTCTCAAGAATTGTCCATTCGGTGGTTATGTTTGCTATTGCCATAATAATCTGGCAGTTGGAATTTAAATGTAGTGCTTAGAAATCATTACACATGAAAATTCAAAACTCCAATTAGTATTATCTTTAAAATGTATTGAATCTTGAGTCATGTTGTTTCCTACCATTTATATATGTATGGGTAGTTCCACAGGAGATGTACCAAGTTCCACGTTTGGTTGCAGTTACAGTATGCCAGCATTTCATGACCATTCTATATCTCATTCTAAAAAGTCTTATTGGTGTCATATATGCAATAGATAATATTTTATTATGTATATTTTTATTTTTGGCATATTGATGCAGTTTATTGGCTGTTATAGGAAAGCATAAGTCAGTATTGTTTATTTCTTGATTCCATTTACCTGTAATTTTTTTCCTCTATGTATAGTAAGTATTTTGGTTAATTCTTTATTAATATTTTTCTGGTAGCTTTTTTGTTTGTTTGTTTGTTTGTTTGTTTGTTTGTTTGTTTGTTTTATATAGCTACGTTGGTGTATTTTGAATGTTTTCTTGTCATATTTTGCCAGTCAGGAACAAGACTATTGTCCATAAATTTCATATAGTTTGTATATAGAGATAGGACTGATTAATATAATTATCAGCTTAATCTCAAATATTTATTGTTTTCTTGTATTCCTAGTTGGGTATATAGAATACCAACTGTTATAAGATGGTGCAAACATTTAATTTGACATAATGTTATTTGTTAATTCATTTTCTCATTGTTTCATCCCCAAATCTTTTGATTTTGGATCATATTTCCATAACAATGTATGGAAGACAAGAATCTTTTTTTATAACTATTTTTAACAGCATTTGTAATTTCTACAAAGACAAAGTGTTTTTTTGATGAGATAGTGAATGGAGGGAATGGTAGTCTAGTTAATGCTTGTGATATATTTGTTTTAGCAATATGAATTGTAACAGAGCTTTTTGAGATCTTACTATCTGAAGCCCATCTTTAAGCAATCACTACTCTAGTAGCATAATGATAAATGTCCAGATCAAAACATCCCATTTCTACATTTTGCCTTAAAGTACTAAGGATCTTTCATGGGATCCTAGGGCTGCTCCCTCTGGAAATGTTTTTTTTTTTTGAAAATGTTACAAATTGTCCTTAGAGCTCTTTCTTCAACCTTACCTAACACAGCTTGAAAACAGTAAATCAAATGTGAAATGATTATCTTGATGGTATCTATTCATCCACATAAAGACAATGATATTGACTGCCAAGGATCAAGAAGATTTGAAATGTTTGATTGGTTGGTTTTCATATTTAATTCAATGATTCATTGTATGTCCAGAGTTAACTGTATTGTTAAATGTTTACTTGAACTTTCTAGTGTCATGGGTTGAAATGTCTGTTTTGTTTGCTCTGCAAGATCTTTAAGTGGTTGAAATATAGCTTTTATTATACTAAGATTATATCCAGAAAGACTAGAACAGTTTTGAATTTCTTTATTGAGTGTTCAAATATGTGTTGCACCACACACTAATTAATTATTATGTATGATATATTAAGGTTATTAAGAACAATTAAAAGATCATTGGCATACGTGTTTAAGACATAGGAAGGTGAAGGTAAATGGAATTCACTCCAAGGAAAAATGGATGACCAGTGGGGTACCTCAGGGATAAATGCTGGGACCAGTACTCTTTACTGTCTTTATATGTGACATTGTAGAGGAGCTGGAAGGGAAGGTCTGCCTCTTTGTGGATGACACCAAAATCTCTAATAGGGTGGACACTCCAGGGGAGGGGAGAGTGGGCAGGATGAGCAGAGACCTGAGAAAACTAAAAGGAATGCTAAAGGGTATGGTAGTTGGGTTTCAGTTAGAGATGGGTGGGTATTAAAATACCTGACCCTCAAAATTACCTTAGAGTACCTCTAAAGTACCCTAAAGATACCCAGATGAAGGCTGAGTAGTTGGGTCAGGTCAGGTAGTTACTACCCGACCCATTCTACTACCCAGTTACATAACCTTAACCATAACAAAAATCATGTGAAAGACTGCTTTTGTGGACTATTACACAGTTTGCTAGGTGCCCAGAGCCATTATACCCATGGGGGACATTGCTTAGGTAGGTAGAAGAGGCACAGCTGCTCTTAGTGAGCTTGCAACTGTTTCCAAAATGTATACCCCCTGCAGGCATTGCTCAGGCAGGTATGAGAGGTTCAGCTGCTCATAGTGAGTCTGCTGCTGTGACCAAAAATTATACCCATGGTGGGCATTGCTGAGGCAGGTATAAGCAGTGCAGCAGCTTTTAGTGAGCCTGCTGCTGTTTCCACAAATTATACCCATGGCAGGCATTGATGAGGTATGTAGGAGAGGTATAGCTGCTCATAGCGAGCCTGCTGCTGTTTCCAAAAATTATACTTATGGCAGGCATTGCTGAGGTAGGTACACGAGGTGCTGCTGCTCTGATTGAGCATGCTGCTATTTCCAAAAATTATACCCATGGTGGGCATCAAAGTTACAAAATATAAAACTGATGACTGACAAAAGAAAACTAATAGTAGTGTGGCACATGTGGCGGGCATGGTGGCAGTGGTGATGGTTCTATTCATTTCATACACAGCCTAGTCATGATATTCAGTATCACTGTTTGCAGGCTGTTGTTTATGTTCAGGGTCAGAATCACATAATTCAGTGTTTGGGACAACTGGGAAATTGTCAGCATTCATTTTGAGAAATGTAAGCAATGTCCAATTTACTGGACTTAGTACTCTTCTGTAGTCAGTGACTATTCCTCCAGCTACACTAAACATGCCTTCAGAATATGTGCTTGAAGGTAGACAACTGAGGTACATTATTGCAAGATTTGCCAGATCTGGCCATGTTGTTCTTTTTTATTTCCATTAGAGTAATGTATCTTCCTTGAGACCAATCACAGTATGGTCTACAAAATACTCCAGGATCATTGTGTTGTGTGAGATGGTTACCAGTCTGGCAGATGAACCAGCTGCATTTTTTTAGAGGGTACTAGTCCATGTTGTTGCAGTCAACTCAAAAGTGATTTACCTTTTAGATCCTGAAGATAGGTTGCCCGAGAAGTAGCTGTAGATGTCCTTTCCCTCGTTGATGACTCTGAAGATTGTGAAGAATTGATAGATGTGCTATTGTCTATGCCAGAAGCTCACTCTGATGGTTTTACAGGGTTTGACTGCTGTACATCAGTTAATGGTGTTGGTGTGGCAATGTCACATTTGGTTAGCAGACGATCTCTCCAATATGCAATGACCTCTCCTGCAGGAATGGCTTCACTGTTCCACTTAAAGAGAGGATCTAGCAATGTAACCAACACATAGGTGTCATTCTTAAACATGGCATTCATTCTCTGATCAGTCAACAGTCTGAGACTCAAGTCATCTGTCAGCATAACAGCGATGATGTCTCCTTTTAACTGAAAGCCACTTTTTTATGTCATCAAGGAAAATTTGAAGAAATGATATTTGATGACCAATTTGACTCAGAGTTGCACTGTCTTCACTGAAATCATGTGTGGCAGCCTTAAACAGCTCCAGTAAGGTGACCAAAGATTCAAGTAGAGTCCGGCTGCTGGAACTGAGCATGAAGTCTACTTTACCTATTTGATTCTGCTTGGTGTAGTCATGTACAGCTTTATTTTTGTTCAAGAAGTCTTTCCAACATGTAAAATGTTGAATTCCAGCAGGTTTGAACTTTCTGCTTTAATGTATGCAACGGTAACTTGTTTGACCTCTTTTTTTAGCCCCTTCTGGTTTTTTGTGCTTTCACATGGTGGCTGAAATACCTACATATTTTCCTAGCAAGGCCTAACAGGTTTTCAACATTTCTGTTTCCATATAAGAAACTATGGATGAGAAGATTTTAACAATGCACAAACCAGGATATGTGTTGGTAGTTGCCATCTCTACCAGCTTTGACATGTTGTCACCATTATCTGACACTATAAAACCTAGAGATAAGGAATACGGAGTAAGCCATTTCTGGAATGGATTTTGTAGTTCCTGCAAAATATTCACAGCAGTGTAGTTTTCCTCAGAAGTGATGACACATAATACAGCCTGTTTCCTACTGCTTACGGTAGAGCAGTGATTATTACTTTCTGACTGAAAACATGCCCAAATGAGCTGTAACAGTCATGCAGTCAATGGTTTGGCTGCTGAAACATATATCTGGTTATGTGAACCTACCTCACCTCAAAGAGTTTCAACTGTTTAATGACTGCAGTATACAACTGTGGAACAGCCTTTTTAAGAAATATGTTGAACAGGCAAGTGGTGTACCATGGTTCAACCCAGTTTTGAGCAACAGAATCAAAAGGCAGTTGACAATTGGCCAACAGTTCTGCAATGGCTTTATTTAACAGCTGACATGATGGATGCTTGCAGGTAAATTTTGATGTTCACGCAGAACTTTCTTGTAGGGTTAGTTGATGAGAATCATGAAATATTTTTTTTTATTTGGGGGGTTGTATTTTTCATACCTTTTTCATATGAAGTACTACTTTGGAATTCTGCAGTACTTGATGGTGTCAGAAGAAAACAATCTGTTTGTCTGGGAAGACTGTAAGGACACATCAAGTTATTCAGTGTCAGTCCCTGCTTCCAGTTCATTGTCACTATGGTCACTGCCACCACTATCTTCACTACTGCCCATACAAACCACACTGCCCCTTGCCCTGCCCCACTCAATTGGGTGCTTTGCCTTTGCATGTCAAGTTCAAGTTTTCAGTTTATTGATCGGTCATAGACCTTAACAAATACAGTCACAGCAATAAAATATCAAATTACTTAATAGTCATATAATTACTTTCTAACACTTTTCTTTCAGATCTATACTTTAAATGGAAATACAGCTTTTGCTAAAATTGATTTATAAAGGAAAACAATGCAGCATACATCATCCAGTAATACAATATCACATCAAGACAGATATGTGACCTATATGCAAACAATAATTTATTGGTACAGATAAATGTTTGCTAAGTATAACCTGCATTTACAGATAAGTCATTTACTATGCTTTAATCATATTAAAGAAATAGCCCTTCAAATAGCCCACAACCCTAAGTATTATTTGATTATTTTGAACTGTAAACATTATATATAATAAAGTGTCCATATATATGGATTGAATTGAATCCCACATAGGCTGTAGCCAATACATTCTGGAGTTATTATACCACTGACATGTAGACATAACATGGTAAAGGTTTTCTGGGTCTGAATTTTTACAGTCACAGTATCTAGTTGTTCTTTCAGCTTTTTTTTTAAGTATCCTAGCCTTTAATATCTTGCTCTGAAAAAATTCCAAGCAGTATTTAGTGTATAGTTTACAGAAAGTATGGTCTGTTAGTACATCTAAATAGTACCTGTATTCATGTCTAATGTCTTGTACTCTCCATGGTGAGATTCTTAATTGAGATTTTTTTTTCTAAATTTCTGCCATTATAGACATTAATGATTTTGTTACATAGTTGTTATATTTTAGGCTAATTTGTATCCCCTTGTTTACATATCTTTTTAAGAACTCCAAACCATATGTACTAAAATAGCCATTTGTATTTTTAGCCAGTTTCATTGCACCTTTGCATGTCATATCATTATTGATAATCCAAAATGTCCCATTTTGCCACATGACTGATGCTCATTTTGCACAGACTGCATACAACTCAAGGGTTGTCTGCCGTGTCAATATAAAATAAATTTCACACTAAAGATTTACCTTTTATGCTTTATACCATGGTGCCTGGCACTATTTCTTGTACAGTCAAGAGACCTTTAAGAACCTCTACACAGCCATTTCCTGATTGACATGAATTGTTCTCATTCATGCTCATCTTCTTATTCTTATGCTTACCTATTTTTTTCTGCACTTGTGTCTCATGCCTTACAGCGGCATCCTCTCCTTCCCCCTCATCAAAACTACAGACCTCATTGCCACAAGATTCAGAAGAACTGGAAGTGCTGTCATCATCATGTGGAACATACTATAGACTTGGTGATCTCATTCCCAGTAGAGGTGTGCAGAAAAAAAAGCTCCGCTGGTGGACGTTCTGCGAAAGTCAGACTTTTGCTTACACGAAACTTCAGAAAATATTTTCCATAATTTCTCAGAAGTTCTGCCATGTAACTGCATATTTTGTTGGCATTCATTGCAGAGTTTTATATTAATTTGGGGATTAAAAAAACACAGTCCAGATTTCCCATTTTTCATAATGTCAGTGTTATCTTCTTCTGCCACACTCACATGCAATTTTTTTCACATGTCATTCATTGAAGTTCACTTGATTCTAAGTAGTAAAATATTTACAGGAAATCTGTGTTCTTAGTGATGGTTTCCACATTTATGTGTTTTTCTGTGTTTACGTATGTCCACATTTAAATAATTCCTCTAGAGTCATGGAACCTTTCTTCAGTACTTTTGAAAAAATTCACGGATTGGCCTGCAGAAGTCACACATATCCTGTTTGGCATGCAGTTTGAGAGAGAGAGTTGAGAGAGACAGAGAAAAAGACAGTGTTAAAAGAAACTGGAAAGAAGATACCAGATTATTAGTCAACTTTCTGGACAGACCACCAGGCAGGCTAGTGATAGTGTGTCCTGGGGAGGTGATTGCTGGGGCAGTGGGAGTTAGAGAAATTCAGGAAGTCACTCAAGCAAATACATTCTGTTGTTTAATAGTTTTTAAAGCAATATTGAGTGAATGTTTTTGGTGGGTGGAATGTTCACTGACACCAGTATTGGCAGTGGTCATGAGCCAGGAAGAGGAGGCAGGCCAGCTGCATGGTGATGATCAGCAGGGGAAGCAGAAGCAGATTGTGGAGCCAGTGGAGATGGGACAGCAGCTTGAGGGGAATGTGGTAGCACTGGTAGCCTAGCAGCAGCAGCAGAGTAAAGAGGAACAGGCTGCCACCTCCTCTGGCAGCACAGGGAAAAAGTTGGCACCCCCTTTTTCCAATAAGGAGGTGGCAATTCATGTTAATGAAGTAACAAGCCATGCAATACAGTTCTATGATCTTGAGAGGCTGCCATTAAAGGAGAGAAACCAGTTGTGGGTCACTATAAAGGCCACCCTGGATCGAGATGGAGTTGGGAGACATCCCTAGAAGCATTAAACAAATTAAACATAAGTGGGGTGATATGCAGAGAAGGGATCCTGAAGTTCTTGAGGTCCTGGGTAAAGTGGTCATGATCAATGACAGCACCCGGAAGAGAAAGCAGAAGGAGGGGATGGAAAGCGGATCGTCGGCTGCCAAAGTGACACGTGTGGACACAGAGGACAGCATCACAGGGTATGTATGTTAACTTGAGCCTTCAGATTTTTTTCTCAGTCATTTTTTTAATTATAGTTTAGGAAATGATGACCTTTGTGACTGTGAATTATGGTTGCAGACTCATATAGGCACATGTAAGTGATTTGCCATGTATGTAATGGCTAATACTCCACCCTTGCAGGCTCAAACGAGAATGAGGTGCATTGGATGAGTGCTCTGTTTTTGATGGAAAGAGTCTGTGGATCCTTTCCAATAGGCATATGTTAGCTTCAGTAATACCTAAATTATGGTTAGCCCAGTGGTAAGATGGTACATCACCTTGGGATGCTATAACTTGTCAGCCACCACCACCTCCCTGACAGTAACCTCACTAATACCCTGTCCATCTCCTCCTATTTTGCTGGAGGTCTGTCGACCATGCCAGTGTGAATGGTAGTCCCAGTTCCTGTCTTCTTAGTTACCACAACGCTAACAGTGGTAACAGCGACTATGTTCAGGCATACTTCTGCCATTGATCCCATTTGGTCCGTTATTTTATTTCTCATAGTACGGGCATTCATACAAATGGCCTTTCAAATTTTGAAACCTCACCCTCCTTCTAGTAGTTTTCCTCCAGTCGCCATGTCTTCTCTCCTTCCCCTTCTGTTTTTACTGTCATTCTTTCTTATCTCTGTCATTGCACCTATTGTACTGTTAGGATTTACTGCCAATTTCCCAATGTTAGGGTGATCCATGCAGACTGCTTCATGCTGTGTCTGTGGGCCATGATTACAGGCTGTGGAGGTAGGACCTCAGCCACAATGCACTGTTGTGGCAACACTTGGCAGGAACATAGTCTCTTGATTTTAAAGTAGGTAACTTGTAGTTTGTGGTTGAAACAGTCTCTCTTGTTCAGGTTCTGAATGCAGTTGCTCACTGTGAAATCACAAATCAGTTTATAACCATACATTTAATGTACAAGGATCCTGTTCACAGTGAGTGGGCACTTCACAGGACTTCCCAGTTCCCACCACTCCATACATCCACTATCGAGACTAGAGATGCTGGGAAATTAAATTTCACTGCAAAATTCTCGTGAAATCGGCAGTTTCACCTCATGAAATATTTCATGAAATTCGCCCATTCTGCAAAATACTTCACAGGATGCAAAATGCAGAATTTCGCCTGTAAAATGCAAAATTTCACCAGAAAAGTGGCAAAAGTTTGCATCTTGCAAAAGGTGATGTCCGCCATTTCGAGGGTGAAATTTCACCTCCTGTGGGTGAAATTTTGCATTCTTTGGGTAAAATTCTGAATTTCTCGTCCACAAACATTTTTGCAAAATGGGTAAATTTTGTTAAATATTTCACATAACGAAATTTGCCAATTTCACACATCTCTAGTCATGGCTGCCCCTGCATCAGGGAGGCAGTAATGATATCAGGCACTGCATATATATTCTGTATTATGTGTATTATCCTGATTTGCAATCCCCACCCTGAACAGCCATGGCACTTCATGGTTGTTTCCAATAATATTCCTTATCTGAGCAATAGTACATGTCCATGTTTCTTTTCCTGAAGTGGCCACCTTATTGTATATTGTTTCTTCCAGACTTCCCATCATGGTATTAACTGTGGTATTCTGTGATTGAGGGTTTGTGGCACTTTGCTGCAATTGTTCTGCCACACAGCACAGAATGTATGTTATTACTGTTGCTTTAATGTCTTTTTCTCTTTTGTCATTATTAAGTTTCAAACACTGATCTGCAGTACTCACATCATGTCATGTCCATTTCCAACAGGGAGTGAAGGAACCACTGCTGGTCCAGCTGCCATTACCAGAGATACTACCACCAACGTGAGCAGAACAACTGACTCAGACAGTAGTACTGTGACTCCCCTATCTGGTAAGTTATTTCAATTTTTTTTTCTTGCAGTGAATAAAGGAATAATACCTGACAGAGTGTGTGTTATGCTGGGATAACATCCCATCTCGGGTGGTTGGGCCTGAGGTCACCGGCCGAGGGCGTCCAACACCCGAGAAGGGATGTCATCCCAGCATAACACCCACCCTGGAGGGCATTATTCCTATTATACAATGGCCCGTTGTTATATATAAAATAAAAAAATAATTTTAAAGGATGTTTTTATTAGTGTGGAAAAATATTTTTGTTTCTTAAGAGGAGATGCAAAAAAAGGGATGAAGAGTAGTGGCCATAAAGATGACAGTAGAGCTGTGAACAGCAGGGATGTTATGCCAGGATAACATCCCTGCTGTTATAGCCAACTGACCAATCAGAGTCCAGGATTCTTTCTTGCCATTGTATAATCTTTGATAATGTATGGTTTAACTTTGCAACATTGACAACTCATCTGTGTATGATGTTGTCATACCCTCGGTGTGACAATCACAATGGTATAACAACATCACAATGCAAGCATACCATCGTGGTTATGGCACATCGATGGTACAACAACAAGGTATGCTGTATGCATGAGTGTTCTGCGAACCGCCGGACTTGCTTAACTGGCTGTGGCAGTTACAACTGAATCCAAAGAGAGCATCTGTGAGTGTCTAAAAGTAAGGATCCAGACTAGAAGTAGTGTTTTATTGTTTAAATTGAAGTGACTGATGCCTACACAGTACACTGTAATACACCATGTATGGAAATTGATCAACCAGTCAAATCTTGCTTCTCATGTTTGCCATGACAACTTAGGAAAACACCTCCAAGTTTATCTAAGTTGTCATGGCAACTACTTTATAGTTTATATTCTGAGCTGGCTGCCTCCTTCTCCCTTTGTTTACATGCTGAAGATGCATTGCTCATTATTTTGCCCATAATTGTGGTCTTCATAGCCTCCCAGATCATGGCTGCTGTTACTGAGTATTGGAGATTATGCTGGAAGAATTTGTGTACTTCCACTGTTACCAATTCCATAAAACTTTCATCTTGTCAAAGTAGTGGATAAAGGCACGAGGTCAAAATGGTCGTGCAGCAGAATGCCATGCGACTTAATCGCGTTGCGTGATTTCTCTTTTTCTTTTGTTCTGTGGGGCTCCTTCTTCCTATTACAGGGGCTGTACCCTCAAAACCCCCACTAAGGATTCTAACTCCGGGGGGTCCAACTCCAAGAGTGCACAGGTCTAAGGTACACCATAATGCTGTACGCTATTAAGCGTATGACATTATGACCCAGTACGGTGCATAAAGCCTCCATGTGGTTGTTCTTGGGTGTGGGGCTTCTATTGCTAAAACAAATGTAAATCATTTCTATGCCATTGTCTAAAATGTGTTGGGGTGTAATTTTTGCGTTATACACCATGCTAGTGAGGGGTGAGGTTAGCTAGTAGTTTAGCATGGTGGCCATAGACCTGGCCAGCAAGTATCAAGTATAGTACTGCCTAGCTGTGTGGAAGATCTTCCAGGTATTTTATAGCTGGTGTTATGCCATAATTTTTTGTGGTGTACAGAGCTGTCCCATGTGTTTCTGGGTTGGATTTACATCTGTCCATCAAGTAATGTATTGCCCGCTTACAGTCCCTCTTCCCTCCCAACTTCCCATTGATTATTTCATGATTGTTGAATGCCATGTCCATCAACGTGTGTGAAATGGTGTTAAAAAGCTCAGTATCATCCTCATTTGGAAAGAATTGTGGAGTACCTGCCAGTAACAAATTGCAGGATCCAAGACAGTATGGATTCACAGAGCAGTAATCATGCCAAACTAACCTAATCAAGCATTTTGACTGGGTGATTAGAGTCTTGGACCAGAGAGGAGCAGTTGATGTGCCCTACTTGGATTTCAGGAAGGCCTTTGATATGGTGCCACAGAGGAGATTAAGCAACAAGTTGAACAGTCTAGGGGTGGGTGCTAAGGTGGTGATGTGGGTGCACAACTGGCTAAGCAACAGGAGCCAGAGGGTAGTAATTAATGAGGATAAATCAGAAGAGAAGGAGGTTACAAGTGGGGTACCACAGGGGTGAGTTCTGGGGCCATTATTATCCAATGTATTCACTGGAGACATTGCAGATGGACTGCTTGGGAAAGTATGCCTATCTGCAGATGACACAACGATCTGTAACAGGGTGGACACTATAAAGATAAAAATGTAAAGATGTGGGGACTTCATTTAACCAAAGTGGGGCCCTATAAGCAAAGAACCATTGTCCCAATGAGGCATTCATGAAAGGAACAGAGAGGAGACAACAGGCCATGCTCCTGGTCTGATAACTAGAGAGGTAACCTGCAATAAGTCCCCTATGCAGGGGGGAGCTTTGCCAAGCAAAGCATTCTTTCCAAGAAGGCACATCAGATACTTTATCCTATTCATGAAATTCAGTCAATTTGTCTGCTCATAGAGCCAGCAGGTGTGTGCTAGGTTATCCACACTTAGGATGAGTCTGCACACTTTGTTAAGGGCAGTCTCTACATGTTTAAAAACAGTGTCAGTAGCTGCACCATAAACTACCAAGCCTTAATCGATGAGTGTCAGAATACAGTTAGATACTGCCAGGCAGAGGACAGACAACGTAAGGAACTTTTTGTGTCTATGAAGGATTCCTAGCTTAATAATGATAGTTTTTTATAACCCAGTCGATATGTTGAGTGAAGCAGAGGGTGTCATCAACAGTTATCCCTAGGTATTTAAAAGAATGTACCTGTTCAAGAGGGTCAGCCTTGTTATTGAGGATGGTCAGAGCAAGGTGCTTTTCCTTGAGCTAGTGACTGGGGATTAGCATAGTTTTCATCTTTTTATAATTAAGGAGCAGCTTCTGAGTGCTGAAGCACTCCTCTAGATGGTAGAAGGTAGACTGTAGTTCCCTGTGGAGTTTATCGAGCTGGTTGCTACTACCAAGGATGACTGCATCATCAGTGTATAAATTATTTTACTCCTGCAGGCATCTGGAAGGTTATTTAGGAACAAGCTAAATAGTAGAGGCCCCAATATTGAGCCTTGAGGGACTCCAAGAGAGACATTCCTCATGGTTGAGAATGTGGAGCTGATTTTAATACTCTGGGACCTGCACGATAGGGAGTTCTTGAACCACATGACTGATTCTGTGGCCACCCACAAGCCCAGCAGCCTCTGAAGCAGGATAGGATGGTTGACAGTGTCAAAGGCTTTAGTGAGATCTATGAAAACAGATCCTACTAAGCTGCCACCATCCATAGCCTTGTGCACATAGTCAAAGAATTCTACTAAAGCAGTGACCATGCTGTGGCACTTCCAAAAGCCGTGCTACTAGGGACATTGCAGACAATACTTCTGGAGGCATCCAGTGAGCAGATCAGCAATTATTCTCTCCAATGCTTTTGAGAGAGGGGAGAGTATAGAAATAGGCCTGTAGTTTGTAGTGCATGAGCAATCCCCCACTTTTATGAATTGGGATCACTAGGGCCTGTTTCCATGCAGATGGGAATTCACCCAAGGCATATGATTTATTGAAGATTTTGGTTATAGAAGTTATTACTTCATTAAGAGCCATAGCCACCAGCTTCATGTCGATATTGTTACTATCAAGCCTGGTTTTGCCCAGTACATTCTGAACATATTTTCTGGCCTCATTGGAGGTGACACATTTAAAGTAGAAGTTGGGATGGTGGGGATTGCCATATGACATTAATGGGGTTTGTTCAGGGGCATTAAGGTAGTCAGGTGGGAGTACAGAGCTCAGATCAGTGAATGCAATATTGAAAGCTTCAGCTATGGTGAGAGGATGCAAAGTTAGTCTACCATTCAAGTTGAGCATAGTAGGGTGCCTCCTATCATCTTTACCAAGGAGGTCCTTTATATTCTCCCCAAATCATTTTCCATTACCCCAGTTCCTGCCTATCTGTTCTTTATAATATTTAGCTTTAGAGAGTCTTGCTAGATTAGTACACGTATTACAAACTGCCATGTACTTCTGGAAGTCTACCAAATTACCAGAACTTTTTGCCCTACTCCACAGGTTATCCATGGCCCTCATTTTGTCTAGAAAATCCGTAGTAATCCATCCATTTGAGGTTCCCCTGACCTTTATTTTCTGTATTGCTGCATAGATGTTACAGATTGCAATGAACCTAGTTGAGAATTAATGGCGCTGTCTGTATCCTTAGCCTCATCAATGGGAGACCAATCAACTAAAGACAAAGCTTCTTCAAATGCATATAATTTCCCCCTCTATAATACCCTGCTCTAGATGATAAGTGGGGGACTTTTTCATCCCAATTCACCCAAGTACGTATAACAGGAGAATGATCACTGAGATAGTCAGAGAGCACCTCAACGTTCTTGATTCTAGTAGGGCAACTTGACAGGATCCAGTCTAGTAGGGTGCCCCTGCCAGATTTGTAGTTCATTCTTGTATGCTTGGAGATCATTTGTGTGAGGTACATGCTGGTGACCTGATCCTTAATAGGGTCAGTGCCCTTAGAGAGCCAGTTAATGTTGAAGTCACCAGTAATGATGACTTCAGTTTTCCTCTCAATGTTAGAGATGGCTTCCAGTACCAGGCTGAACCCCTGTTTGGTCCTAGTGAGGGGAAGGTATATGGATGTGATGGTAAGTGGATTGCCATGCCTACAAATAAGTAGATTCACCACAAGCAGCTCGTAGTCACCAGTAGTACCAGTGATAGGCAGCACACTTCACTGGATCAATTTCTTAACATATATGAGATATCCCCCACCCCTTTTGCCAGTTCTGTCCAATCTGAAGGTGTAGTACCCTTGGAGAGCTATCAGGTTATCCTTGATGTTAGGGTTAAGTGAGGTCTCGGTAAGACATAGAACATCACCGCCATGTAGTTGCATCCAAGCTTGTATCAGTGAATTTTGGAAGCAGACTGCAGATGTTCATAGCAGCTATTTTTATACCACAGATCTTGTTCCCACCCCATGTCCAATTAATCGGGGGACCTGGGTTGGGGTGCACATCACCAGAGAGTAGAAGCAACAAGAGTATTATATACCAGTCTGTGTGAAGTAGGGCTAGTGTGTGTTTACACCTTCTACAGTAGATTTTGGGGTACAAGGAGGGTCCTTTATTCCTTGTGGATGGAACAAAAAGCTGGGCCAGAATGACGGTGCTACTACTGATCAGAAACAGGGTAACATAACGGGTAGGTGGACTGAAGGGCATTTTGCAAGGTGCATAGGAGATGGTTCTGACTTGCAGCCCTCCAAGAGATGGGGAGACACTATTTAGTCTACTATCACAGTATGCTGAAAGGATAAAGCACTGGTCAATGAGTGGAAGAAGGGTGCAGAGTAGAGCCCAGGTAATTGTTGAGCTCCATGCCATACTGGCAGACTAGACTAAATAAGGGGTTGTTTAACATGGATGAAAGATAGTGAGCAGGCTACAGAGCTTACTTTGTAATCAAAGGTGTGTAAGTTTGCTGGCAGACAAGAATAAATAAAGGTATGTATAACATGAGTGAAAGACAGTGAGCAGGTTACAGAGCTTACTTTGTAATCAAAGGTGTGTAGTTTTCCTCGGAGGTGCAGCTAGAGTAATAGACCAGCACAGAGCAGTAATTACAGAAGTACAGGGAAGGTAGGTAGCTGTTAGCTAGTAAAGTTGCTATGACTTTAAGAGGACAAACTTCCTTTAAATGAAAGAACAAGGTCCGTCTAGTGGCAGATCTGTATAATCTGTTAATGGGAAACTGGACAAAAAGAAACTCAAGCAGAGAAAGCAATCCTGCCATCAATTTCTTGGCATCAGTTTCTAGACGATCTCTAACTTGTTGCACTAAGTGCATAGGTAAAACTCTGCTGCGGACAAGAGCAAGTGAGATTTCTTGTGCAGTAGGTGCTAAAATTCAAAAAGTTCCAACCCATACTTTTCTTGTAAGGGGAGTTTCAGGTGGCTTTGTCTTTGGCAGGTTTTCAAATTGCAGATGCAGTTTACTTGAGAGGAGTAGCCCAGAAGGGCACAGCAATCCCCTGAGGAAAGCAGAGGAAAGGACAAAATTAAATAACAGGCTTGGAAGGGAAGGTGATTAGTACAACAAAAGAGAAAATGAACAGGATGGAAGGGGTCGAAAATTAAACAAAAGGGAACAAGCAGGGGGGACCCTGCAGAGCAGTAGCCTCTACAGGAGTTGTGGAAGAAGCTCCTATTAAGCAGAGGCACAGAGCTTAAAATGCAGGCTGGAGACTTAAAACAGCTCTGAAAGCATGGGCACAGATCTCAGGGCAGATTTTATCACACTAGCGTAAAACAATTCTATCAAACTTAAATCAACTCTTATCAAGTCTCTATAGTACATCAGACATAAAATAGCTTAAAGTGAGAAGTCCATAATGTTCAAGCAGAGAGAGCAGTCCTGGTATCAATTTCTTGGCATCATTTCCTAGATGATCTCTGGCTTGCTGCACTTACTGCAAAGGGAAAACTCTTCTGGTGGACAGGAACAAGTGAGATTTCTCCTGTGATAGGTGCCAAAATTCAAAAAGTTCCAACCCATACCTTGCGTGTAGGGGGAGATTCGGGCAGTTTCACCTTAGGCAGGTTTTCCAACTGCAGAAGCAGTAATAATAATCAAGTCCAGGTGGATGCCAGCTATATAACAACAAACACTCCAAATAGATTATGCTGATTGAGGTCATAAGACATCCACAACCTCTTTGATTAAAAAGGAACTCTTCCCTTTGGGCCTTGGCCCAATTTTAAATGAAATCCATATACAATCTTGGGAAGAAATTAAAGGTATTGTAATAACCTTGGTAAAAGATAGTGATATAGCAAAACAATTTGAAAAGTTACTGTAAGTAATTACAATTGTCATCAATGGTATAAACATATTTAATCAACATTCAAATTAGAAACTTATCTAACAAAACTTACAAACCCAGAATCTCAGCGTATAATAACAAAATATAGGATGGAATTATATAAAGCAAATTATTTACACTGTATGCAGAAAAGGTGTGATATTCTCACACCCTATTGTATATGTGGAAAATCAATGGAGGATGATTTGAAGCACATAGTTCTAATATGTCCATTTTATAAGAAAACTAGAGATAAACGGCTTGGAAAAATACTGTGCACATTTAACTTGCCAGCTGATAAGATCATTCTGGAATTATTTAATACTCAAGATACAACCATACTATTAAATATAGTTAGCTACAGTACTTATGCACTATTCATCTGTAATGATAAATGAACTGCCACTGGAATGCTGAACGCTGATCATTTTAATGAAATGTGAAATATAGAAATGTGATGTATTTATCTGTCTGAACAAGTGTATATTCATGCTTGCAATATTGTAATGCTTTATACTGTAATGGTTTTAAAACCGATCAATAAATAATGAAAATGAAATGAGATGGTTTCTGATCTACATAGATTCACAGGTAGGTTTTAATGTTGTGGTCCATCCTTTCAGTCCAGTTACACTGGGGATGGTATGGGCTAGTGCATATATATGTTATTCTACATGCTTTGCAGAACTCTCTTCACTGTCCAGAACAAGACTGAAGTCCATTGTCGGTGACCAAGTACTTTGGTGTACCCCATCTACTGAAGACATCCATCTCTAACATGTTGAGGATGGCATCTGTTCTTCCATGTCTCAATGGGAATGCTTCAACCCAGTTTGTAAACTAGTCCACCATGGCCAATATGTATTCATTGCCCTTTGACATTTGTGGCAGCGGTCCCAGCAGATCCAGTGCAAGAGTTACTCATGGTCTCTTTGGCTCATTAGCAATCATTTGTTCTGCAACTTTTTGGTTGTCTGCTTTGGTTTCCTGGCACACTGGACATGTATGGATATATTCTATGACTTCTTTCTGCAGTTTTTGCCAGTAAAAATTAATTCATGCCCTATCTAGGTTTGTTTGTTTGTTTTTGACACAGGTGGCCTACAGTTGTGCATTCATGCATAGTCTTCATTACTTTTGGTGCAAGGATTGTAGGCATGACAGCTCTCCACCCAGCTGAATCATGGCCCCGTAGCACCAGGTGATCATCCATCACAGTGAGGTTGTATCACTGAGCCTGGACCTACAAGGTCTTTGAAGCTCAGTCAAACTGCTACCATGAACCCAGCTGTTCTTTTTAATCAGTTTGATCTCCAGATCTTTATCTTACCTTGCTACCAGTTCAGCCCTGGTGAATGGTGTGAATTGGTCTTCATCTGTTTCTGTGCTACAAGTAATAATTGCATTACAACTGACTGAAGGAATGGCTCTGTCTATATAACTGACATCCATGACATCATGCTGACTCCCCATGCACTCAGGATTCCTTGACAGCTAGTCTGGCACCACATTTTTTGCTCCTTTGCAGTGTTTGGCTGCGAAGTCAAATTTTTAGAACAAAAGTGTCCATTTTCCAAGTTATCCTTCAGTGTCTTTCATAGAGAAAAGCCAAGTTAGGACACTGTGGTCAGTGTATAGGGTGAATGGCTGTCCTCCCAGATAACATCAGTAGCATTTGATAGCCCACAGAATTGCTAGACATTCTTTCTCGAAGGTATGGTATTTTCATTCTGTGGATTATAGGCATCTACTGCAGTAGGAAACTAGTCTCCTCACACCATTTTTACTTGATAGAGTACTGCATTAATTCCCACATAACTTGCATCTGTGGCTAGGTGGAAGGGAAGGGTATAGTCAGGAAAATACAGGTTTGAATCCTAGGTCAGGCTATCTGTGATTCTCTTGAACACTATCTCTTGCTCAATGCCCTAGGATCACTTCTGTTTCTTTCTCCTCCAGCATGCTTATCAGTTCTGTTAGCTTTGCCAGATTTTGAATAAATGGTCCATACCAGTAGCAAAGACCCATGACGTGCTGAATATCTTTCAGTTTTCTTGGTATTGGAAAGTTTTTGATGAATTCCAGTGTTGTGGATTCAGAGGTGATTCCTTCAGCTGAGATTACGTCTCCCAAGAACTTTATTCGGCTCAGCAGAAAGGAACACTTTCCTGTTTTGACAGTCAGTCTGTGTTGTCTCAGTCTATGCAATACCTCAGTCAAATGGATGAGATAGTCTTCTAGGGTGGCTGAGTAAACAATTATGTAGGCCAAACAGGACTTGAACTGGAGTCCTCTTAGAACTTCATCCATGAGCCGGTGGAAGGTAGCTGAGGTGTTCTTTAGCCCAAATGGTAGGACAATAAATTCAAACAAGCCTTAGTGCATGGTAAATGTCCTTTTGCATATGTCACCTACATCTGCTGTACTCTGCCAGTAGTCACTCAAGAGGTTATGAGTAGAGAAGATTTTTGCACCACTTAATCTATCAAAGGTTTCTCTCATGTTTTTCATTGGGCAAGCATCTCCCACAGTCACTGAACTGAGCTTTAGGTAGTTGATGCAGAATCTGGCAGTGCCATCCTTCTTAGGCACAAGAACAATGGGGAAAGACCATGCTGAGCTTGAGGGTCAGATAATTCCTGCTTCTAGAATCTGTGTAAGTTGTTTGTGAATGATCTCTCTCTTTTGTGGTGAGTAGAGATAGGTCAACTTCTCACATGCTCTGCATTCCTGATGTTGATAGCATGACTCAGGGTTAGAGTACATTCCATCTGCTCTGACATCCCCTCGGAGAACTGTTGCAGAACCTCTTGAAATTGAGACTTCACCATGGACTCAGTATCTTCTCCCTTCTTAACAGCACAACAGATCAGATGAGCTGCATCACGGAAGATTTGCTCTGGTTCTAGCTGCAAGATGGTGGTAACCTGTTCAGTGGTTCCCTCTTCTGACATCTGCAGGCATGACTCGACAACTGTGTTTCTTTCTGAGGTTAGGGCTGCTGAACCCTGTAGTATGGACAAGGATACTATCAGGATAGTTTTGGAATTATAGCACTGGACAATACAGTATAGACAAAAAGTTGCAGGATGAAAACCTCATCCCTGCAAAACAGCTAAGGGAAAAACTCTGCAGACAACATGTTGCAGACCACACTGAGTTCACTGACATGCTTTCTGCCTGAAATTTCAGTGGAATAGTGATCCATGGTGGCATGGTGTTAGAATAGTAAATCTACACTTGAGTGAAAAAGCGCTGGAGAAAATCTAAGTGGCAGACATAAATTTATGTTTTTTCTTTAGCTGTTTTGAAGGGATGATTTTTTGTCTTGCAGCTTTTTGGCTACGCTGTTTTTTCGAACACTGTTTAATTTAATCTATTTTGTAGTAGACCTGTATGGACACCATCCTGCCACAGACATGAACTGTGAATTCCAAGTCTCTGATATGTCTATACCCAGTATTACATCTGCTACCAAATGATTGAAAACTAGAGCATGGCCCTACCATTTCTTCCCTAGTCTGATATGTCTAAACCCAATATCACATCTGGTACAAAATGATTGAAAATTAGAGCATGGCTCTGCCATTTCTTTCCTAATGCTCCAGTCTCCACCTCTCCATGTCCCCATAGATGATATAATGCTTTAGAAATGAATCTGACTTCCACCTTTTTGGTACCAGGACCATGTATCTGGGTAACGCCTCCATTCATTATGTGAGATAATGGTGAAGGTTGCTCCTGTGTTTACCACACCTTGCACAGGAGTCCTTGCCAGTTTAATCAAGAGGTATAACAACTGAGTCCTCCCTTCTTCCTATGGACCTGCTGCTTCTTCTATGACTGCAGTGGTTCCTTGTGGACTTTCCATCGTAGCTAAGCTGATTTCTTCCTCTGGCCTGGTAGCATTTACAATGTTAGCTGCTGGTCCTGCTGGCGATTGTTGAGGTCAGTTGTAACTGAGGTGACTTGGGCTGTCACACATCCTTTCTAATAATGATGGAGCTCATCTCCAACCTGGGTTTGGCAGTGGCTGCCAAGTCTTACTGCTCTTCTTGTCTCGGGGAATGTGTTGAGGTTCCATCAGTGGGGCTGACTGTCAAGAGGCTCAAAACTGGATTGTTTTTGGTATTGATTCAGATTGTCTGCTAGTTCTTGGGCCTTTTGGACCAGCTTATTGATATTACAGACTTTGGCACACACAAAGTGATTTGGCAGGTTAGCTTCCAAGGTGCTTGTGATGAAATACATCCCTTCCTTTTCTGGTGAAATGGGTACAGACATCGGTACTCCTCCCTGTCAAGGCTATAGTCTTCTAGTCTGTCTTTTGGCTATTGGAGGCTATCCAGCTCCCTCCTGAGACACTTCCTACTGTGTATCATATCACAATACTCCAAGAAGTGCATCATGCACTGCCTCCAATTCTGAATTTGACTGCTCTTGTATCGCCAGCACTTGCTGGCATGTCTCTGCATATTGCCTTCCCAGTGATGTAGCCAGTTCTCCTCAAGAATGTTCGCTTGCCTGAGTACTCACTCAGAAGTTCTGAAGACCTCCCCTGGATCTTCTTTGGAGTCTCTGCAAAGTTAGGCAGATTACTTCCCATCCATAGTGTGAATACAGAGACAATGGGTGGTGTAGTGTCATCATGCAAAAGGTCTATATTGACTTCTGATAGGGTCCCCACAGTCTTGTTCTGCATCTCTCAGTCTTCCTGGAGTAAACATGTGATATGACTCCCATGCACTCAGCATTTGTGGATCTCTTCTTCTATCTCTGCTCTCCATCACCACACTCATGTGTTCCACACCAGAAACAAGCTTTGTCACCATGCTTACTAATTGTCCATTCCATCTCCAACTTGCTTGTCCTCTTCCTGGATTTACTCTGGTCTTGCCCATCCATGTTCTGTTCCAGCTGATGTAGCTATGCGTCTTTAGGAAAGCTGTTTTGGCATCCAGTTCTGACATGTTTCTCCATGGCTGAGATGAATTGTTGAAGCCCACCTGGTCCCCACAGTATGCCATGCCACTGAACACTACACTCCCACTGTGTTTCCCTTCTAGTTGCTTAAAATCCTCATTATACAATGGCAAGAATGAATGCTGGTCCATGATTGGTCAGTCTGCGTCTAGACCCGGGATGTTATCTCAGCATAACATCCCGGCTCTAGTCCCAGTGCAATCATGACCACATTTAATGTTTAAAAAAATCACTCCACAGCCATCCCCATCACTGGCTTCTGTGCTCCCCACTCTTCTCTGCAAAGGTGCCATACTGAGCAGCTTGTGGCAACATCCATACCCACACATCAGCTGTTACCTAACCTGCCTCAGGTCATACTTCCTGCTCAGCAGTTTCATCGGGCATCTGACCTTTCTCCTGGTACAAAACAGAAATATTAGAAAGTGTACCAGAAGAATCTAAAAGAACAAAGTTTTCACTGTTCTGAAACCCACTTGGTTACTAGGAGGTTATCGTGTGCACAGGTAAACAGTGCTGCACTCTCAGTCTTGCTGCAAAGTTAAACTACAAACTGCCATGCCATCTATTTCTTTTCAGCAATATAACTTAAACTTACCAAAAGGGAAGTGAAGAAAGGCCACCAGAAACTCAGAAATGGAGAGGAACCAGCAGTGGAAGAGAGTGGGCGGGGGGGACGCAGACTTAAAGACAACAGACAGTAACCATGCCACCTGCTGGAGAAGCAGAAAAGGAACGTCTTTTTCTCTAAATACTCCTCCACAACAATAAATCAGTAAAAAAAGAGCATTAAAATAATAATAATAATAATAATAATAATTTTATTTATAAAGCGCCTTTCAATATATTAAGGCGCTGAACATTTTAAAACCATAATTTCAAATACAAATCTATAATGCATAAAAATAAAATCATGCCATAATAACATCATATATTAAAATCAAATAATAAGTTATAATATAGAATCCAAGTGCAATAAAATTAACTTAATTATCCAGGAAGGCCATTTGCCATAAGTAAGTTTTCAGATCCTTCTTAAATACCTCCACGGAGGTGCACTCCCGTAACCGGCGTGGTAGAGAATTCCAGAGAGTGGGTGCAGCATGAGCAAATGCTTTGCTGCCTGAAGATTTTAAACTCACTCTTGGAATCTCTAACAACTCCTCATCAGCTGAGCGGAGTGATCGGCTAGGGCAGTAAGGTACCAGAAGTTCTTTCAGATAGTTTGGACCCCGATAGTGAAGGGCTTTGAAAGTCAATAAAATTACTTTAAAAGTGATCCGCCACTGTATAGCTAGCCAGTGCAGTTCATGCAGCACCGGGGTAATATGACAGGACCTACCTGTCCCAGCCAAAACTCGGGCTGCAGCATTCTGTACCAGCTGTAGGTGATGGATTTCAACCCCAGAAAGCACAAAGTAAAGGGCGTTGCAGTAGTCCAAGCGCGAGGACACAAAGACGTGGACCAACGTTGGCAAAGAGTCAGACAGAACAAGGTGCCTAACCCTGGCAATATTCCTAAGAAGGTAAAAGGAAGTCCTGACAATGGATGACACTTGAGATTGTAGGGTCAGCCTGTCGTCTATGACAATCCTAAGGCTACGCACCTGTTCAGAAGTCAGAAGTGACACGCCGCCAAGAAAAATTCCAGAAGGCGTTCCATCATGCAATCTCTCTATCTGACCACCTGGGTCCACAACCAAAACCTCTGTCTTCTCTGAATTCAACTTTAACCAGCTAGAATCTATCCAACCTTGGATTTCTTCCAGACAGTTGTTAAACAGCGTGAGAGCTCCATCCTGGTCGGGTGCGAAAGACAGGTATAGATGGGTATCATCTGCATAGCAGTGAAACCTCAGCCCATACCATCTTATAATGTCTCAGAGGGGCAGCATATACACTGCAAATAACATGGGTGACAGCATGGAACCCTGAGGCACTCCACACAACAAAGAGGTTGGGACGGAGAAAAAAATCCCCACTCTACTCTTTGTGATCTCCCAGTGAGGAATGAGGTGAACCATTGTAAAACAGTTCCCGACATTCCACAAATTTGCCTTAGGCATGCTATCAACACCAGGTGATCCACAGTGTCAAAAGCTGATGAGAGATCAAGGAGAACCAGAATCGAACATCTCTTCTGATCCCTCACCCTCAGAAGATCATTAAGCACCCGAACATTCACAGTCTCGGTGCTGTGTCTTTTACAAAAACCAGATTGGAAGGATTCGTAGATATTATGGATGGTTAAATGATCCTCCAATTGGGTGGCCACTACCTTCTCAATAACCTTCCCAATAAAGGGAAGGTTAGAGATACAGTAGGTCTGTAGTTTGAGAAACAGTCTGGGTCCAAGGTACCTTTCTTCAAGAGCGGTGTCACCACCGCCTCTTTCAGGGAGCTAGGAAACTCACCTGCTGACTCCAAGGAGTACCAGACTATTTGCACCAGGACTGGACCAATGATATCAGAACAACCCAAAATTAAGGAAGTCAGTCCAGGGTCCAAACTACAGCTTGTGGGACGCACACTATGGATGATCCTCATAATATCCATGAACTCAGGTTGACAAAAGGAACTCCAAGAGAATTGAGATACTGTGAACTCACACTGTTCTACAACATCACCCTTAGAGGTTGCCGGACACAAGTCCGCCCTGATGTCGGCCACTTTAGCTGCAAAGTAACGAGCGAGCTAGTCACACTCTAATTGTGAAAAAGCTTTCCAAACTTGCAGACAGGCTGGGTTACACAGTCTGTCTACAGTTCGAAACAGCTGAGCCAGTCGATTCGAGGGGGTGCTGTTGAGCTTGAAGGAGATACATGCTTTCATCTGGAGCTCCTCTAATACTGAGCTGGAAGAAGACAGAAAAAGATGTTGAATAAAGCTTTTAATAAGCTAGAACTTCCCATGCTATTATCGATCTGGATTCAGCAAAGCTAATGGAAAAATTAATCTCCCCCAAAACTCTCGGGAGAGGTACTCCAGCTAGGGGGCCTGAAGGATCTCTGATGGCAGCTGGAGTAGGAACCCCTCCCAGAATGGAGACATGCTCAGATGTGAATGTGAAGCTGAAACAGGCTAAACCCACTCTGGCTATGATGCAATCCCTTCTCGCCAAGTTTCAGGCAGAAGCCAGACAATCTACCTCACGTATAGAGAGTTCTCTGGATTAAATTTTCTCTTGTTGTACAACAGTAGAATCGAGGGTTGGGAACACAGAGCAAGCTATCAAAAGTAATGAGGGTGAACCTAGAGGAGTATTGGCAAGGACGCTCACTTTGGAGGGTGCGGCGAATGCCGCACTTCGTAAGCAATTAGCCAATGCATCATGTTTGGAGAGGCTTGCAAACAATGCTTTACGGAGAAACCTCAAGCTAATAGGCTTTCCTAGAACTGTCCCAATTTCAAATTTAAAAGAAATGGTTGAAAAAACTCTTACATTGGCCTTTGCACTTGATCCACCACTGATCTTGGAGTCGGTTTTTAGACCAGCTACACGTCAATCAAAGGAACCGGGCAGGGATTTAAATAAGACAAGATTTGTTATTCTTACATTTCATACTTTGACTGACCATAATAAACTGCTCCAGTTGGCAAGAACAATTAGAAATTGTTTATATGAGGGCAAACGTTTTTACTTATATCCAGATTTGTGTCTCCTGACCCAGAGAAGACATACATGTTTTCTCCCAATATTATCGGAGTTTAAGGAAGCTGAGTTAGCTGCAACTTTCCTTGCACCAACCAGTCTGAGGGTACAGTTTCAAAATAGAATGTTCTTTTTTGAAGATATTGATTCTGCTCGAGCTTTCTATGGCACCAATGTTAAAATACCGGATGATATAGGTTCTTACTTGGAAGAAGAGGAAACAGAACTCATAGAGTATCACCGTGTAAATATTTAGACATTAAAGTATTGTTTCTGTTGCTCTGACCTTCTGAAGATTTAAAGATAAACTAAAAAACATTACATTTAATTGGCTTTTTGACTGGCTATGCTAAAGGACTTGGCAGGGGGACTTGTTTGTTTTTATTTGAGGATACTTGTTATGCCATATATTTGAAAATAAGGCTGGGAAGTTAATAGCTTGGAACACATTTGAATATTGTGCTTAAAATAGATATGAATTATAGGCTCACATTAATATATAATTGTCCTTAGTTTCTTTTCTTTTAATCCCCCCAAAAATACATTTAAAAAGCATTTTATATTTTATGGTGTTGAAGCTTACGTATTAATTTATTCTTATTGGTTTCTAACTGGTGAAAAGTGATGAATGTATTTCTTTTTATTTTCATAAGGAATAAAAAATAAAGTACAAAAACAACTATATTCATTCTGTTTTGTTTATTCTAAATATAACGAGCCATTGTATAATAGGACTAATGTCTTCCAGGGTTGGTGTTATGCTGGATAACATCCTTTCTCAGGTGTTAGATGCCCTCAGACTGCAGCCTCGGGGCCAACCTCCCTAGGCGGGATGTTATCACAGCATAACACCCACCCTGTTGGGCATTATTCCTTTATCAGTCTCATGCATATCTGAGGAACCCTGGGCCATCAGGTGTTATGTGATAGCCTATGCACAGAGTTCTGAACAAGTCAGAAACAGTGATTGTAGTGTTACATAAGTGTGATCTCTGCCTTTCTTATTTAGTACATTTTTGTTTCACAAAAGTTTACTTCAAAATGCACCCTCTTAAGGACTTAACCTGCAGTTACTTAGTTATAGGAGTGGTATTGCACCAATAGTAAAAAAAAAAGACAGTGCACATTCCCAGACAAGAAAAGTAGTTACAATAAATGGACAGGGCAGCCATGCTGCATCACCAGGTAATTAAATGGACAGTTCCAGATTACAGTGCCAGTTAAAACAACTGCCTGCACCCTGCTTTGACCAATCTGTGGGATGAAGTCTGGCTAGCTGCAAGGAAGGTTACTTACAAAGGCTGGTCAGATGCTGTATTTATATGGATTAATTAAAAAAAATGACAGTGCAAATAGGAACTACCACAAAGGAGGGCTGCATGTCATTTGAGTGACTCAGTTAGGGCAAATGTAAACTGCGTGAAGCAATTATAGTGAGCGTCAAATGGGCAACTGCACATTAAAGCATGGTGCATTACAGCAACTATATACCATCAAACCTGTAGCCCTCGTATGTTATTTCAGCTAACATTTTAACAGTTTTATTTTGATTTTTAGGAGATGTGTGCAGCTAGCAGAGATGAAAGTCTGGGTGAGTAGCATTTTACTTTCAGAACCAAGAGCTATGAGAGAAGCATGCTACTTGTGGATCGTCACCACTTTAATGTGATTGCATGCCTTTGCAAGGTTTACCATGCCAAATCGACAATAGTGTTGTCGAAGTTCAGCATGTCGAGATTCCCAATGTCAACAGGCAAAATTTCTCCTGTCAGACACTGTGTGTGTTCTATTGGGGGCTGCCCCCATGAACCCTCTATATATTACTAACTCCAAATCTGAGTTGTTTTGAAGGGGGAGGGGAGGGGAGCGAAAGACAGCAAAAGGGCAAAATTTCACCCTCCGGTCCCTCACAGCGACAATCTCAAAATCTGTTGAGATTGTCACTGTGAGGGATTTCACTGTTAGAGTGTCTCTGTTTGGTCGGCATACCCTTTACAAGAACTTGATCATTGTCTTTATTTAAAAAAAGCAACACTTTGGGAACATGTTGAATGTTTTCCTTGCTGCCCCTTTTTTTGGGAGATCAGGTGATGGGGTAAAAAACTAACAGTATTTAGTTGGGGCGGGGGGGTGGTCAAAGCAGGAGTAGGGGACTGCCAGCTGAGATGTACACAATGTTCCACATTTGTGTTTATTCAGGGGGGCTATACCCCCCTGCACCCCCGGGGGGCTGTTCCCCCCCCACACCCCCACCTATTTTTTATATTCTAACACCACACTGCACTTTGCCACTGGGGATTTCTGAATTAGTGGTGCCATCCATATTTTGTGGTTGCTGTGGTGTGGCAGTCATCCAAATTGTGGTTGCCCAAATACAGTCACTCAGATTCACTAACCCAATTGACATGCTACCAAGATGACTTTCAAAGATAGAGCAGATTTAATTTTTAAATTCAGCCAATGGCTCTATCAGTTACTAAGGTAATGGCTGCACAGCCTATTCAATAAATGAACATCTGCACAATCTGATTCACACCTCTCTTTTCCCTGACAAAATAGAATCTCTTATCAGTTATTGTAATAATCAGCACTTTAAACCCCACCCACAAAATAGCAAAATTTCCCAACATCAGTTCAGAGTCAATGAGGTAACAGTCCCTTCTGCCTCAACCCAAGTGGGTGCTGTTCATGATGGTGATGGTTACTCTGATGTGCTGCCATGGCCAGAGATGATGAGACGTTGTCTTCCAGGTCCTTTTGCTGGCTCAGCTGCAGCTCAGGTCATCTTCTGGTCCTCCGATGATCAGTTGAATTTCCTCCTTAAAACATTTAACTGAGTAAAATAACAAACTCTTCTGGGATGTCTTGAGCAATTAATTAAAATGGACTTTACCTCACTCCTCCATAAATTAGACAATCAAGATCCAGATATTTCTGTAAAACAAAATTAACTTTTCCTAACTAAACTGTTTTTTTTTTTTACTAACTTTAGCTGTGGTAGCCCCTTAACTATCTAACCTGTTACTTTAACCTTTTTCTGCACTTTTTCTTCAGTCCTGCGAGGAGGAATTGCCTGTGGCTGAGACCACCTACAGCATTCCTGTCTGCTTGAGGAGGAGGAGGAGGAGGAGGAGAGAAAGAACCTGAGCTACTTCTCCTCCAGCCTTTTATCACTGGTTCAGCTTTTAAACCTTCACTGCCACCCTCAGGGTAGCCCTACCCCCATGGTAGCCCTGTTAGCATGCATCTGCTTCTTTCCTATAGGATGTCTCCTTATTCCCCTAATTGGCCCACCAATGCTGCAGTCCCATTGGACAAGTCCTGGAACATCAGCCATTCATCTATTCAAAACAGCAGCAAGCTTAAGCAATAAAAATACAAAACCATCTCTCTTTCTCCTCTTATTTTTACTCTCGCTGCAGTTCAGTACTATCCTCCCCATTTTTTTTTGCTATTTATGTTAGGAATTGCACTAGTATGTGCAATATATTTCTTTTATATAAAAATTTTTAATCGCTGTACTATAAGACACGAACGCTGAACAGAAACGTTTAATTGCCCTGGCGTCCTTTTATGCTGTGGAGTTCTTTCTATGTATCCAGCTGCTGTGACCAAAGTGTAAAGTGTATATTTTTTGTTATGGAGACAAGAGTTTAACTGCACTGAGCAATGAGCTGTTTAATTAATGAAACCAGTGGTGGGAGTGAAGTCATTGCTCTGGATGGAATGACCACAATATGTACAGTGCCTGCAGTTGCTTTTTTCAACAAAGGCTTTTAATTAGGAACTTGTTTTATATATATATATATATATATATATATATATATATGTATATGTATATATAAAGATATATAATTTCTGCAAACTGCATGGGATTTACAAATCTTTCTTGGCTCATTTCTGAAAAAGCATTTCAGCAGTGCAGCGAAATACACAATCGGCACAGTCCCTGAAGTTGCACTTTGCAACAAATGCTCTTTGTACTGTAAAAGATAGCCATTGGCAGAGTTCTCTTATATCTCAGCAAGAATGCCAAAGTAATGCTCGGATTCCCTTTTCAGGAATGGGCAGAGCACAAAGTCTTGAACAACAAATGCTGTGAAATAACTTTTCCTCCTGGAAGAAAACAGCAAACGATCACAACATCAGTGGGGGATTTAAATCATTCAATTTCAGGAGCCCAATTTTTTTAAAGATATTTTGTGTACTTTTCACTGGAACCCCCTCTCCCCCCCAACAAGAAAACAATGCTGAAAGTGCCTATGCCCAGTTTGGTTTTGTATTTCATGCAAATCACAACAACTGCAATATGAACAGGGATTGAAATCATTTGTGACCCAAAACGTTAATCAAATATTAGTCTCCCAGATATTAAATATTAGGGGGATTTTAACTAATCAAATCCAACTAGACTGTAATTGCACTAAGAACGGCTGGGGCCAGCAAATACAATGAACAAAAAAGCACCCCCACATTCCGTTGCTCCCAGTGGGCAAATAAGCAATTGATAAGTATTACTTTAAAAGAAGTGTGATGGGGAAAGAAAGGAAAATTGTGGGAACATCTCCAAAACAACAATGCTGAAGTGCCCTGTCTTCATTCATCCAGTAGCTATTCCATTCATCCACCACCCTCTCCATGCATGCGTTTCTCCTCCCATTTCCTCTGAGCTTCCCCCTCCTATTGTGACCCCTTCTCCTGGAGCATCTTTTTCTTTTGAAAATGTTTCTTTCTTGTACCTTGTTTAAATCTGTGAGGTATTTAACTGTTTCTTTCATATCCCCCATTTCCTTCCTTTCCTCCAGGCAGAACATACAGTATTTCATTCCTTAAGCATTTTCCCTTTAGTCTTTTGATGCATGCCATGCACAATTCTGCTTGCCCTCCTTTGTATTTTCTCCACCCTATATATTTTCTTGCCACAGTACCCAAGTTGTGGCCTCACTAGTGATCTATACAGGGGTATTATTACCTCCCTCTTTCTGCTGTCAGATCCCCTGCCTATGCATTCCGGCATACCGCCAGCCTTCTCCACTGCCTTTTCACGCTACTTAGCCACCTTCAGGTCATCATAAATGATCACTGCCAGGTGCATTTCTGACTGTTAATACCTCTACTCCTAGTTGGTAAGTTTCCCACAAGGTTTCTGTACCTCAAGTGTTGTATTTTGCATTTTTTTTTTTGCATGAAAAACCAGCTGCCAAACCCGTGACCATTATTCAATTTTTTTTAGATTGTCCCTCATTCGTTCCTTCCCCCCCCATGTGCCCACTCTCTTGCACAGCTTTGTGTCATCTACAGACAGGTATACTTTCCCTGCCAGTTGTTCTGTAAACTCACTGATAAAGACACTGAAGAGGACTGGCCCTAGTACCAATGATTGTTGTACCACACTGGTCACTTTGCCTGCTCCAGAGTTGATATCATTTACCACCACACTCAGACTCCTATTGCTCAGCCAGCTTTCTACCCATGTTACCTCTTGAGGACCTACTCCTAGGCTCCCCAAAGTGCTTATCAGTCTTCTATGTGTCACGGTATCAAAGGGCCTTGTCTACCACTCTTCCCTGATCTATCTCCTTGGCCACCCAATCAAAGAACTCAATCAGATTTGTCTGGCAAGACCTCCGCCCCCCCCATGTAACCATGTTACCCCAGATCCTGTAGACCATTAGTTCTCAGACTTTGTCATAGTGAGCCTCCCCAAAGACATGGAAAACATCTTGAGCCACCCCCAAACATTGAAATAATCTTGGGCCTCCTCATAGAAAAACAGCACAGCTTGCACAGGAATAAAGTGAACATTCTTTGAGTAGTGGGCTCTCATTTCATTCAGCTTATTATAATTCCCCCTTTGTAACTCCCCTCCCCAGGCCAGCCTACTTGCTTTGCTATTTTGACTCTCGAACAATTGTTAACCCCTTGTTGCAATACCTTCATGGTTAAGATTGCTTTCTCTCTCTCTCTCTCTCTCTGTTTCTACTCTATCTAGAATAACCTTCCTACCCACCTCTGCCTTTCGTCCTCTTATCCTGCTCTTAATCAACTTCTTGGGACCATTTTGCTTCCTCCTGCATTTGCTCCTAGTACCTCTCTGGTTAACCCTTGTATTTGGGCTGTTCTGCTGCCAGTCTAATTGGTTAAATTGTTACTTATCATTATTAGCTTATTGTTCATGTCTGTTTGCACTGTTCTTCATTTTGTATTACCTTTCAAATATTATTCACTCCCTACCCTTCCCTGGGTACACCTGCAATGAGTCTTTGCTCAGTGTACCTTTCCTTGTCACTAATTTGTGAATAATACATTAATTCACCTGCTATTATTTTCTTTCAGTTTGCCTCATCCTTTCACATAGAAATATCTAAAACTCAAAATTTAAATACGGTACTTTTTCAGACTTGCTTGAGCCTCCCCTGGAGCAGGCTGAGGCCTCCCCAGGGAGGTTGGTCTCACCATTTGAGAAACCCTGCTGATTGACAACTAGATATTCTCCAATCTTTTCCTTCAATAGTGATTCAATTGTCAGCCCAGTGGCACTGAGGGTTGAGGCATCGGACTCCACACCTCGCACCACGCTGGCAACCCGGGCTCAGAAGTGAGCTCAGGTTGCTGGGGATCGACTTGGGAGGAGAGGATCGAGCATCCAGAGGACAACTCTTCTCTCCTGGGGAGGGTGGGTGTCAAGACTCCCTGGCAGCAGTGATTCCCAGTGGAGTCTGAGAGTGCACCAGCAGGGGGATCGTGCATGCAAGGGGTGGGCAGGAGCATGCTTGGCTCATGCTGAGCATAATTCCACATCTGTGCCTCCAAGGACCATCATGTTTACATAAAAGAGGAAACACCTTGGCTCCTGGAGAAGAAGACAGCACACCAGCCCCATGCCCATTGTCGGACCCCACCTTCCCTGTTCCCAATATCCTCTGACCCGCACCAGACCACCAAACTAGACTTAAGGAACACCCAAGGTAAGTGGACGGTGGCCCCACTTTGGGAGGCACAAGCCAGGGGGTTTCCGATAGTGCAGGGTGCCAGGTCAGGGTTCTGGGAGATCTAGGGCAAGGGGGGGTCTCAGGCTGGGCAAGACAAGCTGGGGATGCCTGAGGGATGCCTCAGGATGGCAACCAGAGGGGAAAAAGATAACAAAAGATAATAAAAAAAATAGTGATTCCATTATCTTGCCCACCACCAATGTCAGTCTGTCAGTCCTTAATTTCCTGCCTCCTCCCTATTTTCACTTTTATGGACTGGGACTACATCTGCCTTTCTCCAGTTCCTTGGTTCCTTCCCTGTTTCTTTCTTTCTTTTTTTTGGCCCAGACTCCACACTGCTACCTTGCTGATCTGGGGCTCCTCAGCTCCAACCCCCACACACCACCCCCCAGCCCAAGCTTGTCCCCTCCTTAGGACACTCTGTTTCTAGCCCTGGCTTACCCCCCTAGGATGGGGCCATGGGAGTGTGACCCCCCTCCCAGTGGAACTTTGGTCACACAGGACTGGTGGCTGAGATGGGAGGGTCACCCACGTGGGCCGGATTTTTTCAGATGCTGAAGTTTCCCTGGAGGCAGATATGCAGTTACATCAATGGGTGCACCCGAAGTCTGTTCCACCTCCCTTAATGTGTGGCCTCTGTACTTGCAGCTCCCAGCCTCCTCCAGGGGCCATTGATGTGCAGAATGCTCATCCCCCTCCCTCCCAGAGAAGAAGAAGAGCTGCGGAACAGCACTCGATCCTCCTCCACCCCGACTGGTCCTCCAACTCCCGGGTCCATTCCCAAACCCGGATCATTGGCATCGTGAGCAGACACCCTGCCACTGTGCCAGCAGGCTTACACCCCTTCCCAGTTTCTAATGACATGTTGAAACAGGCAGTCTTCAGTGCACCCAGCTCTTCTTTCAGTCCTCTCAGTATCCTGCGGTGTACTCCGTCAGGCCCCATTTCCTTGTCTTCTTTTAGCTTTGCTATTTTATTAAGCAGTATTTCTTCTGTGAAAGGACGTGTGTCCATCCCCATCCTTTTATATTCTTGTCTTTTATCTTTGGGCCATTTCCTACCCCCGCCTCCTTAAATACTGAATGGAAGTATATGTTCTATGTGCTTGTTTTTTAGTAGTCCTCTTCCACACAACCTCCCCCCCGACGCTCCTTTCAGCCTTACTATCCATGTCTTTCTCTTTTTACATGTCTGAAAAATGTTTGATCCCTCTTTTTCTCTGATTTGGCAATTATTTCTTCTGTTTGTAAACCACATTTCAGCACAATTTGGTTACAATGGTTTCCACTCACAGTGATTAGAATGCTGGAGTAGTAATAGCATTTTACATGTCACTCCTTTTACATGGAGTAATAACTGTGATGTATCAGGATGAAACCTCTCAACTGCTATAAATTGGTCACAATAGTATGTAAGCAATAATCCACACCCATGTATGGGGTTATAGGGATTTAATCCACACCATGGGTGCATTGTGAGGCATGAGAGAGCAGGCTGAGTGTCCTCACAGCACCCTTCATGTGGATTAAATCCCAACAACCCCATACCCTGTCATGAGTTATTGCGCCTATACCATGGGTTATGTTTTAAAAAAAAAATCCACAAAGGTGTTTCTTCCTTTTTCAATTGGGAAAATTTAAGTGTATCCTGCCGACCTGAAAAGTAGTCCCTAAAACACATGCATACAATGTTTTTTTAGGAACATAGAAATGCAAGAAATAGTCCTGAAGTGATTTCTGACATCTGTACAGTGAAGTCTACCAGGATGAAGTGCAGTGTCACAGGATTACTGCATGACAATAGGGATTATAAAATAAGATGGGAAAATCCTGCATCCTGATTAGTCATTAGCCATGCATTAGAAGTGTCTAATACACAGCTAAAAACAAGTTCTCAGAAGCAGGGCAGAACACCACAAAAATCAATGTGCCACATGGAACTTTTGTTTTTAAAATGCTACTTTTTTTTTTATTAGCGAGGAAAGCTACACTGGCAGGTTCCTGTGCAGTTTTCCGAAGTGAGCAAGAACCACTGCAAGACAAGTGGTGTCCAGGGCTTTTTGCCATATGTTTGCCATAATGCCATCAGTGATACAAAGGCAATGAGTCCCAAGAGCTGTAGTGAGGTGAAGATGATAACTTAAAAAAAAATAATTCTTGGCTACCCCGACCCACCTGCCATCCAATATGCTTGTGCACAGATTCATTTTGAAACATGCCACTGGATTTACCTTCTCGTTTATGTTTGCACCTCCTAACTCCACAAATCTGCCCTTACTCCAGCTGACTCTGCTGCCAACTCCAGAAATAGTTTAAAAACAACTGCCATGACACCATAAGTAACCTTAGCAACCATGCGCCTTACACAAGCATGCTACCTGTACTGTTCTGAGGCCAGTGGCATCTCCTCACTCAACTTGGGTACAATGCCATGTTTGTGAGTGGGGGGGGTAGGTGACATTGATGCAACATGCGGGGGTAGGAAGGGACACTCACTCCTAAGAAGAACTACGAGCACTGCATTCCAAAGATTGGTGTTGCCTCACCCTTCTGAGGGAGATAATGAAACCATTTGCCTGGCCTACCATGGCTCTGTATCTATGGTACCCTTAGCCACTGACCACTGCTCACCCATTAGTTGCCACATCAGGGTTTCTGGTAATAGATTTGGCCAATGGTTTCTTCCTAACTACAGCTCTTTGGATTTGTTGCCCTCTGTATCACATTACTTATGGCAAACAGACGGCAAAGAAACAGCACTTGACCTGTGGCAGTCTTGCTCACTTTGGACAACTACAGGGGAACCTGGCAGTATAGTCACCCTCTGCATTAAATTCTGGGGCAACGCACATGACTCTGTAATCTCACAGGGCTCTCTCATTTCACACAGGAAAAGAACAAAAATATAACTACAGCTATGGGAGCCTAAAAAGATAAAAACATTAAAACTCAAAAAAAAAAGTCTAAAACTCACATGGAGGAACTATTTTATGTAAAATTTAGGCAAAGATGCCTGTTTATTATGATTTTAGCCTGCTAATTTTAATTTATTCATTTATATAAAATATGAGGACCCATTTTATAAGCACAATAAGACACTCTGGGGATGTGCATTAGACACTTCTAATGCACGGCCAGTGACTGAAGGCCCTCGGCCTATGGCCTCATGCCTTACTACATCCCTGGCCATGCATTAGAAGTGTCTAATGCACACCCTGCCGAGTCTTATTGCTTACTTAACTCCCATTGAAATTGCATTGTTTGCTGCAGTAACTCTACTGCAGAATTCTGCAGTGCTGCACCTCATCCTGGTGGGCTTCACTGTATCTACATAAGATATGCATGCATCAGTTGACATTTTCCATTTCTGTTTACAACACAGAATAGATGGAGCACACTTACAGCTTTCCTATCAGTTCTGTAGGATCATGTTGACCTGCTCGCTCTCTCTCTCTCTCTCTCTCTCTGCCACTCCATCTCTCTCTTTTTAGTCATATGTTCTATGGCAATGGATGGCACTGGTGAAAGCTGCAGATACTAGGCTCATGGGGTAAGGAGGGGACACCATGTATCATTGGTGGTGTGGGAGCTGAGGAATCTGTTTGCAGGACAGAATGGCCTCATAACAGTTACAACTCTTTCATCACTTCTGCAGTACCATGGTGAGCTGCTCACCATCTCTCTCTCTCTCTCTCTCTCTCTCTCTTTCTCTCCCACTCCCTTTCTCCCTTTGCACAGTCATATGTTCTATGGCAGTGTATACCACTGGTGAAAGCTGAGAATTCTAGGCTCATGGGGCAAGGATGGGACACCGTGTATTATTGGTTTTGGGGGCACTGAGGAATGTGGTTGTGGGATAGAACGGCTGTAGAACAGTTACATCTCTCTCACTAGTTAAGCAGGACCACAGTGAGCTGCTTGCTGTCTCTCTCTCTCTCTCTCTCTCTCTCTCTCTCACTCCCTCTTTCTTTTTGCACAGTCATGTGTTCTATAGCAATGGATGCTGCTGGTGAATGCAGCAGATTCTCAGCTCATGGGGTAAGGAGGGGGCACCATGTATCAATGGTTGGTGCCACCAAGGAATCTGGATGTGTGATAAAATGACCACAGAACAGTTACAGTTCTTATCAGTTGTGCAGAACAGCGGTTAGTGGCACTCCGTATCTCTGTCTCTCTGCACAGTATGCAGCTTGACATCTACTTCCGAATGTTCTTGCCTTGTCTGAGGGAATTGATGCCACTGGCTGCTTGTATCCTCATGAGGTAAGGAGTGTACACTGTACAGGAATCTATGTGCCAGACAGCCAGATGCTTACATCACACTAATTGCGCTCACTGTTTCCCACTGCTCTCTGTCTCTCGATCTCCTCCATGGCATGGGAAAATCAGTGTCTCAGCCCCGGCTTCACCAAGTTTAAATGGCTGCCTTTCTACTTCCCTTTATAACATGGGTTCGTAGAAATGTAGAACCTAATTGGTGCAGTCACCCTGTATGGCTGTGCATTAAATTTCCTCTTTAATGCACAGTTCCACATAGGGAGTCCTGCACAGTGACATCCAGACTCGTGTCTGGCTGAATGAGAAAGTGTAAGGCAGCAACTGAAAGTGGGCAAGTGGGACACAGCAAGGTCTGTGTAGACACAAGACAACGATGCTATGTTCCCCACAGACAGAAGCTGTATATACTGTATAGAAGGTAATATTAGCGTTCCTTTTATTTTAGCGATATTAGCTGAAACGGAAATACCGCTAATATATTTGGATCGCTAATATTATCTACTATATATGTAGTTACTGTACATTCTACTATGCAGCTGTTCGTAATCCCACCGTATCAAAAAGTGCCAGTAAATACTGTATGAACCAAAGTAAACACAAGACAACTTTCTAAACGTTTCTGATAGGTTAAAAAAAGTTTATTGTACACCATAAACAATGAAAAAAAAAAAATTAAAATCAAATCAAAGCGCATATTGCTACTCGTTTCTTCCCCTCTGCTTCCCTCGGTTTCATTTTACTTCAGTTTCTCTTCTGCTTCACACTTCAGTAATGCCAGCATATTGTATCTGTGAAGCAGAGAGAAATTAAAATGAATTTTGGTTTTCGAAAACAGCACCTGCATTGCAACACAGAAGCAATGCAGCTTGCACTTACGTTCTCGTTGTAGTTCAAACACTGGTCGTGAGCGTTCAGTATCTCTGCCTGCTCGAATCCACGTACAATGTTCACAGTCCAAAGTTTAAGGCTGTTGAAGCTACTCTCAAGCCATCGAGAGTGATGTTCCTTTAAGTTCAGTAGTCGAAGATCCACAGTGAGGTGTTCTGTACCACCGGCAGCCAGTCTGTCTGATACAACTCCCGCATACCATGATGTGAATTCCTTTTTTAGGAAATCTTTGAACAATTTGTTTACGGATATGTCCAGGGGTTGTAGGACATCCGTACATGATGCAGGCACATAAACAGGGATAATTTGATTCTCCTCCAGATGAAGCAAGACTGCCTCAGTTGTGTGTGCCGGGTATAGGTCAAGAACCAGCGGTGCTTTCTGCTCCTTGGGCAGACTAACGGCAGCAATTTGAAACTTCATGTATGGCACAATAATGTTATCAATGAACTGGAGAGTTGTCTCCACATTTGCCCAGTGGTTCTCAGAATTAGTGATATCCCTGTCACTAGGGAATTTGTGTTTAGGGTGGCATGCTGCAGTTCGGCCCTTATAGATCAGTTGTGGGGGCAACATCATGCCTGACATGGTGCAGGCAAGTACGACAGAGATCTGTCTTTTATCTCCTAAACCAGTCACAGAGACCTGTTTCACTCCTGTTGTCTCCATAGTCCACTCCGAAACGGGAATCATGTTAACCCCCGTTTCATCCAAGTTTACAATCAGTTGGGGGGTATTAGCTCCTGGGCACTAGCTCTTGATATTCTGCCCAAAAGCTGCTTTAAGGGAGTGGAAAACTGGGTGTCTTCTGGCCAGCTTTAGTCCCCTTTCTCTTATTGTAACCGATCCGAGTTAAGAAACTAAGCCCACTTACAAGCTTAGTGTTAGGTGCCCTCCATTTCTCAGTGAGCAGCTGTGGTGACTTTGCTTTAACAATACCCACTGCAATTGGCTGAAGCACTCCAGCATTGACAACTGCCCCCTCCATGCAGAGAGTCCGAACTATACTTTTCAGCTGGCTCTCCAAGTTGTCCTCTAAATGAGTTGGGTGACCTCGCGATTTTGTAGGGAGGACAGGGGACAGGGGTCATAGTTGTAGGGTCTGGAGTTGTTTTTAGCTGTGCCAAGTAGTCCACCTTGAAATTATGGACTGAGCTTTCATTAACAGTTTTGCCCGTAGTACTGAGATAGTGACGGACAGTGGCCATTACGCCATGCTCGACTGCATACCTCCCCAGCTGGAATCATATTTCTGGTGGATAGGTAGCATAGGAGCTGCGGCATCCTCGCTTAGCTGGTGGTGGGGATGCAGCAAGCTCCTTAGAAATGGCGTTTGTCACTTCCAACTCAACACCTGAGCTGTCTGCCAAATCTAAACCAGATATTTCTGAGGTGTCCATGGGATATTTCCTCTTAACCTGCGATGTCTGTAACCACTTCAAGAGGGACATTATGGAGACAGAAGAAAACAGCCACAGTATACTATAATACAGAACAGATCCACAGTCTGTGTCTGATCTGTATGTGAGCTGCATTTGAGTCTGTTTATCTCACCCGTTTCTGTCACACCCATTTCAGTTATGTACTGTAATTGCGGGTGAACCATCCGCTAATTTAAACGGGCACTAATACGTACTGCATATCAGATGCGCTAAATTAAACGGGCGCCAATATAACCTGCTATACAGTAAGTACACTGTACAGCTGCAGCCCCTGGCCACCCCTACATTATCTGCAGGCACAGTGACAGTGACAGACAGAGAGCGGGACATGTAATGCAGAATTCCTGCAGTCCCCTGTCTCTCTTACATTGGACTGTGACTGGGATGCAGTGGGACAATGGAAATCCAATGACAGCCAGTTTGAGGTTGTCCCACCCAGCATCACTCAACCCCTGCTCCCCCAGCATCAGTCACCAGCTGCACTGGGAGTGTTGAGGGCAGCAGAGTGTGTGGAAGTATTTTTCACCAGCAGCCCCCCCCCAACTGGCACCCTCGTGAGAGAGACATGAAGAGTGGGCAGTTCACCCAGTGACAGCAGCAGAGAGAATGGCAGACAGAAAGCAGACATGCTGCAGGTTTCTCTCAGATACATTCCCTTGCTGTGTTAGTGGCAGGAGTCATCATTGTGCTGCCTTTTGTTGTGCATTACCTGAACCTGGGATCCCAACCAGTTTGTGACTGTGTCGAAATGCTTTCCTTTAAATAATCATAAAAGTGCATTATGTAACACACCCCGAGTTCCTGACAGAGGCATCGATCAGTAGGAGGTATAGACCAAGCGTGGCATGCATCAGACCATTGCTTTTTAGCTGTCTCTGTGTATACAATCGGTGGCTGTCCCAAGCCTGGGTTGGGTCAGTGAGAGAGGCGCACACGATGTCAGCAAGTCAATTTCCAAGTGAGTACCTCTGAATAAAGTTTCTGATTTAACACTGATTCCATCCTGCACAGAACAACACCCCCCATTTTCCCACATAGTGCACCAGTTGCATTTTTAGTGGAGATTCAGTTTGATCTCTCCCAGACCCCCAAGCAGCTGGTTTCCTCCTTGCCACCCTTGACTCCCAAGCCCGTTCTGGACTGTGTATATAGAGGTCAGTACCAACAGGGAACAACCCTCCTGTGACTATGCACATCGAGTGCAATAGCAACTGTCAGCAACTCTCCCGTGAGTAAAAATGTCATGTGGATGGGAGGGGGGGGGCAAAGTAACGGTGGCAGGCAATGTACCTCACAGTATTATGCAGAAAAAATGTCATAGATCATCTCAGTAGTGTGTCTGTGACATTTCTATGTACATAAGAGCAAGAACATGTACATGTACATTTTTTAGGGACTATTTTGCAAGGTGGCAGGATACAGTACTTGTTTTGCTATTTAAACAGGGGAAAACCCTTCTGTGGGTTGTTCCCTTGTTTAAACACAATCCATGTTATAAATGCAATACTTGATAAGTATGAGTTAATATAAATTAAGTTAGCATTAGTTAATAAGTGCTTATTTGATACGCATGGAATGAGTCCTGACAGCACTTTGTGTGCCCATGGATACTGCTTCAAGGACATTCACAGCAACCCTGGATTAATTAGGGCACTTAATCCACAGTCATGTGATGCCCTTTGATCTATTGTATTCCCTGCTTTTTCATACCCATGTTATAATTAAGCAATACCCCACAACAGGATATAGGGTTATAGGGATTTAACCCACGCTATGGGTGCACTGTGAAGCACAAGGCCGCATGCCGAGAAAACGTGTGACAGCTCTCTCATCTCTCTCTCTCTCTCTCCACTGTAGTACCATGGCAGTGGACAAATGCTTGTGACTGACAGTACAACACAGAACGAGCTGACAACAATCAGAGAGACTGAGAGACGTTTAAGCAATAAACCACAACATGGTGTGGGTGATGCTGGGTTTACCCATGCCTGGTGTGGTTTGTTCACGAGGCTGCAGGCCGAGTGAGTGAACCACAGCAGAAGTGGATAAATCCCAGCATTACTGACACCCTGGAGTGGTTTATTGCAATTATAAATCCCCCACCCCCCATTTTTGTGTAAATAAAAAAAAACTTTTTTTGAGTATTTTAAATTATTTTATGTGATGAGTTACTACGCTAGAAAAAATAGTCCTGTGTTGCTAAGATCCAGTGTTACTGTGCATGTGCAGTTATGGTTTGACATTCCTGACCCAGATTCTTTCCCTAGGGTCAGGAAACCATGAACTGTGTGCCCAATGCATTGTGTCTGGTCTCCATTTTTCTTACAGGACCTGAGGGGTCCTGCTTTGTTTTGCACTTCATTTGATGACTTGCCCATGTCTCTTTTCAGCTTCTGGATGGGGGGAGAGAAAGTTGCTGTACATTTTGTTTTGTACACTGTCTGCCTTAGTCAGCGGAAAACTGTAAAGGGTCCGAGCTTAGAGGCTGCCGAGCAGCAGCTGTCATACAACTGCAGAGCCCTGCTGTGAGTGCCCTTCCAGTCCCCTCTTCAGAAGTCCTGGGACCGTAAGGTGAATCGGGTGACGGGATGGTCGAGGAATTCGCTCATGTAAGCCCTGAGCTGGAGGGTTGGGGGTGTTTAAGCTGTCTGGTACTAAAGTACAGGGAGTAACAGTAAATGTTATACCCATTCAGCTAAACAAAAAAGGTAATGCTTAGATCAATGCTGAATTAGGGAAGTGTGTTTGAATTAAAAACGAGTACTAGAAGTTCTGGAAATCACGGCTAAAAGACGAAGTATGGGTGCGTGTCCAATGTCACGGATCTGTGTTTTGCCAGTGATTTTGAAAACTTCCAGCCCTTGTTTTTAATTGTAAAACACTTTCCCCTGTTCAGCATTGGTCATAGTGTTCAAGTATGTTTTAGCTGAACAGGGATAGTTCGAACAAAGCCTATATGAGTGCCCTGGTGACTGCGCTGTGGTGGCAGACGTGGTCAGTTGGAGAGGTTCACTCCACTTGGGATTGGAGGGAGTAGTGTGGCATTACAGATGCGGCTGACTGGCACCTCTTCCATGGGTAATGTCAAAATTTACCACGGCTGGAAGAAGCCGGTTAGCCAATCAGATTGTTAGATTCTGAAACCCCATTGTGTAATTTGGAACACACAATGGGCTGGGAAAACCAGTGACAGCTCTCTCATCACACACACACACACACACACACACACACACACACACACTCTCTATCTATCTCTCTCTCTCTCTCCACTGTAGTGAGTCCACCTTCCCCCACCACACATACAGGCTACTCGGAGAATGGTGCCCTTCTCCCTCTTGGTCTATCTATCTATCTGTCCACAGCACTGTACATCACTCTTGATATCTCTTCCCAGCAATGAGCTGCTCGTTGTTGGTCTCTCTGATTTGGCAAAAACTCTACATTGTGATAGCCAGGCAACAGAACACTGAGCTTGGCTTACCTTCACGAATTTTAATACTTTGGTAAAGTTCCCCTGCAGGTTCATTACACAGTGATGCCCAAAGAGAAGGGAATGACTGCACCAAGGTAATGTTGTGCCACAGAAAAATGTAAACAAGTAGAAAGGTTCAAGGGGGTGTGAGGCATCAACAAAGGCTAGCAGTGCATGTAACAATGCTACTACTTAAAGGACTGTCCAAGCTCAGATTTCAGTGGATAAATTCCTTTAATTCAGGTGCAAACCTGCAGAATGCAGAGTTTTCAATAAATACAGGTTTAAAACACTCACATCCAAAGTCCTGATAAATAGCACAGCAAGCAAGAACATAGTCAAACGGCTCCAAAAATGATCCAGGCTCCACTCACTCTGATGTCAGAAGGTCAGGTCACCTAACGTGTTTCTCTCAATAGCCTTTGTGAAAGCTATTGAGTAAAACATACTATGTGCCACTTTTTGTTTACTTGGGTTGCAATTATTTTTTTTTCTGTTTGAAGGTAACGGTTTAAATATAGTTAACCTGATTTAACATGTTTTCACAAATGTTTGGCTTTCTCTAAGCTTTGTATTTCAGCATGTAGTTCTTATGGATTATCAAGTATGGGATCACTGTCACCAACCCCAGCAGAGTCATCAAAACTCCTCACACATCTGAAGCAAAATCCATTCATATTGAAAGTATGTATAGAAGTGAAACCTGCTTGTACAACTGAAAAGCAAGCACTGTACTTAATGCTCCATTTAGGTGAATGTAGCCATTTGCATCTTTTGTCATAGAAACATAGAAGTTGACAGCAGATAAGGACTGCCAGGCCCATCCAGTCTGCCTGTATACACTACCTTTAATTAGCTCTGCTGACCCTACTGGTTCCCCTCCGCTGCTTCACCTTCCTCCTCCAGGGTTCCCTTATATCTATCTCATGCCTGTTTAAAACTCCCCACTGTGTTTGCCCCCATCACCTCCTGGGGCAGGCCATTCCAAGCATCCACCACCCTTTTCATGAAAAAGTACTTCCTCACATTGCCCCTCAACTTCCCCCTTCCAGTCTCATGTCATACCCTCTTGCTGTTTTAAAGCAGCTTTTCTTCTGAAAGATGCTGCCCTCCTGTATTGTACCTTATTAATCCCCTTGAGATACTTGAAAGTCTCTATCATATCTCCCCTCTCCTTCCTCTCCTCCAGGGTGTACATATCGAGTTCCTGTAGTCTTTCCTCGTATGACATGTGGTGCAGGCCCTGTAGCATTTTTATTGACCTTCTCTGGACTGTCTTCACTCTGTCTATGTCCTTCCTGAGATGAGGCCTCCAGAACTGGAAGCAAATTTGACTCAGGGGAGCAGAGGAGGAGGCGGCGTGAGGCCAAAGCCTCACAAGCAAAAGAGCGGGGCCACTATTGGTGGTCTGAGGGAGGAATCGGGCTGTAGTCAGTGGCTGTGTGGGAGGAGGTGAGCGGCTGTAGCTGCAGAATTGAGGATCGGGGCCGCAGTCGGTGGCCAAACAGGAACAAATACAGAGAAGGATTGGCACACCTGAACGTGTATGTGCTTCTGTTGGCCTGCAGCCCATGGATTGGGGCTGCTCTGCTGGAGAGTCCCTGGACTGCTGACCACTCAGGCTGGACTGCTGCTTTGCTGGGGAGTGATTGTACTGCTTCACTACTACTTGCGCTGCTTGGACTTTTCCCACCTACCCCGCTCCACCTCCCAAGTTAAATGCTTTGGCTAACCACTCCCAGGGTGGAATAGCCAATCAGGAGCAAACAGGAGAGGGGCGCTACAGGATGAGGAGGAGGAGCAGGAGCAAATGGGGAGGGGCACTACAGGAGAAGGGGGAGGAGGAGCAGGAGGTGCAGGACAAGGGCAAATCAAAGTAATGTGTGTGAGTGGAGTGAAGGGGTTAAGCAAGGGGGGGCACACAAAGGTACTTATGTGATTGGAGAGAGGGGTTAAGAAGGGGAGCACTGGTAAAGAGAACCAGAAGTGCAATTGGGGCATTGGTAAGCAATGTTGGTGGTATGCAAATGCCCTGTAATAATCTTTATTTATTTATTTATTTATTACAGTATCGGAATTACAACCCTTTGAGTCAAAGACTCATCTACAAAGGTTCATCGTCATACACAGAATAGTGCAGGGTAGGCAAACACATACAGTGAGTGGAGAACAGACAGTAGTGCAGGAACAGTAGCATGGCAGAAATATACACAATTACAATTTGTACAATTGAATACAGGTGGATGGTCCATAACAGTGAGAGAAAGGCCCCTTCTTGCAGAAGACAGGCCTATACATGATGGTAGCTAAGCAAGAAGGAGTGATTATTGGGCATATATACTTTGAAGACAGTAGTGGTGGGTGGCAGGAGTGCAGTGCTGAGCTCAAAATTGCAGGTGTAGGCTTATGTATGATTGTTGCTAATACATTGTCTGAAAGGAGGTAATGCAGGTATAGGGACAGAAAGCATTACTGCAGCAAGGTTACAGATTGTAAGCTCTAAGAGATTTACTGCAGATTGATGTTGTAACTTTATCAAGGTTAAAGATTGTAAGCTGCACTGGGTTTATTGGGGTTTATCTGAAAATCTGATGTTTAAGGGTTCAGTCTGGTTGAGGCTAGGAAGACCTTAAGGATTTAACCAAGAAGCTGTGAGGCTACATACCAGGGTAACATGGCATAGGTGGGGCACAGGGGATGGGGGGGACTGGGTCAAGAGGGAATACAGTGGCAGGTTGTGGCAAGATCAGTGTGGGGGACTACAACAGGGAAGGGGCCAGTGGCAGAGTAAGGGGGGAGGGCAACAGGGTAGAAGATGAAGTGTTGTGGGGAGGATTGTGGGGTGTAATAACTGTGGAGCAGTCGTGTTCATGAGCACCTTGTGGAGGCTGAGGGAGTGCCCAGTCTGTCAGAGACTGAGGAGGCTGGAGGCAGAGATGGCAAGGCTAAGAAGGAAGTTTTTTGGACTAGGAGGGATATGGAAAATAAAGCTAGTGGAGGTGTTCAGGAAGACAGGAGGCATGGGGACAGCAGGTTGACTGGGTGGAGAGATCAGGCCATGCTGCGGGCTGGGGAGAGGGTACCAGGATAGGAGGCAAGAGTACAGTGGATAAGAGTGCAAATGACAGTGGGGCTAGATACACATTAGGCACAAATAGATATTGGGTCTTCACAGGGAGGATGGAGCAGCAGGAAGAAGCTGTAGGGTCCAGGGAGCTGGACCATGGTGGGTGGACTATGACCAGTGGGGATCCTGCCAGGAGGGTATAAGGAGACAACACAAGAGGGAGTACTCTGGAGCTAAGGATGAAGAAGGTGGAGCGATGGGGGGGTGAAATACTGGAAAAGGGAAGGAAAGAAGGGAGGGTCCATCCTGGTATGGAAGGAGCACGTGGAAGCCACTAGTGAGAGAAATGTATCAATCAGGGAAGAGAGGGGGATACCTATGCTGCAAGGGAGAAGAGGGAGTCACATGCTGGGGGAAGGAAAGCAGAGGCTGGGGGCAGAGGTCAGGGAAGAAGTGAACAGAAAGCAGAAGGAAAGTCACTGGGGACACTGTGGGCTGAGGTGGAACAAGGGGGATGCAGGGAAGGGTTGGAGGGCAGGGAGTCAGTGAAGTTATGGGCAAAGTGGTTGAGGAGCATGCGGTATGGACAAGGGGCCAGGGGGGAGGGAAGAAGGAACAAAGTAAGGGGCCGGGGGGATTGCTATGACGGGGAGGGTAGACAATACAAGGGAGACAAGGGAAAGGAGGGCAATGTCACAGACAAACCAGAATAATGAGGGGGTCAAGGTGCTACTGGTTGGTGAGTCAGTCTTAAAGGGGGTCAAGTGGGGTGGCAGATAAAGAGGGATATGGGTGGAATGCTTGCCTGGTATGACTTCATCGAAGGTTGTGCACCATATTCCCTTGTGGGGGTGGGACCCAGGACAAAAATTTGCATCTAGTGCTCCACCTGGGGACTAATGACCTAGCAGGTACCGAGAGCCAGTACTGAGAGATAGCAAAGGATACGGGAGCTTAACAGCTGGCTAGTAGAATGGTGTGCGCAGATGGAGTATGGGATGATAGGGGGGCTGGGGGGCAACTTGGGAGTATGAAAGCCTCTTTTCAGCAGACAGGTTACACCTCAGCAGTGAGGAGGCAGCCATACTGAAGTGTTGGATGGGGGAGTTTAAACTGAGTAGGGGGAGCCTGGACGTATATCCACATTGTACCACGAACAATATTGGGGACCCTAGGTCCCTTCCAGGGGAAAGATTGATGAACGAGGGGCTGGCAGGCAGGGGGGAACAAGAGAGGGGGAAAGTTGGTGGAAGGGGTTGGTGGTGAATGCTAGGAGCCTGGAATATAAGATGGAGGAACTGACGGCCATCATTATGCATGACAAGTTAGACATCATAGCGATAACTGAGACTTGGTGGACAGACCTCCACACGTGGAAGACAGCTATACCAGGCTTCAGGCTGTTTAGGAAGGACAAGAGGGATAGGAAATGGTGTAGCCATATAAGTCAAACAGGACATACAGGTGTCAGAGGGACAGGAGGGCGACGGGGCTACGGAACTTCTATGGGTAAAGCTATGCAGGAGGCCGGGGGGAATACCTGAGACTGGGAGTCATATATAGACTACCCTCACAGGGAGAAGATCAGGACAGGGTGATGCTGCAGGATATTAAGAGTATGGCTCTCAAGGGGGATACATTAATGGTAGGCGACCAAACTTACCAGATATGGAATGGACCATCACCGAAGCAGCTTCAGCAAGAAGCAGGGAGTTAGTGGAGGGGCTAAGTGGACTGTTTCTGAAACAGCTGATCAGGCAGCCTACCAGGGGGAGCAACCTGCTAGATGTGGTATTAACGAATGGGGAAATGTGGAGAAGGTGCTGGTAAGAGAAAAACTAGGGCATCGTTACCACAGGATTGTCGGTTTCAAGTTGAGGACAGGGAGGACGAGACCCGTACCAGCACAATGGTGCTGGACTTTAGGAGGGGTGGACTTCGACAAATTAAGAAGGCTGGTGAGGAAGGCAATGGAAGGTTTAGGGGATATAAGTGATGCAGACAAACTATGGGTATCTATCAGGGACCAGATCTGGAAGGCCACACAGGCATCCATAAAAAGTGTCAGAAAAGGGGAAAGAAGCAGGAAGCTACTTTAGTTCAGTAGGGATGTAGAAAGGCTGGTAGGGAGTAGATGGAGGGCTTTCAGGAGATACAAGAGTACTCAGGGAAGGGCATAAGGAGGCTTACAGGGAGGCAAGGATATTAGTGGGAAAGGTCATCAAGAGGGCTAAGGCGAACACAGAAGTAAGGATAGCGAAACAGGCCAGGAAAGGGAAAAAGGCCTTTTTAGATATGTGGGGGAGAGAAGGAAGGCAGCCCAGGGGATTGAAAAGCTGAGATGACAAGGAGGCAAGCACTTGGAGGAGGACAGGGAGAAGGCAGAAGACCTGAACAGGCATTTCTGCTCTGTATTTACAAAATAAAGGGGCAGTAGAGGGCAGGAGTTGGAGGGGGGAAGATGCTATTGAATCCCTTCATGATGGAGAGAGTTAGGGAGGAATTAACCAGGGTGAAGATGGACAAGGCCATGGGGCCAGATGGCCTGCACCCAAGGGTAATTTGGGAACTAAGAGAGGGACTGACTGCCCCACTTGCAAGGCTGTTCAACCTGTCCCTGGATAGTGTTGGAGGACTGGAAAAACGTGATGGTGGTGTTGGTACACAAGGGGGGAAGCAGGGAGCTGAAGGAAAACTAAAGCCCTGTCAGCCTAACTGTTGTGGTGGGGAAGGTAATGGAGGCACTCATCGGTGAGGGGTAACGAAGTACCTTGAGGTGAACAGACTGCTAGATGACAGACAGCATGGGTTTACTAGGGGCAAGTCATACCAATCCTATTTGATCTAGTTTTTTGATTGGGTAACATAGGTAGTGGACCGGGGGGAGTGGTGGACGTGGCCTATCTGGATTTCAGTAAGGCCTTCGACACCGTACCCCATAGGAGGCTGGTCAACAAATTGGATAGCATAGGGGTGGGGGTCAAAATAACAAGATGGGTTGAAAACTGGTTGGTGGATAGAAGTCAGAGGGTGGTGGTGAACGGGGAGTACTCAGGGGTTGGGCAGGTGAGGAGTGGAGTTCCCAGGGATCAGTGCTGGGACCCCTCCTGTTCCATATCTATGTACTAGACATTGTGGATGGACTGACGGGGAGGGTGGCCCTCTTTGCAGAAGACACAAAAATCTGTAATAGAGTTGACTCCGGGAAGGGCTGGAGGACATGAGAAGAGACTCAAGATTACTGGAGGAGTGGGTGAAGACCTGGCAGCTAAGGTTCAACATCAAGAAGTGTGAAGTTATGCACCTGGGACACAGGAACCAAAGGGCTGAGTGTATACTGGGTGGGGGGAGAGAGTCAGGCTGTCAGAGAATGAGAGGGATCTGGGGGTAACAGTCTCCAGCAGCCTCAAGGTAGGGAGGCAATGCTCGAGAGTGGTGGGGAGGGTGTATGGGATACTGCCAAGTATCAGCAGGGGGATCACGAGCAGGTGTAGAGAGGTCCTGGTGCCACTGTATCAAACCCTAATGAGGCCACCCTCGAGTATGGGGTCCAGTTTTGGAAGCCTTACAAAGATATAAACTTAATCAAAAGGGTCCAGTGTAGGGTGATCAAGATGGTGCAGGGGATGAAGGGCAAGCCATATGAACAGAGGTGCAAGGAGTTGGGGCTTTATACAATGGAAACCATGACGGAAAGGGGGGACATGTTTGAAACCTTTAAATACACCAAAAGGATGAACAAGGGAGGCCCAGGGAAGTTGTTCCTCAGGAAGGAAGGACGGAAACATAACAAAGGAGCACAGACTGAGACTCCATGGGGTGCACTTCAAGAGCAATGTGAGAGGTCAGTTTTTCACAGAAAGGGTGGTGGAGAATTGGAATGGGCTTCCGGAGAAAATGGTGAATTCACAGACTGTAGAGGGATTTAAGTCCACTTGGGACAGACACATGGGGCTAAGGGGGGTCTCAAGATATGGTAGGGTGGACTAGGGGGGGCAAGGGGCAGACTAGATGGGCCTTGAGGTCCTTTTCTGCTATCACCTTCTGTGATACTCCAGATGAGGTCTCAACAAAGACCTGTATAATAACATTATGACTTCCTTTTTTCTGCTGGTGATACCTCTCCCTATGCACCCCAGCATCCCACTGGCTCTCCCCACAACCTTGGCACATTATTTGGCCACCTTTAGGTCATCAGATATGATTACCCCTAGATCTCTTTTCTGTTTTGTGGCTGCTAATATCGCACCCTTCATTGCATAGTCCTCCCCAGGGCTCCTGGGCCCGAAGTGCATGATTTTGCAGTTCTTCACATTGAATCCTAGTTGCCACAGTCTGGACCACTCTTCCATTTTAGCCAGGTCCCTCATCATTCTCTCGATCCCTCCTGGACTATCCACTCTTTTGCAGATCTTTTTGTCGTCTGCAAAGAGGCACACCTTCCCCTTCAGCCCTTCTGCAATGTCACTGATGTAGACATTAAACAGCACTGGTCCAAGAACTAAACCCTGTGGCACCCTGCTGGCCACCCTCCCTACTTCAGACTTAGCCTCATTTACCACCACCCTCTGTGTCCTACCCTTCAGCCAGTTTCCAACCCAGTTCACCACTTTCTGTCCCAGTCCCAGGCTGCCCAGCTTGTTTGGAATGGTGTCGAATACCTCGCTGAAGTCAAGGTAGGCCACATCCTCCGCTCCTCCAATCCACTTCCTTAGTGACTCAGTCAAAGAAATCAATCAGATTAGTTTGACATGGCTTTCCTGATGTGAATCCATGTTGCTTCAGATCTTGTGCGTCACCTGATTCAAGTGTGCTACTATCCTTTCCTTTAGTAGAAATTTTATAATTTTACCCACAACTGAGGTCAAACTAACAGGTCTGTAGTTTCCAGCCTCCTCCCTACTCCCACTTTTGTGGAGAGGGACTACAAAAGCCCTTCTCCAATCCCACAGAACCTCCCCTGTTTCCAGTGACTTGTTGAAAAGGGCCACCAGTGGTGCTGGCAGTTTCTCTCCCAATGCCTTTAATATTCTAGGGTGACTGGTCCCATTGTCTTGTATACCCTCAGTTTTTTAAGTTCTTCCAGGACTCTGTCCTCTTTGTATAGGCTGCTGTCCACCTCCTCTCCCTTTCTAATTCCTAGCTGTGGTCTCTCCCCTTCCTCTTCCTCCATGAAAACTGAACAGAAATATTTGTCCTGGATTGATGCTTTTTTCTTGGTCCTCCTCCACTTCTTCTCCTTCTCCTTCCTCCACTTCAGCCTTACAATCACTCACCTGGTCCTTCTCTTCTCGCTAATGTATCTATAGAATGTCATGTGCTATATTTTCCTCTGTTCTTGCCTTGGCTCCCCTGACTGCCTTCTCTGCCTCCCTCTGTTTTTCTAGATGCACTGCCCTGTCCTCCTCCCTTTGCATCTCCTTATATTTCCTGAAGGCTAACCTTTTTGCCCTTACTTTTGCTGTCACCTCCTGTGAGAACCATAGCTGTTTTCTTTTCCTTTTGCCTTTGTCAATTTTTCAGATACAAAGGTTTGTTGCCTCCACTATGGCTCCTTTTAGATGTGCCCATTGCCCTTTAACCCCCCCCTTTCCCTCCCTCCTCTAAGGCCTCCTTGAAACATACCCCCATCTTACTGAAGTCTGACCTGAAGTCCAGAACCCTTGCTTTTGTGTGGCATGTCCCTGTTGTAGTTTTCACATCAAACCACACTATGTGATGGTCACTGGATCTCAAGTGCACCCTAACATCTGCAATTCTCTCCCTGTTGGTTAATACAGTTTGATCGGCAGCACAATGATTTCTGATACTCTGCCTCAACACAGATTTTACATCCTCAAGTGTACATATGCATAGCCAGAGGACTTTGAAACCACACAAGTCATGTGAATCACATGAAACAGAGTCACACTGGTCAGCACCTCAGCTCATACTGCATAGTCTGGGCCAAATACAAGTCTGTGTGTCAAACCGTTCGCATGCTAAGTAGATTTCCTCAAATATATATATTTTTATCACGTGGTTTGTCAATAATGCACAACCAAAGAAATCATATGTTTATGTGTCTCACTACATGTTCTGGACAACAAATGACAGAAATCATGGCAATAGTGTTTTTCATGAATTTGTGTGTTCATAACATAATTGACATATGCAGTACTTGCTGGGGATTACTTTTAAAAGCAGCAGGACACAGTAACATTTCTTGTAGTTGAACTGCAATGAAATCCTTCTTTACTTGTTTATTTGTATAACAAAAAATCAATGTTATAAGTGCAATAACGCAGTGGTCTATGGGCTACCTCCAGGGCACACATGTTCCCAGTGGCTATCTCCAGGGTAGCACCTGCTGCCATTGGGTTGTGTGCTACCGCCTGGGCAGCGCCTAATAGCAATGGTGCATGTGCTACTTCCTGGACAGCAACTATTGCTAATGGTGCATATGCTACCTCCAGGGCATCACCTATTACCAATGGGGCATGTGCTACCTCCAGGGCAGCACCTATTACCAGTGGTGCATGTGCTACCTACAGGGCAGCACCTACTACCAATGGTGCATGTGCTACCTCCAGGGCAGCAACTATTGACAATGGTGGATGTGATACCTCCAGGGCAGCAGCTATTACAAATGGTGCATGTGCTACCTCCAGGGCAGCAACTGTTGAAAATGGTAGATGTGGTACCTCCAGGAACCTACATGTTTCCAGTGGTCTGTGGGCTACTTCCAAGGCAGCACCTATTGCCACTGTTGTACATGTTGCCTCCAGGGTAGCATCTACTGCCAGTGGGGCAAGTGCTATCTCCAGGGCACCAATTATTGCCAATGGTAGATGTGCTGCCTCCAGGGCATCACTTGTTACCAGTGGTCTGTGGACTACCTCCAGGGCAGCAACTATTACCAATAGTGCATGTGCTACCTCCAGGGCAGCACCTAATGCCAATGGTGCATGAGCCACCTCCAGGACAGCAACATTTGACAATGGTGAATGTGGTACCTCCAGGGCACCACATGTTTCCGTCTCTTCGATGCAGAATTGACAAAACATTCGTCAACAGGCATCACAGCAATGGGATTTGTGGTGAACTCGCTAATCTGAAAGTGGGATCCTGGGGCCAGGTTGGATACATCACAGAGTAACTCAGGGAGGTGCTGGCAGCACCGCCGACAGCTTTGTTCAAGAGTTCGCTTGAAACAGGTGAGGTACCAAAGGACTGGAGGAGGGCAAATGTAGTTCCTTTTCACAAAAGTGGGAGCAAGGAGGAGGCTGACGATTACAGGCCAGTCAGTCTGACCTTGGTGGTGGGGAAACTAATGGAAGCACTACTAAACATGTGAGCATACCAAGAAAGCCAGCAGAAGAAAGCCATTTGGTATATCTAGTCTGCTCTTATTGCAAGATCCACAGCTTGAGCTACTGTCCCTGCCACCCCTCCCCACTCCTGCCATCCTCCCTACCCATGATGCTTACCTTCCCCTATGCCTATCGCAGCCTCTCTTGAGGCTGCCCACTGCCTTCAATGAGATCACCTCTTCCAGCAGTGCATTCCAAGTGCCTGCCACCCTCTCTATGAAGTAGTGCTTCCTGACCTCCTAGCCTCCAGCTTAAGACTGAGCCCCCTGTTTACTGTCTTACTGACACAGTCAAAGAATTCAAGTAGAAATGTTTGTGATATATCTTGAATCCAGTGCAGCACAGGATCAGAGACAACGTGGATTCACAGAGGGAAGATGTCAAACAAATGGATAGGTTTCTTGGAATGGGTGACTAGGGAGCTGGATCAGGGAGGGCTGGTGGATGTGGCCTACCTGGATTTCAACAAGGTCTTCGACACTGTCCCACATAGGAGGCTAGTAAACAAGCTGGGCAGCCTGTGAGTGTGTCCCAAGGTGGTAAACTGGGTCTAGAATTGGCTGAGCGATAGGACACAGATGATGGTGTGAACAAAGTTCAATCCGAAGAGAGGGGTGTGATCAGTGGGCTCCCGCCGGGATCAGTGGTTGGACCAGTCCCCTTTAATGTCTTCATAAGCAACATTGAAAAGGGGCTGGACGGAAAGGTGTGTCTCTATGCAAATGACACAAAGATCTGCAACAGGGTTGAAACTTCAGGATGGGTAGAAAAAAGGAGAAGGGACCAAAACAAGCTTGTGGTCAAGGGTGTGGCAGCTATGATTCAATGCAGGGGAGTGCTAGATCATGCACTTAAAGCTAAGAAATGCAGGGGAGGAGTACATGTTGGAGTGGGCTAGGTACTGACGGCAACCAACCAGGAAAAGGACCTGGGAATAATCATATCTGATGATCTAAAGGGTGCCAAACAATGTGAGAAGGCTGTGAGGAGAGCCAGTGGAATGCTGGGGTGCATATAGAAACATAGAAATTGTTGGCAGATTAGGAGCTCCAGGCCCAACAAGTCTGCCCAAGTGTTCTATCTCCATGTTACCCAAGAACCCTAGGTGATCCAGGTAATTTCCCCCCCCCACCCCTCTCCAGAATTCCCTTGTACCTATCCCAAGCAACCTAGAATCCCGTCACTGTTTTGTCCCCACCCCTTCCTCAGGGAGTACATTCCACCTATTCACTACCCTTTCTGTGAAGTAATGTTTCCTAATATTTCCCTTGATCTTCCCCCTTCTTGCTTCATGTCATGACCCCTTGTGCTTGAGAGCCTCTTATTTTGGAATATGCTGCCATACGGGACCTTGTTTATACCCCTTTGATACTTAAAGGTCTTTGTCATGTCCCTCCTTTCCCTCCTTTGCTCTAGGGTATACATGTTGAGGTCTTTCAGCCTCTCCTCATATGTCAAATGGCTAAGTCCTCATACCCTTTTTGTTGCCCTCCTCTGGACCTTCTCCACTCTATACACATCCCTCCTGAGGTAGGGTCTGCAGAACTGGATACCATTTTCAAGTTGTGGCCTCACCAACTGTTTGTACAAGGGCATAACCACCTCCCTCCTTCTGCTCTTAATACCCCTGCCTATGCATCCCAGGATTCTACTGGCCCTCGTTACTGCCCTCTTGCATTGCTTAGTCACCTTGAGATCGTGAGATATGATTATACCATAGTCCTTTCCTGCACTGTCACTTCCAGTATCTGACCACCCATCCTGTACTCTGCTTTTAGATTTCTACTCCCAAAGTACATAACTTTGCACTTTTTGGCATTAAAGTTCAGCTGCAACACTTTGAGAGGAATCTTCAGCAGAAGGAAAGAGGTGGTGATGCCACTGTATAGAACATTGGTCAGACCTCATCTACAGTACTGTGTCCAGTTCTGAAGGTCACATCTATGGAAGGACATAGACAGAGTAAAAGTGGTTCAGAGAAGGGCAATACAAATGGTGGGGGGCTGCACCAAAAGGCATATGAGGGGAGACTGAAGAATCTCAAAATGTATTCACTGGAGGAGGGAGAGAGAAGGTGGATATGATAGAAATTTTCAAATACCTCAAGGGTGTGAACAAGGTACAAGAGAGTAGCATCTTTCACAAACAAAGATGTACAAGAACAAGGGGCCATGATAGAAAAATAGAGGGGGGTAGATTTACAGTAAGGGTAACGTGAGAAAGTATTTTTTTCACAGAAAGGGTGGATCCATGCAACAGCCTCCCAGCAGAGGTTGTAGAGAGGTAAAAAAGTTAGGGGAATTCAAAAACACGTGGGAGAGACATAAAGGAACTCTAGCAATAGGAAAGATAAGGTAAGCCACAGATCATTTAGGACTGGCAGTAGGTAGATAAAATGAGCAGTCTAGGTGGGCCAAGAGGTCCTTATCTGTCATCAAATTATGTTTATAGGTTTCTATGATGTGGGTAAAAAAGGCTTAAAAGGGACCAGCACTTAATGAAAGCTCCTTATAATTAGTACACTGTGAAAGTTAAGACCGTGGAGTCACTTGAACTGTAGGTGCCAAATAATTTACTCTTCAGTAGTGCTGTGCAATCCATATGAAAAGGAGCACTCACCATCAGTCCAGAAGATGGGTTGGAGTCTGCTAGCCGGCTTTTACTCTGAGTGCACTCTATGACATTGTATGAAACGTACTGTATATATAGTGATGGGATATTGTGCATGATTGTACTGTTAAGTGATCCATTTCATATAGATTTTTACAGCACTGCATTTTAAGTTCACAGGCTTTACTTTCAAGGAGACACCTAATTTTATGGAGCCTTCAGTATAAAGAAAAAAAAACTAAGAAGAGGACTGTTAATGTATCGACTATGGCTTATTTTAGTAGCCTGTGACAATGGCGCCTGAATGAAGGCGCCATCCAAAACGGCAACGCGATGTGGGCGAAGGCCCAAATGGTGAGGGGGGGTGACCGGATGTGGTGGGGTGGGCAACTGTAGCGACAGGATGTCGCTATATGTACACACATGCAGGGGGGAGTGAGTATGGCAAGCATGGCCTAGAAAGGGGTGGAGGGGATGTAGGGAGTGGTGCTGTGGTCGGCTGCCAAGCTGCGCCATGGCATCAGGGGTTGGCTTCTGCTTGCGGTGCGTGGGGTTCCGGGTTCGGGTCTGGGTCAGAGTGCTACTGCAGTTTTACTGCGCCAGGTCTGAAAGTTGTTGTTTTTTTTGCTCCCCCCCCAATATGCACCACCCTGGAGTTGAGAATCCTTAAGTGGGGGTGCAGCCCCCCCACAGAAAGAAAGAAAGCAAGGATTTTAAGTCCCTGGTGCCATTCTTCCATGCACCGAGGATGTCAGGGTGGCAAAATTGTTTTCGCTGCCCTGACATTGCGATAATGCGAGTCGCCATTCAGCACTTGCCATTATCACATAGAACCCTTATTTTGAATGGGAGAAACATGTAAGAGAGCTTCTCCATCTTATAATCGTCTTCTGTTTTCATGCCCCTTGTTGTGCAGTCACATGCACCAGAAAACAAACAGGCATAGTTAAACAACATATATATATATATATATATATATATATATATATATATATATATATTTATATAATAGATGCACAGTAGTGCAGCTATAGTTAGGGTTGCCTGGCCACTTGTATGTTAAACCCAACATTTTGCACTTTAATAACTTAACCGAGTTGCCTGAAAGTTTGCAGGCTCGGTCTGGTACCATAGATCTCTGGATCTGGCAAGTTGCACTATGGTCGGATGAGTGGTTGCAGAGCTGCAGAACAACAACAAAAATAAAAAAAAACAGGGTTTTGGTGCCTTTTTTGCTTATGCCCACACAATTGGTCCATTTGGTCTGAATATTTCAGGGAAGATGCAGTCTCTGTCACTGATATGCCTTTTGAAGATTTGGTGAAAAAAAATTAAACCGTTCAAAGGTTATTCAAATAACAAATTTCCCATTATAGTCAATGTGTCTCACAAAAGCTGCAACCACTACATTTTACTATTGCAAATGTCCCTTTTTAGGGCTGTGGGCGGAGCCGACAGCCATTTTGCAAGAGTTTTTTAGCTCTGAAAACGGCCGATCTCACAACCTCTTCTATTGGACTTTTGGAAGTATCCTTCTGAAGGCCCAATGGAGCTGAAAGCCTTCTGCCATGATTGGCGTATGGAATAACAGCCTCACTACTTCAGCTGTTACTTCTGCATTCCAATGCATGAACTGCACATGTGCACGAGTCGGCGCATTTACAGTGCTGCTGTGCTGCCATGTTGTGTATGGCACTATGCCATTCACTGTGTTTTGCCCCCCTCCTGAAGTTATGCCCATCTCATGTCACACACTGGAAGCTCACCCCAGTGTGTGGAATTTGTTTTGTTTCTGTAAATTAGAAAACGGTCTCTCATCTATTTTTGTTCTTCCATGGTGCCCCTTGCGCACATCATGCCTGACATCGGGGTGCCCAATCCCCATGTTGGCATTCCTGTAACACATTGGGAGCCCACCCCAGTGTGCTAAAATGTTGTGGGATTTTTTGTGTCCTTTTGATGTAAATTTGAAAACGGTCCCTCATTGTCGGTTTTGTTTCTCTGTGAAATGAAAAACGGTCCTCATCATCACTGTGGTCACCCTCCCACTGTGCACCCACCTCCCCCCACCACCCCTTGCCCCATACTTACCTCCGGAGGTCAGTGCTGTCATCTTCTCTGGACCAGGACACGTCTGCACTCTTCAAAGCCCAACCTCAAACTGAAGAATTAAAGGTAAGGGGGCTATACAGCCATTCAATGGGGGTTTCAACTTATGCTGATATCTCAGCCATTTTTTGGAATTTTTGCCCCAAATTTTCAACATGGGGTTCTTGGGTCCGCACCTCATGAAAACTGTCACTGTCATGTTGTTACTCAGTCTTGAAAGGTGATTTTGCTGTCACTGTGCAGAATCACATTCCTGGACCGATTCACGAAAGACAGTGCCACTGTTCATAAGGAGGGGTCCCAAAATGCCCATGTTGCAAATTTGGTAAAAAAAATCCAAAAAATGACTGCGTTACAAGCATGCATTACGCAGTTTCTACGCACGCTCCTAACATCGCTAACTTTTAATATTTTCACTCCACATTTTTAACATTGCTATTGTTGCATACCTCCTTCACAACAGTACAGATGTCATTTTCCACAACCTGCCTGAAATGTGTTTTCACGGCTGTGGAGCAGAATAGCGCGTTTGCCCTGTGCAATCACCTTTCAGGAAAATTAAACAAAATGACGCTGGCACTGTTTATGAGGAGGGGTCCTAAAATGACCATGTTGAAAATCTGGTAAAAAAATCGCAACAAATGACTGCATTACGAGCGTGTGTTGTGCACGTTCTAAGCATGCTCCTAACGTCGCTAATTTTTAATATTTTCACTTCACATCTTTAACATAGCCATTTTTGTACACCTCCTTCACAACTGTAGAGCTGTCATTTTCCACAACCTGCCCGAACTGTGTTTTCACATCTGTGGTGTAGAATAGCATGTTTGGTCGGCGCAATCACTTTTCGGGACAATTGAACAAAATGACACTAGCACTGTTCATGAGGAGGGATCCAAAAAAGGCCATGTTGAAAATTTGATGCAACACCTCCAACATATGGCTAAGTTACACCTGGGTGTTGAATAATTTCTATGCACATATGTAACTTTCGTCACTTGGTAGCGTTACACAGCCGTATTGGCTCTGGCCAGAGTTTGTACTGTAGTGCTGCAGCCATCTTGTTTCAGTTAGTGGTGAAGAAAAACATCTGTAATTCAAATTCTACTGCCCCTAGGTAAACATTAACAGTTGTGTTTACCTAAATGGGGCCTGAGGAACACAATGGTGCCATCAGTTATTTTCTAGGACCCCTAGAAATACCTTTTTTAAAACTGGGTCCCCCGTAGTGTCGCAAATCATGACAGTACATTTGCAACACTGTCACAAATCACAACACTGTCGCATCTATACTGTTGCAATTTGCGACACTACTGCACCAAGAAATACCATTTCTTTGCCACACCACTGCACCTAAACAGTTAGAGCTTTATGGCTGAAATTTGCAGGATAACAAGCTCTGGCCCCACAGATGTGCATTTTGGTGGTTTGGTAAAACAAATGTAAAGTGGTTACAAAGTTACAGCTCCGAAACTGAGAAATTTCCCATAGGATAACACTGCGGTGCCAGTGGCGCCTTTCAGCGCCCGTATCTCAAAAGCAATTAGAAATACAAATGTTTCGCTACCCACAGCTTTGTCCTTTTTTTAGGTGAACTAAGCACATGTGGAGGTTTGGAAGTCATGATTACAACTGCAGTGGAATTTTTTTCATAGTTGCTATGGTTACTGAGATATTGCCAAATATGTGTTATAAGGGTTCCTTTTGGGTACTATGGGGCTGCTGTATGGCTCCATACTTATGTGTAAGGGCCCCAGAGGGCCCATGCTCCCACATAGATACATAGACACTGTTGGCAGATAAAGGCCTACAGTCCACCCAGTCTGCCCATTTGAGCTTGTAAAATCATTTTATGTTTTCCTAGAAGCCTGTTGCCCCTTACCCCTGACCTCCAGAATTCCCTTATGTCTATCCCATGCATTCTTAAATCCCATGATTGTTTCAGCCCCCACTACTTCCTTGTTCCACTTGTTCACCACCAATTCTGTGAAGAAATTCTTCCTCACATTTCCTCTGAATCGCCCTCCCTCCAACTTCATCCCATGCCCTCTAATCCTGGAACACCTTTTTCACTGAAAAATAGTGTATTCCTGCACCCTGTTACTCCCTGTAAGATACTTATCTCTACCATATCCCCTCTCTCCCTCCTCTCCTCCAGGGAGTAGATATTCAAGTCCTTCAACCTGTCCTCATAGGACCTGTGATGTAATCCAGTACCATCTTCGTTGCCCTCCTCTGAACCTTCTCTACCCTGTCTATGTCGTTACATAGGTAAGATCTCCAGAACTGTACACTGTACTCCAGGTGGGGCCGCACTAGTGTCTTGTATAGTGGAATTATGACCTCCCTTTTCCTCCTGGTGACGCCCCTGCCTATCTATTTATTTAGTTTTTATTAAACGGGTTAGGTGCGCTAGCCAAAGTTGACTATTTTCAGGCACGACCCCGGAGAATACATACATAAAATGAGATGAGATTATACAATACATAGTATATAGTACAGGTACATAGTATATAGTACAGGTAGGTTAGAACACAGATCAATTCAGACAGTACTCAAGATAATACATATAGTTATGCAGAGATCACAAAAGTGACATTAGTACATGCAAATAACTGAAACTGGGCTAAGTGGCATCTATAAAGACATTTTATAGCAAAGCTTGTTTAGAAGTGCAGCAGCGTCTTGGGTGAAATAGGGTGGTTAGCTGTGAGGCATCAAGTGGGATCAAAGCATGTGCAGGGGTTCCGGGATAGGTGGCGATATATTTCTTTTTTGAAGATTAGATGAGAGTTAACCTGCCTCAAGGCAGGAGGGAGGGAGTTCCAGGTGGCTGGGATGGTGCAGTGAAATGCTCCAGAGCTTTTTGAAGTAAGACACCTGGGTATGGTGAGTAGAAATTTGTTTGCCAAGCATAGTCAGTGGGCAGGTGTCTGTGGTACAAGTAGAGCTGCAAGGGAGGAGGGGGTTTGGTTACGGATTACAGAGTCTGTGAGGGTCCCTAGGGAGTATAGTCGGTAGGCAGTTGGGGAGAGCCAGCCCAGGTCACTATACAGTGTGCAGTGGTGCTTGAGGCAATGGGAGGAGGAGGCATACCAACATATGTTGTTATACACGACATCCCATTTATGGAGAGCAGTCTTATGGGCATTAGCAAAAGTGAAGACACCATATGTCAGCGCTGGAAGCAGAATATCCTTGGCAATTGCCAGTTTGGCGGATGGTGTTAGCAGGTGACAAGTCTTATAGGCGATTCCAAGTTTGGCATTTGTTGCTTTACAGGTTGATTGGATGTGCAGACTGAAATCAAGGGATTTGTCAAGGAGGACTCCCGGGTATTTGAAGGATGTGACACAGCCGATGAGAGACCCCACAGAGTCATGGACTAGGAGGGGTTCCTTACAGGCCCTGAGTTTGGGGGCAGTGCCAAATAGCATGGCTTGGGTCTTTTTTGTGTTGAGGATGAGCTTATTAGCATTTAGCCATGTTTGCACATTCCTGAAATCCAAGGAGAGGTTTTTGTTAATGATGTTAACTTTGTCAGCGTTGGAGTAGAGGACAAGATCATCAGCGTATAAGATAGCTGAGCAGGCGAGTATGGCATAATCTATGTTGTGGATGTATAGCGAGAAAAGAAGGGGTCCCAGGATGGAGCCCTGGGGTACTTCAATGTCAGTGCTGGTCATATCCAAGAGAGTGGAGTTGAATTTAACAAGTTGTAATCTGTTTTATACGTAGTTGTTATACCTTTCAACTACTGAGGATAAGAAGTTAAGTCTATGCAGGGTTGAGAGAAGCAGGGGATGATCAACAAGATCAAAAGCTTTGGTAAGATCAATAAATACTGCTCCAGTGAGTAGGCCTTTGTCCATGTTGCAGAGTACATCGGTGGAGAATTTGAGAAGAGCGGTTGAGGTACTGTGCCCTTTTCTGAAACCATGTTGAGTGTCTGAGAGAAGATTGTTCTTTGTGAGATAGTCAATGGTTTGGGTTGCAACAAGCTTCTCCAGTAGCTTGCTTAGCACATACAGGATGGCTATGGGCCTGTAGTTGTTGATATCCTTTGGGTCTCCTTTTTTAAGGATAGGCATAACTTGGGCAATCTTCCAGAGATCTGGAACAATGCCGCGAGAGAGCGAGAGACAGAGTGAAAATTTTGGCCAGTGGCGAGGCAATCAATGGTGCCACTAGCTTCAGGAGTCATGGCTTGAGTGAATCTGAGCCGGGGCTAGTGTTGCCGGATATGTTTTGCAATAGCCTTTGGACCTCAGTTCTAGATATAGCTTTAAAATGGAAAGGGGGGTAGTAGTTAGTTGGCAGTCGTCAGCACCAGATGCTGATCACTGGGGTGTGCAGTAAGGCTGAGATGCTGTGGGAGGTGAAGCGAAGGACAAGGTGTACTGAGACAGGTCCGTGAATAATCTGTTAAAGGCATTCGCTGTAGTGTTTGAGTCATTGCAATGTACACCATTTAGGATCATATCCCCTGGGGTCAATGACTATGTAGCCCCAAGAAAGGTCTTGATGTGTGTCCAGAATTTTCTAGGGTCACCAGCAGAGTTTGTGAGCAGTTCCTTGCAGTAGATGCTTTTTGCTGTTCTGATTTGTTTTTTACAGGTGCTCTGAGAGGCCCTGTAGGTGCTGTAATCCTCCGGTAGTCTGGACACTTTATACTTCTTCCAGAGTTTGTCCCATGTGCACAGGTTAGCCAGCAGGTCCTTGTGTAGCCATCTTGTTTGTTTACCTCTGACCCTTCTGGTGACCTTCGGGGTATGTTTATCCTGAAGTGCTGTGAAATTATCAATGAAGATATCAAGGGCTATTTGAACATCATGGGAGTGATAGATGTCAGGCCAGCTGATACAGGATACATCATAGAGGAAAGCTTCCACGTCCAGTTTGGCAAAGTTGGTAATTGTGATGTAGCATGGAGGGGGTGGGGCAGCAGTCTTCAGGCTGCATACACAAAAAGTGGGGAAGTGGTCTGTGATAGCATCTGCCAAGATGCCTGCAGTTTGCACATGGTCAAGGCGATTCACCATTACCCAGTCTATGAGGGTGGAAGTAGTTAGAAAAGGGGTGGTTCTAGTGGGTTCAGTTAAGTTCTGGTGCAGGTTATAGCTCTGCATTAGTATCAGCAGTGTGCTGTGAGTTGGTCCCACCCAGTTTAGGTTAAAAGTCACCTAAGATTATGACCTTGTTTTGCTTGGTGTTTGTGATGGTTTGATTAAGTGAATCCTGAAGACCTGTGATGCCTCCAGTGGGTGGGTTGTAGGCACAGATAATGTGGAGTTTTTTTGCACCAAGGGCAATGGTTGTGTGTAGGGACTCACAGACTGAGGGTGAGCCAGTGGGTGGGCAGACCGTAACATCAAGATGGTTTTTATAGAGGATAGCGACCCCCCCCTCCACGTTTTGGGGAAAGCCTATCTCTCCGTATCAAGGAATAATTGGGCAAGGAACATAAGGAGTTCGGAATGTGAGGCTTGAGCCATGTTTCAGATAGGAACAGTAGGTCAGGATTGTACACTTTCGTCCATGCCTCGAGAACAGTAAAGTGCCTGGTTAAGCTCCTAATATTCATATGGGCAATGAGAAGTCCTTTTCCTGAGACAGCCGATAGGTCAGTGGAAGAGTGGTGGACAGAGGGGCCAGGGCTAAGTTCTTCATCCCCTGACAATAGGATGATGAAGAGTAGGAGAAACCACAGTTTAATAGTGTGGAATGGGAGATGAACCAGTTGTGTCATTTTGTATTTTCTGAGCATACGAAACGAGTTGTAGGTACAACCCTTCAGAAGGATAAGGGTGGTGTAGACACGTACATGTGTTTCGGCAATTTGGTTGGAGAAAGTAGTCATTGTGTTGTGAGGTATTCTCTCCATAGTGGTTGTTGATTGGAACAAAAGTAGATACCCCATGTAAGCATAATAGCATTATCAGAATCAGGATTCGTCCTCCCAATCTATGAGTTGTCAGTTTTGGCAGGAGACTGCAAATGTTTACTGTAGCAAGGGTGAGTGTTCCTGAGTAACTCATGATGAGCTACTGTGGACCAGAAAACTGATTGTTACTGTAGATCAAAGACCCAGAAAGTGTTAAATTCCTGAAGGTGATGAACATTAGCATAGGGCATATGAAGGATGTAAAAATCCTTTGTTAGAATCTTCCCTTTGTTCTCCAAAACAGGTGTGAATAGACCTCAAAGACAAGCACACATCGTTTAGAAAAGTCAGACGGAAATGTAGATTCAATGCAGCACTCCACAACCCAGAAACTTGTACAAAGGATTTACTGACCTCATTTTTGCTTTTTGATGTCTTCCAAAAAAGTTGATTTATGATGAGAATGCCTATACCTGGTGGTGATGTTCTGTAGTTTCTTAGTCCAGGAAATGTTCATAGATGTTATGTCCAAGAATGGTCCAGTTCCTCCAAGAAGAAACACATGAAAAACCACAAAAACTAAACTACTGACAGAGACAAACACAAACAGCCAGCCACACCAGCCACACCAGCCACACCTATGCATCCCAGCATCCTATTTGCTTTACCTGCTGCCTTGTCTTTTACTTTTTGTGTTGTTTTTTGTGGGTGGTGGGGTACTGGGGCAGGACAGCAAGTATTTGCTAAGGGTAATGTTTTGTGTGTGTGTGTGTGTGTTATATATATATATATATATATATATATAAATATAATTAGTTCAAACCTGTAAGCCTGCCATCATTAATTAAAGAGGACTTTGTTCACTTTGCCGGCAGCATAGCAATGCCCAAAAATGACTGCAGAGCAATTAAACCTTTTTTTTTTCCAACATGTTGCTTGTTTTTACGGTAGTTTTAAATTAATGTTTTCCTTCCCTGGCACCATAGCAAAAACAATAATGAATGAAAAAGTGCTTTAAACACTGCAACTGGCCCATAGGGATGCAGTAAAAGGATTGCACAGAAACTACATTTTTTGTAATAAAATGATTGTTCCATTCAGAGTTTATGCCTTCACTCCCATCTATGGCAGTATTACTTAAACAATGCTTTGCTCACTGTAATGCAACTTTGTCTTAATTTTTTTTGAGCTATGGGAATAATTAATGAAACAGCACTTTATTACTTCAGCTGGCAGCATAGGAATGGCAAAAGGATTCCAAAGCAAGCTGTTTTTTTGTTATAAAGACATGTTCCATTCTGCAGTTATGACTGCACTCTTACAACTGGTAGCATTAATTAATTGGCGCTTTGATGACTGGAATGAAACTTTTTCTCAAAAAATTTTACACTTTACATTTTACTGTCTGCAGATGGCCTCACAGGAAGGACTGCTCAACATAAAAGGACTCCATGGCAATTCAACTTGTCTGTTCTAAAATTATCGTTCAGCGTTTATGCCATACAGCACAGCACAAAAATTAAACATTTTGCATTGCACTTACTAGTGCGATTCTGAATATAAATTACAAAAAAAAAATGGTGAATAGTGAGTACAGTACTGAACTGCAGCGAGAGTAAAAATAAGGGGAGAAAATGGTTGATGCTCCAGGACTTGTCCAATGGGACTGCAGCATTGATGGGCCAATCATCACCATCATCATCATCATCACACATTTTTATTGTATAGTTAAAGAACCTTCACAATCATTTACACACTATAAAATACAAAGTGATAAAGTCTAAAATTCATAAATATACCTCATTCATTAAATACAGTTCATATCCAATCTGTACGTCATACAACTTTTATTCTGCATTTTACTTTATTAATGGCATGGAAGTAATTGGCTAATCTTTCCACTGTCCAAATATCTCCAGTATGAATCAGGATATTTGTTAAGTCAGTTTTATTTACTGAGTTGGTGTCATTTATAAACGTGCCTAACCTGTATACCTGCAGTTTCTCATACCATCTGCAGTCCCACAGAATATGCAATAAGTCTTCCTTACCACCACACCCACAATCACAAACCTCAGAGGTGATTCCTTCTTTCTTATATCTGAGATCTAATACATTGCTGGGGAACTTCAAATTTATAATGGGAAAAATTGATTCATAACCCCGGGTCCGTTAGAATATCTAGATATTTTTTAAACTCCTGTGTGCAATTATTAGAAGCAAGCCATCTAGAATAATGTGAGTTGGTAATCAAATTCAAATTTATTTTATTCCAATAGTTCTTTAACCTTTCATGTATATATTTTTTATACTTGATACTAATTGCAATATCTTTATCTACCACCTTCTTTATATATAATAAATTATATTTCTTCAACAATAGCATAATAGAGTTTAGCCAGAAACCCGATTTATACCCTGGGCCAATCAGGGGAATAAGGAGACGTCCTATAGGAAGCAAACAGAGGCGTGTCTAACAGGGCTACCGTAGTGGAAGGGTTACCCTGAGGGTGGAAGTGAAGGCTTAAATGCTGAATGAGCACCTTTTATCCATCCCTACTCCATACCTGATTGGACCATTAAGTCTCTGAGGACCTGGCAGCTGATCAGGAGTAAGATCACACACCCTAGAGGTGGGAACATTTCAAGCCATCTCCTTCTGATTACTATGGCTGCTCCCCTTTGAGTCCTTCATTTTCCTTTCTGATCGGGAAAAAACCTGCCACTGTTTGTGGAGCAGATAGGGCTGCTAATTCCCTATCTATGCATGTTCATGCTTTGAAAAAACAATATGCCGTTTCGCCATTGGAATCAGCTGAACAGCAGCCTCCCAACTTCACACTCATATCTGGCTGAACCTACCTCCTGCTGCTGATATTAGGACATCCTACTTATGTCAGCATCAGCCAGCAAGCTTCAGCATGGCCTCCTTAAAGTGAATTCCCCTCAATGACTTCTCATCCCCCCAGGATTTTTATATTTGTTTAATATTTATGTCCCTCAGGGCTTCTACATCAGCCACTGTGTAACTTAACTATGTGCATTCCAGCACCTGGGTTGCACTCTGCTTCCCCAATCCAATTGTTATATCCAGACTCTCGGGGCTGTAACTCAGCCATGGTATGGCGTTGCTTGTTGCTGCCCTTTGGGGGGGGGGTCACTGGTCCTGCCTGCCTCTCTCAGGCATTTTAATTAAATTTAAGCCCATATCAGGCATTTTCACTTTAGTGTCAATGCAGACTTTCATGCTGGTTGCTTTATATGGGTGGCTCCTGCCACCTCCTGCTCCTAACAAGTCACTCAGGACAATTACACATTCCAGATATGTGAATGGATCCATTCACATATCTGGAATGTGTAGTATGGTAGGGGCTGCACGCCCATTGGCTCACGCTGTGGACCAATGGGTGTACAGTCCTACCGATGGTGTCAGTCGGTGGGCGGCGGGGCTGCAGACGGTGGGTGCTGCCGCCCCGCTGACCGGGGCAGGTGGTGGGGATCAGTGGGCTGGTGGGGAGGGGTCCGCTGGACCACCAGGGTTAATAGTGTTCTTTCCATTTTCATTCAGCCCGCGATCGGGCGGACAGATCCACTGGACCACCAGGGATAATACTGTTCTTTTTTTTTTAATTCAGCCCACGATCGGGCGGGCAGTGGTCCACTGGACCACCAGGGATATAGGATTCATCTGTATTTTTACTTAGCCCGTGATTGGGTGGGCAGCGGTCCACTGGATCACCAGGGATATAGGATCATCTTTTATTAATGAAGCCCTCAATCGGGCATGGGGGGGGCCACCACAGAGATGCAGCTGGAGCTCGGGTGGCCACCCACAGGTGACAGCTGCCGTGTTGTGCCCTGCAATGCGGCAGCTCACCTGTGAGTAGCCGGCCGTTGCTCCTTTTTATTTTTGCTTAACTTTGTGCTGGCACAGGTAGGGGTTGCGCATGCATGGCTCCACACATCCTGGGCTGAATATCAGGCTGTGCAGAGTATGCATGGGCATGCCCCCCCCCCTACGGCTGCATGCATTAATGATGCGCCCAGTGCATTGGGATTTTTGCTGCCGCGACTTTCCCTTTTGAATATTAAGGCCAGATTAGTGGTTACAAGATAGCACAACACTGTTGCACCATGCACAACCCTTTTGAATATCTGGGCCCCTATGTCTTAGTCAGGAGCTGGAAAAGAAGCAAAGGAGGAGGAGAGTGTGGGGGCAGAGGTCCAATTAGAAGAGACATAGCCTGGCAAGAAGTACCACTCATTGGAGATCTCACAGGTAGGATAATAGGGACCACTCCTAACATGTCCCAGCATGTTCGTTCATTTGCCAGCAAATGAGTGGAACAGGTGACTGATGTCTTAGGCACTGGCAGGCATCCTTAGGAGGAAGCAGGGGACTCTGTTGATCAACTATGGTAAGGTGCCTGGTCACTCCCATTGTAACAATCACTGCAGGGAAGGGCAGAGGGTAAATAGTAGGCCATAACTTGGAATAGGTGCAACACCCTATCTAGGGTAGGCATATAAAGGGATTAAGGTGTGAATAGGGGAAAACTAATAACACCCTTTTTATGGTGAGGATAAAGGATTTAAGGAGGGAATACTGGAAAACTATGAACACCCTATTTAGTGGCAAGTAACAAAGGGTTAGGTGAAGCAAAAAAGGGAACAATTAGAAACACTCTATGTAGGGCACGGATATACATTTCTTTTGTTTTCGATTGAGGAACGGGAATGTTGGTAGTGGTATGGTGCAGTGGTTGTGGGACAACAGTCTTCAGGGAGACCTTTGGGAGACTAAGGTACTGCCCCATCTATGTGCACCTCTCTGGGTTGAGGGAGTAGGTAACTAAACTCTAGTCTGAGTTGGCTAGGATTTGGAAGACCTCTTTCCCCTCCCAGGGGCCACCAGTTAAACCAGTCAGTCTCACGTCAGTGGTGAGGAAAATAATGGAAATCCAACTGAAGGAGAGACTGATGGAGTACCTGGAGGCAAATGGGCTGCAGGACCACCAGCAGCATGGTTTTGCAAGGGGGAGGTCATGTCAAACGAATCTGTTAGATTTCTTTGACTGGGTGACTGGGGAGGTGGATCAGGGGAAAGCAGTGGGTATAGCGTACCTGGACTTCAATAAGGCTTTTGGTACTGTACCAGACAGGAGGCTGATTAAGAAACTTAGTAACCTGGAGTTTGAGGAGAAGGTGGTAAGTTGGGTATCAAACTGGTTGAAGGATAGGTGATGCAGGGTGGTGGTAAATGGCAGTCAATCAGGGATGGGAGAGTGACTAGTGAAGTAGTACAGGGATCTGTACTGGCTCACGTCCTCTTCAATGTCTTCATAAGTGACATTGCCGAGGAACTGTAGGGGAGGTTTGACACAACAATCTGCAACTGGGTGGACACAGAGGAGGGATGGAGAGAATACTAAGGGATCTGAGAAAACTAGAGTAGTCTAGAGTGTGGCAGCTGGGTTTCAAAGCCAAAAAAATCAAAGTCATGCACCTGGGATGGGGAAACCCAGGGACTGTGTATAAGATGGGGGGTACATACAGTCACCAAGCAACAGAGGGGACCTAGGGGTAATCATAACTGATAATTTCAAGATGGCAGAGCAGTATGATAAGGTAGTAGGCAAGGCTAGCCAAGTGCTGGGGTGCATATGGAGGAGGATTTCTAGCAGGAGAAGGGAGATGGTATTGCCACTGTACCACTCACTGATGAGACTGTATCTAGAGTATTGTGTCAAATTCAGGAGTCTTTACCTCTGCTAATACATTACCTCTGCAAATACATTGACAGGGTGGATGCAGTTCAGAGGAGAGCTACCAAAATGGTGCATGATACATGAGAAATTATACAAGAAGAGAAGCAGCAGGAGCTCAACATTTACTCCCCTGGAGGAGAGGAGAGTGAGAGGGAACATGATGGAGACCTGTAAGTACCGCACAGGGGTAAAAAAGGTGCAGGAGGGGAGCCTTTATCAGAAAAGGAGGAGCACCAGAACAAGGGACATGCTATGAAACTTGAGGGGGATGTTTAAGAGGGGTGTGAGGAAAGATCTCTTCTTGGGAAAGAGTGGTGGATGCCTGGGAGAGCCTGCAAGAAGAAGTGGTTAACCACATACACAGGACCACATCCTCAAACCACATGTTGATGCAGTCACTGGTCTATCCTACAAAAGACTGGTCTGCTGTTTAGACTCAATGACTGGCTCACCAAGGAGGCACGGCTGTCCATTTCCACAGTACTCTCTTGCCTGCCCTAACATATGGTGCTCCCTACTATACTCCCTGTGAGAAACCGAGTTCATTACATTGAGCATCCTGTGCAATAGTGTTACTTAGTTTGCAGCCAGTGCCCATCCCAGGAACCATCGGTGCAGTTTCAAAAAAGTAAGAGAAGGGGAGGGATAGTGAGAATGAAGAGGGTGAGGGTACTGTTCAGAGGAAAATCAAGAGAAAGCAGAAATACTAAACGATGCTCGGTCTTCACAGTACATGGAGCAACATGAAGATAGGAGAGCTGACACAAGTCTACTGTTGGTGGAGAGGTTCTGGAAGGAATTGGAAGCATTAAAGGAGAATAAGGTGATGGGATCAGATGAGATTCATCCAAGGGTCCTAAAGGAACAAAGCATGTGTTGGCTGCCCCTCTGGCACTGCTTTTCAGCACCTCAGTGAAGATGGAAGAAGTTCCAGAGGACTGGAGGAGGGAAGATGTGGTCCCTCTGTACAAAAGCAGCAGTAGAGTGGATGCTAGCAACTACAGGCCAGTCAGTCTCACATCAGTGGTGTGGAAGCTAATGGAGACACTAATGAAGAAGAGGCCCTGGAGGCAAAAGGGCTGCAGGACCACTGGCAGCATGGTTTCATAGGAGGGAGGTTATGTCAAACTAATCTCATACATTTCTTTGACTGTGTTACTAGGCAGAATGATCAAGGGAGAGCAGTAGACATGACGTTTCTGGACTTCAATAAGGCTTTTGACACTGTGCCACACAGAAGGATAGTTAAGAAACTAAGCAGTAACAAGCTGGCTATAAAACTAGTTAAATGAAATGGAGACACGCAGTGCATACCATTTTGTCAAATACTGGACTTTTTAAAAATAAAAAAAGTAAGTGAAACTGGACAGAAAAGGGTGCTTTATTTGTGAAACCCCTAATCGTGGGGCAAGGCTCGCGGGGGTGGGGAATCGGGGATAAGGACAGCTTTCCTTTAAGGAATAGGAGTCAAAGGGTGGTGGGAAACGGTAGCCTCTCAGGGGATAGGAGAGTGACTAGTGGGGTGCCATAGGATTTGGTGCTGGGACTGGTCTTCACTGTCTTCACTGTCTTCATAAGTGACATTGCAGAGGAGCTTGAGGGTAAGGTGTGTCTCTTTGCAGATGATACAAAAATCTGTACAGGGTTGACACTCAGAAATGGGTGGAGAGAATGCAAAGGGATCTGAGGAAACTAGAGGTATGGTTTTGGGACTGGTGGCTGAGTTTCAAAGCCAAAAAGTTTAAGGTTTTGCACTTACGGCTGCAGAACTCAGTGGCTATGTAGAAGATAGGGGGGGGTGGAGCTTACCATCACTAATTCAGAAAAAGAACTTGGGATCGTCATATCTGATGACCTCAGGGTAGCTGGGCAGTGTGACAAAGCAGTGGGAAAGGCTAGCAGGATGCTGGGGTGCATTGAGAGAGGATTTTCGAGTAGGAAGGAGGTGGTGTTGCCATTGTTTTACTCGCTGGTGAGGCCCCACCTGGAGTACTGTGTCCAGTTCTGGAGGCTGCACCTCTACAAGAACATTGAAATGGTGGAGGCAGTACAGTGGAAGACAACCAAAATGGTGAGGGGGGTTACATGAGAAGCCATATGAGGAAAGGCTGCAGGAACGCAACATGTACTCCCTGGAAGAGAGGCGAGTGAGAGGGTACATGATTGAAATCTACAAGTACCTCACAGGAGTCAGCAAGGTGCAAGTGGAGGGTCTATTGCAGAAAAAGGAAGGCACTAGAACAAGGGGGCATGCAATGAAGCTAAGAAGGGGAAAATTTAGGAAACATGTGAGTAAATACTTCTTCATGGAAAGGGTGGTGGATGACTGAAATAGTCCACCAGAGGACAAAGTGAGGGAAAAGACTGTGGGGAGTTTCAAGCATGCATGGGATAGGCACAGGGGCATATTAGGTAGAGAAATGGAAGGAGGGAGTGACACCCATGACTAGCTAGGGTCAGTGGTGATAGAATAGGCAGGGACAAGGGGCAGACTGGGTGGGTCTAAAGGTCCTTTTCTGCCGACAATATCCACGTTTCTAAGTCCCTAGTTCTCTCAGATCAGAAGTGCCCTCCCAAATTTGAAAATTGGCCTACCCACTACTCTGCCTTTCATACAAAGTCACAATGAATACTTCCCCAACTCTTAAGGGATTTCTAAATCTGGTATCCCAAAGACAGCTTCTCTGCTCCTTGAGCTATCCCGTTTGACATACCTTGGTCCAGGATGTGCTCCAGAGCAATGTCATTAGCTGTCTCAACCCTTTCCATTTGAACAATCTTCCACATGAAGAACAACACTGCTCCTCCTTGGCTATGTTTAAGTCTAATCTCAAGGCCAATCTATTTAAAGATTATTGGTGCCTCTGCAACCACTGACTTGACTGCTTGACCACTGCCCACTTCACTCCCTGGGTTCATGTGTCTACTAGTTTAACTGTGCCCCCACCACCTCCATAGCTCCTATCTTGAGATGTATAATTTGTGTTATTTCCCCTCTGCAATATGTAACTACCTGTCTGTGTCAAAGGACCTCCTTGTGAATGAGCTTGCTCAATGGAGTTTTCCTACAAAGAACCTGAACTTGAACTCTGTGGGATCCTATGTAATGTTATTAACCTACCATTGTTTAAGCCAATTTAGTATAATGCTGCCTGTAACCCTTCAATCTGTAAAATCCATCTTTATTTACTTCTATTTTTGGCATCTTAATTTAGCATTGTCTTTATTACTTGTAATTTGGCTTTACATTATTCTCCTTCGGTGCACTGGTTCACTTGATTGTAAACTGTTTTCATGTTGGTTCTTTTTCTTGAATGTAATTAATCCTGAGTTGCCCCAGAAAAAGGCACTGTTGGGCTCAGTGGGGTTACCCAGTTAACAAAATTAAAGTAAATAAATACGATTCCCTTGTACCTATCCCATGCATGCTTGAAGCCCCCCACTGCTTTCACTTCCACTGCCTTTGCTGGAAAACTGTTCCAGGCATCCACCACTCTTTCAATAAAGAAATACTTACTCAAATCTCTTCTAAATGTTCCCCTTCCAGCTTCATTGGATGTCCCCTTACTCCTGTACCTTATTTAACCATGTGAAGTAGTTATAGGCCTCTATCATAGGTTAATATGTTCATAGGTACAGTTACAAGTCCATGAGCAGCTAGTGCCATTTAAGGACTTGTCACTATTTAGTGGACACATTCCCACTTCTTATTTCCCATATGAAGGCCCAGCAGATGCTTAAAGCAGATACATTATATGCTGTAACTACTGCTGCTGGGAGCAAATTCCAAATACCTACAATTCTTTGGTTGAACCACCTAGCTATTTTTACGATCCTGTACTGTTCCCCCTTTAGCTGAAATGGGTGGGTCCTGGTAGCCCTATCCAAGCTTTCTTTTCTTCACAGCCCCGCAGACTCCCAAAGTATACCATTTGTTAGGGCTTTGAACACAAAACATAAATCCCCCCGACCTTCCGAGAAGCCATAGAAAAGACTCCCAATTCACGTAATCTAACACTATAAGGTTTATCTCTCAATTTAAACACGTTTTGTTATTCTCCTCTGTACTGTTTCAGTCTGCTTACTACTGGCAACACTCTGAGATGTACAAAAAGGTGCACCATATTAAATATGGGCCTGACCAAAGACCTATACAGAGGCACCAATACCTCCTCTCTTCTACTTTTAATATTTCTTAAGATATTAGCAACAACTCTATGTGCCCGTTTTGTTGCATTATTATTGTGTATGTCAAAAGTTAAAGTATTGGAAATGACAACTCCTAAGTCCCTTTCATTGTCAGTGTGAGCAATAAATTTATTTATTTTATACTGTGCACAAACATTATTATGACCAAAGTGCATGACTTTGCATTTGTTTTCATTAAATCTTAATTTGTGTTTAGTGGCCCAAATTTCTAAATTTGTTAATTGTTTCTGAAATTCCTGTATGAATTCTATGTCATTTAGTATGGAACCCACCTTCATGTCATCTGCGTATTTGCAGAGCCACGATCCACCAGAGACACGCATTGAGGAAACAAAAAGATTATGTCCCCCTTATCCCAACTCTGTTCTGAGGTGTACATATTCAGGTCTTTCAGTCTCTCCTCATAGGGCTTCTGATGCAGCCCTTGCAATATTACAGTTGCCCTCCTCTGGACAGCCTCCATCTTATCTATTGTATGCCCTTCCTGAGATTTGGCTCCAGAACTGGACATAGTATTCCAGGTGGGGTCACACCGAGGATCTCTACAGTGGCAACACCACCTCACTCATTCTACTGGTGATATCCCTCCATATGCACCCTAGCATTCAAAAGGGATGTGCAGAAGTACTATTTGGGTGGGATGGCAGTATAGCCCAGAGGTTAGAGTAATGAGCTGTGAATGAGCTTGGTACATCCAGCAGACCAGACCCTGGTTTGATTCTCACAACCTCCACTTGTATACTGTGTGACTCTGAGCAAGTCACTTAATCACCCAGTGCTCCCAGGTCACCCCTGAAAACAGGCACTTGTGCCTAGTGGGCCTTACCCAGTTACCAAAGACTAAAATAAAAAAAACATGTTACAGAAAGGATGGTGGAGCTGTGGTACAATCTGCTAGCTGAGGTGATGTGTGCAAAAACCATTTGGTGGTTTCAAGCATGGTTGGGACAGAATGAAGGGTGTAGTGGTTTCTTAGGGAAGCAGAATCAAGGAGTAAAAATAATGGTGGAGAGGATGGGGAGGGCTAGGCTCCAGGAGGGACAGTAGATCATAGTGTGAAACAAATAGGGAACTTGGGCAGACTAGATGGAGTACTTGTCTTTTTCTGTATCACTGTCTATGTTTCTGTTTTACTAGCCCACTGACCCTATCTACTGCCTTGTTGGATGGTCTTATCACTTTAATGTCATCAGACATGATTACTTCTAGGTCTCTTTGATTTTTTTTTTTATTTATATTGCTTTTTCTCTCCCTTGGCTCCTGGTCAGCACCCAATGTGTCCAGGCATCCCCTTCCTCCTCCGGCTGCTGTCTGTCCATGCCCAGCTCCTATTCAAGCCACCACCCTACTACCTCCATGGCTTGCCTCCCCCATGGTGGGGTGGCTGGGAGCCCCCAACTCCCCACCAGGACCGGATCCAGTACAGGTGGTGCCCTCGAAGATAGGATGTTAGGTGGACGGCCATCAAGCCTGCAACCATGGTTGCCAATTTTTCCACTTTTTCTTGGAGCAGAGCATACAATGCCAACAATGGGTACACCATGCATATATCCCATGCAGCGCACCACCGGCTGCTCCACCTCTGTGCCCCACTGTATTGGCCTGGCATGCCAACACCTAGCCTCCACTAGGTGTCAGGCAAATGCCGGCCACTGATCCCAACCCTTCCTGGAAGAGGAGAGCAGTCCTCTGGATGCTCGATCCTCTCCCAGCCTGGCCGGCCCCCAACTACCCACTTGCACCATGAACATGGATCGCCAGCATGGTCGGAGGTAAGGCATCATTGCCTCAGCCCTCTGCACCACTGGGCCAGTTGTATCTTTCCTTTTAGAGATCATCATTATCTCTTCTTCAGTTTTTACTCTGCCTATGGGTTTCTGTGCCCTATGTGCATAAGTTTGCACTTTTTTGCATTGAAACCCAGTTAACATGCCCTCAAATACTTTTCAAGTTTTCTCAGCTTTCTGCACATTCGTTTCACCCCCACTGGAGTATCTAACCTATTGCAGATGTTGGTGCCATCTGCAAAGAGGCATACCTTCCCTACCAGCTCATCTGCAATGTCATGAACACATTAAAGAGAATTGGTCCCAGTACTGACCCTGAGGTATCCCACTGGTCACACTCCATTCCCAGAGTGAATTGGAGTTTACCACCACCCTCTGTCGCCTATCCATTAATCAATTTCTTAACCAGTTTGCCACCTTAGGACCCACCTCTAAGCTGCCCAGTTTCCTTATGAGTCTCCTATGTGGTACAGTGTTGAATGTCTTCCTAAATTATAAGTAGGCAATGTCCACAGCCCCACTCTTTTGTAAATATATTTTATTTGCATATAAAAAAATGACATACAGCAATACATTTCAAATTCATGTCCATTCGTGAAATAAATATCATGGTTAACAGATATTGGAAATAAATAAATTGAATATTGTAAGGAGACATTAATGTTTTCTAAGAAAATATCTAGTATGTTTAAACTCACTATGATACAATATATCCACCTATAGAAGATCTCTATCCAGGACACATTGTAATGGACCCCAAATCTCCTTATATTTTTTAGTATTCTTGGAAGTAAAATATTGCTGCTTTTCTATTCTCATATATTCTAAAAAAACAAGGTTCTTCCGAAGATCCCAAATAGGAGCTATTGGATCCTTTCACATTCTGGCTATGCACTACCATGCATTAATAAGCATCATATTCAATAAGTTAACTCATTCTGGGAGGTAGTTGAACCTAGTAGGCATAGATCTTCTTCAGGCTATCTCAGTCATCAGGTCACACTGTAGGAACTTCACCGTCAGTGAAGCAGGATCCACACAGAAGATTTTCAGCAGTACCACTGGGGCTACCCATGCCAACATCATCTGCTGATGTCACCAACCCTATAAAGGCAAGATCAGCCCCGATCCCTCCTCAGTTCTTTCCCGCTATTGACTCTGTTCGCATGGGTCTCTGCAGAAGTTCTGATACAGTTCTGTGCCATTTTTGCCTTTACTTTTATTTTATTTAGTCTTCTAGAATCTCTTTTTTTACAAGAGATTCCCTTACCTTGTTTATGTCAAGAGTTATTCCGTCCACTTTTCTCTTCTATCACTGCCACTGTGGAATTAAGATTGCCTCTACAGATGAACATTCTATCTTTGTCTGCTGTCTTGGGCCTGAACATAACATCTCAGACTGTGAGCTCTGCCATAAATTCAGCCAAACCACCCTCAGGCTACGTAAAAAGGATCTCAAAAACTTTCTCATGGAACAACAGGTAGCCAGTTCTGGGCAAGGGTTCTCTGGGGATCCTCCTTCCCAGTCGCCGGTGGGTTTGTCAAGCTTCCAGGCTGCTAAGGCCCAAGACAAGTCCTTGGGGAAAAGTCATAAAAAAGACCAAGATCGGGATCACTCCGCCTGGCAGTCCTGCTCCTCTACAGCTTCTTCTTCTTCACCCAGGGGTACTCTGTTGGCTGCAACTACACTGATGCCTCTTACTGTCCAGGTCTCTGTTCCTATCAGACCCATGCCAACAGCACTGCCACCTGCCTCTCAAGGCAGCCAGTCATCGACCCTCGGGTGGTTGGCCCCCATTCTGTCAATGCTTGGCTCATTGATGACAGCCCTCCTGTTGAGGTCTGTTGTTTCTCTAGGCCCTTGAGCATCGGGCTCTTCTGACTCCCAAGGCCTGATGGAAGGGCCACCATGTCCTATGCCATCAATCCCTTGTCTGTTGACACAGCAGTCTGCTCTCGCTAACCCCAATGATATCCTGATCAAGTTGACTATGGTATTGGTCCATAAGATGGGTGCTTCTAGGCCTGGGTCCCCTGCACTGTTGATGGCCCCATCATCATCGATGCCACATTGGCCTCCTCAGATTTTTCCCTGTGGGCCATTGTCAGTCCCTCATTTATCATACTTCGCGGTGCAGCAGGTTGACTTCAAAGAGGAGTACCATCCTGACCTCATTTTGCTTGAGGAAGAGGAAGAATATCCTTCCTTCGACAGGTCCACTGCCTCTTCAGTGAGTAAGGACTCTGTCAAGCTTACCACCAGGTCTCCTTCAGAGGACCCACATGTCTTTAATGTTATGAAGCTGCTGTGCTCAGCTATGGACTTCCATACTGAGGAAGAGGATGCCCCCAGATGGGATCTGGTAGACTTTCTGGAAATATCAGAATCTCCTATGATCATTCCTCCTAGCCTCCCTTCCTTGAGGAATGCCACTACTGCTGATTGGCACCAACCTGAGAGAGAGACAGACAGATAGATAGATAGATAGATAGATAGATAGATAGATAGATAGATAGATTTTTATTTGTTTGGCATGCAATTTCAGAGGCTCTGGATGTCATACAATCAAAGTGTACAAAGTAACACAACATACAAATGTATAAACAAAGCAATGCAGTAAAATAGAATGATTAAAAATTCAGTATAGATTTAAAAAATATCAGCAGGAATGGCCAAGTCAAACAAGCAAGTTTTTAGGCCCTTCCAAAATGCCTCCACCATGGGGCACCCTCAAAGAGTTCCAGAGGATTGGGCTGACCACCCCAAATGAACGATTACCCGAGGTTTTCAGCCTGGTCCTCGGAACCACCAGGAGGCCCGCAGTGGAGAAACAAATGGAGCAGACTGGGATGGCAGGAGTAAGGAGGTCTGACAGGTAGCCAGGGCCTGATCCATATAGGGCCTTGTAGGTGAGCAAGCCCACCTTGAGAAGAATCCTCCACCTGACCAGCAGCCAGTGCAGACCCTGCCTGATAAAGGTCACATGACAGGAACTTGACAGCCCCATCAGCAGCCTGGCCACTGCATTCTGCACCAGCTGCAGCTTGCAGAGGTTCCCTCCAGTGACCCCGAGGTAGAGAGCATTACAGTAGTTGAGTCTTGATGTTACAAAGGCATGTAACAGAAATGGCAGGTCTTCAGGCGGAATTAGGGATTTAATCTGGGTGATGTTCCCCAATGGTAAAAAACACTTTTGACAACAGCCGATACCTGAGCTTCAAATGTCAGCTTTTCATCGAGGACAATGCCCAGATTTCTCACCCTAGAGGATGCCATCAATGTGGTCAACCCCAGGACCAAACCTGCTGTCGCCCGGAAGCATCCCCATCATGCCTGTGACCCGGCTCAGTCACCAGCACCTCCATCTTGTCTGGGTTAAGTCTCAGCCAGTTACAGTTTATCCAGTCCTGGATCTCAGCAAGGCATTTATTCAGCACTTCAATGGCATCATTTGTCCCCGGTACAAAAGACATGTACAGCTGAGTATCATCTGCATAGCAATGAAAACCCAGACTGTACCGTCTAATGAGCCTCCCCAGGGGCAGCATGTATACTGCGAACAGCATCGGTGACAGGCTTGAGCCTTGAGGAACTCCGCAGGTCAGGGGCATCAGGGAGGAGGAGAAATTCCCCATCACTGCCTTCTGCCTCCTGCCCAAGAGAAGGACTAAAACCAGTCAATGACAGTTCCGGTGAGTCCACAATACTCTCTAAGGTGATCCAGCAACATGATGTGGTCCACGGTATCAAATGTTGAAGACAGATCGAGAAGAAGGAGAACTGACCACTCCCCTTGATCTCTTGCCCTGAGGAGTTCATTATTTACTGGGACTAATGCTGTCTCCATGCTTTGCCTCATCCTAAACTCAGACTGGAATGGCAATTACATGTCAAAGGTCTCCAGGTGTTCCTCGAGCTGCAGAGCAACTATCTTCTCAACAAGCTTCCCTAAGAATGGGAGGTTGGAGACAGTTCTATAATTCACTAGGACATCAGAGTCGAGAGATGTTTTTTTCAGAAGGGGCTTCACCAACACCTCTTTCAAGGCATCGGGGAAGACCCCCTTCAAAAGTGAGCACCTGACAATCCTGGAGAACACTGGACCAATGACCTCGATGCAGCCCACTAGGAGATGAGTTGGGCCAAGGTCCAGTATGCAACAAGTGGTCTGCACCTTCAAAATCACCTTGGAGACCTTGGCCACCTCCACCGGCTGAACTCCTCCCAGACAATCATAGCTCCCCTGCTCCACCCAGACCCCACTCTGCAGGACTGGTCTAGACCTACTGGCAGGATCCCAGCCCAAATGGTAGATAAGCTGTCAGAGAAGAACAAAGCAAACTCTTTGCAAAGTGCTACTGAAAAGGCTCTATTCAGCTGTAGACAAACTGGATAAAGAAGTCTGTTCACAGTCTGAAAGAGATGAGCTGGTCTGTTCTTCCCTACAGCAGTCTCCCTGGACAGGAACTCCACCTTCTTATGGTCAATTGCCCTTTGATAATCAGCATAGTGATTCCTCAAAGCCAGTCTGTTCTCCACTGACCGAGTCATTCGCCAGCAATGCTCCAACCTCTGACCCATGGTCTTCATTGTCTTGAGAGCTCCATTATAAAGTACAATGGGGGTCTCAAGCAAGAGAACCTGGCTCGTATATGGACTGGCACTATAGTATTGAGTGCCCTGGTGACAGCCCTATTGTAGGCTGCCACTGCTTCACCCAAGCCAGTCTCACAAACAGCACTTACACCAGATAAATCAACTACTGTCATCAGTCCCTTTGTGGACAATCCCCTCAAAGGGCAATAGCTGATCATCTCAACGAGGGAGGGACCATTGGGGGGGCCTAAATGAGAATTTAACAATACAGTGATAGGACCAAGTGATCCAATCAATCCTGAGGTCAGTGACCTCAAGACCCAGTGAGAACACTAAGTCCAAGGTGTGGCCGTGATGATGAGTCGCATATGCAACTGCTTGTGCAAGTACCAGCGATGTCATCAGCTGGAGGACGTCAGAACCAAATTGTGAGGATTCATCATTGATCCAGGCATTGAAGTCCATCAGAATAAGCCATCTGTGGGACCCCAACACCCTGTAGGCGATGAAGTCTGCAACCTCCTGCAGAATTTCTCTACCTGACCCCGGAGGGCGGTAGACCAAGAGAATTCGGCAACCTGCACCTGGACCTCCACGCACTGCCACACATTCAAATGATGAGATAGAACCCACTGGATGTATGGAGACATTCAGACTGGATCTAAAACAGATGGCCACACCCCCATCACTGCAATCCCTCCTCAGGAAGTGTACCACAGAGTACCCAGCAAGGAACCGATGCCTCCAGAACTGGACTTGTATCGTCCCCCAACCAGGTCTCAGTGATGCACGCCAGGTCGACAGAAGAAATCAAGTCCAACATAATTGCAGTCTTGTTTCTCATCGACCTGGCATTTCATAACACCATTCGGAGGGGATCAGTGAAGGCTGTAGACCCCCTAGCTGCCTGCCCATCTGGTCCGGTAGCAACCCTAGGAACAGAAGCCAAACACGTCAGGCCTCTCTCAAGGCTCTGATTTCTCCTAGGGTGCCTCACGCTCCTTATCACCGAAATCCCTCTCACCTCCATTAAGTCCCCAGTGCCCCACCACAGACCCTCATACCCCCTGCAAATACCCACCTCCCTGCAGCACCCTATAGCAGTAGCCAGTAGGAGGAGGTCACAAAAGTGGTGGAAGTCATGCAGCAGGGCAGTCGGGTAACTAATCCAGAGAGGTCCAGGACTCCTACACATAAATAAACAATTGATCCAACTGAACTAAAGTAATACAGCAATATAACTGTGCTTGACCTTCCCTGCAACTTATAATCTCACATACTCTTGTTAAATTATAAAATAAATCTAACTACACACACACACACACACACACACACTCCCCCACACACATCCAAACTCCCCAATACAAAACAAATCACCTCCTGACACCTCCCACCCTTTAAAATGATAGAACAATTTGAGTTCTCAGTCTTTCAGGAGAGATTGGGAAACAGTACCCTGGAAAATTGAGGTAACCACAGCTTCTTCTTAGGAACCATGTCCCAACAGTTTACTGTAAGTTCACACTAATATGTTCAGCAGCATAGAATTCAAATGTAGCCACTACTCCAGGTAAATCATCCACAGTGAGCTCCCACCAAACTGGGGAGAGTTACCACCAAGGGGCTGTGCTCTCACCACAAGCTCCCAGTATATTAAAGTTCATTTGATACTGCACACTGAAATATTTTAGAAGAGGATGTTTTCTGAAGGAGGCAATAATATGGTTCCGGCAGATAAGTTATATCATGCCTCCCAGAGCCTTCCTTATTATGCTGCCCAGCATGAGACCGACTCCATGGTCATCAAGGCAGCCCATGACAGGTCAAAGGTGCATAAGCACCTCAGTTACCTCCCCCCAGACAGGGAATCCTGCAGGATTGACCTTTGGGGTAAAAGGGTCTATGTATCCTCTACCCTGAGACTGCAAATTGCCAATTATCTGTCTCACATGGTCAAATACTGTACCAGAATACCATCTGGAAGAAGGGCAAGGCTTCTTCCCAGGCCCTCCCAGACTTTACCCAGAAACAGGAGGTTCTCAAAAGCTTGCAGAGTGCAGATGATATCAGCAAGCACCTCCTTAGGACCCTCTATGATACTTTAGATACGGGTGCCAGGGCTGCTGCCACAGACATTTGCCTTCTTAGGCACTCCTGGCTGAGGGTCTCAGGCTCTACAGCTGATGTCCAACAAAAGGTGCTTTAGGCCCCTTTTAATGGCTTTAAACTGTTTGGGCCAGATGTTCAGGACATCATCAACGATCTGCAGGCATCAGGCAGGGCTATTAAGTCTGTCCACCCACTTTATCATACACAGCCTAGGAACAGACTGCACCCTCCCTTTCTCAAGGTGTTCCACAAGTCTGGAGCTGCCTCCTGTACCCAGGGCAGGAGAAATGTTTCCTCTACCTTGCTCACCCCCTCTTCCCCTGGTGCTGCAGCTAAGCACCCCAAGGGTGACATATTAGCCTCAGTGGCTGGATCTACCTCTGCTTGACTCCTTGCCAGACCGCCCTCTTCTGGTCCCCGACCAAGAGGTGGTGGTCCAAAGTTGGTTCTCCTTCCTCTCAATCAATGAAGAACCATCACTTCAGATGCCTGGGTTTTTCAGATCATAGAGAGGGCTCTGCATATCTCAGTGTTTCCACTGTACAGGAGATTCCTCTGGTTTCTCTTTCAGGATGAGCAGTACCAATTCAAGGTATTGCCCTTTGGCTTATCCTTTGTACTGCGGGTCTTTACAAAGTGCTTAGCAGCAGTAGCTGTAGCTCTCAGAATGGAGAGACTGTACGTTTTCCCTTTTCTGGATGACTGGCTCCTAAGTGCCCCATCCAGGAACCAGCTCCTTTGGACTCTGGAAAGAATCCATAAGTTGTTTTCTTCCCTGGGCATCACTGTCAACCTGCCCAAGTCTGTCTTGATCCTGTCCCAGAAGCTGGAATACATAGGTGTGGTTCTGGACTCAGCACAGGGCAAGGCTTTCTTACCTCAAAACAGGGCAGTGTGCCTCATTGCCCAAGCTCAGGAGGTAGCACAGAGCTATTATATCTCGGCCAGGGTATATCTAAGGCTATTTGGTCTGATGGCCACAGCCATTCCCATGGTTCCTTTAGCCAGGTTGCACATGTGGGTCCTTCAGTGGACCCTCAGAGTGCGATTGGACTAACGCACAATTGAATTCGATCAGTTAGTGCTGGTCTCCTCCCCGATCCGCAAAGTGCTCCAGTGGTGGATGGACCCACAGAATCTGTTATGAGGGATCCCATTCCAGATCTCCTCCCCCCAGCAGATCCTCATCATGGATGCCTCCAATTTGGGCTGGGCAGCACACCTGTGTCCCTTTCAGACACAAGGAACATGGTCCTAGATTGAAAACTCCCTGCATATCAATGTCTTGGAGATGAGGACAGTCCTGTATGTTATGCAGGCTTTTCAGCACCATCTCCTGCTGGGTCAGCTGTAGATCCAGTCTGACCACCTCAGTGTTGTCTATTTCATCAACAAGCAGGGAGGGACACATTTGTACCCCCTGTGCAGGGAGGCCATGAGAGTATGGTACTGAGCACCAGACCACAGTGTGGTTCTCTTGACGGTCCATGTCCGCAGCATGCTAAATACCCTTCAGACAGCCTCAGCAGGACAGAATCCAACCTGCATGAGTGGGAACATCTCTCATCTATTGCAGAAGATCTGTTTGCCAGATGGGTCTGTCCAGAGTTGCATCTTTTTTCTTCCCCACCCAGTGCAAAACTGTCCAGTTTCTGCTCTCTAGATCCTGGGCCTGGAGTTTTCTGGTGAGACTCATCTCTCTCGCTCCTGGAGCAGGAGGTTCCTTTACACCTTCCCTCCCTTTTCTTCTGATTCAAAGAGTGCTAATCAAGCTGCGAGGGGAGCCAGCATGATCTTGGTAGCACCACTCTGACAATGGCAGATATGGTTTCCATTACTGCAACAACTGGCAGAGGAGCCATCGGTTCCTGTACCCATCTGCAGTGATCTATTGACACAGGCTCAGGGGACCCTGGTTCATCCCAATCTCAAGTCCCTTTGTCTGCATGCCTGGCTCCTGTGGACATAGCCATCGCCTAGTTCAGATTGTCCCAGAGAGTAGCGGGCATCTTCGTGGCAGCTCAGAAGCCCTGCAGTAGGGCCACATATGCCATGAAGTGGAAGAGGGCTGCCACGCATCACCTGGACCCTTTAACTTGTCCAGTGAGCAAGATTCTTGACTACCTGATATTGCTGTCAGACTCAGGCCTCTAGTACTCCCCCTCAAGGTGCACCTTTTTGCTATCTCTGCCTTTCATGAGCCTGTGTGGGCCCACATTGTGGCTCCATTGGATGTATCCCATACTTTTCTCAGAGGCATCCTGCATCTGAAACTTCCAATCTGTTCCCCTGTCCCAGCTTGGGATATGAATTTTGTTTTGGAGAAGTTGACCCTGTCTCCGTTTGAGCCAGCCATCACTTGCGAGCTACGCTTTCTTTCTTGGAAAGCCTTACTTTTGGTTGCTATTACCTGTGCTTGAAGGATTTCTGAGCTTCAGATTGTCTGGTGTAAGAAGTCTTATTTCATTTTTCACATAGACAGGGTGTCTTTGCACATGAATCCTAAGTTTCTTCCTAAGGTGGTGAGTGAGTTTAACCTGAATCAATCTATCCACCTACCAGTTTATATTTCTGAGCGTACAATCCAGGGGAAGCACTGCTCCATACAGTAGATGTGTGCAGAATTCTGAAGTACTGTATTATCTGCTCCAAACCAAGGAAAGCAGAAAGTACAAGCAGCATTTTCTTTCATTCACCCCAGGTAGAGAGGGCATTCAGGTTTCAAGCAATTTTTGTCCAAATGGTTGGCACATTGCATTGTGTCGTGTTCTGCTTCAACAAGCAAAGTAAAGGGTTGCCAAAGGCGGTGAAAGCAAATTCCACAAGAGGAATGGCTACCTCTGTGATCTGTTTCAAAGGGGTCTCAGCCACTGACATTTGTGCTCCTGCCATCTGGAGTCCGTCCATGCTTTCACCAAGCACTACAGTCTGGACTTTGCTTCTAGAGTCCTTGCAGGTTTTGGCAGGGCTGTTCTGCAGGACCTGCTGTCCTAAGCTTTGGTTGACCTTTCTCCCAGACTGCTGTATTGTACCTGTATCTTCTTAGGACTTGTTCCTACTGTGTGACCTGATGACTGAGATACCCCAGAAGAAGATAGAAAAGTTACATAAGAACTAACCATAACAGGGGGGATGTTAGTCATCAAGTCTGCCTTCCCTTCCACCATCCCCCTTTGTGGGGTTCTTTTCTCAGAACTGGCTAACTGGTTAATCCAGCCTTTTATTTTGGCTTCAGCACCTTTCTCTCTCTCTCTCTCTCTCCTCAGTCCTACATGGCAATAATGTGCTCCCTTAGTGTCTGGGAGAAAGAACTGAGGAGGGAGCAGAGCAACTCATGCCTTTATAGGGTTGGTGATGTCAGCAGATGACATTGGTGTGGTCAGCCCCAGTGGTACTGCTGAAAATCTTCCATGTGAATCCTGCTTCACTGACTGCAGTTCCTACAGTGTGACCTTATGACTGAAATCTCCTCGAAGATCTACTGTTACCATAAGTTCTTACATAACTTTCTACTTCTACAGTATGTATAAGTTAATGTTAAAGATGCTATTAATTGACCTAAAATGTTTTGCCACAATATGGTAAGATTTAGAGCATAATACCATTAAGTGTGACAAATTGCCATTTGGTTTTTATACTGTTAATAATATGAAGAGATATTTTGATTACATTTATTTAAAAGAGGGGGTGTAATAGAACCTACATAAAATATAGAACTTAATCTGATTTAATCTGTTATTCATGGGTAGCTTTCATGACGAGCAGATCATGTCAAATGTGTCTGTTGATATTTGAATTTGTAATTTATTTCCCATTTAGTTTTCAATGTAAAAAGATCTTCATATACTGTATATGTCCAAAGATATAATCATAGATTTTAGATATTAGTTTAGTTCTGTTAGGAAATGAATATGTAATACCAAACAATTCATTTCCACTGTTACAAAACTTATGACTCTAATACTTCTTCAAGGGTTGCCCTTACTTGTAGGTAGCTGAAAAAAATATATTTTAGGTACAGTAGATCACATTGTTCCATTAGTTGCTGAAATGACTTAAATGTATTGCCCTGGAATAAGTCTTCTTTCAAACATATATCAAATTGTTCACAAACTTTTAAATATCCACTATTAAAAGTTTTGTGAAAGTTATCCTGTATATGGGTGAACATTTTATTAATTTCTTTTTTAATTTTATTCTTTTCCCAAGTGAGTAACATATCTTTCAAAAACATGTTTTGATGACATAATATCTCATTTTACTACAGATTCAATAAACAAATTCTGATCAGAGCTGATATGGCTACTCAAAGCACTGCAGAGCAATGGCAGTGTGGCGAGAGTGAGTAAAAAATTCTCAGAGCTCTCTTTACACCTGAATCTGCCATTTGCAAGATGGTGGCACCAGCAATGACATAGCTGCATATGCTCGATACTCACACATGCATAGTTTGAGTCAGAGCTGCCATCTTGTGCAAAGAAGCCATCACTTCCACAGTTGTGGAAGAAAAAGTAGACTGCCACCAAGAAGGGGGGGGTTTATGTGGCCCATGGAGAGTCGCATAAACAGCATCAGTGGAATTTCACCACAGCACTGTGGATGCACACCGGACAGCAGTCTGGTCAGGTTCTTCCGCAGTGCTGTCTTAAACCTCTTTGATGACATAACGTCTGCAGAGCTCCACCCACGAGCTGTAAAAATGGCTTCCTTCTTCTTTATGGAATGCTTTGATTCACAAAGTAAACCTTTGGGGGTAGTTTATTCATCATTCACTCTTTATGACCCATGCATGGTAGGACCCAAAATCAGTTAACTTTAAACCTAGGGGCTAATAAATTTGCCTTTTTACCCTTGCTCTACTGCCCTTCCATATAAATTTAGAAATTACTTTATCTAATTCAAAAACATCTGCTTAGGTGTAATAAGAAGTATGCCCTGGACAAAAAAAGCATTCTGGGTAAGATTTTCATCTTTGTGATAAGGATATGCCCCAATAATGTCACAGGGAGACCTTCCCATTTATCTAAGTCATGACTAATGGCAACTAACATTGGCTTATATTTAGATCTATTAAATTATTGATCTTGTTTAATAAATGACTCCCAAGATGCTTTACAGATGTAGTTTGAATTTTTATAGAGAATGTATCTTGTGTTGTCTTCCACTCCCTGGGGTGTATAGGCAAAGCCTCTGATTGCCTTAGTTAATGTGATATCCCAGTACTTCCCTGTCCTCCTGTACACTCTGTAATAGTGCTTTTATTTTTGCTTCTAGTTTTCTTAAGTACTTCGGAACATCATCTGCAAACAATTATATTTTTAACAAATCATTCCCATATTGGAAACCAATGTTATCCTGTGATTTCCAAATACCGTTTACTAATAGCCAATGACTATTGTGAATAATAACTGTGATAGTGGGCAGCCTTGCTGAGTTCCCATTTGTAACCAAAATGCTTGTGATATGTTGCCATTAGTTATGATTCTTGCACATGGTTTACTATATATTGCTTTGATATAAGAAATCAATCCAGATCCAAAATTAGCAGCACCTGGAATATTAAATGATATGCCATTCAATCCCAGGGCTTTTCCTGACTTCTGTTCCCAGATGGCTTTATCAATTTCTTGTGGAGTAATGAATTTATCTTGCATAGAGTTTTTATGTTTGCTTACAGTGGATAAATCCTTAAAATTATTAACATCTGGAATACCATGAGTCTTACATAATGTTTATAATATTTTGCAAATTCATTATTGAGTTCCTCAGAGTCTGATGTACAGCTGTTTGAATGATCATAAATGCTATCAATCTTTGAGATTTGTCTTTTTTTAATTAAATATACTAATAATTTGCTGCTTCTGTCTGCCTGCATTTAATATTTAGCTTGTGTAAAAAGCATCAATCGTTCAACTTTCTCATTTAATATAGAATTACATTTATGTCTCAAATCCTCCAATTTTTAAAAATGCATATGTTTGTTATATATTGAATGTTTGTACTTGTGTTATTTGAGATTCCAGCTCCTTTAATTTTTTCTGATTTTTTCCTATTAGTAGCATAACAATCCCCTGTAGTAATGCTTTATAAGCATCTCATACTATTTTAGGGGTAGCACCCTTGCCTGTGTTTTGCTCAAAGAACACTTCAGTTTATTTAGGTATTATTCTTTGAAATGCTCATCTTTCAAAAGTACAGTAAGGGTAATTTTTCCACATTTCCTGGCTGGTGATGTCCCTGGACACCAGAAAAAGGCTGCGTAAGGGATGGTCAGAAATTGTTATAGTGTGATATTTGATGTCTACAACATCAGACTATTATGACTTTCATCCAATAAACATATCAGTGTAAGAATATGTACAGTCAGTGTCTGACTTGACTAGTGCAAATATTCTTTCACCCCTGAATTGAATATATGCCAGAGATCAATTAGGGCTATATCTCCCATTCTGTTATATATAAATCCATCTGCTTTATTTAAAGGGGCACTGTCAACCTGTTTTTATTCATATTATTTCTAGTTGAAACCCCACATTTTATGATTGCTTACCCTCTCTAAAATTCACTGATGTTGCTGTTTGTTTTGTCTGTATCCTTGTTTAGAAGAACCAAAATGCATGGCAATGTGTATTTATAAAGAACCTAGTTTTTGTTTACAATCCTGGTTCTGTTCTTACTACATTCTCCCTGAGCACTAGAAACAAACCCAAATAGTGCAGTCATTGATAAGGCAGTAGCCTCCTATACTCCCACTACATTATGAGGGGCTAGACTGTTTTGTGGGTGTTCCCAAGTTCAGGAATGATGCATTTGGAGCCGATCAAGGAATGTAAATAAATCTGTTTTGGTGTGATAACACCAGTATGTTGGGCAGTATACTTTTCACTTTTTTAAGAATATAGGAGTCAGAATCAAACTACCAGCTACAACAACAATCTTTACAGAACTTTCGCAATCATAAAATATGTTTTTTAAACTAGGAACACTTTGAGACTTAAAGGGGTTGACAGTGTCCCTTTAACATTCTATTTTTCACTGCAGTATCTACTGAAGGGTTTAAGATTGAATTAAAGTCTCATACTATAATATACGGTTGCTGAAATTCAGTTATCTTAAATAGCTAGTGTGCTGCCTAAAATAAATCATAGTCTTTAAAAGCAATCAGCTATTGTCCTTTATATCTGAAGTGCTTTAATTTTTCCCTTTGTATAATTATATTTTTTAACTGATGTTAGTAGATGTGGTCTGTGGAACAACACTCTGCCTGACGGAAGACATATCTCATTCTAGTCCTTCCACTACATCATCAGCATTGTGACCTCACTGACTGCGACATCACAGCTACTCAGGAAGAGCCACTCAGTAGCTGTCAGATCAATCATCCCGTGATGTCACAGTCAGTGAGGTCATAATGCTGAAGATGTAGTGGAAGGACTAGAGTGAGATATGTCTGCTGCCAGACAGAGTGCTAGTCAACACATCTTTCATAATACTTTCACATAGAAAACGTTCTAATGAGCAAACAGAAAAGAAAAAAATACTTCAGAAATAAAAAGTTAAAACTGAGTACTTCTTAATATTTGCTCAATTTTCCTGTCTGCTATTTTTGATTCTACTATTTCTTTAAAAAAAAGTTACTACAAAAAGAAACACGCATATTATTAGAGGCAAATATTGATGCTAATGAGTATATTGCATTATTAAATAAATAGTTGCAATAACAAGAGTCCCTTAGGTATCTATAAATGTATTTAAGGTGTTAATGTTTAAGCCTTTTTTAAAGAGGAATGAAGTCCCACATGATTTATTATTCAATAGGGAGTGTATAGTTAATCCTCTGCAGATTTGATAAAATTTAGTACTGTAGCTCCAACTGTATTCAAATGAGTTTCTTGAAGCTTTATAATATGTGAAGATACATTTTAATAAATTTAGTGACCTTTTTGCTTGCCATTGGATTTTGAAATCTGTTACTGTTCCATGACATAGGATCTCACGTTGTTCTTTAATATATAAGTATTCCTCATAGTTCACTGAAAAAGTCTGTTAACCAAAAATCTGAAAAATCTAAAACCTATTATGGTATTGAAATACACAATAGAAACATTTTCCCCCTTTTTGCAAAATTAATTTACACCATTTGCAATGCTCTCGAGCCTAATTTTTGGCTCTGGGGAAAAAAGATTCTGGTGCTTAAGTGTCAGAGCATTTACATATATTGATATCACGAAATCAAATTTAGTAATGGTTCACAGCACTCAGAAAAAAACTCAATTGTCTTTTTTTTTGTAATATGCTTATTTTATTTTACAACATGCTTTGTACTTTCATTTGAATAAATCTTTCTTAGCACATAAGACTCAAGACACATTGTGCAGAAGAACTAAAAAGACATGAAGTACTTGTCCTGTCCTGTTTGGGCTACATTTTCTCAGGTAAACTTTTCTCTACAAAAGCCAAAAGTATTTATCGTATCCAGTATGGGCTACATTTCTCAAGTGAACTTTTTCTCTGCTTCTTGGCTCAATTGCCTAATCAATGTGCTGCAGGTCTAGCATTAGAAAACAGTCCAAATGATACCTGCTCAGAATAAGCCAGAAATTTGGGCTGTCTTCTTTTCCTAGTTGGTCATTCAAATTCAGGCTCATTTTCACTTCTGTTTACTCGTTCTGCAACCTGTATATTTGCACCGAATTAACTGCACCCGCTTACGCATATGTCTCCATTCTTACCTAGTGTATCACTAATATTGCTTCTAGCAACTACCATTATTGTGAGCCACTCGATCTGCACCTTTCTTCCAGGTGCTCAGACACTGACAGTGCATGGCATGCTTGCTGACATTTCAGAGGAAGACTCCTCCTCCTTCCTCAGAGCTATATTCATCCCTTAATTCATTCATTCTTTTATACATTGTCATGACCTTTTGCAAGTCTGTTGACCTTCATATTCCTTTTACTGTAATACATATTCCAAGTTCTTACAAGTCCTAATCACCCCAATTGGTGTTATTCCTTATGAATAGTGAATTAGTGAAAACTGAAAATAATAACCTAAGGAATAACACCAATTGGGGTGATTAGGACTTGTAAGAACTTGGAATATGTATTAGAGAAAAAAGAATATGAAGGTCAACATACTTGCAAAAGGTCATGACAGTATAAAAAAGAATGAATGAATCAAGGGACAAACATAGCTCTGAGGAAGGAGGAGTCTTCCTCCGAAATCTCAGCAAGTACGTCACATGCTGACAGTGTCTGAGCACCTGGAAGAAAGGTACAGATCAAGTGGTTCACAATAATGGTGGTTGGTTAGAGCAATATTAGTGAAATTACCACTGAGGAGAATTTGGAGATGTGTAGCAGGTGCAGTTAGTTTGGTGCAAATGTACGGGTTGCAGAACGAGTAAACAGAAGTTTTAGAAGGAGCCTGAATTTGAATGACCAGGTACAGAGAGGCAAACAGCCCAAATTTTGGCATGGTCAGAGTGGGCATCATTTGGACTGTATTCTAATACTAGACCTGCAGCACATGGATTAGGCAATTGAGCCATTGCACATGAGCTTTACAACTTTGGAGAAACATGTCCTATAAACTTGCTGACAAGGAGTACTAGACTGTGAGTTCCTAAGATGACATCATCAGCAGCTCTTCATTGACACAGGCTTTTTTGAACAGGTAGTGAAATCAGGGTTACAAAATAGCTCATAAGTTTACAATGAAGTAACACTGAAATCTAGTTTTTGGTATAAGATTTACTGTGGGTATGCCTATTCTAATTCTGCAATGTAGCACTTTTGGTCAGAGAGGTGTCAATTGCTCTTTAAGGACACATTTTTCTCAAGATATCTATTTACTCATATTCTCCACATTTCTGCATAATGCGCTTGACAATGGCCATCTTGCTGGGACCATATTCATAGACCTTTCCAAGGCTTTCGATATGGTAAACCATCCCCTCCTCCTCAACTCCCTTCAGAAACTGGGGTTCTCACAGGGCTCCCTAGCTTGGTTCACAAGCTACCTATCCTCTAGAAAACAATGCATCAAGATTGGCTCGACACTCTGGTACATGCCTCATCCACTAAGGGGTCCCACAGTGTTCCATCCTAGATTTGCTTCTTTTTAGTTTATTTCTCAATGCGCTCCCAAACGCATGCAACAACAAGATTCTGCTATACGCAGATGATGCTGTCTTCTGCGCCACCCACCCCAATCCCACCAGCCTGCAGACCACCCGCCAGCACTCTTTTAACCAGGCAGAACACTGGTTTGCAGACCATAGACTTATCCTGAACTTGAAAAAACCAAGGCCATGGTATTTGCCCACCACCAAAATAAACTATGAAACACATCATTAAGGATCCTCTCCAGATTCCACCAATCCATTGAGCAGTTCAACTCCTATAAATAGCTTGGGATAACTTTCAACTCAGCCCCCACCTTCCACACCCACATGGACATGCTATTGGTGGCATGTAATGTTCACACTGGAATCCTCTACCAGCACAAAGACTGCCTACCACCAGAAGCCCTCAGACTGGCCATCACCTCATTGATGCTATCACTAATTTGCTATGGCCCTATTATTTATGCAGCTGCAGATATCACTGCCCTAAGTAAAATAAAGATGTCCATCAACAATGCTTACAGGCTCCTCTCTGGCACAGACTGACTAACCCACTCCTGTGCCCTTTACTCCCTCACTCAAATATTTAGTTTTGAAGAAAGACTTTTCTACCAATCTTGCCAAATGGCCAAAAAGACACTCCTGGGACTCACTCCCCCAGGAGTCGCTGCCTCCCTCCACCCCCAACCTCAACTATGCCCACACGGGGCTCAAAGAGGCACAACCTAGCAGTCCCAAGGATAAGAACCTCACTGGCATAAAGAGCCTTTGCCTACAGGACCCCTGTCTGGTACAACTCCCTCCCCAAGAGTATCTCCTGCCTCCCTAAAATAGGGGCATTCAAAACTGTCCTCAGGAAGCACATACTCAAAACCCACACCTGCCAATGACCTCAGTGATGAGATACCAACCATGGCTTTGCCACCGACCATATGTTGATTCCTTCCTGTTAGTATTTTAACCCAAAGTGTTGCTTCTAGACTGCCCTAAATTGTTTACCCCATCTCAGTAAGCTCACTGTATAGCACCAGCAAGCAGTCTAGAATAGCCATCCACTATTTCTCTCACGAAAGCTAGCTGACATAAGTTCATCACTGTAAAGGCCACTAAATTGGAATACTGCCTTTCTGTATACCTCTCTTGCCTCATGTTGTAATCAATCAATCAGTCAATCAAAGTCTTAGTTAACCAGGTGATCACCGTTGAGCAAGCTCATTTTTGAGGTAGACCTGGGTTTGTTAACAAGGAACAAGGGACAATATACATGGGATGCAACACACAAGAATATAGTAATAATACAAATAAAGTGAGATACAATAATACAGTATATACAAAGTATCAGCAGGTAGCATTGACAGTAGTATATATTTGGAACAGAAGATACAGCTTGTTTTGAGTAGGACACAACTTTTCATAAAAGTAAAGAAATATACATATCAGGTGCACCAAACACATATAAAACCTAATATAAAAAGATATATAGTGATACGGTATGGAGAATTTAGAGCTGGAACCAGGGTCAAAGGAATGTGGAAGGGACAGATATGGGGGTAGAAATAGGGGAGAGGGAAGAATTGATTATAGATGTGATCAGTCTTTTAACAGTAGTAATTAGAGTGTGCTTGAACTTATAGGAGTCACTGTTTAGGGTAGACAGGCACAGGACTCTTTATTGTGATGTAGATATAGAGATTTAAAAGCTGCTAGGCTGATGAGGTGAGTTAATTTCAAAGTTTTTTGCAGTTTGTTCCACAGTTGAGGGAGCACAAAGGTGATGGCTGCTCTGCCAATGTGAGATTTTGCTTTGTGAACATAAAGGTAAATATATAAGGTGCTTCTCAGGGCATACTTCCCCAGAGTGCACAAAGGTAAACAGAGATATACTGGGGCAGTTTATTTGAGATAGCTTTGTATGTGCAAACCGTTGCATTTGTTTGCCATCTGTAATCAAAGGATGACCATCCCACTGCTGTGTACAATGCACAGTGGTGGGTTGAGTGTGGAAGATCCATGATAAATCTTATGGCTCTGTGATAAAGTGTATCGAGTTTGGCTAGGGTACCTGCAAGTCTCTGACTATATAGAAAGTCTGCGTAATCCAATAGGGAAAGAAAGGTAGTTTGAACCAGTTTCAGTTTAGCATCTCTTGTGAGGAGATTATTAATCCTAAAGAACAGACCAAGTCTTTGTCTAAGTTTCTTTGCCAGTTCTTCTAAGTGATCTGTGAAAGTAAGTCTATGGTCTAACCAGACCCCCAGGCACTTGAACTTTGGTATGTAGTCCAACTGCTCACCTAGAATGGTAGTGATCTGCGGGGATTGTCCCAGCAATTACAGGATTTATTGCATTTTGAAGGGACGAGAGGAACATTGCTTTGGTTTTTTTTGCATTTAAGAGCAGTTTCTGGTTTATAAGCTGATGTTGCAGCAGATTAAATTCATTTTGAAGGGCTTTACAGGCTGCTTCAGGTGTGGGGCTACTAGCATAGAGTACCGTATCATCCATGAATAGGTGTATTTGTGCTTCTTTGATGGGGGCATCTACGTTGTTAATATAAATGGTGAAGAGCAAGAGACCAAGAATGGAATATTGCGGTACACCCCACAATAGGTGTTTTGGTGGAGAAACTTCCCCTTCTGTCTTTACTTGTTGAAGTCATCCTGAGAGGTAGTTGGAGAGCCATTTAAGGGATAGGGGAATCCAAACCAATGTTCCAGAGGGACGACAGAAGCAGTCTGTGATCAACTGTATGGAACGCCTTGCTTAGGTCCAAGAAAACTGCGCAGACAACTTTTTTTTGTCTAATTTAAGCTGCCAGTCGTTTGACACCTTGGCTAGAGTTGAGATTGTACTGTGCTGTGCTCTAAAACTAAATTGTAATGGGTTGAGCAATTTTTCTGATTCCAGGTACTTCCGAAGCTGGGAGTTCACTATTTTCTCTAGCATCTTTGACAGGATTGGAAGTAGGGAGATTAGCTTGTAGTTATTGAGATCACTAGGATCTCCTGACTTAAACAAAGGAACCACAAGTGCATTTTTCCAAATGGGTGGTAGGTCACCCTGGGACAAGGATAAGTTGAAGAGATGAGTAATTGGGACTGAGAGGACATGGTAGCTGACCTTTAAAAAATACTGGTCAATGAGGTAGGCCCCAGCACTTTTCTTAGTGCCCAGCTGAAGGAGAAGATCTTCGACTTCTTTCAGGGAGGTAGGCTGCAGAGAGAAGGATGGACTGGGGATGGGTTTTTCTTGTGTATCCAGTCTAAGTTGTTGGCAGAGGATATTCACAGGAGAGGAGTCAAAGGCTAGCCCTGCAGTGGCAAAATGATTATTGAGAGCGTCGAGGATAGACGGTCTGTCAGAGATGACAGTATTGTCGATCAATAATTTAATAGGTAGGGAATTTACAGTGGTGTGACCTTCAATGTCTTTGATAGTCTTCCAGAATTTGGAGGCATTTCTTGAGGAGCTCTCCAGCTGAGAGCAGTAGAAATTAGCTTTGGCTTCTCTGACCATTTTGGTGCAGAGGTTCCTCGCCCTCTGGAAATAATTCCAGTCATTTATTAAATTAGTTTTCCTAGCAGTTCTCCAGAGTACATCCCTACTCCGCAAAGCATCTTTCAGGTCTTCTGTAAACCACCGACAGAATTTGTTTCTGGCATGAACTTTTACTATGGGAACATACTTGTTGAGAGCCCCTAGCACAATTTCTGAGAAAATATCATAAGCCGTAGTCAGGGACTTGGCTAGATAGAAGTCCTGCCATTGCATGGAGTCTCTTAGGTCTGATATATACCATGGAGATCAAAGTTGCATATGTACCCTTTAAAGGAGAATTTTGGTACAGTTGTGGGTTTAAGAGTGGATCTTACACACGCGATAAAGCAATGGTCAGTAATATCAGAGAAAAAGACGCTCAGCATGGGAGAATAAATGGGGTTTGTTAACCAAAATGATATCCAAGAGAGTACTGTTATTAGTGGTGGTAGTATCCCAATTCACTCCACAAAGTGATCCATGGAGTGACAGACTCAGCGGAGTGCTCCATACCAGCAGTCAGAATGCTAGTTATAATGGGTAACACAGTCCATTGAAAATAATGACTTCTTCATTCTCCGCCTTCCCAAACCACTACTCCACTAATTCTTAAGGCGAAGCACATTGAAAACAATGTACCATCACTTTGCCAAGGCGAATTTTGCAGTGATTCATGGGATTTCAGGTCACATGGGCTCTAGATTGTTCTGCACAGCCTCAGTTTAGGTAGTGTGTATGAAGCTGTAGGAGAGAATCTTTCTGAGAGCTCTGTGATTCAAACCTTCTAAAAGCTGTTAAAAAAGCCTTTTGGGGTCATTTGTTTTGCTGAAACTTTAGTTCATCGATTATAGGAAACCCTCCTGTGCTTATATCATCGAGCGTTTATTGTTTGTGTGTGGATTTTGAATGTTAATGTACAATATTCAGTCTGTGTACTGAGAGACAGTGGAAGTGTGCTTTGGCGGAGGGGTGTATCTGTGGTGTAGGTAGATTAACTTGGAGAAAAAGACAGAGCTTTCTGTTCTGGTGATATTTTTATTGTATAACTGTGTTAATGTACACACAGTAATATTTTCAATAATTCTTGCCATTTTTTTACTGATTGTTGTGGTGCTGCAGTGCATAATTTTATTTTGTTTAAAATATGTGGTTATATTACTGAAGTTTTCAATTTGCTATGCATTACTTAGTGTGTGTGTGAGTATGCGTGTGACGCGTGTCATCAAATCAGACACCTTTTATTGTGCCATATAATTTCAGCAATGTGAACCTGCTATGCTATCCACTGCAGCTGTGTAATTTTTGTACTTCTTTGTAGTATCTTTACTAGTACTAGTACTAGTGACTGTTATTGCAGCAGTGCAATACACTGCCCCCCCCATGGCCTGCCCCAACCAGAAAAGGAATTCTTTTCCAGATTTTTGAATTTCTGATGGTGAGCATTGGTTAGGTGTTGTGCCTTTGCATCTGCACCTCTTCAGTGTGCAGCGCAATCTTAATCTGTCTGTGCATTTGTATCTCTTTAGGGCCCAATCTCCATCTCTAACTTAAGTCACAGTTGTTTCTTTGGCTTCCCTTCAGAGTACTGGACAGATGTGGTGCACAATTCTGCATAAACATTGTATTTATTAATATGCATTTTTAAGTCTGGACCATTATCACGAGTCATTCTTCATACAAATCACGCTCTTCATCATCATGGACGGTCAGAAATGCAGTCACAAATCACAATTTACGATTACGTCACGAATCACAACATTAATCTTTTTTGATAGTTACTTGGATGTATTGTAAGCCTATTTTGTAGTATCTCTCCATGCTTCACCACTCCTCCATTGTACTCATTAATGAGTGTTTTTAAGCCAGAGAGTTTTGTGTCACACCTCATGGGGGGGCCCGGGGAAGTACAGCCATAGGCATTCGCATTTTGTCATCATCATGGTCACAAATGCAGTCACAAATAACGATTTACGCTCACGTCATGAATCACAACATTAATTTTTTTAATAGTTACTTGGATGTATTTTAAGCCTGTAAGAAAAATAAAATTTACAGAAAGAGCAAATTAAGTAAAAAAGAGTACAGAAAACACAAAAAATGGAGCTTTTATAAAAGCTGTTGGGTCTAAATCAAAGTTTAAATCTCCTCCTCCTCTGATCTCAAAGTATCAGCAGTCACAAAACACACTACTCTCTCTCTCTCTCCATCTACACAGAAGAAAGTAAAAGTGTCTGCTTGTATGACTCACTTTCTTCCTGCCTAGCTAAAGAGCATGTGACTTACAGTACTGTAAGCCATGTGATATGTGGGGCTGCCAAATCTGAAACACCAAGTGGGTCACTTAGAATCATAATGAGGAATGCGAAGTCCATTAAAAACAATGACTTCACCTTATTTCACGCCGCCATTCCACCTTAACGTGAAGTGGTAATGACAAGGTGGAGTGATCACTTTGCATTGCCCACTCCACGTAGTGGAGTGGCAATGCGAAGTGCCCACTTCGTGTTCACTTCTCTGGCTGAATTTAAATTTGCTGCATCTCTGCCCCCTACCCCCCATTCTTAATTATTTGTAGTTTCAATCTTTCAAGAATAAGTTCTGAGAAAATGTTCAGGGTAATATCAAGTAAACTGATAGGTCTGTATATTGCTGGATATGAAATATTGCCTTTTTTATGAATCAGAATGATGTCAGATCCCCTCCATGAATGTGGTACAAAATTCTCTTTTATAAATTTATTATAAAAAGTTGTCAAGGGTTTGCACCATGAAGAGGTGTTGGAATTGTGTACCTCTACCGGGATTTTGTCTGGGCTAGGTGCTTTTTAATTTTTAAAGATCTTATTGCCATAATTCACTCCCATAGAGAGGTGTTAATCTCATCAATTCAAGAACCAGCACTTGCAAACATGCCTGCACCATATAAGAAGGGTCTGGATCGAAGGCACAAGTGGACTGGCAAAACTCTGAGAGTACCTGGTGGATTTCCACAAAATGTTGCTGCCCTAAAGTCAGATCACTGCAGCTGAAATTCATTCATCTTGACTCCCGGAACACTCTAATGGTGATTTACACTGGAGATGGAGATACCTTACGTCATCTCTGAAGTGTTGGTTGAGAAGACAACCATACACTGCATGCATCTCTTCACTGAATTTGGTCCCAAATAGTCCTCATACAGTTTGACTTGAGAATATTATCCAGTGCAGTGATGCTTGAGCCAAAAAAAAATGCTTATCGCATCAATAATTGCCTCCTAGTATCACTGCTAATGTGATACCTGGACAAGTTTGTTAGAAACCAGACTCTCCAGCCTTTGCCTACATTTCTTCTTCTTCAGTCTCACCTAAACAACACAGATACACTCGCATATGCAATTAAAACATCAAATAAATTAATGAAAGAAAGTACTACAAACCTTATCAATTGCAGAGTAAACTTTTTAAATCACAATAGCTCTAAATTGAGTTCTTAACATACTGTAACTGAAAGAGCAGAGTTTTCTTTCTGGTCACAAACTGTAAGCTGAATTCATATTGCAGGATAAACTGACTATGCACTGTCATGTGATCAGGTAGAAATTATGATAACTCTTTTTAAAGCAACAGTACCATGTAAAACATGTGTTGATGGTACTTGCCTTAAAAACTCATTCATTATTATTAAAACCCAAAGTCACTTAATAAGTGGAGTAAGGCATTCCAGAGTACGTATTATACCTTGTAACATATTTTGTGGTGGTTTATAGCCCTGGCCTGTGGCTTAGTCTATAATTCCACCTTTTGGCATGCTACTGTGGTGTAATACCTCCTTTGCTGTGCCTATTTCCTTACATGTTATTTTCTCATGCAGCCTGCTAACAGAATCTGAACTGGAACAGATGGACAATGCTTAGTCTGATGAGTATGGTGAGGCACCACCAATGAATCTGAAGACAGCTGGAAGGGAACTACATGTTAGACAGAGTTTATAAACTGGCTATGGAAAATCAAATAATCCGACTGACTACCCACATTCTGAGATTCATGTTTTTTTTGTTTTTTTTTACACAAGAACACTACTATGAACTACAACCTCATTGCCTTATTAAAAAAGTTACATCATTTTATAAGCAGACTAACACATTCCAGGGTGTGCTATCTTTGCAGAATAGATGCCCTTCTCGAGTGTTTTAATGGCACTCAGCTGTGTCTCATGCCACACAACAACTAGAGACATGAATCTGTTGTAGGTTATTTCTTTTACTGTGGATACCTATTTTCAATGCCACACATATATAATTGGCTATACCAGTTAGACATGTGTAATATAGCATACATGTCAACACAGACCATAGAGACTTGTATAGCAGTGTAGGTTATGTTATGCTGTTGCAAATGCCCTCACCTCTTTGGTTGGCTGCATTGCTACATGTCACATTCTGACTGTATACTGTTGCCCTCTTGCCCATTCCTTTCCTATCCTGTCCTGTGTATCTGCCTTGTCCTAATGCTGTGGAGTAGTATACAGGTAATGCATGTGTTGTCTGGTCAACTTCTGATTCTGTGGGCAGGATTATAAAAAGGACCAAAGATCCACTAACTGCTATTTTCAAAGAGGAAATCCATTCATTTATCCATTTACCAGGCAAAGGTACTGGGTTCAAGTCCTTTTTTTCATACATGACCCAGACCACAGGAAAGAGCAAAATTGAATGACTTATGACAAAAATATATACTGTGGGTGCGTACTTATGAAGTACATACATGTGCATTAACAAATACAAGTAGAACAGACAAGATAATAATTGCAAACTGTTTAAACAGATGGTGAGATGTGACAAACTGCTTATCTGTCAAAACTGTTAGATGGCCAAATATGACTGAATTTTGCATCCAATAGCAGATGCAGTTGCAGCAAAAACATTAGGCAAATCTCACCTATATCAATTTGTTTGCCACAAATCATGGCTTTTTATTTCAAATGGATACTTCATTTGAAAATACAAGCAGTGCTATTCAAATACAGTCAAGTGGATGCAGGCACAAGCACAGAAATAATTTGCATTCCCATCTGACAGTTTTGAAAATCTGACCAAGTGTGTGCCTATTTATTGTATCTTCTCAAGTGGTCATGTTTACAGATACTACCTATGTTGCATGTGGTATTATTAATACTCTGCAGGAGGTATCTTTCACACATATATGGACTTCAGTCTTCTGTAACACTATAGTACATTAGTTGACTTCCAATTTAATAACATTCTCTCCAGGTTGTTAGCCTTTTTATTTGTTGAGCCTAGTAGTACTATATTTGTTGTCATTTGCTGTTGATCCTCTGGGGCACATCAGATGAGTTACAGAAATTTGTGTTGTCCTTATTTGGGCCACATCTTCTCTGGTCACCTCCCATGTGTCCTTTATGAAGGGAATAATAGAGGCTATCAGTTCCTATAGCAGGACTCGGAGTATAAAGGCCAGGGCAAAAAGGCCAAGCTGGATGAGCAGGGGGGTTGTGGAAAAGGTGAGGAGAAAAAGGGTGGCCTTTATGAGATACAGGAAATCAGGGACACGGGAAGATTCAGAGGAGTACCTGCAGAAGGCAAGGGAGGTGACAAGGGCAGTAAGAAAGGCTAAAGCCACTAAACAGCTCAGGCTGGTGCAAGGCATTAAGAAGGGGGAGAAGAGCTTCTTCAGGTACATCAGGGAGAAAAGCAGCTGTAAAGAACAAATAGCAAGGATTAAGAAGGATGGACACTGGGTAGAGAATGGGGAGAAAAGGCAGAAGCACTCGATGACTACTTCTGCTCAGTATTTATGAAAGAGAGAAGGGGGAGTGCTACCCAAGGGGGGGCATTAAAGGCTGGGGAGGGAGTAACGGATGGGGTGATCACAGAAGGTAGCATGCTGGAGGGCTTGAGAGTGCTGGGGGTGGACAAGGCACCTGGGCCAGATGACATTCATGCCAGGGTACTGAAGGAGCTAGTAGAGAACCTGGTGGTGCCCTTGGCAAGCCTATTCAATGCCTCACTGAATTTGGGGTGCATACCCAAGGATTGGAGGTTGGCTTATGTGGTTCTCCTGCATAAGAGTGGACCAAAGATGAACCAGGGAACTATAGACTGTTGAGCCTCATGTCCATCATGGGGAAGCTAATGGAGATGATCCTGAAGGAGAGGCTGGTGTCCCTAATGGAGTTCAGTGGGCTGCAGAACAGTAGACATCATGGCTGTGGTGCAGACAGATCCTGCCGAACCAACCTGGTAGATTACTATGACTGGGTAACTAGGCAGATGGACAGGGGCCATGCAGTGGATGTCCTGTACCTGGACTTCAGCAAGGCATTCAATTCAGTGCTGCATGAGAGACTTGGAATAAAACTTGAAGGCACAGGGGCAGGAGCAAAAATGGTGGGATGGGTGACAAACTGGCTGCAGGGAAGGCATCAGAGGGTGGTGTTGGAAGGGGCACTCTCATCCTCAAAGGCAGTAATGAGTGGGGTTCCACAGGGATTGGTGCTGGGACCAGTGTTATTTGGGATATTAATTGCAGACATTTCCATGGGCATTAAGATCAGGAGCAGCCTGTTTGCTGATGACACCAATATAGGGGTAGTGGTGGATGACATAGAGGGATGGCAGAGTTTGCAGGAAGATCTGAAAAAGCTAGAGACCTGTTGGGAAGGGATCAGTACGATTGCCTGACATACAAAATCCCGACATCATTATGGCTGACACCAACTTCCTGACTGGTATGCCTACCCGACTTTAAAATGCCTGTTAATTAATTGCCCAGAAAATATTTTGCCGACAGCTCCTTGCAACCAGTACACATCAAAAACACACTTTTTGTAGACAGCTCCTTCCAAAAACATTATTTTGCTGACCCCCCATTCAAAAGCCATGCACCTGATTTAACTTAAGAATGAAAATGTGCTGTGTTGAGTGTTTACCTGAATACCTTAGTGCTGGTACATTGACTTCTGTTGCAGCTTAGTCTGTCATTCATGCCATTGGAGGGCTGGCCACGAGAAACACTGGGAAATTTAATTTGGCAGCATGGCAGACGTGGAGACATAGGATCAACCAGATCTAAAATTTACAGTTTCTTAAAAGTATGTGACTCAAAATATTGTTTCGTTAGCAGGTTTTCTTAATCGGGACCTCTAGATCCCGCAGTATTTAGGCAGGGGAACTGATAGTTTCACTTTAATTAGTATGAGTTTTCATATTGACTCCCCTGAAATAAATAGCATTAGCCACCAGAACATCTGGGTTTCCATTTTTACGGCTGCATGGTTATGCAGGACATAATTTGTTCAGGAAAAAAATGGGAACACACAAGAATCATTCTTAGAAGAGTATTCAGGGCAGCAGAAACACTGGAGAACACCCTGATACCAAATCAAAGTGATTCAAGAGAGCTGAACACTGCACACTAATAAAATCACTGGCATGTAATGTTACATTTTCCAGGCTTGAAAAAGCACCAGCAAAATCAGGTATTCAAGATTCACTTTGATGGGTATCGGGGTGTTCTCCAGTATTTCTGCTCCCCTGAATATGCTTCTTCAGAGACTCTTGCATCAGGAATTTCATTGAAAAAAAGGGTTGCTGTCCCTAATCCTGGAGACCACCACATTAGCGAAAGAACTAGCTGAGCACGTGGGACAGTGTTTCACTGATGCTTGGAGTCAGGAGAATACTATGACGGGCAAAATTACCATGCGGGCAGATTCAAGTTGGCAAATCAGAGTCGGGAATTGACAAGTCAGGAAATTCGGAGTTGGGAATTTGTACTAGACCTGTTTGGACACTTGGCAGCTGGGGTTCAATGCCAAAAAGTGTAAGGTACTGCATTTTGGGTTAAAAAATCCAAGGAGAAACTACCAACTTGGGGGAGTGTTGCTGGTGGAGACTGAGGAGGATAAGGATTGGGGAGTGGTCATCATGGGATCAATGAACAACTCAGCACAGTGTAGGAAGGCAGCAACAAGGGCCAACAAAATGATGGGTTGCATTGCAATGGGAATAATGTCAAGGAGTGGGAAGGTGATTCTGCCACTGTATAAATCATTAGTTAGACCTCATCTTGAACACTGCTAGCAGTACTAGCACCCATCCCTGAAAAGGGACATTAAATTACTGGGAGGGGTGCAGCAAAGGGCAACTAAGATGATCCAGCAACTGGGGGGCTTACTGTATGAGAGTAGGCTAAAGGAGTTGGACATGTACTCGCTGGAGGAGAGGAGGAACAGAGGAGATATGATTGAGACATTCAAGTACATGAGAGGAATAAAGAAAACTGGTACAAAGGAGCTATTCATGGGGAGGGACACTTGAGGCCATGACATGAGATTGGAAGGGGAAGGTTCAGGAGGAAAATGAGGAGATACCTTTTTACAGAGAGCGTGCTGGCAGAGTGGAATGCATTACCAGCAGAGGTGGTAGCCTGTAAAGCAGTGGGCTGCTTTAAAAGGGGCTGGGGCAAGGCAAGAGGGAGAATAAAGGGAGGGGAATGAGGAGGGAGGGGCAGCTGCAGAGCAGGGCTGCTAGCTGCAAAATTGAGCAGATTCAATAGATCAAGCGGCCTTTTTCTGTTGTCAAATTTCATATGTTCATATGTTCTTTGTAAAATGTAAACATATTTATACTGAACATACAGTAGGCTTGAAAATTCTTATCCCAGGAGAGTGACAACAAGGGCCAAAGTTTGGTGGGAGATGGCACAGATTTATTAGTAACAGTATACTTTGCAATTGATAATATCTGCCACAGATGTTGTCTCTGTTGCCAACAGAGTTGTTCTTCACATCTGAAGCACTTATACAATACTCTCGGTGTTAACACTTTTTACATTTAGCACAGTAATCATATTAATATGTGAAAATGAACCAGTCATGGTGTGAGTCAACAACTTTTAATCCAGAAAGCATTACTGGGTCCAATATTGCTAGGATATGCTCATTCAGAGCAATTAGTGGCTCCAGGGTAGATACTGTCCTCTACCTGTCTGGGTCTGGGATATTTTTATGGCAGGAGCATTCCTCAAAAAGACTGTTTCATTATAATTGCACCACTTCTGGATTTCTGTTTGGTCTCATCATGTAGTTGTTTAGCAAAAATGTAGATTTAAGTTGCTTACCAGTGGCTAATACTGCACCAAAAAAATCTAATTGTCATCTGTGAGGTCTCTCACTAGCATGCCAACAACAATAAATTTGGAGACAATACTGTCTCAGATTACCTTCCTGACAGCAGATCTCATTGCATGGGGTCCAAAAAGGGTGTCACTCACTGCTGTATGAGATCATTTTCAGCATCTTAAAACCTGGGTTTGCATTACAGTTTATCTTTCATGGATTGCACAGTGAGTATGGCAATTAGAGATATGCAAAATTAGAAAATTTCATTCCGCAAAATATTTCATGAAATTCGCGCATTTCGGAAATATTTTTCGGGTGCGAAATGCAAACTTCCATGGGAAAAATGTGAACTTCTGCAGGCAAAATGTGAAATTTCCCCTATAAAACATGAAAGTTTGTCCACAAAATGGTGAAATGCAGGTTAAATGTGGTGAAATTCAGGCAAAATTTGGCAAAATTGCTCATTTTGTGGCAAGATTTCACGTTTCGCAGGGGAAATTTCTCAATTTCACATCCGGTGAAAATTTTCATGAATAAGCAGAATTTTGCAAAATGTTTCATGTGGTGAAATTGCCATCTGTCAATAGTGCCATGATTGATAAGACTGAGTACAGGGCAGGATGGTGTGTGATATCATCAGAGGGAGCTGTAATTATATGAAAATATGTCTGCCCACATGCATGGCATGGTGCCATGTTCCAGCACCTGGTTCAGTATGACAACAGTGGGAGCAGAATGAAGTACAATTTCACAATGATGCATCAAACTATATGGTGGTAGCGATAAGATGTGTCATTCTGTCCAGTACTCTTTATGATAAGAAGCCCATATCCCACCACTGTGTTGTACTAAAGCTACAATGCATATATAACATTTTATACCCTATTACTTACACAACTAAAACTCTGTCCTCCTGACTCAGAAGCTCTGTAGGCTGAGATCCTGCAGCAGTCTTATACTGGTTTTTATACTGGGTATACAACGGTAGAAGACTTTTAGTCCATGCAATACCGTTCCCCATGTTAGTGGGCACATTTCAACCTTTTATCTCATCAATTGATCTACTCTTTTTTTAAATTCTACTATTGATTTACTGGCCATCACCTCCATTGGTAACATATTCCATATTCTCCCAGTTCTGTTCAAAAATGAGTTGTACACCCTGTTCTTTTTTACTGCATTCAACTTAAATTGCAGTCCATGTCCTCTTAGCCCCTTTGGTTTAATGTGAAGTCTCAAACCTATTTCATTTGCTAGTACTTTATCATTAATAATTCTGTACAAAGACAGTAAGTCACCTCTTAATCTTCTCTGTTCCAAAGAGAACAGGCAAGTTCTCTTTAGCCTTTCATGATACTCATAATTACCTAATTTTCCCATGATTTTGTATACCTTCTTCGCACTGCCTCTAGTCTCTTAATTTCTCCTTTTTTATAGGGACTCCACAACTGTGACCCATAATCCAAGTATAGTCTCACATACGTCCTATATATAGGCAATAAACAGCCAATTGATTTATTCACAAAACTGCATTTTATATTTTTTATCATGTAGTTAGCTTTTTGTATGATATGTGTCCTTTGTTTATCAAAACTCAAATGATTATCAACAATTAACCCACAGTCTCTTTCCTCCTCTACCTCGTATAATTCCTCTCCGTTCAACATATATTTGTTTTTGTTATTAGATTTTCCTAAATACATCACCCCTGATTTTTTAAGCTAAATCTCATCCTATTTTGATTTGCCCAGTTCTCAATCCTTTCCAAATCCATTCTCATTGATTCCCAATGTTCCTGAGTATTAACAGGTTCCCCTAATTTTACGTCATCTGCAAATCTGGCAGTCTGATTGGTAATGCCATGATGTAAATCATTTATATACAATGAAAATAGGATGGGACCAAGGATTGATCTTTGCAGGACACCACTCACCACTTTTGTTGTTTCTGAAACTTCCCCTGTAATTCTAACCCTCTGTGTTCTATTCCCTAGCCAGTTCTTTATCCAAATAATGATGTGGCTGTCCAACCCCATATCGGCTATTTTATCTATTAATTTATCCTGGTACCTTATCAAAAACTTTCTGGAACTCAAGAAATATAATGTCTGTTGGTATGTTGCCACTGACTTTCCAATTTATATCCTCATAGCCTCATAGAAGCACAGATGGTTAGGAATACAGGATCTATTCCTCCTGGATCCATGTTGTTTTTCATCTACAAATCCCAATATCTCAAGATTTTTTTTCAATTCTAGTCTAAATCTGGAATGACAAGATGAAACCAAGACTTAAAGTGGACAATAATAACTTCTAACTGGCAATTACTTTAAATGTTCCTAATAAAAAGAAGTGGTACTCTTACCTTCAACTTAACTATATTTAAAGAATCCCTGACATCAGAGGGAAATGCTAGAAAAAAAAAAGTTATTTTAAAAAACAAGTGAGCTTATAATTCATATCTTAATTCACATCTTCACTGTATTTCACATCATAACTATTTGCATTAACATATAAACACCATCATAATTGCCAGTTAGTCTTCAACTACTGTCGCTGCATCTACACCTGACATCATAAACCATTGTTTATACAACAGGTGTAGAGATAAATGCCACAGAATAAAACTGATACAGCTGGACCCACTTTGTAAGATATCATAATCTCCTGCTATTTGGGGTATGTCACAACTGATATCTAGCAAAGCTGGGTGTATCAGAATAGAATACTCAATCAGCCACAGAACAGTTTTCACAATGTTGATGACATCACAGTAGCCATGGGATGCACTGAAGCCAGCAGTTAAACAGTTACATCTTCATACAAAGTAAGTATTAAAAGTTATAACTGTTAAACCAAAGTTGTACAGTATAGATCTAAGATGCAATGGTCTGATTTAAAATGCGCAGTTTATCATCACTTCTAAGGGAGTGGTACTTTCATAACTCATAAGTGACTCTGCCACTCCTGAGCTATGGTCCTGCTTCTTCATGCTTAAAGATAAATTGCATACTTTTAGTCCAGTCATTGCATATCCTCTATTTAAAACATCATAATCATACCACAGCAACAACTTCTGATGTTGCAAGAAAAGAACTGTGATATCAGGTCTAGACAATTAGCCAAAATGAATGGAGTCTTGAGGGCAGTGGTTCTTTTTCTATAATACAATATATAACTGTGTATAGTCAAGAAAAAATATAAGCTAAAAATATAGACTATATGAAATAAATGCTGAACTGCATTACAAAAATGATTTTTTTTTCCAAACTCTCCTTTGATATGTCAAGAGATCTTCAGTATAACTGTGTCAAATTATGAATTCCACTGGTGGACTTCCTGCTCAGTTGCCTTTCTGCATCCAAACCCTTCCATGAAATTCCCTTTTTTTATTCCAAGTCAGCCTGACAGTAAGTAAATCACAGTGTATCTATAATGTACTGCACAACAATGTAAACTGCTGAACTTTTACTTATCTGATTAGGCCCCTTACCACTTTACCTGAACAGAAGGGGCATACAGAGTTTAGGAGAAAATGCCCACTGGCATATGTTTATTTGTAAACCTACAACACTTGTATAGCATGACATGTGTAGCTCAGTGGTGTCAGCAAGGCTCATTTTAAGCAGTCCAAGCTTACCTGCTCCATCCATTTACCCCAGAGGACACCTCCGGGCAGACCTGCCATGGTTTTAAAAAGGGGGCATTGCCACTTGGGAAACTCTGGCCTCCGCATCCTAAGTTGTGGCTCCAGAGCTGTGTGTCATGCACCCATCCCTTGTTAGACGGTGCTACACATGCAGACCAAAACCCAAGGATGCTATCCCCCATCTGGGCCATCTTGCTGTCTCTCACCAGGGGCCTCACCTCCTGTCAACTTCAAGAGGAACCTATTGCTTCCATGTCATTGCAGCGCAAATTATTGGGTGCATACTATTTAAGCTAAAATTAATGAGTGCCTACATATATGGTGACCACGCATCCCAGGGACCACTCATTTTAGCACTTGCAAGCACAGCACACTATGTGATAAGATGATTGTAGACCATTGTAAACATGTATGCAGATGTTGTGAGACCATACCTGAGCCACACCTATATGTACAGAACCCCACCCATCACCTTCCATGTCACACAGGGGGGCTATGCCCCTGCACCCTCCAGGGGGGGCCATGACCCCCAAATCCCCCCATCTCTTGGATGACCACACCACGTTGCACCTGGATTGTGGGGGCAGGTTATGGACATAGAAGGTAAGTGCTTTTGAGTTCTTATAGTATACTGCCCTATTGCAACATGCGCTGTAGACAGCTTGTTCTCTCTTGCACTCTGGTGGACCAGTCTCCCATGTGGCACTATTGCTGCTATATGCATGTAGCCCCTGGTGCCATTTGCTCTGTAGACCCATTCACTATAATTGTATGGGCACTATAATATTTTTCCCAAATGTACTCGCTATAATTCCTGAGATGTAATGAAGTGTTACCAAACCTATCTTTAACAGAAGCAGATTCTTCTGTTACCCCCTTTGTATTTTACCTGTTAGATTACCATGCTGCCACACTTAACATGACTGTGACATCCTATTTTACCTCCCTAGCACTGTCCTGATTGAAACTTCATGGGAAAAAATCAGGAATATTCCTCCTCAACCCCTAAAGCAATCCCCCTTAGTGATATAACAGGCACCCAACATGCCCTTGGCCCACTAAGCCATGTATTCAGGTTGAGTGGGTGGGAATGTCAGCCAGATGAAGGAGCAAAGAGGTTGGGATCAGATTTCAACCCTCTTTTTATAGGATCTGAGCTCCTCTCCCCAGTCCTCAGCTCCCACTATCCCTTGGATGGATGCTGTACTATCCTACCCTCCCTTTTGCCTTCCAAGTCCCCCCATCTTCTGCCCAGCAACAAGGGAAGGGACCCCAGACAAATCCTCAAAGCTTCAAGGGGGTTGCCCCCTCCTTCTCCTGCTGTTCATTGTTTGATTAGATCCCTTACCCTCTTTTTCCTGAACTAAAGAGACATACACAGAGTTTTGGAGAAAATGGCCCTAGCCTTGTGTTTATTTGTAAAACTACAACACTTGAACAGCATGATATCTGTAGCTCAGTAGTGTTAGCAAGCCTCTTGATAAGTGGTCCAAACTTCCACAGTCTGTCAACCTACCCTGAGTTGACACCACTGGGTGGCTCCCCACCTTTTTAAAAGGGAGTACTGCCACTGGAGAGAATCTGGCCTCTGTGGCCTAAGGGGTGGCTCCAGAGCACTGTGTCATGTGCCCCTCCCCCATCAGAGGGTGCTAGACATGCAGGCCAAAACTCAAGGATACTATCCACCATCTGGACCATTAGGCTGTCCCTCATTGGGGACATAACCTCTTGCCAGCCTCAAGATGATTCCATCTAAGTCAGAAACATATTCCCCCATTACCACCTTTGTATGCTACCTATGAGACAACTGTGCCACCAAAGGATGACCATAGTCAGTCTCATCAAAGCAAGACATGCTTATAAAGTTCCATATCCTCCTGCGTATCTGCTAAAAATGTATTCAGACCTACCATAGACAAGTGTACCCCGTCCCTTCCAAATAGGTTCAGAAATGATGTCAGAGTTTCATCATGCTTAAATGGAAAGAATAGTTCATGGTCATTTATATGATTACCTTGAGAAGTACAATAAATTAACAAAGTTACAATCAGGCTTTAGGATGGGCCTGTCCATGGGACCACATTCATGAACTTCTTGGACCTGGTGGCTACTCCACTTGGGGAAGCAGGAGCCATGGGCACAGTGTTCATGGACTTGTCTAAAGCATTTGATCTTATAGATCACAAGATTATCATGGATAGACTGGAAGAAATAGGACCAGCAGAGAACCCTGTAAATAGTTTCAAACTTATCTTACAAACTGGTTCCAGTTGTTTACTGTTAGTGTGAAATAATCCTATATATCCCCAGTGGCACATGATGCGTCTCAAGGGTCTACATTAGGTCATTTATTGTTTTTCATTTATTTAAATGACTTACCAAATTACATGACTCATACAAGCATAAGATTATATGCTGGTGATACAGTACAGGTGTCAGAGGGGAAAGATCTTGACGAAGTAAAACATAAACTGCAGCTGGATTTTTCCATAATGCGGGGATGGTTTATCTCCTCAGAATGATTAATTAATTCAAAGAAAACACAATTAATGTTCTTTAGTCCTGTCTCCTCCAGAAATGAGAGGAATGCCACTAAACTAGAAATAAAAACTTTGGATTGTTTAACGCTAACACAAACATCTACTTACAAATATCTGGGAGTAATCTTTGATCAGCATTTGTCTTTTGAACCACATGTCAAAGATTTAACAAGAAAAATAAATGCCAGAATTGAAGCCCTATGGTGAATATCTACCTGTATTACTAAGAGTGTATGACAGACTGTGGCCAACCAACTAATTTTACTCATTATAGACTATGAGAGCCATGTATGTGGCCATGCAAATAAGAATCAACTACACAGATGAGGTATAAGTTATAACAGACCGGCTAATGTTTTTTCTTAAATGTGATTACAACACTCATCATTGTGTGATGCACCAAAGATTAAGTTGGATGCCCTTGGAAATAAGAATAAAAAGGATCTGGGAAACTCTAGTACATAGACTTTTTTTAAATTAATAAACCCTTTGTGTATTGGACAAATTAGCTAAACCAAACCATAATTTCCAGCTAAGAAATAAGGTTGCAAGAAAATTGATTGTTCCTAAAATAAAGAACAATTATGATAAAATGTCCTTCCAAGATAAGGCTGCACGTATATTGAATGAGCTACCTCCACAACTGTGTAAAATAGAAATCTCTCCCAATGTGTTTAAAACAGCAATGATACATAAACTGCTTTAGATGTGAATGTAGTAGGTGATCTGCATCTCAAATGAATTTATGAGCATTGTAGTATTCTGTATATTTTAATTTCTCTATGTTATTTTGTTTATAATAATTTTTTTTATGTTTAATTATGATTGTATTTGTATTATTTCTATGGGTAACCTGAAAACAAAATGTAACATCTGAACAGGAACACCTTGTAAACAGGTTATTCAAAGCCCAAACAGTGTGTAATTTCAAAGTCCTGTATAAATTTGGTTTGACTGTGTAAAAAGCAGACCCTATTGTCAAAAGGCCCCCTTGCCAGAAGGTGGGGCCTGGTCAGAAAAGGGGGTGGGGATAGGAGACGGGGGACTGGGAAGGGAAGGGAAGCCAAGGAAGAAGGAACTGAATGGGCTTGACTGACATGGGGAAGGGGGCCTCATGCCATCAGTAAAAAGGGTACTGTAGGATTGCAGGAGGGAGAGAAAGAAAGAAAGAAAGAGAGAGAGAGAGAGGTGAAGAGGAATACATAAGATGTGGGCAAGAGACGGAGCTCACAATTTTTGCTCTTAGATAATTGCATCTAGAAAGCATGCCAGTTGGCAATTGGTCCAAGTTTTTTGCAATTTTGCAATTTTTCTGAATCTTTTAGCTATATATCCCATTTTAGTGTATTCATTTTCAGTTTCATTGTGTTTTTGTGTTAAAGTTAACTGTTTTCATAATATTCCTTTTCATTTTTTCATAGCATTTTTTGGGTTGAATTTAATTGTTTGTGGCATTTTGAATTTGACATGGTTTTTATAGCGGCCTGCTGTTAGACAGATTGGAGTGGTTAGCTCTCCCTGAAAAAGCTGTGGAGGTAAGTCCGGACAGAAGGCCAGTTTTCAGCTGGTAGATGTGAGGTGTGCTACAGGGAAGCATCTCCATTTTGGCCACAAAAACACAGCCTGAATATTGAGCCTGTGGCCTCTGAGTAGGGGGCTTGAATTGGATCAGAGGTCTCCCATCCTCTTAGCTAGCTCTGTATTTTTTGTTGGAGTGTGTGTGAGTGGGTAGTTTGTCGAAGTGGCCAAGTGGGAGGGGGAGAATATTAACTGTGCTGATCCTGGAGTCCTTGGTGCAGGGGGAGGCTGATGCCTCTCATTTGAATGTAAAAGGGAATCACAAGAATAGGATGGACAGTCTGGGTTGATTTTCATCTGAGGGCAGAAAGCAAAGCAGATGGGTTGGTACTTCCAGTATTAAATGCCCCATGGCCAGACAGGAGCAGGCTTCAACACTGTGTCAGCTACATGGCGAATGCCAGGGACAGGCCATAGGGTCAGGTGGTGGGGAATGTGGCCTCACCACAGGAGGCATCCAGCAGTACTGGATTCAATTTCCAGAGAGACTGCCTAGCAAGGCTTGTACCAGATAGATGCACAAGAGGAGTGAGCCAGAGAGTGCCCTTATGGCAGTCGGGACACCACACACTGGTGAGAAAAAGGGGGCAGGAGGTAGAAGGACTGCTTTAGGGAGCAAGAAATTGTGGTCAAGGGATTTACAGATGGGGCAATCAGTACAGGAGTAAGTGTAGGTGAATTACAAAAAAAAAAAACCAGAAAAGAAAAGAAAAGAACCGAGCAGGAGGTAAGTGTGTCACATGGGCCTGGGAGAATTGCTGAACAAAAACAGCCATAAGGGAAGAAGAGACTGCATGAGCAGTCTAGTAGGGCTGGGCCAACATTTTGGGCAGAAACCGCAGGCGTCATCTTAGAGGGGTGCAGAGGTGCATCGATCAGGAATAAGACCTTGCCATTCTGAACATGTCCAATGTTTTGTGGGACAAAATTAATTGGGCACAGAATTAATTGGTTAAGACCCTTCGCTCTGCCAGTGGGCACACAGGGGATAAATAGGGTACTGGCATCTAGTCAGAATTGGGAGCAGATTTCATGGGCCTGGGTCACAAAGTGTGTGTGCATGGAAGCCACGAGGTTGGGGTGCAGCCTAAGGAGAGCACAGCCAGGCAGGCCTGGTGGGCCGAGCTTGTTTGGGTGCTACATTGGATGCCATGCGCAGACATAGAAAAAACATAAAAAAGGGACAAAACAGTAGCAAGATTTGGTTTTGAGCAGTAACAGGTAGCTGGGGGACAGGATTGGCTGGCTGCACCAGTAAATTTCAGTATCTTCAAAAGAAAAGGAAACAACAAAAAGGTAAAAGGGGTGAGCAGAGACAAAGAGGATTGAAGGCCTGTAGGAATAGGGCATATGGGAATAATATATATATATATATATATATATATATATATATATATATGCAGGCAGTGGGTTTTCCTGCTATATAAAACAATAAAATATAAACAACAACAAAAATATATATATAATAATAAATAAGGAACCCAGTATATGCTAACCCAGGATGATGGGGGAGAGGCTCAGGGGGAGACCAAAGTTACCCTGAGAGGAGTGTTGAGAAGCTGATGGAACAAGCATTTGTCAATGCCGAATGTTTGCTTGCTGGCATTGGCATTGGTAGTGTAGAAGTTACAGAGCTGCATAATAGGAATGGCAGCAAAGTATTGAACTGAAGCCAACCCCACCACCACCCTGCAGAGAGTGACAGGCATTGGGGTGTGCCTTTGGGTCGTCAGGCATAATGACCATGCCATTTCACCACACCCTACCCAGCAGACACTGACAAGTGTCACGGTGTGCCTTGGGGTCTTTGGCCCTTATCGCACCCATTCCATCAGGAAATATGGTGAGATGGGTGCGGTATAGGAAAGCAGGGGTGAAGTTTGGGCCGAAGAGTCCGAGGCACACCTTGATGCCTCTCACTGGCTGCAGGGTGTGGGGGGGTAAATGGTATGAGCATGACAGGCAAGAATCCCAAGTCACAGCCCTGATGCCTGTCATTCTCTACAGGGTGGGGCGTTATGGTTGGAAACCCTAATGCCTCAGGCATTCGTTGGTATTTTCACTCCAAATTTTCAACATGTTTTTTTTGTGACCCCCACTCATGAACAGTGGCAATATCAGTTTGTTAACGAAAACTGCTTTTGCACAGCGACTATGGCATTTGGCACCACAGGTGCAAAACACATTCTGAACAGGATGTGAAAAGTGACAGCGGTACTGTTCATGGGAGGTGTAAAAATGGCAATGTTGAAAATTTGCTGTAAATCTTAAAAAACTGGTGAAGTCATGGCGTGCTGAAACTGTGCAACGCGCACACCCGTAATGTAACTAGTTTGGGATTTTTTACAGCAGATTGTTAACACAGGCATTTTGGGACCTCCGATCATGAACAGTGTCAGTGTGATTTTCTTTATCTGTCCCGAACAATGATTTCCCACAGCGACCATGCATTTCTGCGCTGAAAGTGTGAAAACACATTTCAGCCATGTTGTGGAAAATGACAGCTGTACTGTTCATAAGGAGGTGTGGAAAAATGCCACTGGTGAAAATCTGGACTGAAAATATTACAAATTCATGAACTTATGAGGGTGCATGGAAACTGCGCAATGCTCACTCGTAACACAGTCATTTTATGGAGTTATGTCACCAAATTTTCAACATAGCCATTTTAAGACCTCTGCTCATGACCAGTGTCACTGTGATTTTCTTAATCTGTCCCAAACATTGTTTTCGCACACCGACTGTACCATTGTGCGCTACATATGCGGAAACACATTTTGGGCGAGATGTGAAAAATGGTAGCTGTACTGCTCATAAGGAAGTGTGGTAAAATGGCACTGTTGAAAATCTGGTGTGCAAATATTACAAATTCAGAAACTTGCCAGCGTGCATAGGAACTGCACAACGTGCGCTCCTAAAACAGTCATTTTTGGGAATTTTTTCACCAAATTTTCAACATAGCCATTTTAACACCTCTACTCATGACCAGTGTCACTGTGACTTTCTTAACGTGTCCCATACATTGATTTTGCACACCGACTGCGCCATTGTGCGCTACATGGGCAGAAACACGTTGTGGGTGAGATGTGAAAAATGACAACTGTACTGCTCAGAAGGAGGTGTGGTAAAATGGCAATGTTGAAAATCTGGAGTGAAAATATTGAAAATTTGCGAACTTATGAGCGTGAGTAGGAACTGCACAACGCACACTCGTAAAACAGTCATTTTTAGGAATTTTTCCACCAAATTTTCAAAATAGGCTTTTTGAGAGCCCACCTTATGAACACTGGCAGTATCATTTCATTACTCATTCCGGAAAGGTGATTTCACGCAGTGGCTGCGAAATCACCCTTCGGGCCCGAGTAATGCCATGACAGTGCAATAATTCATGAGGAGGGGTCCCAAAAACCCCATGTTGAAAATTTGGTGCAAAAATTCCAAAAAATGCCTGAGATATGCAACAAAGTTGAAAAAACCCTATGTATCCCATTATACAGCTTACCGGCATTTCCTCAGTTTGTGGTCGGCTTTGAAGAGTGCAGACGTGTTCCCGGTCTGCCGAAGATCATCACACCAGACTCCAAAGGTAAGTATGGGGTGATGAGGGAGTGGGGAGGCAGGGTGCACAGTGGGTGGAGTGCGGGTTGTGGGGGGCAGGGAGACTACGAGGGACCGTTTTCCTTTACAGTTTTTTTTGTTTTAAATGGCGGCTGTGGGACATTTGCCACGCTGGGGTGGGCTCCCAGCATGGCAGAAGAAGGATGACAGGGGCGTGACAGAGCCGATGGGGGATTGGGCACCCCCATCAGCCATGGCATCTGTTGCCAGCTGGGGTGGGCACCAGCATGGCATATGAAACTGTGTTTTGGGGGCAGCACAGCCAACAGGGGATTGGGACCCCATCTGCTGTACATGGTGTGTGCGTGTGGGAGCAGCAGCAGCAGCATGTGTGTGTGTGTGTGTGTGTAGGGGAGCGTGCATGAGCAGGCGATATCTGATCGCTGCTCACTGAAGCCGTAGCCCCCTTTCAACTGTATGCCACTGCATTTTGGAGCTGTCATAGACAGCTCCAGCAGGCATTGGAGAACTGCGGCCGCACCTGCCAACACACTGACTGAATTGGAAGAGGGCTGACACACCTCTGAAAACTCCGATGATGGCACTATGTTTCTTACACATGCGTGCAAGCAAACATAACAAATGTTAACCTGTTTTTACTGTCTCCTTGTATTTTGATAATACAGGTTTTGTAAAACAGCATGGAACCATAGCACCCAAAAAGGACAAGACCAGCAAAGAGGACAACTATAGGTCAGTTATGGAACTTGTGGCAAAGGTGAACAAGCTGTTGGAGAGTGCAAATGAGGAAGCAACTGGATGAGGGAAGAAGCAGGAAGCTGGCAGAGGAAAGGGGGGCAGGGTAACAAGATGGTCCCAAAGGCCCCAGCAATCCCAGAGCCAGCAGATCTGGTACCTCCACAGAAGCTGATACCACTTACCCTGTGCCTCTCCCACCTCCAGCACTGCAACCAAGACCTGAGCCTTCTCCGATGCTCTTACATCAGCCACTTCCCCTGACCCCACTGGCCCCAAAGGTATGCCTGTGCCTTCTCCTCCTCCTACAGATCTCAATCAACCTGACAACAGAGGACCAATGGACCCAGGGATCCCAGTGCCAATTGCAGAGCTGGAGCTCCAGTGATCAGGTAATCCTGACCTTACAATGGAAAGTAGCATAAAAGAATATGTTGAGCTGATGTTAAAATCTATGGGGGACTCAGGAATGAGCCAGTTAGAAAAGGTATTGGGGGGGATTAAGAAAGACAAAGGGGATGAAGCAGGAGATAAAAAGCAGGAGGAAGAGAAAGGTAAGTGAGGAGTTCCAGAGATTGGGGCCCCGGGTGTCAGGATTGGGGACCACATCCCTTTGGCAATGAAAGAGAAAATTTGGAAGGGAGAGTTTGTGGATATTTTTGCATTAGCCAATGTGGACAACATAGACAAGTACGAAGAAAAACAGAGTTTTGAGAAGAAGGATATGGCAGTGGTGGTAGTGCTTCTGGGTAAAGAAGAGGAGGACAAGTCTCAAAAAGAGAAAACTTGGGATGCATGGTCCACAGGCTTTACATATTATACAGCCATTGTCATTAAAAAGAAGCTGGAATTGGCCATCCCTCTGCTGGCCTAGTCCTTGATAATCAAAAATGCATACGAGGCAAAAGAGGGGCAGTGTTAGATTAGGTATGATGAGAAGTTTAGGAAACAGACTGCGCACTTCAGGAATGTGAGATGGGACACCAGACAGGTGGACCGGTGGCTGGAGATATGCACAGGGAATAAGAGGGATGTAGAAAAGAAGACAGGAACACACCAAAATGCTGCTGGGGCTACAATGGAACATTCTGCTCATGGTCACAGTGCCAGTTCAGGCACACCTGTTCCAAATGTAGTGGGACCCACCCTGTCTCAAAGTGTAGGACAGAGTAGAACAAAGGCAGTAGAAAACTCCACCCCACCCTTTCGGGCTGGCAATTCAAGTTTTAGGGGGCAACACTGGGGAGGGAGGCAGAGCTAGAGGCCATTCAGGGGGATGGGGATATGCACAGTACAGAGGTCAGAAAGATAGTTGAAAGGAGGAACAGGGGAGCATTTGGTTTGGCCATTACTCCAATACTATTTATTTCTTTATTTATTAAAGAATCAAAATTACAAACCTTTGAGCTAAGAGCTTATTTACAGAGGGTCCTTGTCAATCAAAGGAGGGGAGCAATTGTATTTGTTGGGAGTAGCAAATGCACCTAACAGGCATTGTCACAATATGAAAAAAGGTTGTGGAGGAATAGGTCAAACACTACCCAGACAGGGAAGTGGCTAAGTTGTTGCGGAAGGGTTTTCAGTGGGGTTTTCGATTATACTTCCAAGGACAGAGAAAGGGGGCTCAGGCAAAGAACTTGACCTCTGTTCAGGGATAGAAGAATTGTGAAGAAGAAAATTCAAAAGAGATAGATGAGGGTAGAGTGGAAGGGCCTTTCAGATCCCCACCACTACCCAATTTGAGTGTCTCCCCATTTGCTGTAGTGCCCAAGATGTGGTTGGGGGAATTCAGAGTAATTCACTACTTATCCCACCTGGATGGGGACTCGGTGAATGATTACAAAAATAAGGCTGACAGCAAGGTCACCTACACCATGCTGGAAAGAGTGTTCCAATTAATTAGTGCAATCCCAATGGCCTGGTTGGCTAAGATGGATGTTGAATCTATGTTCTGGCTGCTACCAGTTAGGCCCAAGGATTGGGACTTTCTTGGCTTCCAGATAGACAGGCAGTATTACTTCAATAAGGCAATGCCCATGGGCTGTTCACTGGCCTGTGCCACTTTCAATATGTTCAGTATGTAGTTGCAATGGGTGTTTCAGGAGAGATATGGGTACAGGGCAGTTATTCACCATTTGGACAACTTTCTTTTAGTGGGGGAAGGAAGAGAGGAGACCCAAAGGATGTTATAGGGTTTCAGCGAGATATGCCAGGAGCTAGGGTGCCATTGGCACTGGACAAGATCGAGGACCTGAGCCAGAAGCTGGAATTTTTAGATATTGTGATTGACACAGTAGAAGAGGTGTTTAGGCTCCTGGACACTAAGGTGGAAAAGCTGAAAGCACTGCTTTCAGTGATTAAGCATAACAGGAGGGTACAGCTGTGGCAGGTACAGCAGCTTCTGGGACATATAAACTTTGCCTGTAGGGCAGTTGCCTCAGGGTGCACCTTTACACGGTGCCTGGCCATAGCCACTAAAGGAGTGAAGAGGCCACTGCACTGGGTCAACATCTCAAGGGACACAAGACAGGATTTAGAAATTTGGGACTCATTCCTGTAAGATTACAATGGCAGAACCTTTTGGCAGGAGAATTGGGTCTATAACACTGATTTGCAGCTGTACAAGGATGCAGCTGGTGGCATAGGTATGGGAGCTTACATTAGGGGTGATGGATGTCAGAGGCATAGCCGCTCGAGTGGGTACAGAGGAGAATTACAAAAGACATAATTTCCTGGAGATTTTCCCTATATGGGTGGCCACACTGGTGTTGGGGGAGGATCTCCAGAATCAGAAAACAACTTTCTGGTGCGAGAACCGGGCAGTGGTTGAAGTGCTAAACAAACAAGGGTCTCGGACTGAGCCAGTATTGAGGGTTTTGCAACAGCTGGTTTTACAAGGATTAAAACTGAACATGTCATTCAGGACCAGACACACAGAAGGGGTGAATAACAGCTTAGCTGATGCCGTCTCCTGTCTGCAGTTGGACAGGGTCTGCGACATCGCGCCAGAAGCAGAGGTCAGTTGGACACCGGTACCAACGCATAACAGGGAGATTGGCTGCAAGGAACCGAGTTGCTGTTCCACAACTCCTGGTCCCCCAGGACATTGAAGGTGTAGGAAGGGTCTTGGCAGGTCTTCCAGGCCATCAGAGAGCAACATGGCTTAGAGGTAAGTAGGGCAGTCATGGAAGACAAAGTGGTTAAGTTTATTGTGCAGAGTTGGACCATGCCACCATGGGAGTACACTTAGCAGCAAAAGGTCTAGTTTGCAGTTTAAGGGGCTGGGTGGATCCCACAAGGGGCGACCTAGTTAGGCAGATGATGCGGGGTGGCTGAGGTTATCTGGAAGGTTGGTGGATGCTAGACAGTCAGTCATGGAGGCCTTACTCGGGAGGTTAGTAGGGGCCCTGGAAAACATATGTCACTCCAGCACTGAAGTGAACCTATTTAGAGCAGTTTACGTTACAATGTATCACAGCATTTTTCCAGTCAGCGAGGTGGTAGGACACAGCAGGGGCAGTGATGCTCAGTAGGATTTACAGTGGACAGACATTTCATGGAGGAAGGATACCATAGACATGACACTGAGGAAATCGAAGACCAACCAGATAGGCACTGGCATTAGCACAGTGCTTAGATATCAAAGGGTGTGGTCCATATGCCTGGTGAGCGTGTTGGCAGAATATGCCACTGTACGACTGGCCATTATGGGACTTCTCTTTGTGCATGGAAATGGGTCCTGGGTATCCAGCATGCAGCTCATTGCAGTGCTAAAGAAGGGAATGGAATTTTTGGGTGAGGATCCTAAAAAATATTCATCCCATTCCTTTAGGATAGGAGCAACCTCGGAGGAGGTGGCACAGGGAGGCATGGGGAGGAGATAAATCAGAAGGGCAGGTGATCTTCTAATTGTTTCAAGCAATATGTAAGGACTGGCAAACAATGATTCACAAACCTATCTCTTTGTGTTTCCTTCCACAGGTGCGGAGAAGGAGTACGTTTTAATGGGCAACATGGGCAGGGGGGTGGAAAGGGGGTGGGGTGGGGGTTTGGAATAATGGTTTTAATATTGGGCAAAGGCACTCATTCTTCTCTCTTATTTCTCAACAGGTCAAAAGCGGAGATTAGAGGTTTGGATTTGTAGGCACTCATTTATAATTTGGAAACCAGTAGAGAAAATGAAAGCATCAGACTGTATATCTACAGTGTTTATAAAAACGAAGTAGCACACAAAGTCAAGTAAAGCATCCATAGACAAAACTCTACACTGACTCACAGTTTTAAAGAGTCATTCTATTTATTAATAGTGAAAATAACAAACCGGTGGCCCACTGGCCTAAAAAGAGGGCATCCAGGTGACTCAGAGGGTGCCAGCTATATCAGGATCTGACCCAGATTAAGTTAACCGGGACAGGCATAAGGGGCATGCATTGGTTGCAGTTCATGCCACTACTCCACGAGATGAGATCTGACCATGCACAGCCTGACATACTTATCATACATCTTGGAGGAAATAATCTTGGGACAGGCCTTGGTTGGACATTTTCTTTCAGATAAAAGAGGACATTGAAAATATAAAAGCTTTATGGCCTGGGGTCATGCTTGTATGTTCAGAGATAGTTCCTAGGAGGTTTGGAGGAACACACATAGCCAAAGAGCCATAGGCAAAGCCAGACAGTGCATGAATCACAGGGTAGGCACTCTTTTCACAATGACTGGGGGGATGGTTATAAAGAGGGATATAGAAGGAAGCTTAAAGAGGACAAGAAATCATTTCTAATTGGCAGCTGTTTATGATGTTGTTATTCTCAGAAACGCTATGCATTCCCCTAAAGTATCCATATTTAACTGTACTTAAATAAAAACTCATATGAAAAACTGTATTTTGCATTGTTTTACTATCATGGGCAGCATTCTATTACAGTTCTCTTCATGGAACCACTAATTTGGAGTTTTACCTATTTCACGGTTTGTGCACAGAACTCTAAGCATAGTTCTGATAGGTCAACATCTCATAATCAACATTCTATACACAAACTGTGACATAGTCAAAATTCCAAATTACTGGTTCCATGAGGAGAACCGTAACAGAAGGTTGCCCATAAAAACAAAACAATGCAAAATACAGTTTTTGTATCACTTTCTATTCAGGTACAGGTAAATGTGGATAATTTAGGTGAATGCATAGCATTTCTGACAATAAGAACTTTATAAACAACTGCCAGTTAGAAATGATTTCCTGTCCTCTTTAAATGAGTTCTACAGGGGGGACAGGGTTCACCTCTTTGGGATGGGTCTGGATTTCTTTAATTCTGAGATACCAGATGCAATAGACCAGAGAAGAAAAGAGAGGACACTTAGCTGCAGGAGGGATAGCACAATTAGTGGAAATGGCATGGGCAAGAGCTCCAAATAATAAAAAACAAAATTGTCATAGTAAGTTTTGGTCACCTGGGGATTTTCTTAGCAGAAGGAGGAGCCTCCTGGCAGTTAGAAGGGGGGAACCCACCATCCTGTGCAAGCTGGAGGTGGGCTAATGGAATAAAGGGAGAAGGGTAAGGGGGAGGATGGTAGACAGCACAACAGAGAAGAGGGGTATGAGTGTACACTCGTACCTGGCAAAAGGAAAAGAAGAGGAGAGTGGCCCACAGGTTTACATCTGAGGGGAGAAGAAGAACAAGGAATTTCATTTTGGAATGTAGAATGTAACAATTAAATGAATTATGTAAATACAGTGGATCTGAATTGTGGACATGTTTATGTAAATATGATGTAAAGAATTTGGAATATGGATTAAAATAATTGCCAACTGGGCACCCACCTACATGGTTGTCTGTGTCTTTATTGGATGGAGGATCTGGGGACAAGGCTTTTTACCTGTGTAAAAGGCAGACCCTATTGTCAACAGGCCCCCATGCCAATAGGTGGGGACTGATATGAGCATCAGAAAAGGGGGCATGGATGAGAGAAGGGGGAATGGGAGGAGGAGGGGGCCAAGGAAGGAGGAACTGAGTGGGCTTAATTGGCATGGGGGAGGGGCCTCATGACATCAGAAAAAAGGGTATTGTAGGATTGGAGGAGAGAAAGAGAGAGAAAGAGAGAAAGGGTGAAGCATACATAAGATGTGGGCAAGGACTGGGAACTTACAATTTTTGCACTTAGAGAATTGATCACCCTCCCAACCCCTTGGTTATAAGGTTCGGGGCAGGGGAGGAGGGAGTGGGGTGACTGCTGCAGGTGGACAGCAGTTTGATTAGCACTGCTGAAGGTGGAAGGCAGGAAAGTGGTGGGGAAAAGGGAGAAATGGAGGGGGAGGGGGAGGACAGCACAACACAGAAGAGGGGTGCGAGTGTATGGAATTATGATGTAAAGAATTTGGAATATGAAGTAAAATAATTGCCAACTGGGCACCCACCTACATGGTTGTCTGTATCTTTATTGGATGGGGATTTGGGGACAGTAAAGGTTTTACTACTACTAACCCCTGACAGATGTAAATTGACCAACAATCTTTGTGATCTATCCCTCAGCCAGTCAGCATTCCAGTTGATAATGAAGTAGTTTAAATTAGTGTTCTTGATTTTTTCCATAAGAGTCCAGTGAGGCATCAGATCAAATGTCTTACTAAAGTTGAGATAAACCAAGTTGCAAGGCACATTTCTATCCAGCTGATCACTTATCTTTTCATAAAAACAGATAACATTTGTTGTGATACATCTCCCTGTCCTGAATCCATGCTGATCATTGTCCAGTGTATTAGTTATGTTGGTAAAAATATCTTTGACTAAACCCTCTAAGATTTTGCAAACAGTGGATGTTAGGCTAATTGGTTTATAGTTATTTGGATCTAATTTGGAGCACTTCTTATGAACAGGTACCACATATGTGGACTTCCAATCACTGGCACAGTACCTGTGTTCACCGATGGTTCAAGAACTTTTAATGGATATTACAAAGATTCTAACATGATATATAGCATGTGTTCAGAGATTTGATCTGGTCCTGGTGTTGTTTTTTCTTTTAATTTTAATGTCTTGTTTTTAATATCTGTGGTTAAAAAAATGACTCTGTCACAGGGTGAGGAATTTGAAAGAAGAATAGGCATGTCATTGGGACTGAAAACCTCACACAATTTTTCATTAAGTATTTCTGTCATTTTTGTATTATCATGTAAAGGAATTCCAATCGCTGTATGGGTCCTACTGTATTGTGAGGTTTTTTAAGGAATGTATGCATAGAAAAATTTGCAGTTATCGTTTATTTTATTTTTTTTGCATTAGAGGCCAAGTTTTGCTTTGTAACCCTTTTTGCCTTTCTAATTTCCTGTTTGCACTTCTTTTGGATTGAAATGAGTGCTTCCCAAGTGGTTGAATCCATTGCATGAAGATGAGTCTTGTATAGTTTTTTTTTTATTTAATAGCTTTTTAATCTTTTTGTTTAGCTACCATGGTCCTGGCTTGTTGTTTTGGTATTTGGGCACCTTTGGTATATATTTATTAATAATGTTTGAAATTTAAGTTCCTCTTTAATTTTTTGATATTTGCTTTATTGTACAGGTATATGTACAGTATCTTTTTCCATTATATTCCATATGCTCTAGATGTATTTGGAAATAAATCACATTATGGTCACTATTACCAAGGGGAGAACAATTTTTACATTTATTTACACCTTGATGATCAGAACAAAGTACTAAGTCCAGAATATCACCCCCCTTATAGGTTTGACAACATGGCTTAACAGAGAACATTCACATAAAGAGAATAGTCTCTTGCCACAGATGCTGGATGTAAAGTTATTGCCTCAGTTTATATCCCCCAGGTTAAAATCACCTATAATAATTAAATCACCAAATGCCCCTGCCATTTCTGTTTTGGATATCAGCTCACTGTATGTACATATAGAACAATCAGGAGGGTGATAAAAGACCCCTAGAATTATAGGAGTGTCTATAAGAAGTTGCTCAATTTAACCCAGGAGGTTTCTGTAGTAGAGGAATGTTTTCTTATTCTGTCAGATACTTCAGTTAAATCAATACCAATTTTAATAAAAAGTGCTACGCCCCCACATTTCCTAAGTGCTTTGTTATATTTATATAGATTGCATCATTCTATTTTGGGATCCCTGGCCACATTATCATCCCACCACATCTCTATAATACCTATATCAGTATTATTAGGTGCTGACAAAGCTTGTAGTTCTTCAAATTTATTATTCAAGCTTCTTGCATTTAACAACATACAGTTTCAGTGATTTTTTTCTAACCTTTTAGCTTGTAGAGACTTTCTCTTATGAAGAGATGTACAAAGGGGTGCAACATGATTGGAAACTATAGAGTGTTCCTTCATTTTTTAGTTAAATCAAAATCTATTAAACACTATTCAAAGTTTAATCCTAAAATCTGTGCCCCCAGTTTATTTAAATGAATACCATCTTTTGAGTATAATTAATTTTTTTAAAACTCCTCCAGTTGTAAATAAACATTATACAATGGGGTGTGAAAATCCTGTAACCTCATTAGTTAAAACATGCCACATGACCTTAGATAAATCCTGCATAACCCACAGCCGAGGAATGGCATTTATAAAAAAACATAATTAAGCACATTTAAAATTTATTCTACACATGGGTCCATTGCATAATCACAATAAGTCACTCCAGGGTGTGAGTTATTGGATGATTTACCCACTTCTTGTGTGGTTAAATCACTCGGCTGCGCCTCATGACACACCTCATAAGGCGTTGGTAAATCTCCACTAACCCACACCCTGTTGTGCCTTTTGGCTTAATTATGAACTGGAGATCATAAATGGAGGAAGCTGATTGGCCGAGAGGTTTTTGAAGCCGTGATGATATCGGGCTACATCATCACAGCTTCAGAAAACCTCCGGTCACCAGCCTCCTCACTCTCCCGAAATCACATCCGCACCTGTTCCTTCAGTTCCCACACAAACACCCCGCGTCCCTGCCACTACAAAGGAATGTAGATTTCGTAGCAGCCTCAGTTACCCGAAATGTACTGCCACACTACAACCCACTATTTCTTTTAAAATGAAGTGGTTGCCACTTCTACGTGTGACTTTGCCATCTTGCTCTCTCGCCAGAGGCGCGCGCGTGCTCAACCAACCACCCATTTTCCACACACAGTAGCACTTGGAAAAACATTGGTTTTTTTGGTTTTTTACTTCAAAACTCCTGTGTGTACCCTATCAGTTGCCAAGCTAAATACTGACAACTAGCAACTTACCGATCTGTTGAAAAGACCGGAAGTCTCCCTGCTACTCAGTCAGCTCCATTTCAGTCTGTCTTCTGTCCCCTTCTGGTGGCTTGCATTACAAAATCCTGTCTACAGTATTTAAGAACAAAAATAAAAGCACAAACAGTTTCCCTGGCTCCTGATCACAGTATACAGGGCTGGTACAGTCTTACTTCACAGCTGCACCTCCTCCACAAACGTCAGTTACAGTTTCAGCAGTGCCACCTGCTGCCCAGACCCTTCCAGGAACTATTTTCTTCAAAGGTAGTCATCCAACACCCCAAAAACCTCATTTTCACAGGGTTATGAATATTTTGTTTTTATTTTTTTATGAAAAATTTTTTTTGAGCCAGTTCATAATAGCAATAAGTCACTCCAGGGTGTGGCATATCATGGGATATCATCACTTCTTGGACAGTTGGATGCACTCGGCCTGCGGCCTTGTGCCCAACCACCCGAGGCATGATGATATCCCCTGATATACCACACCCTGTCATGCCTTATTGCTTAATTATATGTTTATCTGTACACCAATTTGATAGTCTGGTATTAATTCTATTAATGGTTAGATTTTTCCGGGTTGTGCTTTTAGAATTGGAAGAATACCGGATATAGCAACCTTGCAATCTGTGGCTTGCAGTTTAACACCTACATTTAGAAGTTCACAATAAAGATCCTTTACTATCCATGTGTAAGATGAAAGAAGAGTTAGATGGTATACCCAATTTGTCTACACCCCTTTCAACATCTGCAACACTTGCTCTGGGTAAGCATGTGACTGTAGTATTTAATTTGTTGCTTTTGCAAGCATAGCTATTGGTAAATCTGATAATGATTCACCAATAACTATTTTATTTGGGGGGGGTTAAAAATGATTTTTACTGAGCACTTGACTCTCTGAATACTGTTCCTCTACCAATGGATCAGTCATGGAGGACGTTTTGGATTTTATTTCCAGTTTTAGTGGGGCATATCTATTTTGTATATGTAAGGGGGACTTCCCTCACAACCAGTACTCTTCTACCCTTTTTTGTGATCTTTGAGTAACTAAACACCACTCATCTATTTGTGCTTTTCTACATCTTTTAACTTTTTGTGCATTACCATAAGGGCTGTTTAGTGGGTTCTCATTTTTCTGAGTGTGCTTTCTATTTTTTGATAGAACAGTTTCTGCAAACAAGTTCTCAGCTTCCATTCTTCTGATGAATCTATTTTGTTGATTTCAAGGGCACTTTGTAAGTCAATTTTTAAAGTGTCAATTTACTTATGAAGTGCTGCTAAGTGAGAACATTCTTTTACGAATAGGGAAGAGATATTTGTGAAGGATGACTCACAAGTGTACATAAAGTATTTCATGCATTTTGCAATACATCCTTCTTTTAATAGTAGTTCCAATATGTCACCTGTTTGATCCATAATTAGAAATCAGGAATTTAATAAGTTAACAGAATATGATAAGATTGGGGATACTTGATCCCATAATTTCCACAATTGACACAAGCAGTAGCAACCTTTCATATCAGTCAATGTCAAACTATACAACACTAGGTGATTATGAAAATAGCTGCAAACCACTGCAGTTACTGATCTAAAACAAATTCTGGTCAGGGCCAATATGGTTGTGGAAAGCTTTTAGGAGAGGCAAGAGTGCTGAAAAAGACTATATGGTTCTCTTGCTGCACCAGAGTCAATCTACCACCAACTGAAGGATGTAGCATAGCTGAAGCAGCTACAGCAAGAGAAGGTGGGGATGTGACTGATGTCTGTATAAGACACTTATGAGATTGCACCTGGAATACTGCATCCAGTTCCGAAGGTCCCATTCGAGTAAAAAACATAGACAAGGTGGAGGTGGTACAGTGGAGGGCAACTACAATGGCGCAGGGCATATGGGATAAGACCTATGAGGAAAGATTAACCAAGTCAATATTTGAAATATTTACTTCATTTGGGTAAAGCATTTAAACCATTTTAAATATTGAATTTTTTACAAAATATGCCAGTTAAGATTCGATATATGCTATATCGAATCTCAGCTGGCATATCCTGTAAAATATCACTTACAGTGTGGTCATGCTTTTACCCATTATTTCTAATGAATTTGCACAATGCAGATCTGCTGAGAGGCAGTTGCAATGCGGTCTTCCTTTTACACAGTTTTACAATGTGTTTTCCTAGAATATTCCTGCTGATTGGTATATATTGTATTTACCCTGGATAGTTCACAGAAGACGTGGCATCTTATTTTCAGTGGGGTTCTACAGCTACACAATATTATGTTGCATTGTGTAAAATCAGAACATGCTGAAAACAATATTTCACCTCTGGACTAGGCTACCCTGAATAAATGCATTATAAAAATGATAAAATCATGACCACACTGAAAACAAGATATTGGATGTAATCTGGGACATTCTAGTAAATACAGTGCAAAAATGTGCAAAGTGAAGATCTCTTTGAGAATGAGATGTAACATTTCCCCTGTGTTCTCCAGGATGCAAAATATAAGATAAGAAAGATTTAAAGTAAATCTAAATGTAAACTGAACTTCATTGTGTTCCACATAACCAAGACTGATATAAACAGTTTCTTCATTGTTTTATAACATATTAGATTGCAGTATTTATTTCAAATGTTGTGGCAATGAGGATGGTGTGTACAATGTGTGTATGTGTGTGTGTGTTTTGTGTGTTTTGTGTGTGTGTGTGTGTGTGTGTGTGTGTTTGCTGTATATAATAAACTATGTCTAAGACAATGCTTATCAAATAATGTCTTAAGAGGTTAAAAAAGCATTGAATCTCAACTGGCAATTCCTGTAAAATGTCACTTGCAGTGTGGTCATGCTTTTATCCATTATTTCTAATGATTTTGTACAATGCAGATCCACTGAGAGGCAATTGCAATGTGATCTTCCTTTTATACATTTTTACAATGTGTTTTCCTAGAACATGCTTGCTGATTACTATATATTGTATTTAGCCTGGATAGTACACTGAAAATGTGGCATCCTATTTTCAGTGGGGATTTTTATCTACACAATATTATGATGCATTGTATAAAAACAGAATATGCTGAAAAGAATATTTTACATCTGGACTAGGCTACCCTGAATAAATACATTATAAACATAGTAAAATCATGGCCACACTGAAAACAAGATATTGAATCTAATCTGGGACATACTGAGTAAATACAATGCATAAATGTGTAAAATGAAGATCCCTATGAGAATGAGATGTAGCATCTCCCCTGTGCTAGCCAGGATACAAAGTATAGGATAAGAAATACAGTATTGAAAGGAAATCTACTGTAAACTGAACTTCATTGTGTTCCACATAACCAAGACTGACATAAACATTTTCTTTATTGTTTTATAACATATCAGACTGCAGCATTTATTTTGAATGTTGTGTACAGTGTGTGTGTGTGTGTTTGCTGTATATAATAAACTATGTCTGAGACAGTTCTTATCAGATAGTGTCTTAAGAGGTTAAAAAAGCATTGAATCTCAACTGGCTAATCTTGTAAAATGTCACTTGCAGTGTGGTCATGCTTTACCCATTATTTCTAATGAATTTGCATGATGCAGATCTGCTGAGAGGCAGTTTCAGTGCAGTCTTCCTTTTACACATTTTTATAATGAGTTTTCCTAGAATATGCTTGCAGATTGCTATATACTGTATTTAGCCTGGATTGTACACAGAAGATGTGGCATCTTATTTTCAGTGGGGCTCTAAATCTACAGGGATCCATGACTGGTTGTCAACAAAAATGTTGTCAAATGACCAGACAGCAAAACCGGCAGGTCGACCGCATTTCACAGTCAGCTGCCAGTTCCAAAGAAAACAAAGTGTTTTCTTTGGGGGCTTCGCCCCTCACACCCACCACTAAGGATTATCAACTCCAAGTCAGAGCTGATTTGGGGGGGTGCAAGACCCCCAACAGACAGTGCCGGGTTCCAGCGTGGACACTACACCGACATGGCACTGTAGTCACTGTAGTGTTGTTCGCTGCACCATTGTCACTGTCGGAGGGTATACACAACTACACAATATTGTGATGTACTGCATAAAATCAGAACATGCTGAAAAGAATATTTTACATCTGGACTAGGATACCCTGAATAAATACATTATAAAAATGATCAAATCATAAACCCCTCTGAAAACAAGATATTGCATCTAATCTGGGACATCGTGAGTAAATACAATGCAAACATATATAAAATGAAGATCCCTATGAGAATCAGATGTAGAATCTTCCTGTGCTATCCAGGATACAAAGTGTAGGATAAGAAAATACAGTATTTAAAGGAAATCTACTGAAAACTGAACTTCACTGTTTTCCACATAACCAAAGCTGACATAAACAGTTTCTTTATTGTTTAATGACATATTAGATTGCAGTATTTATTTTGAATGTTGTGGCCACAAGGAGTGTGTGTGTGTGCACGTGTGTGCACATGTGTGTGTGTGTGTGTGTGTGTGTGTGTGTTTGTTTGCTGTATATAATAAACTATGTCTGAGACTGTGCTTATCAGATAGTGTCTTCAGAGGTTAAAAGACAGTGTAAATCTTGGACATTCCTTGCTGAGAATCGGTGACATTTATGAGGTATAAATCTTCCTTGAAAAAGAATACCTGTCCAACTTAAGCGAGTAGCAAGAAAACGCTTAAGTGCTAAATATTGAAATATGCAAGTTGTTGCATTTCTAAGGGGTAAAGACATTTCCAGTTTAATAGGCAACCAGTACTGTATTTAATAAGCTGTTTCAGCTTCCTAATGACCATCTGATAAGCAGCTGTGAGTTCTGTCTACAACATTGGAAACAGAAAGAAAAGATTATTTAACTGGCATGGTGATTTGCAGTTATGGAAGAATATACTGAAAACTCCTAAAAGATGTGTTCCATGGAAACACCTTTTTTCAAGGAAAAGTAGGATGTCTGTAGGCTCTGTCCACAGCCATAATAAAGTAGACCTTGTAATATCCCACAATATACATCTTTTAGATGTTAGCAATCACTGTGGGAGACAACACACACTGGAGGTCCAAAACCCAAAGTAAGTAGGGCTCACACATAAAACCTACCTTCCTCTTTCATTTTTTATAATACAAAAAGGGGGGCTGGGGGTAGGGAATGGCAGGACAGTGGAATGACACTATAATCTCAAGTCACCATATGCACAGGGGACAACATTGATTATTCAGTACCCACTGGGGCCAAGATTTAGATCACCACACAGCGTGTATCTATACAGTTAAAATTTCAGACATATGCTGCCCTTTGAAGCCAACCAGGTGCTATTTACACCACTCTCTAAAAACTAGTTATTAAACTGGTCTCCAGATGTAAATGGGATGGCCCACCTCCCTCCCTTCCCCTCCCTCAGCAGATGCTCTTGCCTCTGCTGTTGCATAACCTCCACTCATGCTCTGCTTTGCTCACTAGGAGCCGAGCTTTAAGGGGAGGACCCAGAAGTAAGGGAGTGTGGGTGAGACACCGGCTGGCGTACCTACCAAGACTAAATTAAAACCCACTAAAATGCAATATCAGCTAGTCTGATCTAGCTGCTTTATATAAAAGTAACAACTAAGTTAAAAATGGCCAAAAACTCACCCTCTCCATGGGCTTGTACTCCCCATAGCTCCTGGGGACTATGTCACCCAGAATCCTTAAGGCTGTCGCCATGGCAACAGTCCCCAAACTGTTCTAACAGCAGAATAATAGTGTTTTTGTAAGGTTTTATTTTAGTTCACCCTCATGCCACTCCACAACGTATACTCAGTGGAGACTGGCACTTCAGTAATAAGTTACACAGATTCAGCCATTGTGGTTTTACAGAATAGATTGGTGCTGCCACCCAGGAGACAAGCTTTAAGAGGAGGACCTGGTAGTAAGGGAGTGTGGGTAGACACAATGTTGTTATCCACCTCAGGCACATGTATTGCCCTAACGTGAATAATTAACACTAAGCATTTTAAAACAAAGACCCTCTTCAGGTCGCCCATTGGGCCTCTTGTCCCCACCTGCTCATTGATGGTATGCCCCACCCACATATTGTCTGATCTGAAAATTACCTTCTTTTCTGAAAACACACACCCCAAAGCCTCAGTGCTACTATGGGGAAAAAAAATCCAAAAGTGATTTTTCACATCTGACCCACAGCGGTCCAGTTGACTGGTCACTTCTCAGCACACCAGGTGCCCTTAAAATACACCCCTAACAATAAGCTTCCTGATGGATATATGCACAGGTCAAATTCCTGGCTCATGATCACCACTGGCCAGATTGCTATGCCATTAAAGCAGAGTAAAATGCCATCCAGACTGTCAAATCATCTTTCATACTGTCCATCACCAAGAGTTTATAATGAATTTTTGACAGGAGTGTTCTCCCCATTGGAAGTGTCTTGTATCTGAAACTAATGTACCCCAACAGCTGTTGCAACTCTTACTACATGATTTTCTTGATCCCTGACATTCTGACCAGCACGTCCTACAGTGCCTGCACTTTGTCATCTGGAAAATGAAATACTGTCACCTGGGTATCTATTTTGATCCCAAAAAATGACAGCACCATGCATGGGCCTTTCATCTTGGCCTACACCAAAGGGACCCTGAATTCTGTACACACCTCCTGAAAGTTCTTCAGTGGATTTCAAAACAAAAAAGAAGCCGCACTTGGATGTGATGTTAAGCATTAAAAAAAATGATGCAAAAACATTAGAAATCCAGCACTTACCACTTTTTGTGATTAAAACAATGCAGCTCTCATGAATTATGTAGAATAAGGTGCCAAACTTTATTTGCAGGTGAAGAAAAAAGTTAAAAAGTGCTCTGTTGATGCATTTAGGAGACAAAGCTTTTTAACTTTTTTCTGCACCTGCAAATAAAGTTTGGCACCTTATTCTACACAATTCCTGAGAGCTGTGTTTTTTTATCACAAAAGGTGGTGAGTGCTGGATTTCTAGTGCTTTTGCATTCTTCAGTGGTTGTCTGCATTCTCCCAGACTGGTCTTCCCAATGAACAAATAGTCATCTAAGTAGTGGACCACTTCTCTCCTCTCTGCCTTTGTCATCATCACCCACTGTAAAAGGTGCTAAAATGCTCAAGGACTACACATGCTGCTGCACAGCCCATGGGCATATGGTTACCTACATAATATTGGCCCTCAGATTTCATACCTAGTAGATCCCTGTCCCCTACATGCACCGGCAACAGCCGTAATGCAGACTTAATGTGCACCTTCATCAGTAATGCCCCATTTTCTGCCACTCTCACTGCCTCTGCTGCCTTATCAAATAATACATACTGCACAGATGTAAAATTTGGGTTGATGTAATCATTGACCTATCTCCCTCAGGGAATGAAGGGTGATTAATAAATCTAAATTTTCCTGCGGCTTTCTTAGGCACAAGCCCAATTGGTTATATGCAGTAATGGTGAGGGTGGTGATGTAAAGGGGCCACCGATCCTACCTGCTCTCAGTTCCTTGACTAACTTGACTAACCATATGAAGAGAGACTGAGAGAGCTTAATATGTATACCCTTGATGAAAGGAGGGACAGGGGGGACATGATAGAAACTTTTAAGTACCTCAAGGGAATCAACAAAGTCCAGGAGGGTAGCATCTTTCAGAAAAAGAGATGTGTAAGAACAAGGGGGCACAATTTAAAGTTAGAGAGGGGATGGCTCAGGGGTAATGTGAGGAAATTATTTTTCACGGAGAAAGTGGTGGACACATGGAACCGCCTTCCTGGAGAGGTTGTGGGGTCTAAAACAGTGGGGGAATTCAAACATGCATGGGACAGATAAAGGCAATTATAGTGGGGGGTTGCAGGAAGTAGGCTGCTGGTTAACTAGAATCTACAGCTTATCCAATAGGTAGGAAAGTGGGCAGACTGGGTGAGCCAAGTGGTCCTTATCTGCCGTCAAAGTCTATGTTTCTATGTAACTTCTCCCTCACCTGGTACAGGCACTCTCTGACAGACATCAAGTTCTCAACCTCATATCATCAACAACGGCCCTCATATCAACCATGAACTCTTTTGCCAATGATCACACTGCTTCCTGAACTGGGTATGAGAGCAGCCACAACTTAATTTTGTCCACTGTTATTGGGTGTTGGAAGGATGACTGCACCACTTCCAAAATGGCCATGGGGCAGTACTGCCTGGCATATATCAGGAGAATGGGTGCTGGCACCTACAGGCCATGCATTTGTGCTTAAGCCTACACCATTCTATTTTACAAAACCACTGTTCGTAGTTGTAACAAAACCTTACATCAGGTCTACCCCTGGATACTGATCTTGGTGCCCTGCTCTTTGGGGGATGGAGCCTTCTTAACTGGAAAACAACTACCCATGTGAAGCACCCCACTATCATGATCGATAATCCACAGCAGTGTCATATTCAACACTCTGCAGTGTCTGTTCAGGTTGGCCTGTTTTAGGCACCAGAACTATTCATCATATATCAACCACCTGTTTCCCAGTTTATTGGCATGCATGGCAGTGATTTGATTGCAATGATTCCAGAGACTATGAGCTTTCTCCATGGCACCTGCTGAATGGTCTCTGCAAATACAACAAATGTTGCTGCCCATTTCTCCCACATACGACAGATCTGCACTCGCCGACCTCACCTCTACTCCGTCCTCCTGGTCTTTCTTCTCTTTATCCTCTTCTTGCTCCCTGGGCTGATTCAGAAGGGAAAAGACATCCACATGCTCCAACTCTAAAATCCAGGACTGCATTTCTTCCATGAGTTGTGAACCAGTAGGTTCTCCCAGGCTTAGGAATCCAACCATCAGAGGGTGTGGCAACAGTAGTGGCACACCTGGCCCTGAGTCCCTGATGGCAACCTGTGAGAGGATAGGGTTAAAACCCTGTCCCATTTTTTATGCAGAGAGAGTTAAAAGCAAGGATCTATTGTGTATGCTCCTATTTCTGCCACTTGTCTGTCTGCCTCTCTGAATCCACAATCAAATTTTCTTGTTGCTCCTAGGAACTGGCCACTCTGATTTTCCCACAATGTCCCTGTTATCTCATGCCCTTCACTTGTTGTTTTTATTCTTTCTTTCTCCACTTGCTTCCTTGTGGTAAAAAAATATATATGTGACTCTTCATGTGAAACTGAGATTTCTTTGTAAATGTATATAGTTATATTGTTGAAATGATTACAGATAGCTGCTTGTGTTTATTTGAGAAGTTAGCAGTTTGGACCACAGCGGGTTGAAATTGAGAAACCGTTTGACCTTTCACTAGCTTATTAACAGAATTGCCAGAACAAAATCAACCCTGGGACAGGATGTCTTACTTAGTTGCACCAGTTAAGACCACGTTAAGACCACTAATGTACTCTTCAGGGTGGTCACAGAAAGGTCAATGAAAAAAGTTTGGTTACATGTTGCGAAAAATAGGAGATGAAACTTACATGAACAGGATGCAGAGGTTAAACTGTCAGGCAAAATGTTCTATATAAAGACAGCAATATTTTGTCTAGATAGATAGAGACTGAGATTTTACAGAGAGACTCAGTTGAAGGATTTTTGTTTCTGCAACCTTTGCAAAGAGCTATTCTGTACATCTTTTTTATTTCATTGTTACGATAATAATCAAACACAACTTGCAAATTTAATAACTTTTCCTGGTTTGCCTCTGATACGTGACCTATGCCTTGATAACAGTTGGTGTCAGACTGCTGTATGTATAATTACCTGACTATCCCTGCATGGATATCTGCTATACATATTCAAAGACTGTATGTATTCTACCTGAGTTTTGATTGTATGACTGTATCTTGTACTCTTCCAGGTCATGTTTGAAAATAGGCAGGGTTATTATTTTATGCACTTACCCGGTCACCAAAAGCTAATAAATAAATAAAAATAAAGTGGGATTTATGCTGTGAATACTCTAAGCCAGGATTTTTCTGCATGGGTACTAGCACTGGTACCAGGGAACATAGAAGAAAGGTATGGATCCTGCAACAGCAAGCCCAGAAGTGATTACCAGAAGAATGGCAGCCAAAATGGAAACAAAATCAAAATTCCAAACTGACACTGTACAGCTGGTACCAGTGATGGAAGAAGAAGAAAAGGCAGGGACAGAATGTGAAAGTATGTCTGCCTTCTTCATATGGTGTGCTGTACAACAAAGAGAGACAGAGAAGCAGAGAAGAGAAGCAGCAGGGAAGAGAAGAGATTCAGTGAAAGGAGGAGAAGAGAAGAGAAGAGAAGAGAAGAGAAGAGAAGAGAAGAGAAGAGAAGAGAAGAGAAGAGAAGAGAAGAGAAGAGATGCAGCAAAAGGAGCAGTGATGGCTGGATGCCATGCAAACTATCAAAGTTGTGATACAGGTCCAGTAAGATCAACAAAACACAAACAACTTAAAAGACTTTAAAGATCAAATGTAGCATTTTTTCATATTTTTAATAAAAGCTTGAATTCACTTGAATTCATGTCCCCGTGTCATGATTAGTGTTTCCTGAACATTTCATGCTGTTTGGTTTTTTGGTTTTCTTTAAATCAGCATTTGTTAATGTGCTCTGCAGTAACTGAAAACAGTGAACTTGTTTTTGTCCCTATCAGGGAGTGATGACATAATTTTGGTGTAGCCTGCTGCTTCAGCAATTAAGTCCCTGATTGACTGAGAAATCAGCTTGTCTGTATCACACCTGTCAGTTCTTTCTCATCAAAACTCTGCATTGTTTTCTAGCTATATAACACAGGGTTGTTTAATGGATATAAAAGAAATCCAAATGTTGTTAATTCATAAAAGTAGTGTGTATTTGATGTAACCTCCATAAATGGGTTCATGTGAGAACATTTTTTGTCATGTCAGACTGACAAAAAGGTGTCTGCCACACTCTGCTATTTTAAGCACATGTACTATATGAACACACTTTGCTCCCCCCAGTTGCTCTAGGGTCTCTATATGAACACACACATTTCAGTTCTTCGAGGGTTTCTGTGTGAAAATACATCATGTATGTGTATAACTAGAAATACTATATGGCATGCTGATGCCCCTGTCTCCTGCCCTTCAGTTGAGGCTACTGCACCCTGCTTCCCACTGTCCCCCACCCCACCCTCACAGTCACAGCCAATGCACCCTGTTGCCCCCTGTTCCCATCTCCACAGATAGGACTGCTGTGCTTTGCAAAGCCCTAGAGTCCCAGGGCCTCTGCCACCAAAGGTGGGCCTTTTGCTTCACCCTGCTACCCACTTCAAATGCCCCAAATGGGCAGGGTCAATGCACCACATGCACCCCATCTCACAGTCAAGGCTGCTGTACCCTGATGCCCCACTGTGTCCTGCCTCACAGTGAAGGCTTCTACACTGTGATGTGCTCTGTCTCTTGTCATCACAGCCAGGGCTACTGTACCCTGCTCCTGTCTACACAGTCGATGTTGATGTGGCCAGCTGTACATTAGAGTCCCATGCCTCTGCAGATAGTGCTGCAGCACCACACTGTCTCTTACCACAAAAGTCATGACATGTGCTGCACCCTGTACTCTGCCTTTACAGTTGAGGCAGTTGCACCCTGCTGCCCTCCTGCCACCACAGTCATATCTTTTGCTACACTGTCTAAACTGCTTGAAAGAAAAAAAAATGCTTTTATCTTGTGTTATAGGGCTGGGGGACAGAGGTCAGCAGGGTGCAGCAGGGGAGGCATCGGGATACAGCAGCTCAAACAGTGGGACAGGGTGCAGTAGACACACCTGTAGACACACCTGTTTGGGACAAGAGACATGGGCAGCAAGGTGTAGCAAAGGATCTGAAACTGGTGGCAGGGGGCAACAGGGAGAAACTGCCCTAACTGAAGAGGCAGCAGACAAGGTGCAGCACATACCCTGCCTTGTCTTGTGCCAAGTGGCAGCATGGTGCAGCATCCCTAACTGTGGAGGCATGGGACTTTAGGGCACAGCAGGCCACAGCAGCTTTGACTGTGTAGACAGGTGCAGGGTGCAACAGCCTTGGCTGTGGTGGCAGAGACTGAGGACAGCATGGTGCAGCAGCCCCAACTGTAAAGGCAGGGGACCTGGGACTCTAGGGCTTAGCAGAGCACAGCAGCCCCAACTGTGGAGACAGGAACAGAGGGCAATGGCGCATTGGTCCTGACTGATGGGGTGGGGACAGGTGGAAGCAGGGTGCAGTAGCCTTTACTGTTTATGCAGGAGGCAACAGGGTGCAGCAGCCTAAAATGGGGGCAGTTGCTAGGGGGCTAGTCAGGCAGGGAAAGGGGGGCTGCAGAGTGCTGCTCCCTCAACTGTTGGACAGGAGAAAGCAGAATCAGGATGTCATATAGTATTTCTAGTTATACACATGCTGTATTTTCACACAGAAACCCTCAAAGAACTGATATTTGTTAGTTCATACAGTACATGTTCCTGAAAGAACTGACATTTGGGAGTTTATACAGTACATGTTCCTGAAATAGCAGACTGTGGCAGACACCTGTTTGCAAATTGTAGAGTATGACAGACACCTGTTTGTCAATCTGACATAAAACAAAAATTGTTCCCACATGAACCTATTAATGGAGGCTACATCACAGACAAACTACTGTACTACTATGAATTAACACAATTTAGATTTCTTTTATATCCATTAAACAACCCTGTGTTATATAGACAGAAAACAATGCAAAGTTTTGATTTGACAAAACTGACATCTGTGATACTGAGAAGGTGATTTCTCAGTCAGTCAGGGACTTAATTGCTGAAGCAACAGGCTGGACCAATATGATGCAATCGCTCACTGATAAAGACAGAAACAACTTCACTGTTTTTAGTTACTGCAGAGCACATTAACAAATGATGATTTAAAGAAAACCACAGTACCAAACAGCATGAAATTTTCAGGAATCACTAGTCATGACACAGGGACATCAATTCAAGTGAATTCAAGCTTTCATTTAAAAATATGAAAAACCACTACATTTGATCTTTAAACTTACAAAGCTGTGTCCCTCAGATGATATTGAATCATACCTGATAACTTTTGAAAGAGTAGCTGGAGCCTGCCAATAGCCAAAACAGCAATGGGCAGTCAGGCTGGTACCTTATTTGACAGGTAAAAGTCCAACTTGCCTACAGTAATATGGACACTGCACTGTCAGAAAACTATGACATTGTGAAAAGAGAAATCCTTAAAAGATATATCTCAAGGGAGACCTACAGGCAGAGATTCCATTCCATGAAGTAAAACTCAGTCGACAATCCTAGAGACGCCTTCACCCGACTTAGAGAACTCCTTATTAAATGGCTCCAACCAGAGGACAAAGCAGTCCCACAGATCATTGACATATTTGCAATGAAGCAATTCATCAACTTCCTTCCCACAGATGTGCAGCTTTGGGTAAAAGAACACCAACCAGAATGTGGGAAAAAGGTTGATTTTTTGGCTGAGAACAATCAGATAGGCATCAAAGACTCTGGCACTCATCACCCCATATTACACCAGCTCCAAAAATAAGAAGCAACACTGTTTATTCACATAATAAAATAATAAAAAGCACCTGCCTGACTATCTGATGGCCAGACAGATACCACAGCAGTGAAGTAACAGCCAAGAAATGGTAAGATCCTCTTCTTCCTGATTCAACTCCAGATCAGATAAGAACTCTGATGAGGCTAACAAATCTGCACCCAAAGTCTGTGCTATAACTGTAATAAATCAGGCCATACTGTAAGAAACTGCCATAAAAATAAGAAGGGTAATGTGATGATCTTCTCTCTTTTGGCTGTAACCACCCTTTAGAGAGAGAGAGTTTCCTTGTTTCTCAGCTGCCACCAGACTGGTTTCCTAGGAATTCACTTCACCACAGGTTAACTTTATTTATTTATTTATTTTTATTTTAGTTTTTGTTGACTGGGAAAGGAGGACTAAACAATTCTGCCTATTATCAGCCTTGTCCCAGGGGAGAGGGATACAGATGGATGCCAACTGACATTGAACCAGATTAAGCTGTTGGTGGTATTTTTAGTGAATGGGGGAATTTGGCCAGGACACCGGGGACATTCCTCTACTCTTGCAGTAGAGAGAGTCTGTGTCACATCTTGGAGGACTGCCAAGATGGCCGAGCAGAGGACGGGAGGACAGGTGGAGGAAATGGAGCTGGGAGATGTTTGTGATGCTGTAGTTTCAAATGAAAATGTTCTGATGGAAGAAGTCATGGAAACTGCTGAAGTGAATGCAGAAGAAGGTAAAGCAAAGGCATCTCTAAACAGCTCAAAAGATGAGCTTTAAGAAAGTCCAGGCCTAGAATTATTGCAGGTTGAAGATCAGGCACTATATAAAACTTGACAGTAGCTTGCTGTGAGCCAAAGTGGAGCTTGAGATGTACCATGCCTGTGACAGGTACTGTATCTGTACTGGCTGTGATAACATACTTTATGTCGGCTGGAGAGACATTAGATATGTGACGAATAGCTTTATTGTTTAAAATACTGCTATTGGTAACTGAAATTTCTGCTCCAGTGTCGACCAAGATGTGAGTAGACCAATCTCCGATGGTTACTGGTACATAGTTTGCTAGAAGAGGTGAGCGGATGACAGGTACCTTTGCTCCAAGAAGTGAGAGCGTGCCAGAGTTTGCAGTTGGATGAACAGTTTTGTTTGAATTGTGACAGTCAGAGGGGCAGTCAGTTGCTGTGTTCCCCTGCCCAACAAAAGCCCCTAGTCTGTTGGGCAGCACTCATTTCCCTGATCCTGGGAGTAGTTGCGGTTATCATGCTGAGTGTGCTGTGGTGGGCATCCGTGGTCCTCTTGCATCCTGTGGTAATATTTTATCTTTTGACAGACAGCGGCAGTGTGTCCCCTGCATCCACACCACTGGCAAGTCACTGGTTCTCAGGAAGGTGGAGATGGATCCGGTCACTGTCAAGGTGGTTGCATAGCATTAGGATTTACCGCAGAGGCAGTTGAGCTGATGTGTAAGGTATTGACAGTAGAAATAAGCTTGTCGATCATTGCTTGTGGCTGTTAGACACATGTGTCAAGTGCAACCAGTTGTGAGGTTTGGGGCGCCTGAGCGCCGGCAGACTGGATCATCGAAATGGACTCTTGAGCTAGCCAAGCAGCTTGGATAGTGTCTGTCCAGGTGGTTGGCTTTTGCTGTATGACATAGGTACAAAATTGAGGAGGCAGTCCCCGGACAAAGGCTGTTACTTGATCTTTCTCTGATTTCTGTAGGCATTTGCATTGAGTCTCAATGTCCACAAAGAGGGCTTCAAGAGATTCCAAGGGTTGCATGGTGCGCTTCCACAGCTGTTGCTCTAATAACCAGGGTGGATGTGCTTGGAGAAAATGGACTTTGAAGGTTGCATACAGTGTGGCAGCATCTGCTTTGACTTGGTCTGGAAGTGCGTTGAACCAGGAAATGGCAGTCCCTCTCAGAAGCAAGCGCAAGGCATTGGAGGTGCACAAGGGATCAGTCCAACCATTGAAGGAAATCCATGCTTGTAAGTGTTCCAGCCAGTTGACAGCATCTTCGTGAGGCAAGGTTGGGAAGGGTACTGATTGTAGACTGGCATGGACCGTGGAATGTGGTGAAATGGCTTTAATGTAGGCCAACTCATCTTGAATAGCTGGCATAGCTGGTGATCCTGGAGCAGAAATAGAAGACTGGATGTCATGAAGAATTGTTTCGATTTTGTAGCCCCACGCCCTAGAGGTGGGTGAAGGTAGGACTCCGGATGAACCGGTGTCCATATCTGTGTCATCGTCAGACATTGTAATTGGAGATGAGCTTCATTTCACTGAGCGAAGGTCGTAAAGGTGAGAAGGAGTTGTCATCATGCAGGAGACAGGACATTGTGTTGAAGATGAAGTGCTGAGCAAAAATTATTTTTGTAAACAAAAGTAAAATTTTTGTAGCAAAGTTCATTAATTGACATCTTAATAAAGGATTTCCCACTCAATTCTGTGTTGTTTGTTATTTAAATAAAGGTTTTGTTGCAAAAATCAGCTTTTTGTTGCAGTGTCCATTCATTTCAATAGGAATCCCATTGTTTTCAATGGAGTGAGGTCAATTTGTGCCCTTCCCAAGATGGCCGCCGAACCGTGACATGCAGGTACTGTGGGATTTGACTGGTCTGACTGTAGCAAGATGGCCACCAGCAAGGAGTCAAGGTTCACTTCCTTCCTTGTTGTTTTGTTGTGCCCAAGATGGAGGATTTCTTCCACGAGGCTGGCTGTCTGCCTAACAATGGCCAAAATGGTGATTGCCGCCCTGCTGCCTTCTTCCCAGACTGAAATTGACGGGAGTTTTCTGTGGTGAGTGGTGAATTGCAGGAGAATCTCTGAATTTATTTAATTTATTGCTTGATTGTTTCCTGGCTGCCTAGGATGGGCTGCAGAGGTTCCTTTTGATTATTTATTGTCTTTGGCTCCTCCATTTTGTTTATTGTGCTTTTGCTTATCTGCATATCCCAGGGTTGTGCTTTGTGTATTTACTTTTGTCTCAATACCTTTATTTATGATAGTGCCCTGCTTCTGTGTCTTTGTTTCTCTGCCTCGTTTATTATTATTTTTTTTTTATCTGGCCCCAGTAATGAATTTGCAGTCCTGTGTAATTTTTTTTCTTGCCCCCGCATATTATATGTGCTCCATGGAGTTCCTGCAGTCACTATATCTTTTCTTTATTTTTGGGCCGTTTATGTAGCGTGGCCGAGCTGGGCAGAAGAGCACTCCGTGCTGCCGTTGTAGGCATCTGTGGGAGGAGCGGAGCTCCATGCTTGTGCAGTGGAAGCCGCGGTTGTTTGAAAGGGGCAAAGGCATTGCAGGAGGGCTAAGGCAGTTTGGGTTGCTCCGTGTGACTTTGGGAGTGAGCTGCAGCCTTTTGGGAGGGTAGCAGGCCAGTCTGGATCCCCAAGGTGGCTTAAGTGAGGAGAGGGCCTCCTCTGTGTGGCTTAGCCCCAGGGTGCGAGGTGCAGTTCTGAGAAAAGGCCAGAGCTGTGGAGAGAAGAGGGCTGTGTGTGTGGAGCGGATCGCTCCATTGTGCAAGTAGCAGGATTGGCTTTTCAGGAGGAGCAAGGAAGTGGTCCATGGCAGCTGACTGGGTGGCTTTCTTCTGTTGCTCCGAGGGGAGCGCTGCTGCGTTGTGTTGGGGATCAGTACGCACTAAGTTGTTTGAGCGAGGAGAGGGAACCAGGATAAGTGCTGGTCACTGGTATGGAGAAGTACAGCGCCAGTCGGTACAGTAAATTGGAGATTTTATTTTATTTTCCGGGTGTTTTAGGCCCTGGACACACTGGGAAACTTAAAACGGTTTAAGTGCCTTAAAACAGTTTAAATCCCCCTAGCACTGTTTGCAGACAGACTACAAGCCCCTTAAAATGTTTTAACAAAAGTGTTTTTAAACCCATCTAGATACCTAGTCTTAAAACCATTTTTAAAAATGTTTTAGAGCTAGCATGGTTTTACTTACAGGTCTGTCCCGGAGTAAAAGTGTTTTAAACTGTAATGGTTTAACTAAAACAGTTCTAGCTGCAGTGTGTCCAGGCAAGCACAGTTCTGTCTGTTGGACTTCACGCAAAATAGTTACAAGGAGAACAGGTTTAACACTAGCAGTATGACCACACTAAACCATTTTCAAAAATGGTTGGTGAGTAGTGTGGCTGCACTGAAAGGGTTTAGCTAAATTGGTTTTAAAAATGGTTTTCAAACACAGTTCTGTAGTGTGTCCAGGGCCTTACTGACTAAGATTGTGGTGCACATTTAGCAATGTTGCTGTCTTTGGGCCAGTTGCAGTCTAGAGAGACTGATTAAGGAGCTGGCTTCCTGCAGGCCTTACCACGAGTTGATACTGCCGGGGAGGTTCAGTTTGGAGCTCCATGGGGAATAGATTGAAAAAACGTAATGTTTAACAGTGCTGTCGTTGTGCTGCTGGCTTGAGGTGTGAAACAGCCTTACTTTTGATTTTCTTGTTGCAGTAGAGGGTTGCAGGCTGCTATACAAGAGGACAGTTCATATTTTTTTTTCTTCTGTGCTGTATTTAAAGTAGCATTCAAACAGTTCAGGGATACTGGGGTGATGACTTTGGGGTAACCAGCGATGCAGGCAGTGCGAGATGGGGGTCTGGACAGAAGAAGGGCCACATTCTCCACCACATGTGTTGTTTTTTTGTATGGTCCACCACTAAAAGACCCCTTACCTTCTCTGTCATCTGCCAGACCCTTTGGTTGCTGCAGGAGCTGCTGGAGAGGACCCCATCTGGACCGTGAGAATAACTAGTCGGACGCATAAAATAAAGAATAAGGCATGTTTATTCAGTTCAGTAGGTGTTCTCTTCATGATGACAAGCCCTACATTGACCAAAACCATTGACTGACAGACCAACATGGCACTGCCAGGTAGTGCAACAATTAGATACATGCAGTTCCAAGTGCTCCTAAAGGGCGGCAGCTAAACATTAAGCCCCATTCTTAATGTGTGATTCACATCATCATGCCTACTGGGGTAGTATGTGTCAATTAGGTTATTCTTCAAAATGTTTTTTTGAAGAAGGTCTATTGACAGCAAGTTCCTCAATCTCAGCATGAGGAATAAGCATTTGTGCTTCTTTTTGTAGTTCACACTGAGAAAGCACACAGCATCAGATTTCCTGTACAGATGTGTACCCGTTAAATGATCACTGGCCTCATAAGCTCCACATTCTCTGTGTGAGAGGGTTTTCAGTCCCAGTGACCACAGCTGAGATGTCAGGCTCTTGCTTGAACTGGCAATGTTTTCCCAAAGATCTTGCAAGCTAGTCTGTTCATGCTTAGTTATGTACAAGGTTACGTACCATACTAGAGCCAATGAATTGGCAGTCACAAACTGAACATTTAGGTTTGCTTGCCACATTAGTAGAAGAGTTGGGTTGTAGTCATTGATATACAGCTCTTTCTCCTCTCTGGGTAATTCGTATACCCTCTTGGTTGATTTTGCCTTCAAGTGGTTTCGCATTGCTGAAAAAAGTTCATTCATGGCACCATCCTGACAAACCCATCTTGGGAATCCGAAACGACATCTTGAGTACCAATCAGATTTGTTTTTAACTACCTGATGGCAGTATTTTGCACAAATATGTTGCTGGAACTTTTGAACCACCTTTCATAGTGTAGTACTCTCATACTTGTCTGGAATGCGACAAGTGATATATCACTTGATGAATGCTAGCACTTCTGCTGCTTCCTGTTCACCGATGCGTGGTGCATCCTTGATCCACAATAACATATGGATATGAGGGGCACCCCATGCTTGATACTCCATCCTCCAAATGCAATGCTCTACAGTACCAAGAGGTGGACTGGACTGTCCTTTGACAAAATGAAAGTCAGTATGTCATGGAACCGCTTGTGGAAATGCCTTGTGACAGACACAGGGTCAAGTGAGCACATTTCTCAGACAGTCACTGATGAAATGCTGTCAACATCAGAGTTTGCCCATTTCAACAGTTCTATGACTTCATCCCAGGCATATTCTGCACAGCTGAGTGTGACAAACCATGTAGCTGTACCGTACTCTACAGTATTGTCATCACCTCAGAATGTCTGCAGTACCAATAGTCTTTGGTGCCATGTAGCCTTGAGAGAATGGAAGACAAATTCACTTGCACATTTTCATCTTTATGCTTCAATTTCTCAAGGAATTGTGCAGCTGTAATTCCATCTAGTGGAGTAGTGAGATGAATAGTATGTGCAATAGATGCAGACAGTATGCTAAGCTCACTCTCCCACAGGAGATGAAATAGGTACTGTATGTTACGTCTGAATTTTCCACCCTTACTGAGGACACGGCTACTGCGGTACTCAGCATCCTGTATACATACTTCCCTTTCATCTAGGTGTCCACCTGACCATTTTGGGAATAAGTCTGGGAAACAGCATGCTTCCAGTGTTGCCTTCCATATGCTAACAGGCTCACCTTCCACCTGTTTCATTTATTAGAGATCAATGTTGTCCCCCACTGGATCCCTGCCATGCAGTGGGTGGATTGTGTACTGTTCATACACATTGTCATTTATCTGCACATTGACCTTTTCAATCATTGGCTTAGTGCTTCCCAACTCATTGTATTCTATTGGCATAGTACTCATGGTATCTATGCCAAGGTCTGTGTAAAAGGGATTGTTGCTCTTCAAATAAGTAAGAGCAAGCCTCACTTTTTGTATATTGACAACATCTTGCCATATGACCTTGGCCTTAGTTAGAACACCGTTCACAAGGATCACCAAACAATTTTCATTGGAGATCGCCTCCACATTTTCCTGCAGAGGAAGGGGGAGATACATGATGGAACCCTTCAGAGATCTTATGAGTTCTTTTTGTGGGATGTTCCGTGTCTTTGTGTTCAGATGTAGAATGGTTTGAAAAGGTTTCATAGTCTGAATAAGAATATGTTCGAACACATTCAATGTAGCAATCTCACTTGGTGTAGCTTCTGCTTCCATATTATTCAACAATGACCTTGGTGGCAGAATGTTACACTGCAGTTTGGAGAAACAGTGCTTGCACAGCACAATGATGGTCTGTAACTCAAAGTCAGATTTCTGCAGTAGAAATTATGAGAGTCGGAACCACATGTCATCGTATGGTGACAAGGTTTCAAGGTTCACTGGGACCGTTTGTTTGTTGTAACAGAGATGATCACATGACACACATACAGGGTCAAACTTCTGCGCTTTTGCCAATTCAAATTTTGCTATTTCTTTGCCAAATTGTTTCAGGATGTTACTTTCTAACACAGAAACAGTACCTTCATCAGAAGTTGCAGACTGATAAATCCCTGTGTCTGGCACAGAACTCATACGCTGTAGCTGTTTGAGACATGTGGCGGCACCATGCATGTCACTGGACTCCAATAGGTAATTTAAAGTAGTGTACTGATTGACAACTCATCAAACTTCATGCACCCTGTATACAAAGTTATGCTTGCCTGTGTGATGTACTCCTAGCATTCGCATGTGGTGGAAAACACTGTCACAAACACCACTATCTAGGCATGCTAGTGAGTGACCCATAAGTCCAGTAAGTGGATGGATCTCACAAAGGTCAATATTGGTAAAAAGTTTATACCTCTCTTTATGGTCTGTGATGACAAATAGGTTGATAAAGTGTTCCAGTTTTTCAAACGATGATTGCCTACAGTTGCAAATTGCATCACATGCCCACGAGAGACAGTGCAGCTTCTGAGGCTGCTGCAGCTCCCAAATTGCTGTGTAAAGTGGTTTGGCACGGGTGGATTGAGGTGGGAGCACCTCATGCCAACCATGCACAGGCTTTTTCGTACTCAGGCTCATCCAGACATATTGCTGATACATCTTGGAGGCAATGATTTGGGAACCAAACATTGGGTAGATTTTGTCACAGAAGCAAAATTGGACCTCACTTCTATTATGAGTATGTTGTCTGCCTGTAAAATAGTTTGTTTGGATATTACAGAGCGTAAGGCAAGCAGAACACCATATGTACCTGATTGACAGAGCGCTAAGAAAGGGCAACATACCAATATTTACATTTCTACACATGTCTGCAATGTACACCACACGCCATCCTGAAATTAAATATTCTTGTGATTGGCTATACATACCAGATAGTGTACACTTCTTGCATGCTGGCAATTGTTGTTTTCTGGGAGACCTTCAAGATGCAATCCCCAAAGTTCTCTAAAAATATCAGACTGTTTAAACAGATATCACACTAAAAAAAGGTTCTTTACAAAACCAAAAACAGTTGGTCAAAAAATAGAACAGCTCTCATATCATGCACACAGGTGTAACTGATGGGGGGAGTGGGGTGGAGGGTCTGACTGGAAAGGTGGAGAGCGTGGCACCACCACAGAACCTTTGTGCTGTTCCCACCATATTAGCTGCAATCGTGCTGAGCGCAGATTGGCACCACCAGGGATGATACTTCTTTGATGGTGCATCTGATCAGAGTGGGTGGAAGGCTCCAGTGTTAAAGCAATGATTTGTGTGCTTTAACAGTGCCTGTTATCTGGTGCTCAGGTAGGTTGCAGACAAAATACAGTGGGTGGTACTTTACAATGGTTGCAGCCAGGTACAGCATCACATAGTTGTTGACGTATAGCACCACAGCTACATATGTATGTAACCATTATGGAATGGTAACTGGCCAGTTCATGCCTACACACCTGATGGACTGATCTGTGTACCCACTGCTGAATATTGTGTTTCCTCTTCCTTGTAGAAGTGCACTTCTGCTGATGCATCCTTCTCTTGTTCTCGTACTGCTTGTCCTGTGACAGTCCCACTGTAGCATTCACAATGCAGGTGGCTACAGCACTATTTTTAATACCATTGAGCCATGCCACAGGATGGTTCAGTAATGCCTGGACTGTGCTGTGGCTTAGTCCAGCCACACTGCACCCAGGGTTGCAGCTACAGTTTGGCACAGTGTGAATATCCTGGAGTAAATGTTAGTTTTTCAGTGGTGAGCTATATTTAATATATTAAGATGTGCACATTTCTGTGAATTCTAAAGACATAGTAAACAGCATGCACTTGAAATATTGTATTATGTGTTACATCTTGACATACAAAAATATGGTGAGATGGGTAGAAAGACAGATAGGTTCTGATTGCCCAACTATGCCTTCCACTGGGCACTAATTGTTGCACAAAGAGGGTCAGCAAAAAATAAGATGTTTAACAATCCAATGAAAAGTAGTATCACATGAACAATTAACATTATTGTTCTGACTTATAGACTTTTTTTTGTCTATGTACTGCAGAAGACGACGTGGAACAATGTGGCAGTGGAGCTTAAGAGAGGTGTGTTTGCTGCTTGAGGCAGTCCAGGTGAGAGGTAGTGCTAACCAGAAGTTGGATGCAATGTGGAGGTGCATCAATTCCTTTTTACATGTAGTATTAAAAGTCAAGAACAAGACCATTGACCAGCTGAAGAAGAGGTGGAAGCTGTTGCACCAGCCCCTTTATGTATTGAAGCACAGAAAGGAGATACCAGATAATGACAAGTGCTGATACTACCTTGCGTATGAGCTGTGGGAGGCAGCAGGCAAGCCAGCTGCAGGGGAGCGCCTTACTCAACGTAAGTTATTCCAACAAATTTTCAGTGATACAATTATATAATAGTAGTGCCACACAAATGGAAAAAGAACTATTTCCGGGATTGATCACTTTGTTGCTGTAGCCATGGTATTCTCACAGCATGATGCCACAAGTCAAGTCTCAGCACTGTGGACCAATTAAATATTGTGTAGGTACCCCAGAGATATAATTGTTTGAGTGTTTTGTTTTGCTTCTCCTGCTAAGGAGCAAACTATTTTTTCCAGTGTAATTAAATAAGTATTAACATTTTTCTTGTCATTCTGTATTATGGTAGCACGGTAGTGCTACCATAGTTAGGGATGAATAGCACTTTTAAGGTTAAAGGGTCAGATTTTGCACCTTAATAACTTTTTCACCATTCAATGGATTTGCCTGAAATTTGGTATGTATGATTGGGCATGCTAGATCTTGGCATTTGGGGTGTGCGTTGGGATCGTCGGTCCTAACTCTCACCCCATTCTCCTATACCTCAGCTTCTTTACACATGTGATGGGGTGAGAGTTAGTGCCAACGACACCAACATGCACCCCGATGCCAGTTGGGGGGGTGGGCTGGAGGGTTCCAAGGGGAGCTTTTAACCCCAATGTTGATATTGTGCCATCACTGTGGGGGAGGTTGGCATTTTCACTGTTGACCTCCCTTTATGCTCCTAGGAGATTCTATAATAAGATTCACAGATCATATTACCACCAAGAATAGTAAGGGAAATGTTATTAGTAGTTGTTATCCAGGAGCAGGAGTACAGGATATGATAACAATCATTTCTGATTTGATTAAAAAGATACAACAACAATCAATCATTTTGATACATGTAGGTGCAAATGATGTTAAAGTTAGTATTATAGAAGAAATCTTTAGTGCAATACAAGTCATGCATGGCATGGTGACTGGAGCAACATGTGACTTGATTATCTCAGAGATACTTCCTATACCCAGGATAAACCGGATAGTTAATAGGAAAATAGTTAAATTGAATAATTGGATTAGACAATGGACATTAATACATGACATAAGAAGTATAATACCATGGGGATTATTTGAGGGGAATACAGCTTTGTTTAGTCATGACAAATTATACCTTAGTAGGAAAGGCAGTGATAAACTTGCTAATATAATTGTGGATAGTGTTAAACAGGCTTTAAACTAAAAAAAACAGGGAAAGGGAACAACAATTAGAAAATGTCAAAGTAACAAAGGAGAACAAAACAGGAAGAAGAGAGAGTATGGGAAAATTAAAGACATAAAGCCCAAATCAACCAAAGTTAAAATACTTTTGACAAATGCCAGAAGTTTAAGAAATACAAAAGATTAATTAGAATATAATATTATAAAGAAGGACATAACAATATGTGCAGTAACTGAAACCTGGTTTGCTGAAGAAGATTGGGACACATGAATTAAAGGATATAATAGTTTTCACAGGGATAGAATGGGGAAAAGGGGAGGAGGTATTATATTGTACAATTGAGATAATATAGAGGCAAGGGAGATAACAACTGTGATAGCTGTAATACATAATTGTGAGTTGATGTGCATAAAATTACATCTTCCAACACAGCAACTAACAGTGTGTTTGTGTTACCATCCTCATAATTTACAGTTGGTAGATAATACTGTGATTATGGATATTTTAGAACAAGTAGATATCAAAGGAGACTATATGATATTAGATGATTTTAATTTCCCTAAAATTAATTGGGGAAAATTGGTCGGAATTACAGTAGTAGAAAATAAATTTATAGATATGGTAATACAAAAAGGACTTGATCAGATGATTATGGGGGGAACTAGAGGTGAAAACATATTGGATTTGTTTTTGTGTAATTTTGAGAAAAAAATAACTAAAGTTAGGGTAGACCCTCCCCCCCCCCATTATCAGGCAGTGACCACAATAAGGTCATAGTAGAGAATAGTATAAAAACAACCAATGTAAAGGGAAGAACAAATATAAAGTGCTATAATAGAGCTGACTTTTCACAAATGAGAAATGATTTAAATGAATGGAGATGGGAAGAAGAACTAAAAGATCTGGGAATGAAAGCAATGTGGATGAAAATTAAAACATGAGTAGATCTCTGTGTTAGAGAATGGGTACCAGAATTACCAAAATGGAAAAAACAAAAGGTAGAGTTCCAGCATGGTGGGGAAAAAAATTAAAACAGCAATAAGGAAAAAGAAGAAATTATATAATAAGTATAAACAAAATCCTACAAGTCATAGTTGGAAGAAATAAAAAAAAGCTAATAAAACCAAACATATAATTAGAGTATCAAAAGCCAAGGCAGAAAAGAAAATGGTTGCTTCAGTAAAAGATAACAAAAAAAGCTTTTTTAATTATGTGGGGTCCATGAGGGGCAATCAAAAAAAATATTGGTCCTTTGGAAGTGAATGGTAAAATAATTAAAAATGAAAAAGACATAGGCCCAGATATTCAAACTGCGCTCAAAATAAGTGCAACAGCAGGAGCAAGCACAAACCAGTTGCGCAAATGTGCAACAGGTGCGATATTCAAACATGGAGCAGAGCAAATTGCGCAAGCAACCAACGTCTGAATATCGCACATACTGTGCCATAGCGCAACCAGGAAGGAGAAGCTGAGCCGAAATGTTGCGCTATGGCGCAACCAGGGCAGCCCAGCTGAGCATTCCAGAGGTGCCATAGCGCAAGCAAAGCCCCCAGAGCAATGGAACTGCACATCCAGGGAGGCAGGCTGGGGCCCACCGCCAGCCACATGCCACATGGGCACAGGAACACACTGCAGAACCCACACCACACCTGCACACCCCAAGCACAGCATCACTGGGGTGGGACGATGATCTACTTGCCCATGGGGACAAGCCAACAAAGCATAGCAGAGCCATGACACCCCAGCACAACCACTGGCAGGCTGAGAGTGCCACACACAGGGGTTGACAACCACAGTGCACATCAGCCCCCCATCCACAGCACACCCTGCACTGTGACCCCAAGACACCACCTATGTGCAGTCACTGGCACTGAGGAAACCATGCATCCCCCCAGCACATGTCAACCCCATGCAGCACAGAAGCCTACAAGCCAGACACACCCTGTGCACCTAGCAGTGGGTGGCAGCAGATGGCAAGACCAACCGAAAGTCACTGCCATGCTGGAGATACCTCCCCATGCACACACACGCACACACACACACACACACACACACATACCCAGGACCATACCAGCCCAGATGGCATGTACACCCCTGCAACTGAGCACCCATAAGCAGCTGCAAATCAGAGACCAACACATTATTCGTATAAAAATATAAATGTATTTTAACACAACAAACATTAACACGAACAATTACAACTATTTACGGGGGGGGACGGGTACAAGGTAGGGTTGGTCAAGGGGTAGGGATGACAAACTTGAGAGGAAGGCAGGGTGGTAGGGATGGGAGAAGTGGGAAGGAAGATAGGTCATGGGCCAGCTGACCGTCCTCCCTGCTGGTGTCTTGCAGTTCCCTGCCGCCTCTTCCTGCAGGCCATGGCGGTGTATTGACTGCAGGATGTTGGTGTTCTGGGCCACAAGCTGTTGGATGGCCTGACATCCCTCGCCAGCCGATGGAGAACCTCGAGGCCCTGGAGAAATGGGAACACAGTCAATGGCTGTGACTGACCACAACCCTGAACACCACCCCTAACGCCATATAGCGCCCAATGTCTCGCACCTGTGATGGCATGCACCCACCCACAGTGAACATGTACATGGCCATCACAAACAGGCGCGGCACCAGGCTATCAAGCACCACTGCACACACACACTGCCCATGTCCATCAGCACAAACAAGGCTGGCAAGTGACGTGGCAACGTGGTGTGATGCCAGTTACACAGCTATGTGCCCAGTGCATGCATGGACCACCAGTGATGCATACACAGATGTGCTGTGAAACTGGACAGTGATGCATGTCACCTGTGTCATGCCTACAGACATAGATACATAGCCAGTGTCAGCAGATAAGGGCCTATGGCCCACACAGTCTGTCCATTTCAGCCTGTAAGTTACTTTGTTTACCTAGAAGTCTGTTGCCCCTTACTCCTGACCTCAAGAATTCTGTTATGTCTATCCCGTGCAGTCTGAAATCCCGTGAGTGTGTCAGCCCCCACCACTCCCTCTGGCAGGGTGTTCCACTTGTACACCACCTGTTCTGTGAAGAAAGTCTTGCTCATGTTTCCTCTGAATCGTCCTCCCTCCAACTGCATCCCATGCCCTGTAGTCCTGGAACATCTTTTGCACTTCAAAATAGTGTTTCCCTGCACCCTGTTCCACCCTGTAAGATACTTGTATGTCTCTATCATATCCCCTCTCTTCCTCCTCTCCTCCAGGGAGTACAGGTTCAGTTCCTTCAACCTGTCTCCATAGGAGTTGTGATGCAAACCATGCACCATCTTTGTTGCCCTCCTCTGAACCTTCTCTGCCCACTCTACGTCCTTACGTAGGTATGGTCTTCAGAAATGTACACTGTACTGCAGGTGGGGCCTCACTAGTGTCTTGTATAGTGGAATTATGACCTCCCTTTCCTTCATGTTTGTATTGTGCAGCTACTACCCCCAGCATGTAATGCATCCATGAAGTCATGATACTCACACTGCTCAAGCAGCTCTGACTGGCGCTGTTGCTGGCTGCTGCTGCTGGTGGGTGCAACCCTGCTGGCACCGGGTCCCTGGCATGGCCCTCATCAATGTTGCCCGCATCCTCACATCCTGGCCTGTGGGAGACATATGTTGAGACAAACATCAGTGTGACTCAAAGCAGACTGCCCCTGCCCCAGTGACAGTGCCTGCCCACACAGCCATACCCATTCATCTCACAGCTGCACACTGACACAGCCAACTGTGGCCGAGCCATCACCTATGCACAGCCACCAAAACACACACACCCCTACAGATAATACAGGTGCATAGATGGCACACCCACCTGGCCTAGGCACCACGCCCCACCTGGCACATGAACGCAGCCGTGTTAAAAGCTCTGGCTCCCTCCGGCGGAGGTCACTGTACCGGTGCCGGCACTGCTCAGCAGACTGGCACTGTTCAGTGACCCCCACCAGGTCAGTGGCCACTTGCTGCCACCACCTCAGTCCTTGCACAGGTGAGGGGCACCTCACCATAAAGGCCATCATAGTGTGGCTCAACTAGGGCCACCAGGTTGGCCACTTCAAGCTGGCTCCAGGACACCGCCCTCCTCCTAGCCATGGCACCAACTTTACAGCAGGCAATATGGCGCCCAGCTGCGCCGTAACCCCACGTGGAGATGTTGCACGTAGACCACCACAGGCTCCAATCGGCTGTTCGAACAGGCGTCCCCGCCTCCACGCCAGCGCTGTCACCAGATGGCGCAATGAGAGTACACATGGCAGGCGAACAGTGCCAGGATGCAAAGGTCATACACAAGGTCATGGACAATGACGCAAGGCTACGCACAGCACCATCTGACGTATAGGCATCCTGCGTGACCAACCAGCTGTGTACCAGTGCCACAGTGGAGTATTGCGCAGTAGTGCCACAGCGCCATATAGTGCCCATTGCTGTAGCGCCACTGGCACAATGGTGGCCATGGCCTGAATTGCCGATCGCGCTCAGCACGTCAGCAGCATGACAGATGCCTGCGTAAGCTATCTGGGCATGCGCAATGCAGTGTACCACACAGGCACAGATCTGCGCCATTGGCTCAGCCGACTCTTCCGTATTGCGCAAAGCGCAGATTCGCGATATTCAGCCGACACATGCAAATCATCTGATCAGCCATTCAAGGGCGCAGTAGCGCGATTTGCATGTCATTATAGTTGCTCCACTCCTAATTTGCATGTATTGCGCTATAAATGTGCGACATTGGGCTGCGCTTGCAGGATCGGTTACTGCAGGTGAGAGGTGAGTTGCATGCTGTGTGATGTTCAGGGCGATAGTCATGGGAAAATGCTGTAGACTGCACAGTGACAGGTGTCCACTTCCCCATACAGATCGCCATGACCGAGCAGAGCCAAGGTGAGGTGAGGGACGGTGGGCGTGGGAGGAGGCCCAACTTTACAGCAGCAGAGATGGAGGCTCTCTTCCAGGCCTACCTGGATGAGAGCCAGTGCTGAGTGGATGGAGGTCACCCTCAGTCCCATGCGGCTGCATGGGAGGTACTCCGGGCCGTTAACCTGCGGAAGCCACCAGCGCTCCATGCAGGAATGCAAGAAAAGATGGGGACAGACCGCAGGAGGTTGAAGGAGAGGTGGCAGCCTTCAGGGCGGCACGTGCTGGCACTGGCGGGGGCCCGCCAGTGTGTTGGAGCTGACCCCAACTGAGGAGACACTGGTCGCAGTCATGCAGCCGAGCACCATTGAGGGTGTACCAGGCGGAGGATTCCAGACAGGTGGAAGCCCATCACTGCACGGTATGACATGGTGGTGGCGTTTGGGGGGGGCGGTTGTTCACATGCACTCACATGTACTCTCCTTCTGTTACAGATCCTGTTCGTCTTCAGGAGATGGTGGTGGTGGGTCCAGACAGTGATGCTGACCTGCTGGATATGGAGAAGGGTCCATCCACCTCCACCACCAGCCAGCAGGCACTGCAGCAGCATGCGCGCTGGGCCGCAAACTCTGGTGTCAGTGATACTGGTGCGGGGTTGCACAGCCTGTGTCTCAGCAGTCTGGCATGCAAAGCATGCCAGCGCGCTGTGACCATAGCAGTAACCGTACCTGCACCATTGATGATAGAGGCCTGTAATGGGCAGTGATGGTTGTGTGTCCCGTGGCGGACACACGGCAAGGCCAGCACGTCCCCTGGGCCTGTCTGGTTCCAACTTGTGTACCAGCATGCTGGCACGGTCCCAGGCTGTGCCTGTCAGCACCTGTGGGGCAGCACCGGTGGCTGTGCAGATGTCTGGCACTGTTGCCAACACAGCGGTGGAACGAGTGGACCTGGGGGCACAGCGGTTGGAGGGGCAGCAGCAGCAGTCGCCAACCAGGTCTGGGGGTACAGTGTCAAGCAGTGGCACATGTCTGCTGCCCTTTGATCCACCCATTCCTGGTCCTGGCGAACAGTGCCCACCCTCAAGGGGTGTTGTGCATCAGGACCGTCCACACCCTGGGGGTCAGGATGCCATTGGGGCACAGTACCCATTGGATGAGCACACCCGCCTGCTGCAGGAATCAGTACAGCTGCAGAGGCGGGTTGCATCCATGGACACTGTCTGTGTCCGGTGGAGTGGCACAGCAGGGAGTGTGCTCAGGACCGAGCCGAGCTGGTCCGTATGTGGACGGATGTGACCGCCACCATTGACAGGCTGACCCAGGCAGTGGCTCTGTCGTGGATGCATGGGCACACAGTCAGGTGCCCCTGTACCCACACACCCCACACAGTGCACTCTCCACTCCCGTTCCCCGCGCCGTGCGACACCAGGCCTGTCGGCCGAGGTTCTGCTGTGGGCATCCCGGCACCCCGGGTGCAGGTTTGTTCGATGCTGCAGACCCTGTGGGCAAGGTCGCGTTCCACGAGTGGGACCCTGGTGGTGCAACAGTGCCACCCCATGTGGCCCCTGCTCAGCCTGCCCATGCTGTTGGGTCACGGTGGGGCTGCCCATGCATCCGCAGTGGCCGTGGGACAGTGCTACATGACTGAGCTGTCTCCCAGTGTGGGTCCTGTCTGGTGCTGCCATGTGTGCAATGTGTGTCATGGTGGGCAGTGCACTGCTGGGTGCTCTGCTCACCACGCCGACACACGGACCACCTGCACACCCTCCCAACTGCTGTCCACAGTTGCATGTGCATGATGATGCCTGCATTGCACTGTACACCAAAGTGCAAGGGTGCCCAGCATCTGACACATGTACTTGGACCATGCGGGTGGTGGGGGTGGTCAGTGATGCTATGTGTTAGCAATGTCGTTTCTGCAGTGCTGTGCATCTGCCCATGTACGCTCTGTGCCTGGTGTGTGTGTGTCCATATGAGTGCTCACCCCTCCCTGATGGTGTGTCTGTATGCCTGGACCATTCCAATCCCCTGACCATCATGCACCCCTGGTGTGTTCCCCTGTGTGCCTGTGGTTTGCGCATGGACAGTGTTGGTTGCACATGCCCCCTTGACTTACCTGTGTTGTGCGTAGTGCTCCTCTGTGATGGTGTCCCGGTGCAGCTGGGCCTGCCGGATCAGTCGGGGGTCCCTCTGTCCTAGGGGGGGCTGCTCATCACCATCATCACCGGCACCACTGGCGTCCCCATCGTTGTCCCCCTCTTCGACCTGTATGGCTATCCCATGGTCTTTGGCCATGTTGTGCAGGATGCAACAGGCCAGGAATATCCCACAGGCCTTTTGGGGGCTGTACTGTAGGGCACCGCTGGAGGTGTCTAGGCATCGGAAGCGTGCCTTGAGCATCCCAAACACCCGCTCTATGATGTTGCGTGTTGCGGCATGTGCCTCATTATAGCATAGCTGCGCTGGGGTCATGGGGCACTGGTACAGTGTGAGCAGCCAGGGATAGAGTGGGTATCCGCAGTCACCTGTGTGGAGATAGTGGAGATCAGTGTCATGCTCAGGTCCATATTGGCCATCTCCCTGTGTGCCACTACCATGGCACCTGTGGCATTCCCACCCTTGCCCAGAGTTTGCATTCCATACATGTGTACTCACCCACTAGATGTCCTGTGGGGATGTCCCCACTCTCGAATCAATGGCACAGTGCAGACTGATACCATATGAAGGCATCATGTGCTCCACCAGGGTGTGTGGCACAGACATTGATTATGCGCCCAGTGGCATCACACACCACCTGGCAGTTGACACTAGGGAATCCCTTTCTGTTCCGATATGCATGGCCATCGGGGCCAGGTGGCGTGCGGATGGCCACATGGGTGCAGTCTATGGCCCCTAGCACGCCAGGCATACGTGCTACCCTGTGGAACTCCTGCATGTTGCTGTGCACGCTGTGCCACGGTGCTGGGGAAATGGATGTACTCCACAGCATGTGGCAGCAGTGCGCTGAGGAATGGGTGAGGATGCATGGCGTGGCCAACTGTGTGATGCCTGTGGTGTCCCCTGTCAGCCTCTGGAAGGTGCCGTGGTGAGCAGGCACATGCAGGCTGTCACCTTGGTCTCCACTGACAGAGCGTGACTCCGTGAGGGTGCCTGCATCACATCACTGCACAGCTCACAGAGCCATCTCAGTATTGCCCTGTTCAGGTGGTACCGCCCACGATCTCTACATCATGTACAGCTCAAAGCTGATGCGACGCAGTGTACCGCCTGTCGGGGCATACCGCTGACAGGCCTTCCACGCACCTCCCCTGCAGCATGCATTCTCACCCCTCATTACAGATTCCTATGGAAACTGGCACTGTCCATCTCCTGGCTCTGACCCCCCGGCTGGTGTTGCTGTGTTACCCCACTGTCCTGACTGCTACTTCCACTGCACCGGGCACCCCGCTGGCCTCTACAGACTATGGGCCACACTTTCTTGCCTGCCCTTTGCTGTGTCTGTCTGTCTCTCTCTCTCTCTCCACTTGGCAGCCTGGTGGCGTTCTTGTGCCTCTTCCTTGAGCCTTTTTATTTTAGCTCATTTCGCTTGTGCAATTTCTGGCTGTGCACGTCTTGCGCATCACACAAGTCTTTGAATATCGCATTGCGGTCTTTATGCATGGATCCACCCCCTTCGGTTGCGCATGCCTTCATTTTCATTGCGCTGTTGCTCAGCATGTTTTCGGGGGCGCAACTGCCTCCTTCTGAATATCGCTAAATGGCGAGTTTTGGACTTAGCATGCGCAACCCTGTTGCGCATGGCGCAACCCTTTTGAATATCTGGGCCATAGTAAATAAATTGAATAATTACTTTCTAACAACTTTTCAGCCAAAATAAATAATCAAAGATAATCATTTAGATGGGAACAGATTCCCAAAAGATAAAAATATAATATTCACAAAACAGGACATCTTGGGGAAGCTAAAGAAAATTAAACCTTATAAATCTATGGGACCTGATGGATTGAGTCCAAGATTACTGAAGGAATTGTCAGACAAATTATGTGGGCCAAATACAGAATTGTTTAATGCATCAATCAAAGAAGGAAAAACTCTTGATGAATGGAAGGAAGCTAATGTGGCACCAATATATAAGAAGGGAGATAGAAAACAAGTCAGTAGCTATAGACCTATAAGTCTGACTTCAGTCTTGGAGAAAATTATGGAGGGGATAATACATGATCTAATCATAGAACATGTAAAAATAAAAGGACTACATGACATAACACGGCATGGATTTGTAAGAGGGAGATCGTGTCTTACAAATCAATTCTGTTTCTTTGAACCAGTCAGTGCTACACTTGATCAAGGCCTCCCGGTGGATATTATATTTTTAAACTATACAAAGGCATTTGATTCTGTTTCACATACAGTCTTACTGGAGTAGTTAAATAATATTCATTTGCACCATAGTATCATGAGTTGGATACATAGTTGGCTACAGAATAAAAGACAAAGAGTCAGGATGAGAGGTTATTATTCTGAGTGGGGAGATGATATGAGTGGGGTCCCACAGGGATCGCTATTGGGGCTGACCTTGTTTAATATACTTATTGCTAATATGCAAACTTCTGAGAGAGCTTGGATAAGGAAATATGCTGATGATAGTAAAACTGGAGCTGTGATAAATAATAGGGCAGCTGCAGAAATGCTGCAGGAGGAACTGACAAATATAGAGAATTGGGCAATGGAAAATAAATTAGCCTTTAATGTAGAGAAGTGTAAAGTAATGCATTTGGGACATCAAAACCAACTGTTTACATATAAATTGGGGGGTAGTGTATTGCAGGTGACTGATAGTGTGAAAGACTTGGGAGTGATGATATCAAATACACTCACTTTTGATGTACATGCTAGGGCAATTGTTAAAAAAAATGTAATAGACTCATGGCATGTATATTTAGATGTATAAAGAGTAGAAATGAAGCAGTTTTACTCCCCCTGTATTCATCATTGGTGAGAACACAGCTGGAGTATTGCTCTCATTTTTGTGCCCCACAAAGTAAGAGTGGCGTACAATGAATGGAAAGAGTACAGAGAAGGGTAACAAAGAGAATAATAAATATGAAAAATAAGGATTATGATGATAGATTAATGCAGCTGAACTTATACTCTTTACAGTATAGAAGGTTACGAGCAGATTTGCGTTTGGTATGTAGTGCAACAAGGAATGAAGAACTGTTTGAAACGATTGCATTGGCTAAACATAATAATATTAAGAATACAAGACCGCACTTGTTAACATTAGTAGGGTCTGTTAGTAAAACTAATAAGAGACAGAAATGGTTTAGTCAGAGGGTTATTACTAGTTGGAATGCCTTACCAGAAAATATAGTTAGAAGTAAAACAATGCACATGTTTAAAACATCATTACATAGGTACATGAGTATAAAGAAGTATCAGGGGATCCACTGATAAGTGGCAGGCTGTATATGGGCATTGGCCTCCTGTGCCAATATAAATCTATGAATCTATGAATCTATACATATTGAGCTCTGTTAATCTGTCCTCATATGTTTTCTGATGCAGACCCTGCACCATTTAAGTTGCCCTTCTCTGGATTGCCTCTATTTTGTTAATGTCCTTGTGCAGGTGAGGCCTCCAGTACTGCATGCAGTACTCCACATGGGGCCTAATCAGTTTCTTGTAAAGAGGGATTATTACCTCATAGAAACATTGAAACATAGAAACATAGACTTTGATGGCAGATAAGGACCGCTTGGCCCACCTAGTCTGCCCATTTCCCTACCTACAGATTAGCTGCAGATTTAACCAACAGCCTATTTCTTTATACCCCCCACAAAAATTGCTTTATGTCTGTCCCATGCATTTTTGAATTCTTCCACAGATTTAGACCCCACATACTCCTCAGGAGGGCTGTTTCATGCTTCCACCACTCTCTCTGTGAAAAAATACTTCCTCACATTGCCCCTAAGCCATCCTCCCTCTATCTTCAAATTGTGTCCCCTTATTCTTGCACATCTTTTTTTCTGAAAGATGCTATCCTCTTGGACTTTGATTCCACTGAGGTACTTAAAAGTTTCTAGCATGCCACCCCTCTTCCTCCTTTCCTCAAGGGTGTACATATTAAGCTCCTTTAGTCTCTCCTCGTATGGCTTCTCTTGCAGACCCTGCACCATTTTAGTTGCCCTCCTCTGAACTGCCTCCATCCTGCCTAAGTCCTTGCAGAAATGGGGTCTACAGAACTGGATGCAGTACTCCAGATGGGGTCTCACCAACTGTCTGTACAGAGGGATAACAACTTCCTGTTTACTGCTGGTGATGCCTCTCCTTATACATCCTAGTATCCCCCCAGCACTCCCTACTGCCTTCTCACATTGCTTGTTAACCTTAAGGTCATCTGATATGATTACCCCCAGGTCCCTTTCCATTTTTATTTTCGTTACTACCTCCCCCCCACCATTGTGTAATCTTCCCCTGGGTTTTTGTTTCCCAGGTGCATTATTTTGAACTTCTTTGCATTGAATCCTAGCTGCCATACTTCTGACCATTCCTCCAACCTTGCCAAGTCCCTTATCATCCTTTCCATGCCTCTTTGTGTATCAACCCTGTTGCAGATCATTGTGTCATCTGCAAAGAGGCATACTTTTCCTTCCAGTCCCTCTGCAATGTTACTTGTAAAGACATTAAAAAGGACTGAACCCAGTAGTGAACCCTACGGTACCCCACTAGTAACCCCTCTTTCTTCAGCGTGGACTCCATTTACAATTACCTTCTGTGTCCTGTTGTCCAGCCAATGTTTTACCCAGGCTACCACCCTGGGACCCACTCCCAGGCTGGTTAATTTGACTGTTAACCTTTTGTGTGGGACTGTGTCAAATGCCTTGATAAAGTCTAGGTAGGCCATGTCCACAGCCCCTCCCTGGTCCACTACTTTGGTCACCCAGTCAAAGAAATCAATTAGATTCATCTGACATGACGTTCCTGCTGTGAACCCATGCTGCCTTGGGTCCAGTGCCCCACTGGCCTCTAGGAACTCAACAATTCTTTCCTTCACAAGTGATTCCATCACTTTTCCTACCACAGAGGTCAAACTGACAGGTCTGTAGTTTCTTGCCTCTGTCTTGCTCCCATTTTTGTGAAGAGGAATCACATCCACCTTCCTCCAGTCTTCAGGTACCACACCATCCTCCCATGATTTGTTAAAAAGGGTAGTCAGTGGTGTCACTAGTTCTCTCCTTATTTCTTTTTAGAATTCTGGGGTTAACTCCATCAGGCCCAATTGCTTTGTCTACCTTCAGTTTTAGGAGTTCTTTCAGAACCCTTTCTTCTGTGAAAGGACTGGGATTTACCCCACTATTAAGAGTGCTTCTGTTAATTGGATTAGGCACCCCCCCCTCCTCCTCCTCCTCCTCCTCTTTAGTGAATACTGAGCAGAAGTATTTGTTCAGTATCCCTGCTTTTTCACTGCCCCCTCTGCCCACCCACTGTCCATTCTATTCAGCCTCACTATCCCTCCCTTTGTCTTTCTATGCTCTCTGACACACCTATAAAAGGTTTTATCCCCTTTCTTAATTGAGTTGGCTATCTTTTCCTCAGTTTGGGCCTTTGTTATTCTGATTACCCTCCCTGCTTAGTTCTGCCTTAACTGGTACAGTTCTCTGTCCTGCTCCTTCTGTGTTTCCTTACACTTCCTAAATGCTATCTTTTTCTCCCTAACCTTCACCGCCACCTTTTTTGAGAACCATAGGGGCTTTTTCTTTTGATTTGATTTGTTTATTTACTTCACACAAAGGCTTGTTGCCTCTGTGATGGCCGTTTTGATGTTTCCCCATTGTTGCTCCATCCCTCCTAGCCTGTTTGCTAGTGCTTTTCTAAGGCACTCTCCCATCTTGCCAAAGTCAACCCTCCTGAAGTCCAGAACCCTCACTCTTGTATGGCTTGACTCTGTGGCTGAGTTTATCATGAACCACACTGTTTGGTGGTCGCTTGTTCCCAGATGGCTACCCACTTCTAGATCTGAGATCTTCTCACTGTTCCCATTTGAGAGTACAAGGTCTAAGATTGCTCCCTCATGAGTGGGTTCCAAAACTAGCTGTCTGAGGCACGCCACCTGAAGGGCATCAAGAATGGCCCTGCTTTTGGATGTGGCTGCAGCAAAGGTGCTCCAGTTAACATCTGGCATATTAAGGTCCCCTATCAACAGTATCTCCCCTTTCTCTGCCATCCTAAGGATGCCTTCTATCATGTCCTTGATCATTCTCTCCCCCTGACATGGGGGTCTGTATACAACCCTTGTGCAGACTGTGGTGCCATTTCCAGTCTGTAAGGTGACCCACAGTGTCTCTTCTCCTCCCTGTTTACTCTTTTGTTCAGTTGCTTTTAATGCCTTCCCTCACATAGAGAGCTACTTGCTCCCTCTTCTCCCCTCCCTGTCTCTCCTGCAGGTTGTGTACCCTAGTATGTTAACATCCCAGTCATGGTTCTCTGTGTACCATGTTTCTGTGACTGCTACAATATCCAGGCATCCCACTTCCATCAAGGCCACCAGTTCAGGGAACTTGTTGCCCAGACTATGGGCGTTAGTACTCATTACCTTCCATTTCTTGATGAACTTACCCCTTTTTGCCCCATCCCTTTCCTCATTGCGTTTGTCATTTTCTCCATTTACCCCTGCCCTTCTCCCTATCAACATCTCTATCTTGGTGTTTACCTCACTCAGTACCCTGAATTTTTGGGGGGGCTAGGATTTCCCTGCTCCTCTCCAGTGCCTCCCCCCTTGGCTAGTTTAAATGCTTGCCAATGAAGCATTTACACCTGTCATCTAGGATCCTGGTTCCCCTCCTGGACAGATGCAAACCATCACACCAGTATAGGCCTGCATCTCTCGAGGTGGACCCCCAGTCCCCAATGAAGCCAAATCCCTGATCTCTGCACCAGTTTCTCAACCACTGATTGAATCTCATGGTGTGGAGCACCCTAGCCTCACCCGTGCCATTGACAGGCAGCACCTCCCAGAAGGTTACAATGCATGCTACTTATCTAAGGCCCCTCCCCAATTCCACAAATGCTTCCTGCACTGCTTTGATCCCTTTCTTAGCCAGGTTATTTGTCCCTAGGTGGACAATGGCATCCATCTCCCTCCCCTGCGCAGCTGCTCTGGGGATCCTGAGGATTCACTCCCTGTCCCTCCAAGCCATGGTGCCAGGCAAGCACCTTACCTCCCTCTCCCATTCCTCCCCCAGTTCTACCTTCTTAAAAATGGAGTCCCCCACCAGGAGTTGTTTCCTTCCCCTGTGGGGTCCAATGCCACCCTCCTGTGGGTGTCCTTTTTGGAGGTTCCCAGCATCCTCCTTGGGTCACCACTGTGGGTGCCTCCATAGAGGAACCACACTTTGCTGGAATGGCATATGAATTGAGGCAAGGTACAACTGAAGGGATGCACCTCTGTTCCACCACCCTCACCCTCCCTGTGCCCACTATGGTCCAACCACTTCTCTTTCTTGGCAACCTCTGAGGCAACAGAAGTGGCCCTGGTGGTCCCTGGGTGGGACAGCAGGTCCCACAAAACCTGGCCAACTCAGCCTGGAGATGAGCAACCTCCTCCCTCAGCTCAGAGAGTTGCCTGAAGATGGAACAACACTGCATCCTCCAGAACATCTCCCAGAAGACTGCTGCTCCACAGCCACTGCACTGCACCACTCCCGTCATGTCATATTTCTGCTCCTCTAACTGTTGTTTGGAATACTTACTCTTTCCTCTGTTTGTTTATTTTTTCCTCCCTACTTACTTTCTGCCTCTGTGCCCTTTAAGCTCCTGATCTTCCTGTTCTGAGACAAGAAGTTCCTATATTTCTCAGTAGTCTCCTTACTTGCTCAGAGTCAGACCTCCAGCAGGTAGGGGGGATGAGGAGCTGCTCTTGTCCTTCTAGGATGGTGAGTCTTTGGTGGCTCTATGACCACTCACTTCCTGCTCCCAAACAGGAAGTTCCTGTTGGCAGTCAAATCCTGTGCCTATAAAAGTAGAACTGGTTTAGTGTGGGGGGTGGAGGGGAGGGAAGGAGGGCAATATAGTCCCAGTAGACAAGTTTAGTTACACCTGCAGCTCCTTTCTCCTGGTGTTCTCTGCCTGTTTTCTGGCAGAAGCTATCTAGGGCAGTATTTAAATCTGGCTTTAACCTGGCTTCCTTCTATCTAAGCCACTCCCCCTACTTTGCAAATCTTTCTACACTTAGTTAATGCCACAGATAACAATTCCCTTCAGCGCCTGAGACAAGCACCTGGATAACTGCTCAGATAACAATTCACTTCAACTAACTCTGACAAACACACTCACTTTTTTACCCTAAATTGAAGGTCCCAGTAGTGAGTTCTAGTTCTTAGTTCCAGTAGAGAAGTTTAGTTATACCAGCAGCTCCTTCCTCCTGGTGTTCTCTGTCTGCTCTCTGGCAGAAGCTATCCTCCCTCTTACAACTTGTGATGCCATTACTAATACATGTCCACATCACTCTAGCCTTTCCTAATGCCTTAGTGGTCTGCCTGGATGATTTCAGGTCATCTGTGATGATGACGCCCAAGTCTTTTTCTTCCCTTGTGACTGCCAGCAACACTCCTCCAAACATATAGGTAGCTTCAGGGTTTCTCATCCCTATGTGCATGATCTTGCACTTCATTGTGTTAAACCTCAGTTGCCACTCTTCAGACCACTTTGCTAGTTTTTCCAGATCTCTTCTCATTCTGCCCACCCCATCTAGATAATCTACTCTGTTGCATGTATTGGTGTCATCTGCAAACAGGAAAACCTTACCCTCCAGTCCATCTGCAATGTCACTGATAAAGATATTGATGAGGACTGGCCCCAGGACTGATCCCTGGTGTACCCCACTTGTGACTTGCTTCTCCTCTAACTGTATATTGTTTACCACCACTCTCTGTTTTCTGCCCACCAACCAGTTTTCCACCCAGTTGACCAACTTCTGACCCACCCAAAGCTTATGAATTCTTGACACTCATTACTGCACTTCCATATGCAGACAGATTCTTTCCTTGGTGCAGGGCCCAAAGGGCCCTGTGCATCTGCATCTGTGGCCTGCATGAATGAGGATACAATACCATATTTCAAAAAGAAAGGACATTCTGTGCAGAAAAATTCATTAATGCACCAGTTAAGGTTCCAGTTAATGCCACAAAGGTAGGTAAATATGGGATTAGGTTTCCAAGACTAACTCCCCACCCCATGCCCCAGCAGCAACAGGAAAAAACATTAAGGCTTTGCATTTCTGGACTCTTGGTGAATCAGTGGTGGGGTCTTCCTTGGGGTTGTCAACCCTAATGTCCACCCCTTCCCCTAAGCAAACAAGGTCAGACATTATCTCTTTTCTACACACAGGGCCCTGCATGAAGAAAACTAGAACAGATTGTTGTCAACATGTGGCAAGACATACTTCTCTACCTTTAAAGAGTGTATCACTAAGAGGAACTGGCTTGGAGCTATACCTTGTGCTTTGGGCAGGAGGCTGTGGGCTGGTGGATGGGGAGTATTATGGTTGACAACCCCAAAGGAAGACCCCACCACTAATTTGCCAAGGTGCCAGAGACCCAAAACCCTAATGTTTATTCCTTTTGCTGCTTGGGGTTGGTGGTGCTATATTAGGGTTGGGAACCCTAACACTGCATTTTCCTACTTTTGTGCAATAATTTGAACCCAGCTAGTGCATTAACACAGTTCTTTGCAAGATACATAGATATATATATATATATATATATATATGTATGTGTGTATATATATATTCTTTGCAAAAAAGCTCTGTTAATGCAACAGTTAGGGTTGCTTCCACAGCGACAAAAGTAAGGAAATTCGACATTAGGGTTTTCAATACTAACTCCACACCCCCTCCCCCACACACACACATACAAGCAGGGAACTGTGCAAGGCAACACAACCAATCAGAAACAGACACCATAAGGTAACAGAAAGAACATACAACTCTGTCAACATACCACAAGAGGCATCCATCATCATGGTTCAGCAACTGTATCGCTTCTGCTGCCATCCCAGTGTCCTGGGGGGTACACCTACATGCTGTGCAGCCATGTGGGGAGGTGCTAAGAAGGCTATGTAAAATATTTGGGATGAAAATTCTTTGAGATGTTATAGTTATGACTATATATTGCAATTTTGCTATCCCTGCTCATAACTTAATGTCTGGAAGTGCAGGGGCCAGAGTATCCTGTGTTTACTCAGCTAGATGCATATGTGCAACTGTGAAGTGATGGGAGCACAGGATCTAAAGCAACCTACACTCTTACTGTAACATATACATACTGTTCTTCTTTCTGGATGGAGGGATGGAAGTGCAGGGTCTGAAGTACCCTGTGATTCCACTGCTAGATATGGACACTGCTGTACTATCTGGATGGAGGGATGGGAGTGTAGGGTCTGAAGGAGTATACACTCCAACATGACATATGGAGACTGTTGTAGAATCTAGATGCAGGGATGGTGTTCCCACCATGACATATAGACACTGTTCTATTATTTCAATGTAGGGTGGGAGAGGGACCCTGCTCTCCCATCCCTCCATTGACATAGTTCAACATAATCCATATCACACACTATCCATACGTCACAGTGGAGCACAGGGTCCAAAGGACCCTGCCCTACCAGCCCTACATCAAGATAGTACAACACCATTTATATGTCACACTGTCCATATGTCACAGTGGAAACACGGTCCTTTGTACCCTGCACTATCATAACTCCATTGAGACAGTACAACACAATCCATATCTTACACTATTCATATGTTGCAGTGCTCTCATTTTGACATATAAATAGTGTGACATATGGGATGTATTGTAGTATCTCAATGGAGGGATAGGAGTGCAGGGTCTGAAGGACCTTTTCTCTCACTGTGACATATGGATAGTGTGGCATATAGATTGTGTTGTACTTTCTTGATGGAGGTATGTGAGTGCAGGGTCCAAAGAACCATGAGCTCATTGTGACATATGGACAGTGTGACACATGGATAGTGTTGTATTATGTTGATGGAGGGATGGGAGCTCAGAGTCCATAGGACCCTGCTCTCCTACTGTAACATATGGACAGTGTTGTTCTGTCTCAATGGAGGAATGGTAGAACAGGGTCCAACTGACCATGTGCTCATACCATAACTTCTGGATATTGTTGTAGTATATGGATGGAGATACAGAGTTCATGCAGTGGTCCATCTTCCATGGTTGCACAGCATGTGGGTGTACCCACCTCAAAGACACTGGGATGGCAGCAGAAGTGATACAGTTGTTGAACCATGATGATTGATGCCTCTTGTGGTTTGTTCACAGAGTTGTATGTTCTTTCGGTTACCTTATGGTGTCTGTTTCTGATTGGTTGTGCTGTCTTGTACCGTCCCCTGCTTGTATGTGTGTTGTGTGTGTGTGTGTTGGGGGGATGCAGAGTTAGGGTTGAAAACCCTAACATCACATTTTCTCACTTTTGTCACTGTGGAAGCAACCCAAACTGTTGCATTAACTGAGTTTTTTTGATGAAGCGCAATTCTGCAGCATTTTGCAGCACTCTGCAGAATGCTGCAAAGGACCTACTGAATAAAACAATGTAATTTCAATGGAATTTAGTCCCCTTTGTCATTCAGGAAAATGTGACACTGCCAGAATGAAGTGAATGCCACAGTTTCCCATATGACAAAGGGGACCAATTGCCATTGAAATTACATTGCATTAAATAGTAGGTCTGCTGCAGCATACTGCAGAGTGCGTTAAAAGTGCGTTTCAAACTGGGGGACACCACTGCATATATATTTTTTGCAAAAAACATCATTAATGTATCAGTTAGGGTGAATACCACAGTGACAAAAGCAGGGAAATCTTTTACAGATAGTATAATTGCATCATCATTTTACTGTGGGAGCACAGGGTCCTTCGGGGATGGGGGTGGGGTGGAAGAGGTGGGAACCCTAGGAGGTCAGATGTTAGGGTTGGAAACCCTAACACCTCATTTTCCTGCTTTTGTTACTGTGGAATTCACCCTAACTGATGCATTAACAAGGTTTTTTGCAAAGAATTTCCCTTCTTTTTCAGATAGTATAATTGCATCTTTATTTTATTGTGGGAGCTCAGGGTCATTCGGACCCTGCACTCCCATCCCTCCATCCAGAAGTACAACATAGAACAGTAGTATCCATATGTCATGGTGAGAGCACAGGGTCCTAACCCTCCATCAAGATAGTACAACACTATCCATATGTCCTGGTGGGAGCGCAGGGTCCTTTGGACCCTGCACTTACATCACTTCATCAAGATAGTACAAAGTGGTATTCACCCTAACTGATGCATTAACAATACATTTTTTACAAAGAATTTCCCTTCTTTTTCAGATAGTATAATTTCATCTTAGCTTTATTGTGGGAGCACAGGGTCTCCCATCCCTCCATCTAGATAGTACAACAGGACCCTGTGCTCCCATCCGTACATTCAAATAGTAGAACAGTATCTATACATCACAGTGGGAGTACAGGGTCCTTTGGACCCTGAGCTCCCATCTATCCATCATGATAGTAAAATTTTACACCTTCTTTCTGTCATATAAACATCATTTGTTATTAAGAAATATCAGTAACAGTCACATCAATAAAAACAAATTGGAAGAAATGAGCTAAAAAACAGGAATTTTGCCAGGGTTTAAATTAGGAAACAAAAAGTGTAACTCATTAGATTCAAACCCAAGATGTTTCAAAATGCAGCTCTGTGCACTACACACCACACCACTGAAGTACTGTTATTTATTTCTGCATTTCTATGTATTAGTACTGTATCTATCACTGTGGAAGCAGAAAAATGCTCAAAATAAACAGAATGTTTTAGAAAGCAGACAGGACAATTTTCATAAGCAACACCACATCTTTGGAAAACGTGAAAATCTAAGAAAATGGTGGAAAAAGCACCTTGTTTTGCAAAAACAACACAAAAATGTTTGAACACGCTCTCAGTTATGAAAGTGGAAAACTTCCATTTCCATAGACAGTACATGCGAAAATTGGAGAAAATGGTCGAAAAGCACCTTTTTTTTTCCCAAGAACAATACGAAAATGTTCGAAAACGCTCCCTTGCTTAAGAAAATTGGATGCTTCCATTTCCACAAATAGTACTTCATAACGTGAAAATTGGAGAAAATGGTTGAAAAAGCACCTTTTTTTCAAAAACAACATAAAAATGTTCGAAAACGCTCCCTCATTTCCAAAAATGGGATGCTTCCATTTCTACAAACAGCACTTCATTTTCAGAAAAGAATGCCCCATTTTCACAAAAAATGACTCATTTTCTAACAGAAATGCCCCATTTTTGAACAAAATGTGCTATTTTCACAAAAAATGCCCAATTTTCAAACAAAAATACCCCATTTTCACAAAAATTACCAATTTTCAAACAAAAATGACCAATTTTTGAACAAAAATGCAAAATTTTCGAAAAAAAAACAAACATTTTTGAATAAGGTCCATTTTCATGCTGAACAAGTAACTTTTCCTGTAAGAAACAATTGGAAATTAAAAGTTTTACAGTATAACTTTTGAAAGGATCAATATTTTTTCACCAAACCTTCACAAGGTACATCTGTGACCCAAATCCTCCTATCTTGAAAATTTCAGCCCACAACATGAAGCCATTTCTTCATTTCTCCAGGATGACACAAAAATGTCAAAATATCCTGATTTTTCTGTTTTGTCATCACTTTATATCTCAGAAACAACTCAACAGATTCCCACCAAACATGGCAGATCAAAATACCTACACCAGGAGATTATGCATGCCAAATTTCATGCAAATCCATTGAATGGCTCCAAAGGTATTAACTCTCAAAGTCTGAACTTTAATATAGAAGTGCACTTTCACCCTAACTATACTGGTGTGACTTTGCCAGTATAATAAATATAAATATAAATATAAATACACACATATATATATATATATATATACATATATATATATATATATATATATATATATACATATATATATATATATATATATATATATATATATATATATCTCTCATGTATAGTGGACCATTGTTGTGCATGTAAATCAGAGGTTCTCAAATTGTTGTTCTGCTACAGTTCGAAAGGTCATGGAATGTGATAATACCCTACTGCAGCAGAACAACATTTGAAACCTCTAGAGGTTCCAGATGCTCACTACACAGATGGCACATCACCTGTAGCGGCAGAAATGGATGGATCCACGATCCCGCGGCGACAGTCACTACGGAGCCTTACAAGATGCAGGATCAACCAGATATCTAGACTCGGAAACAAATTAAAATAAAATAAATGACCTCCTACTCCAAAGCCCAATTGCTTCGCGAGCATTATGGCCACCATTTTTTTATACCCTCCCAATGTACCTACCAGCCAGTAGGAAGCAGCGCCAGACATGTAGCCATGCCTCCTCCTTAGCAACCACTCAGCAACCCTGGAAACCACTGTTTAACACTGAATAGTGCATCGCACACACAAAGTAAAAGGCTGATAAAAAAAGAACTGTAAGTGATTTTAGTGTCACTATACACTATATAAAATAGTGGACGAGCATCCTCATACACAACCAGCCTTTTGTGCCACCTCAGGGTTCTGATACCATCGGACCTCTCGAGCTTCGCTCTCCGAGGTCTGATGTTATCAGAACCCCTCTGTGGCACAACAGGCTGGTTGTGCACAGAGGCCCATCCACTATTCTCTATATATTTATTCATGGCAAAAAACTCTGTTTAATGCATCAGTTAGGGTTGTTCCACAGTAACAAAAGCAAGGAAATTTGATGCTAAGGTTGAAAACTCCCCCTTCCATCCCACCACCCCGCCCCCGCCAACCGGCATCGGGGTGTGCATTGAGGTCATCGGTCCTAACTCTCACCCATTCTCCTATACTTCACCACCTCAGCTTCTTCACACATGGGATGGGGTGAGAGTTAGGACCGATGACCCCAATGCACATCCCAATGCCGGTTGGAGAGGGCGGGGTGTGGGGATGGAAGGGGGGTTTTCAACCCTAACATTGAATTTCCTTGCTTTTGTCACTGTAGAACAACCCTAACTGATGCATTAAATGGATTTTTTTGCCAGAAAAAAAATATATATATATATATTTATATCCAGCACTGACTTGTATCCCATCAACTCTTTATAAATGCCAGGAAGACAATCTCCATGATCTTTGGCACTAGGCAGTGACTTGCTAGGCTCCCCACCTTGTCCACCTTCCACACCCTAGATGGGAGTATGTTCGAGGACACCTCCTTATTTAGATACCATGGGGTTTAGTGTGACCAAATCTACCTTCCCCCTTCCCCCAGGTTGCACTGGGAGAAGAGAAACTTGTGGTTCAGTGTGCCTTCCTGGTGAAACATTTCAATAAATAGCATTTATATATACTATACTAGGAATTAATAAAACAGCAGAAGGTTCAAGCCCATATAAGCTGTTCCCACTATATAGTGAAGGCATTGAGATGCAAACTAAATAATATCTATCCAGATTTACCTTAAATGTGTTGAAATTGTCCATCTCCACCACATCCTGTGGCAACTTATTCCACTCCCTTATAGTTCTGATCTTAAAACTATTCGTTTGTAGTTCTGTCCTATACTTATCCTCAACATGTTGGAGTCCATGTCCCCTTGGATTATACATCTGTGGCCTATATTCCAATTTTAATTCCTCTCTAAGTTCTTCATTATGCATTATCTTACAAAACAGCAACAAATCTCCTCTCCTTCTTCTAAGTTCCGTTGGCCATAAATTAAGATTCAACAATCTTTCTTCATAAGATGTATTTTTTAACTCTGGAATTAATTTAGTAAGGGCTTGTTGTGGCCTTTCTACCAGAATCTTATCTTTCTTCAGAAATGGGCTCCAACTTGCTGAACAATAGTCCGTAATTGGTCTTGTAGAAACATAAAAACATAGACTTTGATGGCAGATAAGGACCGCTTGGCCCACCTAGTCTGCCCATTTCCCTACCTACAGGATAAGCTGCAGATCCTATTTAACCAATAGCTTATTTCTTCCTACCCCCCACAAAAATTGCCTTACGTCTGTCCCATGCATTCTTGAATTCTCCCACAGTTTTAGATCCCACAACCTCCTCAGGAAGGCTGTTCCATGCATCCACTACCCTATCTGTGAAAAAATACTTCCTCACATTGCCCCGAGCAGTCCCCTCTATCTTCAAATTGTGTCCCTTGTTCTTGCACATCTCTTTTTCCAAAAGATGCTACCTTCTTGGACTTTGTTGATTCCACTGACGTGCTTAAACATTTCTATCATGTCCCCCTCTCCCTCCTTTCCTCGAGGGTATACATATTAAACTCCTTTAGTCTCCCCTCGTATGGCTTCTCTTGCAGACCCTGCACCATTTTAGTTGCCCTCCTCTGAACTGCCTCCATCCTGTCTATGTCCTTGCAGAGATGGGGTCTCCAGAACTGGGCACAGTACTCAGATGGGGTCTCACCAACTGTATGTACAGGGGATAACAACTTCCTGTTTTCTGCTGGTGATACCTCTCCCTATACATCCCAGTATCCCCCCAGCCCTCCCTACGCCTTCTCGCATTGCTTGCCAACCTTAAGGTCATCTGATATGATTACCCCAGGTCCCTTTCCATTTTTGTTGTTGTTACTACCTCACACCCATTGTGCAATCTTCCCCTGGGTTTTTGTTTCCCAGGAGCATTATTTTGCACTTCTTTGCTTTGTATCCAATCTGCCATACTTCTGACCATTCCTCCAACCTTGCCAAGTCCCTTCTTGTCCTTTCCACACCTCCTTGTGTATCAACCCTGTTGCAGATCTTTGTGTCATCTGCAAAGAGGCATACTTTCCTTCCAGTTCCTCTGCAATGTCACTTATGAAGACATTAAAAAGGACTGGTCCCAGTACTGAACCCTGTGGTACCCTGCAGTACTTATATATGTTTTATACATAGGCAATAATATCCTTTTGTCATGAGAAAAGAAACTCCTTTGAATGTAGTGTACCAAGTTCATTGCTTTCTTTGTAACAACCTCACAATGCATCTCACTTTTTAGGTCATTGGAAACACAAACCCTTAAGTCTCTTTCTCCATTTGACTCTATTACTCTTGTTCCCTGCAAATAGTAATCCTGACAGATATTATTTCTTCCCATATGTAATATTCTGCATTTTTCCATACTCAGCATCATTCCATTCCTAACAGCCCAATTTCCAAATGTTAACAAATCTTGCTGAAAAACAAGCCTCTCCTCAAAAGTGTCCACTACTCCTCCAATCTTCACATCATCCGCAAATTTACTAATTTTATTTGAGTTACTAATATTCAGATCCCTTATGAAAATACTAAACAATATGGGGCCCAGGATGGACCCCTGTAGTACCCCACTAGTCACCCTCTGCTCCCCAAATGACCATTTAGCCTTACCACCTGTATTCGATCTGACAGCCACCTCTCTATCCATTTCACTAGTATGTTATTTATACCTAATTCAATCAACTTAGTGGTTATCTTTCTATGGGGAACCCTGTCAAAAGCCCTAGTGAAATTCAATAATGCCACATCCACTGCTCTACCATTGTCCAGTTTTTCTATCACGTAATTGTAGAAAGTAATCAAATTAGTACTACTTGAACTATCTTTTACAAATCCATGCTGCATTTTGTCATACAATTTATGTTATTCTAAATAATTACTTATTTCATCCACTATTATTTCTTCTATTATTTTTCCCACAACCAACATCAAATTTACTGGTCTATAATTTGCCACATTTATCCTAGATCCTTTTTTGAAAATGGGCACCACAATTGCAACTCTCCAATCTCTCGACACATACCCTTCAGAAAAAGATTTTCTGCCTATATCAGCTATTATCGGAGCAATTTCCTTTGCCACCTCCTGTAAAAATCTAGGATGTAGTCCATCATACCCTGCCAATTTGTCTACCTTAAGCTTTTTTAGTCTGAGCAAAACTTTTTCAGTTGTAATTAGCTCAACTTTGTCAATTATCACTTGTGGTACTTCATTTTCCTGACCTAACTGTTCTTCATTAAATATAGTACAGAAAAAGCTATTAAATCTCCTGGCCATGTCTATAGGATCTGAAATACTGTAAGCTCCTCTCTTATCTTGATTGGTCCTATTTGTCTATTACTATTTCTTTTATTATTGACATAGACAAAAAATCCTTTTGAATTTGGTTTGGAATTAGCTAAATTAAGCTCTATTTGAATCTTCACTTTTTTAATTTCCTTTTTTAATTGATATAGAATGTTCCTATACTTCCCTCTATTTTCCTTTGTTTGTTGCTTCTTCATTTTCTTAAACTGCTTCTTTTTCTTTCTAATCAAGCCTACTATAGTCCTGTTTAGCCAATTTGTTTTTCCCTCTGTTATTGTAAACTTTTTTGAAACATATCTTTCCACCAAACTATTGTTGATTTGTCTAAACATATTTCAAGATTCTTCAACTGATAGTCCTTCTGTTAAATTTTCCCAGTCAATACTCTTTAGTTCCTGCCTAATTTTTGCATAATTTGCCTTATTATACAAGACATGAACTGTATTTCCCCTCATTTTCTTTTTTTGTCTATCTAACTTGAATGCAATTATATCATGGTCACTTGATCCTGGGGGAGGGAATTATTTCAATGTTATTAATATCTTCACTTATATTTGTTAGAAAGACATCCATATATTACTCCCTCTGGTTGCCATTCAGACACACTGTTTCATACCTCCTGCTGTTAACTCACTGGCCCAGATATTCAAACTGCGCCAGGCTGTGGCTCAAGCTTTGGCGCAGCTCAACTTGGCTGCACCGGGGTGTGAACTGGGTGATATTCAATGGCTTTGAATATCGCACCCTGGCCACCCCCAGTGTGCATGGCACAGTGGTACTGCACCAGCACAAGTGGCCAGAGTGGAGCATGGAGATCATCTAGCGCAAGTTCCATTGCACCATGCACAGCAACCACGATATTCAAAACTTGACATGCAAATGGGGCCATAATGTATGCAAAGGCACACGGGGGCCATTTGCATCATCATTCTCTTGATACATGCGGGTGCGCCGATCCTGATGACTTGCACTGGGGCCCTGCCGAGTCAGCAGCGTCGGGGACCGGCGCACCCTGTAGCCCGATTGCGGGCATTTGTATAAAAAATAAATATGTCCTATATCCCTGGTGGTCCAGTGAACCGCTATCTGCCCGATCGTGGGCATCTGTAAAAATATTAAAACCCCAAACTCCCTGGTTGTCCAGTGGACCTGCCTGCCCGATCATGGGCTAAGTAATCAAATTAAAACCCCAATAGCCCTGGTGGTCCAGTGGACCTGCCTGCCTGATCACAGGCTATGTAATCAAATTATAACCCCAAAATCCCTGGTGGTCCAGTGGACCTGCCCACCTGATCGCGGGCTACGTAATCAAATCATAACCCCAAAATCCCTGGTGGTCCAGTGGATCTTCCCACCCGATCACGGGCTAAGTAATCAAATCATAGCCCCAATAGCCCTGGTGGTCAGTGGACCCCCACCCTGCCCACTGAATCCCATTGCCCCGCTCCCCGGTCCAGTGGCGGGTGGCAGCAACATCCAGCCTGCCACCCTGCCGCCCGCCCGACCCCAACACCTTGACGGTAGGGCTGTACGCCCATTGGTCACAAGCGTGAGCCAATGGGTGTGCAACCCATACTGTACTACACATTCCAGATATGTAGAATGGGATCCCTTCACATATCACAGAATATGCTATGAATAGACACACCCATTGGCTCACGCTGCCAGACCATGTGCAACAGTCGATCGGCGGGCAGCAAGGCAAGAAGCGGTCGCCACCGCCACCCAGTGAACCAGTGGCGGTAAGAAGCCTGAACCACCAGGGCTATGGGGTAATGATGAATTACGATAGGGCGGAGTCCATTGACCACCAGAGATTGAGGTATAGTTGATACACCGCGATGAGCAGACAGGTCACTAACCACCAAACATCAATTACAATTATGTAGTCCGCGATCCAGGCAGGCAAAATCCACTGGACCAGCAGGGATATTGGATGAATTTTTATTTTTTATGCAGACGGTGATCAGGCAAGGCAGATAGCGATCCACTTGACCACCAGGGATATCGGAATTCTACTTTTAATTTTACAGATGCCCGCAATTGGGCAGCCAGTGGTCCACTGGACCAACAGGGATATTGGACGGAATAATTTTATTATATTACAAATGCCCACGATCGGGCATGGGGGGGCCCCACCAGGTGCAGCCGGAACTCGGGTGGCCACCCACAGGTGGCAGCTGCCGTGTTACGCCCTACAATGTGGCAGCTCACCTGTGGGTGGCCATCAGTTGTTCCTTTTTTTTTGGATCAACTTTGTGCTGGCACAGGTAGGGGTTGCGCATGCATGGCTCTGCACATCCTGGGCTGAATGTGCATTGGGATTTGTGCCGCACACTTTTCCATTTTGAATATCATGCTGAGGCACATCAGTGGGTTGTGCATGGTGCAACACTGGCGCGCTTTACAGCAACCCTTTGAATATTCAATACTATATATTCTCTGTGTCCTACAGTTAACTTTTTTCTGTCCCAGTTGATCTCTGGGATATTTGAATCCCCCATAACTATAATATCATCTTACATGCCCTATTTGTTATATATTCTATAAAAAGATCTGTATCAGTATTTTCAGTATCCGGTGGTCTATAGAAAGTTATTAATTTAATCATTTTCCCAGTTATTCCAGTAATATCTACTTCTATAATTTCAATATTACCACATTATCAACTTTTATCTGATGGTGTTCAATATCTTCTTTTATATATAGAGACACTCCTCCCCCTTTCCTCTCCAGTCTATCTTTATGTAATAATTGGTAACCCTCAATTTGTTTATTCCAACTAATATCCTTATTCCACCATGTCTCAACCACACCCATTATGTCATAATGTCCCATGCATCTTAGAATTTCCAAATCTGCCATTTTTTCTCTTTTGAGACTTCTGGCATTAAGAAAAACTATATTTGCCTTATCCTTTAACAGATATTTAATCTTTTTATTTTCCTTTGGAGTAATTTGAGAGTTCTTTTTTTGACAATCTATGAAATTCTTTTTCATCCCCTCCTTATTTAGTTTAAAACTTTCTGAACTTCAGTTTAATCCTGTTTCCCAATGTTCTGCTACCTCTAAAGTTCAAATGTAAACCATCTCTGCTATAAAGGTTGATTTTGCCATCAAATGCATCCCAATGCTGTAAAAAATGGTAACCACTGTTTTTGGTCCACTTTTTAAGCCAAACATTTGTTAGCAGTATTTTTTTTCTTTTATACATTGAAGCCCTAGGTTCTGGGAGTATCTCAGAAAAAAATCACTATCCCATCCTTCTCTTTCAACTTATTCCCTAATTCCATAAATTGTTGTTGTATTTCTGGTAATTGTTTCCTACTTAAATCATTTATTTCTACATGTACTACTGATATTGGTCTCACACCTGCTTCCTGAAAGATATTATCCACCATCTTACATAAATCCTGTACCCCTGCCCCTGAAAAACTGCTCACCATTGTATTTTCTTTATCATGTCCACATATATATCTATCAGTATATTTAATGACCGAATCCCCTATTACTATTGTTTGTCTGCTATTACTCCCTATATCTAATAGTGTTGGAGGAGGGGTCTCATCCATGCTATCAGAGGGTGGGGGGTTTAAGGGTTCTTTACTTTGGGGTACTTCCCTTTCAAAATACATGCTAACAAGGGGTGGGGGGTCAGGAGTTTCTATACTTTGGGTTGCTTCCCTCTCAACATCAGTATGTTCTGTTAGTGCATGAAACTGATGTGTTAACTGGATTTGTCCTTGTCTAGGAGACATACTCTTTAATGGTGTTCTTCCACGTTTTTTCCTTTTTACTGCTTTTACTTTGAACCAACCATTATCATCCCCTCATTTTTTGTGTCTGTGTCTGTGTCTATATCATGCTGTATTTTTCACTTTGCCCCATACTGTTCCCCATCTACCACTCTTTCTATAGTTCCACTCTTATTTAGACTTGATAACACTCTTAACTTCTCACTCATTTCATTCTGACTACTTTCTAATTTTTCTAATCTAAACATTGGCTCCTGAATATTCTTTTGAAACTCCTTATTCTGGAGACATTTCACACAGTCAAATGCCACACAGTCTGTGTTTTAATCTACTAATTGATATATTCCACATACGAGACACTTTACTCCCAAATCCCCATTTACCATCAAAATGGAGTCTGCCATATCTATCTTCACTAAATATTACCTCTACTCTTTGAGGGGATGGAAGGCAGCTCTCTATACAAACAAACTATTTGTCATTGTCTATATCCTGCAACTGTTCCTAGTTCACCCATGAACACGCAAACCCTCATGCCTCTCTGCACACATCTCCACGCACTCGGCTCACAGCGCTCACTCCCACCTTTGAATTTATATTGTGAACCCCAGAAGTGACTGTATTGCTTACTCACCCTCTCCCCAATACTATCTCACAGAAGCACTTAACATAATTTAAAATCTATATGCTGCCCGAGATGTCCAGGGATTCTGCTGTGCTAACCGGCAGTCCCTTGCATTTAAAACACGCTCTAGCTAAGTAAGCAGCTTCACTACCACATGTAGTTCTCTGTCTCATAGATATTTAACTACAGGTCCCCACGTAGCTATCTCTCTCAGCCTCTATACACACCAAAAATACCTTAAGGCAGAGACAGTAGCCCCATAGAATAGTCATCTTAGAGTTTATACACACTGAAATCCACAAATGAGGCACACCACCTGTCCCTCGGCTTTCAGCCGACACACAAGCTGATCATGCACCTCATTCTATTGCGACACTCACTCCCGCCCTTGAATTTATATTCTGGACCCCGGAAGTGACTATATTGCTCACTCACCCTTTCCCCAATACTACTTCACAGAAGCACTTAATGTAATTTAAAATCTATATGCTGTAGACGTCCATGGAGCCTGCCATACTAACCGGCAGCCCCTCACATTTAAAACATGCTCTAGCTAAGTAAGCAGCTTCACTACTTCATGTAGTTCTCATTTCACAGATATTTAACTACAGGCTCCCACGTAGCTATCTGTCTCAGCCTCTACACATACCAACAATACCTCAAGGCAGAGACAGTAGCCACACAGAATAGTCATCTTAGAATGTACACACACTGAAATCCACAAATGAGGCACACCACCTGTCCCCCACTTTCGGCCAACACAGAAGCTCATTGTGCACCTCACTATATATATATATATAGGCAGGGTCAAGCCCCTATATTTAGGGTTGAGTAGGCTGTTTAATGTTAAACCTCAGATTTTCCACTTTAATAACTTTGCAACTGATCGGTGACTTTGCACAAAATGTTGTATGCATTGTCCTGTGGGATAGCTCTCTTGATGTGGTAAGTTTTGTTCTGATCAGATGTGTGGATTCTGAGATCCAGATAGTGTTAAAATCTTAACAGTCAGCTTTTTTACAGTTTTTTCTCATTGCCTTGTGGCCAAATGGCATAGAATTTTGGTGTGCTTGTTTATAGTACAACCAGCTTGTGTAACAGAACTGCCATGGATAGTTTGGTGAAAAAATATTAATCTGCTGCAAAGTTATTAAGTTTTTAAGTTTCCCATTGTTCTCAAAGGGAGATCTCCTGTCGAAATTAAAGTGATAAAGCTTGACCAAGGACTGTCCTCATAAAAAATCATTCTCATGAGATCTATCCCTTTTTCTTTAGAATAAAATCCTTTCTCGTGAAGGGAAAATCTTTTTTTGGGAGCCGCCATCTTGTTTTCTGAGTTTTCTTAATAATTTTTTCAAAAGCCACAAAAATGATATCCTGGAGTGACATCACAACACATAGTTGGCTGATAGGGACCCCTTTAATTGCAATCTGCACTTCAAAGTTATAATTATGCCCTTGAAATGTTTTTTTTAATATAATGAATCCTTTTTCATGACGTGTGTTACAAAAAAAAGTCACGAAAAAGGATCCATTTTCATCACTTGAGAATCCTGCTTGTCCCTCCAGTTTTCATCCCCAAGTACTCAACTGCTTTTCCCTGGTGTCAAGTGGCCCCACACTCTCAAATACCCCTGCCTCTTCATTTCCTAGGTGTCTATTAGCACCACCCACCTTCTGATTGCTGTCCCTGTAATAATTTCCCTGGTGTCTACTGGCACATCCCACCCTCTGATTGCCATCCCCATATTTGCAGATTAATTCCATGGTGTCTAGTTGTACCCCCACCCTCAAATCCCCATCCCCGTAATTGCAGATTAATTCACTGGTGTCCTCATATGTTCCCTGGTGTCTCATGCCCCCTCACCCTCTGATTGTGTCCCCTAGTACTGTACCTAGTTTATTCATTTATAAAATCCAACACCAGGATGCCCACCCATGGTGTCTGAAGTCCCCACCCCCACAGTCCTTTTTTAAAAAGAATAAGCCAACATTGGTGGGCCCAATCCCTGTGCCAGCATTTAAATCCCCCAGCAGTGTGGAATACTGGGGAGCCCACCCCAGGTGTTTCAAAATATTTCCTTAATGAAACCCTGCAAAAAAGAAAACTGTCCCTGACATCTTGTTTTTTTTTAAACTGAAAAAAAGAAAATGGTCCCTAGTTATCCCACTGCCCCTCCTCCATTCTGACCCTCCCACTGAGTACCCACCACCCACACCCCCTTATCCAATACTTACCACCAGAGGTTGTAGGCTGTCATCTTCTGTGGACTGGGACACGTCTGCACTCTTCAAAGTTGAACTGTGAACTGGGAAATCAAAGTAAGTGCCATATAATGTATTTCAATTGCATTTTGAACTTATGGTCATTTTTTTCACCAAATTTTCAACATGACCTTTTTGAGACACCACCACATGAACACTGTTATTTTGTTAACTGGGACCAGAAGGTGATTTAGCAGTCGTGGCATGAAATCACTTTTTGGGACTTAATAAAACAATTTCATTACCAGTGTTCATGAGATGGTAGTCCCAAAAGTCTGTGTTGAAAATCTGGTGAAAAAATTCCTAAAAATGTCTGAGTTACACTCGTTTGTTGAAAAGTTTCTACGCACACACATAACTTTGGTAATTTTCAATATTTTGACTCCAAATTTTCAGCATAGCCATTTTTTCACACCACCCCATGAACAGTAAGCTGTCATTTTTCACATCCTGGCTGAAATGTATTTTCACACCTGTGGCATGGAATGGTGTTTCGGCATGGATTTGAAAATGTTCACTTATGAGATGGGGTCATAAGAAGAGTATGTTGAAAATGTAGGGCCAAAATATGACCTAGGTTGCAAGTTCGCTATGCCCACTGAGAACTTTAGCAATGTTAAGTATGTTTACCCCAGATTTTCAACATTGTCTTCTTATTACCCCCACCTCATGTATGTCACAGCCTCATGTATGTCACAGCCTCATGTATGTCACAGCTGCCATTTTTTCAAATCCTGGCCAAATTGTGTTTTCACACCTGTGATGCAGAATGGTGTTGTAGTTGTGCAGAATTACATTTGGCAGGTATTCAAAAAGTTTTGTTTACCAAGTACATGATATGGGGTAATAAGATGGCTATGATGACAATTTGATCACTGCTGTCCTGTAAATGGAAGTGCAGGGCCTAGCGGCCCCTGTGCTTCCACAGCTATATACATATACAAATCTACAGAGGGATCGGAGTACAGGGTCCAAAGGACCCTGCACTTCCACAGTAAAATATGGATAGGATTATACTATCTCAAAAAGTAAGGAAATAAGTTGCAAAAAAACTTAATGCTCCAGTTATAGTCAAAGTGACAAAAGTTGGGAAATGAGGCATTAGGGTTTCCCTAATGCCCCACCCTCCCAAACCAGGCAGGAGAGCAGGTGTGGGGTGTGCCTTGGGCTTCTCAAGCTAACATTCACCCTATGCTCATGAAGTCTACATATCTGACCTTTCTTATAGGTGGAATGGGGTGAGCTTTAGGCTTGAGAAGCCCAAGGCACACCCCACACATGCTCTCCTTCCTGGTTTGGAAGGGTGTGGAGTTAGAGAAACCCTAATGCCTCATTTCCCAACTTGTGTTGCTTTGACCCAAACTGCAGCATTAACAAAGTTTTACATATATAGTATATATAAGTAGTAGCCACAGAAATGGCCAGATATTTCCAGATATTTCGCCAAACTTCTAAAGAGTCTCACTCTGCTGCCTCTACTGTGTAAATGAAGAAAGAAAGAGATTTCTCTAGAAATATCACAGAAATTTTAGGAAATATCTGGCCATTTCTTTGGCTGTGACTATATATATATATTTTTATGGCAAAAAAACTCTGTTTAATGCATCAGTTAAGGTTGTTCCACTGCGACAAAAGTGAGGAAATTCAATGTTAGAGTTCCCACCCCCCCTTGCACCCAACCCCCACCTCACCCCCACCAAGTCATCAGGGTGTGCATTGGGGTCATCGGTCTTAACTCTCACCCCATCCCATGTGTAAAGAAGCTGAGGTGGTGCAGTATAGGAGATTGGGGTGAGAATTAGGACTGATGACCCCAACGCATGCCCTGATGACTGTTGGTGGGTGTGGGGTGCAAGGGGGGTGGGAACCCTATCATCAAATTTCCTCACTTTTGTTGCTGTGGAACAATTCTAACTGATGCATTAAACTGAGTTTTTATGCCATGAATTTCCCTTCTTTTTGAGAATGAGGACTATAAATAGTGAATGAAATGTGCTGGTGGGAGTATGGGTCCTTCGGGCCCCATGCTCCCACCAGGTGATTTTTAGTCAAATAATAATGGTAATCACAACAGAAATGCAAGCACAAACAGTAACACACATGGTGATGGAAACGTAAATGGTAACGCAAATGGTAACAGAAACGCAAGTGAAAAGTGATGCCAAAGTGAACAGTGATGCAAACGGAGATGCAGGCATGTATGGAAATGCAGCTGATAACATGCACGGTCACAGTAATGCAAATGGTAACGGTAACAGCAACAATAACGCCAAAGGAAACAGAAACGCAAATGCAAGTGAGTACAGGAAAAAAACATAATTTGCATGGTCACAGTACCACAATTGGAAACACAAATGGTAATGGTAACAGAAACAATGCCAAAGGAAACAGAAACACAAACACAAGCATGTACGGAAACACAAGCCGTAACGTGCACAGTCACGGTATTGCAATTGACAAATGGTAATGGTAACAGCAAAAATAATGGCAAAGGAAACAGAAATGGAAACACAAGCGCATACAGAAATGCAAACCGTAACACGCACGGTCACAGTACTGCAATTGTAAACACAAATGGTAACGATAACACCAACAATATCACCAAAGGAAACAGAAATGCAAACGCAAGCACGTACGGAAATGCAAACCGTTATGCACATGGCCACAGTACTGCAATCCAAAATGTAAATGGTAACAGTAACAGCAATAATAATGGCAAAGGAAACAGAAGTGCAAACGCAAACCGTAATGCACACGGTCACGGTAACACAAACGGAAACACAAACGGAAGAGTGGTCACAAACACAAATGAAAATACGCATGGCGATGCAAATAGAAACACAAACATAAACAGTAGTGGAAATGTGAATGCTAACAGTAACACAAACGCAAGCACTAATGAAAACTCAAAGGGTAACACACATGCTGGCGTATACGGGAACAGTAATGCAAACGGGTATGGAAACACAAGTGGGAACGCTAACTGTAACAGTAACGGAAGTGCACACCCTGGTTCTTCCCAACAGCTGCATAGAGAAACACAGTGACTACAAAGAATGTATGCATAATAATGGGCCTTGAACCAAAAACTGAGCTCTTGGAAAACTAAATTGTTTATCTCAGGAACCGTACAATGTAGAAAAAAATTACAATTTCATATCATTCATGATTTTCCTGGCTAGGTTTGCACTGAATGCTAAGGGGTTAAGCATTTTTCTTATGAAAAGTCTGTATCTCGCACCATTTGCAAGACACGGGCCCCGAAAGGCACGGGGTACGCTGCAATGTTAGTCTATGGGAAAAAACATCAACTTCAGAGTACAGTAACTTTGCATCCCTACAATATTTGTTCACCAAATCACCAAACAGCACATCTGTGGCATGTTGGCTTTCTTCCCTCCAAATTTCAGCCCAAAAGACCAAACCATTGTTTTGCAACAGGGTGGCAAACAATTCCTGTCATTTTGGCCATAGTGTTGCAAAGTAGTATCGTAATTTGCGACTCTTTCGCAAAAAAAATCATGAAAGTGTCGCATGTGTGACACTACTTTGCAACACTACTTTTCCCAAAAATTTCAAAAACATATTTCTGGGGTGTTTAACCCCAAAATAAAGACATGCCTAGCATCCTCAGGGCTCAACTAGGTAAACACACAAAGAATGGTGTCCCTAGAGGGTCCCAATTTTAAATACTAAGCATTTCTGTGATCAGTAACTGAAAAAAAAAATGGCTGACTCACGGCACTACTGGGATCATTTGCAACACTAAAAACTGCATTTGTGACACTGTGAAACTTTTTGTTAACTTTTCCCATTGACTATAATGTGAAATTTGTATTTTGAATAACTTTTGAACCATTCAATATTTTTTCACAAAATCTTCAAAAGGCACATCAGGGACTACAGCTGCACATCTCCGGCAGTTTTCAGACTGGTCGCCCAAACCATATGACCTGTGGGTGGGAGCAAAGAATGCTCAAAAGAGCATAAATGCAATCTAGAATGTCACTTAATAACTCCGCAGTTGTATATTTGACCGGTACAAAAGTTGGCAGATCCTAAGATCTATGGCAACGCTCAGAGCCTGCCAAATTTCAGCAAATCTGGTGAACGGTGGCAAAGTTATTAAGGTTCAAAATTTCACCATTTAACCTTAAATGGGGTACTCAACCCTAACTATGGTAGCACTACCATGCTACCGTAATATATATATTTGAGTACATGTATATATGTATGTATATATATATATGGCTCCGTGCATGAAAAGGGGTTACCAAAGGATCCTAAAGTTTGTAATGCAGTACATGTGCAGGGTTTTGAGTATAATACAGTCATTGATATGGGCTTTTTAAGTAGCCTATGTGGAGAGACATAAGATAACATTAATGGAATCAGATGATTCCATATTAAAAAAATGCACTTTCATTAGTCAAAATGCATGAAAATTTGTGCACTAATTTGTGACATGGCTACCCATGTGTGTGAAATAGTCTCTCAATGTCATTTAACTAGAATTTTCTGCAATAAAAATATTTTGTAACTAATTCCGGGTCCTGCTGTCATTTATCACACCTCCTTATTGTGCTACCTTGATTCCCACCCACCTCCAGGGGGCCCTAAAGATGTGGTCTCACATGTAACCATTAATGTCCCCTTGTGTTACCTCTGAACTTTTGTAATAATTGGCACCTTGATGCAATTTGTGTTGTATTTTTGTCCCCAGGTTACTTGCTGTATTTGTTTAGGGTACTACAATGCATTGCCCTGTTTCTGTAAGTACACAGCATGATCACAATCTGTCCCCTTTGCTCACCTGATCCTTTCCTGTCTCCCATCACTGGATGTTCATGCATGACAGCAGGGGTCCAGGGGAGCCACTTGTGAAACCATTTGGGCACTTATAGCAGTGTGAGATTGGGGCAGTCCATGGGGGGATTTAAAAGACAATTCCTTGCAATTTCTAGCCCTTTCTTATGATTGACTGTCTTGTCCTAAAGAGCTCTTGTCCTCCTGTGTGACCCTCATTACATCACTATCTCCACTGCAGCAGGTAAATACCAATCATGTCTGCTGCCAAAAATATTTTTTTTTGTTTTTGTTTTTTTATTAATTTTGATAATGTAAGTGAGCTGTTGGTGGGAGGGGTTCATTAATAGTGCAGATGGACCCACACCCTGGATTTCCCTTTTTGCCTTCTTGATTTGGTGTAAGGGGTGACATTTGAATTAAAATGTGAATTTGGGACCTTAAACTTCTTTATGTCCCTGTTCACCACAAAGTCTTCTTGAAGAACTTGATAAGGAGGTTGTATAGATCAACTTTCTAAGTTATTATGCTTTATTTTAAATGCTCTTTTTATGGGATTGTATTTTACATGCTGCTGTTACAGTCAATTTTGTGGAGGGATGGAGGTTGAGTGGAGTGTCTGGGATTAACACACTGCACTATTTGGTTATTGGGGAGGGTTTGATACCTGTATTTAATCCTTGGCTCTTTGTTTTTGGGATACTGATATTTATTTTGTTTTTTGGTTCCAATTCTCTGTTTTAAATGTGCTTTTCATATGTTGGGATGGTATTTTACATAATTCTATTACAATTGCTTTTGTTGGGGGTTGTTAAAAAGATTGATTGTGATGTCTGACATTTATTGTGGTTTTTGGTATTTAAAAAAAAAACATACTTTCTGTAATTACCTGAGCACTGCTAGTACAACTCACCAACACTCCTGAATGTGCACTTCTTCCTACCAAAGAGTTGTATGAACACTGTACCTCAGTACATCCCCCAAATGTGAAACACTGCCCCTTAGAATGTGGAACATTTCATTAAACCTATTACTCAGAAGCTCAGACCACTGTTGAACTGTGTGCCTCTGTGTTCACAATGTTCACAGTTAAAGAAATAATAAATTTTTCACATGAACTGCTATGCATTTTTGCCTTATAATGTTGAACGTTGGACAAACCCTCTCAATGTGTAACAAGGGGCTTTTGTGAATAAAATGAGGAACTGTACCTCATGATGCAGTACAACTGAGAGGTGTGGCTTGATCAGATATACATGTTAGTTTGGTGCGCCCAAATTAGGCTACACAAATTTTATTCTTTTTACCTTATTTGATTTGCCTTTGGGTCTGCACCTGTTGGCATCTATCTTTCAGCCTCCCATCCAGACCCACACCTCAACATCAGGCAGTTAACCTCTTCTTCCCCCACAGTTTACCCTCCATGCAGGGCGGTGAGGAGCCCCCCCTTGCTCAAACTCACCTTGACTAGGATTCAGATTCTATGGGGTGCCATTCAGAGTCAGCATTGCGGCATGTGGCTGTCATCATCCTGCTTGACCTGGGACCTCATTTTTCCTTGTCCTGTGTTTCCCCCTGGGTAGAACGTACAATGTTGGCAACGGCCATGCAGTGCACACTTCCGCCCATGGCACACTGGTTGGTAGGTAAAGCACAGATGCCTCAGCCCTCCATGCTGTTGGGCTGGTAGCAACCACAAATTTAGGTGAAGTGGTAGGTTTGCCTGGCACAATTTTGACATTGGTTGTGATGAGCTATTGCATTGCATAATGTGTTTGTTACTGGCTTCTTTATTAGTGGGGTGCACTACTTCTGTTTTGTCATTGTGCATCACAGAGCACCCACAGCACTTTTTGCTAATTTGGGTACCAAACCATGTGGTCACCGATTATTTTTTTTTTTCAGGGGGGGTTGGTGCACTTTTTGTTCTGTGTGTATCAGGTCTGATGACAGTTTTTAACTGAGTCCCTGTGGTATATTTTTCGGTGTGCCTCCATTTTTGGTTGGCAGATGTCTGGAAGAATGGTTCCATTTTGTTTGCAGATGGCTAGATGCGTGCCTCCATTTTACTTGCAGGTAGGTGTATGCTTCCTTTTATTTTGTTTGTAGATGGGTGGATGCGTGCCTTCATTTTGTTTTCATATTTGTGTATGATTGCCTCCATTTTGATTTGCAGATGGGTGGATGCATGCCTCCACTTTGTTTGCAGATTTGTGTATGGTTGCCTGCATTTTGATTTGCAGATTGGTGGATGCATGCCTCCATTTTGTTCAGATGGCTGCATATCTTCATTTTGTCTGCAGCTGTGTGCATGCATGGCTTCCTTTTGTTACCAGATGGATGAATGCTTGCTGCCATTTTGTTGGCAGACCTGTAGATGCCAGGGTTCAGTATTTGGCTTTTTTTTTCTTTCTGGCAGATGGATGATGCATGGCTCATATTGCGTATATTATGTTTTTCTCCTTTTATGTCTTCACTTAAGGGGTGATTTAGTAATTTGAACAGTTTTGTTAGTAAAGTTGTGATTGTTTGAACATTGGATTAGGATTTTGGTATTTGAAAACAAAAAAATGAACACAATATTTTTTTTTTCAGCTTGGACACCACCACCATTGTAACCCCACCTGCTTTTTTGGTTTAAATTTCAAAATCACCAAACAACCCCAGATATGCGCTTTTTGTATACAAACAGGTAGCTTGTACTGGGCTGGTGATCTTGGCAAAACCCATTTTGTGTGTGACTATGTCCACAACCCCCCCCAAAACAGTTATGTATATTACACGTGTATTTGCTACACCATCGCACAATTACCTGTTCATACACAATTGAGTTGTACACCTAAGTAGGCAACAACTAATGTTGCTGGGGTGCCTGGTTTGTGTGCTGTGATTCAGATGGCATTTGGGTGATGCTGCTGCATGAGCTAACTTGTCTGGCACTGCCTGCAGTATTCTATTTTTTGCACATTTAAAGTGTTTATTATTGTGCCTTTGTGGATTTTCTGGTTACATCGCAGGGCAACCACAGTCTATTGTTAATCATAGCACAAAACCACATCGTCACTGTTTTTGGAGGGGTGGAGCTTAATGTTAAAAAACACTCTCCCCCTGCAGCTTGTTGTGGTGCCCTAATTAGGATACATTATTCTCTGAGCCATATCATATGTGTGTGGTGGGTTTATACAACTTTGCCTAACAAAAAAATAAATAAATAAAACTTACTGTAAAAACCAACTATACTGTTTTCTGTGGGTGTTATCTGTGTTTGGTTTACATGGACAGTCCATTATTCAGGTGATATGGACTGATGATGCCCTGATTAGAATGCATACTTTAATGATGAACTTCTTTGAAAGATTCCATCTGGTATTTAGCTGCATGCCTCCATACTGTCTGCAGATGGGTGGTGATGTGCATCCATGTTGTCCAAAGATGGGTGGTGGCATGCCTCCATGTTGTGTGCAGACAGGTGGTGGTGTGCCTGTGGTGCTTTAATGTCCCCAGTTACATGTGCAGTACTGCCTTTATGACCCCCGTTACACGTGCAACTTTGTGGAGGCTTCTTCTCAGACCCTGAAATTGGAGTTATCCTACACCACACTATGTTTTTATAAGGTGAGTCAAAGCATTAAGAAATGCTTAAAATAATCGTTGTATTATAGAGTTTTAAAAAAATGATCCTAATGTCACACTTTGGTAGTCCTTTTTCATGCATAGACCCATATATATATATATATATATATACAGTATATATATATATATATATATATATATATATATATATACTGTATTGCAAAACTATGTTAATGTATCAGTTAGTGTTTTATTAAAGAGTGAAAAGCTGGGAAATTCAACGTTAGGGTTACCAACCCTACCACTCCACCCTCCACATACCAACAGGTGTCAGGGTGTGCCTTGGGGTCACTGGGTCTAACTCTCACCTCATTCCATATGTAAACAAGATGAGATAGTACAGTATAGGAGAATGGAGTGATAGTTAAGCCCAATGACTCCAAGGCACACATCAACACCTGTTGGTGTGTGTAGGGTGGGGGTTGGGGGTGAAGGGGTAGGGTGTTGAATTTCCCAGCTTTTGATGCTTTAATAAAAACACTAACTGATACATTAACATAGTTTTTTGCAATGAATGTCCCCTCTTTTTGAGATAGTATAATAGTACAGTATATGCGAGCATAGAATAAATTCAACTGGCACACATAACTTGGGAATTTTCACAATTTATTTCACCAAATTTTCAATATGGCCTTTTGGGGACCCCACATTATGAGCACTGGCTTTGTCATTTTGTTACTCTGTCCCAAAAGTTGATTTCAGAAAGCAGCCATGCCATTCTGCACAATAGGTGCGAAAACATGTTTCAGTCAGGATGTGAAAAGTGACAGCTGTATACTGCTCATGAGGAGGTGTGAAAAATGGCAATGTTGAAAACCTGAAGTAAAAATATGAACAATTGGTGAAGTTACGCATGTGCACAGAACCTGTTCAATGCACTCTCATAATGGGGTCATTTTTTGGAATTATTTCACCAAATTTTCAACATGGGCTTTTGAGTCATCCCATCATGAAAACTGGCACTGTGATTTCATTAACCTGACCTGAAAGTTGATTTCGCACAGCAATCATGCCATTCTGCACCACAGGTGCGAAAACACATTTTGGGTGGAATGTGAAAAATGACAGCTGTATACTTTTCATGAGTAGGTGTGAAAAAATGGAAATGTTGAAAATCTGGAATGAAAATATTAAAAATTGGCAAAGTTACGAGCATGTGTAGAAACTGAGTAATGCATGCTCATAACACAGTCATTTTTTGGACTTTTTGCACCACATTTTCAAAATGGGGTTCTTTGGATCCCACCTCATGACCACTGACACTGTCATTTTGTTAATCAGTCCCAAAAGGTATTTCCACACGGTGACTACGAAATCACCTTTTGGGACTGATTAACGAGATGACAGTGACAGTGTTCATGAGGTGGGGGTCTCAAGAATCCCATGTTGAAGATTTGGGGTCAAAAGTACTAAAAATGGCTGAGATATCCACCTAATTGAAACTCCCATTGACTGCCATTATACAGAGCTTACCTTTGTTTCTTCAGTTTGTGGTTCGCCTTTGAAGAGCGCAGAAGTGTCCTACTCACCAGCAGATCGCAGCCACCAACCTCCAGAGGTAAGTATGAGGTGTGAGGGGTATGCAGAGAGGTGGGTGTGCAAAGGGAGGAGCGGGATGGTGGAGGGGTGCTGGAGAGATGAAAAGGGACCGTTTTCTTTTTTTACAGTGAAGCAAACAAAAACAGACATCGGGGAACAGTTTTCTTTTTTACAGAAACATTATAAATATAACTGGGGACTCTGGGAGTGGGCTATCCAGTGTTCCACCTTGTGTGGGGGGGGTCTACTGCCAACACAGGGATTGGGCACCCCGATGTCGGCAATGTGGCAGACTGTTGGGTACTGGCATCTAGTGTCGACAGGGGGATAGGGCACCCTGATCTCTGCAGCAACATTTTTTTTTAAAAATGTATATTTGGGGATTTTTCAGCTCATGAAGTAGGATCTTAGTTCATATCGTGTCATACAAACTAGGATCCTACTTTATATGATGCCCATATGAACAAAGAATGTAAACAATAAATAACACATTTTAAGGACATTTTTCAAGCAGTAAAGTGCAAAATGTACCTAAGAGATCCCAATAAACAAGCTGCATGTGTTTGTTCCTCCCCAGGTCATCATTTTTGGGGGTCTCCAAATTTGAATATTTCAGGCAAACTGGAAACAAGATGGCGGCCATACGAAAGAGGAATTTTCTCATACAATACAGGATTCCTCTTTCGTATCACACAGCTATATTGAAGTGCCTACTGAGCATGCTCAGAAACAATTATTTCACATTTTTTAATTACAATAACTTAAAAACAGTCTATTGCTTTTTCACCAGAGTAGCAAAAGGCATATCTGTGGGGTAGTCCCTTTCTGTCCTGAACATTTCATACCAAACAAACAAACACTCTGGGCTGTAGGTAAGTTCAAAGAAACATCCCAGCAAAGTCAATGGGTAAAAAAATGTTTTTTTCACTTCTTCATTACTTGGAGACTGCACATCAGACCAGAACGAAACTTGCTAGATCAAGAGATCTATACCACCAGAAGGTGCATACAAAATTTCATGCAAATCTGTTCAACAGTTGCAAAGTTATTAAAGTGCAAAATTTGGAGTTTAACATTGAAATGCCTACTTAACCCTAACCATAGGGGCACGACTGTGCACCTATATTAGATATATATAGCTATCTATCTATCTATATATATATATATATATATATATATATATATACACACACACACACACACACACACACACACACACACATATATATCTACAGGATAGTGCTAAAGCAATATTTTTTTCCCAAAATCGAGTTGACTAAAGGGAAAAAATGAGAACAGTGTATCTGAATCATCACTGATGATGCTTTGCCAGTATGATACCACATAATGTGAATCTCACTAGCCAGTTGAGTGGTGGCAGGTTCATCAGAGAAGATCCACAAGTCCCAGTACCTGTTGATCAACTGCAAGAATGGCTGGTGCTAGTCAGTGGGCAGAAAGCCAAAGAGATACACGCAACATCAAAAATGACAGCACTCAAACAGAAATAATGCTCTCATCACAGAATTGAAGTGCAGTGTAGTGTAGTGATTTATGCAGTACAGAGCAGCCAGTGCTACACTTTACTTCCCAGTGCTTTGGCAGTTAGACCTTTCTCGGGGGTGTGGTCAGGGAACATAAAAAGTCAATTTGATATACAAAGATGATGACATCACAAGTCATATTCTCAATAGTGTTCAATCACATAAAACATCTAATTAACAATTAAATATAGTTTACTACCTTCAAAAGTATCAAAAAACTGTACATATCATCAACTTAGTAAGTGATTACATTTACATCTTTACTTGAACTTTTTAAGTGATTTATTATATCAGACATATCATTCCAAACTATTCATTTTATGCATTAAATTGTTAATGTTAAATGAATTTCTTAGTAGATCCTCCCTCCTTTCATTAAATACCCTTCTCATGGAATCATTCAATATCTGCGGTTGATAGCCTCTCTGAATGAACCATTCTTTTACACTTTAATTCTGTGATGAGGGCATTATTTCTGTTTTAGTACTGTCATCAGAGAAGATGTCTGCTCTCATTTAGGAAGGGTAACATTAAAACATTTTTCTTCTACCCCCAACCACCATTCTGTGGCCAACCCCAGTGCCAGTGTGGACAAATGAGAGGTTGCACTGATCTTAGGATCCCCATTCCCTTCTAACAACCCCTGGACACTGAGGACACTGAGCTATCATTGTCCCAGATCATTTGTCACCTCCTCCACTAGCTAATGTGGTGGTGGCATGGTCATGTAGGAGGAGGAGAACAGCTGCTCTCTCTCTCTCTCTCTCTCTCTCAGGAAAAGCAAAATTTACATTTTCTTTTCTTGACTTCAGCCACAATTGACCAATGCCAGCATCAATGAAGAGATTGCAGGGATTGAAGTGATTCTGTGACCTTCCTCTCCTATCAAAGGCCCCTGAACTTTGAACTTGCCAAGTCAGCATGGTCCCAAGTTACATGACTCCCCTGCTAACCAGCTGATGGGCAGCAGAGTTATTGAGGATGATTTTCAGTCCTCTTTTAACTTCTCCTTGTCCAAGTATCTTCCAGCGTAGTGGACCAAGTGTGAGGGCATAGCAGTTGAGCCACAGTTGTAGTTTTCACAACCCTATAAATTGTCAATTTATATTTTTCCTCCACTACCGTCATTGCACATGCACCAACTTTAGCCATGTAATTGTTATTCTATGCTTCTCTATGTATTCTCCCTCCTGGGTCATACCTGCAACAAGCTCCAACTTAGTAAGCCTCTTCTGGTTAATACATTTAAATGAATAAAACAAGTGTTTGCCTGCATGTCTGCAAGTTATGCTGCCTCTCATTCTCCTTCTCCCTTCTTCTGAGTGTCACAAGCTGCTGGAGAATTTGATTTTGTAAGAAGTGCTGTGTTTTACTAATGTTTTGAAACAGTTTGGGGCTGAAACAGGGGTGGGGTTGGAGGATGGGGCTGGCTGGAGAGGCAGAGACTCTGAGGGAGGCAGCGGTGACCACATGACATGGCCAAGGCAATGAGGAAGCCAATGTCCATTTTTACTTCCCAGGGGGCAAGCGACCTCTAGCATGAGCGAACATGAAGCGTGAATGCCACACAGCAGAAGTGTGGCATTTGACTAGGTGGCATCTGCAGGGAGGACCGCAGGCTGCAGTCCAGGGAATGCAAGGTCCCAAGAGTTAGGGGGTGTCATAGGACAACAAAGGAAAGTAACTGTGGATCTGATAGTGGGGAGTCACAAAGGTGAGAATAAACCAGTTGGGAGAATAAGGAACATAGGGGACATAAGGGATGGAGCAAGCAGCAGTCATGGAGTGGGGTAAGGGGATGGGCAATGGATAGCAGAGGCAGGCTGGATGGGGAGCCAGGATGGTTGGTAAGCCGTAATGGGTGTGGGATGGCCATCTTCCTGGGGATTGCTTGGAAGGTAGGGGGTTGTATGGTGTGTAGACAGATCAGGCAACTTAGGGAGAAGGCTGACAGACTGGGAAGGGAGCTGAGTAAGTGGGGAGGGTGGAGCATGGGGGGGCAGCAGGTGCCAAGGGACAGAAGGAGAATCAACACAGTAGACACAAAAGGTGAACAAAGGGGAATGCAAGGGGAGAGAAGTCAAAGGGAAACCATATTACCACTTAGGAACAGTTGAGAACTGAGGCTGAAGGATGGAAGGAGGGCAAGAAAAGAGGAAGGAAGGGAATGGGAATAGAGAATAGTGCAAGGTCACAGGCAGGGGGAAATGGGGAAGAGTGGAGTAAAGGGGGAAAGATAAGAACAGGTTCTTGGTGCTAGGAAGCCTGGGGCAGCAAAGAAAGAAGGAGAACGTGATAGTAGTGTTGGTGGGATCTAGTAGAGAGGCTAGAAGCAGGGTCAACTCAGGAGATTGGAACATGGGTAATGGAGGGGGGTGACTGGTGGGGAAGGAGACTCTGGAAAGTGTGGGGGGACATAGTAAGGGTATGGAAAGGTGGGGAGGCCAGTCAGGGAAGGAGTACTAAGAGGGAGAGGAGAGGATTGATTGTAGGGGATAGGAACAGATTAGGGGGAGGCACTAGTGGACAGTGGTATGGAGGAGGCTAATGCAGAGCAAAGCGAGACCAAATCAGGAAGGGGGGAGGAAGTGTAGGCAGGGAATGGTAGGAGAAATGGCCCAGCTTACATGGGCGGCAGCATGGGAGAGTGAAGGGGTCTAGGGCAAGGGTACAACAGGGATCAAGTGGGGCAAAGAGGCCCTCAGGGATAGAATCAGGGATAGGGGGCCAAAATTGTGTGCTGAGGAAGGGGTTGCACCAGGGAGGTGAGCAAGACAAAGATGGGAGGGTCATCATCCTGGGGAATTCAGTATTAAAAAGGGTAATATGGGGAGGCACAGGACTCCAGAAGAGCCACATATGGGTGGAGTGTATGCCAGACATGACAGTGGGGAAAGTGTGGCAGTATATTAAAGGACGTGCTGGGAGGCTAGGGGGCACCTCATATCATGGTGCACCTGGGAACTAATGATCTTGAAGGAAATGGGTTAGAAGTGGTGCAGGAGAGATTCAAGGATGTAGGAAGGTTGTGCAGTAGTGAGGGGAGGACAGTGGTGTTCTCTGAGATTCTCCTGGTACCACAAGCTAGCGCAGTCAGGAAATTAAGAATCTCAGAGTTCAACAGTTGGCTGGGTACATGGTGTGAGGCCATGGGATATGGACTGGTGGGAGGATGGGGAAGCACGTGGGACAACAAAGACCTGCATGCACCAGATAGGCTGCACTTGAGCAGGGAAGGTTCAGGGATCCTAAAGAAAAAGCTGGGAGAGTTCATTGCAGAAATCTATAATTTAAACTAGGTGGGGGGTGAGGAGGAGGAGGACAGCAAGCAGTGCCACCAGGAAAGGGAGAGGCCAGGCTCCCCCCCATAAAATGGAATGTGGAAGGGGAATAAAAGTCAAAAGGGGGGTTAAGGAAGGGAGTATGGGCTAGTAGGGGAAGAAGTCACAGTGGAGAGTGGTCTCATTGAATGCAAGAATCCTTAGCATTAAGACAGTAGAACAACAGGCTTTGATGGCAGTATGGGAGGTGGACATAGCCACCATATAAATGAAACATGGGCCACCCATGAACCAGGACTGGGAACTAGCAGCCCTTGGGTACAAACTGTACCATAGTGACAGGGAAAAAGGGAAAGGGGAAGGGGTAGCTATCTATGTCAAGGAGGGGATATTTGCATATATCATAGGAGGAGGGTGAGGAGGGCAAGGCCGAAGCCTTATGGATTCACTTACAGAACTCACAGGGTAGGAAGGTGAGATTGGGGGTGGTGTATAGGCCTCCCTCCTAAAGTGTATAAATGGACAGGGAACTGGGGAATAGATTAAGAAGCATAGCAGTAAGGGCAACACAGTGGTGATCGGGGACTTCAATCTGACAGGGGTGGATTGGAACACACCAACCACCTCAAGTGCCAGAGAGGAGGTCTTCCTGGAGGCCTTCCAGGATGGTTACCTCAAGCAGAAAGTGACAGAGCCAACCAAGGAGGGGAACATTCTGGACTTGGTACTTACGGACAGAGAGCTAGTCCAAGACAGAGGTGGAGGACCCCCTGGTGGGAAGTGACCACCGCTCAGTGTGGTTTTTCCTCAATCTGGGGAAGGAGGTAGCCCATACAAAAATGAGAGTGGTGGATTTTAAGAGGGCAGACTTTGGCAGAATGGGAATCTTTTTGAAAGGGCAACTAGATAACATCCACCCAGACACAGATGCAGAGCAAAAATGGAACATCATAAAGGGGGTCTAGCTGAGGCCACAAGCTCTTCAACAAGTGCCAAAGCAAAGAGGCCAGGAACAAGAAACCAAGCTGGTTGAATGAGAGGTAGTGGAAAAGGTGATTGAAATGACAGTGGCCATTAGAAAATATGAGGGATCCTACCAGGATAAGGATAGGGAGGAATACATGAAGAAATCCAGGGAGATGAGCAGAATAATAAGGGCAGCCAAGGCTTCAAAAGAACTAAGGTTGAGGCAGGGGATCAGGAAAGGAGATAAGGATTTTTTCAGGTATATAGGTGAGATGAGAAAGTGCAAGGACCTGATTGTAAGGCTTAGAAAGGAGGGAGGGAGGGTGGGCAGAAAAGGGTAGACCAGGAAGAAGTACAAAATGAGTACTTCTGCTCAGTGTTTACCAGGGAGAGGGATGGGCCTATACCTCAGGGGAAGTGGGAGGGGGGACAGGGGGAGAGGAGGTGACGGATGTGCAGATCCCAGTGGAAAGTGTGTTGGATGGCCTTAGTACCCTAAGGGTGGATAAGGCACCTGATCTGGATGGAGCGCATTCTAGGGTGCTAAGGGAGTTGGCAACAGTCCTGGCGAGACCACTGGCAGATTTTATCAGCACTTCCCTTAGTACTGGATACATGCCCAGTGATTGGAGGATGGCACATGTGGTGCCAATCCATAAGAGTGGGCCCAGGTATGAACCTGGGAACTACAGACTAGTGAGCCTTACAGCCATTGTGGGAAAACTAATGGAGACAATCCTTAAGGAAAGTCTGGTGAGTTTCCTGGAGGAGAATGGTCTACAGGACAACAGGCAGCATCGGTTTGTATCTGGCAGATCATATCAGACCAACCTTGTTGACTTTTTTGACTGGGTGATGAGATCCCTGGATAGGGGTCATGCAGTGGATGTCCTTTACCTGGACTTCAGCGAGGTGTTTGAATCGGTGCCCCATGTAAGGCTGACCAGCAAATTAAATAGACTGGGAGCAGGGAGGACACTGGTTGGATGGACTAGGAGCTGGTTGCAGGGAAGGCAGGAGAGGGTGGTAGTTGAGGGAGCTCTTGGTATCCAGGGCTGTAACCAGTGGGGTCCCACAGGGGTTGGTGCTAGGACCGGTACTATTTAACATATTCATAGCTGACATATCAAATGGGATAAGGTACAAGATCAGCCTCTTTGCAGATGACACTAAGATCTGTGGTGAGGTAGACAGTGAGGAAGGGGGTACTGCAAGAGGATTTGGCGGTACTTGAGCATTGCTCAGCCACATGGCAGCTGCAGTTCAATGTTAAAAAATGCAAGGTCTTGCACTTGGGAGCAAAAAACCCAGAAAACAGCTGCTGGTTGGGGGTAGTGTAGTGTAGTCTACCACTTCGGCCGAGGAGATAGATCTGTGGGTACTGGTGACAAGAGACATGAAGCACTCAGCACAGTGCAGGAAGGCAGCTGTAAAGGGGAACAGAATGCTGTGATGCATTGCCAGCGGAATCACTTTTCGGAGGGAGGAAGTCGTTATGACCCTGTACAGGTCTCTTGTGAGTCCGCACTTGGAATGCTGTGTGCAGTTTTGGTGCCCCTATTTAAAAAGAGACATCAAGCTGCTGGAGGGGCTCCAGCATAGGGTGATGAAGATAATCCTGGGGATAGGGGACAAGACCTATGAGGAGAGACTGAGGGAGCTCAACAGATTCACCACTGAGGATAAATGGGAGAGAGGGGATATGATTGGGACATTCAAGTACCTAAAGGACATAAACAGAGTTAATTCTGAGGGTTTGTTTAAGTTAAAAGAGAGGAGGGACACCAGGGGACATAGTCTGAAATTGAAGGGAGGTAGGTTCAAGAGGGAGATGAGGAGGTGCTATTTCACGGAGAGGGCTGTGGCAGGTTAGAATGCGCTGCCAGAAGAAGTAGTATCACTGCAGACAGCAGACAGCTTCAAGTGCAGGTGGGATAGGGCCAAAGTGAGGGTCAAAAGTGGGGAAGGAGGGGAGAGAGAAGTTGTAGGTGGGGAACACACATTCAGAAGGGAGTGCAAGGGGAGGGAGGGGCAGCTGTAATTTAATAAACAGTGTGCTGCACACTCAAGCAGACTAGATAGACTGAAAGGTCTGTATCTGCTGGCAATTTTTTATGTTCATATGTTGGTATAAGGTCACTAATAGCAAAAACATTTTGAAATATACAGTATGATGCACAGTCATGTTTCCTGTGTTTGCCTAATCTTGTCCTGTTGACGTTATTAACATTACTTAGTTCAGCAGGCTCCTATCTCCTACCTCCTCCAATTTACATCTTGCTCAACTGTGCCTGTGTTTGCAAGAGTATTCTCAGCTGTAAGAATAATTGCTGTTTTTTTATGATCGATTGCATTACAATGTCTTATTTCAGTAACAGCACATAATCACCAAATTAAATCTATCTCACTTCTCCTCCCCCGGGGCAGCATTCAGAGATGAGCTCTGGATTAGTGTGCCTTACCCAACTACCAACCTCAGTTGGTAGAAGGAGTTTAGGATTTTAAGTGTCCAAGACTTGGAGATATACATTGGTGCTGGCAAGAATGAAATACAATGCTGCAAGATACTGCAATAGAGTTTCTGCAGTAAACAAGACCATTTCAGTGGCAGTTAATTCCTTTTTTCATGCACAACTCGAGACAGGCATTGCACCCCAGCTGGCACCACTGTACTTCGCACATGCTGATTTGACTTAAGTGCTAGAAGTCCATCAAATGAGATAACTTAACCAAGTACATAGAAGGTGACAGAGTGAAGGGGACCTCAAGGTCCATCTAGTCTGCCCATGGTGTATAGATTACTACCCCCCCCCACCCTGTTATGCAACTGTTTTAAGGTTAAGCAAATTTCACCTGTACTCTAGCTGCAAAATGACAATGTTAAAATTAGTAATCTGCATTGCATATTTTTACCTGGCCTAGGATCTGAGAACCAGGCTCAACCTCAAAATAGACGTGGTGACTACAGAGGTAACATTCTTATCCTACTCCTCACTATTATGTCCCCATTTTCACTGAATTATAAAATAATCAGAAGGAACTCATTTACTGACCTATGGTACCCTTATGTCGGGTCAAATGACCAGTGCCATAGGGTGCCATACGAACATATGACACCCTATGGCACCATAACGTAGGGTCAAAAGACCTGATAGAGACAAAAATGTTACAAACTGATAAGCCAAACAATTTGAAGAGGAACCTGATATTCCTTGGTCTTCTCCAGTTGGCAAGTGGGGACACTGAGCAAATCGTAGGACTTAGCAATGAAACTTTAAAACTGGCCCAGAGCTTGGCTAACACAATCAACCAATGTAAAAGATGGGTAAGACTGGAAATGTACAATGTTATTGGACTCAGACATGGCTCTCAAGGAAAATATCCATATGCTGACATACAACAAGATGAAATACAGTCATCTTAGATATGACAGACCAAGGAGGGGAGGGGTTGTGGTCTACATACTACATGTTCTAGAATGAGCAGAAGGTATTCAGGAAATGAGGACAGCATGCAAATGGTCTGTTTTTTCTGCCACTACCAGATATATGTGTGGGGCTGTCTACTCACCACCAAAAACCAATGCATCGCACTTTGACAAACTGACAAAATTCAGTATTAACAAAGACTGAAACAAAGAAATTCTGCTATGGGCATCTTTAACACAGCCTGTGTTGAATCCAGAGTGGTCACGATGGTATTAAGTTTCTCCTTCATTGGCCCAAAACACATCATCACCATACCAACAAGAAAAGGCTCATACCAGACTACTAGCAATATCCTGGACCTACTAGTTTTGTCATTATCAATTATTGCAGACAATCACTAGGTACTGCCCCCAAATGTAGGAGACTGCAATCCAACTGAATGCTGTATTACCTGAAACAAGGAAACAGTAGCTGACACAGCATTTTGGTAAGGCAGGTATTTTAAAAGCTTAAATCCCATCAACGTTATCAACAGTGTACAAAAAGACAGATGGGACAGACTAGCCATGATCCCTGACATGAATACAGATGTTATTGATTTAACATGTCCCTTTCTCTCCATGTACAATACAGCTGTTGTTATTTAACAGTTTCCTTTCTCTCTATATGCAATCAACATGCTCCTTTTAAATCAAAGAAAATTAGAAAACATCACCTACCATGTCTGTCAGAAAAAATACAGAAAGTAATCACAGTCAAATTCAGAATTGGATGAAAAGCAAGAAAACTAAAATCCAATGACTGAGATATTTAAGAAATTAAGGAACAATTGTAAATGTCAAATTAAAAAAGCCAAAAAAACAGTGCTAGAAGGATAAAATAAATGTCACAACAGACCCCTTATCTTACTGGAATCTAATCAAGTGCCTTTAAGGCTCAGGAGCCCAAAAATCAGACAGGTTTTGTCAACAGCAGTGAAAGAAAATTGCCCCCAAACTGTTGCAAATACTGTACATATTTCTGCACACTGCTGGACATCCAACTTGCAGTACTGATGTAGGCAGTGCAACCCATCCCTGAGGCAGAAGACCCCAGCTCACCAATGACTCCAAAATTTTGTTTCAGAATCCTCATGAGCAAAGACATCCATAAATTAACATATGAACATATGAAAGTGCCAGCAGAAACAGGCCTTACGGTCTACTGAGTCTGCTCAATTGTGTAGCTAGACCCTCATCTTGCAGTTGCCCCACCTTCCCCTCATCTACTCATATTTACCCCCCCAACTCTGTCCCATCCCCTCTTGAAACCGCCCACTGTTCTTCTGGATACCACCTCCTCAGGTATAGCATTCCATTTGTCCACCACATGATCTGTGAAAAAATGTCTCCTGATCTCTTTCCTGAATTTTCCCCCTCCAATCTCAGCTAATGCCCTCTCATGTCCCTCCCCCACCAAATCTTGAAAATTCCTTCTGTACTAGTCTTGTTTATCCCCTTCAGGTATTTAAATGTTTCAATCATATCCCCCCTATCCCTCCTCTCTTCCAGGGAAAACATGTTCAGTTCGCCCAGCCTATCCCCGTAGGATTTTCCCTCCAATCCCTTGATCATCTTTGTTGCCCTACACTGCACCCCCTCCAACAACCTGATATCCCTCTTTAGGAATGGGTTCCAGTACTGCACACAGTATTCCAGGTGCAGCCTGACCAGTGAACTGTACAGGGGAAGGATCACCTCCCTATTCCAGCAGAAGATACCCCACGCTATACACCCCAGCATCTTGTTGGCTTTTGCTGCAGCCTTCCTGCACTGTGCTGAGTTGTTCATACTCCCTGTAATAAGCACCCCAAGATCCTTTTCCTCCTCAGTGCTTGCCAACTGTACCCCTCCTAGCTGATAGCTCCTCCCCTAGTTCCTGGCTCCAAAGTGTAGTACCTTGCACTTCTTGGTGTTGAACCCCAACTGCCATGTTTCCTACCACTCCTGTAGTTTGGTCAGGTCTTCCTACAGCCCCTTCTACCCTTCGATGTCATCCACCACAGCTCCCATCTTCATATCATCTGTGAACAGACTGATCTTACTCCATATTCCTTGTGAGATATCAGCAATGAATATCCCAAACAGTACCAGTCCCAGTACCAATCCCTGTGGCACCCTGCTGGTCACATCACTCGATGCCTCCCCCACTACAACCCCACTGCCTTCCCTTCTGCCAGCTGGTGATCCACTTCACCATCTTTGTTCCCACCTCTATATATTCCAGCTCCCCCCCCAAAGCCTTCCATGTGACACAGAATCAAAGGCTTCACTGAAATCCAAATACAGGACATCCACCGCATGGTCCTTGCCTATTTCCCTGGTCACCTAGTCATAGTACTCAACAAGGTTTATCTGACAGGATCTTCCTGAGACAAACCCATGCTGCTGACCATCCTGGAGTCCACTGTCCTCTAAAACTGTCACCAGCTGCCCTTTTAGGATTGTCTCCATGAGCTTCCCCACAATTGATGTGAGGCTCACTGGTCTGTAGTTGCCTGGTTCATCCTTAGGGCCACTTTTGTGACTTGGCACCACATGGGCCATCCTCCACTTTTGTGGGATGCAGCCTGTGTCTGGGAAGGTATTGAACAGGTCAGCCAGTGGTCCCACCAGGATCTCTGTCAGTTTCTTAAGCACCCTAGGGTGAATTCCTTCTGGTCCCAGTACCTTGTCCACCCTCAGTGCCCTTAATCCCTCCAAAGCTCTGCCCTCTGTGATCCCTGTATCAGTCAGCCCCTCCCCTCTGCCCACCCCACCCTCCCCAGGGTATCTGCCTCCTCTCTTTAGTGAACACAGAAGAGAAGTCCTCATTAAGTGCCTTTGCCTGGTTCCCCCCCCCTCCTCTCTATCCACCCACCATCCTTCCTGATCCTCACAATCTGGTCTTTGTTCTTCCATCTCTTGCTAATGTATTTGAAGAATTCATTTTATCTGTCTTTAATGCCCTGTGTCAGCCTCAGCTCTCTGGAAGCCTTGGCCACTCTGACTAGCCTGGTAACCTCCTTGGACTCATCTTTGTCACCCCCCAATTTCCTGAGTCTCTGAAATGTTTTTCTCTTGGCCCTCACCCCTTCTATCACCTCTTGAGACAACCAGCTGGGCTTCTTTGCCCTTCCCTTCTTATTTGTACATGTCTCAGTAGCCTCTGCTAGCCCTGTTTTAATATCCCACTTTTAACAAGCATCCATGCTTGGTTGTATTCCCTCCAGATGCCTACCCAAAATTCCCCCCATCTTTTTAAAGTCTACCCCCTTAAATTCGACCACACTTGTACCCGCACCTCCTTTTTCCCCTTCCCATATTGAGAGTGAACCGGTCACTCACTGCCAAGAAAGTCCTCCACCCCCAGATTATTTACAGCCTCTCCATATGATAATACCAGTTCCAGAGCTCTTCCTTCCCTAGTCATTTCCTGTACCACCTACACCAGGAAGTTATCCAGAAATGCCTCTGATATGACCTGCTCCTTTGTACTCGTGATGGTTAGGGTGCTCCAATCCACCCCAGGTACTGTAGGTTGAAGTCCCCCACCACCACTGTGTTCCCCCTCCTGCAGACCCTTCTAATCTGTTCAGCTAACTCTCTATCCAGGTCCTCCTCTTGTGCTGGTGGTCAATACATTACCCCCATCCTCAGTGTCCTATTTCTTTGGTCCTGAAAGAGCATCCATAGGACTTCTGTCCTACCTTCCTCCTCCCCCCTCCTCCCTTATGCACCTTATCCCCTCCTGCACATAGACTGCCATGCCCCCCTCCCCTTAGCCCTGTCTTTCTTGAATATCTTATATCCTGGGATCATCAAATCCTAGTCATGGTTCTCGGTGGACCACGTTTCCATGATGGCCACAATGTCCGCCCTTTCCATCCACTGCTAAGAGAGCCTGTAACTCAGCTGATTTGTTACCTTAGCTTCTCCCATTCAGTGAGACCACCTCAAACCTGTTCCTTTCCCCTCCCCTCCTTGATTCTTCCCCCTCTTATTTCCTCCCTATGCCATTTCCCCTATTCCTTCCCTGATACCATGGGGGGTAAACTCATTTGGCTCCCCTCTCTGGGATCTCTGCCTACCAACTGTCCACAAGCCACCCCTCCACCTAGTTAAATCCACCTTTGCTACTATGTACCCCTCTAACTTTTTCTTTAATATACCCTTCCCTTCCCTTCCCCACTCCAGTGTAGCCTACCCCCTGCATATAGATCATTACTGTCCCAGGTTCTGCCCCAGCCTCCCACTACCCTGTACCCCTTGGACTTGCACCATTCTCCCAGCCATATGTTGAACTCCCCAATCCTTCCTTTCCTCATGTACTCATGCAGGATACTGGGAGAACCTCCTAGAAGGCCACCGATTCCCCTTCCCAGTCCTAGCAGTTGGGGTTCATGGCTGGAAGGTCCAGGGGCACCACAGTCATGGACTTTGTGGACCTGGTTACTGGTGGTCTAGACAAGGGAGACTCCATGGGCACAGTGTTCATCAAACTGTTAAAGTAACAAACTAAATGCAAAAAAGTAATTTGAGCTGGATCAAGTAGAAATACAATTACTAAAGATATTTGTAGAATACATCTACCCAGTCCTAGCAAAATGGTATAATAAGGGCTTGAGTGAAACAAACTTCCTAGTCATTTGGAAGTGAACCAAAAACTGCACAGTAGCTATCTTTAAGGGAGGTGAAGTAAACAACCTGACAAACTATTGACCAATAGCTCTACTGCCTGTGATTTCAAAACTGTTTGAAAGTCTGATGTACAACCAGCTCTATGACTCCTTAAAAAAGCATGATCTGATGACTCTTCATCTGTTGGGGTTCAGGGCAGGGAGGTCCAGGGGCACCACACTCATGGACTTTGTGGACCTGGTTGCTGGTGGTCTAGACATGGAAGACTCCATGGGCACAGTGTTCATCAACCTCTTAAAGGCATTATACCTTGTAGATTACAAAATCCTAATATTAAAAAATGACCCAAGTAGGGATCTCAGGGGAAGTACGAAGCTGGTTCAACTTCTACCTAACCAAAAGGATAAGCACGTTGCTGTTCATGGCATTCTGTCTGAGGTGGACACCATCAACAGAGGAGTTTCACATGGATCAATCCTAGGCCCTATGCTATTCCTAATATATGTACACAACCATATGGAAATGGAATCAAAACTCATAAAGGACTTCAATTCACTGTAGTAGTGGTTCAAGCAGTCTAACATGATGCCCAGCTCAAAAAAGACTAAAGTGATGATAGGTAAGGTTTTATTGTTCAACCTCAAGGCTTTACAGTTATTACAAAATGTTTATAAAACGTGACATAAAAAGAGCTTAGATGAGCATAAATACATAGCTTAATAAATATATCTTAGTCCATACCAAAAGGCACAGTAGAAAAGCTGTTTCTTTTATAACTACATCAGACTGTGCAAGCATTTCTCCTTTTTTCTTTAAAATCTCTTTTAAGAAGTATTCTAGCCTTGTTAAAATGCTTTTATCTTGTATGATAAATAACAGACCATCTTCTGACTATCCAATCTTTTTTACTTCAGTATTCTGCCAATCCCTTTAGAACTTAACTTGTTATGCAGTGGATATATTAAAGTTACACGTACAGTATAAGATCTTCAGGAGTATTAAAACCACAGGTACAGAATCTAATTAAATGTTTGGTTGGTATTCTGTCTTATTTTTCCAATATTTATAGGGAAACACTCCAAAGTGAATTTTGATATTGTTCTTCTAATTTGGGAATCAAAAAGGCTATGCCTGCAGTTCAATGGGCAAGAGCTAACAGCCACACCCCCTTCTGGAGCCATTTAAGCCTGCTTCCTGCAGCCTCATTCAGCTGTTTCTTTGCTGCAGCTGGAGGCTCTACTGAGGCTATGCCCCCCAGCCCTTTCTCCCTGTGTTTGTCTGCCACGTTTCCTTTGCATTTTTTGGGCTTTATGTTCAGATTGTGCTTTCAGTGGCTTTTCAGCTCAGTATTTTGTTTTTTTGTATTTTTCCTGCCTGTAGTTTGTGATTCTGTCTTTCTCTTGGTTAGATAATCCTGCTGCATTCCTGTAGTCATGTAACTCCTGTTTCTTTCTGTTTTGGTTCTTGGGGTGCCTTCTGGTTTCCGTAGTATGTCCGGCCCATGTCATTCTGCTGTTTTGGCTGCAGCACTCCAGTCTCACTGCACTGTTTTTAACTTGCAAAAAAAAATTGGACCATCCTGATCAGTACACTGGGGGATTGGGCACCCCCACTGTCACTGTTGTGTTTCTGGGGGGGGTTGGGGTGGTGGGTGCTGAAAGGAAGGGTCGGTTGGGAGTCATATTCCCAAGTTTAAAGAAAAAACAAACAGCTGTCAAGGTGGAACACAGAACACTACGCCGTATCCAAGATGGTTGCCGTACTCTACTGTGCATGAGCTAGCACTAGTGCATGCCCATTGAGGTGCAGCAGTCATCTTGATCACTGCAGCATGTGCTGTACTCTGCTGAGACTGCCAATTGTATTTTCTTTAAAATTATGCATATCTCCCCACCCAACCCTCCCTTTCAGCACCCTCCCCAGAAACATAACAGTGATACTGGAGTGCTCACTCCCCCAGTTGTGCACTTGCCATTTTATTTTTATTATGTATACCCCCACCAGATCCTACCTCTCAGTACCCCCCCAGATGCATAACAACGACACTGTGAGTACCCAATCCCCCAGTATCTTGATTCATGATCCTAACTTAACAGTGACAGTGGGGGTGCCAAATCCCCCAATGTCCATCCTTTTTTTTTAATATATATGTGTGTGTGTGTGTGTGTGTGTATATATATATATATATATATATATATATTAGAGCAAAAACTCCGTTTAATGCATTAGTTAGGGTTGTTCCACAGTGACAAAAGTGAGGAAATTAGCTGTTAGGGTTGAAAACCCCTTGGACCCGCCCACCCCAACCGGCATTGGGGTGCGCATTGGGATCGTCAGCCCTAACTCTCACCCCATGACATGTGTAAAGCAGCAGAAGTATAGGAGAATGGGGTGAGGTTAGGACCCACAGTCCCAATGTACCCCAATGCTGGTTGGGGGTGGGCGGAAAATCAAGAGGGTTTCACCTCAACAACTGAATTTCCTCACTTTTGTCGCTGTGGAACAACCTAACTAATACATAGCGGAGTTTTTGCCTCTAATTTCCTTCTTTTTGAGAATGATAGCAGCGAAATAGTGACTGTAATGCAGCGGCGGGGCCGCGGGACCCAAAGGCCCAGCTCCCACTACATGTCTGTGGCGGAAGTCTCGGGCCCAAAGGGCCCCGCTACCACATGATGTGTTGTGGCATACTAACAGGGACAACAGCGCAAACAGAAATGCTAACAGTGGCGCACATGGTAACACAAGCACGAATGAGAACAGAAGGAGTAGCATACATGGTGGCGTGAGCAGAATGGTCTGCCACGTGATGTGTTGTCACATAGTAACATGGTGCCTGCAAACAGAAATGTCAATGGGCATGGTGATGTAAAGTGAAACAGTAATATAAACAGTACTGTAGACAGAAATGGCAAAAATAACAGAAGCATAGCGCAAATGAAAGCAAAAGGATAGCAGCACATGGTGGTGCAGGCGTCAATGGTAAGTGAAGCGGGTACGGATCCGCAAGCGGAAAGGGCAACAGTAACAGTAATGTAAGCGCACAGGCTGGTTTTCCCCAAAACCTGCATTGAGAAAGACAGTGAGTACAAATAATGTATGCAAAATAATGAGTATCGGCGCAGAAAATGAGATCTTGGAATACTAAATACATTATATCTCAGGAACCGTAAGACGTAGAAAAAAAATGTAAAAATCATATTATTTACAACTGTCCTGGCTAATTTCAATCTTAGCTCCACTAGGGGCAAAAATTTTCAAACGAAAAGTCCATTATCTACTTTTGTTTCGAGATACGGGCCCTGAAACGTGAATGCCGTAATGTTATCTATGGGAAAAAAAGAAAGTTGAATGTCACTTTGCCTCCCTGTAATATTTTTCACCAAACTACTGAAAAGAGCATCTGTTGGCTGTTGGCTGTCTTCCCTCTAAATTTCAGGAAAAAAGACCAAACCGTTATTTTGCAGCAGGGCTCCAAATGATTTCTGTTAAGTATAAGGCGCCGTAATGTTATCCTATAGGAAAAACCATCAATTTTGGAGTGCACGTAACTTTGACCGTGAGATATTTTTCACCAAACTACTGAAAGGCACATCTGTGTACTGTTGGCTGTCTTCCTTCCAAATTTCAGGAAAAAAGACCAAACCGTTATTTTGCAGCAGGGTGCCAAAGGATTCCTGTAAAGCTGCGGGTGCCGTAATGTTATCCTATGGGAAAAACTGTCAACTTTGGAGTGCCATATCATTGCCACCATGTAATATTTTTTCAATACAACACTGAAAGGCACATCTGTGAGATGTCGGCTGCGTTCCTTCCAAATTTCAGCCCAAAACTCCCAACGGTTATTTTGCAGTGCAGTGCCAAAGAATTGCTGTCATTTTCCACAGACTAGAAAATTATTGTAGCAATTTGCTGAAAGCTTTAAATAAAATTTGCGACACTTATCAAACATGTAAGTAATTTGCGAAAAGTACTTTCCAGAAATTTGAAAAACATATTTCTGGGGTGTTTCTACAAAATAAAGACATGGCAAGCATCCTCAGGGCCAGACTAGGTGAATACAAAAAAATTAGGTTGCTAGAGGGTCCCAAATTTAAATGCCAACCATTTTCCTGATCACCAACTGAAAACAAAATATGGCCCGATTTGCGAAAATAACAGGCCCATTTGCAGTAAAAATGCATTGCGAAAGTGTTGAACTTTTGTTACTTTTCCCATTGACTTATAATGGGAAACTGTTTTTGAATAACTTTTGAACCGTTTAATATTTTTCATGAAATCTTTGAAGGGCACATAGGGATCCAGCTGCCACGTTCCTAGAAGATTTTGGGCGGTCACGCCAAACCGTCACGACCTGTGAGGTGCGACCACAGAATTCAGAAAAGCGTAAGCGTGCTTTAGATCACACTTAATAACTCCACAGCTGTATATCGGCCAGTACGAAACTTGGCAGATCCAAGGCCTATGGTTCTTGATCATAAATTCAAAATTTCAGGCAAATCCATTAAGCGGTTGCAAAGTTATTAAGGTGCAAAGTTTTGGGGTTTAACATGAAATGGCTCCTCAACCTAACTATGGTAGCACTACGTGCTACCATAATATTATGGTAGCACGGTGGTGCTACCACAGATGGTAGCAACGGTAGTGCTACCATAGTTAGGGTGAGGAGCCATTTCCATGTTAAACCCAAAATTTTGCACCTTAATAACTTTGCAACCGTTTGATGGATTTGTCTGAAATTTGAATGTATGATCAAGACCCATAGGCCTTGGGATTCGCCAAGTTTTGTCCTGATTGATATACAGCTGTGGAGTTATTAAGTGATCTGTGCGACGCTACGCTTTTCTGGAATTCTGTGGTCGCTCTACTGGTCGCACGGTTTGCGGATCGCCTGAAATCTTCAGGAACATGCAGCCGGGTCCCCAATGTGCCTTTCGAAGATTTCGTGAAAAAATATTAAACGGTTCAAAAGTTATTCAAAAAACAGTTTCCCATTATAAGTCAATGGGAAAAGTTAACAAAAAGTTCAACACTTTCGCAAATGCATTTTTACTTTCGCAAATGGGCCTGTTACTTTTGCAAATCGGCCATTTTGTTTTCAGTTGGTGATCAGAAAAATGGTTGGCATTTAAATTTGGGACCCTCTAGCAACCTAATTTTTTTTGTATTCACCTAGTCGGGCCCTGAGGATGCTTTGCCATGTCTTTATTTTTAGAAACACCCCAGAAATATGTTTGTCAAATTTCTGAAAAAGTACTTTGCAATTACTTCGGTTTCATGAAAGTGTCGCAAATTTTATGAAGCTTTCGCAAATTGGCGACAGTAGTTTTCAGTCTGTGGGAATGACAGCAATTCTTTGGCACTGCGCTGCAAAAGAATCGTTGGGAGTTTTGAGCTGAAATTTGAGGAACGCAGCCGACATCTCATAGATGTGCCTTTCAGTGTTGTATTGAAAAAATATTACATGGTGGCAAAGTTACGGCACTCCAAAGTTGACGGTTTTTCCCATAGGATAACATTACGGCGCCCGACGCATTACAGAAATCCTTTGGCACCCTGCTGCAAAATAACGGTTTGGTCTTTTTTCCTGAAATTTGGAGGGAAGACAGCCAACAGCCCACAGATGTGCCTTTCAGTAGTTTGGTGAAAAATATCACATGGCGGCAAAGTTACGGCACTCCAAAGTTGACATTTTTCCCATAGGATAACATTACGGCGCCTAACGATAACAGAAATCCTTTGATCCCTGCTGCAAAATAATGGTTTGGTCTTTTTCCTGAAATTTGAGGAAGACAGCCAATAGCCACAGATGTGCCTTTCAGTGGTTTGGTGAAAAAATATTACAGGGAGGCAAAGTTATGGCGCTCCGAACTTTTCTTTTTTTCCCATAAGATAACATTACGGCGTTCACCGCGCCTTTCAGGGCCCGTATCTCGGAAACGGTGCAAGATACGGACTTTTTGTCGGAAAATTTCTTAGCCCCACAATGGGGGTAAGCTCCAAATTAGCCATGACAATTGTAAATAATATGACTTTAAATTTTTTTCTATGTCGACGGTTCCTGAGATATAATGTATTTAGTATTCCAAGATCTCATTTTCTACCGATACTCATTATTTTGCATACATTATTTGTACTCACTGTCTTTCTCAATGCAGGTTTTGGGAAACCAGCCTGTGCACTTACATTACTGTTACTGTTGCCCTTTCACTTTGCGGTTCCACATTGTTTCACTTACTCGCTGACGCCTGCGGCCACCATGTGCGTTATCCTTTATGCTTTTCATTTGCACTTCATGCTTCTGTTATTTTTGCCATTTTCTGTCTACAGTACTGTTTATCTTACTGTTTCACTTTACATCACCATGCCCATTGACATTTCTGTTTGCAGGCACCATGTTACTATGTGACAACACATCACGTGGCAGACCGTTCTCGCTCACGCCACCATGTGCATACTACCTTTCTGTTCTCATTCGTGCTTGTGTTACCATGTGCGCCACTGTTAGCATTTCTGTTTGCGTGTTGTCCCTGTTAGTATGCCACAAGACATCATGTGACGGGAGCTAGCTCAAGGCCCTGCTCCAGCCACTGCATTATGGCAGTGTGGCACGGGCCCAGAGGGCACTCGCGCCTCGCTGCTGCATTACATTCACTATTTCTCGTTATCATTCTCAAAAAGAAGGGAAATTAGAGGCAAAAAACTCAGTTTAATGCCTTAGTTAGAGTTGTTCCACAGCGACAAAAGTGAGGAAATTCGCTGTTAGGGTTGAAAACCCCTTGCACCCCCACCCACCCCCCCAACCGGCATTGAGGTGTGCATTGGGATCATGAGTCCTAACTCTCACCCCATTCTCCTATACTTCTGCTGCTTTACACAGGTCATGGGGTGAGAGTTAGGGCTGATGATCCCAATGCACACCCCAATGCCACCACGCACGCCATCCTTTATGCTTTCATTTCGCTGTATTTCTGTTACTTTTTGCCATTTGTGTGTACGGTACTGTTTCTCTTCTGTTTCACTTTGCGCCACCATGCCCATTGACATTTCCATTTACAGGCACCATGTTACTATGTGACCAGACATCACGTGGCACACCGTTCCCGTCTACGCCACCGTGAGCGTTACCCTTTCTGTTATCATTCGCGCTTGTGTTACCATGTATGCCACTGTTAGCATTTCTGTTTGCATTGCTGCTCCTGTTACTATGCCACAAGACATCATGTGAGGGGGCCCCGCCACCCACCACATTACATTCACTATTTCTCAATATCATTCTCAAAAAAATGGGAAATTAGAGGCAAAAAACTCCGTTTAATGCATTAGTTAGGGTTGTTCCACAGTGACAAAAGTGAGGAAATTTGCTGTTAGGGTTGAAAACCCTAACTCCGAATTCACCCCCCCCAGCACCACACACACACAGACACACACACACATTCAAGTATGGGGGAGGACCAAGTCAACACAACCAATGACAGACATCCAGCAGCAGGTGACAGAAATAACAAACAATTGTCTAAATGTACTACGAGACATCCCCACCCACCTGACCAGGTACTGCATGCTCAGTGGAGATCACTGCAACAGGGTATATAGCAAAGCAAGTAGGATGCTGGGATGTATCAGGAGGAATACTGTTTGCAGAAGGGAAGATGTAATACTTCCTCTATATTGATCCTTAGTGAGGCCATATCTGGAGTACTGAGTCCAGTTCTCGAGTCCTCACCTCGGCAAGGGTAGTTATAGGCTAGAGATGGTGCAGCAGAGGGTAACAAAAATGACTCAGAGGTCAACAGGGCAGGTCATAAGAGGTGCACCTCATGGCACTGAACATGTACTTGCTGGAGATCAGAAAGGATAGGGGAGATATGATAGAGACCTTCAAGTTCCAAAAATGAATTAATAAGGTGAACTTTGGGGAAATATTTAGCTTGAATATCAGTTCATTATAAGACGGACAGGAGTGGAAACTGACAGGAAGGAGGCTTAGAAGGGACATGAAGAAATATTACTTCACAAAAAGGGTGGAGGAGTCATGGAACAGTCCACCTGCCAAAGTAGCTGGTGCTAAAATTGTTAGTGGGTTCAAGCACAGTTGGGATCATATAAAGGGTATATATAGCTGCTGCTCAGGCCAGCAGAAGCTGGGAGGAGAATGGGGAAGGATGGGGAGGACTAAGACCCTGGAAGGACAGTAGGTCCCAGGGCTAAATAGGGAACCCGGGCAGTCTGGATGGACCACTGGTCTTTTTCTGCTATAATTTTCTAAGTTTCTATGAAAATAGGCAAGTCTTTCCAATCTTGCCAAAGAATTTCTTAAATTGTTGTAGGCATACCCATGTTAACCCAAAGCTTATTTAATTTGTTTTGTCTTGCTCAAAGATAATTTAACACCAGCTCGTTGTTCTCTTTGTTGCAGATAATTAAAACATTTCCCTTCCAACCTACTCTAATTCTAAAGGTTTCTATCACAGTGCAATCATCAAGCTCTATTTCCAGCTGAGCCAGTAAAAGGTAGACCATTACTTTTGTTAAGATATTTTGAGTTCCATAGCTCATAACAAAAGCTCCTTTCAATTCTAATAACAATCCATCCCCAATAACTGCAATTCAATTATTCAATTATTTATTTTTGTCATACTGGATATTTTTTATCCTCTTCAGTATCTCCCTGCCCCTCCAACACACAATGAATAGATGGCTGCATCTCTATTAGGTCTAGTAGTACCAGATTATCAACAACACCATTGCTCTTATCTTCCTTATCACTTTCATTTGGTGCACACAATTTATCAAATACTTGTTGGCCTTCTGCTACTTTATTATGTGTCTCATCTTACTTGCCACCCTTTTTATGTGGCAGTTTTTTATCACCAACATTGTTCTTATGCTTTTGTTTCTTCTTTTTGGCAACTTTATATTACTGGCTCACTGACCTCAGTTACCTCCTTTTCTAGCTGGTTCTGTTCAGCTGTTCTTTTTTACTCTCTTTCCAACTCATGAATAAATTTTAATAGTTCTCATCCTCATTTACTTCATAATTCATATGATCAGAAAATGGTTCTTTTTTTATGTTACCCATTGTTTAGCATTTATAGGTGTCAAGGATTGAGGAGAATTCTCTCTTAAAACATGTGCACTTATTGGGCAGGATTTTCAAAGCCTCCATGAATGGTGCAAGGGGTTTGCAACAAATGGAACTGTACAAGGTGGGGCTTGCACCAAAGATGCAACAAGAGCAATTATCAAATGCTGCCTGCATCAATCACAGGCTGCATGTGCCAAAGGGGGCTTGCACCATCCTTGTGGCACAAAATGGTCTGCTGCATAGTGCTAGGGGGCTTGCAACAGATGCAAGCTGCAATATCCCCTATTTTGGGATTCTTGAAACCTTCCCTGATGATTAGAGATGTAGCAAAGTTTAAATTCACCTGTGGTGTTAAAGTGAAATGGGTAACTTCAAATTTGTGTAACACTACGTGACATTCCCATTAAAAAGTCAAAATTTGCCTTATTGGACTTCATGTTTGTGCACTTTGCATTACATTTTGAGAAGGGGAAGTTGGCAAGAAACAGCCCACATATCACATATCTGACAGTCTGAAGGTCACATGATGCAGGCAGGAAGTTAATTGGGAAAGACAGTGAACTAGTTTCACTTTCCCTTGTCCTGTGCTAGAGGAGATTTTTGAGAGCATCTGCATAGTGCTAGATATTTACTCAGTGTTTCTGTTTACTGCCATATTTCTGCTTTTGAGTTTTGCCCCTTTTGTTATCATATTCCTGAGTCCTGATTTTACTGTTTTTCCTTTTTGTATACTTCAGAATAATTGTATTCTTTTTTTTTTCCAAATGGAGAGAGGTGGTTTTCCTGCAGGCACTCATGGTGGTTGTCTTGGCCCAAGGATGAGTGGTGGTGGTGTTTGCATCAACTGTGCAAACTTGTTCCCTTCTAGTGCTCCCCTCCCAGTAAATTTTGTGTCCACTGGCAGTGGAGTTAGTGGTGCCAGCCAAGCAGCACCGGTGGGGTCAAACACTGCCCCCCCCACTGCTGGTCAATGTTCAAGAACAGCAGCTGCAGAAACAACAACAACAACAGCAGCAGGTTGTTCCCCCAACTGAATGGCAGCCTGCAGTCTACAACATCTGGGCTCCCCCCTACTACCTGTGCTTGGTCCTCCATGGAGCTCAGCAGTGTAACACTTTTTAACCACGCTGCCAAGTGACAGTAGTTTGTTGAAATGTAATATCTGTGGCATGATGGTGTGGTGTGGTCTGAAGGTGAGAGGTCAACCACCTTAGTAATGTGGTCAACAAAATGCAGCAGAATGGATGCAAATGGCAGAGCCACACTAGAATCTTGGGTGCTCAGTGAGAAACAAACACTTGAAGAGATAAATCACAGCACTCACCACATGCTGTCTCTCAAAAACCACCACAGCCTCAATTTTAAAATTGAAAAAAGGTTTACTTGGTACTGGAATCAATTAAACCCTCTTGGGTGCAGTTTACAGAGACAGAAATTCTTCTTACGTTTCACCCAGTCATAGGCTTTGTCAAAGATAATGCCCACTTGGACTGCCTTTCGCACTTGTGAAAAGTATTTGGCTTATTTGAGGAATCGCTTTGCATCTGAAATTGTGAGTCTGAAGATCTTTGTCCTGGACTATTTCTGTACTTTTTCACTTTAAATCTTTGCATTTAATTCATTGGTTAGAAAATCTTGTACTAACTTACATTGTTTACTGCTGTCTATTTATATCACTGCTTATGGTGTTCAAGGATTTGAGCATAATTGTGGGGAATAGTTAGTACAGGTTCTGTGTGCTCGAGTCCTATGATTTTTAACTGACAGTAGTAGCAATTAAAATGGGTTCATACTAGGAAACAGATTTTAACAATTGGGGGGGGTTAACATCTATGGACCAGAGTGTAACTGGTGATTTGGCTTTGGGCTATCAAAATGGTCAGATGGAAGCAGAGAACAAACAAGACAGCTTCAGGCATGAACTGATGCATTCTTCATTTAATTTACATTCGACCCAGGTTATAATTTGTTCAAATTTTGATTCATCAGAGAAAGAAAAAAGAAAAGTAAAAACAAAGGCAAAGGCATAAAGAAAAAGGCTAAAGATATCAAAGATATCAAAGAAAAGGGCTGCAAAGGAAAGGAAAGGAAAAGTAATTTTAGCAAGGAAGGAGAGTTTCCTAAAACATTTACAAATAGTGAGTCTTGTGAAAAAAACGGAAAATTAAAGCAATTAAAGCAATCAAATATAAAAGACCACTATAGACCTTTGACTTTGGCTGAAAACAAGTTGTGCATGCCATATAATGTTTCTAATGGTCCACCACAAATAGAAAATGACTGCTTAAAGGATGATCACGCTGATCTCTCACAAACACAGGCAGTGAAATTTAAAGAAGCAGGGCATGATATTCAAATGCCTGTAGAGACCTCAAACTTGGGAGTTTATATTAATATAGATGCATCCAAAAGCATAGCTGAGCTTACTGCTCAGACCTCCAAATATACGGAGGACACATTAGAATTTCCCCCAGACTATTTTAGGGAATCTAATCCAGATCCAGATCCCTATTGGCAGAATGACTTAAAGCATATAGCTGGAGAATTACAGAAAACCATAAATGGATTAAAACAGTTCACAGGTTTGAATTTTAACAATCAATCTGATATTGGTATAGCACCCAATTTTACTAACACATTAAGCAAAGAGTATTGCACAACTGCATCTAATACACATACTGCACATTCGATGATCTTGGATCATTTATTAGATTTGAAACATGAAATAGATCTCCTAAAGGAAAATGTAGCAATTAATGGCTTTAGACTAGATGATGTTCTACATAAGCTTGATAAAATACCCCCTTCTGAAAGCATATGTTCATCATCTATTATTGAAGTGGAAGGCCCTCAAATACTACCCCACCCAGATTTCTCTGTGTTGGACTTTTCTGATGTGCCTCTTATAGTAGCTGCACCAGCAGCTGTTCCACCAGTAATTCAGATTGATGGAGGTAGTAGGGATTTTAATAAAAGTAATAAGAAACTTAAGAAAAATAAGGGCACAAAGAAGAACCCAATAAGGAAAAAGGTAAACTGTCATCAAAAAGGAAAAAAGGTATTAAAGAAAGAAAGGGTGCAAAACTCATGTAAGGAACAGAATGAATTGGATACAGTATGGTCATCTATAAATGATGGAAACCTGGTTTCTGATAATTTCACTCACATTGAAAAAACAAAGATAGATATACTTAAAGAAAATGCTGTCCTTGGGACTGGCAATGAAAAGGTATGTTGGGAAAATTCAGTGTTAAATTTAGATCACAGGGATCATAGGATTGTGGGTGGCTCAAACATGAGTAAAATGGTGAATCAAGACCAGAAGTCAGCGATAGGGCTAAATGCTAGAACCAGCATAGGTGAGGGTACATATTGTAAATACTCAGAGGAATTTTGCATAAAAAATAGTACAGATATCTGTAACTGCACAATTTTGGCACTCTATGGTTTTAAGTTGATACACAATTGGTCTTATGATGAGTTAAGGGACAAGATTGTTAACCTAATAAGAGCAGCAACTGGTGCTGATTTAACTGTGTCAGATATCATCCAAATCTGGAATGACAAGGATATTAATGGATATTGCTTATTTATATTTTGCACAGCTCCATGAAGAGCAAATCAGATCTGGATTAATGAAGGGGGTCTCAGAAAATTTGGATGCAAAATGGAATATGTTAATAGGGAATTTTTGAATATGGGTCATCAACCATTAAGCAATGAGCTCTGTCATTTAAGTATTTTTGGAGTAAAATTAGCTTTTAGTGAAAATACAAGTAAATTAAAAACTACATTGTTAAACATATTTAAACACGTATTAAAAATTCCAGCTGCTGATTTCATAATAGAAAAAGTTTCCAGTTGGAGCAAAGATAAAAGTATGGGACAAGTGGATATTCTGGTAAAGAGTCCAGAGGTAGCAATGAGCATTTTAGCCAAAGCAACACTACTAGATGATGCAGGGTTACATACAGTGGAGAGAATACTATTAAATGGGGGAAATAAACAGAACAAAGAAAAGGCAAGCGCATTAAAACAGGTAGACTTGGTGGATAGAGCTCCTAAGTTACTGTATTTGTATTGTCTGGGGAGGATCAAACATGAGAATATTAATAACAATCTAAAAGTCCTAGTAGTAGATATAGTGGAACAAGTGCTGAATATATCTATAGAAGACCCTAAAGCAATAACTATAACAAGGCAGGGATCTGACCCAGACTGTGATCTAATAATCATTAAATCAGGCTTTTTAAGCTTATATAGTAAGATTATTGAGAATAGGGGTCTATTGGATGCACTAGGCATATATATAGTTACTATAAATGATTTCTGTTACCAGACCACTTCCAAATGCAATGCAACTGTTAAAAAAAAATCAGGAGGAAACATTATTTAATGTTACAACTTATAATAGATTTGAGTTGCTGGATACTCAGCCAAACTGACTAACAACAGGAAAAGAACAGCTTTTTGAAACAAAATCTTCTTCTTTGTTATTAATCTCTTGGAATATTGTGGGATTTTTTCTAAATTAGTAGACCAAGAATGGATAGAGTATATAGTCAAGTTTGACATTGTGTGTCTCCAGGAGACATGGCATAACAAAGACCAAGACATCTTATTAAATGGTTATCAAATTTTCCAAGTACCAGGAGGGAAAGCTGCTAAAAAAAGGGAGAGCAGTAGGGGGTTTAATTATTTTAATTAAAATAAACCCTGACATTACTGCAGATATTCTATATACCAGTAAGAATATAATGGTCATCTATATTAAAGTTAAAAAAGGTAAACATTTCTGCCTTGCTAATGTCTATATTTCTCCACTTAATTCTAGCTCCTATATTTCTACACTTTGGGACCAATTGGATAACTTTATCCATAAGAGCTGGGCAGTAACTTCATGTGAAGATATATTACTCTGCGGTGATTTTAATGCAAGGATTGGACACTATGATGGTTATTCTGATAATAACTATCATAATTGGTGTCATGCAGAAGCCTTCAAGTTGCCCAGAACAACAAAGGATGGTAGACTGAATAAAATGGGTTGGAAACTAATAGAGTTATTAGTCCCATATAATTTAGCACCAATTAATGGTAGGATCGATGGAGATAAGGAGGGGAATTTTACTCATCTTTCTGCCAAGGGTCCTTCAATTATAGACTATCTTTTTTGGAATGAGAATATAACAGATTGGGAAAATATGAAGATTCCAACTAGGGGTGAAAGTGATCACCTCCCTCTCATTTTACAAGCAAAAGATATAGAATGCTTTACTGGTGTCCCCACTAAACCCATACAATTTGTAATCTGTAATAACAAAATCAAATGGCACGATAATTTATCTCCCATAATTAAAAATTTTTTGCAGGATTTGTGTATAAAGCTAAATGATGAAAATATAGGATATGGGCTCCTGCATCAGCTTTTATTCTCAAGTCTTGAGGATATAAAAAATTACTTCAATCCTCAAAGAATAAAAAAAGTATAAAGAATAAAAATATATGGTTCGATGAGGAATGTTGCAAAGAAAAAAAAGAACTGAACAAAAAATTAGAAAGGTAAGACAGAACAAAACCTCTCAAAATCTTAAAGATTTAAATAGACACCGAGAAAAGTACAAGAAGCTTCTTATATTAAAACAAGGACAATACCAACAAAATAATTGGGACTGTATGCTTAAAGCTATTTATAATAAGGACTATCAAACCTACTGGCTATTAGTTGCCAAGGGAACAAATAATATTAAATATGAAATAGACACCTATATTACGCTGGAAACATGGGTCTCCTTTTATTCATCAAATTTGTTTTCCTCAATGTTGAAAAAGTAGGAGTAGATTTAAACTTTAATATGCAAGTTTTTCATCCATTCTTACCTGCAGAAGTGTATTTTGTCATTGCATCTCTTAAAAAAAGGAAGGCCCCAGGTCCTGATATGATTCCATCAGAGGTATACTTGAATACCCCTGCCTTATGGTCTACAGTTTTGACCAAATATTTCAATTATTGCATTCAAAAATTGGGAATTTCCAAATTCCTGGAAGGGCACAATAATAATTTCACTATATAAAAAGGGTGATAAGACTGATCCCAGAATGTATAGGCCAATCTCATTATTAGATAGCCTTGGGAAAAATTTTTCCAGACTTATTTTAAACAGACTTAAGGAAGAAATATGATTATTGGGTGGCCATTCTGATACTCAAGCTGGTTTCAGAGCCGGATATAGTACAACTGACAACTGTTTCATAATTAGACACTTATATGAAAAAGTATGTTGTAATTAGGAAACAGTAGTTATTTGTCGCCTTTATAGACTTCAGTACAGCATTTGACTCAGTTTTAAGGAATACACTCTGGGGTATAATGAAGAAAAAAGGCTTTACAGGGGAACTGATAGCAATTATTAAGGAATTATACTCTTTAACTTGGGTCCAAGTAAAGTCAGGTACTAGGGGACAATTTTCCTCAACTTTTTTTACTAATATGGGAGTTAGACAAGGTTGTGTAATCGCACCATTGCTTTTCTGCATATACATTGACAAGTTACTGAGTGATTTAAACTCTAGCGATACTGATTCTCCTAAGATTATGGATAAGTGTTGTGGTGTACTGGCTTATGCAGATGACCTAGTCCTGTTCTCTCTCACTGAATCTGGACTGCAAGCTAAGTTAAATATGCTTGCAGTAATTGCTGGTGAGCTTAACTTAACAATAAATGTTCAAAAAAGTCAAGTTCTCCCTTTAGGTTTAAAGGGTAAAAAAAAAAGAAAGTTTGGGAGCTGGGGTCTGCTAAGCTAGAAACTGTAGATAGCTATATATACTTAGGTTTACATTTAACAAGGGACAGGAAATGGAATAAACAGCTGGATACTACCCTAGCAAAATTAAAGAGGACAGCAGATTTGTTACTTATATTTAATAAAAAATATGGAGGAAATATGATTAGGCCAGTTCTAACTGCAGTACAGGCTAAATATTATGCCCAAGCCCTGTCTAACACTGAGATTTGGTATCATAATAAGATGAATACATTAGATACTCCCATAAATAAACTGTTACATGTAAGTTTAGGTTTATTGAATTTCATGCCTGCTGCTGTACTGAGGGCTGAGACAGTTTTTTTTTCCCTTGCAGGCATCTGCGGATGCCAGGAAAGTTAATTTCTGGATCAGAATTCTTCAACATGGGCAAGACAGATATACGGCCTTATGCCTAAATGAAAAATACATGTGGTGTTCCCTAGGCTATCTAAAATTAGAATGGTTATCCTTGATACTCAAGTTATTACAAAAAGTAGGGTTAACTCACTTATATCAGTATAGGGTCAGAAGAATTATCATTAGCTTAACATATCAGTCCTTTATTACAAAGGTATTTAGAGAACACTATAAGATCTTAGACCTAAATATCATTAACAAGCTGAAAATGTTCCCCTTTATTAGAGCAAATGATTTTCCACACTCCTACAGATATTACTTAGATACTCTAACAGAAGTAGACTATAGAAAACAATATACTAGATACAGGTTGGAAGTATTTCCTAACAACATCCTGGAAGCAGTTTATAGGAAAAATATTGCTGTTAGCTCCAGATACTGTTCCTGTACCTGTTTCACTCTGGAAAACTTGGAACATTTTATGTTTGCCTGTAAATGGTATACAGTACCAAGAATAAAATGGATTTGGCCCTTATGTCAAACTATCCAAACAACAGATCAGAGCATTTTATTGGTTATTTTCTTTACCTCTAATGATAATACTGTAATTAAGACTGTGGCCAAATACTTGGTAATTATATCCAGAATACGTTCTGGAAAGATAAAATCAAAGATGACTTAATACTTTTCCTCTTAAAAACTACATTTTGAAGGGAGTAAATATGTATAATATGACTGGACAAATGTTATGCTTATAGGAAATATTGTATTTAATTCAACCTTAATTCAACCTTGTTTCTGCACTTTGCATTTTATGTATTATAGGCATATAATGGTAAATATTTACATTTTAGTACATTTTTTAACTATCACATCTATATATTCTAGATAAGATATTTATTTACTTATTTATTCAATTACTTCTTATTTATAAAGAGAGTGTATATTTTAAAATGTCTGTCTTTTTTCTTCTGCTTTTTTGCTATTTACTGTTGTAAATTATTTGTGTATATTATCATGGTCTTTGACCTCTCAATAATAAACTTGAACTTGAAGAAAAAAAAATTGATAATGCCCGCTAGTGTGAATTCAATTAAATAGCAAAAAACTCAGTGCTTAAGTTACATGTTTAAGTAATTTAAAGTGCTAGGGCTTAAATACAAAATATAGACATATAAATAACTAACACTAATATATATACATAAATACCACCCCAAAGTGCATGTTTAAAAACATTTCCCCCTTATTCAAATTAAATATATCTGTTCTTGCTGCCACTATTGTGCTCATACTGTAAACAAATTATTTTTTAGATACTTATCAATAATATCCATTTTCCATTTGAATTCATTACATATGCATTTCTTAGAGCTACAAAGGGCAGGTGGAGGAAAAGAGAGAAGCCTCAAGCAGAATATATATTGATCTAATCGTAATACAGTAATGCATTTACATATTTAAAAATAGGCAGAGTGCAATATTGATGGTACAGAATTAGTGGCTGGGGGGAATGGGGAGAAGAAAAGAAAAGGGATGGAATAAAAGCTTTCAACTTTTATATAATATTTAAGAGGCTATCCCAAATGGAACTAGCAATGGGAACAGCAAACTGCTCTAATATGCTATTTGATGTGAAGAAAAAATATGTAGTGCAACCATGTATATATATTATTTTAGTAATGTAATATACGAGTTTAAAGGGGGGAAAGAACTTTTTGATTGAAATTAACCTGTCGTTCTGCGTAACTAAAAGACATACACACAGGTTAATTAAATATTGTGACTAAGAGTTCAATTTAGGACTACTTAACAAAGTTGCTAGAATTCAAAATCAAGAGTGTTTCCCTTCACTGTATATCTTGCAAGATGTACTGTATATGGATATAAAGAGGTGCATGACAAAGGGAAGAAACTGCCACTTCATTCATACAGTATTCTTGTATTGTACTATCTAGGAAGAACAAATGACATCATGAATATACAAAAAAAGGGATTGCAATTACTGTGTTCTGTTTTTTAGGAAAGGCTTCAACTCTGTGTGTTCATTAAGGCCCTTCCCTTTGTATGGTCCCATAGTGTAGATCCAATAGTTCTCTTTCATATTTAACATATCATCCATATCTCCCCCTCCGGGGCATAAGGTTACACATTCCAGATCTACAAACCTAAGTCTATGGTCCTCCTTATTCTCTACCTGACTCATGTGTACTGCTAATGCATAGTCCATTTACCATTTCTAATTGCTGTTAGGTGTTCCCCTATTCTCTCCTTCCATTTTCTTTTTGTTTTCCCTGCGTAATAGGCCTTGCAAGTACAAAATGCCATATATACCACATGGGTAGTATTACAGTTAATAAACTGTTTGATGTTATACATCCTTTTATCATAGGGATTTCAGACCATGCCGCTCTGATAGATGTCTTTGCAAACCTTACAGTTGCCACATCTTCTACACCCAAGGAGGGGGGGACCAATTTCTTGGTCTCTCAATCTCCATGGCTGAGTTAACAAGAATGTCTCTCAGATTATGAGATCTTCTGTATGATATCCTAGGTAGAACACTCGCTGTGTCCTTTAGTCTAGGGTCTGTCTCCAGCACATACCAATGTTTATGAATAATCGTGTACAACAAACTTAATATGTTTTTATGACTTTATTAGTGGAAACCTGGATAGAAGCATTCCATGTGATGTTATTTTTCTAGACTTTGAGAAGGCCTTTGATTCCGTATCTCACTGGGCCTTGATACAGAAGCTACAGCTCCATAATATAGAGCCGATATATATCAGATGGATCACTAATTGGCTGTCCGGAAGGAAGCAGAGGGTTATAATAGATGGCCATGCTAGTAGATGGAAAGATGTTAAAAGTGGTGTTCCGCAGGGATCAGTTTTGGCCCCACTTACTTTCCAGGTCTTTATATCTGATTTATCTACAAACATCAAAAGCAAGATTACTAAATATGCAGACGATTGCAAAATCAGTAACATCTGCAAAAGTGTAACTGATTACATGGTTATTCAGGAAGATTTAAAGTTATTACAGTCCTGGTCCATAAAATGGAATCTATATTTTAACATTTCTAAGTGTTGTGTCTTGCACTTTGGGAAAAAAATTCCAAACATCAATATTATCTTTATGATACTATTTTAGTAAGTAAAGATAGTGAAAAGGATTTGGGGATCACAATTGACTTAAGCATGTCATTTGATTCCCATATCTCAAACACTATTAATAAATCAAACAAGATATGGTGGGCAATACGACATAATATAACATCCAAAAACCCAGATATTTTGTTGCATTTATATACAGCATATGTGAGACTTCACTTAGATTGTGTCACAGTTATGGAGTCCATATAAAAAGACGGATATAGTAAGAATTGAGAGAGTTCAGAGAAGGCTGACAAAATATTTTGTATCCTCCAAATCGCTTTCATATCCAGACAGGCTCTTCAAATTTGACCTGATGTCCCTAGAAGATAGAAGGGTAAGGGGTGATCTCTTGCTCACATGGGCCATCATTAAGGACGAATATCTGTCTGTAGAAAGTGGTCTGGATCTCAAACAAATTAGGGTCAATACCAGAGGACACCCACTGCAACTAGCTAGAAATAAGTGTAAAACCAAAAAAAAGGCTCACTACTTTTCACAAAGGATAGTAAAGCCCTGGAATAAGTTGTCTATAAATGTTATCGTCAGTGACAGTAAGAATATTTTTAAGAACAGACTTGACAGTTTCATGAAATCTAACAAGTTGCCAAACCACTATATGTAGGTCTGAAGCTCTATGGATATTCAGCCTTTTGCTTCATACAGTTTCTTAGTATGATTCTTAGTATAATCTCCCTAACAGCACCTGACCTTACATTCTATGTTGTTACAAAATTTATCTGATAGTTCCCTGATTTACCCTAGTGTCTTGTTTGCATTCTAACAATAATTCTCTGTTCACCAACTTCTTTTCTGGCTTTCTTTATCATTCACTCAGAATAGCCTCTGGCCCTGAACCTTTTTTCCTGATTATTCAATTCTATTTTCTGGTCCTACTCATTACTGCAGTTCCTCTTAATTCAAAGGAACTGACTCTTAGGGTGACAGCTGCTGGCCATAAGTATGGTATTTCGATCAGTGGGTTTCCTGTATAGGGATGTCTCCAAAGCACCCCCGTCCCCCACTGTTATGTTCAGCTCCAGGAAGGAAATTGTTTTCCTACTAGCTCTAACTGTGAACCTAAAGATTCCATTAGAGTCATGTAAATATTTCACAAATCACTCCAACTCACAGCTGTCACCCCGCCACACAAGAAAAATATCATCAATAAAGCACGTATATAGTGCTATTTTGGACCAGTAGGGATTACAATCCTCATCCCAGATTACTCATTCCTCCCAGAATCCCAAATAAAGATTTACATAATTGGGGGCAAATGTGGCCCTCATTGCAGTCTGCTTTATTTGGTGATAATGGGTGTTTCTAAAATTGAAAAAGTTACCCTCCAATACAACACTAGTTAGCTCTATCAGGAACTCAGTATCTGGTTTACTGTCCCTACCCCTCTTCAGATAACAACGAAGTGCTCCCAGGTCACCATCATGCAGTATGTTAATGTATAGTGACTTTACATCTAGAGTCACCAACATGCAATTTTCTTCCACCCTGATATTCTTTATGATTTTCAGCACTTCACCAGTATCCTTTACATAAGAGGGTGTGTGCCCACCATAACTTTAATACATTCATCTACCATTAAAGCTAATGGCTCTGTAACTGTTCCAATGCTAGATGTGATTGGTCTACGTGGTGGATTTATTAGAGTCTTATGTACTTTTGGTAGTACATAAAATTAAGACATCATAGAAAATGTTGTTGTTAAAAACTTTTTCTATCAGTAATGAGACCTTCATTCTGTGCCCAGAGTAGGAAATCATCAACTTGTGCTTTTAACCCTTGCAGGGCTGCAGACTGATATATCAGTCCAAAATTCTTATACGTTCCAATTGTGTTGGCAGTCTAAGGGTTAATACCTGTCTACGATCTTGATTTACTGGCATATAGTATTCTCTGTTCCCCAGCTGTATCTCTACTTCTGCAACATAATCAACTGTATTCAAAACAACAAAACTTCCACCTTTACCACTGGTTTTATTGTTATATTCTTGTTGTTTTTAAGTGCTGCAATAGCTTCCCTCTCCAGGGATGTGATGTTACTAAACTGGGGTACATAGTCTTCTTCCCTCATTTTTTCAATCTCCTGTTCACACAATTTCTGGAACACTGTGACTGCATGGGCTGAGGTGGACAAAACGTACTAGGTTTCCTCAGAGTAGTTGCACTAGCCTCTACTTCAGTGACCTGTACCTGTTGCACCCCCTTAGTTTTCAAAAGCATGGAGGACTTCTAGTACTTCTTGGGTAGGTATATAAACCTCCTCTACATCTCCCCCATCCGTGTCTGCATTATCACTGACTGCTGAACCACCAATATTTGTGCTATTGTGATAGAAACGTCTCAGGTTTAATACTCTACACACTTTGGCCGGGATATTCAGACTGCACCAGAAAAATGCACAATAGAGGGAGCAGGCGCATGTCCAGTGCACCATGGTGCAACGGGCATGAAATTCAAACCATGCGCAGGACAAGGTGCGCCTGCGTAACGTGGCTGAATATCACTCCTGATGCACCATAGTGCAATGAGGGATGCGCCCGCCATAGAGCAGGGTCGATGAGCAATAGCACCGCTAGGGATGCGCATGGACAAAGACAAGAATCAGCAGAGCAGCAGCCATGGATGCACCATGTGCTGAGGAGCATGCACCAGGACAGACAGGCCATCCCCCCACTTCCCAGCCCCCCCACCTGACCATAGCAAGGCCCACATGAGCAGCACAACCAGACAGGTGGAAGACAGACCACTGACCCTTGAACCCCAGTGCTGAACCACCAGCAGATGTGACCCAGTAGTCTCAACCCGCTGGGCATGGTGCCCCTGCACCATCCACTGGCCAACAGGGACCAGGACACAATGATGGCCATGCCCCCCATGCCACAGCACCACCCCAATGCCACCCCCATTACAGAGTACCCGAGACACCTAGCCCAGAAGCATGACCAAACAGTGCATGGCACTGAAGGCAGTCTGCCACCACCGTGCCCAGGCATCCAGTTGCCCCGGAGCATAATGCACATGTACCACAACCCCACCATAACCACCCAATGCAGGAGGTGAAACTTTCCACCAATGCTACCTCAACCCATACAAGGAGCTCCAGCATGGTCCCCACAGCTTAATCTGGTTCAAGGTCAGTTGGCATTCATCTGTATCCCCTTCCCCCGGGTCGTGCCTGAAAATAGGCAGGATTTGTCTAGTGCACTTACCCGGTCTACAAAAGCTAAATAAATAAATAAATGAAGGCACAGCAAGGTGGGTGACCTGGCACCAGTACCCGAGGGAACCCACACGTGACAAGGGTCACCCTGGATGCCACCACAAGCAGGTAGGCACTCCCAACACAGGACCAGAGCAAAGTCCACCACCCATGCACCCGCCCCGCCATAGTACCAACCCCGCCAGGAAACACAGCTCCCTCCTGTGGTGCATGGAGGTATGCGCCACACAGGAGGCAACACAGGGCACACACAATGCCCTCCCCATCCCAGTCCCATGAGTACTCCGGCAAACAGCCACACAAAGCATGTGACAGGCTCTGCCATTGAGAAGCCCATGGTGCTGTGTAACCTGCAGTCTGCCCACCACCAGGTAGCTGTGAGCCTGCCATGTGGCGGTCGCCCCATGTGCCTGGCCACCATCATGCAGGCGCATGGGCCTGTGACCAGGCCACCACCCACATGCAGCAGGACCCCATGTGACAACCACCAGCCCACAGGCACCACCCCAGTCACCATGGACTGCATGGAGGGGGCAACCAATGGCACCATCCACAGTGGCAACAGGAACAGACGTGCGATAGTCCAGGGGTCAGATTGCCAGCTGCAAGGGTGCCATGCTTGCAAGGTGACAGGTATGGCCTGCCCCTGAAGGCACGCCAGCAGATGAGCATGTGGTCATGGGGGCCACATGACCATGCGTACCACAGTTGCACATGGTGGTGGTGTAGCAGCAATGGCCACAGCCATACAGGCAAAGCCCACACTGACAGGGGCAGCTGGGAAATGGCACATGCACCACAGCCTGCTGCACACAGGTGAACAGTGCACAGGGCACACCACACATGCCCCTAGACATAGCCCATGGCCCCTACCCACACCAGTGGAGGAGGACCGCCAGGCACACCCACGCCCAATCCAGCTCCACCCCACAGTAGCCATGCACACCACTGCAGCAAGGCTCCATGCGCCCGCTGCAAATCAGAGACAGACACGGACATAAATATAAGCATATGTAATAAATATGACAACAACAACAATAACTATTTACAAGTATGTACAACAGAGGAGGGGAAGGGTGAGGATGCTACAAGGGGAGGGAAAAGGGGCAGGGGACAATGGGAAAGGCAAAGGTGGGGGACATGGGGGTGTGGGGTACAGTCCAGGGAGGGAGGGGGTGTCTCCATGTGCAGCAGGCCCTACTGGTGGCCCTGGTCCTCTTCTGCCACCCTACGGTGCCTGTGTGGCCTTCACCAGTCCCCCTTGTCCAGTCACTCGAGCATCTCGTGGATGGCCCAGGTGACCTGCAGGATCTTCCTGAGGGTACGCTCGATGACCTCCCAATGACATCCACCTAGAACAAGGGAGCAGAGACAGTATGAGTGACTGGCCAGACTAATGCTGCCCACCCAATGTGCATGGCATGCATCAGTGACCGGCACCCCTGGGATGGCATACAACCACCCACAGTGAGTGCGCCCACATGAGCTGCCTACCTGTGCAACTGCAGCCATGCAGACCGCTGCACACCATTACCACCCATGCACTGTATAGCACCATCCTGGCTGTCTGGCATCATAGCTATGCAATGGGAAGGCAGTGGCACAGCTAGGCACTGAGTGCACCCACAACCCACCTGTGACACCCACCCACATATGCAGGCCCACAGGATGGTGCAGAGGACACCGCAGGAAGTGCACAGCTGGAGGGGCCATGTGCAGAGGGGCCATGCCACACCACCACCCCTGCAACCCACCCTGTACAGGTGTATAGGGAAACATGGTACTCACCTGCATCCTGGTCAGCAGGGCTCTGCTGACCCGCATCACCACCACTGTGGCCTGCCTGCATGCCCTGTCCCCCGGCGTGGACTTGGCCCCGTTGTTTCTCAGCCATCTGGGCCCTACGGCAGTCCTCCAGTCTTAGGGGGGAAACATGGAGAGAGGCACATCAGTACATGTCTGAACCATAGGACCCCCCGGACCAGTGTGATATCCTGCACAGCATGTCTGGTTTGCAGTGGTGTAGGGTGTACACAATGCACCCCCCACACCTGACGACACTGGTGCTGGCCCCCCTGGTGGCCTGGCCTGCTGACCCCTGTGCCCCGAGGACAGTTGAAGATGACTAGTGATGGTCAAGGAGCACCTACCTGGCCGTGGCACAGCTCCCTGCCAGATATGCACCTGCAAGCACCTCAGGCAGTCAGGGTCATGCCGCTGGAGATCACTGTAGCGGTCGTGACACTGCTCCTCTGAACACCGGCTCCCAGTGACCTCCTCCAGTCCGTCTGCTACCTCCTGCCACACCGCAGTGCGAGGCATCTGGAGGGGCACCTGCCCAAACAGTGCACCTGCATGCATCTCTACATGAGCCACCAGGTTGGTCAGCTTGATGTCACTCCACATGGGGGGCTCTGGTGCATGGCATATTCCTCACTGTCCACAGTGCAAAATGGCACCTGGTAGCACATGTGTCCCACTTGCTGAGGCAGCGCACTGCTGCGTTGCCATTTGCAATTGCACTGGCAATGGACTGTGCAATAGGTGGACAGCCATGTGGCCACATTGCACCTAGAGGGCAAAGGGCAGCCATGGGGTCAAGGGTCAGTCCACGCACAGAACGCCACTGCGCTATTGGGAGACCCCTGTATGGTGCGCGGTAGAGAGCATGTTTGTGATGCCATGCAGTGGCCTACTGCACAGAGGTGCCATGGCACCCACAGCACAGTGGTGCAAAACAGGGCATGATGGCACTGTGCCAGCTGTGCTATGGCACGTGTGCCCCGTAGGACGTACAGCGCATGAGCGCCACAGGCACAGTAGTGGCTGTGTACTGTACTGCCTCCCAAGCAATGTGCATATGCTGCACCACTAGCATATGTGTCAGCATCATGCGCATGCGTGGCGTGGGTCCAATTGTGCACGTCACAGTGGTGCACCACGACTTGAGCATGCTCAACTCCATTGCGCAAAGCGCATCCACGTGATATTCAGTCAGGTCATGCAAATCAGCTCATGAGCCATTCCACAGTGCATCTGCTGCATTTGCATCCCATTACAGTTGTGCATACCCTCATTTGCATGCAATGCGCTATAAAGGCGCCATGGAATTGCACAGGCCATGGATCAGTATTGCAGCCTTTGGAGGTACATCCCATGCTGTGGGGATGTCTGGACAGTGGTCTGGGAGGGCAGTCTGGGACTGAACAGTCCATGGTAACACCTGTCCATCTCCCCAGGTACAAGAATGACCAAACGTGAGAAGGATAAGGAGCAGGGGGGAGGGTGCAGAAGTGGAGGCCCAACTTCACCAGGGCAGAATCAGATGCTGTGTTCGAGGCCTACCTCGACAGGGAGCCACTCCTCAGTGGACAGAGATGCACACCACAGGCCCATGAAGCAGCATGGGGTGAGGTGGCACGTGTGGTCAACCAGCAGGGTAACCACCAGCGTTCCATGCAGGAGTGCAAAAAGAAGGTTAGCACTGACAGGAGGAGGATAAAGGACAAGGTGGCTGCCATCCACGCAGCATGTGCTGCCACTGGTGGGGGCCAGCAAGACATGCCACACCTGACGCTGTGGGAGGAGCAGATGGCTGACAGCATGCAGCATTGTGCCATTGAGGGTGTGCCCAGTGGAGGCTTCCAGATGGGTGGCAGCCCATCACTACATGGTAGGAGTGGTGCTGGCGGTGTGAGGGTGGTGGGGGGCGGGTCCAGAGGTTAGCGGCACCACTAACGGTACTGTGTTCCTTACAGCTCCTAGCATCTGCATCAGGCAGCAGGGGTGGGTCCGTCCACTGAGGGGGCAGCCCTGGAACCGGTGGAGCACCCATCCACCTCCACTGGTGTCCGAGGGACCAACCACCTGCAGCCCTGCACAGCTGTCTGGACTGATGCCTGTGGTGCGGGTGCAGATGAGGCCCTGGCTGTGTTCCAGCAGGACACCAGCCACGGTGTCCCATGTGTTGAGACACAGATTGGGGCCGACTCCAGTACCGATGATGATGTGATGCATGTCCCAGACAGTAATGTTGGTGGGTCACAGGGGGATCCCATGACTGGCGTCTGCCTTGGCGGCAGTGCGAGCAGTGCTGGCATGGTTGCCTGCCCACCAGCCATTGTTCCTGTCATGTCTGCATCATCCAGTGGGGCAGCACTGGCGTGCAGATGCAGCAGTGGTGTTGGTGGTGCCGATACAGACACACTGGTGGTTCCCAATGCTCAGTAGACAGAAGGGCAGCATCAGCAGCTGGACAGTGTTGACAGGGGGATGGGGCCAGGGGGCAGCAACAGTGCACTGCATGAGGATGTACCCCAGGAAGGCACCACCGTGCAGTGCCCACCGTTGTGGGGCGCGGTGCCGCAGGGTCAGAAACCACATGGGAGTCAGCATGATGGACATGCAGATGACCCCTTGGATGCCCACAGCCATCTGCTGCAGGCCTCTGTGGATCAGTAGGTATGGCTCATGGTAGCAGTGGATGCACTCCTTGCGGAGCTGCACCAGGCAGAGGAGCGGCGCAGCAGGGACCATGCCCTGCTTCTAGCAGAGTTAGCTCAACAGCAGGCGGATGTGACCTCAGCCATCGATAGACATGCCACTGCGATGGTGGCTGTTGTGGCAACACTGGTTGACCGGCTGTGTGCCCAGCCGCTGCACAGCCCGTGGAGTGCAATGTCCACCCCTCAGTCTCAACGTAGGGTGACCCCTGCCATGTCGATGCCAGGATCAGCTGTGGGCATACCTAGCACACCCAGTGCGGGCATGTTTGGTGGCCAGCAGACACCTGCACAGACACGGTCATGTTCATGCAGCATCACCCCTTGGGGACCATCAGTGCCACCCCATGAGGCCACTGATCAGCCTGTTACAGCTGGCAGGTCTCAGCGGGGCTGCCCACACATCCATAGTGGCTGTGCTACTGTGCAGCATGACTGACCCTTTCCCCTCCATGACCGCTGTCTGCCACTGCCAAGTGTGCACTGTGGTGTTCTGTATGCGACGCATGGGTGTGGTACCTGGTCCTGCACTCACACAGGCCCTGTGTACACCCACCCTGCTGCTGGCCACTGTGGCGTGTGCGTGATGATGTCAGCATAGTGTTGTCTGCCACTGTGCAATGGTGCTCAGTGCTGAGACACACACAGTGCCTGCCACTGGGTGTGGGTCTGTTGGGTCCTGTGTGGGTGTGTGGGGGGGCGTATGGGGGTTGGTGTGCATGTGGCCCTGTGGGCAAGGGATGGGGTGTGTGTGCCTGTGTGTGCATGCTGTGTGCAGCCCTGCTGTGTTCTGCCTTTGTGTGCAGGTCCCCACCCATTCCTGCACCCCTGCCACTGAACCTGCCTTGGTCCATCCCTGCCTGTCTGTCAGCTGTGCCGTTGCCCCAGTACTTGCTCGTGGCTCTGTTCACCTACCTGTGTGTTCCATAGTGCTCCTCTGCAATGGTGTCCCAGTGCTGCTGAGCCATCCAGACCAGCTGGACATCCCTTCACCCAGGAGGTGGCTGCCCAACACCAGCTGGACCGGCGTCCTCATTGTCCCCACCGCTGTCCCCCTCTTCGACCTCATGGCTATCCCACAGTCGGTGGCCACATTGTGCAGGATATAGGAGGCCAGGAATAGCCCACAGGCTTTTGAGGGGCTATACTGTATGGCACCACCAGACCTGTCCAGGCAACAGAACCGAGCCTTCAGCAGCCCAAACACATGCTCGATGATGTTCCATGTGGTGGCGTGAGCCTCATTGTACTCTTGCTGTGCTTGGGTCAAGGGGCACCAGTATGGTGTGAGAAGCCAGGGCCGGAGTGGGTACCCACTGTCACCTGTGTGTAGAGAGGTATCATTAGCATGGTGGTCTGTGACACTGTGCCCCTGGCCTTCCAGGCTGCACCCCATGGCACCTCTGCCCTTGCCCCACACACACCCCCTGCTGCTCCCAGCATCTGGCATGCACTGCATACTCACCTACCAGATGGCCAGTGGGGATGTCCCCACTCTCAAACATATGGCACAGTGCAGACTGGTGCCAGATGAAGGCATTGTGTGCTCCCCCAGGGTGCATGGCACAGACTTTGATTATGCGCCCCCTGGCATCTCACACCACCTGGCAGTTGACACTTGGGTATCCCTTGTGGTTTATATATGCTGCCCCCTCCAGGCCAGGTGGCATGCAGATGCCAACATTGGTGCATTTGATGGCCCCAAGCACACCAAGCAACCGGGCTACCCTGTGGAACTCCTGCATGTTTGCTGTGCATTCCACTTGTGTGCTGGGGAAATGTATGTACTCCTCAGCATGTGGCAGCAGTGTGCTGAGGAATTGTGTGAGTAGGCATGATGCGGCTGACTGGGTTATGCCTGTTGTGTCCCCTGTTTGTCTCTGGAAGGTGCCCATGGTCAGCAGGCACATGACGGCTGTGATCTTTGTCTCCATGGACAGAGCATGTCTCTGTCTTGTGGGTGCCTGCATCTCCTAACTGCACAGCTCACAAAGCCTCGTCAGATTGGCCCAGTTCAGGCAGTACCAGTCTGTGATCGCAATGTCACTGTACAGCTTGAAGCTGATGTGGGCATGGTACAGCCTATCCTGGGCATACCACTGACGGGCCCTTCCACAGCCCCGCCTTCCTGCAGCCTGCCTCCTCACATCCCTCATTACTGCCTCCATCTGGAAGGTGGCACTGACCATGTCCCAGGTTGGTGTTTTCCCTGGCGGCTACCTACCCGGTTCCCCAGGCTGTGTACTGCTGGTCCTGCCCTTGCACCGGGTGCACCCATGGCACTATGCCACTGTGTGCCCTGCCTCTACCCCACTGCTCTCCTTTCTCTGTGGCATGCACAGACCCTCACACACACACACACTTCCAGTGGCCCCCATCCACCTTTTGGCCACCCCTGACCGCCTGTATCTTGCCCTGGCTCCCTGCCACTCCGTCTCCACTCTCCCCCGCTATGGCTCCTCTCTAGCACAATCATCCTCCCCTCACTTGCTCCCTTTATATTTGCTCATGTCTGCTATCGCGCATTCCGCTTGCTCCACCATTGCGCACGCCGCCTGCTGTTGTATATCGCACTGCCCCACATATTTTCATTACCGTTGCATTACGGTGCATTGGCTTTTGTGCTGCACATCTGCTGCTGCTGAATATCGCATTATGGCGCATTTCCACTCTTGCACAGGCGCATCCCTATTGCACATGGTGCAACTGCTCTGAATATCCCGGCCTTTATGTAAGTCAATCATTTTCTCAAAGAAATCCAGATCTACTGTAGGTATAAAGGAGAGCCCTTTGTTTAGGACACTTACTTCATCCCTGTTCAATGTGTAGTTCGACAAGATGATGATATTATTGTCCTCTGAATTTGTAGGCTCTTCTGTGTTGTATATTGTTGTTGGTACCTCCTCTTCTGAAACTGCCTCCCTTGGTTTCCTTGCCCCTCATTTTCCTCTTCTTGTCCTCTTGTATGTTGTTGATAGCTATCCTTCCTTTTGCCTCTCAAAGGTAGTCTCTGTTCTGGAAAAGGGCCTTCAGACAACTCTGAGTTGCAATTTCCATTTTCACTGGTTCCATTCCTTTCTGAGGCACTCATTGCTCTGGGGCTTGCTGATTGGTTACCAGGGCTATTCCTTAAAATGGACACCAGTTCAAACCTTCTTGTCTTTTTTCAACCATTCGAATATTCGTTCTTTTTCCCTTTTGGATTATTTTTGGGCCAACTAAATATATGTCCATTCTGGTAGTCTCTCTCATCTCTTGCAAACTTTCTTTTCTTTGTGGTGCATACTTTATTTTCCTGATACTGGAGCTCCCTCTGCAGTTTAACCTTAAAGCTGGAAAAATTGCGATGACTATGAAAAGTTTGCAATGTCTCTTCCTTCTTCCTTAATTCCTGTTCAATTTTAGTTTGAGTTGCTGTTGATTTCCTCACTATTAATTCCATCCATTTGTTAGTTGCCTCAACACCTATGTCTCTGCACTCTTTAATGAAAGCCTCATCTTCTAGGCCAAACATCGGATCCTTTGTTACCCTATGGCCCCTCAGGGCTCTTCTGACATTCAGGTATGCTTGTATTGTTTTAGTTTGCCAGTGATTTCTCCTGACTTTTAAAGCCACCCTTTCATATGCAAAAAAGACTCCAGTTATATTGACATTACTTGCCTCATAGTTTGAGGGCATTCCTTACATATTCCCTTGCACTCTGCCACTACTGTTACTGCCAAATGGGTCTGATTCCCTTAGTCCCACAAGCAGGCTCTCTGTTATTCCAACTCTCTCCATTTCACCTGCTTCCTCCACGCTGGTGCTGGTGATAGCTTCTGCAGCGTCTACTTGCATTCTCCACGCTGCTTTCTATGCAAGTTCTTTTGGAGGCACCAGGTAAGCACCATCACATGGATTCTTTTTCAGCCAAGAAGCCAAGTAACCACAGCCAATGCTTATATTTGTGTGTGTTAAATCCTGTGCGTTGCTCAGTTGTAACATAGATATAAATGGCACAGCTGCACTAGAATCTCGGGTGCTCGGTGACAAACAAATACTTGAAGAGATAAATCACAGCACTCACCACATGCTTTCTCTCAAAAATGACCACAGTCTCAATTTTAAATTAAAAAAAGGTTTACTTGATACTGGAATCAATCAAACCCTCTGAAGTGCAGGTTACAGAGACAGAAATCCTTCTCACATTTCACCCAATCCTGGGCTTTGTCAAAGTTAATGCCCCCTAGTGTGGATTCAATTAAACAGCGAAAAACTCAGGCCCAGATATTCAAACTGTGCCCAAAAAGTGCGCAACAGCAGGAGCAAGCGAAAGTCTACTGCGCCCACGCACAAGAAGCGCGATATTCAAAAACTGCACAGGCCAAGATGCGTCTACGGTTGACAACTGAATATCGCACCACCTGTGCCATAGCACAACTAGGGAGGTGAAGCTGAGCATATCTGATGCGCCATAGCGCAACAAGGAATGTTCAGCTGAGCAATCCAGATGCGCCATTGCGCAACCAGGGATGCCCCCCCAGCAGTAGGGCAGCAATGCAGCAGCACAACCAGGGATGCAGGGGCCCACCACCCATGCCACAGATGGGCAGAGGAACACACAGCAGAACAGACATCATCCCCCACACCCCATGTACTGCACAACTGGGGGAGGGCTGGAATAACCACTGGCCCATTGAGACCAGCAACCAACCCACAACCAGGCCATGGTGCCCCATCACACCCCCTTGCAAGCTGTGACCGGCACACAAGGATGGCCGACCACCCCATACCACACCATCCCACAAATGCAGAGCACACTCTACACCATGATCCCCATACACCCTGCCCAGGAGTAGTACCCAACAGTGCAGGACACCCCATGCATGCCACCACCCCCACTGTGACAATGCAACCCTGTGCACCATGGAGCCATGCAAGGCAGCCCCACCATGGACACCCTGCAGCGGGTGGCAGCAGACAGTGATGCAACAGATGCATACACAGTGCCACCCTGCACATCGCCCCCGAGGTACAGCTGAGAGACCGACCATGCATCAGCACACGAGGTACCCCACATGCAACAGGGCATGCCCCGGACCCCACCTCCAGTGATACAGCACCCTGCACACCCTGCCAAGGACACATTCCGTCCCAGCACTGGCCACAACAGCCACCACTGACATGCCAGCAGACCGTGCATATCACAGACATGCAAGGGTGTCAGCTGCACAGGCCATGGATGGTCTGACAGGGGTGCCATGCACACAGTACAGGCCCCATGGACCACTGCACACAGGCATCCAGTGCACAGAGTACAACACACAAACCACAGACAGTGACTGATCCCCTGCCCACACCATAGGCAGTTCACCTCTGCACACACACACACACACACACACACACTCCCATGCGTGCACCACCCCTGATGCCATGCACACCACTGCAGCTGAGCACCTGTAGCCCACTGCAAATCAGAGACCACCACAGTTGTTATAACAAAATGTATGTATTAAAAAATAACAACTCTCAAACCTCTGTAAAAATATATACAAGGTTGGGGGGAAGGGCCACAAACCAGGTGGAGGTGGGCATGGGGCAGGGGTGTACAAATGGGAGAGGGAAGAAGGGGTGTGAGGGTGGGTCCAGGAGGTTATGGGTGTCAGGGGGTCATGGAGGGCCTATTCTGTGCCCTGCTCTCCACTCCTGTGGTGCCTCCAGGTTCTTCTCCTCCAGATCCCATGCCGCTCCATGCGCTCCAACACTGCCAGGGACACCCGTGCCAGCTGCAGAAGCTCTTGTATGCCCTGTTCCAGGGCCATCCAGTGTTGTCCACCTAGGACAAGGGAGCAGAGTCAATACGTGTGACTATCCAGCCCCCTGCAGCCCACCCATTGTGCATGGCATACAGCCACGTGCCACACCCCTGTGATGGTGTGTGACCACCCACAGTGACCGTGTCCACAAGACCTGCCTACCCAGGCAGTCACAGCCATGTGGACCACTGCACACACCCACCGGCCATGTCCTGCACAGCACCACCATGACTGTACAGTGACTTGGGTATGCGGTGTGAAGGCAGTGGCACAGCCATGTGCCCGGTGCATGCATGGACCACCATTGATGCACTCCCAGACATGCAGTACCACTGGACAGTGCTGACTGTAACAAGTTGCATGCATGGCAGTGGTGTCAATGGATGGTGGCCATGCCCTGCTGCCCGCCCTGTTATACAGCATGCAATAATAATCATGGATGTAAGGCACTCACCATCATCAGGCTGGTCCCCGAGCCTCTGCGGACCTTCACCCCTCCTGGCCCGCTGGTCCTCCTGGCGGCGCCTCCTCTCTCTCACCAGCCTGCGCTCCTCTGGGCCTAAGGTGCAAACATGGAGAGAGGAACATCAGTACAATCCTGTAGCAATTTCCCCCGCACCCATGTGTGTGCAATCCCACACAGCCAGACCCACCACCCCACACCCTGATAACACCACCCCAGCCAACACCAGATGGCCCCCTCCCATGTGCTGGACACATGCAACTGTGATACCCGTATGGACGATAAAAGTGTATGGATGTTGCACCTACCTGGCAATGGCTCCATGCCCCTCCTGGCATGTGCCCGCAGGTGGGCAAGCAGGTCCGGGTCCCTCCGCCTCAGGTCCCCATATCGGTGGTGGCACTGCTCTGCCATCTGTCCCATACCGGTGGCCTCCTCCAGGGCGTCGGCCACCTCCTGCCACACCTGACTCCTGGCCCTGTCCAGGGGTGCCTCCTCAAATAAAGGCTCAACATGTGGCTCCACAATGGCAACAAGGTTTGCCAGCTACACCTGGCTCCACTGCACAGCACGCCTCCGCGCCATCTCTGCTGCTCAGTTCAGTCAAAATGGCTCTCTGCAGCACAGTCCTGGTACGTGCAGATGCTGCGCGGTACAGCGCTGTCATTCCCTATTGCGCTGTCACCGAACAGCATGATAGTGGTGCACCCATGCCTGACGCATGGCACCTGGGGGAAAAGGTCGGGCACAGGGTCAAGGGTCTGTGGCACACGGACAGCCACAGCATGATTGGAACCCAATGCGTGTAGCATGATTGGGTGCCTGTGTGCCACCTCCTGTAGTGGCCTACCGTGCTGTTGCCCCAGTGCGCCTATGACACCCCAGTGCCACAGCGCCATACAGGTGAACAGCGCTGCAGCACCACTGGCACTATGGTGGCTGTGCCCTGCATTGGCTCCCATGCACAGCACATCAGCAGCGCAGCAGGCACCTGCGTCATCAACCCGGGCATGCGCAGTTAGGTGTGTACTGCGTATGTCACAGAACTACGCCCTTGGCTCAGCACGTCCGATACAATTGCGCAAAGCACAACAGCGTGATATTCAGCCAGCATGTGCAAATCAGCTAATCAGACATTCAATGGTGCAGTCGCTGCATTTGCATCCACTTAAAGATGCGCCTCATCTCATTTGCATGGGTTGCGCTATAAAAGTGCGACATTGGGCTACACTGGCCATAGTCGGTTACTGCAGTCTATTGCGGTGAGTTGCATGCTGTTTGGGAGTGTGGACTATGGATTTTGGGACATGCATGGGACTGCACAGTCACATGTAACATCTGTCATTCTCACAGGCTGAATCATGACCAAGCATGTTGTGAAGGAAGAGGAACAGAGTCGTGGGAGGAAGTGGAGGCCAAATTTCACTAAGGCTGAGACAGATGCCCTGTTTGAGGCCTACCTAGACCAGGAGCTGCTTCTCAGCGGATGCCAGGGAACACCACAGGCCAGTGCTGCTGCATGGGAGGAGGTGGCGCGTGCTGTAAACCTGCATGGCAGCCACCAGCGCTCCGTGCAGGAGTGCAAGAAGAAGATGGGCACAGACAGGCGGAGGATTAAGGAGAAGGTGGCTGCAATCAGGGCAGCACAGTCTCACGACAGGTGGGGGACGGCGGTCGCCTGACCCCCCAGGAGGAGCGGGTTGCTGGCAGCATGCTGCGTTGTGCCATTGAGGTGTTCCAGGTTGTGGATTCAGGACGGTGGTAGCCCGTCACTGCATGGTAGGTCATGGTCTGTCTATTGGGGGGGACAGGGTAGGTCACATGCAGTAACGCGACTTTGTTTTCCCTTACAGCTCCTGAGCATCTGCATGGGTCAGCAGTGGTGGGTTTCTCCACTGAGGCTGGTCACATGGAGATGGAGGAGGGCCCATCCACCACACAGGAATACGTGGCTCAGGGCAACAGTGGGCTGACCTGGATGTCCAGACTGATGTTGGTGGAGCAGGTGCAGAGAAGGCCCTGCCCGTGTCCCAGCATGCCGGCATCCATGGATGCCAGCATGCTGAGACTCGGGCTGGTGCCGGATCCATCACCGATGATGATGTCGCTAACGTCATGGGCAGTGACACGTGTGTGCCACAGGATGGCCACACAGCAGGTTACATCATGGCCATGGCTTTGGGTGGTCCCGCCGTGGAGGCCTGCATGTCATCACAGTCCCAGCCTGTGCCTGTCAGCACCGGTGGGGCAGCACTGGTGTGTGTACAGGACAGTGGGACTGTTGTGGCCACTGTGGTGGCACCACTGAGCCCTAGGGAGTGGCAGCCGGAGGGGCAGCATCAGCAGTCAGCCAATGGGCATGGGGGTACAGTGTCAGGGGCAGCGCCAGTGCCCTCTGTTGACATGCCCAGGCCTGGCCCTGGTGTGCAGCGCCCACCCTCAAGGAGTGATGAGCATCAGGGCTGCGAACACCCTGAGGGACAGCATACCAATCAGGCAGATGACCTCTTGGACGAGCACACCCACATACTGCAAGCATCAGTCAATCAGCAGATGTGGCTTGTGATGGTAGTGGATGCATGGAGTGTGGCTCTGTGCCAGGCAGAGGAGCGTCGCAGCAGAGACACCGCTCTGCTCCTGGCAGGGATGGACCGGATGTGGGAGGATGTGACCGCTTCCATTGACAGGCTGACACAGACAATCACAGCTGCCATGGCCACAGTGGGCACACAGTTATTTGCCCATGCGTCGCAGACACCGTACACTGCAATGTCCACCCCCCCTTTCCCAGCGTCATGCGACACCATCCTTGCCGACACCGGGTTCAGCTGTGGGCATCCCGAGCACACCTGGCTCAGGTATGTTCGGTGTGCTGCAGATCCCTGCATGAGCACGGTCATGTTCACGCAGTGGAACCCCTGGGGGACCGTTGGTGCCAACTCATGAGGCCAGTGGTCAGCCTGTCACTGCTGGCGGGTCTTGGCGAGGCCACCCATGCATCCGTGGCGGCCGTGACACTGTGACATGTGACTGACCTGTCTCCCAGTGTGGCTACTGTTTGATGCTGCCCTGTGTGCATTGTGTCATTCAGCGGGCAATGCACGGGTGGGTACCCAGCCCTGCACGCACACATACAGTCCATCTGCTCACCCTCCTGGCTGCTGTCCGCAGTTGTGTGTGCATGATGATGCCTGCATTGCTCTGTATGCCACTGTGCAATGGTGCCCAGTGTCTGATACATGCACAATGACAGACAGTGGGCGTGGTGGTCTGTGGACATGTGTGTGGCTAGGGGTGGCATTCTGGGTCGGCGTGCCTCCTACCCTTTATGCATGTCTGGTGAGTTGTGCGTGTGTGTGTGTGTGTGTGTGTGTGTGTGTGTGACGACATGCCATGTTAGACCTCACCCATCCCTGGTGGTGTGTGTGGTTCCATGCCCGGCCACTTCCCTTGACAGCATGCACCCCTGGTGTGTGTCCATGCGAATTTGTGGGTTGTGCCTTTGCCACTGGTGGTTGCACATGGCCCCATGACTTACCTGGTTTGGCTGAAGTGCTTCTCCATGATGGTGCCCCGGTGCAGCTGTGCCAGCCGGAGCAGTCGGGGGTCCTGTCTCCCAAGGGGGGGCTGCCCATCACCATTGTCACCGGCATCCTCATCGTCCCCATCGCTGTCCCCGTCTTTGACCTGTACGGCTATCCCACATCATTGGCCATGTTATGCAGGATGCAACAGGCCAGGAATAGCCCACAGGCCTTTGAGGGGCTGTACTGTAGGGCACTACCAGAGGTGTACAGGCAATGGAAATGTGCCTTCAGCATACCGAACACCCACTCAATGACATTACATATGGTGGCATGTGCCTCATTGTAGCGTTGCTGCGATGGGGTCGCGGGCCACTGGTATGGTGTGAGCAGCCAGGGACAGAGTGGGTATCCACTGTCACCTGTGTGTAGAGGGTGGAGGTTAGTTGGTGATCAGCATCGCCCTGCCCTGGGCCATGTAGGCCACTACCCATGTCACCTCTGACCATGCCTCCCAAGCCCTAAGTTTGTCCGTGTGGTTTGCATACTCACCCACTAATTGGCCAGTGGGATGCCCCACTCTGAATCTGTGGCAAGTGCCAACTGGTGCCAGATGAAGGCATTGTGTGCTCCCCAGGTGCGTGGTACAGACATTGATTATGCGCCCCCTGGCATCACACACCACCTGGCAGTTGATGCTAGCATAGCCCTTCCGATTAATATATGCGGTTCCCTCGAGGCCAGGTGGTGTGCGGATGGCCACATGGGTGCAGTCTATTGCCCTTAGCATGCCAGGCATATGTGCTACCCTGTGGAACTCCTGTATGTTTGCTGTGCGCTCCGCCGGTGTGCTGGGAAAATGGATGTACTCTGCAGCATGTGGCAGCAGTGTGCTGAGGAATTGGGTGAGGTGGCATGACACGGCTGACTGGGTTATGCCTGTGGTGCTCCCTGTTGGTCTCTGGAAGGTACCCGTGGTGAGCAAGCACATGCAAGCTGTCACTTTAGTCTCCACTGACAGAGCATGGCTCTGTCGTGTGGGTGCCTGCATCACATCACTGCACAGCTCACAGAGCCACCTCAGAATTGCCCGATTCAGGCGGTACTGGCCCACGATCTCAGTATCGCTGTACAGCTTGAAGCTGGTGCGGGCTCAGTACTGCCTGTTGGGGGCATACCACCAACAGGCCCTTCCATGGCCACTCCCCCCTTCTGCCCACCATCTCACCCCCCTCATTACTGCCTCCATCTGGAGGGTGGCACTGGCCATGTCCCTGGCTTGTGTTCCTCCCCCGGCAGCTGTTTCTGTGTTCCCCCTGCTGTCCTGGTTGCTACTTCCCCTGCACCGGGAACACCTTCCTCTGGTGGCCTCAGTGCTGTGTGGCACTTCCCCCTTCTGCACTGCGGCTGTGGCTGTGGCTCCCCACACCTTCCCTGTGCCTGTGGGTTCCAAGTGCCCTTTCTCTGTCCTGCCCTGTGTGTCTGTGTTGCCTGTGTGGCTGGCTATAGTTCAGCAACATGTGCCTTCCCTGTAGCATTCTTGCCTCTCTCTTGTTCCTTTTATTTTGGCTCATTTCGCTTCTCGCTGCCTTCCACTCCTTCTATTGTGCGTGGTGCATGTTGTTGAATATCACACTAGCCATTTATGCATGGTTCCTCCCCTTCAGTTGCTAGCATTTCATTATCATTGCGCTATTGCTCAGCGTGCTTTGGGGCGCAACTGCCTCCCGCTGAATATCACAGAATGGCGCATTTCGGACTTGCTGGTGCAACCTATTCATGCATGGTGCATCCCTTTGAATATTCAATATAGTGTGTAAGTCATGTGTTTAAGTCATTTAAAGTGCTAGTGCTTACATACACAATATAGACATATAAATGACTAACACTAATATATATCTATATATATATATATATATATATATATATATATATGCATAAATACCACCCCGTAAAGTGCATGTTTAAAATCATGTTTCCCCTTTTCTACACTCGAGCGAAACCTAGGCAAAAGCCTGGCCACACGGGCAGAATATGGTCTGCTGTGGAGTGAGGTCAACCACCTCGATAACGTGGTCAACAAAATGCAGCAGCAGTTGGACTGAATGGAGGGTCATCAGCTAGAAATAATGGCTATGCTGCAACTGCTGATTAGTCAGAAACAGGCCCAGTAGTCTTTTGTTTTCTTCCTAACTTGTATTGTGAGTTCTGTCTTTATTTTTCCTAACTTTCTTCCCCAAAAATATTAAAAACACACCTCAAAAAATTACAAAATAAAAAAAACTTTTAAAAATCCTGTCCTATGCTTTCCTTCTTTTCCTACTTAATAATCTTTTTACATACAGTAAATTTATTTTTTTTTCACAGTAGTTTTCTTCCTGTTGTGTTTTCTTAAAGCAGCAGTGCAATAATATGTTAACAATTTTGACCTATACTATTTTATTCTATTTTCAATTGTCCCTTATCTACTGATTTGTATGATACCATTCCTTCCATAATTAATGTTATTCTGCATTATAAAATGGTCATTAATAAAAGGTCAAATATGACGACTTGCCATTGGGCAAAAAGTGTCACCTGACCATTCATTAATGTCCCGGTACACCAACAGTTGGCATGCTGTTTATAAAAAACCTTTTATTTTCTGCTTTTTACAGTTAGTTAGCCTGTTTTATAAGTGTGATAGCCCACTCCAGCCCATGGATATATCAGGGCATTAATGCACTTCCCTCTTAGGTGTTTTAAATCACTCGGGCAATCCCTCATGCCTCACAACGCACCCAGGATGAGCATTAATGCCCTGATACATCCATTGTCTGCTGTGGGTTATAGTGTACTTACTCCCTATTTTTAGATATGAAGTAATGAAAGTAGTGCTTTTTTTAATGTTGTTCAGATCTGGTTTTCATCAGTATACCCAGCTGTTTTTGAACACCTACTGCTCCATAAGGTCATGGTGATGGAGTGTCCTGCTGGATTACATACTAGTTCATTTTAGTCACAATAAAAATTATTTTAAATAATAGATGCACAAAAACCGGTGACAATACTGATGGAAACTGGCAGCAAGGCAGATTAAAAGTAGCACTCTGTTTATTATTTCAGATGTGAAAATAAGGAGTACAGCTGCCGTTAATTGTGGAAAGAAGGGTATCATATAGACAAGTCAGTAGATAAGTACTAATCAAAAATGGAATACAAAAGTATAGGTAAAAATTGTCACCTGATCATTGCACTGCTGCTGTACTTGTCATGCTGTATTACGTTTTTGTTACTGGTGACTATGTTAAGTTTTCGTAGCACACCCACAACTGCAATCAAAATACACTACCATCACATACAATTACTATTCCCCCCAAAAATAAAAATCATGAAATGTCCCGCTGAAGAATAATCACGAGAAACTGTTCAGAAAAGTCACAAGTATTTGTTGACGCACTACTAAAAGCGTGCACCTAGTGCCAGAACACTGCATAAATGTCCTGAGTGAGAAAATGGCTGGCCGTCACCTGCTGCTGCTGTTTAAATGTCATGAAAAGTCCTGATGAAGAATAATCACATGAAAAACTGTTCAAAAAAGTCACAAGTATTTCTTGATGCACTGCTAACAGCATGCACCCAGAGCCAGAACTCTGCATAACTGTCCCGAGTGAGAAAATGGCTTGTTGGCACCTGCTGCTGCTGCTGTTGTTGTCCATCTGTTTTCTGCTGCTGCTAATGTACAATGTGTTGCTAAATGATAACAACCATAGATGATCATGGATTGAACTATAATTTGATGTTCTGGTAAATTCTTTGGCTGTGCAGACTGAAACATGCTGCCCTGTGTGTGTATTCATACCAACACTGGTATGTTACTGTAAGTGTCACTGTCATTTAATTTGTATTGAATCTTGTTGTTTTTTGTTGTAAGCACTGAGCAATCTGTCATGTTTTTCCTTTGCAGGGAATCATCATCATACATATTGAATGTTTCCCCATCACTGGTGTGTTGGCCATGGTCACATTCACATGCCATACATATGTGCCGCCATCTAATGTGGCACTGTAAAATTTAAATGTTTTTTCCGGGGGGGGGGACACTGCTGTGATTGAGTGAATTATAAGCATTTCTCATTACTGTTCTTTTCTTTTCCATTCTCAGGTTACAGCACAGAGATTCACAACTGCAAGTGATGAAACCATGTTGTTGCTGCACATGTGTTCCATATGTGTCTGATTGTTAACTTCAGCTGTACGAACAATGTCAATCCATGAAAGGTAAGTATTTTTTGGGGGGGAGTGGGTTACATGAGTCATTTGGAAAACAATTTTCATTAATATTTTTGTCTTCCTTCCAGGTCTTCAGTGTATCCAAATAGTTGTCCGTCTTCAGATTGGAAGATACCGACAGTCCATAATACCTCGATGCTACCTGCAAACAGATGAAGAAGAAATTATCCTGAGTTCATTCCAATACCCCATTCAGTGTCAGTAACCTGTGGAGCTGTTGCTGTCTTTTGTTATATCCATCATATGGCCTGTATGTCACTGCTGTTACATACTTTACACCGGCAGAAAACAAGGGAAACAAAAAAAAGAAGTAAAGCAGCCCTTGCAATCCTCAGTACCGGAGTTGTACCCACTTGGAAATTATTTTTCCATAACTGCATCAGCAACCTCAATGATACACTGTTTTATACTGCACCAGGATGGTTTGCTTCACCTGCATTCTTCAGCACTACCAACATCATGACTTGGTACAAGCCAGGGATCAACACATTTTTTAATTCACTGGTAGTCCAAGGACAAGTGACTTGTCTAAAATTAGTAGTCCTCATGTAGAAGCTGGTAGTCTGGTTAAAAAGGGGCATATATTTAAGAAAAATAAATAAAAGTAAAGAACGAAGTGTTTGTATGTGATTTTTTTTTTTGGGAGGGGTTGGAGTTAAAACTAATATGTTAACACTGACAGTCTGAAAATGTTTAATTTCTGTTATAGATTAGACAGAACCAGTGTCAGGAGAGGAGAGACTAGGTCAAGAGGACAGAGAAAGCAGCCAGGTGCACAACACACACAGCCAGTAAGGCAAATCAGATCACAACCCATCAGTCAGAATAGTGAGGTGCAGATGAACTATCAGCAAAAGTGTCAGCCAGAGCACTTGGAGAAGGAGCAGCTGCATCATCATCATCACACGCAGAAGAAGCCTGGCCATGAACATGATGTGTGCCAGGACCAGACAGGGGTCAAGGGTCAATAGCAGGATCTGGATAAAAGCTTTCCAAATCGAGACCTTCCACAGCTATTTGCAGAAGTGACTGGAGTGTTTTGTCAGCCAATCTTGTTCTTATTTTGCTTTTAATAAGATTTTGAATTGAAAACACTCTCTCACATTTTGCTGTGGACACACTCATAGCCATTAGCATTTCTATGAGGTCAATGATGCGAGTAAGTTGGACCGGTCTCTCTCTCAGCAATCTTGAATAGACTACCAGATGTGGTTTATCACCTGCAGTTTTTAGTAGTGCTTTTAATGCAGCATATTCCATTTTCATACATCTTATTTGCTCTTCAGTGAAAAACTTATGAAAATATTCTAACAAGTTAGATAAGTCACTTGTCCCAAATTCAGCTAGTTCTTCCCGGGGCAGATCAAAACTTTTAGAACCTAAACACCTGAACCATTTAAGTGGCTCCTCTGAGAAGTTCTGAAACCTCTTGTCAATGTATGTTTTGGCTGCATCTGTTAAACTGTGAAGCTGTGAATCAGTGGCAAAATGTATTTTTGGGCAATTGCCTCTGAAGGTAAATGGAACAGTCCTTTCCTTCCCACGCTTTGAAACAATATAATCCACGCATTTCTCTTCATGATTGTATTGTTTCAGAAAGGATGTCATGAATTTTCCAGACTTTACTTTTAGCTCCCATTAACTGGAGAATGCATGTCTCTATGAGTTGTGGGACTTCCAATAAAAGCAGGTCATCGTTTTAAAATGCAAGTGACAGATGTTTCAGAATGGGCAAGAAATCTTAGAGTATGAACAGAGATTTGACAAACTGTACACTCTTTACATCTCTTAGAAGTGCCTTTGCTTTAGCACCATCATCGGCAGAGTTCGAGATGTGTTCGAGATGCTGGACTACTGTGGGCAGATTGACTTGGACAGCATGAACAGAATGTGTCTTACTTGCAAGCCAACGAACCTGCTGAATTGCATTAAAATGTGCAAGATCTGTGTCTATAAGATGGGCTATTTCCTGCAGCTCTTTTAGTTTCTTAGGGCTGTAGTGGTAGAATTTAAAAATTCCTTTCAGCGTGTTTTCAACTTTATTAACAAAATGTTTTTTTTCATGGTGTCGAGGACTGCCAGCTCCAGTTTATGAGCCACACAATGCACAGGTATAACAGTTGGAACATGTTTTCTTATTTTCGCTATGGTTCCACCTGTATGGCCCATCATAACACTGGCTCCATCAAAGTTTGCTGAGATGAGCACCAGCCCTGGCTCGCTCACATCACTGAGGTCAACAAAAGAAACATTCATGGATTCCAATGCTGTGCTTATGGCTGTAAACATGCCTTGTGCATGAAACTATTCTAGTGGCACAGCTTTAATCAAAATAGTCATTACCTGTTTTGATGTACCTTCCACAAAGTGGAGAAATACATTTTCCCACTCAATGAAACTTGCGTCGGTACTACCATCAGCAAGAATGGTAACAAACTTTGTATTTTTGACAGTCTGAATCTGAGTTTTAGACATGACAGCTGATATTGATGTACAGAAGTCCCTGGCTCTCTTGGCATTAGCATAATTGCTTCCTAGTTTAATGCCATTTTTGTCTTGTAATACACATAGCCACTCCATATTGGTGAAATGTCACAAATTTTTAGCTATGACATATGTAGTATCAAATAGGCATCTCATTTTTTTTAGTGGACTCTTCCATTTGAGAAAATGCATGATATAAAGCAATTTCAGTAACATCAAAGCTAACAGCATGGTGGCCACTGTCTGTGCTAATTCTCACAGATAATATATGAACTGGATGTCTCATAGGTTCATAGTGATTCTGTTCTAAAATTATTTGAACCACTGCAAAGATGTTTGGTTTCCTTGAATATGCAGGAACTACAAGTGAAGCATATTTTTCACACATTTTGCAAAACATTAAGCATTTTTTATCATCATATCTTAGCCAGGTGAACAGACTTAGCCAGTGAGGCTGAAACAATCTAGTCCTTTTCTCTTGGTCATATCTTTTGTCTTTACTTTTTTTCTCTGGCTGCTGCTACACCAAGTCCATGGTTGTATCTTCTAAAGGTCATTTTTTATTAAGTAGCTATAATGACTGTGATGTTGATGACACCAAATAGGTGCTACTGCAGCTGCTGCCACCATCATTGTCAATGTTTTGTGAAACTGCACAATTAGATAGTGAATTATAGGACTGATCGGCTCTCATGTCTAATACCACAGATTCAGAAGAACCAACAGTTTGGTTCTTTTCCTGACAATGGCTTTGGGAAGGAACTTTATTCTGTTCTATTCCAGATGAGGTGGAAGATGGACTAGGGGAGATTGAAGGGTATTTCCAAAGGGAAAATAGGGTACTTTGCTTTGTTTGCTTATTTTTCTGCATAGTAATTGTGTACTGTGAATAAAATATGAATGATGACTCTCGAATCAGAATGTATGAAATAAACTAGCCACACAGGTTTATTGCTCTTCATTGTGACAGTAACTTGTACACTGAAAATAAATTATGGACTGATCTCAATCAAATCTGGCTCTGTTTATTACTTCTTGTTTTTTTTTTCTGTCTTTTTTTTCCTTTCACAAGTCTGCCACAGGAGTGGACACACACAGTGGGCAGGCAGGTCAGGTCACATTTTGCTTTACTCTTTTCCATACAAGACAACAACTTTCTCTCCCTCCCAACACTACTAGTTAGGCTCCTCTTGTTTATTTTATATAGAATCTTTTTCTAATGTGTCTTTAACAAGCCTGTCAGCCACAGCACACTGGTCAGGTCACTCCACTCCTTTCCATACAAGTCAACACCTCTCTCTCCCTCCCAACACAGCCCAAAAACACTAGTTAGGCTCCTTTTTTTATTTTATGTAGAATTTTTTTTATGTCTTTAACAAGCCAGCCAGCCACAGGACACTGGGCAGATCAGGTCTGGTGGTCACCCCACTCCTTTCCACACAACAGTGTAACACCTCTCTCTCTCTCCCTCCCAACACAGCCACTAGTTAAGCTCCTCTTTTTTTATTTTATATAGAATCTTTTTTTTAATATGTGTGTATGTGTCTTATTAAGCCAGCCGGCCACAGGACACTGGGCAGGTCAGGTGAGGCAGAGTTTACTCCAAACACCCCTTTCCACACACCTCTCTCTCTCTCTCTCCTCCCAACAACACAGCCCACAAACACTTTATCAAGACTTAACACTAGGCTCTTTTTTATTTTATACAGAATCTTTTTTTAATAGCTTTGTTTATGTGTGTCTTAGGCCAACTGGCCACAGACAGGACACTGGGCAGTGGCAGCCAGGTAATAAGGTTACCCCACAGCACAATCCTTTCCACACAACACCTCTCCTGTAGTCTCTAGTTCTTTAGTTCTCCTCCTTGCTTCAACTGCTTTACACTTCTAGTGCTGTCCTGCTACTGTCCCACTCCTGATTATCTGTTATTTTATTTCTGTATTCAGTCAGTACAGTAGTTATAACATACAACAGCACTACTGTCACTAAAGTGAGTCCACCCTTTTACTTTTTATTTTTTTCTTATTAATGTATGCAAGTTGCTTAGACAAAGATGGCTGCAAACTGCAGATGTGCCACTGGCAATTCAATTTACAGCACTGCACACTCACACAATCCTTTATCCTACAATGAGAATAGAATCTCCAGCCAATCCCAGCAAACTGCCCTGAAATATTGTTTGCCCTGTTTAAATCAGTGGCCTTTGTTTGCTGTTTTTTATTTTAATCCAAATAGGTTGGGTGTTCACTGACAATTCCCCCTCCCCCTCAGTGAATGCAGTTGATTCGGTTGCCCACCATGCACTACCTAAACAGCAAAGGCAATTAGGCAAAATATTGCAATCCTTGCTTCTTTTTTTTTGTTAATGTGTCTCCTATAAAATGCAGTAATGCACTCTATCTCGCTCTTTCCTAAGTCTCTAAGATGGGTAGTAGACCGTGTCTGAGGACAGCGACTCCAACCATCCGAGTCGGCAACCCCCTCCCTCCAAATTGCCTTTCAATGTAGTTACACTGTCTGCAGCAATCCCCAAAGCCTCCTTTTATTAATTTATTTCACTGTCCCCCTTTAGTTTGCTCACTCAGACAGAACCAGAAGACATAGATGCTGAACTTTAGTTTTTGAAAGCCCATAGAATACTAACACACACACACACACACACACACTTTTGATCACTCTCTGAACACAGACAGACCATCCATTCCAATAGACAAGACTATAATGGCGCTTTCAGCTACTGTCTCATGCTCTGTCCCTGAGAACCTCGTGTCCCTACCAACGCCACCACCATATTGAATTTGATAATTCAACTGTCAATCCTCGATCACCTGAAGCTTCTTCTGCTGCTGATGGGTGGAGTGAGATCAGGGAGTGTTCTGCTTGATACTGCACATGCTGCCACTACTTTGTGTGTGCTCCCTGAGCTCTCTCACTCTCTCACTTGCACCACGGGCACAAACACCCATGTGATGGCAGTCTCAACCACCATGTGACCCAGACATCTGAAGAAAGAATGACAGCAGCACCAGCAGCACCTAGTGGCTGGGTTAGGACAACACACAGCAGCAGGCAAGGTAAACAAACACTTCTGGGCACTTCTGGGTTGGTTGTCCAGTGGGCAAGCAGCAACTGAGATTCTACTTGTCCAACTGGAAATTCTTGAAGCCTGGGATGTTGGGCTATGGGATTTGTCAATCCCAGGTACAAACATAGATGTGATTGTGCTGCTTAGTATGCTGGACAAAAAAAGTTCAAGTGTTGTGATTCGTGATCGTGAAAATGAAGAATGTGATTTGTCTCATGACTTGTGAATCCATGAGTTTGACATTACAATGAGTACAACATTCAAACTGAGATATGCACCACACTGGTACTCTGAACACTACTTGAACATTCAAAGTCATCCTCCTCATGCCTGTGGTAAACCTCCAGTGTTAATTCCCAGCTTTTACCTACATGGCTACTTGCTGTTACTTGAGGACTGGCTAGCAGATTTTATTTTAGACACACACACACAGAATTTATTTCACACACCATCTACACTAAGGGTAATGCTGCAGGCACTGCTGCTTCCTACACAGATTCAGGGACCTTGCCTGGCCTAACCCTCTCTGACACAGTACTTTTTCCCTTCAAGGATTTTTTCTTTTTTGTTTATTCCACATGATGTGATGGAATGCCCTTGACCACAGAGCCAAAGCCTATACCCCACTGACTTATGTGGCTCATGCACCACAGTCAGAAACCTTTGCCTGACCGTGTCTTTGTAGGCATTTTTTTTACATTACACAGAGTAACCAAGAAAAGAAACACATTTCTTGCAAACAGTGATTTTTTCTAATTTTATGGGTTGCTAGTAAATTCAAGAGAATTCACAAGACAGCACGATGCCAAAAATACTGCAATAGGTATGTTTCTTTATTATGGCTTTTTCTTTCAGTTAAATGCTATAATATGCAGTGAGAGACAGTATTCATGGTACTATGGGGAAACACATGATAGTTGATACAGTGACAACAATTTCAGCAGACTGAACACAGACAATTAACAGCAATGTTATCATTTATTTAGTTTTTGGTGGATGCGAAGCCAAAAGACAGCAACAGTGATGTCCAGATGGAAATTGAGCACTAAACAGATGTAGCTGCAGAGGCACAACAAGACCTTAACCAGTCTTCAGAAATCCTACAGTGGAACAACACCTTATTTTGCAAGGGGGTATTTACAGCAGCAGCTAGATAGAAGCAGGAAAAAATACAGCAGACGGGCTAGGAAATTAAGAGTACTGCTGTTACAGTGGTGTAATAAAATGGGTATGAAAGATAATGCCCAGAAACTTTAACAGTTCAGTAGACTGCAGCACAGTCTTTTAAACAGACTGAAAAAATGCACAGCAGCACAGCAAACAGCAGCAACTGATAAAAACTTACTAGAAGTATTACTGTGTATACCTGAACATAAAAATACTAAAACACTAGCCAACAACAGCTGGAAAAACTGCGCTTCTCACTGTGAATTTCCCTTCTATAATCTACAGCACAGATCTGCCCCTCCCCTGAAGCACACGTCTACAGTCTGTCAGTACAGAGACTGAATGTACTAAATTAACATTCAATATTCACACACAATCAATAAATGCTCAATGATATAAACACATAAGGGTTTCCTATAATCGATGTACTAACCTTTGACACAAAAGTTTGTGGCAAAAAATGCATTTTTAAAGGTTTTTCGATGGTTAGATTCTCAGAGCTCTGACAGCAAACTGTCTCCAGCTCTCCACTACACACACTATGCTGAACTGAGGTTGTGCAAGACAAAGTACAGCCCATGTAACCTTACATCCCATGAATCATTGCAAAATTTGCCTTAAAGAGCAAAAAAAAAAAAAGGCAAACTAACACGAAGTCCCTAGAGAATAATGGGAACTTCACGTGACTTCGAGATGCAAAGTTATATGCTTCGTGGAATATTACACAAAATTCAAGTTCTACCTGAAATACTACACATGGCAAATTTTAGGCACTTTGCCCACCACCACTATTGATGATGTGTGTCCTCTGGGAGGCTTTGGAGAACTTGCACCACCCAGTACCTATGCAGTAAAATATATAGCTGTCCCTGGTGGCTAGCAGCCACTCTCAGCCCTGATCACTATTTTAATAAATATAACCATGGGCATCATTGTCAAGCGCCCCCCCCCATCCCTGACCTGCCCAAATTAAAAGATAACTTTCCCTGGTGGTTTAGCAGACCCCTCTCCCTATCCCCATTCTGCCAGTATAATATGTAACTGTCCCTGGTGGTCTTGTGGACCCCCACCCTGGAAGGCAGTGCTTCACTATCCCTCTCCCCATCCCATCCCCTAGCCAGCAACCAGCACAACCCTCCAATCTCCACCATGGTTGGCTGCTGACTGAGCTGTCAATGACTACATACCATGCAGCTTTTACAGTATGTGCTCTTTGACAGCTCAGTCAGTGGCCAGCCATGGTGGAGAGTGGAGGGCTGTGCCAGTCACTAGCTCAGGGATGGGATGGGGAGTTAGGTGGCGGGGCACTGCCTTCTGGGGTGGGGGTCCACTAGGCCACCAGGGACACTTACCTATTATACTGGCAGAACAAGGATAGGGAGGGGGGTCAGCTAAAGCACCAGGAAAAGTTATCTTTTAATATCGGCAGATCAGGGATGGGAGTGGGGTCCGCTGGACCATCAGGGCAGTGATTACTTGTATTAAAAAGGGTATCTGGGCTGGGGGGCACTAGCCATCAGGGATTTCTCTATATTTTGTGGAACACTTGCTTGCAGCTTGCAGCAAACCTCTGTAGTGCACCGTCTGTTCAGCACATGGCCAACTTTGCCACAAGCTGTGGGACTGTGCCACCAGGATCTACCCAATAGAGAACTGGGCAGAGGGTCCCTGGCACATCAACAATTGGTGCAAGCTGCCATTGGCACAGCTTGCGCTGCCCTTTGAAAATCCTGCCCATTATGTGTCTTTGTTATTTTGAGGGGAGGTTCTACCATCACCTAAAATATTAAAATGTTCATCCCTTGACTTTCTCCTCATGCTTACTGTTTCAATATTCATAGTTGCCCTAACATTCAATAAATAAAATTTCAGAAAAAAATAAACCAAATAATGTGTACAATATATCAGGATAAATGGAAAAAAATGTTTTGTAATTTCCAAGTTCTGAAAAGGTTCCCTTCCAATAGAACTTTCACAGTATGCAATCTTCCATTTATATGCAGTCTTGTTAATAAATAAAGCAGTGCCCTGTGATAGCAAAATAAAGCAAACAGTTTCATAATTGTTATGAGATTGTGTTTTGAAGGAAAAACATTCAGCAGGCTAGATGCAGTACCTAGATGTCAGCAAACAAAACTATCAACAGTATATCCAGATCGAAGGTTTTTTTAGGAGATAATCCTGATGCTTTTGGAATGGTGCTACATTGTGGAAAGAAGAATGGTAAAAAAGGAAATGAATTGTTTTTATTGTATTTCACCCAGATTCAAGGCCAGTAACAGTCAGTTGAAATTACCTCTTTCACTCAATTGTTTTTTTTTTATTTTAAAGAAAACAGCAGCCTGCTTATCTTGGGTTTTTCTTTATGTTCTTGGTTAAATGAGTGGCACCACAGGCAAAGATCACCAAGCAAGAGTCCTTGGCCAGAGATATGACCCATTTAAACAAATCTGTTCTTTTATTCATCAATCAATCAATCAAAAATCTTTATTTTACCAGGCAAAACACATTTGAGTAAACTCATTTACAAGATGGACCTGGGCAGGTACGTGATCAAACACAGAATAATATTACAAAAAATAAAATAAAGACATTACATGCAATAGAATAAGATACATTTGTAAATATGTATACTAAGAATACACTTATGGATAGCAGTCACATAGCAATATATGCATTGAACATACCAACATAACAAAGGCAGTTTGGGCAACCATGTAGGGAAGGACAGTGATTACATGGAACAACTAAGGTGGAGAAAGGAGGGAGGAGGATAAGCATGAGTAAAAATCACATTGAGTGGGTCAGTGGAGGTCAAACAGAGGGTACAATGTCTGAGGTCAGTATACCTTTAGCCAAAAATCAAGGAAAGCAACTGCAGGACTCTTTAATGGAACATGCATATAGTGATTTGAACACTGACAGATTAATATGGCAGGCTAATATCAAGAAGTAAAATGAAACAATTTCACACTGGTTTTGAAGCTTTCATGCAGGACCTTTGAAAGACAATATACTTTCCGCAGCATAAGATGGAAACAATTTTCCTTTCATCTATTAGCCTTGAAAATTGCCTCAATCAATGAACAGTTTGGATCCTTCCAGTGGACAGACCTTGTAACTCATCTTTCAGGCACACTATAATATTTTGATTTTTATAACAGAAATTGCAGTGATTTATAGTAAAAATCATGTTTCGGCCCATTGATACTAACTAGCAGTGGCTATGTTCTAAAATACAAAAGACTCTGACTGTTGCATCATTCAAGCCGTTTCATAATAAAATTCAGTATATTTTTAAACACTTACGGGGTTACAACTCTGCAGGTCACACTTAACAAAGTTAAGGCTTTCCATATAAATACCCAAGGACTGCTAAACCAGCCAGACTCTAACAAGTAGAGGAAACTCTTCACTTTCTCTAAATTTTTTTCAATCCTGGACACAGCTTAAAAACTTTTAGACAAGCCCAAGTAAGAGCAAAGGCAATATAGAGAGAGAAATACTGCAAGATGTTCTTCCCCATGAAAATTGCTCCTCATGACAGCAGTATCCTCATGCATCTGATATATGTATTATATATAGGTATATATTCTTTGCAAAAAACATTGTCAATACATTAGTTAGGGTTAAACCAACAAAAGTAGGGAAATGTGGCCCCACCCTCCAGGCAGCAACAGGAAAAACCATTACAGTTTCACCTCTCCTACATCTTTGCTACTCTGGCATGGAGTGTGCCTTGGAGTTGTCAACCCTAAGGTTCACTACATTTGAGGATGAAAGAAGGTGAGATGTGTAGAGTATACCAGAATGGGGTGCTCAACCCTCTGGTCCACCACTGGACCCTTTCTCAATGTTCCTGGTCACATCCCTCTACTTTGCAGCTGCAATCATCCTTGATCCTAGTACCTACAGACACTACAAACATTATTCAGGATTCACCAAGCACCCTGGGTAAGCCACTTCCACTATCCAGCTATAAAAGCAGAAAACTAGGGACAGGGACAAATGGAGCTTTAAAGACAATCAAAATCAAATATCCATAGAGGCAATGGTGGTGTACCTATTAAAAAAATAATATATCCTTGAAATGTCTTAGTTGAGGAGCTACTTTTCAACTTTTGCAGCCTCTGGCAGCCATCTTGCTCTCGATGTAAGTCCTCAAGGGATGTGTTTCAGAAATAAAAGTAAAAAAATGAAAATTATTTATTGGACATTAAACTCAGAAGTGGTTCTAAACTGGCAAACACTGATGAATGCAAATACATAGGGATGGTTATTGACAATTCTCTTCAATTTAATATTCGCATACATAACATACAGTGGTTAAAAAAATTGAACTCAATGTGCGAAATGTGAGAATTTTGTTCCACAAAATAGTTTGTGCAATTCACACATTTAGTGAAATATTTTGTGGGTGCGAAATATGAAATTCCACTGGTGAAATAACAAATTTCACCCACAGAATCGTGCATTTCACTCATGAAATCACACATTTCACCTGCAACAGGAGATTTTGCATATCTCTAATTGCAGCATGGCATGGAATGGCATAATGGCATGGCACAGGTATTAGAAGCAAAACGTTTTCCATTTGATTCCTTTATTTTGCTTCCATACAGTGGTGATCAGACTTTTTTTTCTGTGTCTGAACCTAACCTTTGGAATGCACTTCTAACCTTAGTCAGGTTCTTTCCATCTGTCCCCAATTTCAATGAGCTTTAAAAAGTCATGCAAACAGTATACTAATTGAAGCAAAGGAGGTGATTAAAATAAGCAAAGACCAAACGTTGAAGTCTGCCACAGAAAAAAGGAATGTGAGAGTGACAAGGAAAACAACAGCCCCACCGTGTCCCTGATAAAGAATAAAAGTGCAGACAATATTGTAAAAGTGCTACTGGATCCCTCTGGAATTGGTAACCCTTGTCATACTTCCTTTTTAAACCTTTAGGAAATAGAAACAAATTCACCAAAAAGTAGTCTCTCTGTGGGATCAGAAGATGTATCATAGGAGTCCATGGATAGATAGAACAATCCAGTACCACATAGTCCAGGAAAACGAATGATGCAGAATTAAAAAATAAATAAATAAAGGGCAGGCAAAGGGATATACCGGCACAGGAATCCACTTTGCACTAACCAAAACTCCACCAGCTCTTTTCAAAAACAAAATCTTGAGTTGGAAATTGCAAAGGGTGTATCCCCAATATGCAGTTCAGGAAACTATAGCAATGGAGGACATTGAAGCATGCTCAAATGAATGGGATCCAGGAAGCTCCCCAATATTGACGAAGGAAAAAATGGAAAAAAGAACAGAGAAAAACATCAAAAAGCATATGCAGGGACAAATAATCAAAAACAAAACCGCCAAAGCAAAGAAATCAGAAAACAAGGCTGTAAAGGCATCCAAATTTATGGAGGCCACTGAGGAAGAATCAAATTCCAATATGGAAGAAGTGGATAACAGTGAGCAGATCCAGGACAAACTAATAAAACAAGTGGATACAAGTGATAAAATGGATGAAGCAGACAAAAGAAAATCTCTAGATAATAAAAAAGCAATTAAAGGGAAACAGAACACTAAAGAGCTGATGGCTGAAAAAACATCAGATCCTGTTACAGTGCTCAGTGAAGAACAAATAAAACAGGTAAAGCAATCTATGAGCAAGAGGGATGCAGAAACTAAGCATAACTTGATTCCTCTGACTCATGATTATGAAACCAAATGGGCATATTAAGAATATTTTAATGTGTTAAAAGCACCAAGTAATAAATCCTTGCAGTAGCCCCACCTATCCCACCACTTCCACACTCACAGATACAGCTTCTGTTCACGGTCCTTTTTGCACATGCGGTTCACTCCATCAAAGGAAAATATTATTCCAGACATAAGGCTAGATCATGCATAGTAAGATACTTTGGTTTAACTCTTTCATTAATATTTCAGCAAACAGTTGCATTTTTCTTTTTCTTTTTTTGTTTTAATTTTCATGTACATGCATAGGTACTGTATTTGTCCTGGTTTTTAGATTTAATAGCACCCGCGAAATTCACGGCACAAAGCACACATTTCGTGGAATGATTCAAGCAGCAAAATTTGTGATTTTACCAAAATTTCAACAACAAAATTTTATTTCACTGCAACACTAGTGTTGAGAGGCAGAGCCTTTTTCATTGTAAAGGATGCAAGGGCAAACATTTCCACAGTAGCTGCTTCTCACAGTACTGGAACACAGAAGCTCAATGTACCAATCTCTTGCTGGACAAGCTAGAAGTGACTACAATAGGCTTACTTGCTCTGTCTTCCTATGCCCTTATGACAACCACTATTGCACAATGTGTGAAAGTCTAAACTCAAATTCATTAAATCAATGGAGACAAAGCAATCAGCGATTATGGCTTTTGAATTTTTCAAAACATAAACTCCAAGCCCAATGAACCAGGAACCAAAAAGTGATCCACAGACACAACTTAAGGGAAATCAAAACAGAGATCTCAGTGCCCCAAAACATGAGAATGCCTTTGGAAAGATGACCTTAAAGTGTTGTCTCACAAAACTCTGGAACTCCCCCCCCCCCCATCAGATAAAAGGAAAATCCCAAAATAGGGTGATTTCATAACTACTATAAACAAGGAACTGTCCAAAATATGCAATTGCTTTTACATTTCTCCCATAAAACATGTAATTATGTACTTACAAATAAATGTGGAGTCACTCACAATTTCACAAATAAATGTATACTACCCAGTTTATTCATCTACCTTAATGTACTGTCCTGATCTTGCTTAGGTTTATGTAACTTCTAACTTTGTACCTCTTATTAGATTTATGAAACAGTGCCACTGTAGCAAGACAACTTCGTAAGCAGGAGTTCTAGCCCTAACAGTTATACCCTGTATAACAATAAAGGTGTTTACTTCTACTACTACTACCCCGCACTACTGCCTACTGTTAATTTCTCACCTACTGTATCTAATTTAGCTAGCCATGCCTTGATAAACTGCTGTCTGCCTTACACAGATTTGTTTATTTGTATTTTTGGCACTGTCTCTCTTTACCTAGCCTGGTATGTGGACTGACAACTGTCTTGGCAGTTTGCTGTCAGATTTGCAATTAGACAGTGTCTCCCATCACTTATTTCTGCTTTCCCATTCTTAGATTTTTAAATGGACAAGAAAAAAACTGCCATCTGATTTGTTAGTCATTACCCATGAGAAAATCTCACAACATACACAAGAGCATAGTACCAACCGTAAGTTTTAATCTAATTCTCCTGAATAATATTGTTAGTCATCTTCATCAATTTTACTAATCTAGGTTTTATCTCTCCTCTTCTTCTTTGCCTTCCTCTTCTTAATCCCCCTTTGTCTGCTTCCATTGGTCTCTTCTTCTGTATGCCTTTAACAGTCTACTTTGCTTTCTGTCCCCTTTCTTCTCAATCATTCTACACCATACTCCCTATCTCCTCTACTTTTCCTGGTCTCTACCCTCATTAAAAATCATGTCCTCTCTAAGTCTCCTCTTAATTCCACCTTCCCCATGTCTAATCTCACCTCCCCTCCTGCACCTTATGGTTGGTTGGTTGGTTAGTTGGTTGATTGGTTGGTTTAGTTGGTGAGTTAGTCTATGAAAGGTGTCCCTTGAAAACTTGAGGTGTCTATACTGTATATTGTTCTCCAATACATTTATATAAACCACATTAAACCACACATAAAAAATGCTGCATATAAATTTCGCATGAATAATAATAAATAACTCACACATACAACATGCCAACATAAGAACAATGCCTGCTGAACTTAATCATAGACTTGAAGGAGAAAGAGTTTCTTTAAATTGAAGACTGAGAGCTGTACAGAGTTCAATGGGTGGAGCAATAAACCACTCCCCCAACTAGGCCTTAAAAGGCCCTCCACCGGGCCAGTCCTCATTCATTTTCTTCATTGTGGCCGGAGGCACTGCCTCTGTTTAGCTTCCTGTTGTTTTTTTGCCTCCTTTCTCCCTCATTTGCTCACCTCCGGCCACTTATTTGTGCTTCCCTCCACCCCCCCCCTTGTCTCTGCTGAGGGCGCCGTTTGCAGTTGTCTTCTTTCTGTGTTTCACTTTTGTTCTGTCTGAGGCCATTTATTCTTGCTCACTTTCATCCCCCAACCCCGTTCATTCATTCGCTGCTCCGTGGCTTTGTTTTCTTGTACCTATGTCCCTTTCCCATGCTGCTTGTTTGCATCTGCCTCTCCTCCTTCCCCCATGTTTGTGCTTCCCCCACCCAACCCCGTTCTGTCCCATTCTCAGGGTTTGCTTCCCTCCTCGGAACCTTCTCCTGGTTTGTTTGCTGTTCCTGCCTTTTTCCTCGAACGTCCTCGTCCTCCCTCTGGTTCGCACCTCCCATTCCTGCTGCCGTGGCTATGCTTCCCCTTCTGTGTTTCCCCTTCAGCTGGCCTGATCTACTTTGCAGTTCCCCAGCTTGTCCTCAGATGCACCTGCTGCGCTGCTCTTTCGCACCAGTAGGCAGGGTTCCTGTTGTCTGCATCCATTTTTTTTAGCCTCGTCTGTGTTCTCGTTCCCTCCACAGTCTCTGACTTCCTTACTCTCTTGTTTTTCTGCTTTACTGCGTGGTGGGTGTGCCAGTGCTTCGCTGCTCTGCACGTCCCATCTTGTCATTCCTTCTCATCCTCCCTTGCCTCTGCTCTGGAATTTGTTGCTACTGCTCATTTTTTTTGGTGTTATTTCCCTACCACATCTTGTCTCTAATGCTTTACTTTATCTTATCCCCTTTCTGCTCGTTCTCGCCACCGTCAACTACTGTGACTTTCAGACTACCAGTGCTCTTTCTGCTGGTGTCCCTGGCCCATTGCGTTTCCTTGCTGCTGACCCTCCCTACTGTGCCTCCCTCTCTGCTTTGTCTCTCTCAATCTGTGTCAGACCCCTGTATCTTACTTGGAGGTTAACTTGGGCAGCACCTCACAAGACCTCAGTTCCACCTCCTCTACCCCCTTTCTCCTTTTACTGCTATTAGAGAGTTCCACCTCCTAGGGATGACATTTCCACCTCCTTCAACTGCAGAGATTACAGTTCAGCCACCTAATCATTTCCATTTTTCCCCATGTTCTTCCTGGACTTTGGAGTCACTTCTGCCCAGACTCAAGGCTTCTATCTCTCTCTTGTCCCTGCGCTTTACACCTCAGTCGATGCCCTTTCCACCTCAAATCTTTACCTGGTTCATCTGTTTCTGCCAATTCTGGCTTCCTCCTTTGCCTGGGTATCCACATCCTTAGTTTGGCTATGACTTTCTGTGTGCTTTGGCAAGGCCCCTAGCAGTCCCCATCTTCTCAGGTTGGCCATTGAAATAAATTTTATATTCAAACATTTTAAATGTAATTTCCAATTTCCATGTCTGAATAATATAAGCATTTAGGGTTCATGCTGATCATAGCTCTGTTGATCTCCACTGTCTATGACGTGGTACCGGGAATCTGCGTATTGCCATGAGGCTCCTATCCAGGATATCCTGGTGAGGACAGTGGTACTACCACCTACATGCTGGTGGAGATAGCTCCTCACTACCTCATTCCATGCAATCCATCATCCTGGATGACCTCTCTTGTGGATCTATTGGTTTGCCTTGCTGCCAGTATGTCATATTTTCCCATCATGTTATTACCAGCCTGTTCTGGCTGCCTACTGTGCTCCAACTGCACATTCTGCTCCATCCCTCTTCTCCTCTCCCCATCACTCATCTTTAGTTCTGGCCTTTGCCACTCCTTGTTCTTGGTTCTGCCATGATGTGCTTTCTTACTTTCATCCTTACTGTGCTTCCCCATGGTGGGCACTTGCCCTCCTCCTCCTCCTCCTCCCATTCCCTCCACCCTCCTTTCCTCTCCTTCTTTGACCTCTGCTTTCTTTTGGAGGCCTCCCTATCTTGCCATCCTGCTATTCCCTCCTGTTACCACCATACCCCTATTCTCTCATTCTAGTATTCAGATGTCCCCCTGGTATTGCCTAACTCACTGTCAGCAGCTGGCTGTGCCCAGCTGCTCTCACTCCTACCTTCATACAGTTGTATCCATTCCTAAATTCACTCTCAATGGACCCAGTTGGCATGCACTCCCGAGGTTACCAATCATTGGCAGCTTCCTCATGACATGAGTCTAGTTCTCCTTCACTCAGTCTGACATCAGGGTCTACTCATTCACATTGATCAATCAAGCATACTTCTCATTGGGTCTTATGCTACCTCATCAAACTGCTGCACTCCTGTGGTTATTATCACCATCAGTCTCTGGGTCTCCCTCCCTTATCTGACCTCTCTGTGGGTCTACTCCTTCACATAGACTACTTGAGCATAACCCTCTCAGGTTCATGCTACCTCAACTCAACCTGCTCTCCACTCAGACATGCCTTCCATGTCTATTGCCCCTTGGCTCTGGGCTGGCTGCATTGGCCTCTCATCAACGGGACCCCTCTAGCTTCCAGAGTGGGTTTGGAGGCACCCTCTATGCCATTCTCTATCTGACTGCTTGTTGTTCACCTGGTCTGTTTTGTAGGCTTGCATAGGCCAGCTGAGTGCCTCAGCAGTCATCTCTCTCCTCTCTTGCTTTTGAGTATCCAGTTGCAGAGACATCGCTTGGAACCCTCAACAGCTGTCCATTTAGAAGGACAGAGTGAGAGCTTCCTCTAAATTGGAATATTTTCCTCCTCTCAATCTCAACTCTAAATTGTAGTAGGTGAGCCATCTCTAATCAAAACATCCCTCAGCCTGGAGGGAAGGTGACCTAGGCCTTGGATCCACAGAGGTTTCCTCCTCAAAGGGGGGTTTCCCTCTCTTCCATGCCAATGGTCATAATATTAGATAGGGTTGAAGTTTCCTTATGTTTCATGGGTTAGTTCCACTGTTGGATGGAGTCGGATGGTGGCCCCGACTGTTCTCTCTCTTTATGAATTCTGCCCTTCTGCATCTTGTCTGCTTTCATTTATTCATCATCCTCATCATATCTCATTCTTCTCCTGCCCTTCCCATCTCCATGTATCACCTTAATTTCTGGTCTTGATATAGTCTGCTTTCTCGCCTCTTTGATGCTCGACACCCTTTTGGTTATTCTTTTGGGGTTCTTCCTAAGCTACCTTTAGCCAAGGGAATTGTTCCCATGGCACCTATGGGGGGAGCCTGCTCTAGGGTTCCTTGCATCATACCCATACAGGGTGGTATATCACATGGATAGAGAGGCGAACAGCCACAATGTATTGAAGTCATACAAGCATACATCTCATCTAGTTGTGCAAGCCCATTGAAATTGATGGCTGAGGGCCAGTCAGAGTTCAGTGGGTGGAACATCAAACCACTCTCCCCCAACCAGGCCTTAAAAGGCCCTCCTCTGGGCCAGTCTTCATTCATTGTTTTTGTTGCCCCACCATCCACCCCTCCTCCTTCTCCAGCAGCTCATCACTCTCTTTCCCGTGGGCTTCCTCCTAAGCTACCTTTAACCAAGGGAATTATTCCCATGGCACCTATGGGGGAACCCTCCTCTAGGGTTCCTTACATCATACCTCTACAGGGTGGTATATCCCATGGATAGAGAGGTGAACAGCCACAATGTATTAAAGTCACAGAAGCAGACATCTCATCCAGTTGTGCAAGCCCATTAAATTGATTTTTATGTTGCTTGTGTGCATGCACAAGAAACATGTTGTGGCAGCTTGCTGCAGAAGCAGGTTGTGGAGGTGTGGCACTTTTGTGACCAATGCCCCCACTGCCTTTGGAGGCTTGGCCCACGTTCCCCAATTGGGTGGCATGCTGCTGCTGACACTAGTTCAGCCAGCATGCCACCACCTTGAAATATTTTAGCCATTGCCATCGGGGGGTGCCTTGTCATTGCAGCATCCCAATGAGGGAGTGACCCATCACTGCAGGGCAGTCCCTTGCATACCCTGAACCCAGTTTGCTGATAGGGAGCCCAGTCCCCATTGGCATTATCTCCCCACCCCCACATTGCTACTGTATGCTGAGGGGGTGTCCAATCCCCCTCGGCATCATGCACCCCCCATCTTTGTTTGCTGACGGGGTGCCCAATCCCCACCAGCTTCAGTCCCTACTTCCCAACTGAATTTGCTGATGGGGAAGCCCACTCCCCATCGTCATAATGTCCCCCCCAATGTGTAGTCTGCCAAGGAGGGTGCCCAATCCCCCATGGCTTGTCCACCACCCCCGTAAGAGCCGACAGGGGTACCCCATCCCCCATCGGCTACAGCCTTACCAAAACAACATTCTGGTGGCACACTGGGAGCTCACCCCAACATGTCAAATGTCCCTGTAAGAAGAAAAAACATCCTGTGATTTTTTTTTTACCCCTGTAAACAAGAAAATGGTCCATTGTCGAGTCCAGTAGCCCCTCCCTCAACCCGTACCCACCCTCTGCACACCCTGCCTCCCCACACCACCTCACCCCATACTTACCTCCAGAGTCTGGCGCAATGATCGTCGGTGGACTGGGAACATGTCTGCACTCTTCAAAGCCGACTGTGAACTGAGGAAATGCCAGTAAGCTGTATAATAGCATAAACAGGGTTTTTTTTTCAACTTTGGTGCATATCTCAACCATTTTTGGGAATTTTGGCACCAAATTTTCAACATGGGGTTTTTGGGACTCCTCCTCATGAATTCAACCACTGTCATTGTGTTATTCAGTCACAAAAGGTGATTTCACAGTCACTGCACTGAATCACCTTTTGGGACCAATTAATGAAATGACAGTGCCAGTATTCATGAGGTGGGCTCTCAAAAAGCCTATGTTGCAAATTTGGTGGAAAAAATCTAAAAAATGACTGTTTTATGAGCGTGCGTTATGCAGTTGCTATGCACGCTCGTAACTTTGCAAATCTGCAATATTTTCACTCCTGATTTTCAACACTGGCATTTTTCCACACCTCCTTATGAATAGTAAAGCTGTCATTTTTTACATCCTGGCCAAAATGTGTTTTTGCACTTCCGGTACAAAATAGTGCGGTCGCTGTAGGAAATCAGTGTTTGGGACACGTTAAGAAAATCACAGTGACACTGTTCATGAGCAGCAGTCCTAAAATGCCTATGTTGAAAATTTTGTGATGACAGTCCATAAAATGACTGTGTTATGACCATGCATTGCACAGTTTGCACACACGCTCATAACTTTGTGAATTTATGATATTTTAACTCCAGATTTTCAACATTGCCACTTTTTCACACCTACTTATGAACAGTACAGCTGTCATTTTACACAACCTGGCCAAAATGTGTTTTTGCACTTCCGGCGCCGAATATCGCGGTCACTGTGGGAAATCAGATTTCTGGATAGACTGAGAAAATGACAGTGACACTGTTCATGAGCAGAGGTCTGAAAATGCCTATGTTGAAAATGTGGTGATGAAAGTCCATAAAATGACTGTGTTACAACTGTGCATTGCACAGTTTCCATGCACCCTTGTGACTTCGCAAATTTGTAATATTTTCATGCCAGATTTTCAACACTGGCATTTTTTCACATCTCCTTATGAACAGTACAGCTGTCATTTTTCACATCCTGGCCAAAATGTGTTTTGGTGCTTTCAGCACAGAATAGTGCAGTCACTTTGTGAAATCAGTGTTTGGGACAGATTACGAACGAGCAAGTGAGAAAGGGTCAGTGACTAAGCTCAACTGAGCTCTGTCGGGATTGCTGTGGATTTCTTTGTGTGCAGCAAAAGGTGCCAATGCAGGCTGGAGCCCAGTACAAAAGGGCAGACTGCAGCGCCAGGAAAAATGGAATGAGTGAGTTAGAGATGGGGAGTTAGCAAGCTCAATGGAGATCTGTAGGGACTGCTGCAGATTTTTTTGAGGGCAGAAAAAGGCACCAATGGAGGCAGGAGCACAGTACAAAAGGGCAGCCTGCAGCGCTGGGAGAAACAGAACAAGCGAGTGAGAGGGGGAAGTGAGTGAGCTCAATGAAGCTGTGTCAGGACTGTTGCAGATTTCTTTATGGGCAGAAAAAGGTGCCAACCCAGGCAGGAGCCCAGTACAAACAGGCAGCCTGCAGCTCTGTGAGAAACAGAATGAGAGAGAGAGAAACTGAGGGGGAGTGAGCAAGCTTAACTGAGCTCTGTTGGGATTGCTGAAGATTTCTTTGTGGGCAGAAAAAGGCACCAACGCAAGCAGGAGTCCAGTACAAAAGGGCAGCCTGCAGCATCGGGAGGAATAGAACAAGCAAGTGAGAGAAGGGGAGTGAGTGAGCTCAACAGAGCTCTGTCGGGACTGCTGCAGATTTCTTTGTGCTCAGAAAAAGGTGCCAATGCAAGCAGGAGCCCAGTACAAAAGGGCAGCCTGCAGCGTCAGGAGAAATAGAATGAGCGAGTGACAGAGAGAGAGTGAGCGATCTCAATGGAGCTCTGCCTGGACTTTACAGTTGCACACCCTCCCGCCCAGGGTCCTCAGTGGTCCTGTATTACAGCTGGGTCTCTGGAGTGGAGACAAAGCAATGATTGGATACTTTTAGGATTGCTGTAATAATACAGATTAAGTTATTCTGTTTATTTCTGTAACTGAGCTAAGTACTGAACTATACTGTTATGACTGCTGTAATAATATATATTTGTTTGTTCTGTTTATTTCTTTAAGTGAGCTGAGTAATACTTGCAGCACAATAGGATTTCTAACTGGACTAAGTGAAACTATATGAGAGCTGAGAACAAACAGTATGGTAGCTGAGGGGTGAAAAATGGACAAGGAGGCTTTAAGATTGCTACAGTAATACAGTATCTAATGGATGAGATTTGAGACTGAATTAACCCATTTGGCAAGGCATCAGTAGGGGGACTAGTGTGGAGGGGACAGGAATTTGAGTAAATAGGGGCTTAACCATTGTAGTAGGGTACAAAACCTGTGCGTAACAGCCCGTAACTTAAGATGGGGGCCAAAATCGGGAAGGTGCCACATGTCAATAGGGCCGACATCTTTGAGAGGATGATGGCGTGTACAGGGTGTGGGTCCGCAATGATCCTGGACTGAGCTTGGAGGATGGGGGTGGTGTAAGGTCTGCAGATGACTGGCTAGTTTGAGGGAGGAACTGTGGAGGTTAGGGAGGAGTCTAAGTGGCAGGGCAGATGAGTATGGTAGGCATCCTCGGGGGGATAGGGAATGGCAAAGAGGGATGGAGGAAGAACAACTAGGGAGTGAAACTGACCCCAGTATCAGAGGTACTGCTATCTCCCTTCACAGTTCTTTTTATATCCATGGGTGTATGCCATCTGGTCCCATCGTTCTGTTCACTTTCAATTTAGTCACCTCCTGCAGGATTCTTCTGCCTGTGAATGGACTATTGTCCTCCTCTTCATGCCTTTGCAACTGCTGTACTGCTATGGCCCTTTCCTCTCCCCCTCTTCTGTGCATACTGAACAGAAAGACATAGTGGATGTCTTGGGGGGCCCATGACAGTTCTTAGGCATGGTATTTTCACTTCCCAATACCTAAACAGCACATATAAGCAAGCAACATTCGGCATTGGCAAATGCTTGTTAAATGTTTTTACAGTACTAACACTACCAGTCCCCACTGGACGTGAGTTCCAGAGGACAGGAGTAGTCACTGCAAAAGCTTGATCTCCAGTGGACTTTAATTTATAAGGTGGCACCCAAAGAAATCCCTACCCTATAGTTCCAAATCCCTAGAAGGCATGCATAGAATCAGGACCTCACTGAGGTATTGGAGCCCAACACATGCAAGGCTTTAAATGTGAGTAAAAGAAATTGGTGCATTATCTAAGACAGCCAACTCAGAGCATGCAGTGAAGGAGTGATATGCTTTGACCTCCAAATGGAGGTCAGGAGCCTCACTGCTGCATTCTGAATCAGCTGCAGACCATGCAGTTGATCTCAGGGTATGCCTTGCTATAGTGCACAACAGTAGTCAAGATGTAAAAAAATGAGGGTATTTACTATGATGACAAGGTCCATAGAATCAAGCAGGTGGCACAGCATGGAGATATTTTTTTCAGTTGATAAAAGCAGTTGCTGACTACATAATATAACTGGGACACAAATGTCAACTGACTGTCAAGAACTACTCCCAAACTGCACCCCTTCCCACACTTGATGTCATACTCCACTTAAGGCTAGTACACCAAGGTCACCTTGAATGGTCTTGATTTGCTTCTGATTTATCACCACTAGTACTTAGGGTTTGGTGGGATTTAGAGCCAGCCAATTGGAGGCCATCAGACCCTGGATTCTCTACAAAAATTGGTCTTATTTCAGCGTGGATGATTCCCTAATAGGAGCAAAGGAGACAAACAGCTGGGTGTCATCTGCATAGCTGTAAACTTTCATGCTGTAGCACCTAATGATCTTTCCTATGAGAAGCATGTACACTTTTACAAAATAGGTGAAAGAACAGAACCCTAAGGGACTCTGCAGTCCAATGTAAATGGCCACAGTTGACAAGAGAAGAGCACCACCAACTGCTTTCTCCCAATTAAGAGGGATCAGAACCATTGCAACACAATACCTGATACTCACTCTAGTTCCTCCAGTCTAGTCAACAAATGTTCATGGTCCAAGGTGTCAAATGTTGAAGACAGATACAGAAGGATCACAAAGGTTATTTCCTCAGTATCCCTTACCAAGAAAAGATCATAGTATGCTCTGACCAAGACCATTTCTGTGCTGTATTTACTGCAGAAACCAGACTTAAATGGCTGAAAGAGATATTCTCACTCCATCTTTGCTTTAGATGTGGTGCAACCACTGTCTCAACCACCTCGGTCAAACAGGGAAGGTTGGGCACAGGTCACTGATTGGCAAGATTGTCAGGCTCTAATAATGTCTTCTTGATCAAGGGCTTCACCGCCACCATTTTCAAAGGCTTAGGTAGCAGTCCTTTCTGCACTGACAACACCTGCCAAGACTGGTGCCAAATGCCCTCTTGAGCAACAAGTTGGTGCTGGCTCCAGAACACATGTGGTGCAGCGTAAGTCTGAACGCACTAATGACCTCATAATTATTCACTGGGGTGAACTCCTCACATCCACTGGGCCACCCCAAAATTCTGCTCTATTTATCTGTTTGTTTATTTCAAAAGTTTCACCAGGAAAGACATGCTGAGCTGAATGCAGCTCGTTTCCAGATGTGTCCGGAGGAAAAGGCAAAGCAGAAAGCAAGTAAAAAACAGTATAGCAAAAATAGAGCAAAACACAATAAGAACAGAAAAAATAAACCATTTACAATAAATAAATTACAATAAGTTGACAGCTGGAATAGAATTACCCATTCAACAAAAAGAACAGCAGAGGCACACAGCAGCTAGGTGATATTAACAGTCAAGGTAGGAGAGAGCAGAGGGGTACTAAAGGGATTGGGTGTAGAAGGCAAAGAGGATTGGGCAGAGAGAGACAGAAAATCAGGTGCAATTGCATGAGGGAGAGGAGAGGCCATGGAGAAGAAAGGAAAGGGAGTGAGGGGAAGTGGCAGTGTGGGTGGATAGGGGAAGGGAGTTCCAAAGTTTAGGGAGGCTGAAGGAAAAAGCTGCCTGGCCTGCTGAAGATGACCTAGGCAGGAGAGCAAAGGAGCGATAGCTTGAGCTGTGAAGGGAGTAGGAGGAGAGAGGAGGGGAGGGGATGAGAGGAGAGGAAAGAGGGTGGAGAGCTAAGCCAGTATTTGGCAATGAAGGAGGAACAGTGGGCATGCCGCCTGGCTTCCAGGGAGGGGAGAGAGAGGAAAGTATAAAGGGTGCAGTGGTGAGTGCATGGTGGATAGTCAAGCGCAAAACAGCAGAAGGAGTGGTAGAGAGGATCCACTCTGGCCAGTGTAGACTTTGGAGCAGCGATGTAGACCGTATCTCCACAGTAAAAGATAGAGAGTATCATTTTCTGTAAAATAGCTCTACAAGCCGGCAGGGGGATGCATCCACAGTTATAACACAAAGCACCTAGTTTTGGGTGCAGCTTTTTATTGATGGGGTCCACATGCACAGAAAAGTTGTGGTGCTGGTCAAGTCAAACCCTGAGGCACTTGAAGCAGGAGACATCTTCTGGGGGAACCCATCATGGGTGTGGAAAGAGGGGGGGCTGTAAGCCTGGAGAGTTTGTGTCTGGTTCCAGAGAAGGGGGCTGTAAGCCTCAAGGGCTTTTGCCTGGTTCTGAAGGTCATGGAGACCTTTTCTTTGCATTTAGAGACAACTGATTGGAGTGGAACCAGCGCTGGACATTGTCAAAGTCCAGCTTGAGTCTGGTCATCAGATCAGTGTGGGAGGGGCCTGAAGCAAATAAGGCCAGAGAGTCTGTATACATATGAACAGACACAGAGGTATAGACAGTAGTGAGGTTATTTAAGAAAACAGAGAACAGGATAGGCCCCCTGTTGTCTTTCCCTTTGGCCATGGTTGAAAACTGGTCCAGGATGCCAAAAATCTTGGCCTTAAAGAACTCTTTAATCACTTACAGCTCTCCCTTGAAACAAGTTCCCTGTGCCGTAGACAGTCTAGATGTAATAAACTGTCCACTACATAGAAAAGTGTGGTCAGATAGTTCTCAGCAGCAAAAAATGCAGCAAAGAAACTCTTATTTGTTACTTTGATGGCTCCCTGGTAAAGTGCAAGTGTTCACCTGGTGTAAATCTGTCTGCAGCTACCTGAAACATCCTATATTTGTGCTCTGTTTTACAACCTGCAACCTACATCTACCAAAGCTCAGATGAAAATCAGGAAACACCTTGGTGGCAAGTCCTCAGGTGTGAATGGACTGGTCTGAGGTAATCCACTGCCATGGACAACTCATCATAATAGGTCTCCACCACAGCAGTGCACCCCTCAACCAGGTTCAAAGGGTCCTAAAGATGTAGAAACCTTACTGGGTCCTGATCCCATTTAGAATGATAATGGATCACTTTCATGGTTGGAGGCAGCATGTTTGGGGCCTCAATATCATCACTGGATTAAGACATAGATCAATATGGCCCAGGGCTAGTGCCCCTGCCTACCAGCGGGCCCCAGCCCTGAGTGGGTAATCCTGGCTATGAAAAGCAGGATCAGCCAGTGTAACTGGTAACTATTCCTGTCTGGGATACTTCAGCCTCTTATGTGCAACAAAACACTACTTTTCCAGCACCTTTTAACATGTTCTTAAACCAATAGCACCTCTACATTAAATACCCAGCCAACCACCCGATCTGGAAAGGAAATTTGATCTGCCTGCATTTACTGTTGTGCCAGATGCAACACAATGAGTTTTAATACTTAAAGAATTAGCCCCATTTCCTAGCTGCAGCAGTCAGTCTCAAGGAGACATTAAAACTGCTGCAGCTCTTTACCAATTTCTACTTGTTGCCTGCCCAGAGATGAACTTTGGCACCACCAGTTCCAGCATCTGCTGGGCCCAAACTCAAAGGGTTCCCAGTCCATTTCAGTTCAAAGTATCAGCTTTTCAGATTTAAAATGTGTTTTTTTTTTTTTAATTATTTAGATGTCTTACTGTGCCCTGTTGAAACACTCACGTGGGGATTTAGTAAGCTGGACAGATACTTTCAAAATGGCATCTTAATGACATGAAGATACTGCACATTAGTGGGGTTGGGGTCCCCATGACAGACTTTGCTGGGGCCAATAAAAGAAAAGGCCACCTTTGTGCTAACCCACTTGAATTTAAACTCCAATGTGCCTGGACACTTTATCCTTTAGTAAGTTGCAAGGTGTTATTTAATAACCTTTTAGATTTATATGGAGAATATACGGCTGGCAGTATAGCCTAGATGTTACAGTAATAAGCTGCAAATGAGCTTGGTACATCCAGCAGACCTGGGTTTGATTCCCACAACCTCCCCTTGCATACTACGTGACTGAGCAAGTCGCTTAACCTCCCCAGTGTTCCTGGCTTGCCCCTGAAAATACAGTTGTGACTAGTGGACCTTACCTGGTTGCCAAAGAATGAATCAAATCATGGATTTAAGAGACTGAATAAAATCTGGTGGCTAAACTGCTGCCTGCTGCCACTTTTATTGTAAAAATATAATTGAAGGGCATACTGTTGTAATTTTAAATGTTAATTTTACTACAGTACCTGGCTTTGTGTTTAAGTTTTTATTATGAGAATACTAGCGTCTGTTGCTTAGAATTCACTTGTTGGATTATTTATAAAATTCTGGCAACACTAAGTCTGCCTGAATTTGAAAGCCCCCCATGCCCATTGTCCTGTAATGATAACAAATAACCATGCTTTGGAAGGAGTGACTCAGGAGGGAGGAAACTCCAGGAAGATAAGTCTTGATGTATATCTTACTCTTCGTGAAGTAGTGGATGGGACGATACTGCAGCCCTTGAAGGACTTCTGTATCCCCACAAGAAATGTACACCGAGGCTCTAGGGACTGGAACTTGGGGGTCAATAGTGCCCTAAGGATGCTACAATTGCCATGTGAGGTGACATATTGTTATGAATGCTGCTTATTGGACAATGTGGCCTCCACCCCCACCACCAACCCTATGCACTGCACACCTTTTGTGGGAATGGGCCCATGCCATCCCTTGGTCCACCCTAGCTGAACCAACCACATAACCCCTTGTGCGGCTAGGGATCAAGTGCACACAGGGAAAACAACCAGTTACATGGATGCCATAGAGGGCCACACAGATGCACATCATATGTAAAGTGGGCAGTCTGAAACTTTTCACAGCCTTTCACACATGCAGAAGAGGTAGGAGCTCTTTGCTGACTCAGACCTCAAGGAGCATGGCCCTATGTCTGGGGGGCACAGATTTTCCTGGACCTACAACCCCCATTAACGTTAGTAAAGCCATACTCCGCAATGACAAATATGGGGCAGTGGTCTAACCAAACAACAGGCTTCACAGAGATGTTGTCTATCTCCATACCTACTGAGGAAATGAGGTCAAGTATGTGCGCCCTTGAGTAGGTGACTGAGGTAATATCCTGTCTCAGACCCAGCTCTGATGTAACTTGAAGGAAACTGCTTGAAAGTAAATCCAAGGAGGTCATTGACCCTAGCATTGAAGTCCCAAGGACAAAAGCCCTCATGAACTGTAACACCCAGTTCTATAACTTCTCAGCAAATTTCTGGAAGAAATCCCCAACTCTTCTAGGGGAGCGGTTAATGAGAATTATCCTGCACTCAAACCAGTCATACTCTCCATGGTCACACACTCAAATGGCCCTATCCCTCAATGGGAGATACCACATAATCAATCTGGCTCTAACATATATGGCCACACTGCCACACTGCCACACCGTGCCCCAGCCTCAGACATGTATCATGGAAAATATATGAAGTAGAAGGCAGTGCTTAAAAGTAAGGGCTGGTGCTAGGAAAATCTAGAGTACAAAATTATAGAAGAACCAGCACTCCAAACACAGGAATTCAGTGAGAGTAGTAATAAATTTTACTGAGGACATTTCAGAACTTATAATTGAAAATAACAGTGCAAAAACAAATACACAATGAATCCAGCTCCCACAGCGAGACTAAATATATCCCCTTCCTTCCCTCCAGGCTCCTCTTGCAGCCACAGCCCTTGATCAGGCTGGAAGATTTCCTAAGGTGAACCAAACAGCCATGGCTCAGCCTAACTGTAGAAGCCCACCTGAAACCAGGACAGGTAGGGACTACAAGTGTGCCACAGGATTTGAACTTGACACCTTTTTTTCAGCCTGTTTCATTCTGTGACTCATGACTGACAGTATTTGTTTCAGCCACTCTGGACTTCTACTACCTACTATAGTGCTAAGCCCCACCGGCACTCCACGCCGGCTCTCCCCCCCCACCCTATCTGGGCTGTTTCTTATATAACCACGTTAGGTCATATGTCTATTGGTTTCAAATTACTAAATCCCTAGATTATCATTTGCAGCATATATGTTCTGTCTGCTAGAGGGCTGTTCTGTAACAGCTACTCCCTGATTGTTGCTGTCACATGCTGTCTTACTACAGAGTCATATAAACCTCTGTGTATTCTCCCTTTAACCTTGACAAACTCCCTTTAATCCCACCACTCTTCAACATTGTAAAGTACTGCTAGCTGGCTTTGAGTTTGACATCTGGCGCATTCATGGTGAAGCCCTTGTCTCCCTCCTCAAAACAAAAACAACAACAACAAAAACAAGCATTTGTCAATGCTGAATGTTGATTGCGCTGGTGTGTTCAGCTCGCTCACTGCCCCTCTGTCACTTGCTCAGTCTGTTTCTCCCTGTGCTGCAGGCTGCTCTTTTGTACTGGGCACCTGCCTGCATTGGCACCTTGTTCTGCCCACTAAAAGATATACACAGCTGTCCCGACAGAGCTGCGTTGATATAGCTCACTCCCCTCTCTCACTTGCTCATTCTGTTTCTCCTGGCACCACAGGCTGCCCTTTTGTACTGGGCTCCTGCCTCTGTTGGTGGCTTTTTCTGCCCAAAAAGATATCTGCAGCAGTCCTGACACAGGTCTGTTGAGCCTACGGAGTCCCCCTCTCTCACTCACTCGTTACATTTCTGCCAGTGTTGCAGGCTGGCCTTTTGTACTGGGCTCCTACCTGCATTGCTGCCTTTTTCTACCAACAAAGAAATCCACAGCAGTCATAAGAGACTGCCATTGAGCTCGCTCACTCCCTTTCTGTCACTCACTCATTGTGTTTCCTCCCAGCTGCAGGCTGTCCTTTGTATTGGGCCCTTGCTCATGCTGGTAACCTTTTTGCCCACAAAGAAATCCACAGCTGTCCCGACAGAGCTCCGTTGAGGTCGCTCACTCCCCCTGTGTCACTTACTCTGTTTCTCCTGGTGCTGCACCCTGCCCTTTTGTTCTGGGCTCCTGTGTCTGTTGGCGCCTTTTTCTGCCAACAAAGAAATCTGCAGCAGTCCCGACAATGCTCCGTTGAGCTCGCTCAGTCCCCTTCTCTCTCTTGTTCATTCTGATTCTGGTGGTGTTACAGGCTGGCCTTTTCTATTGGGATCCTGCCTGCATTGCCGCCATTTGCAGCAGTTACAGTAAAGCTCCATTGAGCTCGCTCACTCCCCCTCTCTCACTCACTCATTCTGGTTTTCCTGCCACTGCAGACTGCCATTTTGTATTGGGCCCCTGCATGCATTGCTGCCTTTTTCTGCCCACAAACAAATCTGCAGCAGTCCCAACAGAGCTCCGTTGAGCTCACTCACTCCCCCCCCCTCACTCGCTCATTCTGTGTCACCTGCCACTGCAGGCTGCCCTTTTGTACTGGGCTCCTGCCTGCATTGGTGGCTTGTTCTAGGCAGAAAAAAATCTGAAGCAGTCCTGACACAGCTCCATTGAGTTCGCTCACTCCCCCTCTCACTCACTCATTCTTTTTCTGCCCACGCTGCAAGCTGGCCTTTTGTACTGGGCTCCTGCCTGCATTGCCGCATTTTCTGCCCACAAAGAAATCCACAGCAGTCACAATAGCGCTCCATTGAGCTTGCTCACTACCTCTCTGTCACTCACTCATTCTCTTTCTCTTGGCTGCAGCTGCGCTTTGTGAATGTCTATTGCATTGGCACCTTTGTCTGTCCACAAAGAAATTCCGCAGCTGTACCAACAAAGCTCCATTGAGGTCGCTCCACTTCTCTGTCACGCGCTTTCTCATTCTTGTTTGTCCTGGCGCCTGCAGCCAGCCCTTTGTACGCTTCTGCCTGCTTTGCACCTTTTTCTGCCAACAAAGAAATCCACAGCAGTCCTGATAGAGCTCCGTTGAGCTCACTCAGTCCCCTGTCTCACTCACTCGTACTGTTTCTCCCACCACTGCAGGCTGGCCTTTTCTACTGGGCCCCTGCCTGCATTGATGCCTTTTTCTGCCCACAAGGAAACCCACAGCAGTCCCTACAGCGCTCCAGTGAGTTCACTCACTCCGCCTCCCTCACTCGCTCTCTCGTTCTGTTTCTCCCAGTGCTGCAGGCTGCCCTTTTGTATTGGCCTCTTGCGTTGGGGCCTTTTCCTGCCCACAAACAAATCTGGAGCAGTCCCAACAGAGCTCAGTTGAGCTCAGTCACTCCCCCCTCTCACTCATTCCATCTTAATCTGTCCCAAACACTGATGTCCCACAGTGAGCATGCTATTCACTGTCAGGAGTGCAAAAAACATATTTTAGCCAGGATGTGACAAATGACAGCTCTACTGTTCGTAAGGAGGTGTGAAAGAATGCCACTGTTGAAAATGTGGCATGAAAATATTACAAATTTGCGAAGTTACAAGGGTGCATGGAAACAGTTGAACGCATGCTTGTAACACAGTCATGTTATGGAGTTTTGTCACCAAATTTTCAACATAGGGATTTTAGGACCTCTGCTCATGAACAGTGCCACTGTCAGTCTCTTAATCTGTCCCGAACACTGATTTTCCACAGCGATGGGTTATTCTGTGCCACAACTGTGAAACCACATTTCACTCAGAATGTGAAAAATGGCAGCTGTACTGCTCATAAAGAGATGTGAAAAAATGCCGTTGTTGAAAATGTGGCATGACAATATTACGAATCTGCAAAGTTACAAGGGTGAGTGGAAAGTGTGCAATGCACACTTGTAGCACACTCATTTGATGGGCTATCATCACCAAATTTTCAACATAGGCATTTTAGGACCTCTGCTCATGAACAGTATCACTGTCATTTTATTAATCTGTCCCAGACAGTGATTTCCCACAGCGACCTCTCTATTCTGCGCCAGAACTGTGAAAACAAATTTCAGCCAGGATGGGAAAAATGACAGCTGCACTGTTCATAAGTTGGTGTGGGAAAATGGCAATATTGAAATTCTGGAGTGAAAATATTATAAATTCGCGAAGTTATGAGTGTGTGTGCAAACTGCACAACGCACGCTCGTAACACAGTCATTTTATGGAATATCGTTATCAAATTTCCAACATAGCCATTTCAGGACCTCTACTCATGAACAGTGTCACTGTCATTTTCTTAATCTGTCCCGAGCACTGATTTCTGACAACGACTGTGCTATTCTGCACTGGAAGTGTGAAAACACATTTCTGCCAGGATGTGAACAATGACAGCTGTACTGTTCACAAGGAGGTGTGACAAAATGCCAATGTTGAAAACCTGGCATCAAAATATTGCAAATTCACAAAGTTATTAGCATCTGTGCTAACTGCATAACAGGCGCTCATAAAACAACAATTTTAGGGTTTTTCCTGGAATTTGCAACATAGGCTTTTGAGAGCCCACCATGAACACTGGCACTGTCGTTTCATTAGTTCTCAAAGGTGATTCCACCAGTGACCGTGAAATCACCTTTGGGGCCTATTAACACCATGACAGTTCAAGCATTCATGAGGAGTGGTCCCAAAAACCCCATGTTGAAAATTTGGTGAAAAAATTTCAAAAAATGTCCAAGTTATGCACTGAAGTTGAAAACACCCTATTCATTATATTATACAGCTTACCAGCATTTCCTCAGTTCGCGGTCAGCTTTAAAGAGAGTGCAGACGTGTTCCTGGTCCACCGAAGATCGTCACGCCAGACTCCGGAGGTAAGTATGGGGTAAGGGGGCTGTGGGGAGGCAGGATGCACAGTGGGTGGGTGCAGGTTGTGGGAGGAGAGAGCAGGCAGACTACAAGGTACCCTTTCCTTTTTTTCAGGTAAAAAAAAAAAAGTCGCAGGACCGTTTTTTCCCCTTACAGGGCAATGTGGCATGCTGTGGACTCCTAGCATGCCAAAGGCAGCTTTGTTTGGGGGGGCCACCAGTAGACAAAAGGGGATTGGGCACCCCCATTGACACACAACAAAAGGGGGGGCTCAGATTATGCCGATGGGGATTGGGCACCCCGTCGGTAGAAAATAAAAGCGGGGGGTTACAGAATGCCGATGGGGAGTGGGCTCCCCATTGGCAAAATCAACACGGGGCACCGAAGCCGACGGGGATTGGGGGCCCCATTGGCACATAAACAGGTGGGGGGTTATATTGTTTGTGAACAGGGTGGCAACCCATCACCATGTTCACAAACAATATCAGGCTTGCTAGATCCCACCCTGCAATGACGGGTCGCTCCCTCATTGCAGCGGATGGCTGACATTGCAATGACGAGGCGGCCCCTGATTGCAGTGACTGATTTGTCACAAGTTGGTGCAAACATTCCAAATTTGTGTCGCCAGCAGCCTGCAATGGCATTGGGGGAAGTGGGACAAGCCTTTGCAGGCTGTGGGGGGCATTGGCCACAACAGTGCCATGCCTCCACAGCCTGTTTCTCAGCAAGCTGTCCAAATATGTTTCTTGTGCTGCGCGCAATCAACATCAAAATGATGTCCACTTTCTTCCATCCTTGATCACCCTTCTTTTTTCTTCCTCCCCTCCTGGTCCTGATCCTCAGCTATCCCTCCCTCAGGACACCCTCTGCTATTCTCCTTCCCCCCTCTCTCCCTGCCAACTCTTTCGTCCTTGCAATCACTCCCACTGCCCCTTCTGAATTCTGGTTGTACTTTCCCTTCCTCCCGTCTGCCTCTCTCTTTTTTCCTCCTAGTTACCTGGTCTATCTCCATCTCACAATTTCCTTCTCTCCTTCCCCTCCACCCCAAATTCCAAGCTACAATACAAATGACCAAAAATCCACTACCTCATTCTAGCTATCCTCCTTCTCTCATCAGGAAATATCCACCTTAACCCCGGCCCCCCCCATCTTTATCCTACTCGGCTGCCTCCCCCAACTTAAATGAACACTGTCCCCGGACTCCTTGGCTATCCCTAATGGGCTCAAACTCATTCATCTGAACATCTGCAGTCTGGAATGCAACATTGTCCTCATTCAAATCCTCGTGGCCTCCTACACTCCTGACATCTTAATTATAACAGAGTCATGGCTCACAAGCAAAATCCCTGACAACTCCATCGCTGTTCCTGGCTTCTCCCTCTACAGAGAAGACCACGCAGGATGGGGTGGGGGAGTGGCCATGTACATCCAGTCTTCACTGCAATCTACTACTATAGTATCGTCTTCAGTCCCCACAACCTATGAGGCCCTGGTCACATGTATTACTCTCCCTTTCACAGACCAAATTGTCATAGCTGGCATCTTCTGTCATCCTTGCATCCACCCTTTGGTCATGGTTCAACTTATATCTTCTGTTACCTCCATCTCACAATCAGGTGAGCTGTTCATTTTGGGTGACCTGAACATAAATTGGTTATCTCCAAAGTCAAACAAGATTCAGAATGATATTGTTGCATTCAGCCTCACTCGACATATACTTGAGTGCACATGTCCAAATCATAAAACTCAAACACCCTGCTTGACTGGGCACTCACCACTCACCCTCACCGCATCATCAAGTCAGGTATCCTCCTATATGCCCTTAGTGACCACAATACAATCTTCCCTGTTCACAAGGTCCATCACCCAAAAACCCTCCTAATATCATTCAGCTTCACTCCTTTAAATTCCTAGACATTGCCCCACTTCTGTCTGAATTTGCCTCCACTGACTGGGCCTTTCTGGCTACTGCCTCCTCTGTCGACCATGCCGTCACATATTTCAAGGATATATTCATCACCACCTGGAACACTTTCGCTCCCTTTTGGTGGACCAGAGTTCATGAGTTACACCTTCCCTGGAGTAACCCTCAATTATTGGCCTGTCTAAGGCAGTGTTACCGCACCTGGAAAAAAACACAAAACATCTAAGCTTCCCAGCAATTACACCACGTACTGAATGCTCTGCAACTCATGTACCAAAGCTACCAGACTGGCAAAATCTGAGTATTTCAATTCCTCTTTCCACACAAAGATCAATTCCCCCTCCAAGTTTCGGCTGGTGGTCCATGCTCTTTTCTCTCCTCCTCCTCCTTCTTACCCCCCTTCCCCAGTTCTTAAAATCAACAACTCCCTGGTATCAGACCCATGCTTGGTGGCCAGTGAATTTAATGCCTGCAGCGCATCCTGTGCCAAGTCTTTTCTAAGCTCCCTTCCTCCCCACCTTCCCCTTCCCCCTCACTTCCCCATCCCTCATCTGACTACTACCCTTTCTTCTTCTCCCACATCTCTCCCACTGAAGCCCTAAGTGTTCTGCTCTCCTTGAACCCATCAAAAAGCTCTACTCTGGATGACCTCGACCTAAACTTCTTTTCATCTCTGCTCCTGCTATTGTCTACCCTATTTCCTTAATCCTAAACCTCTCCTTTATGACAGTTCAGGTCCCAACCACCTGGAAACACACTGTAGTTATTCCTCTACCCAAGGGTGGTGACTCATCTGCTCCTGACAGCTATCATCCCATTTCTCTCCTTCCTACTTTTGCCAAACTTCAAGAGCACCTGGTTCTCTCCCAACATTCCTCCTTTCTTTCAGATTCCTTCTTCTTCAGCCTGTTCCAATCTGGCTTTCAGAGGAACCATTCTACTACCACCTCCCTCCTCAGGCTCACTGACTCCATCCTTACAGGGATGGATGATGGCCTGATCACCTCAACCATTTTTGTCAACCTAGCCAAAGCATTCAACACTGTTTCCCACACCCTCCTTCTTGTTTCCTTCTCTGCAGCAGGCCTGGCCTCATCTGCCATAAACTGGTTTAATTAGTGCCTCTCCGGAGAGACACAATCAGTACGTATCTCAGACTCTACCTCCCCCCACTTCCTATCGACACTGGTTTCCCCCAGGGCTCAGTGCTAGGTCCCCTGCTGTTTTCCATTTTCATCAATGATCTCACTATAGCCTGCTCCACCTGCTTCATCCTTATGTATGCCGATGATACTGTCTTGTACAGCTCCAGCAGAAACCCTTCAGTGGTGGAAACCAACCTACAGCATGACTTCAACCAGGCTCAGCTCTGGTTCGCCTCACACCAGCTCTCCCTCAATGCCAAGAAGACTGTCTCTATGACCTTCAGCACCAGGCAGAGACTCTCTAGGCTTTCTGACTTGCCTTCCATGCACACCCTAGATGGGACAATCCTTGAGGACACATCCTCATTTAGATACCTTGGGGTTTGGCTTGACCAACACCTCAGCTTCTCTGTGCACATAAATGCCATCCTGAAAAAACTGCACCCCAAGCTTGGCACCTTGTTCAGGAACCATAGTTGCATCCAGCTGACTGCAAGGTGAGAACTTGTCCAGAAGATGATACTACCCATTTTTGACTACTGCGATGTAGCCTATGGTACTGCTCCCAATTCTTCCTTGGCCAAATTGGACTCTCTCTTTAACTCCTTCTGCTGCTTTGCCCTCAGTGCCCCATCTCATACACATCACTGTGATCTCTATTATGCCTTAGCCCTTCCCTCATTGTCTAACCGGTGTCTCTCCCACTGTGCCAAACTGACCTCCAAATTCTGTCTTAGTGAACTCCCTCCTTACCTCGTATCTTCCCTCACTAACCCTTTCACTCCCTCTCATTCCCAGAGATCTACTGACACATGCACCTTTTTTGTCCCCTGCCAATCTACCCTCATCAGCCAGACTGCCTTCTCCTACTGCTTCCCTAAAATCTGGAATGCTCTCCCCTCACAAATACATTACTCCTCCTCCACCTATTCCCTTAGTACTGCACTACACAACTTCCTCGCTTCTAGCTGTACCTGTTTTAATCCTCTCTAACTGCCTCTCAATCCCTGTTCTGCTCATCTGCACCTATACCCTCTGTCAGGGTTCTTACATCTGAAGGGGAATCAGGTTATGGTGGCTTGCCTCTGACTCCTTATTTTTATTGTTTCTGTCTTGCTGCCAGCTCTTGCCCCACTTGCAGAGTTTTCAACATCCTGGAGGGGAACTTGGTCTTGGCAGTCTTCCCTCCCCCTCCTTCCCTCTCCTGCACTCTCCCCTACAGCTCATCTTTGCTACCTCTACTACCCCTTCCTGCTTATCTTATATTCCTCCCTCTCAACTCTATCAATGGTATGTTGCCCCCACCCTTATACAAGTTTTCAGACACAAACAAGTACAAGGTCTGAATGATTATTCATGAATTAATGAAGAAAACAGGTCCAAATAAGCTATTTGCTAAGAGGCAAAAAAACATCTACAGAGCCCACTGCTCCTGAAAAATATCATCCTCTCAGCACCATATCAGCTAATCACCTCAATAGGCAGCTGTCTCAACAACCCCACAATAAATGTGAAACATGTTACCTTCAACATAGTGCAAGGTCAGTAAACAAATTACAGATATTACTCCCCTGCCCCCCCAAAATGCTTCTGTTCTGACAGAGCACCTCTAACCCCACCACCCACAATCAGCCCAATTGATCTTCACCCACCTAACCCATCCAAATAAAATATAAACACAAGAAAACTTAAAATATTTACTGTATTTTCTTTAACAGGAAACAACTATGACAAGTACATAAGAAAATGACAAAGAATTATTAATCTGACATGGAGTTTAACTACAGAAGTAAGAATCACACGTTCCCCACAACCTCTGCACTCAACCCATATGAAGTACATCTTACAAAAAAGGTACATAGACAAAAACATTTAACAACTGAAATTGTAGCAAAAAATCAGAAGACTGATGTTTTCCTATAGCATTCTAAATTGTATTTTCTCTTCTCTCACAGCCCCAAACCTGTGGTAAAAACAATACATAGCAGAAGATATCCCACCATTGTCCATAAAATAATGGCATCCTGCAAAAAAACTTAGACCTGCCTCAACTAACAGTCGACAACCTCATTGATCCTAATGAACTGTGCCTTCCGAACTGAAGCAAAGTGGTACCTATCACAAAAAAATTCATAACAATGGACGTTCTGAACCTCTCTACCTGCCACTATTCTGACAAGCAAATTTACTGTTGTTTTATCTATTTAAACTGATAAACTAACACTGAATTAAAATGAATATGTGAAGTTTTGAAAAATATTTTCTGATGCATAGGTTGATCTTGGAGAAAAAAGCTTGTTTTACAGTTTAAATATAAAAAGTTTTCACTCTCTCTGTTTTTTTCCTCCTCATAGCCTGCATAAACCTGAAAAGTGAAAAACGATATAGCTTCACTACCTCAATATAGCAATGCTAACTACAAGCCTGTTGTAGACATCTGTTGCCTGTAAAAGAAAATAAAGTAATCCTGCCTCCTAACAGTATAACATTGCCTGACTATATTTACTTGAATCATAAAATCTTTATAGCAGCTTTCTTACCTTGTCTTTCATCTCTGTGTAATCTGATGGTCCATAAGAAGTTCCCCAAGAAAAAAAAAAGCTCTAAATTAACAAACAAAAAAGATGAAAGAAAACCATGCACAGTCCCTCAAAAAAGTAACTATATCCACAACAAATTCAAAGTTTCCCAAAATATGTCCGATGTGAAATACATCCAAAAAGGTATATGATAATTCAAGAGTGAAGCCCTAAAACAAAGAAAAGCCCTCAACTAAAAAAAGGGATCCATGCATAGATCCACAGCACAGAAGAACTACAAGACACCCAAATGAAAAAGCCCAGATGTCAGCGACTCTTTCCTGCCAAAGACCACCATCCAATCTAGGGACAAATCTACACTCCAACCCAAAAGCTGAAGGACAGGCTCTCCAGAAGATCCACAGAACACCTCACCACCAAAGACTATCTTCTGCTGAATCCAAACATGACACCTCTCCACTGGAACGTCTACCTCTCTGCAACCGATGGACTCCTCATTCATGACTTCATTGACCCTGACAATCCATAGATCCACTGCTGATCTTCAGACACCACCAGCCAAACACTTTCAGAAGCCTTTTTTGATGTCCCTCCACAATGCTGATGTGCTGGCAGCACCAACTCAACTGCAAGATCTTCCCACGACCACACCTGCCGACCAACTGAATACCAACTGCGATACAGATACATGCCATGCTCACTGTGTACTAAATCATGCCCCTTGACCAATTAGATAAATATTTCCACAGTCTCTTCCACAATCAAAAATGCCCACTATTTACACATAGCAACCACCAAGCAACCCATTCACAAATGGCACAAGTATTAAAAAAAAATCTAACAACCAGTAGTCCCACAAAACAAAGCAAAATACAAAAAAAAGTAAAACTCACCTAAATTCCAACTTCACCCTGACAAATCTACACCTATTGTATAAATCGAATATGCAATGGGGGTCATAGTCAGATAATTCACTTATTTACATTCATTCAGAGTGAACTCAGCAGAATAATCACTCATGGCTCCACTACACTCTGCCACTCATGAAGTTACCTAAGTTCACTCTGAACTCATAAAAATAAATGAATTATCTGACCCCCCCATAGCATATCCCCTATATATTAAATCTGTGAATTAGGCTTATCAACACTAAGAATTTATTAAAGATTCTGATGCCTGAAAAGGATGTATCTAATAATAAATTGTTTGTCAAAGATTACTGTATGTTTCTTAAAGGTGCTGAATACCAAGAGATTTAGTTTTTTCTATGCTTGCATTCAATGTTCAATTATTGGAGTGTGTGTAATACTGTTCTTTTTTTCCTTACTGTAATTACCAGATTGCTGTAATAGTAACTGAAAATGAATAAAAAGAGAATTTCAAAAAAAAAAGAGATTTAGTTCACATTTGGAAATCATCCTATCTGGATGCCTAATGTTTTAAACCACTGATCAGGCTTGTTTTTCTGCCCTGTTCTATATCCAGAAAAAAAGAGGAGCAATGCACAGCTCATGTACTAATTATTTTCCATTATAACAGCTTAAAAGGTTTTAAAACACATTTCTCAGAAGGAATGTGTTGTAGGCTTACCATTCGGTAGTCCTGTTTGGACTGCAGGATCATGATGTTCCTGAACTCATCACTGATGCACATTGTCAGACTTTTCCCCCCACTGCATCTGTTTATCATTATTGTTTACAGACCAAATAAGAAACATGCTGAAAAGCAAAACAATAAAGTTCAACACTCCACCAACACTAGTGGGAAGACGTTCAAGGGCCAGATATTCAGAAATGTGCCAAAGGCCGGCTCAAGTCTGGTGCAGCTCAAAACCGATGCACCATGGTGCAACAAGTGCCATATTCAGAGGTTGCTCATGCCGAACTGCACCAGCGCAACATGGCTGAACATGGCAGAGATGCGCCATGGCGCAAACAGAAGTGCACCATGGTGCAAACAGATCTGTGCCATGGCCCAGAAAGATGCCTCAGGCAACTGTGGGAGCAGAGCAGCAGAGCAACAGAGGGAGGCATGGCACAGTGAACAGACCCAGGGACAGAGCCAGGGAAACACAGTGTCAGGCCACAGGAGGCCACCACCAGCAGGGCTCACACAGGCACCCAGACACCCCACCCTAGAACATAACAGTGGCACAGATAGCAGGCAACAGGTGGCACCAATGGCCAATGGAGGGCCACCAATGTAGTCCCCCCAGAGGCCACAGGCCATGCCCCCAACCTCCCAGACCACAGCATTTCACACCCAGGACCATGCAGCCAAGCATGAGCATGCCACATACCCCTGTGAGCCACCCCATGGGCACCACAAGGCACAGCCACTGACCAAGGGGCAGGACACCACCACAGTGGGACACACCACAGCACACAGCGGTAAACCACAGATACATAACACGTGAACCGACACACGCACACCGATGGACTTACACTGTGCCACTGCAGCATGGCTCCTCATGCCACCTGCAAAGCAGACACTGACACAGGCAGGTATGTCAAAAATATATATTTAATAATGCAACTATTTACATAAACAAGAGGGTGGGAAAAGGTAGGAAAGTGAGGGAAGGGGACAGGGAACAGGGACTGTACAGTGGGAAGGGGACTGATGGGGGAAGTACAGCAGGGGAAACAGGGGAATGCTGGGGTTAAAACTAATGGTGACCACACCCTGCCACCCCTTGGTGTCCTCTCTGCCTCTGGTCTGCCAACATCATCCAGTGCACCTGCAGGACCGCCTCCATGGTGGTGGATGAGATGAGAATCATCTGGCGGAGCAGCCGGCATTACAGTGGTATCTGCATTCTCTGCTGGACACCTATGACAAGGTATAGGACAGGTGATCAGTGCAATGTCCCAAGGTACCATGCCCACCCATGTGCAATGGGCAGCGGGAACACACACCCCTGGAGTGCCCACCACGGCCACCCACAGGGGGATGGGCGAACGCCTGCCAGCAACTCGCCACATCATTACATTGCACAGAGGAGGTCCCCGCCGCACAATGGCCACTGACTGCACAATGACAGCCACATGGCACAGTGCACCAGCAGCACCACAGCAACAACAGTGTCAGACAAGCCCACACCCACCCCACCAAGAGCTGGCACATGTGTGCAATGGCCACTCCACAGTGGCATGCACCACACACAGTGCAACACACAGCTGCCACGGCACATGGCACAGTTGGCCATGCTCGCACCCACTCCCCCACTGTCCCCCATGTAAAGTGCACAGGACCAAGACAGTGCCTACCTTCCCTCTGCAGCCCCTCTGGTGCTGGTTCTGCCCCTGCACCACTACTGTGGCCCTCTGTGGCCTGCTTTGCTGCTCCTGCTGCTCCCACCACCCTCACTCAGAGGCAATCCTCAGGTCCTGGGAATGGAACAAAGACATGTACACATCAGGAATCATCCACAGCATCTGCCCACCACCCCCACCCCTGTGTACAGGGTGTGCCCCTGCCTGACATGGCCCTCATGGCTGTATCACAATGCAAGCTGTGGCTGGCAATGCCACTCTGCAGTGTGCACGAAAAAAGTGTACCCCTCTGCAGGGCATACCAGGCAGCTTAGCCAACACCACAGTACAGCACTATAGCACACATGCAAAATGGGCTGACTTACCTGGAAGTGGCACAGCCCCTCACCAGATGCATGCCTGCAGCCATCACAGGTGCTCTGGGTCCTGCTGCACAAGGTCCCCATACCTATGGTGGCATTGCTTCCCAGTTCTGGCCACCCCAGTGCATTGCTGAAGACTGTCAGCAATCCCCTGCCACACTGTGACCCTTGGCTGCTGCAGGGGTACCTGTCCAAAGAGCTGTGGGGTGTGTGACTAGATGCACGCCACCAGGCTCATAAGTTTGACCTGGGACCAGTTTCTTGCCCACCGGACACCACGCTGTACCATAGTGACAACTGCAATGTGGGGAAGCAAAATGGAGGCCAGAGGCGCATGTGTGCACAACATGTGCCAGATGCACGATGCAAGGGTACATGCGCTGTGTCTGCCCATTGTACAATGCTGGAGATGAGCAACATGGGCATAGCCAGATGTGGCACATGGCAGGGGAGTGACCAGGGGTCAGGTTGTCACACCAGGGTCAGGGATCAGCTGCCACACAGTGTGCACATGCACAATAGCAGGCATAGCACACCATGCACCAAGGTCCCTATTACACAGTCTGCACACAGTGCACAATAGGTAGAAGCACACCGACTGGTGCATGCGCACTGCGGTCCTGCGCAGTGTGCATGCCTGGGCATTGTGCCATGACTTGCTCTGGAGCAATCTCATTGCACACAGAGCAAATTCATGATATTCAGCCATCACATGCAACTGAGCTCATCAGCCAATGCGTGGCACACTGGAGAAATTAGCATGTCATTACCATTGTGCCAATGCTCTTTTGCATGCGTTGCAATATAAAAGTGCCACAGACTGGCACAGGCCATATTGCAACCAGCTGAGGTAAGTTGCGCATGCTGCTGGGGCACACTGAGCCCAGCCAGCACAGCAGGGGGGATAGATTAGGGTACTGCTGACACTGACACACTGTGCTGTCCATGTCCACAGGTAGCAACATGTCGGAATGTGAGGAGTGTGAGGAACGTGGGCCTGCTTGCAAGTGCAGGCCCAATTTCACAAAGGCAGGGCCCTGTTTGAGGCCTACCTAGACAAGGGGCCACTGTCTGAGTGGTGCCACAGGCACACCACAGGCCAGGGCTGGGGCCTAGGAGGAGGTGGTGGCATGCGTGAACCAGTAGGGCAGCCACCAGCAGTCAGTGCAGAAGTGCTGCAAGAAGGTGGGCATAGATAAGTGGCACATCAAAGAGAAGGTGGCGGCCATCCATGAAGCCCAGATAGCCACCGGAAGGGGGCCTACTGATGAGCCACAGCTCATGGCACAGGAGGAGTTGGTGGCAGCCACCATGCACCACAGCACAATGGAGGGAGTGCCAGGTGGAGGATTCCAGTTGAGTGGCAGCCCATCACTGCTTGGTACATATGTCAGGCATGCACAGCATGCAGTAGCTGTGTTGGGGGGGCAGGCACTCGTGGACCTTGCATCCTTGACACATCTATTTTCTCTTTCAGCACCAGCACACCTGCATGCAGAAGATGGGGTGCCAGCAGCAGACATGGAGGCAGAACCAGCCCTGGAGGACCAGCCATCCACCTTCATGGGCATCTGGAGACCTGATAGGCTACAACACACCACCACTGTCCAGCCGGATGTCCTGGGCATGGGGTGGTATGAGCCCCTGGATGTGTTTCTACAGGATGCCAGTCTCGGCATCCTCTGCTTGGAGACACAGATCAGGGCTGGGTCCCAATATCGATGAGGACCTAACCATGATCCTGGACAGCATGGGTGGTGTTGTGGGGGAGACACCCATACCAACACACGCAGAGTGCTGAGCAGCCTGTCAGTGGTGGAACAGCTGCCCGCCGCCACTGCAGGTGCTGCTGTATGCACTACCACAGCTGTGCTATATGGTGGTGGTGGTGGTGTGGCCGCGCAGGTGCTGGGCAGCGTTCAGTGGCAGGATGGGCAATGGCAGCAGACTGCAGGAGCCACAGGGTAGCCAGACGTGGGGTCCGCTGCCAGGGCACCTGCTAGTGACATACCCCTTGAGGACCCTACTGTGCAGCACCCACCTGAGCAGGGGGCTGTGCAGCATGGTCGGTCACTGCAGGGGGGTTGGCACCCCCGCCCAGGGTCCCCAGGGCACCAACCAGTTGGCAGAGCACACCCATTTGCTGCGGGCCTCTGTGGAGCAATGGCCATGGTTCCATGCAGTGGCCCTGATGTGCATGCCAACCTGACTGCAGTATGCAGATGCTACCCTGTGCACGCATGGGCTGCTTGTGTGTGTGCATAACACTGGTGTGGCACCTGTGTGGTGTGCCGCATGCTGCCTGTATGTGTGCCTGCCTGGCCACTGGCCCATGTGGCATGGGCGTGATGAGGGCAGTTCTGCACCAGTTGCGCCTGTGCACTGGTGCAATGCATCTGATCCCCGCCACTTGCTAGCCTGGGCACGTGTGTGTGTGTGTGTGTGTGTGTTGCTGTGTGATGCTGTGAGCAGTTGTGTGTGGATGTGTGCCACTGACTGCCCTACCCCTGCATCATGCCCCTGTGTGTGCATGCCGATTGCCATACATGCCCCTGCCTGTGTGCTGTACCTGTGTGTGTGGCCTTTGCATGGGTTTGGCACCAGCTAACTTTATGTACCATAGTGCTCCTGTGTGATGGCATCTCGATGCTGCTGCACCATCCTTTGCAGCCGGGGACCCCTTCATCCAGGGAAGGGCTGTCCACCACCCTTCGGCCCATTGCCTTCATCGTCCCCACTACTGTAACCCTCATCAGCCTCGACACGACAGCTATCTCACAGTCAATGGCCTTGCTGTGCAGTATGCAGCAGGCCAGGAATAAGCCACAGGCTTTCAAGGGGCTGTACTGTAGGGCACCACTAGACCTGTCTAGGCAATGAAACCATGCCTTCAGCATCCCAAATACATGCTCAATGTTGTTTTGCATGCTGGCATGTGCCTCATTGTAGCCTTCCTCTGCTAGGGATGACGGGCACTGATAGGAGGTGAGCAGCCATGGCCTCAGTGGATAGGTGCTGTCTCTTTTGTGGATAATGACATGGTTAGCCCTGTGTCATCCTTTGCTGTGCCCTTTGTCTGTCCCTGGTGCCCTCACATGGCCTGCTTTTCCCAGCACCCCTTGCCCATCCCATTTCACCCACTAGGTGGCCCATGGGGATGTCCCCATGCTTGAACCTGTGACTTAGCACAGAGATGTGCCAGATGAATGCATCATGTGCACTCCCAGGGTGTGTGGCACAGACACTGGTGATGCGCCCCTTGGCATCGCACACCACCTGGCAGTTCACACTAGGGAACTCCTTCCTATTTGTATAGGCTGCACCCTCAGGGCCAGGTGGCATGCAGATTCCCACATGGGTGTAGTCAATGGCCCCAAGCACACCAGGCATACGTGCTACCACGTGGAAGTCCTGCATGGTTGCTGTATGCTCTGCCTGTGTGCTGGAGAAATGGATGTACTCTGAAGCATGCGGCAGCAGAGCATTGAGGAACTCTGTGAGGAGGCATGATGTGGCTGACTAGGTTATGCCTGTGGTGTCCCCTGTTGGTCTCTGGAAGGTGCCCATGGTGAGCAGACACATGACAGCTGTCACTTTTGTCTCCACAGACATTGCGTGGCTGTCTTGTGGGTGCCTGCATCTCCTCACTGCACAACTCACAGAGCTGCCTCAGAATAGCCCTTTTCAGGTGGTACCGTCCCACAATTTCTGTGTCTGTGTTGTTCTCAAAGGTGGTGCGAGCATGGTACCACTTGTTCCAGGCGTACCACTGATGGGCCTTTCCTCGGCCATGTCGCTGTTCCTCCTGCTCCCTCATACCCCTCATTATGGCATCCATAAGGAAGGGTGCACTATCCATTGCCCCTGATGTCCTGCCTCCCCCTGGGCGGTCAGCTGTTGTGGGCTGTACGCCACCCTGGTGCACTGTGTGGCACTGTGCCTGCCTGACCCTCTTGCTCTCTCTGCCCCTGGCTCACTCTCCACTGCCACCTCTGTCCCTCTCCCCCTGTGGCTGCCTGTGACAGTCTTTCTGTCTCTCACTGGCTCTGTATCCCTTGCTCTGTCTTTTTGTCTGACTGTCCCATGACTCTTGCCACTCTCTCTCTCTCTCTCTCTCCCTCTCACTGATGCAAGTGTTGTCTGTTTGCTTGCGCCCTGTATTTATAGGTTCAAGTCTGCTAGGCACTTTCAGGTTTTGCTCCGCCCTTGCGCCATGGTTCCACGGTTGAATATCGCACTGCACCAAATATTCATGGGCACGCCCCCTGCTTTTGCACCTGCATTCATTATAGTTGCGCACTGGCACAATGGGATTTGCACTGCACAATGACTCCTGTTGAATATCGCTCCTTGGCGCAAGTATGCACTTGCACCATTGCAACTCAGTTGTGCCATGTGCAGCTGCTTTGAATATCCTGGTCCAAATGTCTATAGCCTTTTGCATCACTCTCTGCAAGAAAGTAACTTCTTTTCTTTACTATAAACAGCAGGTAAGCAGGAGAATTAAACAGAAACCGAGCACGTAAAAAATTCAAATGATGTTGAAATCTACGAGGAGGGGGCAGAGGCTCTCTGTCTAACCCATACACTCACTCAAAAAGGCTTATGTACAGATGAAACTTCTAGAGATGTTTGAAATTGCTGAATTTCATTACACAAAATATTTCACATAATTTGGCCATTTCATGAAAGTTTTCACAAAATGCAGAATTTTGCCAATGGAGTGCAAAATTTCACATGTGAAATGGTGAAATTCACCACTTGTGGTCAAAATTTCAATGTTTTCAGGCAACATTTTGCATTTTGCAGGTGAAATTTTGCAAATTCGCACCCCACAAAATATTCTGAGGAACAACCAAATTATGCGAAATATTACACACGGCGAAATTGCTGGTTTTGTGGAAATTTCACCTGCAAAATTTTATTTTCACAACATCTCTAAAAACTTCTGGTGTCCTTAGTCCAAACATTCATAGACAGTAACAGGGCTGATACGCCATACAACCAGACATAGGATGGCATTCTGTTAGATGGAAAAGATAAAAGGATATAATATCCCAATTGCAGGAGCTGAATCAATGCAAAATCAATCTTTCATAATACAGTCTGATTTACTAAGGCAGCATAACTATATTTTGGCATTTAAACATCACCAGAAAACATCCAAAGGAGAACCCCAGCTTGACTGGATCAGATTTAAACTAGACCAACAATACCTAGGTGTGCATAGTTCCCGATGACCCTTCCCACATAAGATAATGGTCCCCTTTGAGGGCTCTCACTCCACTTCAACCAAAATGCCATCTGACTCTGCTGATGTTCTAGTTCTATAACACATCATAGATTGCCAAATGATGAAAACCCCACAGGTACTCACTGTCACATTCCTTGTGAAATTCAGTTTAGCTCTCACAAAGTCACTTGCTGCTACTCATCTGATGAATTGCACTGAAAAAGGTCCCCCTTTGACACCACAGCACTGCTACACACCAGGATCTGTTGACTGAGTTACAGCACAGAGGACTCAGGATGCCCCAGTGGATATACACCACAGGGATATTTTTGTGGAAATACTGACTGAGGCTCTCGACACTGATCTCTGCCCTCACACCATGAGGAGCAGGTTCACAGAGCAAGACTCAAGTTCAAAAAGCAATTACAAGCAAAAGGCTTAAAACCAAATAAACTAAAATAATTTAAAATATTCTGATAGCAAGATCAGCTCATCAGAACACTGCAGGGGCTATCTTGCCCTCCTGCAAGAAATGGAATTGTTCACATTACATTCATTTTCTTACACTCATTTCAAATGCTCTACTACATCCAGATGCTTTAGCACCCAAAAGTACTCCATAAGTTCTTCTGATGCAGATCTTTTAAGTCACTCAACCTGTCTGCCCTGCTTGATAACCTTAAGGTCACTGACAGGTCCTCCATCCCTATGTCCACTAGAATAGATGCAGCCCTCTCTTTCTTCAGCTCCAAATTCTCTATGATCTGGAACCACACACCCTACCCACAGGAAGTTGCATCCATCTTTCCTAGCCATTTGCAGACATACAGTATTAGCTTCTGTAAAAGATCATGACCTGCGTGATAGCAGTATAAGGCTTCTGGTTTTCCAGAGGAATTACTGTGGCACAGATATCTCTGCAATGCTAATACAAAGGCTCTCAGGAAGGCCATCAAATTATTTTGTCACTAATCCCCAGAATACCCTAAATCCTCCTCAAAATTCTGAAAGGTTATTCATTCTATTTGTAATCCACTACCCAGTCTAACATACAGGTCCTTAAGTCTGAGGACTCTCCACTCTCTGGCTACCTTCCTGTTGCATTTAGTTTTAAGCAATACTTTACACTTGCTTTCTTTTCCATCTCCCTCCCTTTGCCCCACTTCTCTTTGTTCCCTTTCCCTTAGCTCATGCCCAACCCTTCCCCTTCCTATACAGTTGCTCACCTCTTTCTCTTTCCCTCCTCCTGCCTTTTCTTCCCCACCCCATTGCCCAACATTTTCCTTCACCTCCTCCTTCTCCACTACCCCATTCCTCCACTCTCTCCTCTCCATTAGCCACCCTTGATACTACACTCTCTGCTCTGTACACCCTTAATCCATCCAAGGGTGGTGCCCCAGACAGACCTGATCCTAACCTCCTCTAGTTTGTATCCTCTGCCATTGCCTTCCTTGTGTCCTTCATGCAAAACCTTTCTTTCTGTCTTGGTAAAGCTTCTGGGGTCAATGATTATTTCCCTTCACAAAGGGGATAACCCACTCTTCTCTAGGATATGACCAGCTAATCTCTCTCACACTCTCGCTGTCTCACTCCATACAGCCCTTGTAAAAAAGTAGCAAAAACTTGTCCTTTCTCAGCCGTCTTCCTTTCTTGACTCCTCCTCCTCCTCCTCTCTCTTATTGCTAGTCTACCTTCCATAAATCCCATTTCATAGAATTACTGGTTTTGTGGCTCTTTTACTCCTGCCTTAAGTGACTGGACCAGGGGCTATTCACTAATGCCGTATTTGTTGACATGGCAAAGACCTTCAACACAGTTTCCTTTCCCCGTCTACTTGACAAACATGCAAGAGCAAACATTCTCCCCTTTCACAAATGGGGTTAGTGATCTCCACCAGGAAATTATTACCAAATCTATCTCCTCCTGCCCTTGCGAAAATGTGGGCTGTTCACAAACATCATCTTTGTCAACCTGGCAAAGGCCTTTAACACTGTTTCCCTACTTGCAAAACTTGCAGAAGAAGCTCTATCTAATCATTTGTTTCTGTTCCTATCTCTTTAATGGATACCAGTCAATCCAGGTTGCTGATGTACTACCACTGGACGGTGACAGTGGTCTTATCTTTTTTCTCCTTGAAATAATTCATGTTTCACCTGGTACAATTTCCCAGAGACCCATTGTTGCAGGTACACAACTGAGTGTTCCATAGTAATTTAAAGTCAGAATTCTGCCACCCTGCTTCATAAGTAGGGAAGAATAACCTTGCGGTGTAGATGTCATGTTAGTGGGTATAAACCCCTTTTGCACACTCAAAATTCTGAGCAGGCACTTAACGCCATGTCTCACATGTACCCAGGATAGTATAAGACACTTGTGGGTATCAATGCAATGGCACAGAAGTAAAGTGCAAATTTTGCACTGCCCCATTAGTAACAAAGGACCAGTCATCCTGCAGCCAGATAGAGAATAACACATGGGGCCTGTATGTAACCAGAATTTTATACACACCTGAGGTTTGAAATGCTACATGAACACTAGGAGTGAAACATGAAGGGTTTATAAAAGCATCGCACACTTAAGGTGTGAATAAAATTCTGGATTACACCCAAAGATGGCTTATTTTTTATAATTGCTGGTACCAATGACTGAATAAAGCTGTCACCTGTCACATGGGGGCTGTCCAGCCAGAAAAGCTTGCATCAGTTGGAAGGAAAACAGTTTCTGACTGCATGGAGGGAGGTGGGGTTTGCTACTATTTGCCTGCCCTATGTGAGAGTGTGCAAGTGTTGAGGGAGCATGGGAGAAAGAGAGCATGGGCCTTACCTGCCTCCCAATGAGTTTTTAGTGCACACTTTGAGAGCCACACACCAATTGATTGCTCAAGAGTTCACATGGCCAGTTGTAATGGATAATAACAACACAGTCATGTGTGTATCAAAAGTGATGTCCAGTGTTTATAATACAATAATAAATTAGCTCAGTACTACAGTAGCATGAAGATGGTACCATTGGCTGTAGGATAAGCAAACTTACTCTATTCCATATTCAGTCTTGGTTCTGATTTTTTTTTTTTTAACTATTTTGCTAAGCAACCCATTGCAAGGCAATCATGCCAACTTAATAAAAGCTACACCATGTGTCCTGCTGTTAGAGCTTTGATTTATTATTAGTAAATCACAACTCTGATGTTGTGGCCAGATCAACTGTTGCCACTACCCCATCTGCTATTGAGATTCAACTTCAACATTAAGAGGCTGCATGAAGCAACACATCACTTTTCAATCTATATAGCAGAGCGCAGCAGGACATCCCTCTTTCAATTTTATGAAGCAAAGTGTTGAGGACTATCCATTAATCTTGAATCTCAACAACAGATGGAGGTGGGCAGCAGTCAGCATGGCTATGATCTCTAAGGTACTTATGTTCTTAATATTTGCCTTAAGTCTTTCTTTCTTTTCAGTTTTGTGGAAAAGAAAAAGGTTATTGCTGGCCAGAATGACCACTTATCTTAGCGAAGCTTTATGCAGCACTTTTTACATTGGAAAAACAAAGAAGAATGATGTTTAAAACAATAATTAAAGACAAGATTAATCAACACCAGGCTGAATATAAGGTGCTGATTAATACTGGGAGTCATAACAAATAGCTAGCATGGGCTCAAGATGGGCAGCTCATGCCAGAACAATCTCAAAGAATTCTTTGAGGCAGACAATAGGGAATCTGTCAACACTAAATGCAGTGCATATATCCTAGCAAAGTATTTAAAAAGGTTTCATGAAAAGGCTGTTACATGGGGAAGAAAAGCATGGTTGGGGGGGACTGTTCATTTGGATTAGGAACTCTCTGAAAGTACACTGGGCAATACTGAGTGAGAAAGTATCAAGGCAAAGGGCAGTGGTGAGAGTAATCTCCCTTCTGACCAAGCATTGGTGTCTGGACCCTTGCTATTTCAATATCTTTACTAATGATCTTGAGGAAAGATTGAAAGGCAAGATTACATTGTTTGTAGGTAATACAAGGACAGCAAGCCTGGCAAATACACAGGACCAGCATGCTACTGCAGAGGAATGGGTGTTTACTCACCTGGTAAAGGTGATTGTGTTGGATGACATCCATGGCACTCCAGGCATTACATCATGGGTTTTAGCCCACCTGATAGGCTAACGATGCACAAGGCCTAGGATCAAATTTCTAGACCCCAGGTCCCAGAAGCCCCTATTCTCCAGTTTGAATCTTCCATAGCTGAAAAGTAAGGTTAATAACACCACAAAATACTCTGAGAAACAATACACAGTGACTCAGATGAGCCTTCTAAACATGGCCGGAGGCCCACTTTATTTTCCTATTAATACAATACTAGCACTCAGCCTGCTAAGTGGCCGACGGTGGTATCCTATATGTTGGCATTACTTTAAAGAGATTCCTTATCTATCTGTACTATCCTTTTAGACTCCCAGTCACTCTGATTGCTCTGTAGGGTGGTCCGTGGAGTGCCATGGATGTCAACCAACATAATCACCTTTACCAGGTGAGTAAACACCCATTGTGATTGATTGACCATCCATGGCACTCCAGGCATTACATCATGGGTTTCTTAATCAGCAGTACTGTACCCTTTTGGGTGGGACAGAGCGGTCTGAGAGCGAATGGGGTGTGAGCTGCTGTTGAGAGGACCTGAGTGGCAGATGGGGTCTGCATCTTGTACAGGTGATCCAACCTGTAGTGCCTGGCAACTGTATGGATAGAGGTCCAAGTGGCTGCTCTGCAAATATCCTCTGTAGCTACATTGGCTCTTTCTGCCCAGGAGGTGGACACCGCCCTAGTTGAATGAGCTCTAATGCCCTCTGGGGTGTCAGACCCTTCGCCTTGTAAGCCTCTTGAATGGTCCTACTGAGCCAGCCTGCTATCACGGTCTTTGATGCTGCTTTAACCTGTCATTGTCCCTTTGAAACTATGAACAATCTCTCAGTCTTACGTATCAACTGTGTTCTAGCTATGTATTTGGCTAGTGTACCCCCGACATCCAGGTGATGAGGGATTGATATATCCCCTGCTTGCGAAGTATCTGAGAGGGTTGGTAGCTCAATGGGCTGCTGTCTGTGGAAAGGTGACATGACCTTTGGTCTAAAAGCTGGGACTATACGTAGTTGCACCCCTTGGGAGGTGAACATGGTGTAGGACTCCTTACATGACAGTGCCCCGAGCTCGCTAATCCTTCTAGCATAACACACAGCCACCAGGAAACAGGTCTTCAGTCCTGCCCAAAATAGGTCCACATCCTGGAATGGCTCAAAAGGGGCAGTGCTGAAGGCATCTAGGACTATGGTTAGATCCCATGGGGTGATTAGGGGTCTGGTCCTGCGGTGGATTCCTTCTACTGCCCTGAGGAAGCGTAACACATCCGGGTGTGCTCCCAGGCTGTGATGTCCTATATGGCCTATGGCAGCCCCGATGGCTGAGAGCTGCACTCTGAGGGAAGAATGAGAAAGTCCTTTCTCTACTCCCTGCTGCAAGTAGAGTAGTATGGTTGATATATCTGCTTGCTCCGGTACTTTGTCTCTGTCTTTGCACCAAGCCGAAAAGAGGGACCACTGCCTGCCATAGGTAGTGTTGGTTGACTGCTGCCTGGACTGCAGCAACGTGGCTCTGACTGAGGCATGATAGCCTGTTTTCAGCAGTCTCTGCCTTTCAGGAGCCAGGCCATTAGTTTCAGGGTCCCTGGTGCAGGGTGGACTAGCAGCTCTTGGGTTAGCATGTCGGGTCTGTATGGGAGCCTGCGTTTGTCCAGTGCCATGACTATCACTGATGAGAACCAGGCTCTGCAGGACCAGTAGGGTGCTACAAGGATGATGGTCTTCTGTGACTGGTGTATCTTCGCTAGGACCTGCGGTAGGAGGGGAATGGGGGGAAACACGTACGCTCGATCCAGGGACCAGGTCTGCGATAGTGCGTCAACTCCTTGGGAGCGATGCTCCCTGTACCTGGAGAAGAACCATTGTACCGGAGCATTGTCTGCTGTCACCATGAGGTCCATGGGAATAGGTCCCCATGTCTCCTGTATCAGCTGAAATAGGTAGGCGTGCATGTGCCACTCTGCTGGGTGTACCTGTTGGTGGCTTAGCCAGTCCGCTCGGATGTTGAGCTCACCAACTAGGTGGACAGCTCCAATGTGAACAAGATGGGCCTGGGCCCAGTCTAGTACCCTTGTCACTTCTTTCTGCATGGCTCTGTTTTTGGTTCCCCCTGCTTGGCAATGTAGACCACAGTAACCTAGTTGTTGGAACGAATCAACACTGACTGACTGATTTCTTGAAAGGATATGAGGGCGTGATAAACTGCCCTCATCTCCGGCACGTTTATGGACAGTCTGGCCTCTGAAGCTGTCCAACTGCCTTGAGCTGACTGAGGTCCCATGCATGCCCCCCATCCAGGGAGGCTCATGTCTGTCTCAATGGTGATGTTGTAGGTGGCCTCTAGTGGAACCCCTTGTATGAGGGATCGACGAGTTGTCCACCAGATCAGAGAACATCTCACTGTGGAGGGTAGCGGTAATCTTATTTTCAGATTCCACTCATTGGGCTATCCATGGGATAGCATGTAGCTTAGTTGGGGTCTCATATGCCACCTGTCCCAAGGGACCAGGTCAATGCAAGAGGCCATGCAGCCTAGCATCTGAGCTATCTGACCGATAGTCAGCATGTTGGTGTCCTTTAGTTGATGTGCTAGTGACATCACTGTTTGCACCCTGTTTTGGGACAGTCTTGCCCACCCCGGGACATGTTCATTTCTGCTCCCAGGTGTTCCAGTTGTTGTGTGGGCACAAGGTGGCTCTTGGCTGGTTTACAATCCAGCCATGATCTTTCAGTGCCTATAAGGCCTTCATGGTGGTGGTATGGGATTGTTCCCTGGACCATGCTCGAATTAGCCAGTCATCCAGATAGGGAACAATATCCACTCCCTGCTCTCTCAGCCTGGCAACAAGGGCTATGGACACCTTGGTGAATACCCTTGGAGCCGAGGTAAGACTGAATGGTAAGGCTTGGTATTGAAAATACTGGCCAAGGATGTGGAAACGCAGGTACTTTCTGTGGCAGTGATGAATGGGGATGTGAAGGTATGCGTCTTTTAAATCTATGGATGTGAGGTAATCACCTCTCTGGATGCTGCGGAGTGTTGACCTCAGTGTCTCCATCATGAACCTCTGAGTGACCACAAACTTGTTGAGGAATTTGAGGTCTAAGATGGGATGAAGTTCCCAGGTCTTTTTGGGGATGAGAAAAAAGATAGAGTATACTCCCTGTTCTTGCTCTGAGGGGGGAACTAATTGGATAGCTTTGTTCTGCATCAGGTCTTATAGTATCTACTGTACCTGATGAGGCGAGGCCCCTTTCTTTGCTATGGGGGAGCTCACAAACCTGTCTGATATCTGAGGGTTGGATAGTTCTATAGCATACCCCCTTGACACTACCTCCAATGCCCATCTATCTGTGGTAGTGTTGCATCACCAGTGGTAGAAACCCTGTGTGGGTGTTATCTTGATGGGAGAGAAGGGTCTGTAGTTATTGTGGCTTGTTTCTATTTCCTCTTCCTCCTAACTTGGAGCCGTGGCCCCTGAAGTTTGAGGATTGGTAGGTAGGGGTGAAAGCGGTACGGAGTCCCCCTTGGCTCCCTTTTCCTTGAAATTAATTACTCTGGTAGTATGTGTCTCTGTGGGTCTGATGCTTGTAGCCCCCCCCCCCGAAATCTCCGTCGTCCGGTGGGCAGATAGGTTGGTCTGTTCTTGTGTTTGAGCAGATCTTTCCCTTCTTTTTGCTTTAGATAGTCCTGCAGACCTTTGCTGAAGACGTGTTTTCCCTTCATGGGTAGGTTCTGGAGCAGTGACTTGGACTCATTGTCTGCCTCCCATAACTTTAGCCATAACACCCTTTTTGCCTGGTTGGTCAGGGCCATAGCTCTTGCATTCAGTTTTAGGGAATCTACTGCCATATCTGCTAGGTATCTGGCAGAATCTAGTGTGCATTCCAACAGTTCGGCCTCTCTGGTATTGGGAACTGCTTTTTCTAGGAGCTCCTCAAGCCAGTGAATCTGGGTGCACAGTGTATATGGCGATAGTGGACGCCTTAGCGGCCGCGCCCTCAATTTTAAACAACTTTTTCGACATGTCCTCCACCTTTTTGTCTGCTGGGTCCTTCAGTGATATGGCCCCGCATGGGAGGACCATCTTTTTGGTGAGTGCAGCTACTTGTGGATCAATCATGGGTGCGTTGCACCACATGTTGGCCTTGTCATCATGGACTGGATACATGTGGTCTAAGTTTCTTTTATCTGATATCCTGCTCAGCTCTCTAGATTCCCACTCCTTAATGAATATGTCATCAATAGCTGGGTAAATTGGGAAGGTTTCCTTGGAGGCCTTCCTATGTTGAATCAGGGGATTAAGCTTTGACTCAGGTAGTTCCTCCTCTAGCTCAAAACCCATGGTGGCTTTAATTATTCTCATGAGACCTGGTATTAAGTCAAAGGAGCACAGTTTGGATGTGAGGGATGGGACTGATTGTGTTTCCATCTCTTCTTCGTCGGATGGTATGGGCTCCTCATCCTCAAGGGGCTCCTTGTCTCCAGTGTTGTCCCCATTGGTGGGTGCAGTGGGGCTCAGGGGTGGGGCAGTCAGTTTGGAACAGATCCTGGAGGACCCCCCCTTGGTTTGCGAGTTCTGGTAGTGGATTCAGGGCAGGCACCAATCTGGACTGTGTCATAGCTTCTAACTTTTCCATGATTTTCAACATAAAATTTTACTGACTCTCCATCATGGCTACTGCTGCTTGTTGGTTTTGTTGGATTATGGCCCCTGGGTCCATGCAAGTGTTACCACTGGTACCTGGGGTGTCTGAGCCCAACGTTAGGGAAGGGTCTAGGGAAGAATCCTCCTCATCATGAATACATGCTGGGCATAAGGGACCCATGTTGTGGGGCATCAAGCTGGTGCTACAAGCAGTGCACTTTCTCGCATTCACTATCTGGGGAAAGAGAGAGAGAATGTAGTATGTTAGGGACAGGAAAGGATGGTCCATCAGTAGAATCTTGATGGCCCCTATATAATAACCCCTTCATCTAAGGCAGTGTAGTGACCCAAAGTAGAGGGGCTTTGAAGGTCAATGGCCAATTTTGTTCCCCTTCCCCACTCAGTGAGTTGCTGGGTAGGTTGGGAATTGTTGTCCAAGACAGAAGAGTATAATTGCCTCTGTCAGAGGGCCACTAGTTGAGGTGCCCCCAAAAGGAAGTAGTTCTCGTAAGGGTTTTCCTGAACAATAGACCACCCAGGTTACTCTGTTAGGGCTTAGGAGTCTCCGCTTGAGAGGGGAGAGAACTGGCCCAAATAGGCAATCTTGTTTTTTCCTGCATGTTCCAACTGATTTTGTCATGAGCAGAAAGGATAACCCACTTGGACCTGTTGCTACTTAGAAGGAAACCTAGACCCAAGGGAAGAGTGGGGGCTCGACTAGGCTGGCCACTGTGGGAGGGGCCTAGGCCTGATGAGGTAGTCCCAGGGGATTACAAAATGAATCTGCTGTGTTTTGACCTGACGGTGCCCTGAGGTCTCCACTTTGGAAGGGGATCCCCCTAAAGCCCGAGACCACCTCTCGTTTGCTTGATAGGGATGCCAGGATTTAACCTCTTAATGGAGGACCCAAAGAACCCAGTCTGCTGCCAAACAGCCAGCTCTGTAAAATCTTCCATATTCAGAATTTGAAAACTGCACCTTTAAGCCAAGTTTAAAATCCCATGTTCTCTTTTCCCCCTCCCCCCACCTCTTGGAATCTGCCTCTGGCAACGAGACTGAGGCCTCTGGGGTGAGGAGAACCCTTGAATTAACCTGCTCTGCTCTGTCCCTCCTTAAGGTACAGCATAGCATGGCAAGGTCTCCCAATGTGCTAGAGTTGTACACGTCCATTGGTAGTGAGCGAGGGATGGTGTTACACAAGTGGAAGTCAGCGGCCTGCCCGATGAGCTGGGAGTGACTCGCAGGCCGCATGGATCCTACCACATCACCATGTTGGGCAGTGAGACTGCCGTTGGCTCCAGAGCAGTATCCTCGAGGGAAGGAACAGCAAGGAGACCACATGGGAAGGGGAGATGTAATCTCCAAATGGAGACGCGAGGAGATAGCAGGAACGCGGGGGTCATTTTAACACACACGGTGAAGCAGGCGTTTGGAACACTCCATGAAGAGCTGCTAACAGAAGAAAAAAGGGCATTAACTTGAGAGTTTCCCCAGTCTTGGGAGCAAAATGGAGCCTTTTGGGGAAATTGAGAGCACAAAAGTTCTTCATAAGGAGCGAGAGATGCTCCAGTGTACCCATGGCCCTTTTTTTCTAATAAATTCACAGTGTAAACCAACTGGGATATCAACAATGATTTAAAGCCAGAGAACACAAATCACAGTAAAGCCTCAAAACTTGTTCCAGCCAACTAAAAATCCTAATTTAACTCAATCAAACAATGTCAAAGGCCAGCAGGGGCCTAGCCAAGACAGCCTCCTAAACAGTTTTCATTTTAAAAACTAATCTCAGGTTTTGACTAGACTGTAGAAATTACTCAGGCATAAATCCTAGGCAGGCTCAGAGGTATTTTACACAAAAATCAGACCATTCTCTGTGGAATCCACAGCCTACCTTTCCTGGCACGATACAGGGGCTCCTGGAGTGCTTGTTGCCTTAACAGTTGCACAGTTAGAACTGGGCAATAGGGGCTTCTGGGACCTGGGGTCTAGAAATTTGATCCTAGGTCTTGTGCATCATTAGCCTATCAGGTGGGCTAAAACTCTTGATGTAATGCCTGGAGTGCCATGGATGGTCAACCAATCACAATGTAGATAAGTTGGGAGAACAGGCCCACAGGTGGCAAATATAATTCCTCATAGACTCATGTAAATGCATCTGCAGACAACAGATTAGACCAGAAGGTATACATTAAATTGCAAAGAGAGAGCAGAAACAGATAACAAGAAGGGGCTTGTAGGTACTGTAGACAGGACACTGACAATGAAAACACTGCAAATTTAGGGTGTTAGGAGTATGAAGAAAGCTAATACTGCAGGCAGCTAAGGCAGCAACACTTAGCAGATTCAAGCTTGGATTGGAAATGCCTGTTTCAGAGCAATTGTATCTAAGGTTATGACAGCTAGTACAGCAGAAGGATGGGCAGCATGGTCTTGTGTGGTCTTATCCTATCATTTCTAACGTGTAAAACCTATGAAGCACTGTCAGCAGTTTGAATCTACAGCAACCCCCCCCCCACTCCCCCGGATGAAGTGCAATATCACAGTCTCAGTCAGTGGTATCTAGAAAGGTACTGCAGAAACCAATGTATTCTAATGGTAGTTACTCTAAAATATCATGCAGGCCACTGGCATCTAATGACAGAGTGCTTCATCCTGGTGGATGACACTATTGGTAGGCAGGGATGGAGTAACTACATCTTCTTTTAACTGAAGGGCCTCTTCTAAATTAAAAGCAAACAGTACCATATAAATTTATATAAACTCAGGACATTTCATGGAACATCCCTTACAAGTAGCTCTCACATTCACTTCATATTTTAGTGAGGTAGTAGCACCAAAAACAGCAGAGGAAAATTGCTATTGATGACCAGTTATTATAAATTAATTTTTTTCTATGGATTAGACCAATTATTATTTGCCAAAATACCCGACTAGTTATTACAGCAAACATGCACACAAACTGTTTACATCTAGCATGAGCCACTGTCTGTCATTCGCATAGCCGATTTTAATATAACGTTTGTGCAGTATCTGAGAGAAACTGAAAATCCTGCTTACACTGACAGTGACAAAAACAAAAGCAGCATTATTTAACATAAAGAATCTAAAACAAAGATTCTGTATCTAAGTTCGCCTTGTGTTTCACCATTATGACACCTTATCTTCCCATATGACCCTTCAGTACCTCATGGCTCAAGTCTCCATGGCAACCAGCAGTGAATAAAAAATGTGAAGCAAAAGTATTGCTTCTCACTTGTTTTACTGATTTTTTTTTTTTATTAAAAAGTCCAAACTGGTGAGTTATTTACAACAAATGTTTCTGCCAGGCACGTTTCTCTGGCTTCAATGGAAAAAAAAAAAAACTATATGCTATCTTTTGGATTATTCTGTACTACTACTTGTGATCTCTTGCACCCTTGTATCAAATAAATTTGTGACAACCAAAGCTATTTAAACTGTAGAATAAATAATATTTCAGCCAACCTGAATGCTTTCATGGTAATTTATTTCTTACAGCAAGGTGCACAATTTTATAATGGAGACAGATAAACAATTTACTGAATCTGCAAATGTTGTTGGATCTGGAGGGAAAATTGCTGCCCAGAAACTATAAAATGTAAGCTATGGGGTAGTGTACATATTTGAATTTTATACACACCCTTGGTGTGTGATGCATTTGTAGACCCCATGAGCTTCACTTTTGGGATATATGTAGCATCACGGTGTGTATTAAAGTCTTGTAATGCACACCACTGTGCATATTATTCTCTGTTTAAAAGTAGCTGGTTATTAATTTTTATTGAAGTATTTTTCTTTTCCCTTGTCAATTTGTTTTTTCATCTGTATTATATTGTGTGATATGAAGAGTAGTTTAGTAGTAATAGCAGTAAAAACATTTATTAATACAGAAATTTGGAGAAATACACACCATTAGGGCTATAAATACCCTGTTTACGAGGTGTTCCTGTTTGACGTTACTCTCTAGTTACAAGTTACACATAACCTGGTACATAACCTGGAAGCTGACATGTCTAACTATATTCCCCTCCTGCCCATTGGCATTGTAGTTTTACTGATTATGACATTGCAAATGACCATTCTGGTCATAAGTAAGGATGAGATGACGCTGATTTGGTATTTGATGAACACACCAAAATCAAGTGTTTTGGCCACCAGTGAAGCAGGTCCAAAGGAACTTGAATTCCCCTCATGAGTTCAGCACGTCAACATCATGACCCAGCAGTTTTTATAGGAAACCAATACTGAGTATGTCCATATTGTTGGCAAGCCACATGACCTGCAGACGTGACTTAGCAATGATGGAGATTGAGAATTCTTCACATTGCACACATCTCAGTACCATTTCCAGTTTTTTTTCTCTCTCTCTCTCTCTCTCTCTCGCTCGCTCGCTCTCGCTCTCGCTCTCGCTCTCTCTCTCTCTCACAGAGGAAGGATGTGGCTACTAAAATGAACTCCTTTCATTAAAAAAAGACTTTGGATCAAATCACTTTTTGAAAACATAAGAGAATCATTCATTATTCCTTCACTTAGCTAATTCACTATATTAAACTTTAGTTCAGGCAGGTAAGCTAGTAAAATTGTGGAGGAGAGGGGAGGAGAGGAGAGGAGCGGAGAGGAGAGGGTGCACAGTGTGAACCTGCTCTGCAGCTGCAGGCCCCATAGCATGAGTAAGCAGAGTGAATTTAGTAAACTGGGAAAAGTGGATGGGGGAGTCTGAAAGATTTATTTGACAAATAATTTGACTGCTAGTGCTGTAAGACACTGAACTGTATCTTAATTTTCATTTTCTTCCTATGTATAAGAATTAAGCAAAATAGGTTGCTTCCAGTCTCTCAGTGAGAGCCAAGAGGGTGTCTATGGGTGATGTGACAGGAGTGTATGTGTGGGTATCTGCTGTTGTGTGGCTTATAAACTATGAGGAAAAGAACTGGATGAGAAAGGGATAATGGTGAAGAAAGGAGCAGGGAAAGCTTCCACAATGCCATTTCCAGCAAGTAAAAGTTCTGTAAATGGTCATAGTGGCGGATAAAGCATCAGGACAGGAACTGAGAGTCATAGCGGTGGAGCAGTGGCTACACCTGCGAGAAAGACAAGGACTTTAAGTGTGATAGTCCATCCAACAAAACACATTGTTCATTAGTCCCTTGAAGTTAACTATATTCATACACTCTGCAAGCAGCAGCTTTCCCGGCCAGTCCCAGTCATACATTACAATTGGTGATGAAAGCACACTGAGCAAACTGGAAGCCCACAGGTATGCCACTGTTCCTCATTCTAGTGCTTTGAGGCCCCCTACTCATGGGGATATAAGAGATTCATCCCAGTCTATAAAGACAACCCTTCCCCTGTTTATCTTGTACAGACACCATGACACTAGTTGCCAGTGCCAGCGTCACCAGCACCACCACCACTGCCACATCTATGCCATGGGCATGGATCATTTCCTCTCTGTCTTGAGGCATTATATGATGGCTCACTGCACCTCAGGTCCAATAATCAGGCATCAGCAGCAGTAGCATCACCTAACCCAGTTCTTCTGCATGGTTATTGTTTGTGGAAGGTGACATTGTATCTGGGTGTGGTGTTAACACTACTGTTATCTTGTCACCTGAGGAAAAAGTGGAATTGTTTGGGTTAGAGCAAGGTAAACTTACCCCAAAATGTTACAAAAGCAGGCCAGTAGTACCACCCCCCAAGTAGCTTATAGTGGAGAAGAATGCCAGTGTGAAGTATATGGAACTGGAGCTGTCTGATCAAAGTGCATGAGAGAGGGGTGTAGAGGAGATTGAAACAGAAGCACATGAGAAGAAGAGAGCAAAAGGGCTGGAGAAAGCTGAAGATTCACACAAGACTGAGATCAAGGGGCATGGAGAAGTGAAAGAAGAAGTAAAAGAGGAAAAGAAGCAGGGGGACAAAGCAGGAGAGAAGGAAGGTATGTATGAAGCTCATGCAAAAGATGCAGAGGAGCTTAAAGCAGAGGAGGTTGAAAATGTGCTGCCTGTTACACCAAAAGGTTTTGATGATTACTGTGGCAGAAAGGGGTGGAGACCATCATGGGAAGAGATGGCCAAACAAAAAAACATTTCAAAGGAGAAAACCAAGAAGGCAAATGGTTAGGCAGGAATATCTAAAGACCAGGCCCTCTCATCACACCAGATGATTAGCCTCATTGCAACTCTAATATTGCTACTGCTAGTGCAACACTGACAGAGCATCCAGTCCAGTCATATCGCTCCACCACAGCAGAAAAAAAAAATCTCATAGTCAGACCCCCTCCCATTGCTCCTAAAGAACCCCAATGGTCCGGTCATGAAGCTCAAAAATGAAAGAGCTCTTCTGCAGTGTGGGAGTATTTTACTGATTACCTCACAAATCCACCAAAAGCAGGTTACAATCTCTGTGGCAGAATGATTAGTATTCTGGTTGATCATCTAAATCATGAACATGGCATCTTCCTAACAGTACTAATGATTCCCAGATGCCACTAGGGTCACACAGGCCAGTAGCAGCAAGGACAGCTGGGTCTGTGTGGTGGGATATGATGGTTTGTTCCACTAATGCAGCTACCATGGCAGTCAGAGCAGCCAGCTGATGCATCCCTAGGTACTGATGGAGCTAAACTGCCATCAAGTCACCCAACCCCCTTCTGAATGAATACAACTGATTGGGGAGCTAAGAGTCCTTGCTTGTCAGAAATGTTCCATTGTACAGGACTTCAACTTTCAAAGACTATTGCATGAACTGAAGCCCAAATGCAACATTCTATCATGCTACACATTTTCTGGGCATGTTCTTTCAAGTATGTATGAGTCAGTACACATGCAGATGGTGACACTTATTTTTCAGATATACATTTTGTTTCCTTCACCACCAGTGTTGGATGGATAAACTGTCTGTTAGGTCCTCCTCAGTTGGTGGCCATTATGGTGCTGTGGCAATAGGGGTTTACTCCTTAGTTTCCCCCTTGCCCCTTACCCCTGAGGACACCAGCACAATGACATATGTCCAGACTGTTGGTGTGTTGACACATGCCTCAGCCAAGTGCCTAATGGCATCCTTCCCTCCCTACACCACTGACCCTGCACTGCTACACATAAATCCACAGTTGGCAGTGTTTGAGTGGTATGATGGGAATCCCTCCCCAGAGGAGGAGGAGGAGGAGAGAGTCCACTGCGATGATCAGTCTTCCACTGGCTGGTCCCTGACTAGCCACCAAGCTTGTTCCCAAACCTGGGTTGCCTGCATAATGAGCAGTAGCACTACTGCTGTTCTGACAGGCTGGGCCTTGATGGTAACACTTCTAAAGGAAGCAAAGTGGGTCACATGCATTTCACTTGTGATAGCTGGAGACATAATGCAAACAAAAGCTTCCTAAGTCTTAATACCATTGAATTTTGTCCACACCAAGCAGCACAACTACCATTCCTACCCACCTTCACTGCTACCAGCCCCTTCTGGAGTTACAGTATATCAAAACAGACAGCCTCACAGTGGCACACCAGTACAGAACTACCTTACTAAATGTGTCAGTAATGTTATGGAAACACACTGGTGAAAACATTTAGTGGTTCATCCAATTACTGATGGACATCTGGATATACTCTCATAAACTGAATTTGGCAGTGTTTGTGAAAGACAATGGGAGTAGCAAACAGAAGGTCATGAATAATTAGGATTTCTGTTATGCACCTTGTTCTGTATTTGCATTGAATCTGGTGGTGAGCCGTGTTTCACAAACATGCACAGCTAGAAGAAATACTTGACACTATATGGGACATCACTGTCCAGTAAAAGAAAAACTCAACCACAGGTCATGCTTGCTCATAGCAGCAACCAAGAATCAGTAAGAGTAGCACCACCACATTAGGAGTACATGCAACACAGTTCAGTTCACTTGTTGAAAGTGCTCAGATTTATTGCCAAGTGTTTCAAACATGAGTACAGTGATTTACAAATAGGAACCCCATTCAGAGATCATTGATGAGCAAACAGGAACATCTAACTGGCTCCACACCATCAGTGCATCATCAGGAAGTTGCAGTGTCAGTGGCTTAGCAGGTTGCACACTTGCCATAGAGACTGGACTATCAGAAGGCTGTGTGTTCTATCCCCACACCAGACACTTGGTTTAAATCCTAATACTGAAACTATAGTGCAGCATGAGGGGGTGCTGCACTCCTGAGGTGACATCCTTTAGATAAGATCTTAAACCGAGGTCCCTTCTGCCAGTTGTTCAGGTGGACATTAAAAGATCCCATGGCACTTCTCAAAAAGAGTAGGGGAATTTTTTATTACAACTCAAAAGCAAATTATATACATAATAGTGTTACTGCACACAAAATCATATGACTAATTAAAAGTAAAGAAAATAAGTATTTCATTATAAATTCAATCCAAAATGTCATTGTTATAGTACAAAAACTGATTAATAGTGATGAAAACAGATCCTCCCCCCCCCCCACTAAAAGAGAAGGGAAAGGAAATGGTAAACAAAATACGTATATAATAATACTACTGTACGTTAAATCATGATGCAAAACAAAAGATAAACATAAAGAAATATTTCAACATACATTCAATACAGAATATCAGTTTTATAGTCCCAAAACGTAAAGATTATACTGAAAACAGACCCCCTTCCCCTCCCAATAAAAGAGTAGGAGGATTTTATTTATTATAGTTTGGAAACAAAAATCCATACAAAATAGTACTATTACATGCAAAATCTAAATAAGAAAAAACGAAAACATAAATAAGTTTTCCATTGTACATCAAAATGAAATTACCTATTTATGGCCCTAAAACAGAGTTGGTAATATTGAAATTAGACCCCCTTCCCCTTTACCCCACTAGGAGAGTGGGGGAATGCTGTATTACACCTTTTAATTAATACATAAGCCATATTAAACAATGAGGCTTTAAAATCAGGACACCTGATTGGTTGACTGGCACCTTTGCAGCACTGTAAAATTCTGCATTACCAATGCAAAAGGTGCCAGTCAGCCTCATCTCTCAAATCACTGTGACCTCCAACCACAAAACAAAAAAATCCGCCATCTTTAAACGCCAGTAAATGGCAGTCTAATACAACCGCCACTGTACCACACTGAATTTAAAACTAAAATTCCTACAAAGCAACACTCTCAAAACCATTTCAGAGCTGAAGCAGTCTAGTGCTGTAAAATCATTCCCCTGAAACCAATTCCTTCCAGTTCACCTCTGACCGTGAAATCGGCTCCCTTCCATCATCTCTGACAACTGCTCAGTCGACCTCTATAAACAACTGCTTTGTGCCCTATGGAAAAAGTAAAATATATCCTAATTTTTAAAAAAACAGTTTGTCCACTTCTGAAATCCTCAGAGGCTTAAAATATTCTGAGGTGAATAGCAATGCAATTACCTGATCAGGAACCTCCTGCGGCTTCAACGTTGTGGCAGCAGGCACACTACACTATCACCATCTTACGTTTAAAGACACAGAATCTCTGTTACAGTCTGCTGCACAACTCCTTCAATAAGTCTCTTCTATGAGAATGGGTTTTTGATAAAATAAAAAAAAGAAACCCTAGGACTGTCTTCTCATACCTGAAACATATATGAGGCACTATTTTGCCCACTGAAAGGGAACTTTTTTTTTTAGGCGGAAAAATAAATTCAATTAAAACTACTACAAAAAAAAATTATATTTTTTATGTTATTTTATCTTACACTAAATGAACGGGAACATTGTACAACAGTAATAAACCACTCCAGGGTGTTGGTGATGCTTGGATTTACCCATGCCTGGCAAGGTTTAGTCACTCAGCCTACAGCCTCATGACCGAACCACGCCAGGCGTGCGTAAACCCAGCATCACTAACACCCTGTTGTGGTTTATTGCTTAAATAATGAGCATGTAAAAGAGCCATGTGTATAAGTGAATCAATCCCAACCATAATTATAACATCTGTCATTCATATTAAACAAGTGAGTTATGCAGTAATCTATCCTAAAAGAGTAAGGGGAATTTTTATTGAGCAGTAAAGTCATCAAAACAATAATGCATAAGGTAAACAGAAAATCATAAATCATAACATACAAGGGAAAGAACAAGTAGTTTCAAAGAAAAAACAAAACAAAGGTAAGAATTATACAAGACAAAAGTAAAACAATACTGATGGTTTAAATAATCTATAGCCTAAAATCAACCAGAAATTTTATCAGTTAACCTCCAAATATGATAAATTCATAATCCAATCACAGTTTTTCCAATAGGTTTTGCATACACTAGTAGAAAGCTTGTTTTCTTCAGTTTGGTAGATAGTTTGTAACTGAGATATAATCTGAGACAGTACTTGCGCTGTGGGGTAGAATTTTTGTTGCAACAAAAATGCACACCGTGCTTGCCATAAATAAAATCTGCAAAATGCAAATATAAGTCTCAATGTACTAGGGTGATACATAGATAATACAGAGGGAAAGACATCATATAAATATAATATATATATCAACCATAAACTACTAGACTGGATGGTCACCAACTGCCCACTTAAAACCAAAGCTGCTGGCAAGCTTTCAGATTGCTTAAACGATCACTCTCCCACCTTCTGTGTGTGGAGAAACAACTATACCAACCCTCCATGCAAGATTTCCCTGGTATGGGATATGACTAAGTTTGACATCAACAGATTCCTGCCATCCATTAACACTACAGATTGGGGCCCCATTAACACACTTCCTGACATAATCCTAGCCCTAGACTTCCTAACCTCCACTCTCAACAAAATAGTCAAGCAACATGCCCCTAAGAAGAAATGCAGATCCAAGGGTGTTAAAGCCCCCTGGCTCTCCAGAGATATCAGATCACTCATGACTTACCATGACAAAGCATGGCAAATGTATAAACAGAGTGGACTCCACTCAGACTGGCTTATTTACAGACAGCTCAGGAATAAATGTAAAAATTCTGTATATCAAGCTAAGAGATCTATACCATCTTAAAGCTCTCCAAACTGAGCACTTTAGTAATCCCAAGGAATTCTGGAGACAAATTAACTCTCTAGTAAAAGGAAAGACTGTAGAAAACCCAAGCTCTATTTCTGTCAATGGCTCCACCCTTGATGACCCACTCTCCATAGCCACTGAATTTAACAATTTATTCACTGACCTACAAAAATACACCTCAATCTTCCACAACTCACCCTCTTTTTACACAACTCTCCCACCCAACCTAGGGGGTTGTCGTGAATTCCATTTGAAACTAGCCACACTCAAAGAGGTGCAGCAACTTCTATCCAACTTAAAACCTGAGGGCTCTCCTGGATACGACTCTCTGGAACCAAAATTTCTTAAGCTGGGTGCCCCTGCCCAACTTGCACCATCCGCACTGGTCCTTCCTCTCCAACATTGTGCCAGATAAGTGGAAGGTAGCAGTAGTAGTAATAGGACCAGTCCACAAAGGGGGACCTATCCATAATAGAAAACTATCGCCCTATATCTCTACTCTCACACCTGGCAAAAATACAAGTGTGTATAGTGTATAATCATCTCCAAGATTATCTCAACTCCCACCATCTGCTATCACCCTGTCAACGCAACGTTAGAAAGAGTCACAGTACTCTCACTGCACTCATAAAAGTAACATCCGACATCTTCCATGCTACAGATAAGGGCCAGGCCACTGGAACCATATTCATGGATCTCACAAAGGCATTTGACCTCATGAATCATGGGCTTCTGCTTCACCAGCTGCATCTACTTGGCCTGGACCACAGTTCACTGCACTGGATCAAGAGTTATTTGTCTGACTGAACCCAGAAAGTTAAGTGGGATGGCTCCCAGTCTGAACAAAAAACAGTTTCTCATGGTGTCCCGCAAGGCTCCATTCTGGGCCCCATGCTATTCTCGCTCTTTATCAATGACCTCCCCAAATTCTGCAGGGGTGCCACAGTTCATCTATATACAGATGATGCCATCATCTTCCGCTCCTCTCCAGTTATAGACCAAATCAATTGGGACCTTGCCTCAGACTTTGCCTCCCTGGAAGCCTGGTTCCAGTATAATCATCTTGTTCTCAACTCAAAAAAAACAAAATGCATGGTCTTTGCTCATCGACCTACGCAAAAGCCTAATCCATCTATCCATAGCATCTCCACTATCAAGGGAGACTCATTAGAGGTGGTACACTCCTTCAACTACCTGGGTGTTACCTTGGACACCACCTCTCGCTGAACTCCCATGTCTCAAACATTATCAAAAATCTCAACCAGAATCTCAGACTCTTCTATCGCATTCGCCCACACCTCACACTTGCCTCCTGCCCAAAAATAGCCTCTGCATCCCTCCTCCCCCTCCTATCCTATGTTGCACCCCTCTTCCTCATCATCACTAACTCTGCCTCCATGTCCCTCCTCTCTCAGGCATGCCACCGGGTTGGTCACTTTGCCTTGGGGGCCCCTGCCCGCTCTCACCATTGTGATGTTCTCGCCTCACTGGGGTGGTCCTCATATGAAGCAAAACTGAGGTACTCCACCCTTAGCCTCATGATCAAGCTCATCCACAAATTCACCCCTCCTTGCCTCAGAGAACTTATTCGCCTCAAACAAATACCACACACACTTTGCTCTGCCTCTCTCCCCCCCTTCTCATTGTTCCCAAATTACATCGTGCTGTATCCAGATTCTCCTTTTCATATGCTGCTCTAACTGACTGGAACTTCCTCCCTCCCTCCGTTCTCTCCTGTTCCTCCCTCTCACAATTTCAGTTACATTTGTCTGCCTTTCTCTCTACCTCGGCTACCTGCTCCTGCTTTCACTGAAGGGTGCCTACCCAGAAACTCCTCCACCTTAAGCACAGCTGCCTCCTCATGCCTTATCCTTTCTGTCACTCCACTACTGCTCCCCATAGCATAACATGAGAGTAGGACATGTAGAATATCTGATCCTAGCCATTCCCATGTTATATTACTACTGTTTAATCTGAAGTTTTGTACTATAACTGCCCTGTATATAGCCTGCTATTTAATATGAAGTTTTGTACTATAACTGCCCTGTATATAGCCTCCTCCTCTGTCTAGGCTTGCATTGCTCTCCAAAAGATGGTATGTAATCGACTGTTTATGTACTTGCAATATTTTGTCTCGACATGTACTCTGCCTAATGCCAGTTTTGTAACACAAGAACTGCATTGCTGATTTCACTTGTAACTTCATGGTTGCTTCTCAACCCCAGGTTGACCCTGAAAAAGACTGCACTTGTCCAAGTGGACTTACCCAATTACCAAAACTCAAATAAATAAATAAATACAATAAATATTAAAATTTCATAGGTAAGTGCTGAAAGGTGCTTTCCTTTCCATTTATATAACAATAAAACCCAGAGAGATGCACTGCAAGGGCAATCAATAAAGAAATGACGCATGGTCTCAATGGTCCCGGATCACGTACTACAGGGACACATTCTTTCCTCTATAGGCTTGTGTTTATGGGTGCCACATACTCCAAGACATCCATGGCAAGATAACCATGTGACATCCCAAAGCCTCAAAGGAATCCTGTGATCAGTAAGCTTCAGGAAAACTATGCTAGGGTCCAGATCATTCCCTTGCTCATCCTGGAGTAACAGAGTCTCAAAAAACTATTCTCCAATATGTATTGATAAACCTGCGTTCTGGTGGAAGTTTGTAACTTGCTCAGTGTTATATGCCACTGCTGTAATTTAAGAAAAGTAGGTATCACATATTGTAAGAGTTTACATTTTCTAAAGTTTCTAGGGATTTCTAAGAGTTCCTGGTTCTAGACTAGAATTAAAGGAGTGGTTGATTGTCTAACTATAGAGTACCAGAAGGAGGAAAAGGTAGTTAACATATGCAACATGCCATGCTTAAAAATTAAACAGAAGAAAAATACTATAGGATTGAACATAGATAGAAACATAGAATTTGATGGCAGATAATGGAAGGGGAACATTGTTTAACCAGGAGTAGCACTCTAAGCCGAAGCTTGTTTCCAGATGCAATCTGGGAGCACAAGTTAGTTAAGTGACTTGCTCAGGATCACACAGAATGCACCTAGGCGGCTGTGGGATTCAAACCCAGGTCTCCAGATCTGCAGCTCAGAGCATTAACCCACTGCACTATACTGCCTCCATAAGGACCGCTTGGCCCACCCAGTCTGCTCATTTCCCTACCTAATGGATAAGCTGCAGATCCTAGTTAACCAGCAGCCTACCTCTTTCTACCCCCATCCCCTGGAATTGCCTTATGACTGTCCCATGCATGCTTGAATTCAACCACTGTTTGTGACTCCACAACCTCCTCTGGAAGGCCGTTCCATGCATCCACAACCCTCTCTGTGAAAAAAAATACTTCCTCACATTACCTCTGAGCCACCCCCCCATCTTCAAATTGTGCCCCCTTGTTCTTGCACACCTCTTTAACATTTCTATCATGTCCCCCCTCTCCCTCCTTTCCTCAAGGCTATACATATTAAGCTCCTTTAGTCTCTCTTCATATGTCTTCCGGTGCAGACCCTGCACCATTTTAGTTGCCCTCCTCTGGACAGCTTCCATCTTGTCGATGTCCTTGTGGAGACTGGGTCTCCAGAACTGCATGCAGTACTCCAGATGAGGTCTCACCAGCTGTCTGTACAGAGGGATAACAACTTCCTGTTTTCTACTGGTAATGCCTCTCCCTATGCATCCCAGTATCCCCCCAGCCCCCAGCCCTCCTTACTGCCCTCTCACATTGCTTGCCCACCTTTAAGTCATATGATATGACTACCCCAGGTCCCTTTCCATTTTTGTTGTTGTTAGTATCTCACCCCCCATTGTGTACTCTTCCCCTGGGTTTTTGTTTCCCAGGTGCATTACCTTGCACTTCTTAACATTGAATCTAAGCTGCCATACATTTGACCATTCCTCTAACCTTGCCAAGTCCCTTCTCATCCTTTCCACCCCACCTTGTGCATCAACTCTGTTGCAGATCATTGTGTCATCTGCAAAGAGACATACTTTTCCTTCCAGTCCCTCTGAAATGTCACTTATAAAGACATCAAAGAGGACGAGTTCTAATACTGAACCCTGCTGTACCCCACTAGTAACCCCCTTTTCTTCAGAGTGGACTCCATTTACTATTACCATCTGTGTCCTATTCTCCAGCCAATTCTTTACCCAGGATATCATCTTGAGACCCACTCCCAGGCTGGCTAACTTGCATATTAATCTTTTGTGTGGGACTGAGTCAAATGCCTTGCTAAAGTCTAGGTAGGCCATGTTCACAGCCCCTTCCTGATCTACTACTTTGGTCACCCAGTCAAAGAAATCTATTAGATTCGTCTGGCATGACCTTCCCACTGTGAATCCATGCTGCCTTGGGTCCTGTGCCCCTCTGGCCTCTAGGTACCTGACAATTCTTTTCTTCAGAAGTGATTCCATCATTTTCCCTATCACTGAGGTTAAACTAACAGGTCTGTAGTTTCCTGCTTCTGCCCTGCTCCAACTTTTGTGAAGGGGAATCACATCTGCCCTCCACCAGTCCTCAGGTACCACCCCATCCTCCCATGATTTGTTAAAGAGGGTAGTCAGTGGTGTCACTAGTTCTACCCTTAGTTCTTTTAGAATTCTGGGATGAATCCCATCAGGTCCCATTGCTTTGTCCACCTTCAGTTTTAAGAGTTCTTTCAGAACCCTTTCTTCTGTAAATGGGCTGGTATCAACTTCTGTTCCAGAATGTTTCTATTTTTTGTTTTAGGTACCTCCCTCTTCATTTGTAAATACTGAGCAAAATATTTGTTTAGTATCTCTGCCTTTTCACAGTCACCCTCTGCCCACCCCTCCCTTTATTAAGCCTCACTATCCTCCCTTAGTCTTCCTTTGCTCCCTGATGTACCTAAAAAAGGTTTTATCCCCCTTCTTAACTGAGTTGGCTATCTTTTCCTCGGTTTGGGCCTTTGCTGTTCTGACTGCCTTCCCAGCTTCCTTTTGCTTTAACTGATACAATTCTCTGTTCTGCTGCTTCTATGATTCCGTGTACTTTCTGAATGCGTTCTTTTTCTCTTGAACCTTCACTGCCACCTCCTTTGAGAACCATAGTGGTTTCTTACATTGTTTTGTTTTATTTGCTTCACACAAAGGCTTGTTACCTCTGTGATGGCAGTTTTTATTATTTCCCATTGTTCTTCCACCCCTCCTTCCTGCCCATTTGCTAGTGCATTCCTTAGGCACTCACCCATTTTGGCAAAGTCAACCCTCCTGAAGTCCAGTAATTTTGCCTTTGTATGGCTTGACTCTATTGCTGTGTTTATTGAACCATACTGTTCGATGGTTGCTAGTTCCCAGATGGCCACCCACTTCTACATCAGTGATCCTCTCTCCATCTCCACTTGAGAGGACCAGGTCTAAGATTGCTCCCTCTAGAGTAGGTTCCAATACTAGTCATCTAAGGCATGCCCCCTGTGGGGCATCTAGAATAACCCCACTCTTAGAAGTGGCTGCTGCAACTGCACTCCAGTTAACATCTGACATATTCAGACCACCCATCAGCAATATCTCCCCTTTATCAGTGATTCTAAGTATATTTTCTATCATTTTCTTGTCCACTGACTACCCTTGAGAGGGGAGTCTGTATACAACCCCTGTGCGCATTGTGGTACCATTGCCTGCCTCCAAATTGGCTCACAGTGCTTCTTCTCCTCCCTGTTTACCCTTTTGTTCTGTTGCTTTGATTTCTTCCCTATTGTAGAGAGCTACTCCTCCTCCTCTTTTACCCTCCCTGTCCCTCCTGTAGAGAGTGTATCCTGGTATGTTTACATCCCAGTCATGGTTCTGTGTGTACCATGTTTCTGTGACTTCCACAATATCCAGATGCTCCTTCTCCATCAAGGCCACTAATTCAGGAAGCTTGTTACCCAGACTATGGGCATTGGTACTCATTGCTTTCCATTTTTTGATGGCTTTACCTTCTGTAGCAGCATCCCCCACTGACCTTTCTACCTTGGTCTTTTTCTCATTTAGTACTCTGTTTTGTAGGGGGAGGCTGTGATTTTTCTGCTGCTTATCAGTGCCTCCCCCCTTGACTAGTTTAAAAGCTTGCCAATGAAGCATTTAAACTGATTGCCCAAAAGACTTGTTCCCTTCCTGGACAGATGCAGACCATCCTGCCAGTATTGGCTGGTGTCTCTCCAGGTGGAACTCCAGTCCCCAATACAGCCAAACTCCTGTGCTCCACACCATTTTTTCAACCATTCATTAAACTGTATGGTGCAAAGTACCCTCTCCTCACCCATGCCATTGACAGGCAGCACCTCTGAGAAGGATACTGTGTGTGCTACTTGTCTTAGGCCCCTTCCCAACTCTACAAAGTCCTTCTGCACTGCTCTAATCTCATGATGAGCCAAGTCATTTGTACCTAGGTGGATAATGATGTTCAGCTCAGACTCCCATGCAACTGTTCTCGTGATCCTAAGGATGCGCTTCCTGTCCCTTCAAGCCATGGCACCAGGCAGGAACCTTACTTCAGTTTTCCCTGCTCACCCCAGTTCTATCCCCCTAATAATTGAGTCCCTACCAGGAGCTGCTTCCTTTCCTGTGGTGCCCTCTGCCTCCTTCCTGAGGGCCTCCCTTGTGACAGTTGTCTGCACCCTCCTTAGTCTCCTCTGCAGGTGCATCCATAGGGGAACTATGATCCCCCAGAATGGTGTATGGATTGTGGAGTGGAACAACTGACTGGGTGTGCCTCTGTTCCACCACCCTTACCCTCCCTGAGCCCACTGTGGTCCAACTGCTGTGCTTTCTTCTAGCAACCTCTGAGGTAGTGGTGGTGGCTCTGGTGCTCCCTGGATGGGGGAGGTTCCCTTACTACTGTCCAGTGCAGCCTGAAGACAGGCAACTTCCTCCCTCAGGGCATCTGTGTGAGGTGTGGGTTTTTAAGGAGGACACTGTTCCACAGTTGTAGATATTCAGAAGCCAAAATGTTATTGAAGTTGGACAATTACTACGAACTTCAGACAAAAAAAATAAATAACATAAAACTTCTTCAAAATAAACATAACTTACCAAGCAGCATCTGAGCCACTAGAAGGCACTAGGTAACATCATACTGGGTGGGTGGGTGGGGTCAGAGTACTCCTGTACCCCACCAGGCTATCTACAGAACTGATAGAAACCAAGGCTTGTATACCAAAAGGAGAACATGTGACACTTGTTTCCTCCCTATGCTTTTCAAAATTATCTTTAAACAGCAAAATAAATCTATTTTCATTTCTGAGCTCAGAATAACATTTCCTTTTAAGTTGTAATGTTGTCAACATCACTTTATAGAAACAACAACTGGTTAATAAAATTTTAGTTTCAAACACTGCAGGAGTAACTCCACCTCCTAGTACTGTGCCTTTAAATATGGAAGTTGTCCAGTCGGCCAGCTCTATAGTAAAGAATAGGAAGTGAGACTCCACACAGAGAAGCAGGTAACCTTTTATGAGGGAAACATTTGTTTGTTTTATCAATTATTCCTATAGAATGAATTAAAGGCATTCAATCCATTTTTTAGAAGCATTTTAACTAAAGTAAAAACACAAAAAGAAGCACTTTTATTTAACCTTTGTTTAACAGAGAAATGGGGGGGAGGGGTTAAGGCCAAACAAACCACAGTGTTTTACAACTTGTTTTTACAGGCCTTCTTTTGTTTTTGTAGCTTGTTTAGGTCATGAATTCGTTGTTTTGTAGTTTCTACTGAATTAATTCCTTTTTGTATGCTGCAAATTGTGTAAAATGCAGGCTGTTTATTTATTTACTCAGTAGGAAGCGCTTTGTGTGTTACTGCTGCCATTTAGAATGAGTTTCAAACCATAAAGACCCATTTTCTACAGCAAACAGGCTGAAAGACACTTTTAAGGGGTTTTATATGCAAACATTTTGGGGCTGCATTTACATTATTTCCACAGGACAACTAGCCTGTAAAGCAGCTCTAGCTTACTCCACATATTTACAAGGAGGGTCAAGAAGGGGGAGTACCTAACACTAAACGGGATTCAAACCAAGACCATACCAGGGTTTGCATACATAAAGGGGTCGTTACAGGACCCACACCATGGATATAAATAAGCGCTTACAATTCCCATATCCAAATGAAATGAAATACTCATTTTAAACAACTATTGTGTTTCTGCATACCTCACATTAGAAAGGTTCTGAAAGGGGGGGCAACCAAAGAAAGGGCTGTGCAGATCTTCATATACCAGGGCAAGAATACTCAAGGGATAGAAAGAATGTTATATAGGTGGCCTGCCTATATAACGTGGAAAGAAAGATGAGGAGTTGCAGTAAGAAAGGAGGAGAGTAAAAAGGGCTGTTGCAACAGACTTAAAAATAAAAGTATACAACCTCTTAATGTGGTTCAGTCTACTACCCCAAAGTCCCTGAAAAAATACATGATGTACTTTTGTCTCCAGTAAAAAGGGTAGTGAATAAATTGAGGCAACATGTAAAAATAGAGATAGTATCAATGTTTTTAATAAGAAAACCCTCTTTCTTTTAGATATGGATCTGCCTTTCCAGGACTGTACTTTTCTGTCTGCTTTGTCACTAGCTAATGTCCAGTTATATAAAGCACCATCTGCACTACCAAAAAATATTCCCAGAATTTTAATAGGTTCAGTGACAATCAGAATCCCAGCAATCTGTATAGTCTGTGCTGGTGCTGCCTCAGATGGGAGATAGAGTGCTGAACTTTTGTTATAGTTAAGTTTTGACCCTGAAGGGTCCTTGTAGCTGGAAATAATAGCCATCAGGTTGGTTTCTTTAAGGAGAGGGGTAGTGCAGATACATAAATCATCTGCATACACAGTGATGACTGGGATTTGTAAATCCATGGGAAAAGTTATTTTAGGGATATAGGGGTGTTGTGTTATTTTCCGTAAAAAGGGATCTATTTGAAAGGCATAAAGGAGAGGACTGAGGGGACACCCTTGCCAAACTCCCCTCAGCCACAAAAAGGAGAACCCAAGGGAACCATTAATGTGAGGGGTAATCCGGGCAGTATGGTATAGTAACTTAATCCAAAAAATAAATGTCAGTGGAATGTGGTAATGATGTAGGACCTGAAACAAATATCTATGGTTTATCCGATCAAATGCTTTTTGTTGATCTAGTGAAATTAACAAGGAGGAATTACTTAAAGAGGAGAAATAGGTTATGTCCCTTAATAATGATAAATTATGTCATATTGACCTATGTGGAATGGCACATGTTTGTGTTTGAGAAAGGAGGAATGGGGCCACCAGAAGCAGTCTGCTCAATAAGATGGAGGCAAGAATTTTATAATCAACGTTCAGCAGACTAAGGGGTCTCCAGTTCCTTATATCCGTCTTGTCACTTTTTCTAAATAATAAAATCATAGTGGCATCAGAAAAATGTTGGGAGGTTGAACATGAACGCAAAATACTGTTAAATACCACTATTAAAATGAGTGAAAAGAGCTCTACATAGTGTTGGTAAAATTCTGCTGTAAGCCCATCTTGACCAGGTGAAGTTTTTTTTTTGTTGAATTATTGCTTGCCTAGTTTCCAACATGGAGATTAGAGCTATTAAAGGGAGCCACTTGTTCCTGGGAGATATTAGGTATTGTAACATCTTTAAGAAAATTTGAAGCCCCCACCCCCCCAAAGCAAGTGATACCATCCCAAACATGGTTTCTAAATTCTTTTGTACCATGTTTTTAATATGAGGTGAGGAAATACTAATATTATTAAATTCTGGATCCAGCAATTTTTCTATATAAGTGGCTGCAACTCTGTCAGAACAACTTTTAAAGATGTCCAAGGAGGGCTTAGAATTTTGAGTGCCATATTGTGCCTCCATTTTAAGAGACATAGCTCTATTACATTGATATGTCTCCATTTGGGCTTTAATATGGTTGATAGCCTGAGAATTGTCCACATGGAAGTTATAAGAGGTAGAGATGAGATCTAACAATATTTGTCTCAATTTAGTATACATGAGGTAGGTTGATCAAGATTTAGTTCTAGCCTTTCGTAGGAAAAAACATTTTAATTCCAGTTTCATATCTTCCCACCAACCTAAAGGAGAGCGGTAAGCATTAATAACTGAACATCGAGCCCTTAATAATTCTAAGCCAGCAGCCGAAATGTCTGGATCTGATAGTAGGGTGTTGTTTAACTTCCAACAGGGAGTAGAAGTATGAGGAAAAGAGCCCCCTAGAGGACTGCTGGTTAGGGAGACTGACATATGATCGGAGCTCTCACAGGGAATGATGTCAGCATGCAGTACATTAATATTTTTGGATAAAAAATATAGACTATTCTTGTGATATGGGTACCCCTATAATAAGTCTTCCATCCCTTTGGATGCATGGCACAAAACCCATCTATCAAATTGGCAGTTTTAAGTATTTTGTTTAGTGCAGTGGTGTCCCCAAAGATTGTCTTTGTTGTACCCCCTTTATCGGCCACAGAAAACCCGCAGTTAAAATCTCCCCCAAAATATACCTGCCTAGAGGTATGTAAGTAAGGCTGTACCAAGTGAAATAGCTCCGATCTGGCAGCAATGCTCTGAGGAGCATATAAATTAATCGCCCAGAGCTTCAGTTGCTTGAAGGTGCAATCAACTAACATTGCTCAACCAGGAGCTATGTCTATAACTTTTGTTATGTGGAAATTAAACCCCCAGAAAAGGAGGATACCCAACTCGTCACATTGGTCTTCTCTGTGAGTCCAAAATGACAGACCTTTTGATCATTTTTGTTTTGCCTGATTAATTTCCTGCCTGGTTTTCATTCCCGTGTCTTGCAACAAATACATATAATGATGAAAGTCACTCAGAAACTGTATAGTTGTCAATTGTTTCCAAAATGACTTCAAACTGCATACATTCAGCATAAGACAGTGTAATTTCATGGCAGCAAGCATGAAAGTCAGGCAGAAAAAAGGCTAAAAAGGAAAAAACTTAATCACCTTTTGGGGGGGGGGGTTAATCTGTTCAACAGCTTGAGAGGGATTACACACTGACCTTCAGAAGAGACATCCATTTTTGAGGAGGACACCCTAGAGGAATCTGAATCTGTGTTCTCTTCTTCAGAGTCTCCCCACTGTTTTTGTTTTTTTGCCAGAGCCTGAAATTTATTCCTAGTCAGGATCATCTTCCTAGGGGTACGAACCTCTGACGTCCTTTTCCACTTACTTCTCCAAGAACTTCAAACTGGGGTTAACTCATTTCTACCGGAGGTGCATAGATCCTTGGTCCAGGACTCTCTCTAAAGGATCTCACTCTGCCTCAGGTCTTACAGAATTAGAGGAAGGGGGTTTACTCTGTTCTATACGAGTTGAGACTGGTGGGGGGGGGAGAAGGGATTTGAGTCTCAGATCTAGAAACTGAAGTACCTGATTCTGCTGATTCCTGGTGAATGGAGCAGTTTCCACTAAGGGAGGGATCTCTTCTCTCTGTCTAAGGGCCTGCATCTGGGAGTCAGCAATGAGGGCAACCTGGTCTTGGGGGAAGGGCGATCTAACGTATTGTGATCTGCCCGGGGCACTGTTGATAGGTATGACCCTGTCCATCACAAAGGTTGCAAAGCAATGGGTTAGGGCATCCAAGACTCACATGCCCACAAGCAAGACATAAAATACAAAGGGGCTTATCACAGGTGTAGCTAAGGTGAGTCCTGGACACACATTTATGGCAGGTGCAGGGCTGCCCTCGATAAAAGCAAATGCCTTTGTCCCTTCCAATATAAAAGCTGTTAGGGAGGTGTGAAATGCCCTTCTCAGTTTGCTGCAACTGCACTTTAATTTTCCAACCCCCTGTCCACACTAAATCATCATCTAAAATCAGGCAGGAGGTATCCAAAATGTCACATCTCTGGTGGAGCCAGTACTGCACATCTGCAATACTGACCCCCTCACTTATAAAAAGAAGAGTAATGATTTTTACTGCAGGTTTACTTAGTGGAATGAGGAGGAAAGAAGTCCATAGTGGAGAGTTCTTTACCTGATCATATTTAGCCCAAAATGACCCTAAAGTTGTCACATTTTTGAAACTTATATCATATGTAAGTTCCCCATGCACGTGTATAAAAGCAAACAATTCAGAAGGACTAATGTGTAGTGGACAACATACTAGGTGGTGCTTCAGTTGACTTATCACCAAAACAAGATCCTCCATTCAAACGCTTTACTGCTTAGTCATTGCCGTATGAGCCTGTACACCTGCTCCCAGGTGCTTGAATCTGATCCACTACAAATGATCCTTGCCTTTGAACTTGTTTGATTTGCATCCTAACAGACAGTAATCTGACTTTTCTTAATTGTGCTGCCCTAACTGATGCTAGCCTGACAAATGTAACATATGACATAGTGTATTCCTATGTGATCTAAGCCTAGTGATAACACAGGTATAGTGAGGGCTGCTTTTGCTAGCTGCTGTTGTTAGGAAGTTAATTGGGGTAAACTTGTGTGCTCCTCTAGCATAAAAGCAATCTTGTCCTGTACCTCGCTGTTTCCCTCCTGGCAATCTTTGCCCGGTGTCTGTCCCCCTGTGTAAACTGCATAATATCTGACTGTTCTATTGCCAGGTTAAGGCATGAAACCAGAGTGTCTGTACCCTGACGCAAGGATGCCTAGCCAGCTGTCAGCGTGGATTGGCAAGCTGTGCTTCTGCAAACCAAACAGGTTTCCTCCTCGCTACCACCTACATTCTTGCTGTACTTTGGGTGGACTGGTTTGCTAGCCTATGTGACCCAACCACCTATGGCCCACAGGGACCTGCTACCCACCCCACCAGCCACTACTACTCCCTCTCCCCTGTGAGCACTATCTCCCTCCAAGTTGCCTACGAATTCACAAGAAACAGGGTTTGCTACAGGTTACTTCTCCTAACCAGGAGTATATCCAGCAAAGTGAGGCTCCCCTCTCTTACCCTAACTCTACGTCTCCTGCTAACAGCTCTGTTGCTTCTTGTGGGCGATATCCAACTGAACCTGGGCACTGAAATTGCAAACCTCTCAATATCCTCCCCCCAGAACCAGACCTGGCTGTCCTCGAAGGGGCTGTGGATCTCTCATATGAATATATGCAGCCTTCGGCCAAAGATACATGAAGTTCAAGCATGGCTTGCCCTATATAAACCAAACGTGCTAGCAGTCTCAGAGACCTGGCTAAAACCCCATGTCCTCAAGCACAAAGTAGCTGCCTCAGGGTATCTCCACTACAGAAAAGACAGAATAACTAGAAGGGGGGGCGGGGTGCTAATCTATGTGAAGGACACCCTAATCTCCTCCCAAATCAACATGCTGCACAGCACATGCCCTGAGAATGAATCAGTCTTTATATGGTTCACCCTAGGCGGTTCCAAGCACCTTACCATTGGGTGCATATTTAGCCCCCCTAAGAATGCTCTCCAATCCCTGGAGACACTCACTAAAGCCCTAGCCAATGAGGTCCCATCTGAACTCCTCATACTAGGGGACTTTAACCTGAACTGGGCCCAGGAGGCAAAGTCATCAGTCAATGGCCTGCTACATGAGGTAAATCTTGCCCAGATAATCACTGAACCCACCAGAATGAATCATAGAACTGGAAGGCACTTAACCGTTGACTGGGCTCTGGTGTCAAACCCAAAGAATATTCAGTCAGCAGGCACTATGACCAATGCCCTGAGTGACCACTCACCCATCTTCCTTGTCTGGAAGAACAGGGCAGACAGGATTCAACCTAGAATCCTCACAATGCAGGATTACTCAAAATTCTCACCTGAGCAATATAATACCTTTCTCAGTAACATTGAGTGGAGCCCGCTACAATGCCTCCCTACCCTGGACGGGGCCATCGCCTTCTTTCAGAAATCCCTCATGAGGGCCGCTGACCTCTTTGCTCTGTTGAAGACCCATCGAGTTAAAGGCAGTTGCTATAAGTGGATCACTCCCCCCCAAAGGCCCTAATGATCAGCCACAACAAAGACTGGAATAAGTTCAAGAACTCCTTACGCCTAGCTGACCTTGAGACCTACAAAGCTCTTAGAAACCAAAGTAAGCATGCAGTCAAACTGGCAAAAAGAGCGTACGTCAATCACCTCCAGAAAACTAACCTAGGCAACCCGAGGTTATTCTGGTCTCACAGAAAAAAAGCTGGCAAAGGGAAAAAGCAAGGCCGGCCCAGGCCCTATCGAGGCCAATGGGCAGATACTGAATGATGTGACCCTCATTGCTGCGGCCCTCAATCGCCACTTCACGAACCTTGACGATTACAAGGCTGGGCTCCCAGTGACCAACAATGAGTCCCACATACTGGAACCCCCTAACCTTGACCGCCCATCCTTTCATCTGAGGTTAGCTAAGGTTAAAGAAGTCCTTACCCTCCTAAAGTCCCTGAAAACCAGAGGATCAGGTGGGCCTGACAGTATCCAAGCCAGACTACTCAAGAACGGTGCTCCAGCACTCACAAGGCCTCTTACCTGGCTCATAAACCGGTCCCTTCTAGAAGGGACTGTCCCAGAGCTGTGGAAACATGCTCATGTGGTCCCCATTCACAAGGACGGACCTGCAGAACCCATTGGCAACTATAGGCCAGTCTCCCTGCTTTGCACCCTAGCAAAAATCCAGGAAAAACTGGTGTACATTCAACTCCGTGAATACTTAGAGGCACACCAGCTTCTTTCCCCAGCCCAACATGGGTTCAGAGCTAAGCATGGGTCAGACACTGCTCTAACTAAGTTCTCAGCAGATGTGCTTAGGGAACTTGACTCAGGGTCCAACACAGGAGCGGTTTTCATCGACCTTTCCAAGGCCTTCGACTTGGTTGACCACTGACTCCTACATCACAAATTGTGTAACATAGGCCTGGACAATCATGCTCTCAGGTGGTTTGAAAACTACCTTACTGGTCATTCTCAGAGGGTCAAGTGAAGGACAAGATCTCTGATCCACTGCCCCTAAAGGAGGGGGTACCACAAGGATCCATACTCAGTCCCCTCCTGTTCTCCTTGTTTATAAATGATCTGCACAACCACTGCAGGAGCTGTACTGTCATTCAGTATGCTGATGATGCCGTGATTTACAGATCCTCTGACAACCTGGGTGACCTAGGTCCATCCCTCCAAAAGGACCTACTCACTATGGACGACTGACTTACTGAGAATAAAATTGTTCTTAATACTACCAAAACCAAGGCCATGTTGTTTGGACCTAGATCCCTTGTCCTAAACAGAACACAACACCTGCAACTCACTTCCAGAGTGGGTAACAAACTAGAAGTGGTTGCCTCCACAAAATACCTTGGCCTTACTTTGGACCAGGGTTTCACTCTAAAACAACATGTTGACCAAGTCACCAAAGTTATTCATGGTAAACTTGGTACACTTTATCACCTCAAGGATTAGCTGATCCCAGAAGCCAGGACTGCCATTGCCTCATATGTCCTCCTTCCAACACTCACCTACGCTGCCCAGATACTTCTGGGAATGGCCAAGCTTGAGTTCAATAAGTTACAAGTCTTGTACAACAAGGTGGTCCACTTCGCCACTCAGTCCCACTCTAGGAGCCACCACTGTGACTCTCTAGCACTTATCAGCTGGCCTTTGTACGAAGTCTGTCTCAGGTACCCAGTGCTCTGCCTAGCACATAAGCTAATTAGCTCAGCACCTCCCCCAAGCCTCTCAGGGCTCATAACTGCCAAGCAAAATCCTTGCAACCTACGGACCTCATGCCAAACTCTTTTCAAAGTCCCAAGGGTAAGGACCAAGGCAGGGGGCATGTCCTTTTCCCACATTGCCCCTTCCTTATGGAACAACCTTCCTCCTGAGGTTCAGGAAGCTCCATCACCTGCGAGCTTCCGAACAAGACTCAAGGCACATATGCTTCCATGAGTCAATGCCAATGATATGTTACCTGACACTTCCACACTACCTTCCTGCCTGAGCACTTACCTCACACCTACTAAAGCTGGGAGCCCTAATCCCTCTCTACTGGCTCTCCTCCCAAAATACTCTACTCGCATAATTGTGACCCAGGTGTTGCTCTGGCTCTCCTCCATTGTTTCACTTTTGCTAATCACTGTAACCTGTTATGTAATATGTCATTGCTATATGTTCACCTATACGTGCTATACCAACATCTGTACCAATTGTGTATCCTACTAGTCCTGTAACTCCCAGGTTGCCCTTGAAAACGAGACCTCCAGGGCCCAGTGGGCCTACCCGGTCATCAAAATTCAATAAATAAATAATGCCTATAATGTCTTTTAGCATGTTATGTAGAACTGTTTTTCTTCATGGAGCAGTAGTTGCATCCACAAGGTATGTCAGCCGAACAGCAATTTGGTGTTGAGTAGGCTGACCAACAGCAGCAAATGGGTCTCTTAGTTTAAAAGTTTTATCTGCAGTAGCATTATTAGCTTGGGGTACCAAATCACCAAGTGGTGTGATGGGAGGCTGTTCATCCTCTGAAGAAGAGCTACTTGAGGTATGTGCACAGTTGAGGCCAATAGGATGAGAAGGGAGAAAGTCCTGTTGAGGCTGGGAGCCAGATGCTGTTGTGGGGTGTGTTTCCAATATGTCCCCAGATGTTGCATTAGAGTGCTGTGGATCAGGTGTGGACAAGAGAGAGTTGTACACTGATGTTTGTGCAAGAGTGAGAATCTCAGCATCACTGACAGGTCCGGGAGAAGACCAAGGATCATTTTCAGTATTAAGCTACCATCCGGCAGCTTTTAGAGCAGCTTCAGGAGACCAGGTGTTTATTGAGGTCCGGAGGAAGTCTGGTTGTATTTCTAAGATGCAGTGAGGCAGGTTGCTGCGAGTCTCCAGTTGTGAGTAATCCAGAGGTAGTTTGTAACAGAGGAGCAGGTACAGTAACAGCAGTCGCTCTCACAGCTGCAGAATAAGTAGCATCTGGGATATCTATTTGTAAAGAAGCATCCTCTTGAACCAATCGCAACAGAAATTGCTTATGCATGCTGAAAACGTGTCGCACATGTTCTTGAGATAAGTCATGAGAAGATACAGTTGTACTATTTAAAACAGTACCTTGTACATTTCTTCCATCCTGAATAATAGGTTCCACAATAGAAATAGAGACACCTTCTGCAGCAGATAACCTTTCTGTAGCATAGTCCAGAAAATTAGGCTCCAGAGAGAGATTGACTGGCTGGAGTTAGACCATCCAGCTCCTCCACCATCCTCCTGTCCACCATCTTGGATGTCAGTCATCTTGGCAAATGGCTGGCAAGGGTCCCCCTGCTGTCAGAGTAGGGGAATTTTTTTTAATGCAAAAACAAACAAATGAATACAGACAGTGTGAAATAACCAAAAATAATGCACAAACTACAAGATAAAGAAAAATAGGGATAACTCTAATAAGTAATACAATCATTCATTTTTTACATAGCTATAAAGAAGAATTTATATAAAACCCAAATGAGAAGACCCTAGACTAATGTAAACTTCCTACCCTCCCCACCCCTATTAAATTAATCCATAGATATTCATTACCACAAATTTGGAACAGAAGTGACAGCAAATTTCAAGTTATAGGTGCATCATTATCTGTCACCCAAGGTAAACATTTCCAAAGTTCTATAATCCAACTCCTGGACAAAGTCTGTTTCTCTGACTTATATAATTTAGTCAGTTCTAACATCACTTTATTATATAATTCTTCATGATTACTCTCTTTTTGTTGTAGTGTGTATCCACATCTTATGAGCCAAATATTCCATTTCAGGATAATCATTATTAACTGCAGTGTACTCTTATTCCAACGCTCCTATCCAACAGAAAATATTCCATACATTAAATTCTGATGTGTTATAGTACTAAATATAGGTTCTTTCCATTTCTTCACTAAAACCCCCCAAGACCCCAAAATAAAAGAACAGGAGAAAAATAAGTGATGGGCCGTTTCTTTTTGCTGGATACATCTTAGTCCACTACATAATCTTTCTTCTGCTTTCTTGTGCTTTTGATTCTCTTTGACATTTATTTTCTCATGATACACTATCCAGTGAAAGTCATACATATGATCTGGAACTCTAGAGTTATTTAGTAATTGCAATAAAGATTCTCTGTACTCATCTGGGCATTTTCTAAATATTACTTCCTCGTGACATATATTTGACAATAACCAGACATAGAGTTGTTTCCTAGATAAGATCTGAACCTGTTGTGTAGTCACTTCCCAGTGCTTGAGGCTCAAAATGTACATTTTATGTACTCAGGCCTTCCTATTGATTTTTTAAATACTTTTAATGCTTTTAGATCCCACACACTTAGCCTCTGGGAACATTTTTTCCCGAGTAGCTCCCCCCATACCATAACATGTTGTCCAAGTAAAGGTTTAATATTTGTATGTATAAAAAAACTATTGAAAAATAAAATAGGATTTAACATATTCAACCCAGCTTGTTTTAACGATAAATAAAGAATATTTATTTTTATAGGATTTAACCCACTTCCCCAGCAAGCTTGAAAAAAATGCTAAGTAAATCTGTCTCCCTATTTTTAGGAGGTGGGAAGATGTAGCTTAAAATTAAAAAAAATAGGGACCAGAAAAGTTTTAATAAGAAATACCTGTTTCTTTTTTCCCCAGTCTCCCTTTATTCCACTGGCTAACTTTTTGTTTCCCAATTTCTATTTGTTCTTTTCAATTTAAGTCATCCATATCACCAGGCCCAAACCAGATCCCTAAAATCTTCATAGGTTCAGGTTGTATAGTAATCCCTGCAACCATTCCTCTAAAAGCTAAGGTGGACTTCAATCTTCGTCCAAGACATTTCACTAAATTCAGAAAGGCTCCTGACATTTTCCCAAAAGTCTTACATATTTCTATGGCTGTAACTAAAGACGGACTGTTATTGACAAGAAGAGTCATATCATCTGCATATATTATTATTTTATGGGGGAAAACTACATCTCTTATTTGTATTGGTAGGACTGACTCATTATTAGCTATAGTTCTTAACAATGGATCGATAAAAAAACATATAAAATGGGACTTAATGGGCAATCCTGCCTTATGCCTTTTTTTAAATGCACCAAGGGGCGCTTCCAGCTCTGTACCACTGGTGTTACTGTGGCAGTTTTGTAAATACTTTGTAACCACCCAATTACTTCTTCCAGCATTTGATATTTTCATAATACTTCCCATAAAAATACATGACTGACCCTGTCGAATGCCTTTTCCTGGTCCAGAGAGACCAGGTAGCCATCCAGACCTTCAGTATTATCTAACTCCACAAGTTCTCTGATAAGTGATCATGCACTTTTCTATTCAGAATAGCATAGGCTTGTGCTTCCAAGAGAACAGTGTTTGCCACTAAAGTCAGGCATTTTGCCAGAATTCTTGTTAATAATTTAAAATCTGAATTTAATAAACTAATTTGTCTCCAGTTTTTTAATGAAGTTTTATCCCCTTTCTTGTAAATGTATGTTAATATACCCATATTCATAGTCAAAGGAATTTCTTTAGTTTGTAACATGAAATTAAGCATTGCCATTAATTCAGTTGTTAATGCTCCTACAGTGGTTTTAAGAATTTCATTTGGTAGACCATCAGGTCCTGGGGATTTACCCCCTACCAACATAGCAATAGCTTCCCATACTTCTGATATTTGAATAGGTTGAGATAGTTTCCGCAAAATATCTGCTGGTATAATTGAAATATTCAAATCAGTGAGATACTTTACACAAACTTCCCGATCTATCTCTAAATAATCATACATTTTAGCAGTATATTTCATAGTTTCATAGTTTTATACAAATTCAGGAGGCTTAGCCTATTTATGAATTTGCCATCCAAGGATGGTTTTAATTTTCTATAAAATCTAATTTTTTATTACCCATGAATTTGTCCAGTGTACTCTTAAATATTTCCATAGTTTTGCTCTCTACAATTGAAACTGGTAATGTGTTCCAAAAGTTAACAATTCTCTGTGTGTACCATTTATGTCTTTTTTTGGTTTTACAGTGTACACCTTTTAATTTCATGGTATGAGATCTGGTACGCAAGATACCTGATTTTCTTACAATACCAAGATTCACTAAAAGTCCCTCTGTAATGAAAGCCTTATAAAGTAAGCAAAGATCTCCCCAAGTTACCTATATTGTATAGCGTATAGACCAAGTGACCACAGTCTATCACCATATGACTTATTAGTCATACCCTGAATTTTTTTAGTCATTCTCCTCTGTACTCCCTCCAATTGTTTCCTACTTCAAATTGTTAAGGGTGTACAAAAAGGGGCACAATACTTTAGATAAGATCTCACCAAACTAGTATACAAAGGCAGAATAACCTGAGGTAATCTACTTTTAATATTCTTCCAGATGTAACCCATGACTCTCTGACATTTTTTTACTTTAAAGATAGTATCATTCTCAAAATTTAAATTATCTATATTAATCCCCAAATCTTTTTCATTTTCTGTCATTTGTATTTGTTCTTTGTTTAATATATATACCTTTTTTGGTTGTTATGACCCAAGTGCGTAACTTTACATTTCTGTTCGTTAAATTTCATTTTATAATTAGTAGCCCAAATTACCCAGTTCAGCTTGCAATAGGCTGATATTTTCAGTAGTATTAACAACACAGCCTATTTTGCAATCGTCCACATATTTAGAGAGCCAGATATTGTCAGATGTTTGCAACGATGATGTCAGAATGTTAAATAGAGCAGGCCCCAAAATAGAGCCCTGGGGGACACCACTTGTAACACTCACCCATGATGACATGGCTCCTTTAACAGTTGTTTTTTGTCTATGGTTATATAACCATGAATCTATCCAATTAATTATTTTATATGGAAATTTTAATGTGATTAAATATTCAATCAAAATTTTATGAGAGACACGATCGAAAGCCTTGGCTAAGTCCAGATACACTATGGCCCAGATATTCAAAAGGGTTGCGCCATGCGCAACAGGGTTGCGCGTGCGCAACTCCAAAAATGCGCCATTCTGCGATATTCAGAAGGGGCCAGTTGCGCCACCAAAACATGCTGAGCAACAGCGCAATGGAAATGAAGGCATGCGCAACCAAAGGGGCGGGTCCATGCATAAAGTGCACAATGCGACACTGAACATCATAACGCGCAAGAGTGGCTCAGCTGGAAGTTGGGCAAGAGCGGAATCTGAGCCAAAATAAAAGGCTCAAGGAAGTGTGCAAGAACCCTAGCAGGCCGCAAACTGGGGGAGAGAGACAGAGAGAGAGACAAGAGCTGGAAGGGCAGAGAGGGACAGTGGGTCCAGGAGGACAGAGAGGCCAGTGGGGGTGCCCGGTGCAGTGGAAGCAGCAGTGGGGGCAGCGGGGGTAACACAGGAACAGCAGCCGGGGGGGGCAGAAGCCAGGGAGATGGACAGTGCCAGCTTCCACATGGAAGCTGTAATGAGGGGGTGAGACACCATGCTGCAGTGGGACGTGGCCACGGAGGAGCCCGTCAGCGGTATGCCCCCGACAGGCGGTATCGTGCCCGCATCAGCTTCGAGCTGTACACAGACATCGAGATTGTGGGCCGGTACCACCTGAACAGGGCAATACTGAGATGGCTCTGTGAGCTGTGCAGTGATGTGATGCAGGCACCCTCACGACGGAGTCACGCTCTGTCCGTGGAGACCAAGGTGACAGCCTGCATGTGCCTGCTCGCCACGGGCACCTTCCAGAGGCCAACAGGGGACACCACAGGCATTACACAGTCGGCCACGTCACGCATCCTCACCCAATTCCTCAGCGCACTGCTGCCTCATGCTGCGGAGTACATCCATTTCCCAGCACCGCAGAGCGCATAACAAACATGCAGGAGTTCCATTAGAAGCATCGATGCCTGGCGTTAGGGGCCATAGATCGCACCCATGTGGCCATTCGACGCCACCTGGCCCCGAACGCCAGACATATCGGAACCAAAAGGGTTTTCCAGTGTCAACTGCCAGGTGGTGTGTGATGCCACTGAGCGCATTATCAATGTCTGTGCCACACACCCTGGCAGAGCACATGATGCTTCATATGGCACCAGTCTGCACTGTGCCATTGATTCGAGAGTGGGGACATCCCACGGTCATCTAGTGGGTGAGTACACATGTATGGAATGCAACCTGGGCAAGGGTGGAATGACACAGGTGCCATGGTAGTGCACACAAGGATATGGGCAATATGGACCTGACATGACACTGATCTCCACTATCTCCACACAGGTGACCGCGGATACCCACTCTGTCCCTGGCTGCTCACACCATACTGGCACCCCACGCACCCCAGCGCAGCTATGCTTCAATGAGGCACATGCCGCAACACGATAACATCATAGAGCGGGTGTTTGGGATGCTCAAGGCACGCCCGATGCCTGGACACCAGGCCGGAGCTCTACAGTACAGCCCCAAAAGGCCTGTGGGATATTCCTGGCCTGTTGCATCCTGCACAACATGGCCAAAGACCATGGGATAGCCGTACAGGTCCAAGAGGGGGACAGCGATGGGGACGCCAGTGGAGCCGATGATGTTAGTGATGAGCAGCCCCCCCAGGACGGAGGGACCCCCGACTGACCTGGCAGGCCCAGCTGCACCGGGACACCATTGCAGAAGAGCACTACGCCCAACACAGGTAAGTCAAGGGGACATGTACAGGCAACACTGTCCATGCACAAACCACAGGCACACAGGGGAACACACCGTGCATAAAGGTCAGGGGAGTTGAAGGTTCCAGGCATACCAACACACCATCAGAAAGGGGTGAGCACTCATATGGACACACACACCAGGCAGCATACATGGGCAGCAGCACAGCACTGTGGAAATGACATTGCCAACACACAGCACCACCAACCACCCCACCACCTGGACTGTCCACGTATGTGTGTCAGGACCTGGGCACCCTTGCACCTTGGTGTACAGTGCAATGCAGGCATCATCATGCACACGCACCTGTGGACAGCAGTTGGGAGAGTGTGTGTGGTCCGCGGTGTCAGCTTGGTGAGCAGAGCACCCAGCAGTGCACTGCCCACCATGACACACATTGCACACAGGGCAGCACCAGACAGGGCCTGCACTGGGAGACAGCTCAGTCAGGTAGCACTGTCCCACAGCCACCACGGATGCATGGGTGGCCCCGCCATGGCCCAGAAGCACTGGCAGGCTGGAGCAGGGCTACATCGGGTGGCGCTGGTGCACCACCAGGGGTCCCACCTGTGCGAACGCCGACCTGCTCCCGGCCAGGGTCTGCATCCCGCCAAACAAACTTGCACCAGGGGTGCCTCGGGATGCCCAGCAGAACCCGCATCGACAGGCCTGGTGTCGCATGACTGCCGGAACGGGAGTGGAGAGCGACTGTGTGGGGTGTGGTACAGGGCACCTGACAGTGTGGCCACGCGTCCGCGACAGAGACCACTGCCTGGGTCAGCCTGTCAATGGCAGCGGTCACATCCGTCTGCATAAGGACCAGCTCGCTCAGTCCCGAGCACACTCCTGCTATGCCGCCTCCATGGACACAGACAGTGCCCACGGACCTTGGAACCCGCCCCTGCAGCTGTACCGAGTCCTGCAGCAGGTGGGTGTGCGCCCAATGGGTACTGAGCCCCAATGGCATCGTGACTCCCAGGGTGGACGGTCCTGGTGCACAGCAGCCTCTTGAGGGTGGGCGCTGTTCACCAGGACCAGGTATGGCAGATCAGGCATGGTGGACATGTGCCACTGCTTGACACTGTACCCCAGACCTGTGTGTGACTGCTGCTGCCACCCCTCCAACTGCTGAGCCCCCAGGTCCACCTGTTCCACCTCCATGCTGACAACAGTGCCAGACACCTGCACAGCCACTGGCGCTTCCCCACCGGTGCTGACAGGCACAGCCTGGGACTGTGCCAGCATGCTGGTACACAGTGTGAACCAGGAAGGCCCAGAGGCAAGTGTTGGCCTGCCATGTGTCCGTCATGGACACACACCTATCACTGCCCATTGCAGGCCTGCTATCATCAATGGTGCAGGTGCGCACACTGCCATAGGCACAGCATGCTGGCATACCTGCATGCCAGACTGCTGTGACACAGGCTGTGCACCCCCTGCACCTGCATCACTGACACTAATCGGAGTTGTTGGCCCAGCGGCATGCTGCTGCAGTGCCTGCAGGCTGGTGGCGGAGGTGGATGGTCCCTCCTCCACGTCCAGCAGGTCTGCATCACTGTCTGGACCCACCACCACCACCGCCTCCTGAAGACGTAACAGGATCTGTAACAGAAAGAGAGTACATGTGAGTGCATGTGAACAACAGCCCCCAACAACACCACCATGTCATACCGCAGTGATGGGCTTCACCTGTCTGGAATCCTCCACCTGGTACGCCTAAGAATGGCACTCGGCTGCATGGCCGCACAACCAGTGTCTCCTCTGGGGTCAGCTGCAACACCACTGGTGGGCCCCCACCAGTGCCAGCATCGCGCCGCCCTGAAGGCTGCCACCTTCTCCTTCAGCCTCCTGCGGTCAGTCCCCATCTTCTTTCTTGCATTCCTGCATGGAGCGCTGGTGGCTTCCGGCAGGTTGATGGGCTCGAGCTACTCCTCCCATGCAGCTGCATGTTCCTGAGGGTGCCCTCCATCCACTCACTAGTGGCTCATCCTTCAGGTAGGCCTGGAAGAGGGCCTCCGCTCTGCCGCTGTGAAGTTCGCCTCCTCCCACACCCGCCGCCCACACCTCAGCTTGGCTCTGGTCAGTCATGGTGATCTGTATGGGTGGAAGTGGACACCTGTCACTGTGCAGTCGACAGCATTTCCCCATGAGCATAGCTGCCGGCCCGGGGCAGAAGCCCTCACGCTTCCACTCCGCATGGCAGATGCTGATCGAAAGGGTGCCCTTTGTCCCTTTCTGCGCGCCCTTTCATGCTCAGCCCCTCAGCCTTTATCATCCTCCGCCCATGAGCATTGTCCTGAGCATGACACAGCATGTAACTCACCTCTCACCTGCAGTAACCAAATCTGGCCAGCACAACCCACTGTCGCATTTTTTATAGCGCAACACATTCAAATGAGGTGGCACAACTTACGACATGCTAATCATGCCACTGTGCCTTTGAATGGCTGATCGCTGATTTGCATATGTCGGCTGAATATCGCGCGATTTGGCGCTTTTGCGCAATACAGAAGGTCCGGGTTGAGCCAATGGCAGGTTTGTGGCTGTGTGCCACACTGCATTGCGTGATGCCCAGACAGCTTAGACGATGCGTCCTATCGCTCTGCAGACCTGATGAGCGCGATAGGGCGATGACCATGGCTTACCATTGTGCCAGTGGCGCCACAGCACTGGGCAATAATATGGCGCTGTGGCACTACCGCGATAGTCCACTGTGGCACTGGTGCTCAGCCTTGGCAGTCGCTGGGCGATGCCTATACGCCCTATGGCACTGTGCGAGCTCATGCTATTGCCGTGACCTTGTGTATGCCCCTCTGACCCCTGGCGCTGTTGGCATGCCATGTGTCACGTTCCCTTATTGGCGCTGTCTGGTGACAGCGCCATGGCGGACGGGCGCTGTTCGAATAGCGCCATTGGAGCCTATGGTGGTCTATTGCACAACAACCCACGTGGGGTTACGGGCGCAGCGTGCGCCATATTGCCTGCTGTAAAGTTGGTGCCATGGCTAGGAGGAGGGCGGTGTCCTGAGCCAGCTTGAAGTGGCCAACCTGGTGGCCCTGGTAGGAGCCCCACTGTGAGGCACATGTAGGTGAGGCTCCCTCACCATGCCTGGGACCCACGTGGCAAGCGAGGCCACTGACCTGGTGGAGGTCACTGGCAGGGCCGGTCTGCTGAGCAGTGCTGGCACCAGTACAGTGACCTCCGCGGAGGGAGCCGGAATTCTCGACGCCGCCGTGCTCACGCACAGGCAGGCGTGGTGCCTCAGGCCAGGTGAGTGTACATTCTATGCACCCATATTCTCTGTAGGGTGTGTGTGTTGGGTGGCTGTGCATAGGTGTCGGCTCGGACACGTGTGGGCTGTGTCAGTGTGCAGCTGTGCGATGGATGGTTATGGCTGTGTGGGCAGGCACTCTCACTGGGGCAGGGGGCACTCTGCTTTGAGTCACACTGATGTTTGTCTCAACATATGTCTCCCACAGGCCAGATTGTGAGGACACAGGGTCAGGGTGACGTGGGTCAGGCTCAGGCCCCTGGTGCCGGGGGTGCAGTCCCCAACAGCAGCAGCAGCAGCAGCAGGCAGCAGCATCAGACCCAGCTGCTGGAGGAGTGTGAGTATCATTACTTCATGGATGCTATTGCATGCTAGGGGGCAAGACCACCAGCCATGCGGCACAACCAAAGGGGGAGGTCATAATTCCACTATTACAAAACACTAGTGAGTCCCCACACTGGAGTACAGTGTATAGTTCGGGAGACCATACCCATGCATGGACATGGACTGGGTGGAGAGGGTTCAGAGGAGGGCGATACTGATGGTGTGGATTGCATCACAAGTCCTATGCAGACAGGTTGACGGAACTGAACATGTACTCCTGGAGGGGAGGAGGTGGGGGATATGATGGGGACATACAAGTATCTTACAGGGGGAACAGAGTGCAGGAAAACAGTATTTTAAGCGTAAGGATGTTCCAGGACTAGAGGCATGGGTGAAGTTGAGGGGACGATTCAGAGGAAACATGAGAGTATTTTCACAGAACGGGTGGTGGACAAGTGGAACACCCTGCCAGAGAAGTGGTGGGGCTGACTTATTTCACGGATTTATGAATGCATGGGTTAGCCATAAAGGAATTCCTGGAGGTCAGGGTAAGGGCAACAGACTTATAGGACAAATATGAACTTACAAGGTCAAATGGACAGACTGGTGTCCCATAGGTCCTTATTCGCTGACACCGTCTATGTATCCATGTATGTAGGCATGACACAGGTGACCTGCATCACAGCAGTATCACGCACGCCTGTGTATGCATCACTGGTGGTCCAGGCATGCACTGGGCAGCTGTGTAATTGGCATCGGGTCACGCTGCTGCACGGTTGTGCCTAGTTTGTACTGTGATTGACGGGCAGTGTGTGTGGGCAGGGGTGCATAGTTGGTGCCACCTGTTTGTATGGCCATGCATGTTCACTGTGATGGGATGCCATCACAGGTGCGGACATTGGGCCATATGGCTTGCAGGTTGGGTGGTGTTCAGGTTGTGGTCAGTCACAGCCATTGACTGTGTTCCCATTTTCCTGGCCTCGAGGTTCTAAGGAGGATGCAGCGGATGTCCGTCACCTCACAGAGGTCAGCGTGGTGTCACAGGATCCTGCGTTAGCTATACAGAGCATGGACGCTCATCAGGGCAGACTGGAATGAGGCCAGCAGGGGAGGACCAGAGCTAGCTGGGCCATATAGCCCGCATTACCTTCCCCACTTCTTCCATCTCACCACCCTGCCTTCCTCTCCAAGTTTTTAATCCCTCCTCTGAACACCCTCTTGTACCCGTCCCCCTTTGTAAATAGTTTTATTGTTCTTGTTGCACTATGTTTAATATACATTTCTATTTTGATATATGAATACTGTGTTGGTCTCTGATTGTAGCTGGCTATCGGGTGCTCAGTTGCAGGTGTACATGCCATCTGGGCTGGTATGGTCCGTGTGTGTGTGTGTGTGTGTGTGTGTGTGTGTGTGTGCATGTGTGCATGGGGAGGTATCTCCAGCATGGCAGTGACTTTCGATTGGTCTTGCCATCTGCTGCCACCCACTGCTGGGTACAGGGTGTGTCTGGCTTGTAGGCTTCTGTGTTGCATGGGGCTGACGGTGCTGGGGGGTTCATGGTTTCTGCAGTGCCAGTCCACTGCACATGGGTGGTGTCTTGGGGTCACAGCAGGGTGCGCTGTGCATACGGGGCTGATGTCACTGTGGTTGTCAACCCCTGTGTGTGGTACCCACCCGCCAGTGGTTGTGCTGGGTGTCAGGCTCTGCTATGCTTTTGTTGCTTGTCCCCTATGAGCACATGGATCATCCATCCACCCCCAGTGCGATGCTGTGCTGGGTGTGCGGTGTGGTGTGGGTTCTGCAGTGTGTTTGTGCCCATGTGTGCATGGCTGGCGGTGGGCCCCAGCCTGCCTCCTGATGTGCAGTTCCATTGCTTTGGGCTGTGCTTGCGCTATGGCAGCTCTGGAATGCTCAGCTGAGCTTCCATGGTTGCGCCATAGCGCAACATTTTGGCTCAGCTTCTCCTTCCTGGTTGCGCGATGGCGCAGTATGTGCGATATTCAGACGTTGGTTGCTTGCGCAATTTGCTCTGCTCCATGTTTGAATATCGCACCTGTTGCGCATTTGCACAACTGGTTTGCGCTTGCTCCTGCTGTTGCGCCAGTTTTGAGCGCAGTTTGAATATCCAGGCCAATGTCCACTGGTAGACCCTTGTCTAATGCTGCACTTACATTTTCAAAAAAGCTAAGTTGGTTCGTAAGGCATGATCTACCTTTTGTAAAACCATGCTGAGTCTTGTCTTGTAATTTGTTATAGGAAATATAATCTTCCATTCTTCGTAGAATTAATCTTTCAAAAATTTTTCCAATAACAGATGTTAAGCTTATAGGCGATAGTTAGACACCACAGATTTAGACCTGTTTTATAAATAAGGACTACTACAGCTTTTTCCATGCAGAAATGCATTCTCCAGTTTCATGGATAAATTAAACAATTTTCTGAGCGGTCCTAATATTTGTAAAGCAATTTGTTTAAAAAGTGGATGTATTCCATCTGGTCCAGCTGATGACGTAGTTTTTAACTTTGTATTTCAGTTAAAATTTCTTTTTCTGTAATAAGTTCTACATTAACCAGATTTGGATTAGCTATATCCTTATTTAAGTATTCCTTGTGAGTAAATATATTATGAAAGTATTTATTAAATTCTTCCGCCATTTCAGATTCTTTTGTTAGAATTCCAGAATCTGTTTGTATTGGTCCAATAATTGCTTTAGAGCCTTTTAAGGAACCGATATAGTTATAAAACTTTTTTTTATTATCTAAAGTATCAGTTGACAATTTGATTTCCATATTTTTTTTTGCTTTCCTTATTTCTACTTTGACTTGATTTGTACATTTTTTGTAGTGATGCCATTTATCTTGAGATGGATGAATTTTATATTTCTTATATTTTCAATGTTTTTTGTAATCAAACTCTTAATTTTATTATTCCACCAGAGGGGATATCTATATCCCTTTTTGTATTTTGTTCTGTTTGGTAACCATTTGTCCAAACAATATGTAAACTTGGATGAAATACAGTTCCAGATTTGATGTACATTAAGATTCTCACATTCCTGATTCCAGTCCCAAGAGTTCAGATATTCTTTAATTTGTATAAAATTAGCTTGTGTATAATCCTTAGTTATAGTTATTCCCTTAGTCTCTATAACTCTCGTCTGTATAGAAAATTGGATCATATTATGATCACTATTACCCAGGGGTTCTAATATTCTAACATCATGAACTAAAGTTCCCATATTGGTCAGCACAATGTCAAGGATGTTATCATTTCTTGTACCATATTGAATTATTTGTTCTAAATTTTGATTAATCGTTATGTCAAAGAATTCTTTTTCAGTGTTGCCCTTCCACGTATGCTTACTCCAATTTATATTGGGAAAATTGAAGTCAACCATAAGTATATAATTTGATTTTGGGTCCAAATTATTAATAGATTTTATAAATTAATATTCTGTTCCTTATTTAAATTAGGTGATCTGTAAGCCAAGCAAATACACAACTTAAATGATGGTAAAAGGATTTCTGTCCATATTATTTCACTATCAATATTTATCTGGATGTTGGAATTATTACAAAGAAATGTGTATTCTTCAGAAATATATAATACAATCCCCCCTCTGAGTTTGTCTTTCTGGTTTTTAATTATTTTATTAAACCCTGGTATATCAATGTTCCAACTATCATCCTGAAACCAGGTTTCAGTAACCCCACAAATAGAGATATTCTCTTTGTGCATTACATATTTTAATTCTTCGATTTTATGTGTCAAGCTTCTGGCATTAAGTAGTAATATTTTTATATCACTAATATTGGAAAGTGGGGATTGGGTATTATTGGCTAGAACAGTGGTATTCAAAGGAACAGGGGTAATGTTTCTATGCATTGATTGGTTGTTATTACCAAATAACTCGTCCCCCGATACTAGTTTAAATATATATCTAGAGAGCGAGTAAAATGCAACCCTAATGTATCATTTCCTTTATTACTTAGATGTAATCCATCATAACAGTATAAATCATCATGAAGATAGAAATCTTCCCAATGAGGTATGCAGAGAATCTCCTGTTTTAGTGTCCAGAATCTCAACCAATTATTAAATTTATGTACTTTTTGATTAATTCTTAGATTAGGTTTTGGAATGGGCAATACTTCTGAGATAATAACATCACATCCCAAATTGATCGATGTGTTGACTAGAGCAACCATGTCTTTTTCAATCTCCAAAAGAGAATCTTTGAACATATTATTAGTACCCACATGTGTTAGCACGAGAGGATTAGGGCCCAGATCTCGGACCATTGTTTTACTCATGCGTGTTATATCCACAGTTTTTGCCTCGCTAAAAGCAGATAAAGTTCTATGTGTTTTATCTGGATTACAAATAGTCCTGTCTAGTTTTTTGATCATGGAATCCCCTATTACCAGTAAATTTCTTTGGTGTAGCTGTATATTGTTAACAGATTCCATGTTAACGAGAAGTCCACTATTACAGTGTTCGATATCGTGCTTTGTGGTGAAATCTTTACTACCAGTATCTGTGTCTAATAGAGTAAAAGCCTCTGAGATATTGTTTTCTACTAATTGATGTGTAGAAATATTTTCTGAGTCTGTGTCTAATGCTTGTAGCATGGAAAATCTATTTGTAAGAGGAATGTCGAATGTTGTGGCATGCCTACCTTTTTTAGCTGGTTTTGTATATTGTATATTGTACCACTCTTCATCTCTATCGTAAGGTAAATCTTCCTCTCTAATTCTTTTATTATTTTTTTTTTGTGTTAGATTCGGGTTCGATAAAGTTAAATGTATCTGGAACATGGGATTGAGGGTTAGGTGAAATACCAACATGATTGTTTAAGGGTGCAGTCATGGAGAGTGGAGTAGAAGACTCATTATTCAATGTATTTAACTTAGTTCCCAGTCTATCGGCCATATTTCTTTGGCTATTTTCCAAATGTAATAGCCTCCCTGTAAAGGAATTTAATTCATTTATTAACTCCACATTATGAATGCATTTATTACATTCAAAGTGATCTATTGGATCTACCTGGGTTATTAAATACATCAAGCAATTCTTACATCTAGCAAGGTATTCACCCTTATGTAATGAAATATGATTTGCCATAATTTTATCGTTATGTGCTTTAACTCAATTACAGTCTTATGTTTTTATTCATCAGTACTGCTTACAACACATATCAATTTTAAGTACAAATATATAACAATGGATGATAATCCATCAACAAAGGATACATAGGCTGAAATTACCTTGTTATGAAGACCCAGGGACCAAGTTAATATCTACTAGGGATCTTGCATCTCCCCACACTCCCCAAACACGCCTAACACGCGCTGACGCGCGAGTCTTTGCACGCGTCTTCGTGGCCTGCTCACCGCAGGGTGCTGTATTTATCTGATAAATTACCCCAGAAGTGCTCTGAGGGTTGCGCTATGTTCCTAACTCAAAAGGTTCTATTAATGTTTTAAATTGTGGTCAAAATGTACAGAATCTAGCAACAGGGCTTTAGTTTGTCCCAGAGAACGCTGGAATTATTGTGGACTGCAAAATTAGAAATGAGTTGTACATGGAAAACAGCTCCTCTACCTGTTGCTATAGCAACAGGGCTCCTGAGACGCTACAGAGACATTACAAACTCGCAATAGCGAGTAAGGACAGTTTAAAACATAAATTCCAACACAGAGTACATATAACATCAAGGTATATCTGAGCAATAAAAGAATAAAATGTCTCAGTAGTTTCTCACAGCAGTTTTTAAATATTTAAAATCTTTTCCTTAGTCTTATACTCTAATCCATCTTCCCCTGTTAAAGAATTCATTTCTTTAACCTTTATAGTAGCATTATAATTATCAAAGGGGCATACTTCATTTATTTTCCCTTTTACTCCAAACTGTTGTTGGTAGTATAGAGTCTGTGTTTTTTGGGCATGGTACTCCTTCATTTGTTGCTTTACTGTGTTTATTTGTGTCATGAGATTTTGTTCCATCTCTTGTGTTATAGAGAGTAGGTGTTGCAGCAATTTTCTGTGATGTAAGTAATTATTTTTTTTTTATTTCTGTCTTTACTTATGTGTTGAAAAGTTTTCTGTACATCCATTTTCATATCTACCCACCATTGACAGGGGTTATCATAGGAAAGAAACACAGATTTCCTTGCCTCTACAAGATGACAAAGCATTTATAAAACATATTCCTCTAATAAAAGTGAGATGTTTAATTTCCAGAAACCCGGACTTCTCTTCAAATCCTCCATGGCTCCTAGTTTTATACCCACAATTGCATGATCAGAGAATTCTACTGGATATGTTGTTGCTGAGAGGGTATTGATATTTTTAGATGTAAAACTATAGTTTATTCTGGAAGTTAGAGGTCCCTTTTAAAATGTTGGAGTATGTGCGTTGATAAGTTGGAAGTAGAAATCTCTTAATTTAGCTTTTTCTACAACTTTTGCCAAATTATTTGAATCACAATATGTTTTAGAGCTTTTTGCCAGTAGGGAGCAGTTAAAGTCCCCAGCAAACACTATGTGATGTACTCCATACAAGAAAGACTGGATCTGATTCAGAAAATTGCAGCGTTCAGCTTTTGTCTGGGGAGCATACAAATTTATCAACCGAAACCAGGGCCCCTATATAAGCACATCAAGAATCAGTACTCTGCCTGGGACAACATCAAATATTTTTAAGAGTTGCATCTCAGGTAATTTGAACAAAATTCCTAAACCTGAACAGGGTTCCTCCCCAATGGATCAATAGGAGGCGCCAGCAATCCAACCTTTTGAAGCTAACCTTATTTCTTTCAGAGTGTGCAGTCTGACATCTTGCAAAAAATAAATGCCAAACTGGAGACCCAAGGGAAAAGAAAAAACTATCTTTCTTTTGCTGTCCCTCTTTGTACTATTTATGTTAACAGTATAACATGAGAAGAGAATATGCATGGCTCACTAAATTATTTGTATTTTCCCCATCTTGTGTTCTGCCTTTTTAATTTTGCTTTTCTTTTTTGGGGACCTTTTACCATCTCTGGCTTTTCAGTGTATGTAGTGACTTCAGGTACAGAAGTTGCAGTAGAAGAGGCATCAGAGTCCTCTTCTTTGTTTTCCTGTTGTAATAAATCAAACTTGTTGGATATAGGCAGTGAACGTGTGTTCTGAGGTGTGTGTAAGACAGAGTATCGAGTTTTATGCTTAACTGCAGGTACAGTGACATCTTGATCAATCACTGGATGGGGGAAGGGGTATTAAAGCTCCTACCTGCTCTACACCAGAGACTTAGAATCTCTCCTCCTCCATAGTCCCTGTGTCCATCTCGGGTATTAAATCTATTTGGACTGATGTATTCTCTTGGGCTTGATCACTTAAAATAATGTCAGTGACAGGAGTATCAGGCTGGTGGGACACTACAGGATTCAATAGGGGAAGGGCACCATATTTTCCTTCCTACTCTGTGCTTGTTGTTTATTAAAGCCCAACTTATTCTTCTGTGTAAGGGTAATTAACAAATGTTGTTCTCCCCCATCTGCCTATTCAGGGCTATTGTGAGCCACCATTTACAATTCTGGAAAGTATCTCCATGCTCATCACAAAGGTTAAAGTCCCTAAATGCCCCAGTTCTCCACAAACATTGCATCTGATCTAATCACAGATACTACTTAACTGTGCTACTGAGCCACACTTGTAGGACATCTTTGGCTGTCCTGCATAGAAGAGTATCCCTCGATCTCTACCTAAAAAGAAAGAATTCGGTAAATGCAATACACAAGTATCTGTGGTTTATAACAGGACCTTCACTTTCCACCCCCCAGTCCAGATATTTTCTGAGTCTAAAATGGCATTAGGCTTTTCAATAATTGTACATTTCTGCTTTAACCAGTAGGTGAGATCGTTCACACTGATGCCTTCATTTCTAAAAAGTACCGTGATCACTCTTTGGGCAGGTTTTGTTAGTGGAATTGCAATAAATGGGGCCCACAAGACCATTTTCTTTAAAGTCACATACTTCTTCCAAAAATGTTCCAAACCATTCAGAGACTTGAAGCTAATGTCAAATGTTGTCTCACCAGAAATGTGGATGAGTGCATATATTTCATTAGAAAAAATCTTGATTGATTCCTTTAAAAGATTTCTAGCAACAAACAGCCTGTCTGGTGGCTCACGCTTACCTCCTGAATACGATAAATGAACCGCATTATGCCTTTTTCAGGCTAAATTGGAAATTTGAATAAAGAAGAAAAAGAGTGAGGTGTTTCTTTATTTATAAAATTCAAAGTCCTTTGTGGTGGTGCAGTAGAGTCAATGGGGCGTCTCCCCAGTGTTAGTATTTGCTGCTTCTTTCTCAGGGACTGTCTACTGTTGTGGAAGCTGTGAAATAGGATTTTATTTATGTATTTATTTATTTAGCTTTTGTTGACCGGGTAAGTGCACTAGACAAATCCTGCCTATTTTCAGGCACGACCTGGTGGAGGGGGATACAGATGAATGCCAACTGACCTTGAACCAGATTAAGCTGTTGGTGGTATTTTTTTTAGTGAATTAGGGAAATTTGGCCAGGACACAGGGGAAATTCCCCTTCTCTTTTCGATAAGTGCCATGGGATCTTTAACATCCACCTGAACTACCACCAATCCAGGCAGATGGGACCTCGGTTTAACGTCTCATCCGAAAGACGGCACCTCAGAAGTGCAGCACCCCTCTCATGCTGCACTATAGTGTCAATACTGGGATATTAACCCAAGTGCCAGATGTGGGAACTGAACCCACAGCCCTCTGATCTCCTGGCCTCAGAGGCAAGTGTGCTACCTACTGAGCCACTGACACTGCAACATCTGCACATTTTGAGTGAGAGTTAACTCAGGAGGTACCTCCAAGTCTATATTTTGCTTATCCTGAGTTTGCTGCCATGTTATATTAGAAGGTACTGCCATTTGTATAGGTGATTTACCAGAGGCTCACTGACCTGTACTATTATCCCTTTCCCATCCGGCCCCCTGCAGGGCCTTTTCCACTGACCAGGATGATGTCTGGGCTGTTTCTAGGGTTCCAGCGTATCCCAGACCAAGCTGTTTACTGTCTGTAGTTGCCATTCCCGATGCTATTGCTGTTCTTGAGTTTAGCTGTTGCTGTAGGTGCTCCACTTGCTCTACGGCCTCCACCCAGTCTCCAGAAGAATCCTGTGATGCCACTACATCATTAACAACCACCTGTGTCAATTTGACAGATCCAACTCTTTTGTCAGTTTGAAGTTATCTGAGCTTCTTACGAAGCTGCATTTTTTAAATAAAAAGCTCTTCTCTTCAGCTTCTATTTGTTGCATGATTTCTGTTTCTACAGGGTTTAAATCTCTTGGCTTCCCCTGAACTTCCAACACCATAATAGTATCATCACTTAGGCCTGAAGAGCTATCCTCCAGTAATTCAGGAAAACAAGAAGTTTTAGCAGACTTACAGTCAGTGGGTTTATATATTTCATCTGCAGCTTCTCTAGGACTTCTCGCTCTCGTTCCAATACTTTCTCCATTGGTTCAGTCAACATTTTTCCAGCATCAAATTCTTGCTCCATCTCTTCCATTTCATCCTCTGTATTCTGTCGTGCAGCCATCTTGGAAAGCAGCCTTGGGGACAGAGTCTCCCCCTACTGGATGGTAGGGGAATTTCCTCTGTGTCCTGGTCAGATTTCTGCCATTCACTGAAAATACCATCAACAGCTTAATCTGGTTCAATTTCAGTTGGTTACCATCTGCATCCCCCCCATTCACCCCTGAAAAAGGGACTTCTAGTCTCAGTGGGCCTACTGGGTCAACAAACTTCAATAAATAAATAAAGGAAGTGTGGTTGTGGCTGATACTGCTGCTATTCATTGCAGTCAATTTAAAGTGATAAAGTACATAAGTGAATAAGAAGTACATGCACACTAATATAAAGAAACTGTTCTAGACATATTAAATCTTGATTCTGAAATAAACATCAATCATGAGAAACAGTATCCATAAACATGTTCAGAATTCATAGGAACCAGCATTATGCATTAATGAAAGGGCAGAAATCTGTAGAACCATTCAAAACAAATCTGCAAAGTGACCATATATTTCCAAGATTGCGTTCAAACAGAAAAACTAATATGCATCTATGTAATTATCCCATATCACTAAAGATCATGATCTCTACAGATATTGATAAAAATCACTATTGTTAAGGATCATGGGCCCGATTTTCAAAGGCTCCTTTGAGCAGTGCAAGCACCATTGAACTCCCTCTTTTGGAAAACTCTGTTGCGTCATGGACCCTGTGTCATATTTTGGTAGCAGCAGGATCCCGGTGCCAATGTTCCCAAAGATGCCTCAAGTAGACCTGTGTGGCAAACACCTGTCACATGGTAGAGGTTTGATAGAGGTGTCCATCAATCCTTAGTGCATGGACAGCTGGTTATATGTGTTGATGTGTACTGAACATAAACTGTCCATTTACAATCCCCACAAGCACAGAGGGCTACCAATGATGTGTTGCCCCCACATGTACAATCCCAGGGGCAGGGGCTGCTTAGTGTCCAGACATGGCAGTGGTGCAAGGAAAGAAGAGTTGTGCCCATTGTAGTGTAGCAGTCCACAGTGTCCCATATCATTCATCTGTATGGTGCCTGTCCTGTAAAGTACCGATGGGTCTGAGGTCCCAGAATGTAAAATGTCTAACAGGCAAGTCAGAGTCCATCAGATGGAAACAATAAGGGTCCTACCCATGTAGCATAAGTATGAAGGAGACAGGAAGCCACTGGTCAGAGGATCATAGGTTCTGGCAGCTGGATGTTAAGCAACACAATCAGAGCCATCACCTGGCTGTAAGACACTACAAGTATCCCTACAGATGGCAGAAAGTTGATATGGTAGCCCCATGCCCTCCACAATGTACAGCATATCCACCTCACTGGCCATGCATCAGTCTGTACATCCCAACCATCCACACTGCTACACAGTCACAAGTGATGCATCATGTCATGCTCTGTGCACTGCCCACCACTTCAGCAATGGCAAGCACAGCCTGAATGCTAGGCATCTGTTGCATAGCATTGCCATGCTGAAGGACAGGGATGGTGATGGTGGTGCACGTATCTGTAGATGTGTCAGGTGGGCAATGCTGTGGAGCATCAGTGACCCTTCCAGTGCTGGCACTGTATTGTATGGCTGCATGGTGGCCCTACATCTCCAGGGTGCTACCTGTGTGGCAATACACCATGCATGACACAGTATGACAATGGTACTACATGCAGATTGTGCAGTAAAGGTAGACATCCAAGCATCCACTCCTACACTGTGGGGTGCCACTGGACTGCCTGCAACACTGGATCCTGCCAGGATTCCTATCCCATACCCTGACAAGTTTGCCTGACACTTCCAGTGGTGTGACCCACTGGTGCATGGCATACCAGTGGTGCCTTGCAGTCCCCCCCAACACCACACATGTCCCACAGTGCTGCCCACAGTGCAGACATACATCACCTGTAGGCTGTGGCAAGTGCTGTTCATGTCCCTCACTATGGCCCATCCTACCATAGGGACCTACTACCTTCCAAGCTGTCACACCGCCCTTGCCACAGCACTGCAACAGTGGTCAACACATGGACATGCAGATCCCTCACTGTGCACCCCACCAGTTATAACACCACACTTTGGTCACCATCCAGTTTACTGCCATACTGTACAGGCTCTCCAGCCGTACAACACTTTGGGTTGGTGGTGGTACACAGGGTCATTAGACCAGCACTGGCTGGACTAACCCAAGGCAGTTCCTGCAGACTATGGGGGGCTTATACAATCCCAGTGTAGGGGATACTGTATCACTGAGGTGACGTATGCCCCAATCTGCTTTTCACAACCGTGAGTCCACCGCGAGCACAATGCATGCCCGACTGGCACAGGTGGCCCTCCTTCTGGCACAGCTGCCTACAGAAATCAGGAATGCTGCACAGTTTGGTGCATGGTGTCCCTTGTATCATTTCATTTTGATGCAAGAACCACTTGTTATTTCCACACCTTTGAAAATTGAGCTCCATATCTGTACACATATTATTATGAATTGCTAAGGATGACATAGCTGAAAAAAAAGATGCACTTAACTCTAAAATGCTGAAAATATCATTTTTAAAGTGTAAAAAAACTTTCAGGAAATGCAGCCACATAATATCTCTAATAGTATCACAAATACAAAACTGCTGCAAAATGTAATATGTCTCTGTTATCATCAAAATTAATAGTGATTTTACAGAATCAGTAAGGTGCACAGAGTTCTTAATGGTAACAGATAAAAATAGAATTGCACCTTTGCCTATACAACCTTGACTAATATAGCAATTAATAGAGATGACACTGATTCATAATAGTAATGCTAATATGTATTCAATTAAGATATATAGAACCACACTCAAAGAATATATTATGACTCTCATGGTGTACTTTGCAGTGGAAGTTGGGCATAAACAATGACTAATATCTGAGGGTTGAAACAGACAAAAAGAAAATGCAGCATACCTTAGATGAGTTTAGAAAAGGCCACAACTCTGTGGAATCATTGAGTCCAGATGGATACAAACCACCAAGTTAAAATATCCAGAAAGACTGCTTTTTTTAAATAAGAGAGTCTAAGTCACCACCCCTTCTCCCATGCATGATAATGTTTCTATACCACAGAAATGAAAATGTATGTAGAGGTGTTCCTCACTGTTGACAGGTGGGTATAGATGTGTGTCCTTGGTTCTTATAGAACACAAGTGCTCCTACCATGACTTTAAAAGACCTCTTTTTGCATTGCCAACATAAAAGGAGATACAAGTGCAAGTGGTCAAATAAATGAACCATTCAGTACTATATGGGATGAATTTTATCAATTGTATACTCCTTTCTGCTGTTGGTAGTATGAAAATGACTGAGTGGTATTTGCAATGGACAGAGGTGCAACCCTTAAGAGTCCGTGGTAACCAGTACAATTGTCTGTGTTCTCCAGGCTGACAGCTATGAACAAGCTGGGTCATTTTGAACGCCATTTTAGGTTGTTTAGTGGACACATCCTGAAGGGTGGTGTCCTTACCCAAAATGTGCCAATTGTTTTGTAGAATATTCAAGAAGGTCTTTGATATAAGTGAAAATCGTGTCACAAAATTGATGTTCTCAGTCAGCGTATTGGCCTTTGATTAGCATTATAGCAGATTCTGTCTGGACGACAATTTTATTTTTTGGTGCAGTATTAGCCTTTCATTGTGATTTAGTATTAAGCACTGCAAAGCAATTTAAATCACAAATTGTACTGAGAAATAATGTGACCTGCTGGGAATTAAACCCAGGACATCAGAATACTATATAGGCAGATTCTGCCTAGGCATTTTTCTAACTTGATCTCTCACTTGATCCATTAATTCTTGGCTATAACTGCATTGTAAAAACCTTTCTGCTCTTCCACCACATCTCTGCTCAAATGTCCTCCAGAGCCACAAGGTTTGTGATTTGGGAATATTGTTGATGGTGTGGCATGGAAGTAAACTGAAGAAATGAAGGAGAGTGTTCCTATCTATCTAGTTGCAAAAAAGGTTGGTCAGTATCAACCCATTTTCATCCCTGTGTATTTCCAAATCTGAAAACTGGATGGTTCTAAGGTGATAGTTAACTGAAAATTTCAGATTTGGATTGGCCTTCTTAAGGAAAGCCACAAAACGGAATTACCCCACAACTCCCTCATGCCATACCATGGACATGTCATCATAGAGGTTCACATCAGGGTCATATATTCCCTTTCTCAGGGGCCTAAGTAAAGATTTGCATAGTTGGGGCAAAGGTTGCTCCATGGCTATTCCTTTAACTTTATTTATTTATTTATTCAATCTCAGATTGCAATACCTTTGAGAGCAAGGCACTCATTTACAAAGGTTCCACGTCAGTGGGGAGGGGTGAACAAACATACAGAGCCAGTAATACAAACACCAGGTTTAAAAAACAGTAAAGTACATACTTTAATTATCTAGAATTAATAACTTTAGTAATGGAGAAGAAAGGAGCGGGGGGGTATGAGGAGAGAAGAAGAGGGGTAAGCAGGCAGAAGGCCTTGTCAGTAGGAGTAGAAACAGTGGCCGGTGCAGGTAGTAGGTAGGAGGGGAGGTGTTGAGGTGGGAGAGTGCCGGGAGGGTAGGAGGATATAGCAAGGGTTGGAAAGGTAAAGCTTTGAGGTGGAGAAGAAGGAACTGGAGTGCGCACAGGCGTTAGTATCATTAAGTGAAGCAGTCACAGGAACTGTTTGTCATAAGATACTGACAGAGCCTGTGCTTGAAAGGACCCAATCTTGGTATGGATAGGATTTGATTGGGAAGTGCATTGAACCCATGTGGGCTCTGTAAGCAAATGACCACTGCTCTTAAGATGTTCTGCACCGAGGAATCTTCAGAGATTGATGGGCTGAGCTTCGAGTGTGCTGAGAGCTGAAGTGAGGGCTAAGGAGGTTTGCAGTTCTGGGGGACAAAAGACAAAGTAGTGCTTTTTTAGCTAACAGGTATGTTTGGTACTGTATCCTTCCACTTAGTTGAAGCCACCCAGATTGGGTGTATAGGTCGCATGTATGGGTAAGGCATGCAGCACCAGTGAGGAGTCTGCATGCCTTATTTAGTGCAATGGATATTCTACAGAGTGAAGAAGTAGTAGTGGCACCATAATCAAGCCATAATCAACAGTTGGTAAGATAGAGCTGATAATTGCATTTTTGAGGGCTTCGTGTGTCAAGCAGTGTTTATGTCTGTAGAGCAGACCAATCTTAATGTTGACAGCCCGGGCAACATTGTCAGTGTGCTGAGCATAAGAAAGTGAGCTGTCCAGGGTTACTCCCAGATACTTAAAGTGTAGGATTTGTTCCAGAGGTACTCCCATGCAATTTTGGATTGTAAGTGGTTGAGATTTGTGCTTGCTACGGGTGCCACTGAACAGCATAACTTTAGTTTTTTTTGTAGTTCAGGATCAATTTGTGAGCATTGAACCAGTCCTCAGTTTCTACAAAACTATGCTGTAGTTGACATTTCAGTTGCTGTGGGTCAAGGTTACTAGTAAAGATGACAGCATCATCCACATACAGTAGCATCTGTTGGTGGCAGGCCTGCGGTAGGTTGTTCAGGAAGATGCTGAAAAGTAAAGGCCCTGAAATAGATCCCTGTGGTACACCTGAGTGGATGGGTATTTTGACCTAGGTAACATTTGCAATTTTCACCTGTTGGGATTGACCATCCAGGTCACTCTTGAACCAATCTAACGTTTCAGAGGTGAGACCTATGGAGGCTAGTTGCTGAAGAAGAAGAAGAGTGTGAGGAACAGTGTTAAAGGCCTTTGTAAGGTCTATGAAGGCTGTGCCCACTAAATTGCCTTTGTCAAGAGACTGATGAATGTAGCCAGTGAATTCCAATAATGCCACTGTGGTGCTATGAACTTTTCAGAATTTGTGTTGCTACGGGTATTGGATTGAGTATTTTTCAAGGTAATCCATGAACTGGTCTGCAACTATGTGCTCTACCACCTTGGATAACAGTGGAAGTATAGATACGGGCTTATAATTTGCATGTAGGGCCCGGTCTCCGCTCTTGTGTATGGGTGTCACTAGAGCAGACTTCCATATTTTTGGGAATTGGGCCAGTTTCGGTGAGAGGTTAAGAATCTTAGTTAAGGGATTCAGTAGCTCATCTAGAGTGAGGGCAACAAGTTTAAGATCCAGCAAGTCTCCACTGAATCTAGACTTCCCAAGCACTTTGCACAGGTATTTCTTGGCTATTAACGGAGTCCTTCCTAAAGAAAAATATAGGAGAAATTACTGTGTGTAGGGGGTGGGGTGGAATCTTCAAAAAAATCATGGGGGATGACGCTGCTCAGGTCCATGAAAGCATTGTTAAAAGTATTTGCTATGGTCAGAGGGCCCAAAGTAGGGGTACCATCAATGTTTAGCATTGGGGGCGAGATTTTTGCTACTTTGCCAGTGACATTTTTAATGTTGTTTCAGAAATTCTTACTGGCCCCCATAGAATTTGTAAGTGCTTCCTGGTGGAATTTGGCTTTCACTTGGCAGATTGAAACTTGCAAACAATATCACCCCGTACCTTGAACTTGCAAAAAATATTGCTCCTGGAAAAGGAAAGTGTTGCTTTTCAGCACAGATTCAGAAATTATGACAAAAAATTGTTTAAATTGGTCCCTGTACCTTGTATCCAAATCCAATCAGAAACCAAGTGTTTTCAGCCCACCGACATGGGACATGTTTGTATACAACTCTGCATCTAAAGTTACCCAAATAAAAGGTTGTTCCATTTGTAGAATTGTGGTGGTGCTACTGTACTCTTACTGATTCTTGACTGCATGAGAAATCCTTATATATTTCCATCATTTAATACAGTACTTGGTTCAATACTTGATTGACAGACAGGAGGAGGCTATAAGCCCATCTGACTCTAGGATGCCTATTCAACAACAATTTTGTCGACTGGCATCACAGCAATGGAATTTATGTTCACCGCAAGTTGTGGTTGACATAAATCCTTAAGGACTTCAGGCCTCTGTTTCTATTGGGGGGCTACACCCCAACCCCCCATGCAGAGGGCTCTGCCCCCTGCATCCCCTATTCTAAATATAATCAACTCTGAGTTGGAATTGATTCAGGAAGGGGGTGCAGGACTGTGATACAGTGTGCCCAGGTCTCTGGCACACCAATACAGCAAACTGTCATTGTAGTAGGCATTTCATTGGCATTGACGTAGTTCACTGTGTTGATGTCACTATTGTGGGGGTATACCTGCCCATCTAGCATGTGTCCCATGTTAGTGAGACCATCATCTACTATTTAGCCAGAAGAAATTCATCAAGCTTATTTTTAAATGAGTTTATGGTCCTCTGGTTAATTACTTCTTCTGGTAGGCTATTCCACTTAAGAGATTCTCTGTAAGTAAAGAACCCTCATCTACTGTTTTTTATTGATGGATCTACAGTAGGTAAATCTGTTTTTTTATGGCTTCTCAGGTCTACCTCTCTATTGTTAAATCTTCACCCATGTCCATCCTATCATTTGTAATTTTATGTCCCCCCTCTTTCTTGTCCTCTAAATCATATGTAGTTCTAGTTCCTTGATATGTTGTTCATAAGGCTTACTTCTTGATGAGACAAGAATTTGGTTGCACTATGCTGCACCTTCTCTATTTTATGTGTGAGCCTTCTTAAAGTATGGATGCTATAGGCCGGCCTGGTAGCGCTGAGGGCTGAGGTGCTGGAGGCCTTGCCTCACACTATGCTGGCAACTCATGTTCAGGAATGAACATGGGCCACCGGGAGTCAGCAGGGGAGGAAAAGTATTGAGCATCTGATGAACTGCTCTCTTTCTCTGGGGAGGGGGGCCCTCAGTGGTCAGCGCTTGCCTGCTCCCTAGCAGAGGCTGGGGACAGGATGCCATGCTGCAGAAGGGAGAGGAGTTGGGGTAGACACTTGGAGGGAGCGGGTGCAGATGCATGCACATGCCTCTCCATGGGTGTTATTGCACACCCTAAACTCCTGGGGAGATCCAGGAAATAGAGAAGCTGCAGCATAGTGGTGGAGGTTGCCTCGCAGGCTCTGCTCCCGGCCAGTCATGGTGCTGGCCCACCGAATCAAATCTCTGGTGGGGGTTGGGGAACCCCGCCAGCCCTGCTGAGGGGGCGAGCCCTGGGAGTATGGGTCAGTGCCAGTTGGGGGTTGCTGGGGGACAGGGCTGGAGGATCCCTCTGGATGATAACCAGCTCAGAAGAGAAAGTACTAACTAAAAAAAGTATGGATGCTGTACTTGAGAACAGTAGTCAAGGTGGGGCTGTAGATATGTCTTTTATAGGGCTAAAATACAGGTTTTGTTTCTGGACTCCAATGTTTTCCTTAAGACCTTGTTAGATTTTCTTGCTATTCTATTACCGTGGTCACTGAATTTTAGGTCCCTTTTTATGTATAGTCCCATGTTTTTTTCTCTTTCTACTTTGTCCAATTTATGTCCATTAAGGTAATAATCTTTATGCCTATTTTTACTCCCAAAGTGCAGTACTACTCATTTACCTTTTATTAAAGTGCATCTCATTTGCTTTAGCCCATTCTTCTATTGAAAAAAGGTCCTGCGTTAATAAGGCACTTTGTTCATCAATATGAACCACTGCTCCCAGCTTGGAGTCATCAGCGAACTTAATACTCCAATATTCTACATTAGCATTCATGTCCAAGACAAAAAAAAGAACAATACAGGGCCCAGGACCAAGCCCTGTCACACTCCACTGATCACTCTGCCAGGTCTTGAAAGGTAACCCCTGAACCTTACCCTCTGAGTTCTATCCTTCAGCCATGCAGTAATTCATGCTATTATGTTGATATTTATTCCCTTGCTGAATAGTTTCTCCAGTAGGATGGCATGAGGGACTTTATTAAAAGCTTTTTATGGGTCTAAGTATATCACATCTACAGGCTGGTTCCTACTAAGAGGCTGACTAACCTTTTTGTAGAAGGTTAGTGCATTTGTTGCACATGATCTATTGGTTTAAAACCATGCTGGGAGTTGTCCACTAGGTTCTTCTTATATATATATATATATATATATATATATATATATATATATATATCTTCCTTAAACCTTTTTTTCTTTGTATTCCCCAAATACACTAACGTCTCCTGCCAGTAACAGAGTACCAGATGATTCACAATGTTTTTTTAGAATTACTTAATTAAAAACATGATGATAAGGTGGAACTCTCTTTTATATGGTGGAGACAGGTGGAACAGAAATCTGTGTTCTGGAATTTGACAGTGTAGTCTATGGTGATATCTGTCCTGGGTGGTGATGTGTGTGCTGCAAAAGCTTGTTCTGCTTTTGAGATCTCATGAACAGGCCACCAATGGCGTCAGTGCTGAATTAACTACCATTAGCAGGGTCCTTACCTTGGTGAGTCTACTTGAGTGATACACACACCATTAATTAAGATCTTTTACAGAAACTCAACAATGCATTGCTAGTGTGGTGGTGGTGGTTATGGTGGTCACCAGTGCAGTGGCAATGGTGGAGGTGGAGAGAATAACAATTATGATGGTGGAGGAGGAGGAGGAGGTGATGGTAACACCATATAGTTCATCTCAATTATCTTGGCAGTAGCCCAAACAGGATGCAGTATTTATTAAGTGGCAGAGATGTTTCTGACACAAATTGCAGTTTCTGTGATATCACAGTGTTAGATCTGGCACACAATTTGGCATGGCAACAACACTGTAGAATAGTTACCTACCATGACAGTAGGTCTTTGAGAGAATCTCCTCCATTGAGACACATCATGGATCTGTAAACTGTCAGCATCAGGACCAACTGCAACCTTTCTTTCAGAGTGTGACTGCCCGCATTGATTTGCCTCATTGCACCTACATAACATGGGTATCCCCGGCCTGCCTCAGTTCCCCACCAGAGACAAGTTTAGAGAATCACTGGACCTGCAATGACCAAAGCACCCAGGACCACACTAGTCATGCAGGAAAGGATATGGAAACATTAGTATGGATATCATAAGGTCCATCAGAGAAGAAACAGTTTGTAAGAGCAGGCAGTGTAGTAACTCAGACTCTGACAATAGGAGAAGCTGAGAGGGAGACCTGTTGCTCAATAGAGGGGATTTTCTGGAAGACCCCCTGTTACTGTACGGTATATAATGATTCTATCTTCTTTGAGGGTATCTGCCTTCACTGAGTCATGTCATGTAATGATTCCCAAGCAGTACCAAGTACAGAGGGAAGACTGCAGGACTTAATTATCCTGAATAACAAGACCTTGCAGAACACTGAGGCCAAAGCTGGCATGTCTGTGAGAGATGATGTTCAGACTGTAGAGTTCATTAAGTTTTATTTATTTATTGAAAAGTTTTACCAGGAAAGGCCCACTGAACGATTACAGTTGTTCATCTCACAGAGCATCCTGGGTGGAGGGGATACAGAGGGGTAAGAATCCAACAACACACATTTAACTTTTTTCTTTTTTTTAAAAAGGCAAGACATGATTCAATAACCTGCACAGCATGAATATTCATGGGACAGACAAAGATATAAAACTAAAACTACATGAGATCAAATGCAAAAATACAGTAATAAGTGCATACAGTCAATTTACCCAGCACATGGGTAAAATACATGGATTACAACAATGTACAAAAAAATTGTTGTACAAAAGCTGGTTTACTAAATGCATATGTGCAGTATAACATTAGAGAATAACCTAAATTGAATAAGACTGCAATAGGAAGGGGGAATGGAAGGATTGTTGGGAACAATTGCAGGTAGGAGAGAGGAAGTTAAGGAGGAAGACTGATATGGACCAGAGGGAGGATGAGTGTCTGATTTGACTAGGCAGGGTGTTCCATAGCTTTGGGAGCCTGTGTGAGAAGGCAGTTTGGCCTATTGTGGTGGAGCGTCTAGAAACGACCAAGGTGCGGGAATCATCTGATCTGAGAGAGAGTTGGAATGGAGGGTGAAAGGCCAGGGAAGCCAGATAGGGAGTGGGGAAGGGAACCAAACCAGAATTTGGAGATGAACTTCATGCAGTGTAATTGGCGACTGTTTTCCAGCAAGGGTAGAGCAAGAGATCAATAGAAACAACAATGGTGGGTATGAGGAGGTAGGTGTAGGAGAGTCTAAGATGAAACGACAAAAGGCATTAAAGAGGGTATCCAATCTGGTTAAAGAAGAGAGTGGCACAGCACTATAGTCTATGGCACAGTAGTCGAAAATAAGTAGGATTGTTTTCTGAATGAGCTCCCGCCTAGCTGGGAATGGTAGGCAACTTTGGTTCCTGTATAGTGCACCTAGTTTGGTTCACAACTTTTTTAGGATGGAGTCTATATGCCCAGAAAAGTTGAGATGCTGGTCTAACCAGACCCCAAGATACTTAAATGAGGAAGTGTCCTCAAGAATTGTACCATCAAGGGTGTGGAAAGAGGGCAAATTTGGTAGCTGAGAGAGTCTCTGCCTAGTGCCAAAGGTCATGGAGACTGTTTTCTTGGCATTGAGGAAGAGCTGATTGGAGTGTAACCAGAGCTGGACCTTCTTGAAGTCACGCTGGAGATTGGAAGTGACATCACGAGGGGAGGAGCCTGAATAGAAAAGGACTGTATCATCAGCATACATAGGGATTGATGTGGTAGTGCATAATGATGGGAGATCATTCAGGAAGATAGAGAAGAGCATGGGGCCAAATACTGAGCCTTGAAGCACACTGGTGGTAATAGAAAGAGGAGAAGATGTGGAGTCAGCAATTTTGACTGACTGAATCCTGCCTGTTAGATAGGAGCAGAACCAACTAGCAGCTGAGTCAGATAAGCCAGCCATGTGTAGGTTGTCTTAGAGGAGAGGGTGGGAGACTGTGTCAAATGCCTTTGCAAGGTTAACAGAAATGGCTGATGTTATTAGGCCATTCTCCATTGCAGTGAGAATGGAGTCAGAGAGCCTAATTAGGGAAGTGGTGGTGAAGTGGTCCTTCCTAAAACCAGATTGGTAGGGGGTGAAGAAGTCAGAATCAGAGAGAAAGGAAGAAAGCTGAGTGAGAACTAGATGTTCCTGCAATTTGGCAAGTATAGGTAGGAGTGATATGGACCTATAGTTCCCCAGAGAGGAGGGGTCACCTCCTTTAGGTAATGGGAGGACAACAGCTTGCTTCCAGGAGCAGGGGACAGTAGAGGTTGAAAAAGAGAGGTTGAGTAGAGCAGACAGAGGACAGCAGATAGCATGAAAGGAGAGAAATAAGAGTTTAGGGTCAAGCCCATCAGGTGAGGATCTCTTAGATGGATTGAGAGTGAATAGTGTCTTTAGTGTGTCCATTTGTGTGACTGGAGCAAATGAAAAGAGATACTGGCCATTGGAGTGTATAGAGGGTTTGCTTGGGTCCATCGGGCATGAGGTGTTGGATGGGAGTGAGGCAAGGGGGTCTGAGGCGCACAAGGTAAAGTAATCTTTAAATTCCATTGCTATAGTGGGATGGTCAGTAATTAAGACATTGTTTACATTAAGAAGGGGGGTTTGTGGTTTTGATGGCAGTGAGAAGGGGGAATGTACAACCTTCCAGAACTTAGATGTTGTGTTTATGTTGGTTTCAAAGGTAGAACGGAAATATTCAGATTTGGCTAGGATAGTGGCTTTTGAGCAGGAGTTTTGGAGGGCATGATAAGTGTCCCGGTCAGCTTGGGACTTTGAGGCCTTCTGGGCCTTCCATGCTCAGTTCTGGGTGCACATACAGGCCAATAGTGCAGGTGTGATCCATTGGAGGTGATTTCCTCTAACTCTGGTACATCTAAAGGGAACATGTTTGTTCCAAATGTCAATGAAGTGCCTCTGGAAGTAATCCAAGTCCTCGTTGATTGAGTGAGCAGATTGGATAAGGGTCCAGTCAGAGTGTACAAGGTTGTGGTGTAAATGGGAGAGGTCAAGTGACTTATAAGTTCAGGTCAACAATACTTTATGGGGGACTTTTGGACAATGTATTTTACGGACCATGTAAATCATATGATGGTCACTTAATGAGTCCGGGAGCAGACCAGCATTGCTAACCCTATGTTTGTGAGTAGTTAGGGCCCAGTCAATGAGCGAGTGGTTACCTAATCTTGGTTTAGGTGAGTAGGTCTGAGAATCATTTGAGAGAGACTGAGGGCAGATAGTGTTACGAGCCTTACTTTGGGATGGGTCTAACCAATTAAGGTTAAAATCACCTAAAATAAATAACTCACCTTTTGAGGTGAGTGTAGTGATTTCGGTGAGTAGGTTGGAGTCAATAGAGGATGAGAGGCCAGGGCTGCAGTAAATCCATGCCACATAGATGAGGATAGAAAAGGGTAGGAAGAGACACAGGATAAGGGCTTCATATGCAGCTGGTACACATACAGATAGGACCGAGGTAGATGGTATGGAGGTAGGGATGTAGAATGCTATGCCTCCAGCTCTTCCATTTCAATCTTGTCTAGTAATATTGTAGACAGGAATAGTAATAGAATTATTGTGCATTTTATTTAGCCATGTTTTGGATAGAATAAAGAGGTCAGGGGCAAGGGTTTGGACAAGTGGTTGGAGCAAATCTAGTTTGGGTAGAAGGCTCCATATGTTGAGGTGCATTAACTTGAGACCATTTGGGAGATCAGTCTTGTTATGGATAGGTGAGTCAGCAACTTGGGGGGTAAGTACTCAGGTGATGCCAGAAACAGGGCCAGGGTTAGGATATATGTCACCTGCAGAGAGGAGAAGTAGGGAGATGATAATGTAGTGTAACTTTTGATTTTTATACCAAGTCTTAGCTGGGGTATAGGTGATTTGAGGTAGAGAGATGGAGATGGTGGAGAAATGAAATGTTAGTGAGCTTAATAATGCAAAGGAAGGGGATACAGCTGAGAGGGAAGTGCAGGGCAGGATAGAGTAGAAAGACCAACAGTGTTTGAAAGGAGAGGGTGAAGTTACCCTTGGGAGCATCATAAGTGATAATGGAAAGGGCTTTACTTCAGGACAGGGGCCATGGTGTTTTTTTGGAAGGAATAGAGTAGGACCTGAGTAAAGGAGGAAAGAAAATAGAGAAATAGAGAGAGATTAAAGGCAAGGTGATAAGGATTAAGGCCAGCCATAATGGCACCACTGTTTGAGGTGACAAGTTGTTATAGATTCAATGCAGAGAGCTCAGTATAGCTGAGACTAGTGCCTCAATGTACAAGTAGCAAAATGTGTGCAGACAGCTGTAATTAGAGGAGTAATGTAATAATGGGACAGGTGCCTTTAAGAGGATGTCTATGTAGGCAATGAGCAAGAAGGGAAGTGGAGCAGCTAGTAGGCAGAGTCTGATGGGGGAGGAAGAGTATTTAGCAGAGGTTGGGGCCTGGGCGGGTAGGTGGGACAATTCAAATGAGCAAATGCAGGCACTACTCTAAGCCTTTCCACAAGCAGACAAGTTTTTTCACTAAGCAGATTTCTCCACTAAGCAGATACATTTCTCCACTAAGCAGATAAGTCTGCTATGAATCCCTCTGTGTACCCTGCATAAAACACATTTACCCAAAATAGTTTGGAAACATGCACATTTGCCCGTATAATCTGAAAACTTGCAGATCCAGTCTGGGAACAGCTTGAAAATGGTAAAACCAGTCAGGGAACAGCCAAGGTACTTGCAAGGGCCAGTGTCCAATGTCAAGCTTGAAGAAGGCATGCTAACCAATGGCAGTCCAGTGGTTTCCAGGAGAACTTAGCCAGTGGGAAGCAGGGCTTTGGATCTGAGTAGGCAAGAAGAGAAACAGCAGGCATTCCTGATTTTCTCTGTGATGGGAGGCTGAGTATGGCCAGTGGCTCCAAGGAGCAAGCCGCTGCCACAGGTCTGGAGGAGGGAGCCCGGTTAAGGACAAGTTTATGATTTTCTCTGCAGTGGGAGGCTGAGTACAGCTGGTGGCTCCAAGGAATGAGCCATAGCCGCAGATCTGGAGGAGGGAGCCCGGTCAATATACGAACAGCACTCCAAGTGGCAGCAGCATAGATGTCAGCAGCAGACACATGTTGAAAACAAGCCACTGAGGTAGCTACTCTGCAGGTGGAATGAGCACAACAGGACCAGGAAGCGACTTACCGCACTTCTGGTAACAAAACATACTACAATTGGCCAGCCATTTGGACAGGCCCTGTTTGGTAATCCGTGAGTGCACCATTCATGGGGCAAAAAACAATAAACAGCTGAGAGGATTTTCCACAATTATTTGTATGATCCAGGTACCAATGCAGCATTCTGCAGTTGTCCAGTGTATATAAATGACAGTCCCCACTACTTGTGGGAGACAAAATGTAAACTAGAAGGTCTATACTCTGATTTAGTTTCTTTCAGACACAATCTTCAGAAGAATACAAGGATTGGTAAATAATGTAACCCTGTCCTTGTGAAAAAATAATAAACGGAGGATCTGTAACCAAAGCCTGCAACTCAGAGATGCATCTGACCATACCTCTCAACCTCCCAACTTGCCAATGTGTGACAGAGGGCTACAAAATGTGGTACGCCTGATTTTTCACAGCGTGCGGAGTCATGCACTGTGGCGTTTTCATGTAAAATAAATGTTACCACAGTAAAACTATTGTTTGTATGCTTGGCATGTGGTCTGAGCTGCAAATTAAAGAGAAAATTAAAATGTTTTGTGCCTATGTGTCCTTTATTAAATAAAGAGTGATGCAAACCCTAAATGTGTGTGTCCTTAATTAAAAAGAGTGATGCAAATCCTAAATGTGTTAACATTTTGAAGAATCCATCCAGAGGGACTTCACTCAGGCATGGGATAGGCATAAGGGAGCAATACAAATGAGTATGTGCCAGTATGAATAGATAGGCCAATGACAGAGAAAAGGCTGATGGCGCATTTATAAGTTAGAAAAAGAAATTGCCAGACTGGATGGGCATTCCGGTCCTTATCTACCATCAACCTCTGTGTTTCTATGTACCAGTGAAGCTCCCTCAATCAAACCGTGGTCTTCCCTTACCAACATCTGTGCAGCCATAAAAATTAATCAAGAGAGAGAGAGAGAGAGAAAGAGAAAAAGATGCAGCTCCAGCTTTTCTGCTCTATGAATGGCTTTTATGTTTTAAAGGTTTGCCACACCATCAAAACTGTGGTCTCTCCCATTGCCTGCATAGTACAGCTCTGTATGCATGAGTGTAAAACTCCCTGTCCTGATTTCGGTTTTCTGTTTTCAAAAATAAAAAAAGTTTACTGCTTGTACTACCCATATCCCTTACCTGCATTGGTGTAGCATGAGTTGAAGCTGTTCATCTTTTCTGCTCCATCAATTTAACCTTGTCTGTACAATGTGGAGTAAATAGTGCATCTAATCTAATGCAAAGCTATGCAGTACTGTAGAGAGCTAAAAAAGAGCTAAAATAAACCGAGTAAAGGTGACTACTGTACATATACTCAGTACAGTTCAGACGGTAGTGACGCTGTTCTGTCTGCGACACAAGCCAGTTCACTCAGGCAGGTGTTCTTGATGGCCACCTCAGCCAGAGGGAGTTCATCTTCAGCAGCGTACTCACCAGCCTCCCCAATAAATCTATCCATTAGCTGCTGCTGCTGGGAGAGACTGTAGTTCAGGTGCTCTCTCCCAGACACTCTCCCCTCCGACTGTCCTACCGATAAGATCAATCCCAGTTTGCTGCAGAATGTGGCGTACCCCATGAGATTGAGGCCTGGGCACCTTCTTGCTGCTTCCTGCCAGACCAAAACTCTTCCATCCCCTGCCCGGCAACCCGTCTCCGGATAATATAAAATAAAAAAATCTCCAAAGTACAAAAAGTCACAGCAAGAAGCTGATACAGAATACCAACCATCTGTTGGTCTGGTGGTCCCTCAGTGCTCAGCTGGTTGGCAGCGCAGCATTCATCCTTCTGACTCCTCGCTTGGCCTCACTGTTCCAGCTTCATGGTATGCAGCACTGCAGCGATTCTGATTGGTTCCTTGTGGTCCATCTTTAAGCCATCCTCCTCTCCTCCAAATGCTCACAGAGCTATGATTCTCCCCTCCAGACACCCAGACTGCTTTGTAGCAGGGAAGTGGGCCTGAAGGCGGACCTGGCAAACAGACGCACAGACTAGTCACTAATCGGTTTGTGGGGTAAGTGCGTGTGTGAGTTAGCCAAACTACCACTAGAGTCCGCCCCCCCAATATCCCAACGTCTTCTACTAGATGGGCCAGGATGGAAGTTAAGTGTTTCTGTTGGCTGGCTGCAGTGCAAACAAAGGGAGAAAGGGATTAGTGCTGCCCGCGGTGTGGCCGCGTGGTTTTGGCGTGTGAGGTGAAAAAGAACAGGAGAATGCGGAAAAGAACTGGAGAATGTGGGGCAGTGGTACAGGGAGACTGCAGGGGTCAGAATGCGGGACATCAAGTGAAATCCGGTACAGTTGAGAGGTATGCATCTGACTGACATCATCGCCACTAGAAACAGTGTCTTCCAAGATAGAAAGCACAGCTTACAAGTACCTGAAGGCTCAAAGGGAGGTGCAGTGAAGATCTCTATAACCAAATGAAGGTCCCACACCAGAAATGGATCTCAGATCATGGGATGCAGAAGGAATATGCCCCTTAGGAATCCATGGGAAACCTCCAGCTGGGCCTCAGTCTTGCCACTGTCAAGGCATGAAAATCCAACACAGTTGTCATGTCAACTTCTACAGAGGAATACCCAAGTCCTGAGTCCTTAGGGTGCAATAAGTCGAGCACTTTAGCAACTGACCCATAAAGGGATTCCTGGCCTACTGAGTACACCACACAGTAAAACATTTTTATTTTTGTGAATAAGTGTACTGGGTAGATGACTTTCTAGCCACCAAGAGAACATCAGCCACCACAAGGGAACACACAAACTGGAAAAGCTCTACAGCCTCAGGAGCCATGCATGTAGACATAGGGATAAACAATCTGGGTGCACCAGAGCACCCTACTCCTGTGCCAGAAGTCCTGCTCTTCGGAGAAGCAGGAGAAGAGGTTCCATCGCCAATTGCTGGAGAAGTGGAAACCAAATTTTTCTGGGACAGTGAGCAACCACTAGAATCAGGGTGTCATGCTTGGCCTGAAGCTTGATCAGAACCCTATGTATGACAGGGAATGTTGAAAAGCATACAGAAGTCGCCCAAAAGGTAGCAATAGGTGACTCAGTAATCCGATTTACAGATCAGGCGGTGTGTGGCAGGGACAAGGTGAACAATATGTTCAAATGCTTCCCAGGGGCTAAAATAAATGATATATGGAACAATATAAAAGGGATTTTAAAAAATACAAGGGCAAACCCAAAGGTGTTGGTGCACATAGGTACCAATGATGTTGGGGAAATAAAAATCTGAAATGGAAATCAAACAAGATTTCATTAAACTCAGAGAAGAACTCTTAAAAATCAAATGCTTACCAATATTCTCAGAAATATTACTCATCCAAAGGGGATCAGGAAAAAAACAACAGGAAATAATAAAAATCAACAAGTGGATGGATGAATGGACATGCAAAAATAACTTTCATTTCATAAAACATTGGGATATTTTCTTGAAGAATCAGTATCTATGTGCAAAAGATGGCCTACATCTCAACACTAAAGGGGCAAATATTCTGGGTAAGAAATTTAAGAATATCCTCAAAAGTGATTTAAACTGAAATAGTAGAGTGATGAGGGTTTGAAAACAACTAAGAGGGAACATTTATTGTATCAGGATCAGAGCACATCTAATCTATCTGTGATTTGTTTAAATGCTAGAAGCCTGCTAAATAAATTTGACCACTTTAAAACACTAATAGTCAATACAAATGCTGATATTTCTGTGACTGAAACTTGGTGGGGCAAAATAGACACATGGGACAAGGACATACAAGAATACTCACTGTTCCAATTATGTAAGAAGGAAAGATGATGGGGAAGTGTGCCATTATACTTTAAGGAGGACCTAAACAGTGTTGAACTTCAGCAAAACATTAACAACAATGTAGAATCAGTCTGGGTAAAAGTTAATAACATCAAACCAAGAAAACTAATAACAGGTACATTATACATAGGGCCAGGCATTAACACGGATCTACATAATCAGTACTTAGATGAAATATCCCATTACAACAACTAGGGGGACACACACATCTCAGGAGACTTCAACCAATCAGACATTGACTGGAGTAACTGAGACACACACACCACACACAGGAAAACTTATTTGACACCACCATCAGAGAAAGCTGTTCTATGCAAGTAATAAAGCATAATGCTACGGTGAGTAACATACTAGAACTTGCAATTTCTAATACATGTGAATCTCTAACATACTGTACATGGTAATGGATCCACTGTAGTCCAGATACCATTCCATACTTCTCCAAACTGTAGATAGAAGTTTTCAGCCTAGCAAGGGAAGGAGAATATTCTATAACTACAAAAAAAGCAGACTTCTCATGTATGAGAGAGAAAATTAGGAAATGGGATTGGAAATCTGAGATTGCAAAGACAGGAACTAGTACAGTATGGGAATTATTTAAAAATAAACTACTAAAGCTTCAATGTAAGTACATATCCCATATACCATGCTATAATAAACAAGCATTTTTCAATGCCGAATGTTGTCGCGCTGACATTGGCTTTGGTAGTGCAGTGCGGGAAAATATTTTGGGCAGGATGTGAAAAATGACAGCTGTACAGTTCATAAGGAGGTGTAAAAAAATGCCAGTGTTGCGACTGTGGCATGTAAATATTGCAAATTTGCGAAGTTACAAGGGTGCATGGGGAATGCGCAACACATGCTTGCAACACAGTCATTTTATACATGCTCTGTACCAAATTTTCAACATAGGCATTTTAGCACCTCTGCTCATGTACAGTGTCAGTTATTTCCTCAAACTGTCCCAAAAAGTGATTTTGCACAGTGACTGTGCTATTCTGTGCCGGATGTGCAAAAACACATTTTGGGCAAGATATGTGAAATGGCAGCTGCAGTGTTCATCAAGAGGTGTAGGAAAATGCCAATAGTGAAAATCCAGAGTGAAAATATTACAAATGCACGACCTGGCGAGGTGTGCAATCTGCTTAGCATGCCTTTCGTAACAGAGTCATTTTATAGATATAAGTCACCAAATTTTCAACATAGGCATTTTAGGACCTTTGGTCATGAACAGTGTCACTGTCATTTTCATAATCTGGCCCAAACACTGATTTCCCACAGCGACGGCGATTTATGCGCGGAAGTGCGGAAACACATTTCAGCCAGGATGAAAAATGACAGATGTACTGTTCACAAGGAGGTGTACAAAATGATAATGTTGAAAATCTGGCATGAAAATATTGTGAATTTGCGAGAATTACGAGCCTGCGTAGCATGAAAATATAAACTCATAAAACAGTCATTTTTGGATTTTTCCACCAAATTTGCAACATAGGCTTTTGAGAACCACGTCATGAACAGTGGCACTATGTTCGTTAATCAGTCCTGAAAGGTGATTCTGTGCAGTGACTGTGAAATCACCTTTCGGACCAATAACGATATGACAGTGATAGAATTCATGAGGAGGGTCCCAAAACCCCATGTTGAAAATTTGGTGGAAAAATTCCAAAAATGCCTGAGATATGCATTAAAGTTGAAAACCCCATTTATTCCATTATATAGCTTACCTGCATTTCCACAGTTAGCAGGTGGCTTTGAAGTGCAGAACGTGTTCCGGTCCACGAAGATCGTCGCACGGACTCCAGAGGTAAGTATGGGGTGGGGGTGTGGGAGGCAGGTGCGCAGTGGGTGGCCGCGGGTTGTGGGGGGGACAGGGAGACCGCCGAGGGACCATTTCCTTCTTTACAGGTAAAAACCTAAAAGACATCAGGGGACTGTTTTCATTTTAATAGGTGCTTTGGCACACTGGGGTGAGCTCCCAGCATGCCACCTGAGTGTGTGTGTGTGTGTGTGCTTTAACCGATGGAGTTGGGCACCCCATTGGCAAACAAGGAAAGGGGGAGAGGCAGCCGAGGGGATTGCACCTCTCGGCAAGTAAAAAAACAGGTGGGAACACATTATGCCAACGGGGGAGTGGGCCCCTCATTGGCAAAATTCAAGGGAGGGAGGGATACATGCCATCGGGATTGGGCCCCATCGCAAAGAGAAACTGCTGGGAGGTGCATGATGCCGAGGGGGATTGGGCACCCTCTTGACAATCAAAAAGGGGGTTACATGATGCTGATAGGGATTGGGCACCCCCATCAGCACACAATAAATGGTAGTGTTGACAGGCAACAGCGGCAGTCACTGCTGCCATGTTGCCTGCATGTAGAGGGAGGCATGTTGTGGTCACGCTGCATGAGAGCTTCGCTCTCATTGCAGCAGACCTTTTCTCTTATGTCTTCACCTCATTAGCTAGGCAGGGTGTTTGCCCCTGCTGCTGGCTGATTGGGGAATGCAGGACGCACCTCTTGGTGCATGCCCTGCATTCGCCCAACGGTGACCGCACCTCCAAATCTGCACTACCGCAAGATGTTGGCTGCACAAGCACACCAACATAAAAAGGGAAAATCATCCTTGATACAACAAAAAAAAAATCTGTCACATATCTAAAAAAAGAAAACACAAGCCTATAAAATGGTGGTGTGTTATCCCAGTATAGGCAATACTAACAAATATAAGACGCTGGTAAAACTACTCAAAAAGGAAAATAGGAAAACTAAAAGAGACTACAAAATCGAATTAGCAAGCAATAAACAGAACATAAAGGTTTTTTTTGGTTATCTCAATTCTAAAAGGAAAACCATGCAACAGGTGGGACCCCTATGTGTAAACAATGTCAAGATTACAAATCAGCAGGACATTGAAGAAACACACAGTGACTACTTCTGTTCAGTTTACCAAGCTAAAACCAAGGTGAATAACATTGAGTCAATTAATACTGATAAAAAGCAGTGTGTTAGAACACCTCAGCAAAATTGATCTATCCAAATCTGCAGGATCTGATGGTATTTCACCTTATACACTAAAGGAAGTAGACCAAACTATATATCAACCACTAACACTCATATTTTATAAGTCCCTTTCATCAGGTAAGGTGCCCCAGGACTGGAGAAAAGCTGAGGTGGTGCCAATTTTTAAGAAAGGCAGGAAAGAAAACACTAGTAACGACAGATCAACAAGCATAATGCCACTAACATGGAAAGCAATGGAAACAGTATTCCAAGAAATTATTAACATATGCATATCAAACAAATACAGTATGTAGACAAAGCACAACAGGGCTGCAGACAATGGAGATCATGAACAACACATCTACTAAGTCTCTGTGAGAAGATTAGCAAAGCATTAGATGAAGGTTATTCAGTGGACATTATCTGGACCTTATTAAAAAGTTGGTATAATCATGCCCTCTAAATTGTCTGTCCCTTCCACTTTCCTTCTCTATCCCATCCTGCCCCCCACCACTGTCTGCTCCTTATCTCCACCTCCACCACCACATTTTTCCTTCCCTGTCTCTCCTCCTCCTATTATGACCTCTCCCTGTCACCTCACTACCTCTGCACACATCCTTCTCTTTTATTCCCTTGCTGGTGCCATACAATTGTCCCTCTGCAGACAGCTGTACCCCTATGCATCTCCCACTTATTCTCCCATCAGTTTAAAGTCTCAGGGATGATGCCGTTGTCACTTCTACCGTGCCCCATCTCACTTCTCTTGTGGAATTAGTGACTGTTTCCTTTTACTCTGCTCTGACAAGGGCATCTGATTGTCCACACTCTCTGGCCTTTGGTCCACTAGGCATCCACAGATTCAACCAATTGCAGCAAAACCATTGCCTAGAAAGCTCATTTTATATTGTTTGCTATGTGGTATTTGTGACTGCTACCAATCTCCTTTGCTTGGCAAGGTCATCCTATTTACTGCTCCTTCTAGCCCTTTAGACCATTGAATCGCATGTATGGGTGCATTTGTGGCACCTGTGGGTCGTGTCTTCCCTAAAATGTCAGTATTAACCTTTGTAACTGTAACATATAAGCATAGTAGATATGTTAATCGGTTCACTGTTTGTTTTATACTGTTCAGTCTGATGTGGAACCTCTGTCAAAAAGTCTGTGACTCATAGGTACTGTAATCCGATAATTAAATAAATAAATAAATAAATAGTAAAGTATCTGATGCTGCAGCACACCACATGGTAATAACTAAAATAAGGGAACATTTTCCCAACATCTCTCCAATGATAAATAATTGGATTAACAACTGGATGTCAGACAGAACCCAAAGGATGAGATTAAAAGGATACAGTACATTTCAGGGCAGGGGGTTGTTACAAGTGGTGTTCCACATGGTTCTGTACTGGGACCAATCCTGTTTAGCCTCTTTATGACAGATCTGGGAGTGGATATAAGTAACTGGTATAACAAATTTACACACTATACCAAACTATCTGTATCTGCCCCAGCTAAACCCCTACAAGCAGCAGTTCCACCACTAGCACTTCCCCACTTATTTATTTATTTATTCAATTTTGGTAACCGGGCAGGCCCACTGGGCCTCGAAAGTCCCTTTTTCAGGGGCAACCCAGGTTAGTTTACAGAGTGGTTTAACCATACATAGTCATTTACATACATACAGATTTTCAATAACAGACATCCAACATGTTTTAGTGACATAGTGGTAGGCTAGGTAGTAACGCTATGCATCAAAATCTTCAGTTAGATACATTTCATGCAGATGATGGTTAACATGTTGTGCATGGTAGTGCATGGCAGGGGAGTGAAGGGAAGATTGAGGGGTGACTCATTTCCCATGACAGTGGCATGCGCTGGCCTAATGCTGATGGGCCTTTAGTCTTGTGTGGAATGTTTTGATAGATGGGGCTTCCTGTACATGAGATGGGAGTTTGTTTCATGGTGAGGGCGCAGTGTAGGAGAAGGACTTGCCCCCTGTTTTAGTCCTCAGTCTGGGTGCTTTAAGTAGGATTTGGCATGATGTCCAGAGGTTCTGCCTATTGTGCTTAGGGGTTATGAGTCCAAAGAGGCTGGTTGGGAGAGAAGGGCTTAGCAGTTTATAAGCTTGGCAGAGTAGTGGGTAGCTTAGGTGCCGGTCCAGTGTAGGCCATTTTAGCAGTGCTAAGGTATCATAGTGATGGCTTCTGGCATGGGCCTGAGTGGTGAACCATGACACCTTGTTGTAAAGCACCTGCAGTTGATTTCTGTCATGTTTGGCCAATCCCTGCAAGACTGGTGCAGCGTAGGTTAAGGTGGGGAGGAGGACACTAGTGGCGATGGTGATCCTGGCCTCTGGGATCAGCTGACCCTTTAGTCTATAAAGGGTTCCTAGTTTAGAGTGAGTGGTTTTGGTTACCTGATCGATGTGCTTCTTTAGGGTGAGACCATGGTCAAGCAAAAGGCCCAGATATTTGAGGGAGGCCACCACTTCAATGCTATTCCCTGAGGTCAAGAAGAGCGGAAATGCTTGAGATCTGTCTTGCCTAGGAATCTAGGTCCAAACAGCATGGCCTTGGTTTTCTCAGTGTCAAGGACCATTCTGTTCTCTATCAGTCAGGTCTCTGACCTCATAAAGTCGGCTTGGCGATGTGGGCCCAGTTAGGTCAGATTGTCCAGGGATCGGTAAATTAGAGTGTCATCTGCGTACTGGACCACTGAGCATCCCCCACAGTGGTTACTTAGTTCATTGGTCAATTGGGAGAAAAGGAGGGGGCCCAGTATTGACCCTTTCGGTATGCCCTCCTTGAGGGGAAGTGGTTCAGATAATGCACCTTTCCACTTGACTCTCTGTGTGCAATCAGATAAGTATCTCCCAAGCCAAGTGAGAGAGTGGGGGTCCAGACCTAGTTTACTCAGCTTTGTGAGCAGGCGTTGATGATTGACTAGGTCAAAGGCCTTGGACAGGTCTATGAAGACTGCCCCAGTTGGAATCCCATTGTCCAGTCCATTATCAGTCCTGATCACCCTCATAAGCACTTCCTCTACCCCACCACCCCTTACCCCTCCCACTTCACACCCTGTCCTACGTGCTTGCCTACTCAGCCCTCTCTTCCCCTCTGAATCCACTCCTCTCTTCATCTGTCTCTTATCTCGATGCAAGCATATATTGTACAATGCCTCAGCATGCTTTTCCCAATGTCTTGTTTAAATTTGTTTTGTATATCCAGTGTTTATTGTTCATTGTCTTTGTATCTGCTGTCTCATGTAACTGATGTGGAACCTTAAAAGAGCATCTGCTCACAGGTGTTTTTCTAAGATCTCAATAAATAAATAAATAAAACTAGGAGGGAAGGTAAACAAACCTGAAAATAGTACAAAACTGCAGGAGGACTCCGATAACATGGCAAGATGGGCAGACTCATGCAGTATGACATACAGTAAAATGTAAAAAAAGTGCACTGTGATGCATTTAGGGAAAAATAACAGCATAACAGCTACTTCTCCAAAAGGGTCAAACTAAATGATGTAAAAACAGAAAAAGACCAGGGTATAAAAATATCAGTAGACTTAAAACCAACACAAATATTGTCAATGTATTTAACAGGGCTAATAACTTACTGAACAATATCAAGCATCATTTCAATTATAGAGTCAGGGAAGTTTTACTCCCAATTTATAAATCTTACATTAGACCACTGACAGATTATTGTTCTCAGTTTTGGGGTGGACTAAACCAAAGTAGCAGCAACAAACTAGAATGAAATCAAAGGAAGACTAAAAGAATATTGTGAAGTTTAGAACGTATGGATTACAGCCAAAGACATGACATTCTATTATTACACAATTTACACTGAAGGGGAGGCCTACTGCTATTTTATAATCTACAAAAGGATAGCTCTCTGGCATTCTCAGAGGTCTTGCCGGTTCACTGTGCTAGTACGGTTAGGCAATTGAGTATAAACTTATATTTTATGAACTTTGTTCCTGTTCACCACTGGGTGGGCTTGTTATTTGATTCTCTTTGTGCTACTAATGCTGAAGTGTAAAGCTAGGGACTCACTGGCTTTCTAGAGTTGCCTTGCTGATTTCATCTTAAAGCCAGATATACCAAGCAGCTAATATAGATCAGACTTGTTTAATATGGTGGTATTTGGAGCTAATTGCTGATTACATCTTAAAGCCAGATATACCAAGCAGCTAATATAGATCAGACTTGTTTAATATGGTGGTATTGAGCTAATTGTGCTTGTTACTGAAGGCATTAGGTTAGCTGGGTCCGTGTGTGACCTCATTTTGGAATAGCCCTGTTTGCTAGGTGGAGCTCCTTTGTGTAAGTCACAACATATTCTCCCGCTGCATAGTAATGAAGGCTTTGTTTTCTCCACTACATAGGCAGCTCCCCCCAAGCTAGGCACTCGGGACAATCAAGCAACTAGGCAACAAGCAGCTCACCTGAAGTAGCTAGGTAAGCCAAATCTCCAGCCTGATAACTTTCAAGGTAAAGAGAGACTCTCTCTCTTAGTCTGGGGCGCCTGCAGAGGGGTGCTAGCCCAGCAGCTTGGGCCGTCTGCCCCACCGCCCCAACCACCCTCCACCCAGGCGGCTGTCAATTGAGGATCCACCCGTGACATCACATCCGGTGACATCACGTCCTGTTGCCCAGAACCTATCTCCCACTTTCCCATTTGCAGGTTATACCTGCTGGCCACTAGAGGGACCTATGCTCCCTCACTACTTCCTCCCTACCTGTACAGCACTACTTCCCTGGGATCTTGCTCACCACAATGTATTGGCCCTGTCTCATGCTCTGCCTGTGCCTATCCCCACTAGCAGTGCACTTACCCACTTACCCATCTGCTACTCCACACTGTGCCCTGGTACCCCTCCCTCCCCTTGCTCCTGAACCTCCTCTCCTGCCCCTTGGAACCTCGTGTGTCCCGTCCCCCTGCCCTCCCCTTGCTTTCTCTTCACCTCAGGCACATCTGGGTGTCTTCTTATTCTTGCTTTCCCTCCTGTACCTCCCTGCTCCCTTAGCCTCCCTCCCCTCTCATGTCAATCATGGAAAACCTCTCACCATCTCCCAGCCAGGGTGTTAGTCATGCTACTACTCCTGTCAGGTAACATTCATCAAACCCTGGCCCGGTTCCCAGGGCTCCCCAACTCGCACCACAGGCCTATGCATGGTCTCCATGAATATCTGTAGCCTCCTAAAAGTTTGACTCACTACAATGCCTGGTCATCAATTAACCCTGATGTCATCACCCTAGTTGAGACTTGGCTGTCAAAATCCTCCCTGACTCCCTAGTCTCCCTTCCTGGTTTCACCCTTTTCCGGTCCGACCGTGTTGGGAGGCGGGCGGTGGCTCGCTATTTGTGAGGATCTCTCCCGTACTAGCCCTGCCCGCTCCCATCCCTTGACTCAGGGCCCAGGCGCTACATGAAACCTCCCAGACCTTTAAAGGACCCTTATCAGCTACTGCATCGTGCCCCTAGGGATCAAACACGGCCATTGCCTCTCTTACAGAATACCTTACCTCTCTACCTCCTTCCGCTGATCAAAGTCTGGTGGGTGACTTAAATGTCAACTGGCTCAGCTCCTCCTCCTCCTCCTCTACCGAGACTCCTTTTCTGCAATAGACCTAGCAACTAGTTACCCACCTACCAGGACTAACCCCAGAGAGGCTCCAGTACCCTGTTTGATGTGGTACTCACCAACCGCCCTAATCGGATCCCCAATGTACAAGTCCTCCCAGACTCTCTCAGCAATCACTCCCCATTCTATTCCACTGGTCAACCTCAGTCCCAAACCCATAGCACAGTCCACATGCGCGGCGTCTAATACCTGGTGGACTGATAAAACTTAAGGAACTTCTGTCCCAAATTGACTGGTCTCCTATACAGGCAACTCCTGACATCGACACAGCTCTCTCCTTCTTTACCCAAACTTTTAATAATGCCTGTGATATCTTTACCCCAGTGTTGACCCACGTTCTAAAGGAAGAATGCCCCTAGGTTACCCCAGCTTTGATCCACCACAGCTCAAACATAGGGACAACCTATGGCACCGTGCCATTGAGACTGGCGGCCCAATGACGAAGCGGTTATATGCTGCCTTGGCAGCACTACTTCTCGGGCCATCAGAAAGGCCAAGTCTGAGCACTATCGGTCCTCACTCACTGCCTCATGGGAGATCCCAGAACCTTCTGGGATAACATTAAACAGTTAAATGGAGTGCACCTCCTCCACCCACCAGATCAACATTAATGGTGTGATCTCCTCAGACCCAGCCCTCATAGCCAACCACCTCAACACCTCATTCACTGACCTTAGCCCTATCCTCCCTACAAATTTTTTGACCCTCCTCCCCCAGCACCTGCAGTAAATCTTTCTCACCTTATTTTCTCCTCTGCCGTGTTTCTGCCCAAGAACTTAGGCGCACCTTGTCACTGCCCTCAAGAGTAATAGTACAGGGAGTGACACCCTGGATCATGTATCCCTCGGCTGGTCTTAGACACAGTCCTTACCCCGATCACATGCCTCATCAACCACTCTCTTTGCCTGCGGAAGGTTCCAACTGCCTGGAAAGTCACCACTGTCACCCCTATCTTTTAAAGGTGGTGATAGGACTGTGGCTGGAAACTATCGACCGATCTCCATTCTCTCTCTCTCTCCAAGGCCTTGGAAAAGTGGTGGCCTCTCAAATCTCTGACTACCTCTCCACCTACAATGTCCTTTGTCCCTGAGCAGCATGGCTTCAGGCGGAGCCACAGTACCAACACAGCCCTCCTAGAGTTCTCCAACTTTCTCACTCCTCCTTAGACACTGGTTCTCTGGCTGGTGCTGTCTTCATTGACCTCTCGAAAGCTTTCGACACTGTCTCCCACCCCTCCTTCTTGATGCCCTTAGTCTCTCTGTTTTGCTGCTGGGCCTATCTCCTGGTGCACCAGTTTTCTGTCTGACGCTCACAGCGTGTAAAATTAATGGGACCTACTCAGACATCTGTCCCATCTTTTCTGGGGTTCCCCAGGGCTCCATTCTGGGCCCCTTACTATTCTCTCTTTACCTTAACACCCTTCACGCTCTTGCTCAGGGAACATTCTGTTATACGCTGATGATGCAGTCATCTTTGCCTCAAATCATAACCCTATTGCCCTCCAGGACTCGCTGCAGAAGTCCTTCACTGAAGCCGAGGGCTGGTTCAAGAGCATAGATTGGTGATAAATCTTAAAAAAACCAAAACCATGTTCTTCACTCATCCCCAAAACAAGTCCTGCAACTTCAAACTCCTCATTCACTCTGGGTCCTCATTCCGACTCGAACAAGTTTGCTCTTATAAATACCTAGGGATCCATTTTGACCTCTCCCTCTCCTTCCATGGACACATCGCTGCCCTAGCCACTGCCACTAATATCCGATTGGGCATCTTACATCGGTATAAACACTGCCTCCCCCCAGAGGCTTTTCGACTCGCAGTCACCTCCTCTATCCTGTCCCTAGTGGACTATGGACTGCCGGTGTATGGTGCTGCTGATCAGACCGCACTCCATAAAATTCGCACTACTCTGAATAAGGCCTGCAGATTAATTACTGGAGCACCTAGGATGACACACACCTGTCTACTGTATGCTAAAGCGCTGGTGCTTGATCTCGATGAGCGCCTCAAATATCTTACCTGTACCCTTACAAAAAAGACCCTCCTTGGGCTTTCCCCACCAGGATTGACCACCACCATACGCCGCTCTGTCCCACTAGTTCATACTCGGACCTCTGGGAAAACCTCTCTTGTTATCCCTAGAGCTAGGACCTCTCACGGCCAAAGAGCCTTCAGCTTTAGGGCCCCCTCCTGGTTCAACACACTGCCCCCCTCCATCTCCGAAGCTCCAACTATATCGTGCTTCAAAACTTTCTTATGTAACCACCTTATTAACACCCGATGCTGTAACTGCCGCTAGTCAAAGCCGTACTTAATACTTATGACAAAGCTTATTACTAAGCTGCTAAGGATGACATAACTCTGGTATTGTTTGCGTCCATCCTACCTGTACCAGCTTGTTTGTATCTATGTCTTAATTTACTGTTATACTTATGTGTTGTACTGCTATACTGTGTATTTTGGTTTGTCTTACTGTGACAAGGTACCTTTGTAAATGAGCCTATGGCTCAAAGGTTTTCCAAACTGCTGTTTAAATAAAATAAAAATAAATAAATAAATAAAGGATGTCAACCTCTGGCTAAGGGAATGGTAGAAGAGGGAGGGCTTTGTATGCATAGGGGAGTCAGGGGGACATGTGGGCAGAGGTGAACCTACAGTATATGCGAGGAACAGACTGCATGTAAATGAGGAAGGAGCTAAAGTGTAAATGGAAAAATTGCAAGAGTATATTGATGGGATCCTGGGCAGAGATTTAAACTAAAGGAGGGGAGTACAAAGCTAGGGAAGGGCTGGAAGTAGAAATTAGAGGGTCTTGCCATGTTAGCACTCCCCCGCAGTAGGGCCAGGCAATAACAGAGGGAAAGAAAATGGGCAGGGAGAAATAGATGGAAGGGCATGCTGGCAAATTCTAGGAGTCTGGGGAATAGAATGGAACATTTAGTGGCCACAGTGGTGGGGGAAGAGCTAGTCCTGGTTGCCATCTGAGACATGATGGACAGAAAACCATGATTGGGAGATGGTAATACCGCGGTACAGTCATTTTAGGAAGGACAGAAAGGGGAAAAGAGGGTGAGGGGTGGCATTATATGTAAAAGAGAGGATAAAGGTGACGATGGGACAGGAAGGGTAGGGGGTCAGCGGAGGTACTCTGGGTCATGTTAAACAAGAGAACTGGAGAGGTGGTACATATGGGAGTGGTGTACAGGCCGCCAAATCAAGGGAAGGAGGTTGATAGGAAACTGATAAAGGAAATACGTAGGATGGCAAGAAAGGGAGAACTTCTGTTGGTGGGTGACTTTAATCTCCCGGATATGAACTGGGGGGATTCCAACAGCAGCATCAGAAAGGAGCAGGGGGATATTGGATTCAATACAGGTGTCACTTCTACAGCAACTAGTGAGAGAATCAACAAGGGGGGGAGGCAACATTGGACCAAATTATGATAAATGGAGACAGTATAGAGGAGGCCATAGTGAGGGATAATCTGTAGGCTAGTGACCACAGAACAGTCAGGTTTAGTCTTAGGGTGGGGGCAGTTGAATGCTGTACCATCACAAAGGTACTGGACTTCCTGAGAGCAGATTTTAAGAAAATGAGGGGTATCTTCAAAAGGGAATTGAAAGAAAAGGAAAATCTGTGGGACTCTTAGGAATTGTGGGAGGTAATAAAAGGAGGAATCTTGAGGGCAACAAATCAGTGCATTAGAAGGGTGGGCAAACAAAAACACAGGAGGAAGCCACTTTGGTTCACTAAGGAGGTGGCAGGGGCACTAAGGAAGAAAAAGAAAGCATTCAGAGCTTACAATACTATTTAGGGAATGCAAAAAAGGGAAGTAGAAACACAGAAACATAGAAGTTGATGACAGATAAGGACCGCAAGGCCTATCCAGTCTGCCCATTTCTTTTTCTACCTTATGAATGTGCCATCAGCCTTTGCTCTGTCAATGGCCTATCTATTCATACTCATCTGTATTGCTCCCTTATGCCTATCCCATTCCTGTTTGAAGCCCTGCACTTTATTCATATCCACCACTTCCTGAGGCAGGCCATTCCATGCATCCACCACCCCTTTTGTGAAAAAGAACTTCCTCACATTACCCCTTAATCAGCCTCCCTCTAATCTCATGATGTGTCCTCAAGTCTTGCTATTTTTCTTATATTGGAACATGTTAGACTTTTTCACCTTGTTAATGTCTTTAAGGTGTTTGAATGTTTTGATCATATCACCTCTCTCCCTCCTTTGCTCTAGGGTATATGTATTGAGCTCCGTTAATCTGTCTTCATATGTTTTCTGATGCAGTCCCTGCACCATTTTTGGTTGCCCTTCTCTGGACTGCCTCAATTTGGCTAATGTCCTTGTGAAGGTGTTGCCTCCAGTACTGCACGCAGTAGTTCAGATGGGGCCTAACCAGTGTCTTGTAACTAGGCATTATTACCTCCCTTTTATGACTTGTGTTACCCCTACTAATCCACTCCAACATCCCCCTAGCCTTACCTTCTGCTTTAGTGGCCTGCTTGGATGATTTAAGGTCATCTGTGATGATGATGCCTAAGTCTCTTTCTTCCCTTGTGACTGCCAGCACCTTCCCTCCCAGCCTATAGGTAACTTCAGGGTTTCTCTTCCTTATGTGCATGATCTTGCACTTCTTTGCGTTAAACCCCAGCTGCCACTCTTCTGACTATTTTGCCAATTTATCCAGATCTCTTCTCATATAGCGACCCCATCTGGATCATCTACTCTGTTGCAGATCTTGGTGTCACCTGCAAACAGTCAAACCTTACACTCCAGTCCATCTGCAATGTCACTGATGAAGATATTGAAGAGAACTAGCCCCAGGACTGATCCCTGAGGTACCCCACTTGTGAATTGCATCTCTTCTGACTGTATACCATTTACCACAACTCTCTGTTTTCTGCATGTCAACCAGTTTGCCACCCAGTTGACCAACTTCTGACCCACCCCGAGCCTACCCAGCTTATTAATCAATCTTCTATGTGGAACAGTATTGAAAGCTTTGCTGAAGTCATGGTAGGTGACATCAACTGCTCCCCCTTGGTCCACCACTCTGGTTACCCAGTCAAAGAAATCTATGAGATTAGTTTGACAGGATCTTCCTGTTGTAAACCCATACTGTCTTGGATCCTGTGCTTCTATGGATTCCAGGTGTTGCACTATCATTTCTTTAAGGAGTGCCTCCATAATCTTGCCCACTACTGAGGTAAGACTGACTGGTCTGTAGTTCCCTGCCTCCTCCCTGCTACCACTCTTGTGGAGTGGGATCACATGAGCCCTTCTCCAGTCTTCTGGGACCTCTCCTGTGCTCAGAGACTCACTAAACAGTTCTGATAATGGCTCTGCTAGTTCCACTCTTAGCTCCTTTAGTACTGGGATGTATGCCATCAGGTCCCATTGCCTTGTCCACCCTGAACTTATCGAGCTCTTGTAGGAACCTTTCTTTTGTGAAGGGACTAGTGCATACCTCCCTCCCTCCTGTGTCCATGATGCTGAGCTGTGGGCCCTGTCCTACCTTCTCTTCAGTAAATACTGAGCAGCAGTGTCTATTTAGGATAGATGCATTTACAAGGTCCTCCTCCTCCTCACATGCCCCCTTATTACCTTTGATCTTACCAATACGCCCTCTGGACTTTCTCCTTTCACTAATGTATCTACAGAAAGTATACAAGGAAAAGCTCTGGGTGGCAGGACAAACAGAGGAGACCATTCTGAATATCCTGTATTCTATTAAAAGTTCCAGACCTCGAAGGTCTAGTGCAGGCTATAAATTCATGGTCCATTTCAGAACCAGAAAATACCCAGTAATAGCCTGATTTATTCTGGAAACTGGGACAGGTCCCACAGCCCTTTGTTGAAGAGTGTTTAAACCTCCTTCAGTAGAATGGTAAAATGTCCCAGAGGGTAATGGTTTGGCAATGGGGAGGGGGGACTGGTGGAACAGTAAGGATCTCAAGGGCATGTCCATGCTGAACCACTTCTAGAACCCAAATCTTCTTCCATGTTGATAGAAAGAGGGAGATGCAGCCTCTGACTAGAACATCCTGAGGCAGTGAGGCCAGCGGAAGTGGAAGGGAGTCAGAAGGCACAGGGGCAGCGGGGGTGCCTGTAATGGTATTGCCTTTTGTAAGCTTGGCATGGGAACCTGGTGGCAAAATTGTGACTTCAGAAGCAGAATGTAGATTTCTCTGGGCACTGTGACTGGGTTTCTGGAGTAACCATGATGAGGACATGTATAGAGCCAACAAAAAGGACTGTGACCCCTTCCCTCAGGTTTCACATTCAAGTAATGAAGGGAATCTAAGAGTCATTTGAGAAGTCTGTAATTCCTTTAAAGTATTCTTGACATCAGTGCTGAACAATTGTTTTCCCCTGAAAGAAGCATTCATCACAGATTGTTGTATATCAGATGAAAACCCAGCCACACTCAACCAAGAGTGGTGGTAGAGGCAAATCCCAAAGGCAGCAGCCCTGGCTGCAGCATCAGATGCATCATAGGCTGATCTGAGCAAGTGCTTACTGGCCTAATGGCCATTCGGTGTTGTTTGCTGAGCCAATATTTTATCTTGGCCATCTGGCAACTTGTCTGCCAGGGTGGCCATTGTCCTCAATAGGCAATTCTGATATTTGATCATATATAACTCCTTGTTAGCAAGTCTTAAACCCAGGGAAGCAGAGGCAAAACCCCTCTTCCCCATCACATCAAGTTATCTCAATACATTATCAGGAGGAAGAGAGCTCACGTGCTTAGGAGTTTTAGATCTATCTTGTGTAGCCATAATTACTACAGATTCTGTTTCTAGCTGTGAACAGTAATATGGCTTGTCAGAAGTGTACAGATATTGTTTACCTGCCCTTCTTAGAACTGCAGACAGCCGAGCAGGTCTGTGCCAGGCTGCCAAAATAGCAACCTATAAGGCCAAATGCACAGGAGAAATAATTACAGTAAGAGAGGCTGGGACTTTCAAGAACTCATAACGTTTTTTTCTTAGAAGAATCTTCCTCTTCAGCTTGTAACCCCAGTTTAGCCTGAACCTGTTTAAGAAAGGCTTTAAAAAAAGGCAACTTCTGGGAGAGAGCGTGCTGTGTTTTTCACACTCTCTGCTGAGCAAGATAAGTAAAATAAGTAAAATGGTATTTGTTAAGCACTCTTTCCCTGAGGCTCAGGGCACTGTACAGGGTGCAGACAATGCAACATTAGCACAATACATAAGTACTTAATACTGATAACCCATGCATAAAAATAAAGTAAGCCATACATAAAATAACAATATCATATAGCCTAGACACTAATAATCAGCAGCTGATAAAGGGAATATTATTTACTAAGCACCTAATGCCGAAAAGAGGAAAGAATGATGCTTGAGCCAACCACATCTGTAACCTTTTCCTCCTCTTCCATGTATTCTGGATTGTATTCCAGCTCATAATCAATGTCGTCCATCAGCAGCAGAGGGTTGATGGGATGGGGAGACAGCAAAGTTGATGCTGACGATAGGTGTCCCATCAACAGTGTCTATTCAGGGCCCAGCACAGTGGTAGAGCCAAAACTTGAAATGTCAATGGAATTGTCAATGACAGGTTGTGGTGGGAGAAGTGGTCCCAATTCACTCTGCAAAGTGATTCGCAGAGTGAAGGTGAATTTGCGGAGTGCTCTGCAACATGAAGTGGAGTACTTCGCGTTATAATGGGTAACACAAAGTCCATTGAAAACAATGACTTTGAGTTACTCCGCCTTCCCAAACCACTACTCCACCAATTCTTAAGGTGAAGTACATTGAAAACAATGTACTCTGCCTCACTTCACCTTGTTTTTAAGCTCCAAAGGCAAATTTTGCAGTGATTCATGGGATTTCAGGTCACATAGGCTCTAGATTGTTCTGTACAGCCTCAGTTTGGGGTAGTGTGTGTCTGAAGCTGTAGAAGACAATCTGTTTTGAGAGCTCTCTGCAATTCAGACCTTCTAAAAGCTGTTAAAAAAGCCTTTTTGGGTCATTTGTTTTGCTGAAACTTTAGTTCATCGATTATAGGAAACCCTCCTGTGCTCATATCATCGAGCTTTTATTGTTTGTGTGTGGATTTTGAATGTTAATGTACAATATTCAGTCTGTGTACTGAGAGACAGTGGAAGTGTGCTTTGGGGGAGGGGCGTATCTGTGGTGTAGGTAGATTAAGTTGGAGAAAAAGAAAGTGCTTTCTGTTTTGGTGATATTTTTCTTGTATAACTGTGTTAATATATACACAGTAATATTTTCAATAATTCTTGCCATTGTTTTGCTGATCGTTGTGGTGCAGCAGTGCATACTTTTAGTTTGTTTAAAGTATGTGGTTATATTACTGAAGTTTTTAATTTGGTACACATTACTTAGTGTGTGTGTGAGTATGTGTGTGACGCATGCCATCAAATCAGACACCTTTTACTGTGTCACATAATTTCAGCAGTGTGAACCTGCTATGAACTGCAGCTGTATAATTTTTGTACTTCTTTGTGGTATCTTTACTGGTACTAGTACTAGTGACTGCCCCCACGGGCCGCCCCAACCGGCAAAGGAATTATTTTCCAGATTTTAATTTCTGATGGTGAGCACTGGTTAGGTGTTATGCCTTTGCATCTGCATCTCTTCAGTGCGCAGCGCAATCTTAATCTGTCTGTGCATTTGCATCTCTTTAGGGCCCAATCTCCATCTCTAATTTAAGTCACAGTTGTTTCTTTGGCTTCCCTTCAAAGTACTGGACAGGTATGGTGCATAATTCTGCATGAACATTGTACTCATTAATATGCATTTTTAAGTCAGGAGCATAATCACGAGTCACTCATGATACAAATCATGTTCTTCATCATCACTGTCACAAATGCAGTCACAAATCATGATTTATGATCATGTCAAGAGTCACAACATTAATCTTTTTTAATAGTTACATGGATGTATTGTAAGCCTGTTTTGTAGTCTCTCGCCATGCTTCACCACCCCACCATTGTACTCATTAATGAGTGTTTTTAAGTCGGGGAGTTTTGTGCCACACCTCATTGGGGCCCAGGGAAATAAAGCCATTGGCATTCATGTTTCTTCATTATCATGGTCACAAATGTATTTATTTATTTATTAAATTTTGGTGACCAGGTGAGCCCATTGGGCCCCAGAGGTCCCTTTTTCAAGGGCGACCCGGGATTACATAACATAGGATACATCACAATGCGATAAATGTAGAAAATACAATTATGATACAAGTTATACAGAGGTGTACAGTCATCTGGTTACTTGTGCTGAGATCAGCATTACAGCAGTGCACGTGTATTGATACTAATAAAGAGGGGGGTGTGAACCGCAAATGCAGAGACAGGTTGCACACAGTAGGTAGTAATGGACTGTAAGGCTTAGTTGTCCATGTGGTGGACCCATATCTCTAGCAGCTGCATTTGAAGGTAGCCATAATATGAGCCTTAAGCCTTGAGTGGAAACTTTTGATGGAGGGAGCTTCCTGCACTCCGGGAGGGAGGGAGTTCCATAGGGTGGGTGCCATGTGGGCGAAAGACTTGCCCCCCACCTAGGTTCTGACTCTGGGGACAGCTGGGAGCGTGCGATCCATTGTATGGAGGAGCCAAGGGTTATTCTTTAGTGCAATAAGTCCCGAGAGGCTGGGGGGGTTGGGCTGATTAATTTGAAGGTTTGACAAAGCAAAGAGTACTGGAGATGGGCTTCCCAGGAGGGCCAATTTAGTTGGGATGGCGTGTCACAGTGATGGTTCCTAGGGTTTGACTGGGCGGCGAACCGAGCCACCTTATTGTATAGAACTTGGAGTCTATTCATCTCAAGTCTAGCTACTCCCTGGACCACTGGGGCCACATAGGTAATTATTGGGTGGAGGATGCTAGTGGCTATGGAGACCCTTGCTTCAGGTATCAGCTGGTCTTTCAATTGGTAGAGGGTGCCTAGTTTCGCATGTAAGCTTTTAGTAAGTTGATCCATGTGGTCCTTGAGGGTGAAGCCCTGGTCTAAGGTGAGGCCAAGGTATTTTAGTGACGCCACAACCTCTAGCCTACTGCCCGATGCAGAGGTCAGTTATAGGTGTTGGTTTCTATCTTGTCCAAGGGATCTTGGGCCAAACACCATGGCCTTGGTCTTGTTTGTGTTAAGGACCATTCTGTTGTTAACAAGCCATTGCTTGAGGGAACTCAGGTCTCCTTGTAGCCAGGGGCTAAAGGTCTCCCAGATTAGTGGAGGGTCGATAGATGACGGCATCATCCGCATACTGGACCACAGAACTCCTAACACAGTGGTTGCAGAGTTCATTGGTGAAAAGGGAGAAGAGGAGGGGGAGCCAAGGATCGACCTTTGGGGCACTCCCTCTATTAATGGGAGTGGCTCCAATATGGAGTCTTTCCATTTTACCCTCTGTGAGCATCTATTTAAGTAGCTTTCGAACCACATAAGGGAATGGCTGTCAAGGCCTACATTTCCCAGCTTAGTCAATAGCAGATTGTGACTGACCAGTTCAAAAGCCTTGGATAGGTCGATAAAGACTGCACCAGTAGGGGTCCCCTTATCCAGTTCTCTGAGAATGTCAGTCGAAAATTTGGTGAGGGCAGTGTCCATCCCATGTCTGGTTCTGAAGCCATGCTGGGAGGGTGCCAGAAGTTGATGAAACTCTAGGTATTTATAGAGTTGCCCGTAGATCAGCCTCTCTTGTATCTTTGCCAGGGTGCAAAGCAGGGAGATAGGCCTGTAATTGCTAGTGGACTCCCGATGGCCTCCCTTGTAGATTGGGACCATGTAGGTCTGTTTCCATTGTTCAGGGACTGCACCCTTATTTAGGGATCGGTTAAAGAGCCAGGTCATGGGTCTGACTAGGGACTGTGCCCCTTCCTTCAATAGCCTGGGGTGAATCCCATCAGGTCCCCCAGAACCAGAGGTTTTAAGAGTCGTTAATAATGAGAGAACCTCTTTTGGTTTTACCAATCTGAGGTGGAAGGTTGGGCGGTCAAGGTTAGGAAGTGACCACCTGTTAGGGTCTGGGTGGAGGGGAGGTAGTCCAGCCTTGTAAGAGTCAAGATTCGTGAAGTGGTGGGTGAGTGCCATAGCGATGCAGGGGCCGTCGTTTGTTAGTTGACCATTTACCTCGATGCGGCCATGTTCAGTCTTGCCATTCCCCTTTAATAACCCATTTATGTGTGCCCAGAAAAGTCTACGGTTTCCTAGATTGCAGTCACAAATCATGATTTATGATTACATCACAAATCACAACATTAATTTTTTTACTAGTTACTTGGATGTATTGTAAGCCTGTTTTGTAGTATCTCTCCAGGCTTCACCTTCCCACCATTGTACTCCTTAATAAGTGTTTTTAAGTCAGGGATTTGGACAGTGTCTGCAGTACATACACAGACTGGAAAGAAGACTGACTGCATACATGCAGTTTAGCACAGTATACTTGCACCTCTCAGAATACAAAGTGTCACGCATACAGAAGACAACAAAAAAGGGCATAATTACATACACGGGTCGGGGATGGTGGAGGAATACATTTTATAACACAGCAAAGAATGTGGGGGGGGCACATGGTGTAAGGAAAAAAAAAACTAATGTGGGATCCCATGGTGATCCAGCAGCAGTTCCAGCATGGAGATAATTTGCAACTGATGTCCCTCTATGCGATCCAGCTACTGCTCCACAGCACTCACCCTCTCATTGTTCTCCTCAATAGCACTCCAGAGAACTGCCAAGTCAGCCTGTGTTACACGGAGTTCTCTGGGGTCCACATGTTCTACAAGCTGACCTGCTAGTGGTGGTGGTGGTGGGGGTAGGGGTGCTGGTGGAGCAGCAGGTGCTGCTGTGGCCCTCCTCTTCTTAGGGATGCTGCCATGCACAGCTGCACCCTTTGCCACAGAATGGCCAGCAGGTGCAGGCATGGTCCATTCTGTGGCAGCCTGCCACTTCAACTGGTGGTGACTGAGCATATGGGTGTGCTGGCCCCCAGTCCCCAGGTGAGTCCCCCGGGGGCCTCGGTGCACCTCCACCTCACATAGGTGGCACTTGACCACCCTGCTGTCCCCTGACACAGTCAAAAAACTGCAAAACAACAGCAGTGTGGGGAGGAACAGGCACAGGCAGGGGAGGGCCAGATGAACTGGCAGCTGACTGGTCACAGTGCTGAACAGGGATGGGATACACACCTGGGCCAGGGGGAACAGGAACATCCTGCTCCAGAGGACCTGGTGCTGGACTTGGTGGTGGTGGTTCAACTGCCTCAGAGTCAGGACAGGAGGTGGTGCTGGTCATGCTTCCGAGGGGGGGGGGCAAACAACTAACTACTTATAAAGGTAAGAAAAATACAATTTACAGAAAAAACAAATTAAGTAAAAAAAGAGTACAGAAAAGACAAACAAATGTAGCTTTTAAAAAAGCTGTTGGGTCTAAATCAAAGTTTAAATCTCCTCCTTGCTCTGATCTCAAAGTATCAGCAGTCACAAAACACACTCCTCTCTCTCCGTCTGCACAGGAGAATGTAAAAGTATCTGCTTGTATGACTTACTTTCTTCCTGCCTAGCTAAAGAGCATGTGACTTACAGTACTGTAAGCCATGTGATGTGTTGGGGGGGGGGCTGCCAAATCTGAAACACCAAGTGGATCACTTAGAATCATAATGAGGAATGTGAAGTCCATTAAAAACAATGACTTCACCTTACTTCACATTGCCATTCCACCTTAACGCAAAATGGTAATGACAAGGCAGAGTGAGCACTTTGCATTGCCCACTCCCTGTAGTGGAGTGGCAATGCAAAGTGCCCACTTCGCATTCACTTCACTGGAGGAATTTAAATTCACTGCATCTCTAATGACAGGACAGCTAGAGGCACTGACAGAATAAGAATCAATGGCAGCAGGAAGCACCAAAACAGTTTGGAAATTGTTTGGTGTAATGCTTGCACATTGACGTCAGAACCACTGATGAGACAGTGCCCAGTGGTGGAACAGACTGTGAATCCCCAGCTGGGAAAGACAGTTCAATACCAGAGCCCCACCTTGTTGTCAGAGAGACAGCTGAGGAGACAGCAGGTCCCAAGGACAAAGCCTGGGACCTGTGTTTATCAGTAGATGTACCCCATTGTATAGGTGAACTTGAGTGGTCTGGAGAAGCATCTTTTTCTTTACTGTGCATGTCCTTGTCAGAATGGTAGTGTTTATCTGCCTCCTTCAGGGATTTATACTTTTTCTTTGACAATTCAGCTATGGTCACTGCTGACCATAGAAATTGATGTATCAATGGTGAACTGGGAACAGAAAATGTTGACAATGGTGAAGCCACTTTCATCACAGCCTGTTTCTTCATTTCTTGCAGGAACAGATAATTTTCAAATGCCATCTCGTGATGTCTCTTGGTTGTCTGATTAAAGTTCTGACAAACTGTGCAGACTTTAACGTTGTGTACTGTACTGAGGCAATGGATGCAAATGAAGTGGTCACCATCTTTATATATCTTCACATCACTGCAGTGGCAATAATGGAACAGCGGATCCTTGCCTTTCAGTGGATGCATAAAACATAAGCTAAAATAACAAACTTAAAAAGCTGAATCAGCAAATGCTTGCTAAAGTTGGATGGCATTCTTCAGCTGCAGTTGACCAACAAGAGGTTGATGGTGGCAGAAAGAGCTGAGGCATGCTGGAGATGCCCCTATTATATACTGTATGCATTAATGAAGTATATTGGCATGGATGGTTCCAACTTGCAAAAGGTTTCCAGGTAGTTCTGAAGCTAATGGCTTACAGGTCCATGATGTGGCTCAATGGAAGGAGATATCATCCCAGAGGATTTCCCACATATGTGGATATGTGTATTCCTTGGACACATTGGATATATTAATCAGAAACTGTTGCATACTCTTCAAATGAAGCAGCACAAATAACGTGAAGTAACAATCAAAAATAAATTTCCTCCTGCTCATACTGTTCCCCCTCCTCCTCAGTTCACTTAGCATGCTTTAAGTGCCAGGCATTTTCATGACAGCATGGAAGACGACTTGGATAGTGATGATCCTGAAATAACATAGGACATTGAGGAGTTTTTTGACTCTGACTGATGGTGCTGTGCAGACATTTTGGAGGAAGGTACAGACATCTTATTAGAGTGCATGACTGAGGCTTATCTTTGAGAGCCCTTGTTTAGTTGAAGTGATACAATCAAATTTTTGCAAGACAGGAGAGTAATTTGTCCTGCACTGGCTAAAATAGCTTTGTATTTTCTTGGATGCCCATTAACATCAATCCCTTCAGAAAGATGTTTCTAAACAAATGGTGATCTTGCTTATCCATATTGTTCCATGCTAGATCCTGAGAATATTGAATTCAAAGCCTTTCTGAAACTCATCTTACTGGAGATCAATATCACCTGTCCATTTGATTATTCTCATTTCAAAAAGTCACAACTACTGCTATCCCACTCCTATACCTCCTTCCTGAAAGCCTTCCCTGACTCCTACTGTCACTGGGAGTAGTACAGTCTATCTTACCACTTCCAGTAGCATCGGTAGATCAGGAGCTGTGATGCACTCCTACACCTCAAGCAGCTCTGAAGACAGTACAACTTTTCTAATGTCATCGCCAGCATGCTTGATGTGCTCAGATGTGATGAGCAAATCACACTGAGTTATCAGTCAATTAAGACCTGTCGAGTCACCCAACCCACTGTCAAGGGTTGGTGATGGTGAACTGGTCACCAAATGACTCATGAGTGATGGTTGTACACAGATGCACAACTTCCTCAGTCTTGTGACCTCATGTAGCAAGTTTGGCTGCTAGCAGGCAGCAGCTGTCTTTAGTTTTATCAGTGTAAATAATAAAAAAAATGTGGGACACTGATAAGCAGCAAGGAGTGAGGACATGGTTCTCTGTAGCTCCAGTTCTAAAGAGCTTAAATCTAAGTAAAACCTGTGGCATCCGAAGCTACAGTAAAACCTCTATTTTCCAACTATTTCATCATCAAATAGTAATATGGATGAATATTTGGTGAAGAGTACCAGGAAAGCTCCATGCTCTTCGATGAAAAATGCCAAGAAGCAAATCACTGTGTCACAGGCTGAACAGCTAGGCCCAATATCTCTGCCTGCTGCAGAAATGGCTCTACTGGGCCAGGAAGTTATCGAGCAAGTCCTTGTGGCCCTGGCACCATGACTGGATAAGATGGAAAAAAGAGACTAGATAGCCACTTACAAGAAATAGCTGAACAGATGGCAACCCAAACTACCAGAATGACGGAGGCAGAGCGGAGAATTTCACAATTTGAGGATACGGTTCATTCACTCTCCACACAGCTGTCTAACATGATGAGGGAGTTCGAATAGTTTAAAGACCTTTTCGACTACCAAGAAAATGACCACAGGTGCCTCAATTTGTGGATTCATGGCTTACCTGAGGGTAAAGATATCCTGACCTTCTGCGCAGAAAAGCTTCCCACTATCTTGGGACTGCAGCCAAAAGGCAGGTGACACAAGCTGGAATGAGCACACTGCGCTGTGCTGCCTAGGCCACCAGAGAGGCAACCACCACGGCAAATCATTATACGGTACCACAATTTTCAAGATAGGCAGGTAGTCTTGAATGCCTATCATAAAATGAAGGCGATCATGTATGAGTGTGTCCACTTATTTATCTCCCGGGACTACTCTAACAGGTTGTTAAAGAAAAGTAGGGCTTTTAACTCAGTGTTCATCCAGTTGCATGACCTGCGATGGGAAAATTTCATGTTGGATCCGGTGATCCTTAAAATAAAGCATGAGGGAGCCACATATACCTTCTGGGAGGTGAACAAGGCAACAGGTTTCGTGCAGGAGTTAAAGCGCAAAATGGGCTGAAGTAGTTGAGCTCCTTCTCTCTGGCTTTTTGGGCTTTGATACCTGCACTGTTTATTGACTGTTTCTTCTCTGGATGTTAAGCTGTGGTGCAGACTGGGTGGGTGGCTGTCTGCCACCAGGTTGGACTTTCTCCTCTTCCTCCTTGACCCCCTGCAACAAACGGACTGCACCTGGTGAATGGGGAACTTGTTCTGGACATGGACTTGAGGCTTACTATGGTACCCTCTGCTCCTGGATCTTGTGGTGCCTCAGCTGGACTCTGGCCACCAGATGGTTGCCCAGATGGACTCCTCTACACAAAGAGGCTGTGCAACACATCCATTATTATGCTGAAGGTAAGCCGGTGGGGCAGTCGGCTGGTGCAATGTGCATGTTATATGGTGTCCGCACTGTGTCACCCCACGGTACCCAGCCTGGGTCATTCATTCTGCAAAGTGTGGGTGCCTCCTCTCAACATTGGGAGTGAATAATATTATATGAGGTTTTCCCTCCATCAGAACTTTGGACTTCTTTTTGACAAACTTTCCATTTGGATCTGCACAGGGGAGGTCTGGACGGGAGCCAGGAAGGGGGAAGGTGTGGATTGCTAACGATCATCTTGGTGGGGGAGCTGGGAGGAGATGGTTGTGGCCCAGGGAGGGCTGGCCATCTAGGTGTCTGCATAAAATGTCCCCAGTGTCTCAAGATTCTAAGTTGGATTTTTTTTTATGAGATGACAGGGTAGCGGCTCCTATAACACTGGTCTACTTAGTCTGCACCAAAAAGGGATTTTTTGTGTTTGACGATGCTGTTATGTCCACGGAGGTGCGATATGGGTGGAGGGGATCTGTACCTTGCTGTGGATACTGATAGTTTATTGTTATACAAAGTGGGAATTTGGGGTATATGTTGTTTGGGGTGTTGCTGTGCTCGCCCCGGGGTCCTGCTACCTTGGGCGTGGGGCCCAACAGGATTTTTCTGGTGGCATGATGCTTGGTGCCCTGGAATGGGAAATGCTTGCTCCAGGAAGTCAGCATACTGGGCTGACACTGCTACCAGAGGCAGGTGTATGGTGATGTAGCTTACACTGGGGGTGCCTGGCACCATGATCTGGGGCTCCTGCTGAGGGAGTGGGGCACCGAGGGGGGCGCGCCATCACATAATTCATTAACAGATGCTGTGGGGGCTTCTCCCTGTATGCAGGGAGTGGATAAGTAACTGCCTGGAGAGGGCTCATTCACTTTGGTGGGGATCTGCTATTCTATGAATGAATTGCAGGTATGATTGTCTTTTCTTGATCAAGGGTAATAAGCAGTCTGTGGGAGGATGGGGTGGGTAATGTAATCTTTTGGAATTTTTTTTATTCATGTTGTCGTTGTTTGTATGTTTCAACTTTTTATGAGTCCATATCAAATAAACTGGGAAGCACGCTGTGGTGGTCTTTCTACTCGCTGAGGGGTAGGATTGCTGCTGGGACTGTGGCCTGGAAATGGGAAACAGCTGCTTTTAGTCATGGTTGCAGTTAAAGATATCACTGTAGTCTCATGGAACATTAGGGGGTTTTCCTCTCTGGTGAAGTGAACCTGTCTGTTAACAGCACTGAAACATCAGCAAGCCCAGGTGGCACTGTAACAAGAGATGCACCTCACAACATCGGCACAACATCGGTGCATCAGAAGTTGGTTTGTGGGTGAGTCAGCATGTGTTATGCCACGTCTTACTCCTCCCACAAGAGTGGTGTAGCAATATTAATTAATAAACACCTCCCTTTCCAGATTAAAAGAGCAGTGGCGGACCCCCGGGAGGTAAGATACATCTTTGTGGAGGGGGAGTTGTTTAGTGATCACACAATGTTTGCTTGTGTATATGCCCAGCAATATGGGACCCAGTCCTCTACCAGTCTCTACTAGATATCATCATTAGGAAGCAATTCCCAGGACTGGTGATGGGGGTGTGATCTGAATATAACTATGGACCCTGCTCTAGATCACTTGGAGGGATGGGAGGAAGGGGAGGGGTGCCATGAGCAATTGCAGCTGGGTATGAATGATTCAGAAAGTATTGATTGCTGGAGTGCTGCAAACTCAAAGGGGAAAGAGTTTACATTTTTTTGTAACCCTCACAAAACGTGGTCACATATAGACTATATTTATATTTTGCGTAGCTGGCATCACAGGGTGGTATCTGTTAAACATGGTCCTATCCAGATCTCCGATCACGCCATGGAAATATTGTCCCTAATAACAACTGCGGAGAGGGAGAGTCCTCCACCTTGGAAGTTTCCAACCCACCTTCTTGGAAGGGAGGAGTTTCATACAAACCAATTGGACCAGTGGAAGCTTTACCAGGAGCAAAACAGAAACATCGTCCCTAGTAACAGTTTTTTTGGGATGCTGGAACAGCATTTATGAGGAGCAGTAATCAGCTTTGTAGATAAATATAAGTGGGACCAGAAAGAAACAAACTCTGTTCAGAGCTGATATGGCTGTGGAAAGGTTTTTGGATGTTTTTACCCATTATTTTTAATGAATTTGCACAATGCAGATCGGCTGAGAGGCAGTTTCAATGCGGTCTTTCTTTTACACTTTTTTACAATGTAGTTTCCTAGCATATGCCTGCTGATTGTTACATATTTAGCCTGTATAGTTCACAGAAGAAATGGCATCTTATTTTTGGGTGGCAGAGCACTAGCAGTAGGATGCTGGACTGTATCATACATAGGTATGAGCGGTGTGCATGCAATAACACCTAGTGGCCATACACTTCAGGCACTCACATGTGGATCCATTGTCCCGGTGCTGTTGCACTGCTGTACTCACTCACACAGGTCCCGGAACAGGCATGTTACAGCCACTGTCCCATTTGTTTGTACAATCAGGGAAGTGAGAATGCACTATCCATAGCCTGGAGTGTACCCTACAAATGGCATTGCAGGATACCACACCCCATAGCACCCAGGATACCTCAGCAGTCCGGAGGGTGGTATGTTACACAGGGGAACAGAGAGAGTGTATGACAGCAGGAAGATACAGCATCGACAAGGCATGCATTGGAGGTATGTCAATTCCCTCTAATGGTTTGCCAGGGACATACACACAGCTGCATACCCTGGTGGGTCCGCAGCTTGTGTAGTGCCCTAATGCATGGTATTGCCACTTGGGTCATTCTGGAGTGCAGATCTCCATTCTGAGTCCAGTGCAGTTGGCAGTTGGGCATGGCAGGGTGGAGAGGGCAATGCCAGTTTCCACAACTGGTCAGGTATGAGGGGAGCAGGGTTGTCTATGTACTAAGGCAGCGGGTGGTGGTTATCTATGCTATAGATATGGACCGTAGTTTCCTCTGGTGTAACTGGGTCCAGGGGGGCCCTACACTATGGAGATTTTTGGGGACTGAGTTGGATCAATCGAGGATGGGAGGGGGTACTTCTAGTCCATCAGGGTTGCCAGGCTGCTGTGCATCTGGGTGCACTTCTGCAGCCCTCCAGTCGGTGGCTGGTAGGGTTAGGCCAGCTGTTCATGGCCTAACTGAGGACCACGCTGCTCTGGGCTGTGAGGGGTACATTCCCACTGAGTATGCTGCAGCGTGGCATATGCATGGGAATGTACCATCAACTTGCACAGCAAATTATTTGTGTGCTTCCTGCCCATTCCCTTGTAGCAGGTACATCCTGAACATTTGAATATCATGCTCTGGTGCATTATTGGAGTTGTGTGACACATCTCCCTTTTCCTCTGGGATGCGCTGCACATCTCCTTTGAATATGGGGGCCCTGGACTAGGCTACTCTGAAGAAATACATTATCAAAATGGGAAAATCATGACCCTACTGAAAACAAGATATAACATCTAATCTGGGACAGCCTGAGTAAATGCAGTGCAAAAATGTGTAAATGATGATCCCTACGACAATGAAATGTAGCATCTGCCCTGCGATATCCAGCATACAAAATACAGGATAAGAAATATTTAAAGGAAATCTACTCTAAACTGAACTTCACTATAGTGTATAATGGAACACTGTTCTGCATGGAAATCCATGCTTACAACAGCCTTGTTCTGCTGCATTCACTACGTCACGATCTTGCTGTGCTGCACTCAGTACGTCAGTAGTGCAGCACAACAAAATCGAATGCTTTCTCACGCTGGATTACCCTCAAGGATACTCTTGCCATTGCCTACCCTCACACCAAACCTCTGGTTAAAAAAATGTAAACAAAAGCCTTAATGTTTTTTTTTCCCTAAATCCACTAATCACTCCAGTACTCGGGAGACACGCCTGCAACTGGGACTCTATCTTTGAGGACAGGCGTAACCGACCATTCAAGCACTGAATGAAATGTTGATTGTGACCTGGGGACTTTACAGATTGTATCAGAAGCTAAGCTGTCCTAAACAGGATATTTCTTCAAATAAGGCTAATATTTTTCATTAAAGTATTGCTAAGGAAAGCTGTTAAATGTTTGGCACAGTCAGAACAAAGTTTAGTTTCACTGTGCATGTTACAAATTTGTTGGTATCTGAAAAAGCTTTTGAGTGCTGACAGTGGATCGTACTGGCTTTGTGAATGTCAACGCTTATCTTAGTCAGTAAAAAGTTGGTTGTTTTGTTAATCCAACTCACTGTGACCATTTCTTATTATTCTTTAAATTGTGTAGACTGCTCATACACTATAAAAGATTGTGTATGGGCAGACATACACAGACAAGGATATTCGTGGATCTTAAGGTCTCCTTGGTAACTGAGGCCCTCTCGAGCTGCGCTCTCAAGGTCATCAGTTACCAAGGAGACTTCTCAATCCAAGAATATCCTTGTTGTGTATGACTACCCTTACACAATTCTCTATATAGTATATGGTGGAATGCTATTAGGCATGGAATTCCATGCCTTGATTATGCTTGTTCTGCTGCAGTAGTGACATCATTATGTTGTTCTGCTGCAGCAGTGATGTCACTACTGCAGCAGAGCGACTTGGAATGCTGCCACATACTTGATTTCCCCTATCCAATTAAGCTGGAATTTGTTGATTTTTAAACCTGAACTTGCAGAAACATCTGCAGCACACTGTCAGTAATTTGAGCCTTTCACTAACCTTCAAGTGCCCCCCCAACCTCCAGTTCACTAAAACAAAGGGCAGTGTCTAAAATAGGCATTGATGCCCATACACTATATTGAATAGTGGATGGGCCTCTCTATGCGCAATTAGTGTGTTGTGCCACCTCGGGGAACTGATTCCCACTGACCTCTTGAACTTCGCTCTCGAGGTCACAAGGAATCAGTACCCCTCAGTGGCACAATACACTGGTTGTACCTAGTTTCCCATCCACTATCCTATATGTCGTCACTGACATAAACAAACAGTTTCTTTATTGTAGCAATCATACAGGAGTGTGGTGTGCATATTTTATGGAACACATACAAATAGAGGTGAGAAAGAATGAGTGCCTCAGCTGGGACTTGAACCCAGGCCACCCGGAATACCATTCCAATTGCACTAACCAGCTGTGTTACTGAGACAACTGGAACCTTGGCCATCCCTGAGCACATTACACTTTTCAAATGTACAGCCCAATGGAAACATAAATATTTACTTGTAACAATCGCACAGGAATGTGGTGTGCATATTTTATGGAACACACACAAACGGAGGTGAGAAAGAATAAGTGCCTCAGCTGGGACTTGAACCCAGGCCACCCAGAATACCATTCTGAATGCACTAACCAGCTGAGCCACTGAGACAACAGGAGCATCAGCCGTCCTCAAACACATTACTCTTTCTGAATTGCAGAACCCAATGGCAACATGAATATTTACTTGTAACAATCACACAGGAGTGTGGTGTGCCTATTTTATGGAACACATACAAAAAGAGGTGAGAAAGAATAGGTGCCTCAGCTGGGACTTGAACCCAGGCCTCCTGGCAGTTTTGTGGCCATGTGGATAGTGTGTGTGTGTGTGTGTGTGTGTGTGTGTGTGTGTGTGTGTGTATGTGTACAAAATATAGGATAAGAAATATTTAAAGGAAATTTACTCTACACTGAACTTCACTGTGTTTACTGTCATAAACAGTTTCTTTGTAACATATTAAAACGCAGTGTGTGTGTATGTGTGTGTGTGTGTGTGTGTGTGTTTGCTGTAGCTGAATATATATTTTTTTCCAAAAAGCATAGTGGAAAATGTCTGCTGATTGCTACATACGGTATTTAGTCTGGGCAATTCATTGAAGACCTGGCATGTGTCTGACTCAGTGCTCATTAGATAGTGTCTGTAGAGGTTAAAAAACAATATAAATCATAGATTTGCAGGGAAAGGGTGACATTTATGAGGTATGAATCTTTCTTGAAAGACAATACATTCCCAAGTGAAACTTGTATCAACAAGCTGTTGAAATGCTAAGTATTTAAAAGTGCAGTTTGTTGCATTCTGAAAGGGGTAAACAAATCTCCAGTTTAATAGGCAACCAATATTTAACAAATATTTAACAAGCTTTTTTCAGTTTCCTAATGGCATCTGATGAGCAGCTTGGAGTTCTGCCTCCAACATTCTTAACAGAAAGAAGGGAATATTTTATTTCAGTTGGCATGGAAGGATACCTTGAAAAGTCCAAAACATGTGTTCCACGATACTCCATTTTCCAGCTACAGATAGCAAGATGACTGCAGGCTCCACCCACAGCCATAAAAAGAGTGAAGCTGGAACAGCAGATAAAAGACCCTGAAAGAAGGGTGGCTACGAGGGAGAAAGGGGATGTACTCCAGCAGCTGATGGTGGCATGGGATGCCTTGAATGGGTTATTATTGAGGGAGGCCCAGAAGTTGTGTTTTTTTATTAAGAATGTGTTTTATGAGTGGGTTAACAAACCAGGCCCTTTGCTGATCAATTTAATAAGGGATAGGAACGGCATGACAAATATCTCTGGTATCAAAGATGCTACGGGAGGCATTGTCCAGCACAAAAACGATATCAGGCAACAGTTTTGCCAATTGTACCAGAATTTACAGTATATAAGGCTGAGTGTGAGGGGACACTGGACCTGGCACATGTATTTCTGAACAAGGTGATACTCCCTAGGTTATCAGAGGCACAGGGGGAACAATTAGATGCAGAGATCACCAGGGAAGAGATCCATTTGGCAAGTTGGGGCCTTAAAGGTGGGAAAGCCAATGGACCGGATGGTTTCCCCATGGAATATTATAAGGATATGTCTGGAGTACTGACAGACTCCCTTTGGGAGGTGTTCCAGGAGGCATGGGTAGAGGGAGCACCCCCTGCTACTTGCTATGAGGCTGTGATATGTGTTCTGCCAAAGACTGGAAAAGATCTAGCAGAATGTGTAGCCTATCAGCCAATGTCTTTGCTAAACTGTGATCTTAAAATTCTGGTGAACATCTTGGTAAGTTGTCTGGATCAGTTACTTCTGAGGCTAATCCATCCAGACCAGACTGGCTTTGTGTGAGGGCGTCCCTCCTATCATAATATGAGGAAGCTGCTTAACATAGGGGGAGCCTCTAGGCGCCATGGGGAACTTTGGTTTTCTTAATGGACACCAAGAAAGCATTCAATTGTATAGAATGTGAATATCTATTTGAAGTATTGGAGTGGTTTGGTCTGGGGAATCACTTCGTGGGGCTGGTCTGGGTGCTCTCCAGAGCCCTGGAGGCCTCTGTCCTGGTGAATGGTTCCTTATCATGAAATTTCTCCCTGTATAGGGGAACGAGGCAGGGGTGCCTCCTCTCCCCTCTACTATTTGCACTGGCTATTGAGCCATTAGCAGTTAGGATTCTGGATGACCCACGTATAAGGTGGGTGGTTGGGAAATCAGGCTGCATGCATAAAGTAACACTTTATGCAGACAAAATGTTGCTGTATGTGGGAGATCCACAAAAGTCTATCCCATCCCTGTTGGTTCTGACTGCCCAATTTGCAGATTTCTCGGGCTATGAGATTAATTTGGGTAAGTCTGAGCACTTGTTTTTGGGAGGGGATGGAGGTGGGCTGCAGGCTAATACATGGGGTCTGAAGGAGGTAGCAACATTGTTTAAATATTTGGGTATAAATGTAGGTAAAGATTTAGGGTCTCTACCATCATAATTATACCCCCTCTAATTAAGTCCATTGAGGAAGAACTGCGGAGGTGAAGGGCTTTACCGATTTCTTGGCTGGGACGCATTAATTTTATAAAAATGAATGTGTTACCCCGACTCCATTACATCATGCAGATGGTGTATGTAGATTTTACTAGGTTAGATATCAAGAGGCTAGAGAAAGCCTTCTCTGATTTTTTATGGCAGAGTAAGAGACAACATACTAGTCTGCAGTGCCTAAAGGCAGATACCAATAAGGGAGGCCTGAACTTCCCAGATATTAAAAATGACTATCTGGTTGTTCAATATCATTATATTCAGGACTGGATCAATAGACCAATGGAGGCAGGCTATTTGATCTGGAAAAGATGGGTTGTCCTGGGCGATTGTCTGCATACCTTGTGGGGGGGGGGCGAAAGGCTTATGCTGGCCTGGGGTGTTTGAACCTTCTTGTGTCTGCAGTTCTAGAGAGCTGGGCCCAAATGCGATGTATAACCAGGGTTCGGGGCAGGAGACGTTGCTACTTCCTATTGCTGGTAATCCTTTTTTTTTGTCCCCAGTTTGGTGGATAATGAGATTTGGGAAATGAAGGGCCTGACATGCATAAGGCACCTATGAAAGAGACAGGGGCTATACTCCTTTGAGGAGCTTCAGAATGGGGTCAGTCTACCACATAACCATGTTTTTGGTATTTACCTGGTCAGGGCCTATGCTATAGGGCTAGGTAGAGATCTAGGGACAGCTTCTCCTCTGGATTCCTTAAAGAATTTTGCAAGATGGCGCCAGTGCTGGGCTGCTGTCACTCAGCAGAGAATAAGTTGGGGGTTTTAAAGTTATTTATGAAGTTATTTATGATTTGGTTTGTTTTATTTGGAGTTGAGTTAGGTTTTAGATAGTTTGGGGAAAGATAGGGAAAAAAGTGAGGTAGAGAGGAATTTAGTTTTTTATTTTAAAGTTAGCATTGCATTTATGTAGTAATGCAGAGTTTCAAGTACAAAGGAAAGTCACTCCGAAATACAGGTATGGGCACCAGCTAATTTAACTCACATTGAAGGAGCTATTTGGGCTTTTAAATCCTGAAAGGATTATTCAAGGGCCAGTGTCTTCTGATACTGCCGGCGGCAGATGGGTTTAAAGTCTGGGAGTCTTTGACCTTGCAGTGGTGCATGGTGAATGATGTCTTCCTAGAGAATGGCCCTGATTGTGGAACAATGGAGCTGGGATGTAAGGGAGAGGAATTGGATTGGAACCAGAACAGACTGTTGCCAGGTGTACGGAGGCTGCTGTACAAAGTTTACTTGTTTCCCTAAAGGATCTGGGGCTGCTTTGAAGTGGATGTGTTGTTTTCCTGGATGGTGAACTGTTGGTGGCCGTGCATGAGTTCTGTTCCCGGGATCACTGACCACTGACCACTTTTGGAGTGCGGGGGTTCGGGTGCAAGACTTACAGGACCCACAAGAAGCAGGACTGTGGTATCTGAATCCGAGTTGTATTGAATTATTTTGGAAAGAACCTGCTCTTGGATATACTGCCACTTAAATGAACTGAAAAACCTACTGACTGTTTTGGAGATTCAGCCATGAGAGGGCTGTTTTTGAAGAATTAATAGTTAGACTATTGTTACCTAACAAGTGGATGAGAGCCCCTTCTTAAGTGATGGACTTAAAAACTTTCTGTGGACTGTCAGCTCTTGTTTTTGAATTTTGGCTTGTGTAGTTACTTGTTTTTGGACCCCCTGATTTTAATTGGTTTTAGTTTTGGGTTAGGGTGGGTTTTGGGAGGTAGTGGGGGGTGTTGTATTGAGTGAGTGTTGAGTGTGTGTAGTATGTGTGGGTTAGGTCTGAATGAGAGGATGTGAATGATGTGACTTTATTATTGTATTTGTTATTTTTATGATTCATTTGCTAACTGTTTTATATGCTTGGTAGAATAATAGTGATAGGAATTATTAAGTTATAGATATGTGTTCGATTACAGCTCCTCGAGTGAGGTGTTACTCTCCTGCTAGGCTCCATGATCTCCATCCCTTTGTCCCCCTCTGCCAGCAGACATTTATAGACAATGCAGGGCTTTGGGAATAGCTCATGGGGGAAGGAGATGGAGAGTGGCAGGGACTATGGTAGAGAATGAAGTGGAGGGTGTGGATTGGGGTGGAGAAAACTAGGAGGCTCCCTGGAGCAAAATGGGCCAAGGAAAGGAGTTCTTCCTGCCTTGTGCTCATATTCAAGGGCTCTACAGTTATTGGGCAGGTATCCTGACCAACCACATCTGCCTATCCTTCTCGAGTGGTGATGTGCAACCCCAGATCTATTAAGAACAAGACAGCAATTATTGCTGATCTTGTTTTAACTTTGGATCTGGCCTGCATTACCAAGACCTGGTTGGATGAAAATGCTGGTCCAGTATTGGTGGCAGCTATTCCTTCCAGGTACTCAGTGATTCACTGCCCGAGAAAGGTTCATAGGGGAGGAGGAGTAGCAATTTGATTTTGATCAGACCTGAACCACACAGCCCTCCCTGTAGGAACAATGAAGTCCTTCGAGTGTGTTGCTGCTCATTTGGCTGCAGGTGTAGAATACATATAAGAATAGTGGATAGGTGACCATCCACAACAAGACTGTGTTTCCATCGAGGCAATTGATGACATCATAGAGACCTCTAGAGTGAAGCTCAGGAGGTCTCGCTGATGTCATCAACTAAATCAAATCAAATCATCTCACTGAATACAACTACTGAGATGTAAACACAGCCTTAGTTGTGGATGGTCACCCATCCACTGTTTTGTATAGAATAAGGTTGGGTCTTATTGTCGATTTTGTTGTGTATTTTTTTTAGGTCGCTGTTTACCTTTTGTGATAGCTGGTGTTCCTGCTCCTGGTTCTCCCTGCTGCCACTCACTCCGGCTTCTCACCACTCCTGCTGGCATCGGCTTTTCCCTGCTCCCACTTGCTCTCTGTTAGCTGTAGTGCTTCTGATTGTTTAAATGATTAAAAAAATAACTAACTTTTGTGATACAAGCCATTTGAGGTTCTTTGTGTCAAAAGTAGGAGGATCTATGATCAGAGCTCGCTTACTCGTGCCGCCATGTTTTCAGTTTATTTCTGTTATAGCCAGTCAAGTGAGCCAATCAAGAGGCAGGACAAAGGCTGAAAGTTGTTGTACTATTGATGTGACATCAGAACAGTAGCACAACTTTTTTGAACTTTGAACTGTCCTACAACAAGATTTAGAAAGCCACTGATTTCCATCGACAATAAGACTTAACTATATACTGTAAGACCCTTCTTATCTACCATCCACCAGTGGATGGGAAGGAGTTCTTGCAGGAAGTCATGGACTTCATCGTCAATCAGGTGTTGGAGTTGCCCAGATGGATTATTTTGGGTGATTTCAATGCCTGGGTCAACGATGAACTCTCGCAGTTTGGTCAGGGCTTCCTTTGTAAGGTTGTTACCTCTGCAACCCATGTACACAGCCATTCATTGGACCTTGTCTTCCTGCTAGGAATGGGGCTTACCAACCTTATGGTTAACTCAGTCATTTGGTCAGATCACCATACTGTGAGGTCCTCATTTGAGGCCCCCCCAATAGACCTTCCCCTATGGAGATGCTCAGGGAGATAAAGATGAGGGGTTGAAGGTTGGAGTGGTCCTTGCAGAAATCTGGATCTGATGAGGACAAACTTAGACTGATGTCCCATTACAAGGACTATCAAGCAGCAGTCTCCTGTAAGAAGGCAGAATTCCTGTTCAAGGAGATTGCTGCAGTAATTAACAGACCAGCTCAGCTCTTCTGCATCATTGAATGCCTGTCTTCAGTCTGGCAGAGCTTTTTCACAATCAAAGTGTGATGAGTTTGCTCTGTTTTTTGCTGATAAGACTGCCACCATCAGGTTGGAGATCCAGTCAGCTCCCTCCAATGGAGCTTGCAGTGATCGGTCAGCAGTAACAGGTAATCAGATTGTCTGGTCTGATTTCAACCAGATGTCGTGAAGATCATCCAGGGGATGAGTCCAACCTACTGTCATTTGTATCCAGGACCAATGCACCTCCCTGTGGGGTGTGCTGATGCAATTGGCCTGGTCCTAGCCAGGATAGTCCAGTGCTCATTAGTGACTGGGGTCCTCCCTGAGCCTTTAAAGGATGCTCTGATGAGACCCCTTTTAAAGAAAGCTTTACTGGACCCATACTGCCTGGTTAATTACAAACCTGTCTCAAACCTTCCCTTTGTTGGTAGGGTTATTGAGAAGGTGGTGGCCCATCAACTGGAGACCCTTATGACATGTATGACCCTCTCCAGTCTGGTTTCAGAAAGGGGCATAGCACCGAGGTTGCGCTTGTCTGGGTGCTAAATAATATCCTGGAGGAGAGTGATTGAGGAAGTTATCCCATCTTAATTCTCCACATTCTCTCTGCAGCATTTGACACTGTGGACCATGGAGTAATTTTGGAGCACCTGCATATTTTTTGTGGACTGACTGGTTCAGTCCTAAACTGGTTTCAATCTTTCCTCATGGGCAGGACGTAGAGGGTGGTTTTGTGGATTTCTTCCTTGGCCCCCATGCCCCTGTCCTGTGGGGTACTGCTGGGCTCCATTTTGTCCCCATGTCATTTGCGGTGTATATGCTGCCACTAAGGGAGATTATAAGATGGTATGGACTGAATATTCACTGTTGTGCAGACAATGCTCAGCTGTACCTGTCTTTTGCACCCAAGCAACTGGTAGCAGTCTCAGTGTTTAATCAGTGCCTTTCTGAGATTCATGACTGGATGAGAGTTAACTGGTTGAAGTTGAATCCTGAAAAGACTGAGGTACTAGTGGTTGGAGCTAGTCACCTGGGGGTGGAGGTTCAATCTGGTCAGGTCTCTGAGTTGATACTTGGAGATTCCCAGTTGTTGACTTCTGCTAGTGCAAAGAATCTGGGCACTGTTTTGGACTGCAGTTTGATGCTAAAATCTCAGGAGTCAGCAGCAGTCCAAAGTGCATATTACCATCTACAAAATATAGCCTGAATCAAGCATCTGGTTCCCATGAGCGATCTTCCATTCCTGGTCCAAATCCTTTGTAACTTCATGACTGGATTACTGCAATGCTCTCTACCTGGGACTAGCAGGGGCTGATCTCCACCACCTGCAGCTGGTGCAGAATGTGTCAGCCAGGTTGTTGACTGGTCTTCCAAGATTTTGACTTATCACACCTATGCTGCGCTGTCTGCATTGGCTGCTGGTTAGGTGGTATATCACCTCCAAGGTCAGTTTGCAGACCTAAAAGGCCCTGTATGGCCAGGGGCCTGGCTACCTGCATGACCCCCTGTGCTTTCACCACTCTGTCTGTCCCCTTCGCTCCACTAATGAGGGTCTCCTGGAGGTTTCCAGAGTTTGCCTGAAAACATCTGGTGCTAGGGCCTTTTCATATAGTGTGCCACCTCTGTGGAACGCCCTGCCTTGTCACATTAGAGACTCTCAGTCTGTGAATATTTTTAAACAGGAGCTTAAAACCTATTTATTTAATCAGGCGTTCTTAACCGGTTAGTTAGCTAATTTATAGTTAACATTTTTAATTATATAGTATTTTTTAATGTGTTGGAGATTGTTTGGTATTATTTTAAAGCACCTTGAGTGACAGTAAGAAAGTGCACTATATAAATAAAATTTGATGACGATGATGGATCAGGTGGAGCATATTATACATCTTGCCAGATGAGATGCTAAGGGGTCGATACACAGGGCTGCTCATCTTGGGAGACAATTTCTTCAGGATCTTACATATAAAATTAAGTTGTTTTGGGAATGGGACCTAGGGATAAGTATTCAAGATGAAAATTGGGCACTGATCTTAGGTTTGCATAAAGGTATATTGATATGTAATAAATATAATGAATCTTTTTATAAGTTTGTACATAGACTTTACTGTCCCCCAATGGTTATTCATAAATTCAACCCTGCTGTGTCTCTGATATGCAGGAGATGTGGAGTGGATATGGGGTTCTACTTTTACTATTTTTGGTCATGTCTAGTCCTACAGGCTTTTTGGACAGATACAGTATAGCCCAGGAAATTGGTACCCTGTTGGGGCGTCAGAGCCCAGTAGACCCTCTTTTGTTCTTATTTGGCATAGAGGACATGGAACCTGAGGGGTGGGAATTACTGGCAAGATGGGCATGGGTTCTATTGATCTGGCTATACTGAACACATGGGTCTCTGGGAATGAGCCCTGATCATGCAGTGGTGTAATCTTGCCATCCAAATGCTTGTCCTTGAATGCACAACCTATGTGGAAAAGGGCAGGACCAAGAAGTTTTTTTCCCATATGGGACTGTTTTATAACTGCATTATCCCCAGGAGAAGCCCATCTCCTACAGGACAGGTGGTTTACCCCTCCGACAGTGACATTTCAACAGCAACCGACACTACAGCGACTACAGTGCCAGGTCACTGTAGTGTCAGCGCTGGACCCCAGCACTGTATTCTGGGGGTCCTGCACCCCCCTTCCTAATCAGCTTCAACTCAGAGTTGATTATATTTGGTGGTAGGGTGTGGGGGGAAAAGCCCACCATGTGGGACGTTTGTAGGGTAAAACCCCCTGAAGAAACATGGTAGGCAGTGAGAAACCTTTTGCTGACTGCAAATGCGGTTGACATAATGGTTTCACTGTACGGTCATTTGACAAGATTTTTGTTGATGACCGATCATAGATCCAGGACAGGCTATACTAATCTGGGAAATGGTACACTATCTAACATGTCCCCCTCCATCCAAAGGTCTCAGTAGCCCAGGTTCCAATATATAAGTTGTTCCCTGCTGGGTGTATTGACCACTGTGCAATATAATGTTATGAAGCTTATACAAACCTAGATGCTTCTTAAGTGCCATATTGTAATGAATTGGACCCATGTATATAGTTATATGTTTTTATAAATTGATTTTATATTAGTGTTATATTAAGTGTGTTGGTTGTTGGTATGTCTTGTTTTGCTTGTTAATATCCTTGCACAAAAAATTTAATATACAAATTACACAAAAAAAAGTTAAATGCTTTAAAAATAAAAAACAAACTCTACATACATGCATGGTGAAACACTAGGAGGGTAAATTTAATGCCCTAAATTTATTGCCTTGTAATTTTTGTTTATGTTCCTGAATGCATAACTGTTTTGTGGGGGGGGTGGTATTATATATTTTTTAAATATATGGCACCAGGGAGCAGTTGGTAACTGTCATGTAGGTGACGTGGAGACTATGAGGGTTATGCCTTTAGCTCAGTAATCAATAATAAAAATTTATATAGCTCAGAACTGTAATGCAACAGTTGTACTCGTTGGGGACTGTGTCACAGCCCAACAAGCACACAACCCCCATCAATGACATGGAAACGTCACTGTTCTGCCAACTCAAACCAGGCAGCTATTTACTCACTCACACTCACATACACACAATAACAATACAATAAGTACAGCAAGCCAAAGCTTTATTATAACAAAATATAATACAAAAGGTTATACATCACCGATTCAATAAAGCATCATCCAAGCCCTCTTCCAATGGCTGGGAAGCCCCCTTGTCAGCCTGGCTAGGAGTCTCTCGAACCGGGAACTGGCCCCACAGCGATGCATCCACCCTGCAGGAGAGGCTTCTAACCAGGCATTGAGAAAGCTACATTTATATCTTATTCTATGCTAAAAATAATCGTGCAGCCCTCATAGTGTTGTTTTCCCACATTCTAGAAGCTGGCCAGGCTCCCAGGATGTTGCGAATTCACACCATAAGGACGGCTCAGAATTCTCTACACCTGCTAGGTCACTGTGCTCCAAACACTGGCCGGGTGCCTAGAACACTATGAGCTAAGCAGAAGTTTAAACAAAACTACAAAAACAGGTTGCGACCTTCAAGTCAGCAAAATACACTGTCTGAAGCAAAACATAATAATGAGGCTATCTAAAGAGCAAAACACCAATTAAATGAAGCAGCATGTAAAATGGAGTCACACAATACAAAATGGAGTATAAAATGACATACATTACATGAAATAGCATACAAAATGGAGTGACAATAATCAACATATTATACTATCACTACATTCGGTCCTTTGATTATTGTGAATACGATTTGTATGATATTGGTACCATAGCAAAATTACTACTAATATAACATGATAAGTAACAAGTCCAAATAAGCAAGATAATTGTCACTACAGCAATGATTATGATAGGATGTATCAGAATATTTAACACTTTTGTAGCTGATGGAGACCATCCTGTAAAAATATCCCACCAATAATGAATAGTCTCTTGTTGAATCTTGGAACTTAAATCAATAATTTTATTTTTAACTATCGTAGTTTGCACCTGACTTTGCACTAATGATTTATTTCTTATTGCCAAATGAGCCTGCATTACGTCTGTTTCCTGAATGAGATAAAATATTGGACTGCCAATACAAAATAAGCTTCTGCTCATTATCAGGGACCTATGCATTTTACTGTGGTGGATGACATTACAAATCAATGATTACTAGGAATCCATGATTTGAACACGGTCCTCCACACATATTCATTATTACTCATTAAATCACTCTGGGCCTTATTTCTTTGCATTATAGAATACATATGTCGTGTGCATTCTGTCCAATCAATAAATCGCAAATATTTTCTGCTACTCCCATTCCCCATACCTGTGAAGCATTAAATAACTGCAAGAACTCAAAATCATAATTCAAAGTTACTCTTTGGGGTAAGAAAACAGTTGGCATCCATTGAGCTTGTAAGTTAATTAAGCTAAATACATCAATTCCTACTGCCTGAAGCCTGTTAGTCAGTGTTTCTATATCCACACTATTTAAAATTCCCATGCCTGCCCCTGCTCCACCTAATAGCGTATCATACCAAGCTCTTTTATATTTGCATTTTCTACTAAACAGAAACGTTATGTTAAAATGGATTACATTTTTCTGATACCGCTGTGCTACTGATGTACATGTGGATGGAACCTTAACTATACTATCATTGCTAATTACAGGATGATTTTTCAGCACTGTACTGTGATCTGCCCAAGTAGTTCTATTAGTTATTGCAGTAGCATTCATGCAGAATAACGTGTCTATGTCAATCAAAGTAATACTTGCATTGAAAATGTCTGTTTGATTCATGCAGCAATCAAGTCTATGTTGTACAGTCACCATGCAACTATTCAGTAAGTTGCAGCATTTAATAGCAGTCTTATTCTGCAAAGAGATTTCATCTGTTTCGTAGGCATATTGTCCTGAGCCACTAGTTGTCATCCAGAGATTGACCCCTGGTGAAAATGTCATGTTCAGTACCACACACTTCTGTCCGGATGGGCAGCTAAAGTTCCCCTGGGTTCTATCTTTGGTATCATTTTTCCAACTCCAGGTTCCTTTACAACCAGTGTCATTACAGTTAACCCTTTGAATCCTTCTCCAGGGGTAACTAGCTCTGCCAAATGGACCATAAGACACACCAGCATTCCTTTTAAAATCCATTGCTGGACCTAGAAAGACACAAATTTCATTATTCTCGAAGATAACATTTATGTGCAGGCACGTATTCCCATTTTCTTTCCTGATCTGATGACTTAGCACAGTGTTGTCTCGTCCGGTGGCTATCACCTCAGCTGGTTCAGGAGGGCCATTTGGGTTTGTAACCCATATTTTGGCACCATTGTTAAAACCTCCTGTAGATCTAAAACCTTTATCCCCCTTGCTGTTAAGAGTGTTGGGCTTGTCCCTTTACAGGGTCATTTTGTTAACTGGAATAATTAACAATTGAGCCACTCTGTCATACTGTTGAATTAACAGATTTGTTCCTCTACTATTCAACAAAATTACTTTCACTTCTCCTTGGTAATCACAATCAATCACCCCTCCCAAAATTTGTATTCCTTGAGGGCTAGTTCTGATTTAGGTGCTATCCAACCAAAATGTCTCGGTGGAATTTGTATTCCAATACCAGTTTCTATCACTTGAATGTTTCTGCTGTTTATTCTGTATTCTTGAAGGGCATGTAAATCAAGTCCAACAGCTTCTGGGGTTGCCCTGCAAGGAGACAGAGCTCCTGGTGTAATTTCCCAATATAACACTGTTTCTGTAGTTGAGTAAGCCTGCACTTGCAAATTAGGAGTTATCATACGCATTAAGGGGGTCTCAGATTCTCCAATTGGTCTATTATTTAAAATCTGTAATGCTTCATGCAAATTCTCTTTCCATTTTCGTAGGCTCTCCCCAATTTCCTAAACTGTTCTTTCAGCAATCCATTCATTCTCTCAATTAACCCTGCTGCCTGCAGGTAATAAGGGATGTGAAATACCCACTGTATGTTAGGGACTTGAGCATAAGCTTGTACCATTTTCCCCCTAAAATGGGAACCATTGTCACTTTGTATCTGCAAGGGTATTCCATAGTACAACATAATTAAGTTAATTGCCTTAATGGTGTTTTTCTGTGTAGCTTGTTTACAAGGGTATGCCAATAAATACCCTGAATATGTATCTACAACTGTGCAAGCATATCGACATCCTCCACTAAGGGGTAGAGGTCCAATGTAATCAATCTGCCAAATTTGTCCCGGTAATTTTCCCCTCCCCAATTGTCCTTTCACAATATGAGGGATTGGTCTTTGTTGCCCATGTTGGCATATAGGACACTGAGCAATAACAGTTTTAACCAAATCCAATGTTAGGGGTACACCCCTACTATATGCCCACCTGTAAGTGGCTTTCTCTCCCAAATGTCCACATTTTTGATGTGCCCATTTTGCCAGCCCTGATAACTGCTGACTTTGAGTTTCTTCAATATCCACTGGAAGAATCTTAGCTTTTTCATCTGCAATAGAATTATACCATTGTTCTAGTGTATCTGAAGCACAATGAGCATCAACATGAAATACAGTGGTCTGAGTATTTTGCACCATAGTCCATATTTCCTGCCACAGTTCTTTTCCCATATTTCTTTGAATAAATTTTCCACTCATCCTTAGCCCAAGTGGGCAGCCAGGTTGTTAAACCATTGGCTACAGACCATGATTCAGTATAAATATGACATGTACCTTGCAACCTTTGTGGGTATTACACTGGAAGGGAGGAAGGGTAGCTTACCCCCTCCCTCCAAGCTCCTACTGGTGGAAGACACAGCTCGAGGTGCAAGAGACAGCTCGAATACTGTAGCAATAAAAAGGTTAGCTGTGAAACACAGACAAACAACCAAACAAATACACATCAGTTTAAAAATAAAACAAGATTATTTCCATAGGATAAAAGAAGCCAAGCGTCCCTGGGTTCCCTTATCCTAAGCATGACAAAATGTCCAGATTGATGGTAATACCGTAAATACGTATCTCTGTAGATGGTAAACTCTCAAAAACAGCTGTAATAATCCTTTTTTCAAAATTGTAAAAGTTTGTTCCTCTTCACTTAGAATACTAGTTTTGCAATAAAAAGTCAAATTACATGGTTCACTCTTGGTGTGCTTTCATGAAAACATACATTTTGTGTGAAAAGTAGTGCTTTAGGCATGGAATACACATCAAGTTTGAACTGGTAGTAACATAAAATGTTGAAACACAAGAAGGTCAAATAATGTGCAAAAGGTCACAGTGTGCATGCAAGGGTCATTCAAACCAGTCATTCCTGTAGTGTCCTTGAACACCACCAATATTAAAATATCTTTACACAATAAAACTGCTGGCCAAGACAGTACACACACATACACATACACAAAAGAAATACTTAACACAAAATAAGACTGACATTGTTTCACACCAATTTGCTGAGGTAATGCCCATAGTTCCATTAGAAAACTGTACGTGGTTTAGATATATGTGCTGCCTCCTGCCTGTCTTGTAACACTGACAATTTTTAAACCAACACATTTATACATATTGCCATGCCAAATCTTTCCAGAACAAAACACTTTTGAAACACATCATCTGTAAGTGAACACACCTCGTATAACATGATTACACCTTTTGGCACATAACTAAAATATGGCACTCTGCCATTTTGCAAAAAGTTTCTGGTTTTAACTAGAAGTATGATAAAGCCATTTATAGCTGTTAACACATTACATTTTCACCTAGCAGTGGCTTGGCACATTGCTTGCAAACTACAACTCTTTCTGCACATTGCAATCTATATGACATCATAACTCTTTACCATCAACACTACCTGCTCCACCAAACAAAAGTTCTTCACTGACCCTATCTAGGCAGCACAAATGTTCCATTAAAAATAAAGCCAATTAAAACAGTCAGCTATGAGGCAAAGAAGCTTCTTCTTCCTTTTTTTTTCTGTAACCTGTTGTGCACTGAAGGCAGTCAATCCTATCTCGCAACCTTGACAACAGAACATAATTACAGAACACAGATATAAGCTAGAAAATATGCATGAGAAAGATGGAGCATTACCTTGTTTAGTATACGTATTACAGAAATAAAACAGACAGACATAAAACAACTTTGAATAAAAAAAAATTCAGACTTACCCGGTGCCAAGGTATTTTTCTTCTTCTTTTCCGATATACTAGTCTAAGTAAGAAAACTGACTGCAGGACCTTCGTGATAATTTCCAAACGCTGCAGCTATTAACTCTTTCAAAGGTTTTAACCCTTTCAAAGGTTTTCTTTTGGCTATTTTAGTAACCTGCCAAACCAAGTCTTTTTCCAGAGCTCTGGTTTGCAGTTTAAAAACAAAACAAACAAAAATCTCTAACAGTACTAGGTTGAGATCCATCTGGTAGAGGTCCCCAGTACTTGGGTTTAGGATCAAATGTTTCAGCCTCTATAGGAGGCAAGGGAACTTGAAATTGATACAGAAAAACTTGAAACTACACAGATAGGCAACATGGGGGAGGATTTTCAAATCATCCCGTCTGTAGTCACCTACTGTGCGTACATCCACAGTAGTTTATTTTTCTTTTTCTAGATGTTGCTTATCTAACTTTACTTAACCAGCCACTGCTTTTCTCCTAAAAGCAGCCTGAACTGTGAAAGCCATCATTGGCTCTAACAGTATATACTTGCAGCAAGCACAAATTACAAGTACAAAGGGCAGTTGCCCTTGCTTGTTTGAGCCTTAATACACCTTTAAAAAAAAGAACTCATCCTTTTTCCTAAAAATAGACATTTTATTTTCGAATCCTGCCGACTACGCCAAAAATGTTCTGCCAACTCAAACCAGGCAGCTATTTACTCACTCACACTCACATACACACAATAACAATACAATAAGTACAGCAAGCCAAAGCTTTATTATAACAAAATATAATACAAAAGGTTATACATCACCGATTCAATAAAGCATCATCCAAGCCCTCTTCCAAAGGCTGGGAAGCCCCCTTGTCAGCCTGGCTAGGAGTCTCTCGAACCGGGAACTGGCCCCACAGCGATGCGTCCACACTGCAGGAGAGGCTTCTAACCAGGCATTGAGAAAGCTACATTTATATCTTATTCTATGCTAAAAATAATCGTGCAGCCCTCATAGTGTTGTTTTCCCACATTCTAGAAGCTGGCCAGGCTCCCAGGATGTTGCGAATTCACACCATAAGGACTGCTCAGAATTCCCTACACCTGCTAGGTCACTGTGCTCCAAACACTGGCCGGGTGCCTAGAACACTATGAGCTAAGCAGAAGTTTAAACAAAACTACAAAAACAGGTTGCAACCTTCAAGTCAGCAAAATACACTGTCTGAAGCAAAACATAATAATGAGGCTATCTAAAGAGCAAAACACCAATTAACTGAAGCAGCATGTAAAATGGAGTCACACAATACAAAATGGAGTATAAAATGACATACATTACATGAAATAGCATACAAAATGGAGTGACAATAATCAACATATTATACTATCACTACAGTCACCTATCACAAGTAAGTATGTATGGGATCATAACCCAGATCAGTACAAAAATTGTATGCATTAGCTTCATTAGGTTTCCCATGTTTACTAATCAAGCTAGAGGGGTGGCAATATTTCTGAAGAAAAACCCTTCGATTGATTTTGGAATGTCAGTGCCAGATCCTGGAGTGAGCTATGTTATCTCCCAAATTAAATGCCACATGGGAATTTTATATTGGTTAATACAGTATTTAAGGGCTAATTGTTAGTGATTCTAGATTTTTCACTAACTTTTTTTTAGAATTAGTTTCTTTTGACAGCCTCTACATACTTGAAAGATATGTTTATGAGTCTCTAAATTGTTGATTGGATAAATCATCTTCATTCATTGATAACATGATAAATATTAGGAAACAACTGAGGGAATACAGATGTGTTAGCCATGATGAAGTGCAGTAACTTGCAGTAATGACATGTCACAAAATCCTGCATGACAAAAGGGCTTAATTGCCATTGACTTACAATGGTCCCTGCAGTAAATTGCAGTATTCTGTAATATTCTGCAGCATTTCTGCACTTCATCCTGGCTTGACACATCTGTATATGGAAGATCTGATGCTTATACTGTAGATCTGTGGTGAGTAAATTGTTTGGATGAACAAACATATTTATTCTTTTCAGCAGTACAACAAAGATACACTTGAATAGACTATTTTCTTGTTTATCATGCCCTGCAGAATTGTATACCTTATATTATACACCATAATATACTGATTTCTGACCATGCCCTAGTAGAACTTGCTATTAATACAGCTCATCTTTGTACAGACAAACAGTGATTTATGGACCCAACTCTTCTCAAAGATAAACTTTTTTTTTGAAAATGTAAAGAACTCAATAATAGAGTTCTTTCAACTGAATCATCCAGAGGATACCTCTCCAGGTTCCTATTGGGGTACTATAATTAATTACACATCACATAAAAGGGAAAGAAATAATGTGACCTGCTGACTACACTTTGTGATCTAAATTGCTTAGCAGTGGCTCATACTCCACCAAAAAACATCTAATTGTCAAATACAGATATGAAAATGCTGGCAAAACATTTAGCCTCTTGGTTCTAAAATGTGGTTCATGGTCTCATTCAACCCAATCAAAACAGTTTCATTAAAAAGGGAATATTGGGAGACAGGACAAGAAGTCTAATGAATATAATTGGTGTTTGTAAACAACAAGAGGCCCTTATTTTTACTTTGGATGTAGACAGGACATTTGATTGAGCTGAATGGGACTATATCTGGCAAATACTCCAAAAATTTGGCTTTGGAAAGACTTACATTAATTGGATAAAAACTTTGCATAATTCACCTAAATAGTAGCTCAAACTAACAAACATTTTCAAGCAGTTTCTCTCTTACCAGAGGCACCAGACAGGGCTGTCCCTTGTCTCTGCTGTTGTTTGCACTAGCAGTTGAACCTTTGACTGTAACTACAGTATCCATAACTCCAATTTAATCAATGGCAAAAAAAAATAGGAGATGACATGCACAAAATCAGTTTATATGCCAATGAGATCTTGATTTATTTATCTGAACCAGCTACATCTGTTAAGGCTTGTATGCCTTTAATAGAACAATTTGGCAAATCTACAGAATATAAAAACAATATTGCAATATACTGTAGCAAAATGGAAGCAATTTGTTTAAAATTCATTAGGCAATTCACATCTTCTCATAGAAATACAAATAGTTATATCTAACACATTTAAATATTTGGGAGTCAACATCACTAAAGAACTTTTGCTTCTTTATGAAAAAATGTTTTTCACTTTTTAAATCAATTCAGGAAGATCTCAACAAATGGCTCAAACTCCTATTAACTTTAATTGGCAGATGTAATATAATCAAAATGAATGCCCTTCATTGTCTTATTTTTCTATACCAGTCATTACCCATATGGGTTCCAGAAATTTTTTTAAAGCTCAAGATAAAGCTCCAACTAGTTTTATTTGGAATAAAGAAAATCATGATTGAGCCTCGAAAAATTAAGACTACCCTCCTCTTTTGGTGGGCTAGCTTTACCTATATTGTAATTTTGATTTTCCTCCTTCTGTGTTTGAGTAGGGCTTCCAGACTTGGAAACTATGAGGCCTTTGGAGGTTTTCTGACTTCTTTTCCAATAAGCTGTTGATATATTTATGGCAGGAGATCTCAGTGTTAAACCAATATCTGCCCTTTATTCCTTATTATGAAAATAGAATCCATATAATCTTAAACATCTTAAAGCCAGATGGAAGCAACACTTTAGGATTCAATTAAATGACAAAAACTGTGCAGGAAATTTGGTTTACCCCTTTCATTAATTATATTCTTTTAAACTGAAACAAATTCAATTCAATATATATATATATATATATATATATATATATATAGTACATCTTTGATAGAGTGTACCTCATTCCATCTATACTGCAAATATTTAACCCTAACTTCAATGAAAACAGCCCCAGAAGTCTCAATAACCCAAGCCTTCTCATACACATGTTCCTGACATTCAAGAAACTGATTAATTTGTGAACCACCATTTTTGAGATCCTAGGAAGTTAATTAGATTGACATGCAACCCATCTCCAATCCTCTTACTGTCAGCTGGAATCTCAGGGATTGTCATTGCACAAAAGAATGAAAATAACTCCTTTCCCACAGGATTTTAATGGCAAACAAACCCACAGGATTTTAATGTCAAACAAAATGTATGTTACAGGCTTGGAAGGATGGTAATCCAGCTTTAATGAGAGTTTGGTATAATTTTATGCTAGATCTGTATAAATTAGAAAGCACTGGATACTATTACAATGATCAGATTGACAACTATGAGGCTGTCTGTGAACCATTTAAGAAGAATCTTCAGAAAATCAGAAGTACAATAAAACCGAATATCATAGGCCCTCTTTGGACATTGTATCTATCTCTCTGAACTCTTGCAGGTTGAAAATGTTATGGCTTGCCTTAGAACTGTATAATATGTTCTGCAAACAATGAATTGTATGTAAAATGGAGTGAATTTTATGTACTGTACACCCTAATTAGTATAATTTGTATAATGTATGTAACAATAAGAATGCATCAACTTGATGTTTTTGGAGGAATTTGAATATTAGAACACTTCAAGAACTGAAATGGAAAAAATAGCCTCTATTTTAATAACAACAACAATCAGCCATGGTAGCACAATTTCAAATGGACCTGTTTAACTAGCAGTCTGTAGTGAAAACTCAAGTTAAAGCCTTTAGCAGCAAAATTGCGGTTATGTACATGTAGACTGCATGAGCACCAATTCGCAGTATGTTTGAACATACCCATGGTGTGGCACTCAGCCATTTGACTGATGGAGTAGTTGTCTAGCAACAATGTGGGAGTCCCCACATTTGCTAACTTCACATGCATTGGCATGCCCCCACTCCAGGGGTGGGCATAAGAGGCAGTGCCACCTGTGATGGGTGCTGTCAAGTGGCCCTCACTTACAGCAGAGCATTCTGTAACAGATAGGTGAGTATCCTCCATATTATTTAAACTTGTGAATTTTAGTAAAAATGGCAAACAGAAGTGCAATAAAAAGAGGGACGCACCCAGACAGTAGTGGTCTGTGGGGAGCTCTCGAACCCTAGAGAGTTTGGTAGTGGGGTACCGCAGAGCTCAGTCCTGGGTCCAATCCTGTTTAATGCATACATATCGGACATCAGGGAGGGTATAGGGAGTGAAATGAGTCTCTTCGCAGATGACTCCAAGATGGGAGCAGTAGTTGAGGGAGAAGAGGGGTGGTTGGCCCTGCAAGGGGACCTGGACACCCTGGAAAGCTGGGCTCACACATGGAAATTAAATTTCAATATCACTAAGTGCAAGGTGTTGCATCTTGGTCGGGGAAACCCTAAACACAGTTACACCCTGGGAGGGGAGGTGCTGGAGGCCTCAATAGGGGAAAAAGACCTGGGGTCATGGTGGATGCATGTATGAATAACTCTGAGCAGTGCAGGAGAGTGGCTAGCAAGACAAACAGGATGTTGGGATGCATCGTAAGGTAGATCACCTCTAGGAGCAAGGAAGTGATTCTGCCGCTGTACAATGGACTGGTTAGACCACACCTTGAGTACTGTGTACAGTACTGGAGACCACACTTGAAGAGGGACATACAGCTCCTGGAGAGGGTACAGAGGAGGGCAACTAAGATGATACGAGGACTAGGGGATTTGACATATGAGGACAGACTTGAGAAGCTCTGCCTGTTTACATTGGAGGAGAGGAGGTACAGGGGGGACATGATAGAGGTCTTCAAGTACCTCAAGGGAATAAATAGGGTAAACATGGAGGGGATATTTAGATTGAAGCAGGGAGGTATCACCAGAGGGCATGGTTTGAAGCTGGAAGGTGGAAGGGTGAGGGGGGAAAAGAGGAGGAGGTTTTTCACTGAGAGGGTGGTGGACCCTTGGAATGCACTGCCTGGTGAGCTGGTTCAGAGATCCACAGTGGAGGGCTTTAAGAGAGGGTGGGACAGACACAGAAAGTGGATGTGTCAGATGATGGCCTGTCCCGGGGGGGGTGGGGATGGATGATAGGGGTTTCTGGAGCACAAGGGATGGGAGAGCCTCGGCACCCAACTAGGGATCTAAGGTTCAAGCAGACTCGATAGACCGTAAGGCCTAATCTGCTGGCAAATAGTATGTTAGTATATTACTTTCTTACATAAAATCTAAATGGGGCCAAAAATTCAAACATAGTAATGCACTACAGAAAGAAACTTTACAGTATGACACATACCTGGGTGGTAGAGTGATGCTATGAGGAATCGCAAGGTAAAATAAGCAGAGGATGGGATTTGAAATTGTAATTTAAATAAGTTTAAAATTAGATTATTTGTAATTGTCTAGGCAGCGATGAGGCCAGAGGCGGTGATTGAATCTATTTTAGACTCGCTAAAGTATTAAGAAGTAAAAATATTTCAGCTATGTGAAAATGATAAAAAACATTTTGAGAGACTGACATAAAGAAATTCATTTAAGTAACTGTTTGTTACTTATGTTTCTAGTGCCTCCAGAAGAAGCCTTTGGAGATGAAATGTTGGGGTTATTTTAAAAAAACATGGGGCCTATAACATTGCTGTCTGGCCTCTGCTCACTGTATGTTTTACAACTATTTTTTTATTTTCTGGTAGTTTGTAATGTTCAGTGTCACAAACCCACTCAGCAGGTCAGGCCCTCTACTCCCAAAGTGCCAACCTCTGAGCGCAGTCTTGTGAACAGTGTAACAGACAAGGTAACCCTCTTGTCTGTTTTTGTGAGTTCGGATCAACCCTTGGTCTCAAGTTCTGGAGGGATTCAAATGGTTAACCTCTTGTTAGCATACCCAGTGCACAGGCTCAGATAGATCTGTCTTTGGGTGGCCAGATATCATTGCCTATGGGCACCCAACCAGGTATATAGATATGAACCCTTTTAAATTTTAATAAAGACCTCAGATTTAAAACGCTTCTCTTTCCAGTTTGGCATCACCATTCAAGCTTATGTTCAGTATTCTGCAATAACCATATACTTTTCTTACAACTAAAAAGAAGTCAAAGACAGACCAAGTAAGTTCTAAAAAGAATTTTTACTAAAATATTTAAAAATATGTAAAACACAAAATACAGAACTCTTAGATCACAAGACATACAAATCTTTTAAAAGAACAAGGTTTAAAACAGTGCAATTCCTAATACAGTACTAAGTCTCTAAATACATGCTTAAAGTGCTCCAAAGATGTGTCCTTGTCAGAGTCTAAGTAAAAATGTGTCTCTGTGAAGTAAAACAGACTAAATTAAAAGTTGGCTTTTACCCCACCTCTTTTCAGGAGGTCACCTAGCTCCTCCCTGTCAGGATATATGAAAATATATATCTTATACAAAAGTATTACATTCTGCAACTTCAGCATAATTCATGTCCTTCAAATGACACTTCTTTTGATCTCATAATAAGCTTCCCCCTTCCAGGACAGGAAAGCATCTTTATGATTTTGCACTGCTATGTAATAACCTGAGTTTTCCTTCCAACGTCATAAAATGGATATGTTATAGCAACTACGGTTGTAATTAACTCATACAGACAGGATCCTTAATTAAGGCCTTACATGTAACACATGGACCCAGATATTCAAAAGGGTTGTGCATGGCGCAACGGTGTTGCACCATGCGCAACCCACTGATGTGCCCTGGCGCGATATTCAAAAGGGAAAAGTGCACAGCACAAATCCCAATGTGCCAGAGTGCATCAGTAATGTATGCAGGCACAGGTAGGAGGGGGTGTACCCATGCATAACCTGCACAGCCCGATATTCAGCCTGGGATGTGCAGAGCCATGCATGCGTAACCCCTACCTGTGCCAGCACAAAGTTAAGCCAAAAAAAAAGGAACAACTGATGGCCATCCACAGGTGAGCTGCCGCATTGCAGGGCACAACACGGCAGCTGCCACCTGTGGGTGGCCACCCGAGTTCCAGCTGCACCTGGCAGTGCCCCCCCATGCCTGATCGTGGGCATTTGTAAAAAAATAGAAGAATCCCGTCCTATATCCCTGGTGGTCCAGTGGACCACTCTCTGCCAGATAGTGGGCATCTGTATTATAAAACATCCTATATCCCTGGTGGTCCAGTGGACCACTCTCTGCCCGATTTCGGGCATCTGTATGATAAAAAGTCCTATATCCCTGGTGGTCCAGTGGACTGCTCTCTGCCCTATCATGGGCATCTTTAAAAAAGTCCTATATCCCTGGTGGTCTAGGGTAACCCCTCCCACCCACCCACTGAGCCCCACCACCCTGCTCCCCCTGGTCAGCTGGTGGATGGCAGCATCCCACCGCCTGCCGCCCGCTCACCGACCTCGGTAGGGTGCACGCCCATTGGTTCACAGCATGAGCCAATGGGTGCATCTCTTGCATTATTGTGATTCCAGATATGGAATGATTCATTCACATATCTGGACTGTGTACGGTAGGGGCTGCAGGCTCATTGGCTCAATGCTGTGAACCAATGGACATGCAGCCCTCACCGAGATGTCAGTCAACAGGCGGCAGGGTGGCAGGTGGGGGTGCTGCAGCCCTGCTGGCTGACTGGGGAGCGGGGGGTGTTCAGTGGGCGGGTGGGGAGGGTACCTAGACCACCAGGATATAGGATTTTTTTAAAGATGCCCTGATTACAGAAAGCGTCCAATGACCACCAGGGATATAGGAAGGTTTCTATTTTACACAGATGCCCATGATTGGGCTGCAGGAGCATCGGTCCCTGACGGCTGCTGCCTGGCAGGGTGCCAGGCTCAAGTTATCGGAGATCAGTGCACCTGCATGCAAATGAGGCCATAATGACATGCAAATGACCCCATGTGCACCTTGCATACATTATGGCCCCATTTGCATGTTCAGTTTTGAATATTGCGGTTGCTGTGCATGGCGCAATGGTACTTGCGCTAGCGCATTTCCATGCTCCACTCTGGCCACTTGTACTGGCGCAGTGCCACGGCACCATGCACACTGGGGGTGGCTAGGGTGCGATATTCAAAGCTGCTGAGCTGTGGCACAGCTCCTTTGAATATCGCTTAGTCCACACCCCTGCGCAGCCATGTTGAGCTGCGCCCAAGCTTGCACCACAGCCTGGCACAGTTTGAATATCTGGACCATGGTCTCTAAAAACTGAGTGTGTGTGAACTCACATGCTGTCAACATTTTTCTTAAGGCTTTCATCTTTGAGCTGAAATCTGGGGGATGAGTGAGGTCACTCCTAGAGCATCAGATTTTCAACAGAGACAGTCAATAATACATTTTATATTAAAAAGAAATGATACAGCACTCAGAACTGGCTATGTCACATTCAGTACTGTTTTCTATAGTTTGTTTAGCATGACACCTTACCTTCTCATTGTATCTTACTACTGAATTATTACCTGGTACTCCAAATACTGTACTGTTGTAACATGCTACCATACTGTACTCTCCCAGGTCAAACCTGTAAATAGGCATTCATTTGTCTAGTGTACTTACCAAGTAAGCAAATAAAAAAAATCAATCAATAAATAAATATAGTGACAATAAAACTACAGCAAATATAACCCATTATACAGTACCCGAAACATAACTCAAGTATGTTCTTAAGAGTTTTAATATGTTTTTAGCTTGAATACCGTATATCTTTGATTAGTAGCTGCCCTTGAGTAGTAGCCACTCTTGAATACAAGCCACACAGCAGAAGTAAAAGTTTAAATAAAAGTCACCTTTGTTTAGAGGCTGTGGCTACTAATCAGAGATATACCAAAGTTCCATCAATTATCTAAGGTACTCTCATGGCTGCAGGTGGTTCGTAGAATAGTGTATAGCTGGATCAGGAACAGCAGGTTACAAGAGGTTCAAAAACAGAAAGCTTTGCACTTGTGGAGTTAGGAACACATTACAGGCACTAAAAAGGGTAACTTGAAAAAGGTTCATTCAAGGCACTGTGAGGAAGACAGTCAGACTACAACCCTTGGACTCAGAACATCAAACCACTTAGGATCTTTGTTAGGGGGCAGGGTTACTGTTTTACCTGCCATATATCTTTTTAGACCAGTGTACAAGACTCAGGCTTGGTCTTGACTTCTAGCATCCTTCAGCACCTCATGGCTTAAATGGGACTGCATGGCTTGACCCCCCCAACCCCAACATTTCTAACTGTGCTACTGCTGACACAGGTAGGGAAATCCCCAATTTCAGGTAGGCAAAGATTAATTCAGATAAGGAAACCAGGATCAATGTTTTTTCAACCCCCCATCCAACTGTTCTCTGTCTGTGCTACTGCTACTGATAGATGCTGTGGTCTCAACCATATATTCTGCTGTTTGTGTTAGTGGTGTGTGCTAATTCTTGAATGAACTGGATGAGAAATTGAAAGTGAGAGATCTGGGGATTGTTTTTCTGTTATTACAGTAATAACAAAATAAAATACCAGTACCTTGCTTTGTTACTTATTTTGCTGCCGATTCCTTAATGAGGGAGGAAATAGTATGCCATGTGGTCAGAACTGTACACACTTTCTCTTTCACACAGCTCTTTCTAAGGGGTATCAAGTTCCAGCTCTCTACAGAGTATCCAGCTCCTACAGCACTGTTATAGCAGGACTATCAATTCCAAATATGTCAAAAACAAAATCAAGCATTTTGATCAGTTGGGCTGCTTTTGAAGAAAAAATGGCCTCAAATACAAGACACCCTCAGTTAGAAGCCGTGGCTCAAAATCACATAGTGTAAATAGAAGATAAACAGTATTTACTGTAACAGATTGTAAAGTTTTTAACAATCATCAATGAAAGATTTATTAAAATTGTGCAAAATAATTTTGAATAAATGTTCTCAGTAGCATGAGTTCTTAAACAACCATTAGTTCCTATAATCTCTGATTATAATCAGTTATCTTATTGTAGTACCAAATTGAACAACAAATTGGGAGGATATGGGGGGTTAGAAACAGATACAGAATGTGACAGAAAATCTTTTGCTTGAAATATTCCACATAAAATAAACTGTCTAAAGTACAGAAATGTTTATTTTCTACTCTGATCATTGCAGCACAGAAACATATCAATAGAAAGTAGTATATAAGCATTAATGTGCTCAGAGGTTTTGTTATTGTCTGCTAATCCTAGCTTAGAGGGCGAAGAGGCAGGTGATGAAGTCAAGTGTCTTATGCCCTTGGTGATAGATTCACAAAGGTAACCCAACCCCAGGAATGCCATAATGCTACGTTTTTTTGTTTTGTTTTGTTTTCCTTTTACTAAAATGTTTCTTATTTTATGAAAATAAATATTTCTATAGTTAAAGTTTGAATCACCTGCCTGAACATGTTGGGTTCCTGCTGTCAACCTATCCCTTTTTGAATCAAATTGCTACTGTAGACACCAGCCATTGTTCTATTATAAAAAGAAATCTCTTTAATCAAAAAGTAAAGGAATAACACAATAGATGAAATTCAGATGAAGAAGCTGATACAAATTATAAGACTGCAAAGGGGTGCTTTTGAAAATGTATGGATACTATGGGAGATATTTATCATCCCAAGGGTAATTAGTACTGTTCACTATGGGTATGCATCAGAATAAATATAAAGAAGTCTAAGGAGATGTGCACATCAGGGAAAATACTGGTAAAGGAAGTGGTCTAACATTTGTTGATTGACAACGTATGATATTTGGGAAACATATGTCTGTCTTGAAAACTCTGCCTCAAAAGTGTAAACAAGAGACATAATGATCCAAGTGGTATAAAGAATGGTTTTCTGCATTATTTATGTAGGAAATGGAGATGTGGTGAAAACCCTGTATATATTTGTAAATGGAGTACTGTATCATATATGACATGTCAGAAAAGAACATTACTGGGAACCAACAAAAATGTTGTAAATCCATTTAATCACTTGCCACCATAGTTTTGGAACAACCAACAAAATAGATTAAATCATTCTGTACTATTTTCCCTATGGGAGTATGCAGGAAGTGTATTTTAGATTAATATATAACTGAGTCCTGTACATATTTTAAACAACCACTGCAGTAGTGCATGGCATGCTGCCTCTTGGCCTGGACTCCCTACAAAAATGACTTTTTATCTAAAAAGGATCTCCTGGTTGAGTGAAGAATAAACAAAAAATACATGTTACTTTTGCATAGGGCTTTCAGCAGAGGATGTTTAGCATCAGTTTCTACAGCCGAAATTGATGTTTTCATATATATATTTTGTACCAAGAAACCAGGATCAGAAGTTTGTAAACAGACTGTACAGAGGTTTGCATTAAGCACTGAAATAGTGAATCTGAATGATAGGACACCACTATAAATGAGCATTGATCAATTGTATATTACTAATAAATTACATGAAATTATAGTAGAAGGAAACCCATTAAACATTGTATACATATTGCAATGTTTGTTCCAAGATGTTTATCTGAAATGCTGCTACCTAAAAACGTACCACTGAATCTGTGTATAATTTATAATGAATCCTGTATAATTTGCACAATGTGATGTAATGTTTTAAGGCTGTATTTTGAATTACTCTTTGATACCCAAGATGATTTATAGTGGAATGTATGATAAACATGAGAATGTTATTCTTATTGACATTTGCATAAACCTCAGTCCATTGGTTGCAATCCAGGACAATTAATCTAAATATGAACCACCTTGGAGCTGAACTAATCACCAAATTTGGAACTGAAAAGGTTCCCAGTACAGATGGAGAGGGGGCAGTGTTATTTTTGGAGTGTAAAATAAAAAAAAATGTATTTATGATGATAGTTTACTGACAGTGTAGTTACTGTATGTTAATGCCTTATGCTAGTTATGGTTTGAAAGATAGTAGGACAACTAAGCATACCAGTTAAAACTGCTAGAAAACCTGATTGGCAGTGGGGACATTCTAGTCATGCAGCTAATGCAATCAGCAGTATTTTGCAGTTGGCTCGTGTTTTTCAGTCAAGGTCATTGTTTTTCCACGCTAGAATCTGTCTTCTCTTTGTAAAGACCAATTGCCTGCAAAGGCCACCCTTTTCACTGCCCAAACATTTGTTCTGAATGTTGCGAAGTGTTTCATTGTAAAGGTCACCAGCCTACAAAGGTTGCTTTTGCTTCAGCAACTGAAAAATGTTCTGTACGGTCAGGTAGTACTTAGACAGATTTCACTGGGTGCATCATTTGCCCATTATTCAAATGATTCTTCAGTGGTTATTTTTGTAGCTTTTGTATCTATAGAGTTACAAGATAAATGAGCATTACCCTGAGTCCTTCTTAACTCTTGATGTAAAAGGAAGTTTACAGCAGACTCCATATATTATATATCTATCAAGTACAGTAAGATAAGTTATGGCAAACCCTTCTAGTGTCCTACATTTGTACTGTCATGTGTTAACATTATTTTAACTCAAACTGGATCATGAAAAGCCCACAAACTCTTTGTTCAAAAATCCCATTACATAATAATTGATTGTTCTGTTATGACTGCACACCTTACCAGAAATAAATATAATTTTTAATTGCACACAAAAAAAGAAAATTTTATGAGCAGGATACTGCACTCAGGATTTAGTGGTCATAAAACAATAATACACTGCCAAGGTGGTTGCAACACTTGGCTATGCCTTATATCTAACAACCACCCAAGGATTACATTCTTCCCTGATGACCACATACCCTGTCATGTGTTACCCTTTACTTCTGTAATGCCTATACATATACAGATTGGAAAATTGGCTTACTGTGTTTGTTTTGTGTGCCATTTGCTGGTTCTCCCGTATCTATGGATGCCAGTAACTTGAAGATTGCACACAAATAGTTCACTCATTATATGGGGAAAGCATCTGTTAGAGAAAGATGGACAGTGAAGTAAAGGCCAGTTCCCATCTCCATTTCAGTTGTTTAGCTTACCCAGATCAGATAAAATGAAAACATCAGACCTCATGATGGATAAGCAGAGCTATGAAACCTATAATTTATCAGTTGATGTGAAACTCTGGCCTTTCACAGGGTGATGTGGATATTAAGGATCAAGATGGTACTGACTGTGAGCTCAGATCCATTATAGCTGCTAATGACTGTATAAGCTGAAAGTGAAAGCAAGGCCACAGGATGGGCGAACAGAGCCATTAACTCTTTTTAACCTAAATGGCTTTTCTTGAGGAAAGAAGATTTAGTCAGGATGAGGTTGACAGTCTAGTTTAGGAAGGTAATAATGTCAGCTCTGGATCTATTCCAACTGCTATTATAGGCAATAAATGTTAAAATGAAAAGCAAAATGGCAATACAAAATGATGGCAACCCTGAAGACAGATAAGGATTGCTGAAAGAAACACACTGATTTCCCTTCTTTGATTATTAATAAATTGCTGTGCCCTTTTCAAAGACAACTTTTATTCTTCAGATTTGTGACATATTTTAGATGGTACAATCTCAAAATATAGCCTATTAGCTGAGTAGGATGTTAGGGGAATCAGTCTTTGCTATGAAGAGGCATTGTATAAAAGGTGACAGACTTGACAAATTATTGGTTGAGCTTAGCTTGAAAACACTGCTTCTTCAACCTCTGGATGCAATAAATTCTTCAAGATCTGGAGCTTATGTCAGATAGAGCTCATAAAGTAGAAAACAGCACTATTTACCTTCATCAGATAAGTGCTGTCTAAATTTATAGCTACGCACTAAGAAATCCATTGGACTGGTACTGCTATGTTGGGTAATCCTTTAATTAGGCAAGCTAATCGGGCATATAAAACAAATTATGTCACCAAATGTAAAAGAAAACACTTAACTTCATAATTCAATAAGTAATTTCATTTCAAGTGATGACTGCAAGGCCTTTTTGTTTTTGTTTCTTGAGCATTTTATTACTATTATAAAATGCTTTGGCTGCTGGCAACACAGCAGTCTATAGGAGTACATCATACCTTGAAAGCATTATTGAAATATAATTAAGAGTAAGCACATATTACTGGGGACGGAAGTAAGGGTACTGGTTTTGCCTCTGGTGTATCTGTGAAACAATACATCTCAGGAAAGCATGAAATGTAAACAGCCACAGTGCAAACATTTGTCAGATACTGAAGCTTGACTAAATTACATTGTGGACATTAGTTCATCAGAATCCAGGGACACCCTGCCTGGCTCCTGTTGTACTGGTAATAGAACCTACCACTTTGGTGCTGAATCAATACTAGGGCAAGTTTGAAGGCTATATCACACACACACACACACTGCAAAGCAGACAAAGTAAGGAAATGAAAAACATTAGGGTTTGGAGTCTCTGGTGTGTTGCAGATTGGTGGTGGTGTTTCTCAAGGTTGTGTATATGTACATATTGCAAAAAAGTATTAATACATATGTTATGTTTACAAAGTCAAAAAAATGGAAGAAAATGTGGTGTTAAGGTTTTTTCAACCCCAATACCCACCACCTCCCCTTGGCCCTAGCCTTGTGACCCAAGGCCAAACTGCAAGTCCTATGCCATGCTGTATGGGTCTGATGCTTCAAGCTAAATGTTAAGAGTCATGCCCCACACATCTGCTGCTCCATGTAGGACCCACATAATTCTTCATAGCTTTTTCTGCACACAGCCCTCTGGGCCTTGTGGAAAGCATATCATAACATTTATCATGGAGGTCCCTACAAGAGCCTTATCTGTGAAACCCAGACTTCGATCTTTACCAAAACCCAATATAAAATTGGTAAATCTGCTTTTGAAATGATGCTCCATAGAACTGAATGGAGCACATCCCAGCACTCTCCCTAAACAAATAGAGAATGTCAGACCGTGTGGGCAGAGTGGACTAGTAGGAAGTGGAAAAGGATGCTGTCAGACCCTCAGGGGCAAATTATGATCCCTTCCCTCCCTTTGGGGACTGCAGAAAAAGTATTTCACACCACAGAGGAGCTCCTTTTCTTTGTTTAAAGTACAAAGAAATATCAAGAAAGCTGATCTGCAAGTATCATCCCCTGATTTGCACAGAGCCCTATACAAAGAAGGTTAAGACTCATGCACAAGGCCCAAAGGACCCCTACCTGAACCAAGTTAGGACGAATTATCTCTTGCTTCAGATGGGCCTGAAGAACCCTGTTTAAATTAAGTAAAGACTCTATTTTTTCAAAATGTAAGGAAAGTCATTGCCAAAAAAAAAACACATTAATGCATGTTGTCTGTTAGGGTGACAAAGCCACTAAAAGAGGGGAATGTGGTGTGAGTGATTTAGTTTCAGTTATTACTCTGCTATGAGCTTTGTACAGTACATCCAGCAGACCTGGGTTTGATTCCCACAACCTCCACTTGCAGACTATGTGACTCTGAGCAAGTCACTTAACCACCCCAGTGCTCCTGGGTCAAGCCCCTGAAACCAGGCACTTGTGCCTAGTTGGCCTTACCAGTTACCAAAAGAATAGTATAAAAAAATTAAAAAACTCTAGTTTTTCAAAATGTTAGGACATTCACAGCAAGTGAGGAGTCCAGTCTAGCTTTTCCTAGGGTCCAAACTGATCTGCAAGAAATAAGTTAGGACTCAGCTCATACTTTGCTCAGGGTGTGAACTGCAAAAAAAAAATATTTTACTGCATAAGTTAGGATTTATTATTAAAAAGCAGCTGTCTACTAAACTAAAAAGCTTAAAACTATTAGATTTACTACAATAAGGTTTAACTTTAGAGTTTTCTAGTCTTCTGTTCCTTTCTTTTGTTCTTAGCCTACTGTCAGAGGAGGTGGTGGTGGCAGCAAAGACATTGGATGGTTTAAAGGAGGTTGGAACAGGGCAAAGAAGATCAGGCCAACAAGGATCAGAGGGGTAATGGGGTACAATGAGGGGGAAGGAAGAGGGAGTACAACTCCTGGAGGAGTAAGGGAGCAACTACTTGGTACAACTTGCTGCACAATCAAGCAGACTCGATTGACCATTATGGCCTGTATCTGCCGGCAATTTTGTATGTTTTTAAATATTTCAGATAACAATGTACATATTTTATTGAATCTTTGAAAAAGCATCTTTTTTCAACTGACCTAACAATTGCAGTTTGTGACATCACAGTCTGTCATCATAGCAATCATTGTCAATGGGATGTCCCAACCTGGAATGAAACTCAGCATATTTTGGGTGCTTGACTGGCAAATGTTATTTGCATATAAACCATTTACAACAAAACTGATTTTCACCTTCCACAACCATCTATCAACATATTTACATTATAACATTTACAACCCACCTTTCCCCTCCAGCCAAATATCCTTTTTCTCTGATCTTTGTCTTCTCAAGCCTGGGTGTGTAACCCAATGTCCTAATGCCTTCCCAGATCTGTCGGCCTCTGTTCTTGCTAGGGGCTCAGGTGTCATACCCAATGCCCACCTCTGTTCCCCTCCATTCTGCTGGACTATCTTCAGGAGGTGCCCAACCCGACTAGGTGTTGACCCAGCCTGGGCCTGCTGCTAATGGCCCCCCCACACCTTGTGCCTCCCCCCTTTCCCCTTACTTCCACTAACACACCACCAGCTCTGCATTGGAAGGGGCACTTCCCCACAAACCTCTGCTCTTCAGCTCCCACTCCTCAATAACCTCATCAAACGTGTTCATGAATAATGCAGTGCCCACCTCTGATAGGTGTACCCCATCTTGTCTGTAATCCCCTTGGCTATCATAACCAATGGCATGCACTATATAAATTCCCCAGGTGGCCTTGGTGAAAGCTGCCATCCTTCTCTTCAGCCTCTTCATTGCTCATTCAATCACCTTGGCATCCCTTGCCTGTCTCCACACCCTTCTGAGTATGATCTCCGACCACACCACCTTGATCCCTGGCCACCATGTTTTTACAATTCCTATGTCCCTTTGTATTTCAAACAGTAAATCAACCCATGGCAGTTCCCCCAAATCATTCCCCTTTAAATGTATATTTTAACAAATCTGGTTTAGGGACTCTGATCTTTTAGTCCTCCAAGAGCGGCAACAACTGACCCCATAATATGCCCCAATTGCCTTTCCAATGCAGCTGGATCTAATCCACTGCTCTCTGTGGCTGTCTCACATCTGGCATAGTTGTTGCTTTCTTTTTGGCCCAGAAAATGAAGGAATGCCCCATAATCCAGACCATCTTTCTGTGCCACGCACCTAGAACAAAAGAATACAGCACCATGAACTACCTATTCCCTTACATATTTCTTGTAACAGGCTGATTTCCATCTCCCCTTCTCTTTTATCCCCTCCTCCGAGACACTGAGCGCAGTTACCTCTGATGCAGCTCCAATGCAGAATGAGTGTGATGAAAATCTACTGGCATCTTCCCCTACAAATGTCATGCCTTTCTTGGTCACTGCCAAAACCTGGTAGGCCAACACGACCACCTCATTCCTGAGAACAAAGAAGGGCCTCCTGACACTGGTCTGACCTCCCAATATTCATCCAGCACCCTTACCACATACGTGTCCCAATTGGCACCACTGGGTAACCTGATTCTGATGCCCACCATTGCCTGGTCATTTTCTGACTTTCACAAGTTAATTGTTGCCCCCAGCTTATTCCAATGAACATCCTCACCCCACAAGCCTCCCTGCTCGTGCTTCTGGCTGCCCATTACTACCTCACTAACCCTGAATGCTCCCTGCTGCATGACCAAAATTAATGCTCTGAATAACTTCTCCTCGTATGCCAAGCTCCAAATACACCTTAAACTGCCCAACAATCTCCTCAATAGCCTGCCCTTGATCAGCCATCTGCTATCTGTGGTCTTCCCTTTTACTCTCTGCCACCCTTGCGACATTCTTCTGACAGTTGGTGCACTAGAGGGGCCCCCTCCCCATCCCTTTGCTTCACAGATCACCCCATGCCCACCAAATACATGCCCAAAGTGGAATGGGCTAACTCCTCATCCCACTTCCATACCATGAACCTTATCATCTGGTGTTCTGTGACCTGACCACTTGCCATGAACCCCTCCAGCCATCAAAACTCCTGGAACACAGTCCACACTCACTCGTATGACCTTAATGTATTAGCTAACCAGGAGCTCTGATACAGCATGCTGGCTCTCTCCATTCAATCTCCCATAGCATGGGGGGACCACCATCCTCCTGGTCACTGCAGTGGGTGCCACCTCCCTAAACCTTTGCAATTGAAGTTGGGAAAGACTGTCAGTTACCTCATTATGAATGTCTTCGATGTGTTTGGCCTTGAATGACATATTCAGTCACAGCCCTGCTAAAACTAGTTGCCACACTACCCTGATCACCCTATCAGTGGAACCCCACTTCCAGTTCAAGATCTCCACTACTGCCATGTTATCACACCAAAAGATGATTTATTTTGTTCCGAAACTGCCCCCCCCCCAACACCATCACTGCCATCCAAATGGGAAATAACTCTAGGAACATAATTTCCTTAAGTAGCCCTTTTGTCTCCCATCTGTTTTGCTATGCCTTGGATATCCATTCCCCTTGAAAGTATGCCCCCATCCCTAGGGCTCCTGCTGCATCACTGTACAGTTCCAAATCAGTGTTGTACACCCACACCTCCTGTCAGAATGTGACCCCATTGTACTTGTCCAAAAACTGCTCCCACACCTCCAGATCATGTCTCACCCCTTTTGTAATGTCAGCCCAATGGTGAGGGAGCTTGGTCTGGCCCATAGCCCTGGCTAGCCTATGAATGAAAACCCTCACTGGGGCCAATGCCCTGCATGCAAACTTTAGATGTCCAAGAAGCTGCTGTACCACCGATAATTTTACACTCTTTCTAGCTGTTACAAATACTAATAACTCCTTTAATCTGTTGATCTTGTCCATGGGGATCCGGAAAACACCTGCTTCTGCATCTACCTATATGCCCAAAAACTCTAGTTTCCTCACTGGCCCTTCAACATTGTCCCTTGCCAGCGGTACCCCTAGGGTCTGGCACATGCCCTGGCACTCCCCCAACATTTGCCTGTCCCAGCTTCCCCCTCACCCACCAGTAAAAAATTGTCCAAATAATGCACTACCCTCTTGTACCCCCACCTATCCCCAAATACCCATTGCAGCTAAGTGCTGAATGCCTCATAGGCTGTTCATGCCACTGAGCAGCCCATGGGCATGGTTTTATCGAAATAATACTTTCCATCAAATTGAAACCCCAACAGATCCCAGTCATCCTCACTCACTGGTAGCAAACAAAAGGCAGACCCAATATCCATCTTTGCTAACCAGGCCCCATCCAGTACTCTGATCAGCTCAATGGCTTTATCTAGCATGGTGTAATACACCACCCTGTCCCCCTCAGGAATGCCATCATTCACCGAGCCCCCTTTAGGATAGGATAGATGGTGTATAATCCTCTCCCTCTCCTGCCCTATGCCCCTCATCCTCCCCTTGCCCCCATGCATTCCCATGAAAAGGCTGCCCTGCATATGGCTGAAACCCCATCCTGTCCCCATGCTTCTAAACCTGGAAACTGGATGAGATTGTGAGTATTTTGAGCAAACATGCTTGAATTTGCAGTTTGCCCAACTACAAGTGGCCTTGTTGAAGCCCCAACATTTCTTTAACTCAGTGCCACTGGCCACATTCGCCCCTTCAAACTACCCTGAACCCTGACCTGTGAGTATCTGCACCCAGAGGTCCACATGCATGGTATTCCAATGGATGACCTATGCTGTGTCATGTGCTGATGAAACCTCTTGTCATACACTAGCCATCCATTGCTCCCCTTTGATTCATACATGTTTCTAATCGTGGCCAAGTAGGTCAGTAATGGTATCACTAATTCCAGCTGTTTCTGCAAGAGAATAGCACTGAAATCTGTAAACCCTGTCAGTCAATTGTCAAATGTCTTGCCCTTGAACCCCCTGTCCTCTGTGATCTTACCCAACAGAACTAGTGCCACCGCCATCTCTGACCTACCTACCTACCTACCGACTCCCTTTACGCATACTTCTTTGTGGCCTCCTTGTCCACCAGCACAAACATGTTGACGTACTCCATCTTCCATATCTTCTCCTTCATCACCTGTAGCATGTGGTCCCCCAGTGTCATACCTGGGAACCCGCCCACCTGTGCCCCCTTCACTTCCCAATAACCCTTCCCCTTGGCCCTGGGTCCCTTTTCCTTTTAATGCTGATAATGCCGTTTTCATTTCCTTAAGTAGTTTATCCCCCCTTTTTGCTATTAAACCTGCCAGATAGTCTTTCACACTGCCATCCAGTGTGAAACCGACATTATCCATGCCTTTCAGTGCTGCCATCTCCTCCCCAGCTGCCATCCTCGGCCACTTCTCTGTTCTGCCATTCTTTCCTATGTCTTCCGGCTCCTTCCTTTTTTCTGCTCCTATCTCCTCCTCCTCTTCTACCTTGCGGGCCTTCTCCAGCATGGACTGCACCGGTCCTATCAGGACTGCCACCTGTTTGGTCCGCTTCCCTGTGGCACTCTCCTTCTCCCTGCATTCTTCTTGGGTGCCATCTGAAATACACAGTCCCCATCCAGCAAAAAGACAACAGCTACAACTTCTTCCTCTTGCCTTCCTTTACTCTTCTTTTTTTTTTTTTACCCAACCAGTTCCTGTAGCCCATCCTTATTTTCTGGCTGCTGTTCTGCTGGCCTGCTGCCTCCCCAACCTTATGCTGCAGAAGACTTTCCATGTTTCTCGTTCTCACAAACTGGTAGCTATATTGATGTACATAAAGTACCTATGTTTTCTTTATACATTATATCAAGATTTTAATCTAACATTTTTGATCATTCTTGCTGCCTATAAACCTCCATGAGTCTTACTAATTAATTTCCTACAGTGGTTTTGTATTCGAAATTGCTTATTCTGATGTGATAGTTTATAAACCCCTCAGTGTTTTTATTTTGTTTACTAAACTATTAGGAAAGTGGTCTCCCTTTTTAGGTACTCATTCCACAACCTTGTTTGAAGACTGTCCATCTCCATAGAGTGCCCTCTAACCCATTCTTTTTATAAGCTCCCTCCCAGGAGATTGAACCCTGGGTTTTTGCCTACCGTCTGGTAACCAGCCCAGTGAGATGCCTACTCAGGGCTCCTACCTCCCAGCTCAATACTTCCCTACCCCTCCCATTAATTTATTGTTTATTCCCTTCCCCATCATTGAGAACCTCGTATGCCTTGCTACAGCGGCTGCCGCCCACTCTTGCACATCTTGTATGTGTGCTCTAAAATGGTGGTGGACGCTATGGTGGCTGACCTTGTGGTGGGGAATGCTCCTGTACTGTACCCCTGCCGTATCTGCTGCCGATTGTTTTGCCCCGTTCCCAGAGCTTCTCCCACTCTAGTTCCCACCCACTACTGTGCCACCAAACCACTTGGTGCCAACTGGGGGCTGCTGGGCACCGCAAACCAGAGGAGGGCCTCTCCCCAATGGATGAACCCAACCCAGCTGCTCCTACACCAACACCCAGACCCCGGTGCTGCACTGCCCATCAACAGAGGCAACAGCACTCTTTGCAGACCACATGGCCCTGTCTCGCCACTGTGATGGACCTGCATCCTGGAACATCTGTCCTATCCTGCCTTGCTGCCCTGGATTAAGACTGTCTTCTGTACCCCTTCCCCCTGCCCAGGACCACCTCCCATCTCTAAATGTCCTGAAAAGAGGTGGAGACACATTCCTTTAGTGATCATTGGCTCTTTTGCCATTGCGGCCCACTCCTGACCCAGCCACCATTCTCTCGTCAGGGCCACCCTAAAAAAGGATGCATCATAACCGACCACCGCCATAACTCAAGCCGCTTGGTGACTACTTTGTGAGGGTATGCCATTGCTGTGACATTCTCTGCCCCTCATGACCTCAGGATGCCCTCACCACCGTGGATCCCCACGACCAATCTACCTGCGCATTGAAACAGGACGGGCAGCATGCCCACAACTTTCCCTCGTAAGTCTCCTTCTTTGCTTTTTTTTTTTTTAAGCACAATCGAAGCATCTAATGGGCATGATTTCTGAACAACATAGCAAAACTGAACCTTTTTGACTTTCTTTTTGATGGTGACAGAAGCAATGGAAAGTAAGGTGTAGATTACCTAACCAAACTGACTGCACAATTAAGCATTTCCGATTACAGTTGGTGGTGACAGAAGCACTGGAAAAATTAACATGAAGATGTTTTTAATACCATTTTGTAAACACGCCACCCTAAGAGAGCCCTATACAGTTAGCAGGGAAATCTGCCAATGCACTCTCCTAATCCCTCACAGTCATTACCACATTTCCAGCTCCCCCTGCTTACCATCCTCACCCAACACCTGTGGCCAGCTCCTGCTCCCTAGCCCCTGCTTCCTACCTTACATCAGTCCTTTTCTCTACTTTATCAATCCTGATCCAAAAACCTGCCAGTCAATGTGCTGTTGCTCTTGAGGATGTCAATTCTCAAGAATGTCAGCAGACAAGTGGCATGGCACTGGCAACAGCCCTACCCCCCCCCCCAGTGACCACTCTCTATTTTCCCTCTGCCAATCCCTGGGCACCCTTTATCTTGACTGACTCCCCAACCATACCCCTTTCTTGCTCTACCATGTCACTTCCTCTCTCTCTCTCTCTCTCTTTCTTTGTCCCCACCCCCAATTTCCAGGCTAGGACAGCTCTGACAATCTGGGTCACCCTGGATTGGCAACCCCCTTTATGATGTCATGAACAAAGGCACTATGAGGTCAATGCGAGATAGTACAATGCTTTTGATACAGGCTTTTAGATAAATAACTAAAATATGTAATGGTCTATTAAAGGAAAGATGAACATTAAAAAACATGTATCCTCTAGTAACTTGTTTCAGCTGAAACATCATGCTTATGTGAGTACAGGCAGAAGTGCAGAGTTGCTCTTTAAAGCCAAAAAATGTAAGGAAATGTGAATTTGGCATTTGAATAATCATTCAATGCATCATTTGTCTCACCTTAATATAGACAGTTTCTATGCAAACACAGTGCTTTTGTTTATGACATCATAGTGCTCACCATGGCAACCAATTGTCATGCCAAACAGCAACTGTGAGGAAAGCAGGGGAGAGTCAGATACATTTTGAAAGACTCAGTGAACTAAATATTTCATTACCTGCAATATTTATTAGAACAGCAACAAGAAATGAAAAAAACAATAATACAAACTAGAAAACAATAAAGTTAAAACATCACTGATGTAAATCTAGTCATTTTAAGCTTTTTATTATAGTAGAGAGGTGCTCTTTAATATCAACACTTCCTATGCAAGCATTGCTCTGGCCTTTACTTTGTGTAACAAGACAGTGCTGATATTAGAGTAAAGCCAACCCTGCAATACATGATCATTCAGATCCCAAGGAACACCATTGCCACCAATTTCGTAAGGTGCCAGAGACTTGAACACTTTGTACATTTTGTGTTTCAACCTTAATATATCCATTAACAGTTTTTTAGCAATTGATTTTCTTACTCTATGAAAAGGATATTTGAAATCATCTTCATGGTGACTTTCACTATGCCACACCTGAATTTTACTCAAACAGTGGTCCTGCAGGCCACTCACAAAGCAGATGCACAGTGACATGCAGTGCACCAGACCTGCAGCTTTCTTTGATAGGGGCCCACTCAAGAAGCAGCAGCATAATGACACTTGATGCACTGGTACATGTAAGTTGCTTCACTAGTGGCCCTGCAGGTCACTCACAATGCAGATGCATACTGGCCCTCACTGCACCAGATCAATAACTTTCTTTGACCTTTGCCCTGTGAGCCACTCATGAAGCAGCTGTATAAAGACACTCACTGAACCAGACCTGTAGTTTACTCCATTAGGGACCCTGTTCCCACCTGACATACCTGACTTAATGTTATGACCGGCTGTGTGTGATCAGTCCCATCACCAGTCCATCCCCACCTGATTGCTGCAATGGCACAGTTTACAGCATATTATAAGGCTAATTAAATATTAATGAGCTAGTTATGCTCACAGATTGGTTACTGGATTGATCATTAATGGTCAGTTAATGACCAATCCAGATGTGACTGTGTCATGAGTGGCAGCCTCACATTACTGTTATGTATTACACCACATCACTGGGACCACACAGAAAGACAGATCTGACTGTCGGCTCAAGCTCTCAGTGACAGCTTTGCATGGCATAACTGTATTTTGTCTGGTCAAGGTGATAGAGTGGATAGTAGATAGGGAGTGGATAGAGTTAACTAGGGCAGACTGGATGTGCCAAGAGGCCTTTATCTGCCATCACCTTCTATGTTTGTATACTTCAAGTTTGCCACATGGTGAAACCAGATCATTGGTTACACTTGGGCAACCATACCACTGCATTTCACGTCTTCTAATAAACATCTGTATGTATTTTTTTAAACATGCAGACATTTATTTACACATGAAATGCAGTGGTATGATTGACTGAGTGTAACGATGATTTTCTTTCACCATGCAGCAAATATAAGGCAGACAAAATACAGTCAGTAAAATGTTGGTGATTTCTCCCTAACACTAAAAAAAAAAAAATAGATGCAAATATTCATTACAGGAGTCACGTTCCAGTGATATGGTTGGTCAAGTGTCACAGCAGACCTCCTGATACCACGTGGCCACACTACTTTAAACCAGCTTGAGGGATGAGCACAGACATCATCATGATGTGGTCTAATGATGTACAACCTATGCAGGATGTCAGAAAGGTTGGTCACTCACTATGCCAACTCCAAAAAGAAAATCAAGAAAAACAGTAAGTAAAATTCAAAAATGTGGTTGAATTAGCCTTATAATAGTAATAATGACCTCACTGGTGGTCATTTCCTGGGGATTAATGACCAAGTGGTGGGTAGTGACCCTCAGCTGCGCTTTGGGCCACCCAACCTCCCCACCCAGTCATTAATCCCCAGGAAATGACTCCCAGTTTGGTTGTTATTACTTAATCATTTTCACTGGTGATGGGTGCTCAACCCTACTGCTAATACCCACTTCCTCACAGCTGCTCAGTTTCTGACATTTCTACCAGTGATGTCAACTCCACTGCCAGTCCCACCCTTGCTCCTGATTTCTCCTTCCCTAAAAATTACTACCTATGGCAGGTGCCCAACCCTGTTGCCATTATTACCTTCTCCCAGCCACTTATTATGTATTATTAATGACTGGTGGTGGTTCCTCAACCCTGCCATCAGTCCCACCGCAGTCCTGATCACAACATTTTTTTTAAACATCAGCAGTAGGTGCCAAATCCCACTGTCATTACCCCACTATTGCCCACCACCCAATGAGTGAAATAACTCCCCACATTCAGCCACCCTCTAACACCCACATCATCCTCCTCCTTCCCTCACTTGCACACACCTGAGGTGCCTCATGATGGTGATGTCTCAATGTCATTTGACATGCTCCTCTACCTACAAGGTACACAAAAGGCAAAACTAAAATCCAGCAAAGTGTGTGTTCCAGGCATGCACCTGAATTTAGGTTTCTGTTTCACATTTTTGTTTCCTTTTAGCCATAACTTGGCCATTTCATTCCATTTGGTGGCCAAATTGCAGGGTGACCTCTTTGTGCTGTATGTTCACAAGTGCACTGCGGTTAGTGGATGATGGCGCTGAGCAATTGCCGGCTCCTCAGGAGGAAGGGACTTTAAGCTGGCTGGGGAGAAATAAAACTACACTGTATAAAAAAAGAATGCAGCTGTATTTAATCTACTTAAATTAGTCCTGCTCTCCAAAATGTTCCCTTTTTAAGTTCGCTTGCGCGCATGCACAAGGAACGTCTTGGGAGAATGGGACACTTTGGAGGTGTGCCCCTCTTGTGCAATCCCCTGCTCCATTGAGCAGGCGTGGCGGTCCTGCACCAATCGGATGTGGTGCTGTGTATGACAGCGGTGGTCTTCTCTTCAAAGAAAACCACCGCTTGTGCTTGCACCGCGTCACCCCCCAAATCTTTGCTGCCACGCTGGGAGCCCACCCCAGCGTGGCAAACATCCCGCGACATCTGCCAACGGGGGTGCCCAATCCCCCGTCGGCTCCATGGCCCCCCAGCCATCCTTCTGCCATGCTGGGAGCCCACCCCAGAATGGCAAACGTCCTGCGTCATCTTTTTTTTTAAAACCTGTAAATTAAAAACGGTCCCATGGCGCTTCTCCCTGGCCCCCCTCCCACAACCCGCACCCACCCACTGCGCCCTTACCTCCCCCATACCCCTCACCCAATACTTACCTCCGGAGCTCAGCACGATGATCATCGCTGGACCGGGAACACATCTGCACTCTTCAAAGACGACCACGAACTGAGGAAATGCCAGTAAGCTGTATAATGGGCTAGATGGTTTTTTCAACTTTGTTGCATATCTCAGGCATTTTTTGAATTTTTGCACCAAATATTCAACATGGGGTTTTTGGGACCCCTTCTCATGAATTCTGTCACTGTCATGGCGTTATTCGGGCCCGAAGGGTGATTTCGCAGTCACTGCGTGAAATCACCTTTTGGGCCTGATAACAAAATGACAGTGCCAGCATTCATAAGGTGGGCTCTCAAAAGCCTATTTTGAAAATTTGGTGGAAAATTTCCTAAAAATGACCGTTTTACGAGCGTGCGTTGTGCAGTTCCTACGCATGCTTGTAAGTTTGCGAATTTTCAATATTTTCACTCCAGATTTTCAACATTGCCATTTTACCACATCTTCTCATGAGCAGTATAGCTGTCATTTTTCACATCCTGCCCAAAACATGTTTCCGCCCATGTAGCGCACAATGGCGCAGTCGGTGAGCGAAATCAATGTATGGAACACATTAAGAGAATCACAGTGACACTGTTCATTAGCAGAGGTCTTAAAATGGCTATGTTGAAAATTTGGTGAAAAAATTCCTAAAAATGACTGTTTTACAAGTGTGTGTTGCGCAGTTCCTACCCACGCTAGTAGGTTTGCGAATTTTCAATATTTCCACTCCAGATTTTCAACATTGCCATTTTACCCCACCTTCTTATGAGTAGTATAACTGTCATTTTTCACATCTCACCCAAAACGTGTTTCTGCTCATGTAGCGCACAATGGCACAGTTGGTGTGTGAAATCAGTGTATGGGACACATTAAGAAAATCACAGTGACACTGTTCATGAGCAGAGGTCTTAAAATGGCTGTGTTGAAAATGTGGTGAACAAATTCCTAAAAATGACTGTTTTACGAGTGTGCATTGCGCAGGTCCTATGCACGCTCGTAAGTTCGTGAATTTTCAATATTTTCACTCCAGATTTTCAACATTGCCATTTTACCACACCTCCTTATGAGCAGTACAGCTGTCATTTTTCACATCCTGCCCAAAAGTATTTCCGCCCATGTAGCGCACAATGGCGCAGTTAGTGTGCGAAATCAATGTATGGAGCACATTAAGAAAATCACAGTGACACTGTTCATTAGTAGAGGTCTTAAAATGGCTATGTTGAAAATTTGGTGAAAAAATTCTTAAAAATGACTGTTTTACAAGCGTGCGTTGCGCAGTTCCTATGCACGCTCGTAAGTTCGCGAATTTTCAATATTTGCACTCCAATGACTTCCAAATACCTAAACAGCACATAGAAGCAAGCAACATTCAGCACTGACAAATGCTTGTACTTCTTTGTCACTGATTTTTTTAAGCCATGTCCAAGTGCCAAATACCACTGCAAATACCTGCAAGCTAACGTTCGGCATTGACAAATGCTTGTTTTATTTTGTTATTGAAGCAAACCAAAAATTCTAGCTTTATTGCATAAAAAAAGATAATGGCAATGGCATGTAACCTTTCTCTAAGGACATTCATAAACACCAGCTGACTAAACCATGAACTCACCTAAAAGTGGGTCATCATACAGAATATTAATGTCACCTTTTGCCATTGCTGTGTTCATTCCACAGTGTTTAAAGCAAAAAAAAACAACAGAAAGAGAAACCATTTTTGAAACCTTCCTCTTTATAACAGTAGAAGAGAAAAAGGAAAATCCATCCCCAGTGAACATGAAAATGTATTAAGCTGTTCCTTCTAATATGCAGTGCTGCTTTAGAATACATATCCAAAAGTCACTTTCTTAAGAGCATGTGGTCCCATGGTTTCAAACTCAGACAAATAGCCAAGTTCAGTGACACATCAAGGTACTGTAACACCAGAAATGCTCTGATGTTTTAGTATGGCATTCTGTAATATTCACAACATTTTAGAAAACTGCTCCAGAAGGAAGATCACTTACATTCAGCAATCAAAGAAATGCTAACACTACAGACAGAGGATTGTCATAAGCTCAGTTCCAGTAGAAACATTTTTTTTCAGAAACATTATTCAAAGCAGTTCCATAGATGCAAAAGGTACCAATGAGATACATAGTACAAAGGCATACACATTTGGAACTGGAAATTCATTTGATGGGGGATGGAGGGCACGGTAATTAGCAGCTAAATAATCAACTGCAGGCCCTATTTTATAGAACACTTTTCAAATATCAAGCATTTGATATTCATGATAAAGGAAATAAAATACACCTACAGTATGTAGAGTTCAGGTACATAATCAGTAATAGCATTATGGGGTTCTGGCGACATTTATAAATTATAAGTGCTAAATATGCATGGTGTGTGTATATACTGTATATAGAGAGAGATATATTATATATATATATATCTGTCACAAGAGTAATGAGATGCTATTGTATAAAGAATAATACATGACAGACAGGGAACAGTCACAAAAGCAATAAGATGCCATTGCATAAACAAGAATTTGTCAATGCCGAATGTTTGCTTGCTGGCATTGGCAGTGGTAGTGTAGGAGTTACAGAGCTGCATAATAGGAATGGCAGTGAAGTACTGAACTGAAGCCAACCCCACCACCACCCTTCAGAGACTGACAGGCATTGGGGTGTGCCTTTGGGTCATCAGGCATAACGACCATGCCATTTCATCACACCATACCCTGCAGACACCGACAAGTGTGATGGGGAGCCTTGGAGTCTTTGGCCCTTATGTGCACGCCATTCCATCAGGAAATACGGTGAGATGGGTGTGGTATAGGAGAATGGGGTGAACTTTGGGACCGAAGAGTCCAAGGCACACCTCAATGGCTCTCACTGGCTGCAGGCTGTGGAATGGTATGAGCATTACAGGCGAGAATCCCAAGTCACACCCCTGATGCCTGTCATTCTCTACAGGGTGGGGCATTATGGTCGGAAACCCTAACACCTCAGGCATTCGTTGGTATTTTCACTCCAAATTTTCAGTGTTTTTTTTGTGACCCCCACCTCATGAACAGTGGAAATATTAGTTTGTTAGCCAAAAGCTGCTTTTGCACAGCGACTATGGCATTTAGCACCACAGATGCAAAAACACATTCCAAACAGGATGTGAAAAATGACAGCTGTACTGTTCATGGGAGGTGTAAAAATTGGCAATGTTGAAAATCTGCAGTGAAAATATTAAAAAAACTGGTAAAGTCATGAAGCGTGCTTAGAAACTGTGCAATGTAATTAGTTTGGTGATGTTTTACAGCAGATTGTCAACATCGACATTTTCGGACCTCCGATCATGAACAGTGTCATTGTGATTTTCTTTATCTGTCCCAAACAATGATTTCCCACAGCAACCACGCATTTCTGCACTGAAAGTGTGAAACACATTTCAGACATGTTGTGGAAAATGACAGCTGTACTGTTCATAAGGAAGTGTGGAAAAATGCCACTGGTGAAAATGTGGACTGAAAATATTACAAATTCATGAACTTGCAAGGTTGCATGGAAACTACGTAATGCTCACTCGTAACACAGTCATTTTATGGACTTTTATCACCAAATTTTCAACATAGCCATTTTAAGACCTCTACTCATGAACAGTGCCACTGCTATTTTTCTTAATCTGTCCTAAACATTGATTGCGCACACCAACTGCGCCATTATGTGCTACATGCAGTGAAACACATTTTGGGTGAGATGTGAAAAATGACAGCTATACTGCTCATAAGGAGATGTGGCAAAATGGCAATGTTGAAAATCTGGAGTGCAAATATTAAAATTTTGTGAACGTACGAGCACATGTAGTAAATGCGCAATGCATGCTCGTAAAACAGTCATTTATAGGAATTTTTTCACCAAATTTTCAACATAGCCATTTTAAGACCTCTGCTCATGAACAGTGTCACTGTGGTTTTCTTAATGTGTCCCATACATTGATTTTGCACAGCAACTGCACCATTGTACGCTACATGCGCGGAAACACATTTTGGGCGAGATGTGAAAAATGTCAGCTATACTGGCAATGTTGAAAATATGGAGTGCAAATATTAAAAATTCATGAACTTACCAGTGTGCATAGAACTGCGTAATGCACGCTCATAAAACAGTCATTTTTAGGAATTTTTTCACCAAATTTGCAACATAGGCTTTTTGAGAGCCAGCTTTATAAGCACTGGCACTGTCGTTTCATTAATGGGTCCCGTAAGGTGATTTCTTGCAGTGACTGTGAAATCACCCTTCAGGCCCAATTAATGCCATGACAATTCAAGAATTCATGAGGAGGGGTACCAAAAAACCCATGTTGAAAATTTGGTGCCAAAATTCCAAATAATGCCTGAGATATGCATTAAAGTTGAGAAAACCCTATTTATTGCATTTTACAGCTTACCGGCATGTCCTCAGTTCACGGTCGGCTTTGAAGAGTGCAGACATGTTCCTGGTCCACTGAAGATCGTCGCACCAGATTCCAGAGGTAAGTATGGGGTGGGGGGTGTGGGGAGGCAGGGTGCGCAGTGGTTGGGTGCGGGTTGTTTGAGGGGCAGGAGACTACGAGGGACAGGTTTTTTTTATAGGTTTAAAAATAAATTAAAAAACCATCACGGGATGGTTCTTCCATTACACGGGCATTGGGCATGCTGGGGTGGGCTCCCAGCATGCCACCTGACTGTTTCTGGGGGGGTGAAGCCAAAGGGGGATTGGGCACCCCTATTGGCACAAAAGTGGGGGAGGCCAAAAGAGCTGAGGGGGATTGGGCACCCCCTCAACACAAATGTACTTTGTTTTTCAGGGGGGTGAATTATGCCAACTGGGAGTGGGATTCCCCCATCGACAAATCAAACTGGAAGGGAGTCATGATGCCAATGGGGAGAGGGCTCCCCTGTTGGCAACTTTACATCAAGTTCCGCCCAGCAATGATGGGTCGCTCCCTCATTGCAGCGGAATCACTGACGCTGCAATGATGAGGCGGCCCCTGATGGCTGCGGCAAAAACGTTGCAACTTGGTGTAACTTTTGGAAGCCAGTGTCATCAGCACACTGTGCCTCCATTGGCCCACCACTGCCAAGCCCCCAAATGCTGTGCCTCCCTTGGCTGCTACAGTGCCACACCTCCACAACCCACTTCTCTCCTAAGCTGTCACATAATGTTTCTTGCGCATGCGCGCAAGCAAACATAAAAATAATATGTGACAGACAGGGAATTGTACTTTAATATTATACGGCTAAGGGCAATAACTTATGTTTGGGACACACTTTCTAAATGTGATATTTCATGGTTTGTGATTGACAGGTAATGACAATCCATTTCTCAGCATGGACTATCGATAGCTGTCAATCACAAACACAAATATCCATGCACGAAGCTCGTCCTTACCTACAAAAAGTGCTAAACAGCAATAACCCCATAAATGACCCCCTAGATGCCAGGTTCCTTCTATTAGTCCTCGATGATGTCCTAGTCCCCCAAATGGACCTGCTCAACAAATCCCTATGCCTAGGGCAATTCCCTAGTGCATGGAAAACAGCAGTCATTACCCCCATCCATAAAAGTGGTGACAAAGCTTCCCCAAATAACTATCGCCCCATCTCCATTCTCCCCCCCCCAAAGCATTAGAAAAAGTGGTTGCCACCCAGCTTATGGAATACCTAGCCAAGTATGACATTTTATGCACAAAGCAGCATGGCTTCCATTCGGCCCATAGCACCACCACAGCCTTCTTAGAATTCATCAACTTCCTGCACTCCTCCCTAGACGCTGGTAACATTGCAGGAGCTGTGTTAATAGACCTATCCAAGGCCTTCGACAAGGTCTGCCACCCTCTCCTTCTCAATTCTTTCCACCAACTTGGTTTCTCCACAGGCCCCCTAGCCTGATGCTCCAGTTACCTTTCCGCCCAGTCCCAATGCGTCAAAATTAACGGAACCCTGTCCGACACACTACCCGTCTGCTCCAGTGCTCTATCCTGGGGCCACTTCTTTTCTCCCTCTACCTAAACTCCTTACCAAAGGCCTGCGCCACAAAAATATTACTATATGCAGATGATGCAGTGCTCTTTGCTTCGCATCATAAACCCATGCCCCTTCAGGACTCCCTCCAACATGCCTTCTCCCAGGCCGAAACATGGTTTAAGGACCGTAGACTGGTCATAAACTTAAAAAAGACTAAATCAATGATCTTCTCTCACTGCCAAAACAAAGCAAAAAGTGCACTTCTATACATCCTCCCCAGCACCCAGCACCTCCTTGAACAGGTATCCAACTACAAGTATCTTGGACTTACCTTCGACTCGGCCCTTACTTTCCATGACCACATAAACACCCTTGCTGCCACAACAAACACTTGGATTAGACTCCTTTACTGACACAGGGACTGCCTCCCCCCATGCCCTTAGGCTTGCCATCACCTCATCAATACTGTCCCTAGTGGACTATGGGCTCCCTGAATATGGGGCGGCAGATAACTCTGCACTCCAGAAAATCCAGGTCTCCCTAAACAAGGCCTGCAGGCTCCTAACTGGTGCACCTAGCCTCACTCACACCTGCTCCCTGTACACCTCTGCCAATCTTCTCAACCTCGATGAAAGGCTCCGCTACCAGACCTGCATACTGTGCTAGAAAATACTGCTTGGACTCTCTCCCCTTGGGGTCTCCACCTCTCTTCATCCTGCCACCCCTACCATCTCCACCTGCAACTCAGAGAAAGCACCACTGGTTGTGCCCAGGATATAAACCTCCCTTGCCCAGAGATCTTTCCACTACAGGGTCCCCACATGGTTTAATGCACTCCCAAACACCATCACTAGTGCACCCAAGATCGCCCACTTCAAAACCACTCTTCGCAACCACCTCTTCAATATCTGCTCCTGTAACTGCAACTAACATTTCACTCTCCCACGATCTCTGATCCAAATTCTATGACAAAGTCCATTATGGATTGCAACCTACGTCAATAGTACCAAACCCACGAATAGGACTGGCTACTCTGTTTAGATGCTTTCTCAAGCTAATAATGTCTCTCTGCTGTGATGATGTAAACTTTGTCATCCAAATATTGTAAATAATGCCAGAAAATATCTACATCCTGTACTTAATGTAAATACTGTGAATAACGTCAGTGACAAATGTCAGTAACACATGCTTTATGTAACTGTTGTCATAACCTGTCTGTATTTGCTTCCGTCTTACTTGTGATGAGATACCTTTGGAAACGAGCCTCTGGCTCAAAGGTTGTAAACCGATATATCAAATAAATAAATAAATACATTATCACATGCTGACAGTCAAGTGCTTTCACGCTATACTTTCAAGAACAAGACCATTAATTTTCCTTGTGATTTCTGTGTATGCTTGATGAATAGGCTATTGATAATTTTCAGAAGTTTCTGGTTCACCACATCTAGAAAATTCCTCTCAGAGTAAAGGATGTTTTGGTGGCCCATAGTTAAGTGGGCCGCCATGAGAAAAGTCAGTCTTGCTACTCAGGACCATGAATTAGTTTGGGTGATTCTGAGCCTGCCTCCAGTTTCGGGACTTTGACAGGACCGCAAGGAGCAGGTTTTCAACTGCCAGCTTTGTCCCAGTTTCCAAGGAGGCCACACTGTACTGAGGCCTCAGCCAACCAGGTGGTTGGCTTTTGTTATCCACTCCTGGTAGAAAGCAACCTTTGGAGTAATTCAGAAGCCAGGGCCTCTCTTTGTCCTAGAGGATGTGTCTGCTTCTAGTAGTAAAGCCAAAGTATAAAAATAAACATTTGAAACCCAGTAATGAAATTCTCCCAAAGCATCTTTCAAGTTCCCTCCACAAACTAAAAACTGCTGGATTACATAGATACATAGACAGTGTCGGCAGATAAGGGCCTATGGCCCACCCAGTCTGCCCATTTGAGCTTGTAAGTTCAGTTTGTTTTCCTAGAAGTCTGTTGCACCTTACCCCTGACCTCCAGAATTCCTGTATGTCTATCCCATGCATTCTTAAATCCCATGATTGTTTCAGCCCCCACCACTTCCTCTGGCAGGGAGTTCCACTTGTCCACCACCCGTTCTGCGAAGAAATTCTTTCTCGTGTTTCCTCTGAATCGTCCCTCCTCCAACTTCATCCCGTGCCCTCTAGTCCTGGAACATCTTTTTCACTTAAAAATAGTGTTTTCCTGCACCCTGTTCCTCCCTGTAAGATACTTGTATGTCTCTATCATATCCCCTCTCTCCCTCCTCTCCTCCAGGGTGTACATATTCAGTTCCTTCAACCTGTCTTCATAGGACTTGTGATGCAATCCATGCACCATCTTTGTTGCCCTTCTCTGAACCTTCTCTACCCTGTCTATGTCCTTACGTAGGTATGGTCTCCAGAACTGTACACTGTACTCCAGGTGGGGCCTCACTAGTGTCTTGTATAGCGGAATTATGACCTCCCTTTTCCTGCTGGTGATGCCCCTGCCTATACACCCCAGCATCCTATTTGCTTTACCTGCTGCCTTGTCACACTGTTTCCCTACCTTGAGGTCATCAGAGATGATAACCCCAAGATCCCTTTCCTGCTTGGTGCATGCTATATCCTCACCCCCCCAACTGATATATTGTGCCAGGGTTTTTGTGCCCCATATGCATTATCTTGCACTTCTTTGCATTGAATTTCAACTGCCAAACCCCTGACCATTCTTCAAGTTTCTGCAGGTCGCTTCTCATTCTGTCTACACCCTCTGGTGTGTCTACTCTGTTACAGAGCTTTGTGTCATCAGCGGACAGTGAAATTCTGCCTTCTAGGTCCTGCACCATGTCACTGATGAAGATGTTGAATAGGACCGGTCCCAGCACTGATCCCTGTGGTACCCCACTGGTCACTCTTCCCTCTGTGGAGTGACAGCCATTTACCACCACTCTCTGTGTCCTGTCACCCAGCCAGTTACCTACCCACCACACCTACCTATCTTGATAATATGAAATATAAAACGAGGGGGAAGTGTGAGTTACATGGTGACAATTTAATTTTGGGGTTTATGGAACATCACAATCCACTTTGACCTTTGGCCTCATGGATTATAATGTTCCATAAAGCCCTGGATTGAATTATCACTTTGCAAGTCACACTTCCCCATCTTCTATTCTATATTTATAATTGGGTAAGAGAAACCAAGACCTGTCATTGGTCAGATGTGATCATATGACCATGGGTTATTCCAGTACAACAGTACAGGTCAGAAATACTTAATGTTCTGAACCTCATTCCTCAGTTTTTAACATAACAATCAGTGGAACCATTTTATAATCACAATACAACACTGCAGGGTGCATGTAATTGTGAGATAATTGCAGTTCTCAGGTGTGCACAGTAGTCAGTTTTGCCTCATGTCTCACCTCCCAAGGTGGGCCAATATACCAAAATAAAGCATACTCTGTTGTGCCTTATGGAATATAAAATGCATTTAAAAAATCCTGGCTCCTGAAAGGATGAGGCAGGCTGACAGTCATAAATTTATGTCAGACTAATGCCCTGGTAAAAAAGTACTGGTGACAGCCTGTTCCATAACAAATAAAATCTGTATGCCACCTTATAATTTTGAATATTCACATCACCACCAGCTATTTTTTTCAGCTTACTTATCAAACTTCTACCCTGTTTTTAAATATTCCCACACAATGCAGACACCTTACTTATTAAAGAGACAACAAACTAGGCATCAAAGGACAAATGTGCAAAATCTTTAATGGTGCAAAGATGCAAAAATACAGCTGTCCAACAGCAACTGGCTCAACCTCGACTGGTTTCGCATGAAAGTGCATCTTCAGGAGGATCCTAATTCAATTAAAGGTTTGCTTTGAGTGTGACATCAAAAATGCAAAGTGATGCACAGTAGTAACAAAAATCTGAACACTAAATATTGCAACAATGGGATCAAGGTGGAACACTAGAGGGAGGCAAGAAACCTGGGGGCTGATGATTAACAGTTTGAAAACCTTTCGTCTCTATAGTCTGCCATACAGGAGGGCTGGAGTGTATCAGGGAAGATTTTATGTGTCACAGGAGGGAGGTGATTCTGCCACTGTAGAGTTCATTAGTAGTGCTGCAGTTTTGGAACCTGCATCTGCAACAGGGAGATGGTAGAAACTATCCAATGGAAGTAAATGAAAATAATCCAGAGGCAGCAAGGTAGGTCCTATAGGGAGAGACCAGGGCAGCCTCAATATGTGCTCTCTGGAGGACAGGAGAAAATTGGGGGGGGGGGGTGCTGATAAAGATACACAAATACATACAGGTGTATAAGAGAGTGGGCTCTACAGTGTTGTTTCACACTGAAGAACAGTACAACCATTAGTGGTAAAACCTCAAGCAGAAAAGGGGGATATTCAAACAGGACACATGAAAGTGGTGGACAGGTGCAGCAGTTTACCTAGTAATGTGATCAATGCTGGAACTATACCAGGATACAAAACACTGAGGGATCATTTCTAAGGAGTTATTGGGAACAGGAGGCAGACAGGGAGCAGGGAGCACTCTGGAGGAGCATAGTAAACAAGTAGGACATTAGGACAGACTCAGTGGACTTCTAGGGCCCAATTCACAAAGCTCACAGTGCAGCGCAAAGGGCTTGCATCACAATGAACAGCACAAAATGCCCCTTGCACCAAACAATGCACCAGGAGCAATTCACAAAAGCAGCCTGAATCAATTGGAGGCAGCTTGCACAAAACAGGGCTTGCGCAGCTGTTGTGCTACAAAATGGACTGCAGCATGACACCAGGGGTATGTTGCAGACTCAAGCTGCCAAATCTCCTGAATTGGAATTCACAAAACTCCCCCAGAGGGCAAATTTATAAGTACCATTAGGCCAACCATGGCTTGTCTAAGGTTACTTTGAAATTTTCGCACTGGAAGAGTTGACCTAGTTGTGACAATGTGCAGCATTCCCCTCCCAGCCCCACTGTCCCCCAAAAATAGGTAGTTAGTATACTTTTCTGATGGTTTAGTGGACCCCTCATCTTTGATTACTCCCATATGAAATTACACTAAAATAAACCCCCTCCCTGGTGGACTAGTGACCCCCCTCTCCAATGTCCCTATGAAATAATTATTTATTATAAGTCCCTGGTGGTTTAGTGGACCCCCCTCCCAGATCCCCAATGTCCCCAAGATGTAATTATGTAGTAAAATTCCCTGGTAATCTAGCGCCCCCCCCCCAAAGACCTGATCCCCTGTTATGCCATATTATGATATAATTGGTGGTATAGTGGCCCCTCCCACCCTGGAAGGTAGTGTCCCTACACCCCTCTCCCCATCCCCAAACCAAGCCAGCAACTAGCACAGCCCACCATTCACCACCATGGCCAGCCACCAACTGAGCTCTGAATGAGTATGTACTGTATGCAGTATGCACTCATTCAGAACTCGTCGCTAGCTGGCCATAGTGGTGAGCTATGCCAGTCACTGGCTTGGTTTGAGATGGTGGAGCGGGGTGATGGGACACTTCCTGCTGGGGTGGGGGGCCACTATGCCACCAGTAATATCATAATATCGCATAAGGGGGGATTGGGGCTTGAGGGGCCACTAGATCACCAGAGAATTTTTTTTCCATATAGGTTTTTTCCTCCATGAGTCCTGGCAGGTGGCTGTAGTCCTCTACATGGAGGAACTCACTTCTCTGGTCCCACGCATCCCTGCCCTGCCAACACCTGGGAATTCCCCTGTGGATTACTCCCCACAGTGAGGCCAGGGAGGAAGGTGTTGGCTTTTCCCTCCCCCCAGAGACCCAATCCAGATATCGGGTGCAGCCCTCAGGGACGCCAGGGCATCATTGCACCTGCCAGGCTCTGTTTTCCTCTTTTCTCCTGTCCCCCCTCCCCTACTGATGTAAGGACATTGGTACGTGCATCCCAACCCGTATTGCCTCCAGTCTGCCAGAGGGCAATCAATCAGCAAGATGAGAAGTCTCCCTCCCCCCAAGAGAGGACAGCAGTCCTCCGGATGCTCTATCCTGTCTCCCCCCTATCGACCCCCAGTATCCCAGGATCGTTCCTGAACCCGGGTCATCAGCATGGCATGAGGTGTAGTAACCAGCACCTCAACCTCTAGCACCACAGGACTGGTGATCACCAGGGAATCAGACTAAATAATTACATATTGGGGGACATCAGCCATTGGGGGGTGGGTCCGCTAGTCCACCTGAGAGGGGATTTATAATACTATATATTCATATGGTGGTAATCGGAGATTGGGATCCAATAAGGCACCATGAAAGTATACTGAATACCTATTCCTTGGGGACATTGGGGAGGGGGGTCCACTAGACCACCAGAAAATGTCTGGGAACATTGCCCCATGGCCTCCCATGGCTTGCAGCAACCTGTCCAGGTGTGCCCTCTGTTTGGCACACTGCTACTACTGCCACAAGCTGCAGGATTTTGCCACCAGGACCCTACCTTACCGAGAATCGGATGCAGGGTATCTGACACACCTGAGTTTGCCACAGCCCTAGATTGCCGCAACTTGAGGCAATGTAAGGACGTTTTGAGAATTAGGCCCCTAGTTTTTTTCTGTCCTTATTTGTTTATTTATCTGAAAGCTTGTGTCAGGCAGAGGCACACTGAGTCATGGCTTGTTTCCAGGTGTGACCTGGGGGAAGGGAATGGGAATGTGTATACAAATGCAAACTGACTTACAGAACCAGATTAAGCTGTTGGTGGTAGTTTTTTTTTTTTAATGAATGGGGGGGGAAATTTGGCCAGGACACTCAGGAAACTCCCCTGCTTTTTGGTAGGGATCGCTGCTGACCTCCATCATGGCTGAACCTCTGTCAGTCAGTGTTGGAAGTGCTTCAGGGAAGATATCTCTGTTTTGCTCTCCTCTCCATCTCTGGAAGGGGCTCTACATGCCGTTCTGTTTTCTACTGGGCTTCCAAAGATTGGTATTAGCTGTGTTGCTGACCAGGCTCGACTTACTGAGGATTTACCTGCTGGATTATACCTGTATGCATTGAGGGCAGAATATTTGTGTCTCCAGGATGCTTTGAAAGTCAAACAGGATTTTGTGTTGGGACTTATGGCTGATGAGGAAGTTGCAAAAAGCTTCCGTAAAAGGAGAACTTGTTTGCTCTTCATGGCCCTGAACCTCTGCTCCAGCATGGTTTCTCTGGTCAGCTGGCTGTGAAAGGAGCTGTGTTGTTGGGGTCTGGGTTGGGTTTGCCCATTCAGCTGTGGCAGCATGTACTTTTCACGCCAACACCAGGAGCTTCTGGGATGAGTGGTCCGGTGTTGGCGGCACCCAAATTACATTTCCCAGCACTGTTTTACCCACCTGGGACTGCTGCTTTAGTGGCGACTGCTACTCCTGAACTTTTGCTTCTGGAGATATGTGGTGCTTCACTGGTGGTGTCCCTTGGCCCAGAAATATTGGTTCCTTTGGTCAGGGACCAACTTGATGCTGTTGCTCCTACTCCTAGGATAGTTGGGGCTCCAAGTCCTGGGTCTTTGGGGGCTTCTGAGACTTGTGCTGCTCCTCTTCCATCTGGATCTTCCTCTCAGGTTTGGTCCCCAGTTCATGCCCTATGTGAAGCCGGCTGGACTATAGATGCTATTAGACAATGGCACTCTAATGTGCCTGTTGAGCCTGCTGAACCCTCCTGCATACTGGAGCTTATGACAGGTTTGCCTGGATTGGAATGCTTTTTCTCAGACACTGACCTCCAACTGCTGGCCATGTTGCTCGCTGGACCCACTGACCAGATACTGTCTTTTGTTCCTTCCTCCAACCAGATGGAAATGTCTGTCCTACTTTCTTCTACATGACCACCTCTTGAGGGGTCCCTTGGGGTCCCACAGCCTCCTTAGCAGGTTTTGGATCCCTCTGTAAAGCCACCATTGGGGTTAATTTCTCCTTCAACCATTGGGACTTGTACTGAGACAGGGGCCCTCTCACCTTGACAAGTTGCTCCCTTGGCTAGATCTGTTCCATTGCCGGCAGGGCTGGTTGCAATGGTTACCTCTCCCTCATTGGTGGAGCAGATGGATGCTGCTAACGGTCTTGACATTGTCCCTGAGGAGGGTGCTCCTGCTGTATCAAACCCCTCTCCCCCATGCAGGTGTGGGCTAAGTTTCACCTGAGGCCTGTTTATTCTCAGTCACTGGCTCCTGCACAACGCTGCAATGCAGTGCACCTTCTCTACACTGGTGGTTTGGACCCAACACCTAATAGGACCTATGTAGTGAAGGTGCTGCTTAAGGATTCTTTGCATCTGACCCCTAATGAATTGTATGCACTTTTGCATTCCTCTGCAGATGGCTATTTCGATCTCAGCTTTCAGACACCAATGTATCTCGATAAGTTCTGGACATTGTGCCATTCTCTGAAAGGTACTCCTCTTTAGCTTCATTTTTAAGTGATACCCCTCACTAAGCCAGCTCTATGGACTGTCACAGTCATGCTTAAGAATGAGGGGGTGAAGGTCCAGGATGTAGACTATTGACTATCCCAATGGTGTGATGTGATTGGTGCACCAGAACCAATTTTGGATACAGAACTCTTCTTGACTGGCCACTGTCACTTTCAGGTAAATCTTTGCCATGCCCACTATGATCTTCAACACCTTCTTAGTGTTTTTTTCTTGGGGCGGGACAGGGCTCAGTGTTTCTACCTGGGGTAACCTAAAACCTGCTTTCCTTGTGGATCTGATCATCATCTGAGTAATGCTTGTGACTCTGTGCACTGCAATCTGTGTTTAACATTGGGACATGTTGGGGAGAATTGTACTAATGCCCTCTGTTGCAATTTGTGTGAGGGTTTGTGGTACTCTTATGGGAACTGTCACTGTCAGTGGGCCCATAATAATAAGACCGAAGTGGACCCCCAGGATGCTATCTTGCTGAAAGCTCATATGGCTCAACAGCAATGCCTCTATAAGGATGTTGCAGCTGCTTTGGCACATCAGGAGACTACCTCCAACTCTGATACTGTGGTTCTTGATTCCTCCCTTGCTGTTCCTGTACCTCAGGCTACAACTTCTGCTCTGGATACAATTCTGGCTTCCTCTTGTATGATTAATGACTTGGCTGCTGGGTCTCTCCACCAGCCTCAGTCCTGTTCTCTGGAACCAGTTACCTCTCACAATCCTGATTATGTTTTAATACCCCCTCCTGATGCCACTGCCCTGAGCCAGAAACATTCCCTCCATTCTCATTTGGCAGGCCTTCAGCCTGTGCTGGTGCCTTCTACTCACTCAGCTATATAACTTGAGAGTAAGTTTGCAACTTTGGCTGATGTTTGTTCTGATTCTGATCTTGTTTCTCAATCTGAATCAGCCACTTCACAGTCAATGATGGTACCTTTTTCCTCTGCTGCAGAAGATGATCCTCTCCGGACACACCCTAAGGTGAAACTTCGGAAGATACAGAAGATGGTCCTCAAGAAGCCTCTTCCTCCTGGTGATGGACATTGATGCATAGGATTTTTTTGAGGACTCACTCTTCTTTATTCTATGGCTGCACGCCTTTGTTTAGCTACACTTAATGCAAATAGCATTCGGAATGTGTCTAGATGTATGATGCTTTTTTTCCACTCCTTCATGATTTGACCTTTGATGTGGTGTTCCTTCAGGAGACCCATTTGACCACTATTGGTGATGTGTCCCAGGTCCAACAAAGTTGGGTTTAGTGGTCCATCTTTTTGGTCATTCAGGCAGGACCCTTGAGATAGGGTTGGCCTTCTCTTTAGGTCTCCGGGCTTATCACATAGCCGAGTGTTAGATCTTGTCCGGGGTAGGGCTTTGCAGTTAGATGCCTGGTATAATGGCACCTTTTACCAGTTTATGCCCCTCAAACAAAGAATGTCCTGGTCAACCTGTTCACTCTGATTAGGCCTTACTTGCATACTTCTCAGCATATTATTTTTGGAGGGGATTTTAATTGCTACATGGGTAGAATGGATAGGGGTGCTTGGAGTGATACAATGTTTAATGATACCATTTTTTTGCAGTCTGGCCTCCTTATGGCTGGTTTGGTGGATGCCTATAGAACTCTTCATCCAACCAGGGTTTTACTTATTTTAGATCTGGTGTAGCCACTCGGATTGGTTATTTCTTCCTTTCTGCTCATCTCCACCCTTGTCATATAGAGTTTATCCCAGCTGAGTCCTCTGATCACCTCCTGCTCAGTGGTACTTTTTTGGTTTCCCCATTTACCCCACCAGGTCCTGGTTGTTGCATCTTAATGATTCCATGTTGCAGAAGGTTGCTGTCCTCAATAAGATTACCAACCTCCTTTTGGCCCATCAGTCATTAGCCTGAATGGAGGACAGTTTATTGGTTTGGTGGGTTGACACAAAGCTAACAGAACAGAAATTGTTGAAATATATTTCCCGTTTTCAGCATAAGACATCTTATTTTGAGTATTTGTCTCTTCCATTGAAGTTGGCCAAAGCTTTGACTCTGTACCACACCGGACAGGGGGATTTTAGTCCCCTGATTGCATCCCTTCTGGCCTGAACGACTAGCCTCCAGTATGACAGGAGTCAATCTCTCCTTATGGAACATATGGTAGGTACCCAAGCTACGCGGGGGCTGGGTGACTAGTTCTCAGCTTGTAAGGAGCGAGTTCATCGGTGACATATGTCGAAGCTTTCCACACCTCAGGACACTTTTGTTTCTGATGGCCTAGGTATCCTATCACATGTACACTCTTACCTGTCTTCGTTGTTCAGTACTTGGTGACTGGTGGGTCTAGCTGATGCTTTTTTGAGTTCAGTGCAGGTCTCCCTTGTGTCCCCTGCAGATTGTGAACTCCTCTGTAGGCCTATTCAGGCTGATGAGGTTGCACAGTCGATTGCCCACCTGAAATCGTCAGTGGCACCGGGGCCGGATGGCTTCACATTGGCCATTTATAAGACTTTTTCTGACCTCCTTGTTGATATTTTGCTGGTTGTTTTTAACTGGCTTTTGTTCAATGGTAAGGCCACCCAATCCTTTGGGGAGGATCTTTTGGTCTTCCTTTTCAGAAGGGGGGATGCCTTCGATTTGGGTAATTGGAGGCCCCTAAGTACGTTGAATACTGATTTGAAGGTGTTAATGTCTATTTTGACCAAGTGTTTAGCCTTGGTCTCTAAATTGGTCATATCCCCCTCTCAGGCCTGTTCAATCCCTGGCTGGCATATTGTTGACCAACTTATTTTGTTACGTGAGGTGTTTGTGGTGTAGAAAACCTGTGGGGACCTGAGCTATGTTTCTTCTCTCGATCAGGAGAAGACTTTTGATTGGGTGTCTCACTCATACATATTTACAGTACTTTGGCACTATGGTATTCCCCCTATTTTTTATGATTTGCTTCAGAAGCTATATGCAGTGGCCTCTGTGTATCCTTTAGTTAATGGCCATCTGGGGCGTTCCATCTCAGTTTTGACTGGGGTTCTTCAGGGCTGTCCCCTTAGCCCCCTTCTTTATATGTTTTATATAGATCCTATCCCACTCATAGATCCATGGTATCCCAGCCTCCTCCAGGACAGCTTCTGATAAAGTGGCCACTTACGTGAAAGATGTGACTCTTTTTGTTCAGGACTGCCTGCTGGGTTGTATGGCATTGGATCTTTTCCAGTCCTTTACATCCATTTCTAGGGCTCATCTGAATGTACATAAGGGCCACTGTTTCCATATTGGAATGGAGGTTAGCTCTTTGCTCTTTATTGGAGGTATACCTATGATTCTTGATCCCTTGCAGATTCTTGGTCATACCTTTGGGGCTGGAGATCTGGCATTCCTGAACTGGAAAGAGCCAAGACTGCTTCTTACACTCCTTGGGTCCAGGTTTGGAAATCTTGGAAACAGACTAAGAAAAAAAGTGGCTGTTTTGAAGAAGTTTCTTCTTCCTGCATTTACCTATGTAAGTATGGTTTACCCACTTCCCAAGTCCTTGGCGATCCATTTTCTTAGTTTGTTTTGTCAGATTGTTTGGGGCAGTCACCTGAAGCGGTCTGTAGTGTATCTTCCCATTGCTCAGGGAGGCCTATATTTGATTAATCCAGTAGTTTCCACATTTTGCCATTTTATTTCTTGGTCAGTTAAACAATTTTTTTCGGTGGACCAGGGGACCTGGCACATGTGAGTCACTCCTTGGATGGAGGGTATCCTTTCTGCATTCATGGCTGGGGCACTTACCCCATACACTGCCCACCAAGGGCCATCATTTGTTCATCTTTGATTGACAAACTTCAGCACTGGACTGTGGATTTTACCCAGGCTACTTATTCCTCCTCTCGGGAGCTGTATGCTGCTATCCAGGTTTTACATCTTTCTGTGGTCCCCTTTTATCCAGATATCTCCTGCACAGTGTATCCACTTCTCCTTTCTACTCTAAAAGATACCCGTACCCCTACCAAGATGTGGGCCATCCAATGGCTGAGTTGTCATGGGAACCTCAGCCCGAATGCAAGTACCAAGCACAATAAGGTAGAGGAACATTTTTGTCCTCACGAGGGTTGTACTCAGCATTTGGTATCCACGTCTCACTTCCTCTTGACTTGCCCTTATGCACAAGCCTTTTGGGCTCTGGTGGCAGCACAGTGGATGGAACCACGATGGTATGCTCTTGCATATAGTGATGTTATTTTGAGTGTTCTCAATGTTCACCCTGCTTATCCTGCCAGCACTCTGCACCTGGTATTTGTTGTCTTTAAGTTTTACTTGTGGAATTCACTTTGTGCTTTTTTCTTTCAACAGCAGGTCTTGCCTCAGGTGGTTCTCTTTCAGCTTCCTGTTTCAGAACTGACCATGTTATACTTGGGGGACAATCGCATATTGACCTCCCCAGAACTGTCCTCCCAGTGGCACCCTTTTGATGTATTATTGTTTCCCGGGTGACTTTAACCTGATAACCTTTTTCATGGTCATGAAGCACAAGCTGATTTATGACTTCATTTTTCCTTTTTAGGTGTAGAGGAGACAAATTTATTTTTTTTGTTTTTCTGTAAATGGTTCTTATTGCTTTTCTTATGGATTATTTTTTTTTTGTTCCCCTTATTTGGTTGAAATTGTTTTCCTTTCCCTTCTATATTTATATTTTGATGCCCCTTCCTTTATTTTGTGGTTGCTGTTATGTTTTTTATTTTGTTATTTGTATTTGCTTGTTACCATGTTTATTATCTTTTATTAAAAACGTCCCCCACTCCGGTGGTAGGGGGAGCCCTTGTCTGCGTTCTTGGTGATGGCGGACACATAGTGTGTTGGAAAGGAGGGAGCTGGTAGAAATGGAGGTGGAGAGGCCAGTGCTATGTAGAGAACTATTTTGCCAGTTATGCAATAAATTGAACAGGACAGTCAGTTTCACAAAATGAATCAACCTGAGGTTATGGTGAAAACTCTTTAGTACAGAGCCACAGACAGTTACTACCAACAAAGAAGCTGCTTTTGAATCCACCACTGACCAATCGACATCTGGACCATCTACCAAAACTGTATCTGTAATACCTAATACTTTATAGCAGGGCGACCTTTTACAGACCACTGTTCAGAACAATAAGGAAAAAATTCTACAACTGCTCTGAGAGGATGTGAATGTGAAAACAATCTTCTGTCATTTGACTCATCCACAGGATTCCTGGCAAAAAATGTCTCTAACAGCTGGAACTCTGTCCCGTCCCCTTTCACTAACACTCCAGAATCCCAGAGTATACCTATTCTGGACTTACCTGTCTCTGATATCATAACTACGACTCCTGCTCCAGCACTGCCTTCGACCAAAACTCTGGAACTTCAGAAAGGGAGGTCTGAGAATGCTCAAACAAACCCTTTGGGCTGGACTATCACAGATAGTTCGCTTGCCATGGGATGGGAGACATTTTTTTCTGGTGACAGCCAGGTCTCCCCCAGGTCAGTGACTGCAGCTGAAATACTGGCCTAAGGGGAAATGGAGAAAACAAATTATCCTACAAAATTTTCCTGTAAAAAACATTTCATTGGACACAAGAATTAGAAAGCTTCTGACTCCACGGTGCAGGTTTCAACTATAGAAAGACTGAATGCAAACAGTACTCGAAAACAGGCTGGTACACATAAAACAAGAGCTTCCAAAACAAATGCTACACATATGGGTAGCACTGAAGAGCACCCTCACTCTGATAATCGACTTTCCATAGACAGGGCTACCTGTAGTCCATCCGTATCTGTTGCGTCAACAAATCACCAGAATGAGGATTTTTTTTTATCTGCACCCCAAATAAGTACATTTACAATGACTGATTTGTTTCAAGCTGTAGGGGAACTGGCTCAAAGATGAAATGCTGTTAGGCTAAAGTACACTGGGGATTTAGCCACAGCTCCTGATAGAAAGACAATCCTTCATCCCATGTTGAAAGACACTTTAGGTATTATGTCACATGAACATTTTGCTTTCTTCCATGTTAAGGGAGAAGCAACTATGCTATAAGCTTCAAACAAATTCAAAACTTAGAAAAGTTTTGGCAAAAATATCAGTTGGTAAAAGACTCCCCATTGTGGAAGTATGTTTTCCCTGTTCCCCTCACTAAGCCTACAAATAAAACCATAAATGCGTTATTCAGAAATGAGGAGGTTAGCATCGCAGATGTGCAATACTGGCTTCACTAGCGTTGTGATATCTTAGAGCATCCTATGTCAATTTTAGATGAAGATTTGGTTTGAGCTGTAGAGTGGAGAGTAAAGGTACAGCTAAGGCAAACCAATACAGGCATGTCATCTTCCTGGAAGTTTTCTTTTTTGTCAGAAGAGATAGATTTTTTTGTTTCTACCCCAGGCAACCTAGAACTCACCATAAATGTGGTGCATGGACTCACTTGAGTTCTGTATGTGACGAACCATGATGCAACCTTTGCCTGGATCATGGCCATGTTAATCATAGGTGCCCAAATCCTTTAAAGGGACACTGTCAACCTATTTTTCATCATATTATTTCTAGTTAAAAATCTACATTTTATTATTGCTTACCTTCTCCAAAATTAATTGATGATGCAGTTTGTTTTGTCTGTCTCCTTGTTTAGTAGAACCAAAATGCATGGTAATGCATATTTATAAACAACCTGGTTTACAGTTGTTTACAATCCTGGATCTGTTTTTACTGCAAACTTCCTAAGCATTAGAAACACAGCCAAACAGTGCAATCACTCATGAGGCAGTAGCCTCCTGAACTCCCACTGCATCATGAAGGGCTAGACTGTGTTGTGGGTGTTCCCAAGTCCAGGAAAGGTGCAGTTGGAGCTGATAAAGGAATGTAAACAAACCTGTCTTTGCGTGGTAACATCGGTGTGGTAGGCAGTTGGTGTTTCACTTTTTTAAAGAAAAAAAAGAGTCAGAATCAAAACTACCAGCAACATCAGCAATCTTTACAGAATTTTGGCAATCATAAAATGTGTTTTTTAAATTAGGGACACTTTGAAACCTAAGGAGGTTGACAGTGTCTCTTTAAAGTGTAATATTTGCAAAGGGCATGTCTATAGGCAGTGCCCATGGGCAGACCACAACATGCTAGATATCATGAGCAGCTTATTACAGAAGCACAAGCTAGAATGTTGACAGTCTGAAATCCATCACCACAGGACAGAGTAGAAACAGATACCCAGACACAGGCTGACCACATTTCTCAGGCTCAAACAGACTCCACACATGGGCCTATGGAAGACCCTAATATTACTCCAGACCCACCAGTATAACACCTCCCTCTGTGAAGAAAATCCCTAGACAAGAGCCTGAAGCTACTATGGACATCTGTAGGCAGAAAGTCTTGCATCCTCCCCCCCCCGGCCCGAATCTCAGTTCACCATGATGAAAGGTCACAGAAGGGGAAGGGGAAATAGAAAAGTTATATCCAGGAGTTCTCCTTCCCAAGTTTTGACCAGGAACAGATTTCAGCTCTTAACTAAAAGGAAACAGTGGAGTGACTCAGATGAGGAGGAAGAAGAGGAAGATTCAGACACCTCCTCTGTAATTTCATCTGACTCCTACTTGGAACTTTCTGTCACAAAAAAGGCAAAGGGCCTTTTGAAAGATTTAATTTAAGATTACTTTCTCTTAGCCTATGATGGATAGAAGTATTCACATGTCTCTCCTCACCATAAATGCCTGTAGCATAGAAACATACAAAAGCAGCAGACCACGTTACAAATCTTACACAACTTTCCTAACAACATTATATTTGTTCAAGATACCAGGATAAGAACAAAACACAAGCTTACACAGGTGCAAAGATTATGAACTGTGGGTAGTTCTTTCTGGACACAGGAAGAAGATTTGTGTGACGGAGTAGGGATTCTGTTTAAAAGTTTCGACTTTCATATTACTAGAGTAGTGGAAATATTTCCAGGGAGGGCCATACTAGTAGATTTAGCATATAACTCACATAAATTTCAGTTAATTAATGTTTATGCCCTACAGGGCATTGCTTCATGGGGTGAACTTTTCAACTTCATTAATCCCTTTTTATAAACTAATAGTTATTTAATTTTAGAGGGAGATGTCAAGTGTGGACTGCATAAAACAGATCGTGGGGGTATCACTGAGAAAATATTCAGCCATATGTCTTGTTTTCAAATTTTAATAAATGCAGCTAATCTACAAATGGATGCTGAGCATTACACACTATTGGAGCCAAAACTTTTTTTAAGGGCACTCTTGCAACCGGAATAGACTATTTCTTTTTTTCCAAATCCTTATTTAGAAAAAGCAACTACAGTACCATTCAGAACCGCAGACCACTTTGCTGTTCAATGCCAATGTAAAATAGGAAGTGAGGATAGATTACACACTTCAAACAGATGGAAATTGAACAGTAGTCTCTTATCTGACTAGGTTATAATAAAAAATGGAGAGAACTCTTTTCAGCTCGAGTCTCAGAAATTGATGCCTATGACTCAATTTGGGCCTGGTAGGATAATACAAAAATGATTTTAAAAATGACTTTATTACACAAGTGATGAAAAGAAAGAGGGATGATTATTTTACATATCTGGGGCTAAGAAATCAATTGTTTTCTTTGATATCATTGACATATGAGAGAAAACTACATCTGTCAGATGATAGTAAGTAACCAAATAAAGGAAGAAATTATATGGTTCCAATATAATAGAGCTATATTTTGATTTTATTTTATTCTTTGTTAACCAGGTAAGGCCCACTAGACACGGGTGCCTGTTTTCAGGGGTGACCTGGGAGCACTGAGGAGGTTAAGTGACTTGCTTAGAATCACACAGTATGCTAGTGGAGGTTGCAAGAATCAAACCCAGGTGTGTTTGCTGAATGTACCAAGCTCATTCACAGCTCATTACTCTAACCTCTAGACCATACTGCCAGCCTCCTTTAAAGATGGAAGCCCAATTTGGAACACACAAAAAAAAACCTGAACTCAACATACACAAAAGTTAATCTGATGGGATGAAAAACTTGTATATAGAAAAATTAATAGATGAACAATCTGTTGATCAATATACATCCACAGAAGAAATTCTTAATAGTACACAAAAATACTTGTATGACATGTTAAGTTCAGACTTCTACTGATTGGAATCATTCTTTCATAGCAGATGTTTCCATCCCAGAACTCCCAAAGGATACATATCAATATATGGTGACACATATCACCTGTGAGGAAGTGGTTTGCACTATTAAAAAACAAGAACAGAATACCTCCCTGGGACAGAATGGTCTAATGGCAGAATTTTATCTTCACCAGTCTGAGCTTCTTTCTCCAGTTTTAGCTTTACTATATAATGAGATTCTATCCACAAGAAAAAAATCCAGAAATATGGTCCAGGCAGTAGTAATAATGTTATACAAAAAGGGGGACAAATCCTCCTTAATGAATTGGAGGCCTATTAATCTTTTGAATATGGATGCAAAAAATGTACCTTTTATTTTACAACAGTTATAATCCATTGTGAAAGGAAGTTACATCCTCTGTTCAGTCCTGTGCCATAACTCAACAATCTATCTTTAACAACTTTATTTTTTTGAGAGATTTATTTTCACAGGGGCAAATGGGGAAGACAACAGGTTACATTTTATCTCTTGACCAAAAGAAAGTGTTTGATCATATTGATCATTCTTTTTTATTTAAATGCTTGGAATTATAGCATTTCCCAATAAACTTTATACAATGGATTCAAACTTTGTATACAAATGGGACTATAGTTCTTTCTTATGTAAACAAAAGACCAGGAGCTAGTTTTCTGGGACTTAAAGGAGTACAGCAAGGATGTCCACTTAGTCCATTACTGTATATTTTTGCAGTCGATACTTTGTTAAGTAAATTTTTAAACAATCCCAATATACAGGAAATACCTTTAACAGGTCAGGAGCTTCACCCCCTGCAAGTGCATATGCAGATGACATCTGTCTTTGTATTAGAAATGAAACAGCAGGACCTGAAATTGTTAGCATTCTTTCGAACTTTGAAAAGTTTTCTGGAGCTAGACTGAACTATGTTAAAAGTTGAGGGATCCCTATACATGCAGTTCAAAATAATACTGTGGTTCACACTATAGCAGATATCACAATATCTACTACACCACTGAATATTTTAGGAATTTACTTTGTCAGTGAAAATGATGTCTCCATAAACTGGGATGACAAAATACACAAAGCCACTACAAAGCTAGCCTCATGGAAAAATAAAATGCTATCTAAGAGGAGATGGGTATTTTTGCTTTAAAAACTGATTCTTCTTATTTTTCTTTACATTGCAAATGTATTTCCACTTCCTTTAAATTAGGACGTTGTTGTCAAAAATATTTTTTTCAGGGACTGTGGGGCAGCCAGTAAATCCAATTAAAAGGAACCACACCTATCATGATTATAAAAATGGAGGCCTCAGAAGGTTATATCTTGTGTTCTTTTCCACAGTATTTTTATTTATAGAAATGTCTTTCTTCTACTGTCTGGCACAGTAGGAATTAGAACAAATGTATTCTGACCTGGTTTCAAGCTCTATATGTAACATGGCAAACCTCTCCCTTTTTATTACCACTTAAGTCTAGACTAACACTTGTACCAGATAGTTTTCATTCAGTATTATTAAAATTACAAGTATGGAGAATCCCATACACTTTTATACCGAACAACCCAAGAAAAACAGTTTACCGCACTATTATAGAAACAATATTCCATAAAATTCCAAATTAAGTTCATTGTACACCAGAGCAAATTAGCACTGTCTTTATTCAACTTATAGATAAACATGTCCCTTTACAGTTGTGAGACATCAGCTGGCTCTAATGTCACGGATGCTTGGGAGTCCATAATGCTAATAAACACAAGGCTGTAGAGGCTGCACACAACTATTAGAAACCCAGGAACATGTTTACCTCTTATGTCCATATGTGCAAACATTTTGGGCTGAATTTGCTAAAGAATGGAATGATAAATTATTCAACTCAATAACATATGAAATCCTCATTTTAGGACTTTACTCTATAAGACTCAAAACATTCAATCCCAGTACTCTATGACTCATTTTTGCAGAGTGTAAATATTACCTATGGCAATCTAGATGCGTATTCCTTTTACAATTAAAGGATTCCTCTGTAATTCAGGTGATGCCCAAATTTAAACATACCTAAGGAATAGATATTATAAGGAACAACTACTGGCTTCCTCTCATTCTTTTGACCTGTAGTGGACAAATTGTACATAGTTTCTACATGAATAATATTGAATAATAGTATGTTTACATTTTGTTATCTCTCTTCTTACATATGTGATCTTCCTTTTGACTAAACTATGAATTATGTATGACTTGTATACTCTGCATCAATTAGAAAATTTTCCTTCATAATGTTTATGTTTTGGATACTTTGAACAAATAAAATTCCACTACTCAGTCAGTAGGGGGAGCCAGAGACTGCTGTTTGCAATGCTGACCATGATGTCAGAGAGGGAGGAGATGCCTAACTGTATGGTGGCTGAGGAATCTGCTTCCACCTTGGTCACATCGACTTTGGAGGCTTTCAGTAAGAGTACTCCCAGTTTGGAGAGGAATGCAGCACTCAGTGGCTTAATTTCAGAACATGGAGCCCTGAGAGCATTGTTGGATGTTTTGCATGCCAAGGAAGGGGAGTTGTGTTTACAGCATGCATCCTGTTAAATGGCCATGATACAACAACTGGAAGTGAAAGATCTCTGCTTTGCCTCTGAGGTATGTGCATTGGAAATGAGTGAGCTGAAGGTGACTGAGGGACCTTTGGTTCCTGACTTTATGGCACCTTGCCAGGTTTTGTTGTCATAGTCAGTTATGGTGGAATCAGAGTGCGAGGCCTCAGGGGCATCGTGTATGCCCTTTGTCCACAGAACACTGATGGATTAATTGATGGGGATCCTTGGACCCCAGAGAGAGCCTTATCAGCTGCTGGCTGGATGGAGACTGCAGCTAGAACATGGACCCCAGATGACTGGGATCCTGTGGTTTGGAGGTACAGATCCTCCTTGATTAGCTTTCCAGTAGATGCTGCTCAGTCTCCACACTTGTCTTCCTCATCCAGCCCTTGCCAGCAGCCATTGGAGGAGTTCCCAATGACCTTAAGTGTCACTCAGCTGCTCCCCCCACAGATCTTGAGGAGCCATTGTCTGATGGACATTTGTTGGCACCTGTGCTGGAGCTAGCCATCTCACCACAGCACATGGAACATTTACTTGTTGCCCCTCAGATGTTTTTTTTGGAAGACATTGCTAGTGGAGCTACTCAGAATGACTTGCAGACTGTAGCAGCCTTGCCTCAGGGAGTGGCCACCCATGTCCCTCAGCCATCCTTGCCCCCGATGGCCCTTTTTGCCAGATGACCAATCATTAGATAATGACTGTAGCAGAAAACCATCACATGCACGGAGCCACACCTTAAAGCAGGTCTTAGGCTGACCCTGATCAAATAAGGTATCTCTATCTCTCCCTCAGCAGGCCCCCCCCTCTGCTTCTGGGACCTGATGGTTTGTTAATGGCTTCTCCTGATATCTGCCCCTCGCTGGGCCAAGACAGTATGCTGACTTGTTTCAGGAAGGGAGGAGCCAGCTACAAGATGAAACACTGTGAGTTTACTTTACAGGGGAGGTCTGAAGGGGGCTCCTGACCATGTTTATGTTACCCGGACTCTGCTTAAGAATTCTTTTCACTTTTGTGCTGTGGATATCTATGCGTCCATCAATATGGGGGGTTTCACTTACGATATAAGCTTTAAACTCATTGGTGGTCTTGAAAAGTTTTGATCTCACTATGAACATTTTAAGGTCACACCATTGTGGACTCCTTTCCTGGCTGTTCTCTTGACAAGACAAACTATTCATACAGTTACTGTTCTCCTCCGCAATAAAGGGGTTAACATAGCTGATATCTTGAGCTGGTTGCATGGGCATTGTGAGGACCTGGACTAGTCAGAACCTATTATTGATTCTGAACTAATCTGGACTGGTGGATGGTGAATTCGAGTTACATTTCAACAGCCTGATTTGGGTGTTTTGCATCTGCCATGTGCTTTTCATCAGGGTCAGCCTAAGACCTGCTTTAACTGTGACTCCTCTTCTCACCATAGCAGTGCCTGTGATGGTGTCCCCTGGTCATCTAGCAAAAGCGTGTCCAATTGAGTTGTGTTGTAACTTGTGTGGTGGACACAGCAACTCCTATGCCAAATGTCCCTGGGCATCTCCTAATAAGGGAATGGGACATGCTCAAGAAGATGTACTGTAGTCTCTAAGACCCAACATTTGTCCTCATCCCATACTACAGTGGATGAACCTTGTGCTGTGTATTCAGCCTTGGAGCTGGAGCCTCAGCAGCCCCCCACTTCTGGGACCCGATGGTTTGTTGATGGCTTCTTCTGACATCTGTGTACCTATGGAGGCCTCTGTTATTTTGCCATCTCCCACTGCTGATTCTTCGGGCCCTGCTGGTTAAGACACTGGTTCTTCTGATCCCAACTCAGCCTGATTTGCCCTTCCCTACATTTTTCATGCCCCTCCTTCTGACTTTATCCCAGTTTCACTGAAGGATAAGAAGAGGTGCTCCAGGTGGCTCCTGAATTCACCTCCACTGGTACGAAAACAGGGTTTGGCGACCTTGGTTCATAAAAACCAGTTTGGTGTCTTTGCTAAACCTGTAGTGTGTGGTGATACAAACGTTGAGTATTGCAACTCTGAGGCCTCTTCTGTTTCATCTTCACAAATGAATTATGCCGCAGATGTGGACCATCCTATGTGCGACACCACCCCCCCACCCCCTGCCTTGGAGGACAGACAGGGAACCAGGTCTCAAAATGTAGTTAAATGATTTACTGTTTTGTCCTTAACTATTGCTCCTTGTTCTTGAAGGGATCATTTTGTGTGTCCCCTATTAATGTCAACAGCTTGAAGAATTATGGAAGGAGGTTATCTACTTTCCTTTCTTTACAGGCCCTCCCTGTTCATGTCCTCTTTTTACAGGACACTCATCTTAAAACTGAGTTTGAATTGGTACAAGCTGCTCGGCTCTGGCTGAACAGCCCTTCCTTTTGGTCCCTTGGGCCAGACCGCAGTTATGGGGTGGTAATTTTGTTGAACTCTGCTGACATTAAGGTTACTGTACCAGATTGGTGGATTTAATCACCGGCTGAGCATTGGCCTTAGATGTCACTTTTTGGAGGGATAAGTTTTGCCTTATTACAGTGTCTGCACCCCAAATGAAGGCTGATAGAGTGTCTTTCTTTCAGGTGGTCCAACCCCTCTTGCATACTTCTTGCTTAGTGGTGTTGGTCAGGGACTTTAACTGTGGGGTGACTAGGGCTGACCGAGGACTCCAGACTGATAAGCTTTTTTCAGATTCTAACTGCTTAAATAACAGAGTTCAGGTTGTGTCCCTACAGAGGGCTTCTGGACTGGCCATTGGAGGTTTAAAATCAAACTACAGTACTCAGTTTCTGGTTTACAATACATTCCTAGAGTATTTTTCTTGGGTTGTGACTAGGCCCAGTGTTTCTATCCAGGCCAGCCTAAGACCTGCTTCTATTCTGGGTCTGACTTCCAACTCAGCAATGCCTGTGACACCCTAAGATGTAACCTCTGTCTCACATTGGGACATGTGTGCTCACAATGTTCCAATGCCTTGTGTTGTAATCTGTGCATGGTTATTCTTACCATCAATGTAAGTAGGCTACACATAACCAGGAAGAAGATTATGCACAGGACATTTTACTGGAAAAGGCACGGAAGCTTCTTTTTTTTTTATAATCTTTATTTTAATGTTCCCAATACAGAAAAGGTTGAGTGTCACATCATACAATAAAAATGATAGCTTTCACAGCACAGTACATGACGTATAAAGATGTAAGTAAATATATGCTTCTGTGTTAGGGTTCAGACAACCATGGTAAGTTATCACGACCACCTCTAGTTTCCGTTATGACTATATACCATAACATATGGCCAGTACAGTAATAATAAATATTATCACCCTTCACAGCTCTGTCTAACGCCTTGAGTTTTATTATTATAAATTATACAAACATTATTAATGAATAATAATGTCAATATCTTCAGTCTTTCCTATCCAAGATCCTCCTATGCAGAAAATAATAAAATTCCTTCCTTTTCTAAAATTCCCCAGAGACAAAAAACAGCCCCCTGTCTATGGAACAAAACTAGGGCCTTCTTAAGATATATAAAAAACTCAGCAATGCAATTTAATTTCAAATTGTGAATCCCAATTTTCTATTTCTGCAGTAATTTGTTCCATTTTATAAATCGTATTCATTATACTATGCCACATTTCTACAGCTGAAACATCTGATTGATGCCAAAGGTGGGCTATTGCTTTCTTAGATGCCAAAATGTACAGATTAAGTAGGAGAATACAAAAAGGCATACAGCATATACTAGGAAACCAAAACTGAGAAAGACTGGAAGTCATACAAGTAAAAAATGAGAGTCTAACAAACAAATTAGAAAGACAAACGCCCAAGCAGAGGAAAATATAGCAGAAAAAGTAAAGAGAGGAGACTACTAATTTTTTCGATACATTAGGGAACATAGGAAGGCAAAAGGGGGATAGTAAAGATTGCTACTGAAGAAGGGAAATGCACCAAACATGACCCAGACAAAGCCGAAATCCTCAACAAATACTTCTGCTCAGTGTTTACCAAAGAGGACCCAGGGAATGGCCCAGCCCTGAGAAAATACAACACCCCAGGAACAGGGGTAGACATGAGTCCCTTTACAGAAGCCAAAGTACAGGAGGTGCAAAATAAACTAAAAGCAGACAAAGCAATGGGATCAGACGAGATATACCCCAGAATCCTTAAGGAACTGGGGGCAGAGTTAGTAGCCTCTCTGGCACTTCTAGTCACAAAATCCTTGAAGAGTGATGTGGTACACAAAGACTGGAAAAAGGCAATAGTGGTTCCACTTCACAAATCAGGCAGTTGCAAAGAGGCTAGTAATTACAGACCAGTAAGCTTCACATCTGTAGTAGAGAAGCCAATGCTGAAACCATCAAACATATTAAAAGGGCACTTGGGAAGACCAGGATTGGGGCAGATCTGCTTGACATGAAGCTGGTTGGTCTGCTCCTTCACAAACTTGCTGGTCCTCTTACCATGGTGTTTAATGCCTCTCTAAAATCAGGAGTATTTCCAAATGCATGGAAACAGCTAACGTAACGCCTGTCTTTAAAGCGGGGGATAAAACCCAAACGTCCAACTACAGACCTATAGCCATCCTTCCTCCCCTTTCGAAAGTACTCAAAAGAATGGTCTCAAGCAGCTTGCTGAATACCTTGATAACCATAACCTACTCTGCCCTAACAGCATGGCTTCCGTAAAAAGCACTCCATACTCACCACTCTAGTTGATTATTCATCCCAACTATATAACACCTTGGATAGTGGTCAGGCAGTTGGATCAGTCTTCATCGACCTCACGAAGGCTTTCAACTCTGTTAATCACAACCTCCTCCTAAGTTGCCTTCTGTCTACAGGTCTATCCCCAGATACGGTACAGTGGTTTGGCAGCTAGCTCTCTAACAGATCACAACTTGTCAAAATTGGTGATACCTTATCCGCTGCTAAGGAGGTGCACCTCGGGGTTCCACAGGGGTCAATCCTCAGTCCTCTACTCTTTAGTCTCTTCATCAACTCTGCCCCAATGGCTTGCTCAGCAAGCAAAAATTCTCTGTGCTGATGAAGCAGTGATCTCAGTCACTGGCCAAGACCAACAATCCATCACAACTGAACTCCAAAGCAGCTTCCATAAACTTGAATCTTGGTTTACGGAAAACAAGCTACTATTAAACATCAAAAAAACAAAGAGTATGCTTTTCACCACCTCCCAAAGCAAAAAGAAATACCTGCCCCTGCATATTCATAACCAAAAGGGTGAAATCCTAGACCAAGTATCTAACTTCAAATATCTCGGCATTACCTTTGATGGCATGCTCATCTTTTCAAACCACATTGACTCTGTCATCAAGACTGCAAATATAAAACTTGGTGTACTTTATCATTACAGACATTCAATGACACCAGATGCACTCAAACTAGTCACCAGTAGCTCAATACTGCCTACCATTGACTATGGGTTGCCTATATATGTGGCTGGCACAAAAACTGCTCTTAGCAGGATCAACACACTCCTCAATAAGGCTGTCATCTTACTTTGGGGGCCACTCTCGACACCCACACCTGCTCACTGTACACTGATACTGGGTGGTTCCCACTCCATCTTAGAGGGCAATACCAAATCTACCTACTTCTCAGAAAGTACTTCTTGGACTAACATCCCCCACACTGGGCGGACACTTTAAGCTGGCTGTCCCAACAAAATCTACCCGTAGTGCAGTAGCTGACAAGATGGTGATTCCCTTCAAAAGAACGAAACTTGCCCAGAACTCCATCCTGTATTAAGGTCCGAAATGGTACAATGAACTACCTGCTGTTTTCACTGAAACTACCAAGATTAGTACTTTCAAAGCTGGTCTCAAATCTCTCCTTGACTCTAAAATGACTTGTACCTGCCTGCACTAATGTGATAGTACCTTGGCCCCAGTTTTCCATTTACCTACCCCCTCTACATCTTTCTGCTATATACCACTTTTTTCTTAACGCGCTCCCCTACCCCAAGTACCTGATGATAGCCTCACTTGGTTGAAAGTTCCACCTCTCTCCCACCTCAGACAATGCCACCTTCAGCTGATCCCCCAACCCCCTCTTATCTAATCAGTCTATCTGTTAATATTTACTAATTTGACGTGTATAAGTTCAGATGTTACTATTACTGCCTGTGTACATGCTTCAATGTTTCTTCTCTTTTTTTTCTCTCTGTAAACCTTGTATTTTTGTAATGTTTGTTCAACACTGACATGGAGCCTTTGAAAATGAGTCCTTGACTCAAAGGTATTAATCTCAAACTGAAATAAATAAATAAATACATAAATACATAAATACATAAATAAATAATGGAGACACTACTCAAACAGAGGATCATAGCATTTTTCAAAACTAGTGTCCAACAAGACCCTAAACAGCATGATTTCACAGCAGGTAGGCCATGCCAGACAAATCTGCCTGAGTTTTTTGACTATGCTACAAACATAGTGGACAACAGTGGGGCAGTAGATGTGGTCTACCTAGACTTTAGTAAGGTCTTCAACTCAGTTCCGCACAGAAGGCTGGTAAAGAAACTTGACCACAAAGAGGTTGATCCAGATGTAGTCAGATGCGTACAAAACTGGTTACAAGGCAGAACCCAGAGGGTACAGGTTAATGGAATGCAATCGACGGAAGGCAGGGTGACCAGTGGGGTGCCCCAAGGCTCAGTGCTTGGGCCTCTGCTCTTCAATGTTTTTATAGCAGACATCACTGATGGACTGGAAGAGAAGGTGTGTCTGTTCGCAGATGAAACCAAGATATGCAACAGGGAGGACACCACAGCCGGCCCGGTGGTGCTGAGGGTTGAGGTGCTGGACGCCTCACCTCACTCCACACTGGTGACCTGGGTTCAGATGTGAGCCCGGGCTGCCAGAGGTTGGCAGTGGTGGGATAGAATTGAGCATCTGGAGAACTGCTCTTCTATCCCAGGGAGGGATCCAGGGAACCACCGCTGTGTAGCAGCCCCTGGTGATGACCTGGGGCATTACTAGAGCGGTGCCACAAGGGAGGAAGAATGCAGCAGACATCAGCACACTGTGTCTTGATGTCATTGCATGTCCTCAGTCCACAGGGAGAAACATCAGAGGAAACAACAGGCACAGGTCGGGCAGCATGATCTTCTGACCTCTGTGGCCTGATCTGAATGGTGCCTCCTCAAGCTGTGGGTAGCTCCTTGCCCCCCTGCCACGAGGGGTAATCTCTGGGAGTTAGGAGGAGGTAGGCTGATCTCGGGTTGGGGCCGGGGGCTCGATCGGGATGACTTGCCGACCGTGCCTAGGAAGGAGAGAAAAATATATAAGAAAAAAACAATAGGGTGGATACCTCAGAAGGAGTGAGTAAGATGGAAGCTGACCTCAAAAAACTAGAAGAATGGTCTGGAGTGTGGCAGCTGGGATTTAATGCCAAAAAGTGCAAGGTCATGCACACATGAAAGAAAAATCCAAGAAAGGAGTATTACCTAGGAGGTGAAAGGCTGGCAGTTTCAAACCAGGAATGAGATCTGAGAATCATAATCGCAGATGACTTGAAGGTTAGTAAGCAGTGTGAGAAGGCAACATTGAAGGCCAACAGAAGGCTGGGCTGCATTGGGAGGGAAATCATCAGCAGGAGGAGAGAGGAAGTACTACCACTGTATAGATCGCTGGACAGGCCCCACCTGGAATACAAAGTCCATTTATGGAGGCCTCACCTCAGGAAGGACATTGACTGGGTGGAAACAGTACAGAGAAAGGCGACAAAAATTATTCAGGGTCTGCACTATATGTGCTACAAGGAAAGACAGGGAACTGAATATGTACTCCATGGAGGAGAGAAGAGAGAGACAGAGGGGACATGATTGAAACATTCAAGTACATAAAAGGCATTAACAAGGTATAGGCACAGGAACTTTTGCACTTCAAGAATGGCTCCAGGACCAGGGAACATGACCTCATGCTGCAAGGAGGGAGGTTTTCTACCAACACCAGGAAGTTTTTCTTCACAGAAAGAGTGGTGGATGCCTGGAACAGCCTATCCCAAGAGTTTGTAGGGGTCAACACTGTGGGGGATTCAGGAATGCATGGGATAGACACAAGGGAGCCCTGACTATGAAGGGCAACCAGAGTGTCAAAATAGGTCTAAAACAAATGGGCTGACTAGATGGACCTAGCAGTCTCTTTCTGCCATCAACTTCTATGTTTCTATGTTTCAATTTATGAAGACCCTGTTGGGGGGGGATAGCTAATAATACCAGTTCTGGCATTAATTGGCCCATATAATCCAACAATCGAGCTACACGGTCCTCAATTTGAGACCAAAAAGAAGATATGTGTGAACAATACCAGAATATACAGTATGTGAGTGCATGGCCTTCGGGTCCCCTCACTGACACCAGCAAATTCCCAGCTGCAGGGAGTAGATCCATGCCAATGTAGTGAGAACGTAAAAGTATCTATTATTGCATTTCTATGAAAATGTTCGCCAGTAAGGAGCCCAGGACATCCTCATGGAAGGGCCAGGGGTGTGTACCTCAGGACTGGAGGATGGCTCATGTGGTGCCCCTCCACAAGAGTGGCCCCAAGGATGAACTGGGAAACTACAGACCAGTGAGCCTCACATCCATCGTGGATAAGCTAATGGAGACTATCCTGAAGGAGAGACTGGTGGCCCTCCTAGAGGCCAAAGGACTACAGGACAGCAGACAGCATGGCTTCTTACGTGGCAGATCCTGCCAAACCAACCTGGTTGAGTTCTATGACTGGGTAACTAGGCAATGGACAGGGGCCATGCAGTGGATGTCCTGTATCTGGACTTCAGTAAGGCATTTGACTCGGTGCCACATGGAAGGCTGGGAAGGAAGTTAGTAGGCACAGGGGCGGGTGCAAAGCTGGTGAGATGGGTAGGAAACTGGCTGCAGGGAAGGCAACAGAGGGCGGTGGTGGGTGGGGAACTTTCACACCCAAGGGAAGTGACGAGCGGTGTCCCACAGGGCTCGGTGTTGGGACCAGTGTTGTTTGGGATATTCATTGCAGACATATCATGGGACATCAAGAGCAAGATCAGTCTGTTTGCTGATGATACCAAGGTTGGCGTGGTGGATGACCTAGGGGTGGCAGGGGTTGCAGGATGATCTGGCAAAGCTTGAAACCTGGTCAGACACCTGGCAACTGGGGTTTAATGCCAAAAAGTGCAAGGTGCTGCATTTTGGGATGAAGAACCCAAGGAGGAGTTATCAGCTAGGGGGAGTGCAGCTAGCCCAGACAGAGGAGGAGAAGGATCTGGGTGTGCTCATTACAGGGTCAATGAACAACTCGGCACAATGTAGGAAGGCAGCTGCAAAGACCAACAAAATGCTGGATTGTATTGCAAGGGGTATATCCTCGAGGAGGGAGGAGGTGATTCTGCCACTGTATAGGTCATTAGTTAGACCACACCTGGAGTACTGCGTGCAGTACTGGCGTCTGTATCTGAAGAGGGACATTAAGTTACTGGAGGGGGTGCTGCACAGGGTGACAAAGATGATCAAGGGGCTGGGGGACTTATCATACGAGAGGAGGTTGAAGGAGTTGAACATGTACTTACTGGAGAAGAGGAGAGACAGGGGTGACATGATTGAAACCTTTAAATACATGAAAGGAATAAACAAGACTGGTACAGAGGGGCTGTTCAAAGTAAGAGAGGGGAGGGCCACCAGGGGCCATACTATGAGACTGGAGCGAGGAAGGTTCAGGAGGGAGATGAGGAGACACTTTTTTACAGAGAGGGTGGTGGCTGGGTGGAATGCGTTACCTGCAGAAGTGGTATGCAGTAGAACAGTGGACTGCTTCAAATGAGGATGGGACAGGACAAGGGGGAGGGTTAATGAAGGGGAAGGGTGGAGGGGAAGGGCAGCTGCAGAATAAGGGTGCTATCTGCACATTCGAGCAGACTTGATAGACCTCTAGGCCTTTATCTGCTGGCAAATGTCATATGTTCGTATGTTCAAACAAAGTTCATGTTGTATTGTTAAGCTCAGTTCACCCTCCCAAGCCCTTAGGACTGAGGTTGTTGTGTCCCCCAGGAACTCCTTCAATCCTCTACATACCAAGCCAAACAATCAAGTGATCTATGTTCCCCTTAAGGCATCCAGTATTAATTTCCACAAAGTAGGTATAGGGTCTGGGAGGTGACTCTTATTCGTTCCCTTTGGCATAAAAAGTTCCAAACCTGCAGGTACCAGAAATGTTCCTTGCCTGTCAGGGCACACTGTGGCTGAAGTTCTGCAAATGGGTGAACTCCTTGAATGTCTAAAAATTGGAATATGTCCAAATTGTTGCCACCTCTGAAACGTTATATCAATTCTATCCGAAAGAAACTGTTTCATTGGCCAACTGCCGGAGGTAATAAAAAAGTGTAGCTAAGGAGGGTTGTGATCTAATTATGTACCAGACCCTCAATGTCTGTGCGGTGAACTGGCTAAAATCTTTAAAATTAGGAAATGAGGTTTAAGGGGCAAATAATACTTTCCCTGGATTATGTAAGTCATTTATTTTTTTATCACAACATTATTTGTCACCACCGCAGCGGACCTGGCAGGGGCTATGACCCACCCCCTTGGAGGGGTACATCCTCCTGCCCATTCGGGCCATCATGGGTCCTGCCAGGTCCTGGTATGTCTCCCCCATGCCCATGCTCATGCTATGTGTGCGGCAGCTGTCTCCACTTCCATGGAGGTAGCCAAGCACACTGGGTGTGTGCCAACCCCTCTTATTGTGCTGACGCATGCAGCACAAACCCCCCCCCGAGGAAGGAGATCAGTCCTCCGAACGATCAATCCTTACCTCCCCAGCTGACCCCCAAATGACCTGAGTCTGTTCTCAAACCCGGGTCACCAGTGTGGCGTGAGGTGTGGCGTCCAGTGCCTCAACCCTCAGGCCAGCATGTAAGTCATTTATAACAAATTCTATATGTTTTCACATTGCCCTATATATAGGATTTAAGAATACAGCACAGTACGAATAGAAACCACTTTAAAATATGATAAATCAAGGTGTTTCAGTCCCCCTTTCTCAAAAGGTAGCTGCATCAGCTTCCACCTGATTCACAGATATTTACCTCCCCAAACAAACCTCAGAAAAGTTTGATTCCAAGAAGCAAAGTAAACCTGATACGGAGTCAAATAAAGTGCTTGAAATAAATAAAGAAGGAAAGGAAAAGCATTTATACAAAGGACCTCTATCCAAGTATATGAGGATAGCTGGGATTATGACCATTTCTCCAAATCCTGTTCTATCATAACTGTTAAGGATTCATAATTTAGAAGTTGTAAATTTACCAAATTAAGTGGCAAATGAATCCCTAAGTACTTTATTTTAGTATTCCTCCATTTCAATGGACAAGAAGATCGACAAACAGGAGAAGAAGCATAATTTAATGCCAATATGTCTGTTTTTGCTATATTTAATTGAAACCTGGAGACTTTGCTAAAACTCATAAGTAATGTCCAAACTGCTGGGACAGATTTTTCAAGGATTAATAGAATTAGGAAGGCATCTTCAGCATATAATGATTATTTCAAGTTTTCCGTGCCCAGCGTAACACCCTCCACATCCCGAGATTTCCAAATCACCATTGCCAATAGCAATGGTGAGTATATAGAGCAAATAGCAATGGTGAGAGGAGGCATCCCTGTCTTGTCTCTGTTCCTAGGGATGTTGGAGAAGAGAGGCCCCCATTAACTCACAGGTATGCTTTTGGGGATAAATAAATATTCCGAAGTCAGTTCAGGAACTCTTTCAGGAAACCAAAAGCTCTCAAACCAGAGAAACCTTCACCTCGCTCTATCAAAAGCTTTGTCAGCATCTAAGCTGAGTAATGTTGCTGGTATTGAGCGTTTTTAATGTGATCCATTAAATGGATAGTTCGTCTGACATTATCCATAATCTGTCAATGATGGACAAAACTTGATTTGTCTGGGTGTACAATGGCAAGAAGAATCTCTTCCAATCTATGTGCCCAGATTGACATATAAATCTTGTAATCAGTATTCAGAAATGAGATAGGGCAATATGACTGTGTTTTTTCTGGGTCCCAACCCGTCTTTGGAATAACTGAAAGAATCGCATAGGACCAGGAAGGAGGTGGGGAGGAGGAGAATCTGCCTGGACCTCTCTATATGTTGACTGGAGATATGGTATTAAAAGCTCTAAAAAGGCCTTATAAAACTCTGTAGGGTATCCATCAGGACTGGGGCATTTTTATGTTTTGGCCTTAGAGATGGCCATGCAGACTTCTTCCAATCGAATAGGAGCAATAAGTTGTTGCTGTTGGGCCTGCAAGAGTTGTGGAAAGGGGAGCGATGTTAAGAATACAGTTATTTGTTCATCAGTAGGAGTATTGTCTTCTGTATATAATTGGGTATAGTATGTTTAGAAGCTGGTTAAAATGTCCCAGGTAGTAGTTGCCAATCGACCTGTAGTAGGATTTCGGATCTTTTTTTATAGTCGCCACCTGCTTATAACCTCTAAGTTTTCGAGTCAGTAGTTTCATCCCATGGAAACCTCCCTCATAGTGTGCATGCCTCACATACAATAGCGCACCTTGTATTTTATAATCAAGAATCAACTGCATTTTAGCTTTTATCTGCTGTATTCTATAATTTACCTCAGGGGAGCTAGCCACCGATTGACCCCGTAATGTTTGCAATTACGTCTGAAGATCTTTACATTTTAGTTCTCTCTGTTTCTTCTTGTGGGATGCATAGGTGATAATTTCCCCATGGAGTACCACCTTTAAGGTGTCCCACAATATGGAGCTTTTAATGTCCCCCACTTTATTATCTTGTATCACCTGTTTAATTTTATCTGACATTAATTTCTTAAAATTTTTATCTTTTAGTAGAGAGACATTAAAAGTCCAGCAGGTTTCCCTTTTTTGTTTCCCTAAGTCTAATTTTGAAGTTATGGAGGAATGTCAGATAAAAAAGAAGGACCCACATCTATATCTCTTATAACATCAAAATGTTCAATAGAACATAGGAAATAGTCCAACCAAGAGTAGGTATGGTACTGTGGAGAGTAATAAGTATAGACTTTTGTAGTTAGAAAAAAATGCCACCAGACATCAATCAAACCCAAAGCTGGTAGCTGTTCCCTGAGATATCTCTGTGTTGAAGTTAATCTATGTCTTGCTGAATACGACGCATCCAATTCAGGGGATAGGGTAACATTTAAATCACCCCCAACCACCACAATCCCTCTCTGGTGTTCCAAAAGTTTGTTAAAGAAAATCTTAAAGTTAATTGGGGCAGATTGGGGGGGATATACACTAGCTACTGTGATCTCCTTCCCATATAGGAGTGGCACTGTATGTGAAAAATGACATAAGGGCCACAGAGATCCAGGAGGAACAAAATGGGGGAGAGATACTGTGGGTTAAGCTGGAAAGGAAAATGGGGACAGCCATCCGAACAGGTGTGGTCTATAGACCACCGGCCCAGGAGGAAGAAACAGATAGGAGTTGATGCTAGCCATCCAAAGGATGGCAGACAAGGGTGAGGTAGTACTGGTTGGAGACTTCAATATTCCAGACGTGGACTGGCGATCCCAGCAGCAGCATCAACTAGGAGCAGATTTATCCTGGACTCCCTTCAGGGTGCCTTCCTCAAGCAACTGGTCATGGAACCAACTCGGCAGAAGGCAATACTGGACCTTGTGCTCACAAACAGGGACAGTATGATGGTGGTAACAGTGGGGGAGCACCTGGGAAACAATGACCACCAGTCATTGTGGTTTGAAATCACAGCAAGAGCAGAACCAAACCACACAAAAACACATATTCTGGATTTTAGGGGGGCAGACTTTGGGAAAATGGGGAGATACTTGAAAGAGGCATTAAGGGGAATGGGACAGGAATCAGGGGTTGAGGAACAGTGGGCAGTATTTAAAATAGGGATTACAAGAACAACAGAATTATGTATTAAGCAGGTTAGCAAGAGGAAAAGGAAGAGAAGACCATTATGGTTTTCCAAAGAGGTGGCAAAGAAAGTGAAAGCCAAAAAGATTGCATTCAGGCAATACAAAAAGACACAGGCAGAAGGGGATAGGGAGAAGTACCAGGAGAAGCAAAGGGAGGCAGGGAGGTCAGTAAGGGAAGCCAAAGCTCAGACAGAAGAGCACATTGCAAAATCAGTGAGTAGAGGGGACAAAACCTTTTACAGGTACATAAGTGAAAAAAGAAAGACAAAGGGAGGGATAGTGAGACTGAAGGGGGAGGATGGGGCCGCTTGGAGGATGACAACAGTAATGCTGACATATTGAACAGGTATTTCTGCTCAGTCTTTACTGAGGAAGAGGAGGGTAATGGGTCTGAAGGGAGTACAAGGGGTGAGAATGGTGCAGAAATGGACACAAGTCCCTTTACACGAGAAAGGGTCCTGAAGGAACTGGAAGTAATAAGAGTTGATAAAGAATGGGGCCAGATGGGGTGCACCCCAGGGTCCTTAAAGAACTAAGAGAGGTGGTGGCTGAACCTCTGGCTATCCTGTTTAGCAGATCACTGGAAACAGGGGAGGCACCCAAAGACTGGAGGATAGCAGATGTGGTCCCCTTATACAAAAGTGGGAACAAAGAGGAAGCAGGGAACTACAGACCAGTCAGCCTCACCTCAGTAGTGGGGAAGATCATGGAAGCACTACTGAAGGAGAGATTGCTGGAACATTTGGTTGTCAATGGACTACAGGACCCAAGGCAGCATGGTTTCACCAGGGGGAGGTCATGTCAGACCAACCTCGTTGAATTTTTTGACTGGGTGACTAGGGAGGTGGATCAGGGGAAGGCAGTGGACATGGCCTATCTGGACTTCAGCAAGGCCTTTGACACTGTGCCACATAGAAGACTATTACACAAACTGGTGAATATGGGTGTGGGCAGGACAGTACTGTGGTGGGTAGGTAACTGGCTGGGTAGCAGGACACAGAGGGTGGTGGTAAATGGCTGTCACTCCACAGAGGGAAGAGTGACCAGTGGGTACCACAGGGATCAGTGCTGGAACCAGTCCTATTCAACATCTTCATCAGTGACATTGCGCAGGACCTAGAAGGCAGAATTTCACTGTTCGCTGATGACACAAAGCTCTGTAACAGAGTAGACACACCAGAGGGTGTAGACAGAATGAGAAGTGACCATAGAAACTTGAAGAATGGTCAGGGTTTGGCAGTTGAAATTCAATGCAAGGAAGTGCAAGATAATGCATATGGGCACAAAAACCTGGCACAATATATCAGTTGGGGGGTGAGGATATAGCATGCACCAAGCAGGAAAGGGATCTTGGGGTTATCATCTCTGATGACCTCAAGGTAGGGAAACAGTGTGACAAGGCAGCAGGTAAAGCAAATAGGATGCTGGGATGTATAGGCAGGGGCATCACCAGCAGGAAAAGGGAGGTCATAATTCTGCTATACAAGACACTAGTGAGGCCCCACTTGGAGTACAGTGTACAGTTCTGGAGACCATACCTACGTAAGGACATAGACAGGCTAGAGAAGGTTCAGAGGAGGGCAACAAAGATGGTGCATGGATTGCATCACAAGTCCTATGAAGACAGGTTGAAGGAACTGAACATGTACTCCCTGGAGGAGAGGAGGGAGAGAGGGGATATGATAGAGACATACAAGTATCTTACAGGGAGGAATAGGGTGCAGGAAACACTATTTTAAGCGAAAAGATGTTCCAGGACTAGAGGGCATGGGATGAAGTTGGATGGAGGAGACTATCTCAGAGGAAACACGAGAAAGAATTTCTTCACAGAATGAGTGGTGGACAAGTGGAACACCCTGCCAGAGGAAGTGGTGGGGGCTGAAACAATCATGGGATTTAAGAATGCATGGATAGACATACAGGAATTCTGGAGGTCAGGGGAAAGGGGCAACAGACTTCTAGGAAAACAAACTGAACTTACAAGCTCAAATGGGCAGACTGGGTGGGCCATAGGCCCTTATCTGCCGACACTGTCTATGTATCTATGTATCTATGTATATAACCTCCCCATGAGGATCACATAACAGCCCGAGGGATCCTTATACTCCAAATGAACCTCAAAAAAGGTGGTCCCTGGGACCAAAATAGCAGCTCCCTGTCTCTTACCACCCTTTTAGGAAGAAACAAATACCCTGAATCTACCCCCGGCCGATAATTTTACATGTTCATCTAAAGACAAGTGTGTCTCCTGTAGAAAATACATTTTAGTCCCTTGCCAACAATGAAACTGAAATAAATGGGACCTCTTTATGGGACTCTTAAGGCCATTAATATTTAAAGAAAAAAATTTAACTAGTGTTACCGCCATTGTACTGGAATAAGTAACTTGCTACTACATGGTTAACAATGTACCCCAGATCACACTGTACTAATCAGTCCTTCAATACCAAGGGAGGTGTAACCAAGTGTCCACCCTGTAATGGATAATCTAGCAGAACACTATCTACTGCTCCACTCTGTACTACCTTAAGCAAGGGCTACAGGTATTGTCTTCTATGCGTATTTGCCATGTACAGGACCTGTGATGTTGTATATTTGAATGGGCACAGAACCCCTTTATCAAACAATTCCCTCCCTAAACCACCCCATAAAACAAACTATAACTTTAAAAATAACCATGTAATGGCCGAACTGGCCCAATCATTGAGGCTGAAACATTGAAAAAATAATATCAACTGTAACCCTCCATGGATATCTGAGCTTGTCACCTTCTGTACTATCTGTTCATTCAGAGGGGGAACAGCATTATAACACTTATTTTGAACTTCCAAGGTTGGGGAGGAAACAATGAACCTCCCTATGATCCTGACTGGAAGGAAGAGAGCATCTCCCCTCCACTCAGGACTGGAGAAATGTCCAAGACACATCATGTCCTGGGCCTCCTTGGGGTTCTTCAGACCCCAACTAAAATTCCAAAAAATCAGGTTGAAGAAAAGGGGTGAGTGTAATAAAACTGAGGAGTGGATGCACCATACTGATATTTCAGTCACCTCCTGCACCTTCACATAGTCCTATAATCTAAGAAAACATGAAACAGAGGACTAAGGGTGTTCCAGATAATCTCCCCCAAAACACCATACAAAACAGGGTTTTAAATAATTGATTAGCAGTTTTTTTCTTGGGACTATACTAACTGTACAGAAAGTATTTATATAGATTTTCTAGAAGTACTTTGTTTGTTAAACACAGTGAGGCAAGAGCTATGCATTTTCACAAAGATTTAACACTTTTATAAGCAAAACATTAATCAATTTTTAGAGTTAAATAAATCCCTGCAAAATATATAAAAAAAATTCCTAAAGGTGTCTATGCACCAAACCAATTAACATTACCCTTGAGTTCAGTATACTTCAGGGCTACCTTATAACTCTCTATAAAATTATTATGTTGTAACTGTAAAGATTAGTCATATAAAGAACAACAACATATATATATTTATTCCTTTCCTTGTTTCTGATTTAGCCTCAATTTTACTGGCTACTTAGAAAGAATTATGAGAAATTACACAATCCATTAGAGTTTAAAATGACAGTGAAGGCATATGAAAAAAAAAAACTTCCCACAATAGCTTTTCAGCATTATTAACAAAAGAGGGCAGCTGTTCTTGCAGAGACAAATATCCCATCCAAAAATTATAGGGAACAACCGAGCATTTCTATTCATTCATTTGTTGTCTCATTTTCCCCCTCCATCCTTGTGAAACTTTTAATTAAAAACTATAGTATGTTGGTTAGAACAGAAATTGTCATGTTTGTTACAAGAAAAACATATTATCCAGAAGGTCCCATTTATCTACAGATCCCACATACCATAATATCCAAAACCAAAAGTTATTGGATCATAGATCTGCCAGTGCTCATACAGTATATGGGCTAACATAAAATCAAGTAGGTTTATGTCAGCCAGTTCAGCCCACCTCCTACTTGGTTACACTTCAACTTCCCTCTTAAAGGAGAAGCACCTAAGAGCTACAACAAGGCACTTAAAGGGGTAATACCTAGATCCACAATACCAGGATTTCTTTACCTCTCCATTAGTACCTTCTTCCCTGTTAGCAGGTTATACAGCTCCTCCACTAGAGGCTGTATACTTAAGCAATCATCCTTCACTTTCTACTTCCCTACTACTGGCTATTCAGCTGGATACCTGAGGGAGCTTTATTTTAAGCATTGCGCCCCTTCCCCTTGGTAGCAAAGCAACTCTGTTCAGCTACTCACCCTTGTTGTAGTCTACTACCTACCAAAGTCTGCCCCCCCACCCACTGCTCCTTGACTCTAAGGATGTTTCCTGTCCACTCAAATCCTTCTCCTTTCTACCTCCTCCTGCTAACCTTATTTCTTACCCACTCCCTACCCACCCCTCCTGCTTTTGCAAGCCCAGGGCCCTAGAACTCCAAATCCATCCAACCCCCCTGTCTCCAGGCCCCAACTTATATTCATGCTATTACTTTTCCCCCCCTAACGTATCCTGGTCTCATTCCCTCATTATTTCACATGCACCCCTACTAACTTTACCAAATTTCTTTGCTGTTCTCCACCTCCTGCTTCCTCACTATACCACTCCATTCTACATCACTCACTTGACCTCCAAGCCCCATCACTCCAAATCCACAAAGCTACACTTCCTTATCCTAGCTCTACTATTACTCACCTCGGGGGACATCCACCCCAACCCTGGTCATGCTACTTCCTTCACCCCTGCCATCTCCCCCACTGTCACTGCCCATACCGCTACCCCAACAACCCTCATAAAGGGTTTCAAGATATTACACTTAAACATTCGCAGCCTACTTCAAAAAACAGACCTCCTGCAAGCCATGGTTGCTGCCCTGAAACCAAACATTCTAATTATAACAAAAACATGGCTAAAGAGCACAATTCCTGACCACTCGGTCTCCATCCCTGGTTACTCCATCCTAAGGCTAGACAGAGCAGGCAGGGATGATGGAGTGGCCATGTATATCCGTGCCTCCCTCCAATACTTCCCAGTCTTCTCCTCCTCCAACCCAGCAACCCATGATGCCTTAACCATCAATGTATCCCTCTCTTTCTCTCTTCCTATCTTTGTAGCTGATATCTATTGCTGTCCAAATGTCCAGTCTGCTGTCTCCCTTGACCTCCTAACTTCCATTACTTCCCTCTCTCAATCTGGTGAGCTTTAGATCCTTGATGACCTCAGTTTAAATTGGTTGTCCCCAACAACATCTACCACAAGAAATGCTATCAGTGCCCTCAGCCTCACACAACTAATTACAGAACCCATCTGCCCTAATCACAAGACCCAAAACCACTTCCTACTTGATTGGGCCTTAACTTCCCACCCCCATAGAATCATTGCCTCCAGCATCCTTCTGGATACTGTCAGCGACCACATCCCAGTTTTCCTGGTCAGAAAAGTTCACAGCCCTAAATCCCCACATAAAACCCTACAAATATGGACCGATAAATCCCTAGAATGTGAACCTCTCCTGCACAGCCTTGCCCTCTCAGACTGGTCCTGTCTAGCAAGCACCTCCTTGGTTGATAAAGCCCTAATCTATTTTAAAAAAATTTTCCTAGCAGATTGGAATACCTTTGCACCCTAAAACAAACAAGGGTTAGAGGTCATCACCTCCCCTGGATTACCACTGAATTACTAACCCACCACAGAGCCAGAGATCGGGCCTGGAAATGGCACAAAATCTCCCAGCTTCCAATGACCTTCTTATTTACCAAAAACTCCGGAATGCCTGCACCCGGGCTACCAGGCTAGCCAAAACAGAGTACTTCAAATCTACCTTTGTGACAAACATCAACTCCCCCTCAAAGTTCTGGAGAGTGGTCCATGCCCTCTTTACCACCCATCCTGCACACCCACCCCTATACATAAGATTAACGCCACCCTCATTGCTGATCCATTTGCAGTAGCTACTGAATTCAACTCCCATTACACCACTTGTGCTGATAAGCTACTCCAATCCCTCCCAAACTATTCCCTTCCTTCCTCCCTTCCTATTGCTTACGAATGACCCCCCCCTCCAAATCCACCTTCTCCTTCCCTACTGACTCCCCAAATTACACCCTAAATGCCCTGCTAGTGATCAACCCTTCAAAAGGCTCCTCCCAGGATGGCCTTGACCCTAAACTACTATCCCGCTCAGCCCCAGCCATTGCCTACCCACTCTCTATATCCTAAACCTCTCTTTCTCAACTGCCTCAGTACCTTTCCCATGGAAACACGCAGTGGTCCTTCCCCTCCCCAAAGGTGGAGACCCCACCTCCCTTGGCAACTAGCACCCCATCTCTCTTCTTGTACCCTTGCCAAACTTCAGGAACACCTAGTCCTCTCCCAGCACAGCACTTACCTCAATGACTCCTCCTTCTTCACCCTTTACCAATCTGGCTTCAGGAATAATCACTCCGCCACTTCCCTTCTTCGGCTCACTGATTTTATCCTCACGGGAATGGACAATGGCCAAATCACCTCAGTAATTTTTGTTGATCTGGCCAAAGCCTTCAACACAGTCTCCCACTTCCTTCTCCTTGACACCCTATTAACAGCTGGGCTATCCCACTTAGCAACAGACTGGTTCAAGGCATAAATCACTAGCAGAACCCAATCAGTCAAGATCTCTGATGCAATTTCTCCACCCCTCCCGATAAGACCTGGCATCTCCCAGGTATCAGTGTTAGGACCCATACTATTCTTTATTTTTCTAAATGATCTCCCATCCACCTGCTCTCCGTTCTCCTCCATTCACATGTACACTGATGATACAGTCTTGTATGCATCTGGCTCCTGCACCACCGAGGTTGCATCCAACTCGCAGCATGACTTCAACAAAGTCCAGCATTGGTTTGCAAACCACCAACTATCTCTCAATGGCAAAAAAACAGTCTCCATGACCTTCAGCACCAAGCAGAGACTTACCAGGTTTCCCTCTCTACCCTCCTTTCACACTCTTGATGGGACTTTACTCGAGGACACATCCTCCTTCAGGTATTTAGGTGTCTAGCTGGACCAACACCTGAACTTCTCTGGTCATATCAACGTCATTCAGAAAAAATTGCATCCTAAGCTCAGCACCTTATTCAGGAACCATGCCTTCATCCCACCCATGGCTAGGCGTGAGATTGTCCAAAAGATGCTCCTGCCTATCTTCGACTGCTGTGATGTATTCTATGGTGCTGCTTTTAGGAGGTATTTTCAGGGCTTTTCCCTCCCTCTCCCCTGGACAGGATGAGGCATATGGAGAATGAACAACTTTTTATTGTCAGATGTACATGTACAGGGTCACGTCCTTGATGTTCTTCATGCACGCCAGTCCTTCATGTGCATGTCAGACAATATTGGAGAATTGTGGGATTCCACAAAGTGTGAACTTAAAATTAAATTGATAAGCCTTTCAAGACACAAATGGAAATGGGAGTACCTGGAGTACCTCTCTATCCACATACAGTTGACTAAGACTATCTCCCTATTGAATATGGGACCGGGAGATTGTAGTACATTGATCAAGAATATTAAGGCTTGGGTGAGGATGCTTCAATATGATCAGAGCAAATCCATCTTTATGGAACACCAGGTAGGGACACATGGGACTCACTGTTCTGGTTATCCATTTGAAATCTGCAAGGCCAGAGAGTGATGACATCATATTTCCAGACTTGTCACACCTGATGTCATGCGTACCTCTGAAACACCTGGTATCTTATCACAGGTACAGACCTTCTTGCATACCATGTTTACAACACCAGACACCTCTGGGTTGTCCCACACCTTTTTTCACCTTTTGATATCTATTCAGTTCCGGAGCATGTTATTGTTGACTTGACCAAGCCCGTTACTCCCTCAGAAGTCAATCAGGCAATCTTCAAATTGCACCTGAATACTGCCCCTGCCTGGATGGTTTCACTACTAAGTTCTATAAATGTTTCACAGATCCACTGGTGGACATCGTGACAGTCATTTTTACTGCCGTCTTGACAGGAGGTCACCCTTCAACAGCATTCCATGAAGACACTCAAATTTTTCTCTTTAAAAAGGGACTGGATTTCAATCTAATGAACTTGAGACCATTGTGTCTCCTCAATACTGACTTAAAACCCCTCATGATTATACTGACTCGAAAATTGTCTCTTCTCTCCACTTATGTTATCCCTCCAGTGCAAATGTGCACTGTTCCAGGCCACCACATAGCAGATAATATTATCTTACTGTGGGAAATACTGGGAGCCGGAGGGATGGGTAACTCATGGGGCAACATCCTGTCATTGGACCGGGAGAAGGCCTTTGACAGAATCTCTCATTCATATTTGTTCATGGCCCTTTCCCATTATGTGGTCCCCTGACAATTCTGCACCTGGATTCTCTCCATATATGCTTTGGCATCTATTGTCCCTCTCCCAACATGTACATTTGGAAATTTCCCTTATGGAGTCGAAGGCTCTAAGATGGTTTACGGAGCCACCAGAAAATGTTTCCATGACAAATGGAAGGTGTTTGAGTGGCCAGCAGTGGAGCCGAGCTAGGGAAATCCCAGAATAGTGTACAAGTTCGGGCTTTGTGTCTGGTAGGTTCAGAGCCTGAGGGCTGAAGTGTTGAGGAAGTGTTCTGATTCTTTTTAATCTGCATTACCAGAAGTGTAGCCCTGTGGGGGTCTGTCTATGCTCTGTTTGTCCTGCTTGGATGTGAATAAAGCTACACTTTAGAATCCCATTCCTGGTATTGGACATTACAGTTATTGCTTCCTGTGGTTGGATTTACTTGGGTGCCCCTGTGCAGAGTAGCCAAACCTAGCTCTTGTGCTGAGTAACCTATTCCTCCCTGAACCCAGTCCCCACCTGGTACCGCTGTCAGATTCAAACAGCATACCACTTGTCATTTGCAAAAGGCAGGGGGGTGGGGTTTACAAAATGGAGCACCGCTTTGGATTTTAAATTAGGGAGGAAGGTGCTTGGAAAACAGGGCTAGCGTTTTGGTTATCTGGCAGTGGGTAGCCCAAAAAGCTGAAGCAAGGTTAACTAGTGTGTTGCTGTGTGCTGTTGTCCATATGCTGCTGTTAAAATGCCAACTGTTTACCAAGAGCCTTAAAGCCTGAAAGCGTATGCCCTTGTCCTGCATCAAAAAATTTACAGCATTTTGTCAGCTTTTAAAAACTGTTGTGATAAAGAAAAGTGTGGAAGACTAGTGGTAGCAACAGGAAAATTGTGCCCTGGACATTGGAAATGCTTTTTAGTAAACTGAGAGACTTGCTGTGTTAATGGCCGTGACAAATGGTTGAAATGGGCTCCCGCCGTGGAGTCAGTTCGAAAAAAAAAAAAAGTGGTCTTGCAGTTTAAATTTGCCTGCTCGATGATCGCTATGAGGAGAAGAGCACGCACGAGGGAAAGAGGCTAATTTGCATGGCGTCATGTGATTGGTGAGGCTGCAATTAGTCCCACCCCCAAGCCAGCTCTACAGCGACTGCCCAGCATTCAAGAGGGAGTGTGAGTGGAGTGCATGTACTGGCTTAGTGGAGGAGCATCGCGGTGACTAAAAGTGTTGTAAAAGTGTAAAAAACTGACTTTTCCGTCTAAGATTCGGGCTCAACCCACATCTCGATCCACTGGATTGTGAGTGTGGTGATCGGAGGGACATTAGGCAGGACTGCCAACCCGCTTCCTTTCTGAGGCCTCCAAGACTTGCTGCAGACCGTTTTTCCATCGCAGCAAACAGCTACTGATAACAGTGAGCACCAACAGTAATAATTGCTCAAACAAGTGATTTTTGCCAAAAAGCCAGCTGAATCTGTGTGCAGCAGTGTAGTCGCTTTGCAAATAAAGACTGTGTCAAGTTTTACCAGCAAGCGCAAGTCTGTTAAGCTATCGACTGTGAGCATAGTTATAGGTTCAGCATCAGAATAACATTTCAAAGCCATGAGGGAGAGACTATGAGTTTTTATCATGATATCCAGTGTTAGTTACAGGCAATCCTGTGCTTGAAATAACTGAGGCTTTAAGGGACTGTGAGCTAAAGCAATGTTTTCAGCAAGTGAAAAGTCCATGGCAAATCATATAAACGTGCTAGGAAAAAGAACAGTGCAAGTTTGTCCAGTTTTGAGCAAAGTTATCAGTAGTAACCAGTAGTTATCAGTTTAGCAGTGTGTAAATCGGATGCGCTGTGGCTTGACCCAGTGTCAGAATGTTGATGCACAAGAGTGCTGCCGCCGCCATTACAGGGTGGGGTAGTAAAGTAAACACAGCAGCAGAGGAGCCATTTTAAAAGTAAAAGAAAGTGTTCAGTGATGTGGGACTTTCAATAACAGTGAGCGTTTGTTTGTTTTTTCCCTGCAGTCATGGCCTCAGGGCCAGCCTGCTACCCGGATCATGCCCGGGCTATGGTAGCAGCAGAAGTAAACAAGTTAAGGGACGTTGAGAGATGTTACTATGGAGGACAACTGCCTTCTCATGTGGCGATTCCTGGATACCCAGTGCAAGTGTGTTTAATATGCTTAAATGCCGGAAGGGACGTCTTCATGGTACCTCACTGTTCGGGGTGCTTAGAGAAATACGGCTTGTTTAAAGTGCCCAAGATTCATTTGGCTCCCACATGGACAAAAGTTCAAGAATTTGCAGTTGGCAGCACACAGCACCAGGCAGAGTCTGTTCGAGAAGGCCCCTCGGGGGAGTGTGGCACAAAGCTAGAGGGTGCAGATTTGCAGCCAGAACTGTATGCTGATGTTTCAGATGTTGGATCACAGAGAGACAATTCAGACAGAGCATCAGTAGACCCTTGGAGAGGAGGGCCTAGCCCAAGTCTCATAGGAGAAGATGAGATGAGGGAGGCCTTTGAATGGGAGGTATCGACCTCCATGCCCAGTGAAGAATAGATAGTCTCAAGAGTGAGGATGACTGCTCACTCCTGGGCACAAATTCTCAGTGAGGAAGAAGAAGAGGGGGAACCTATGTGGCCTTGTGAAAAAGGAACGGGTACACAGCCTCAAGCTCTTGCCTCAGAGGAATGCATGGATGAGAGTGGTGATGTCACTGCCCTGGCTGTGCAAGAAGAAGAAGTCAGGGATCCATTTTTTTGTCTCATTGAGAATGCATAACTGGCAGAACCAGGACTGGCTGCCCCCAAGCCAGGCCAGTGGTCTCAGGTTGACCAAAGCTAGTAAAGAGGAGAGACTGGTTCGTAGGAAGGTGAATGAAATTTATGGGATGTCCTTTCCCTACCTTTCCTCGGAGAGTCTGGGAGGAGATTGAGAACAGCAGGAAATCCTGGATTTGGGCTGAAGCAATGAAATGTGTGCATTCTGGTGCAAACAAGCATGTCAGGAACAGAATGTTTCATGAAAAATACAGCCAGTGGAAAACAGGCAGGACACTGTTTATGGACACTGTTCGAATAGTGGATGAAGAGGGATGTGAAACCTTTCACAGTGTGAATTATGTGCACCCAGATGGGGTAACAATTCAAGCTCCTGACCCGTTGTACTATTGACCTCAATGCAAAGATCTTCCGGCAAATGTGCCCATGCCTACCAGATGGAAAGCAGAGCAGTGGTAGTCAGTGCTGCCACTTCAGCCATTGCAGTGCCTTTGCTGTTCCGCCAGTATGGATATCCAGGACTCGGGTGCCCCACATTCATCAGTTTTACAGTGTACTGACTTTCCAGAATCCATCAACTGGCCCACCAGATGACTTCAGATCCAGAGAGAACGCCAGCCCAGCTGTATCCTGATTCATTGCCCGGTAACCGGATGACGTCAGACAAGCTGGTTTTTTTTTTGTTCCTGTTCCAAGGTTCCATCTCCAGAGATGACATCATCCCAGCAGTTTCTAGATGTGCCCTCCTGTAGTTCCCGAAAGATGTCCTCCCAGCTGTATCGGAAGAGTGCTGCCAGGGACAGTCTTCAGCCGAGGAGCAGGTCGGTGTGTGTTATTCATTCTACAAGGGGCTGGTAAGTCCAAACTTTTCTATCCTTATGACATTGCAGTACACACCCTACAATAGCAGACTCCAGATGTGTGAACTGTCCTCAAAGACTCTCCCCTTCGGGACTTTGGCCTGCTAGAACTGTGCTTCACTGGGCTCCAGCCCAGGAGAGACTCTTTAATGGACTAGCCTTCGGGCACTGTGGTCACTAGATGGGACTTTTAGGGCACTCCATCCCCCAAATGTGTATTGTAAATAATGTCATTGTTTTTCTACTGTTTTCTAATGTTTATACTGTTGTTCTACCTTTTCTAAAAACAAAATAGATTTTTGGGATTCTCCAGTGTTTTGATGGTAGGGGTTTAGATAGACTGTATGCAGATTAGGAGTGTGTGTTGTCTTTCTTTTTTCTTGCAGGTGTTCCTGAAGAAGATAGAAGAGAAGACAAGAAGAGGAGGAGGGGCTCATCGGAGTTCCTCACTAGTACTTTAGTGTGTAGTATTTAAAGTACTGTTGTTGTTGTTGTTACTGTGTAGTAACCCTTTTCTTCCACAGGTATGGTTGTGGGGGAGTGAGGGTTGTAATGTAATGGTATGGTATCAGCTCCTGGTGTGTGGTTGCATGGTGCCCAAGGTTGGGGAGGTCCCCTGTTTGTTTTGTTTTGGGATGTGAGTTAGAGGCAGACAGATTTTCCCTAGAGGGCTGGGGGGATAGACAGGCTGTGGTCCTGAATGGCCATAGGGACTGCAGTGCTGATCTATCAGGGCTATGCTCTGGACGGTTCTACCAGAGCCACTAGGCACCCATAGTTAGTGGGTAGAGTAGAGGCTGATATGTCAGCCAAAGGCCTCTAGGCTCTTAGTGTTGCCTGCCTGTGCTAGCACATGGTAGGAGGGGGCCTGATCACCCCCCCTCTGCAGGTAGCACATAGGGTGAGATGGCCTAAGCCGGGTAAATAATGACTGCAGACAGTCATTTTCCTGGCCTAGGATGAGTGTAACCTCCCTGTTACCTGGGGTTACTAGAATCCCAGTAAGACCTAGTGGTAGGCAGGGAAGGCAGCTTGAGAAACTCCAGTTAAATGGATTTCACACTGTCTCATTCTGTTCTCAGTCTCAGCTGAGACTGAGGGATGACATCACCATAGAACTCTCACAGCTGCATGAGCCACACTGGAATCTGCAGTTGTAAATTAGGATAGAATGTTGGGGAGTTTGAACAGTGTGTGAGAGTCTGGTGCAGTGTTGAAGAGAGAAGCAGCACAGCAGTCTGTGGAAGGCTCTCTGAGCCTAAAGTACTGATATAGAGCTACTGTAATGGGAGGTGTGTGTTTCCACCAAAAGAGGAACACAGTAAGCTGTTTGTGAAGTGGCGGAGACTGCTGTTACTGGTCCCTGTGCCCCATCCCTGAGGGGATGGGGGTAGAAAGGTTTGCCTGTCATTCCAGGGACAACCCTCCTGGTTCCAGCTAGGGAAGAAGCTGCCTTATTTCAAGTTGTGCTGTGGCACCAGAAGCTGTGGGAAAGAAATTCCTGTGAGGACTCGTCTGTGGGGCACTTGCAACCAAAGGGTAAGTCTGCTCTGACATAGGGCCTATGTTTTCATCTGAACTGTTGTAAAGTGGGGATTGGACTGCTTAATCAGTGGGATGCCTAGAGTAATGGGCTAAGCCAAGTAAAAGTATGTTCAAGTCCAACACAATGGGAAAGTCAAGACATGTTGAGGAAATGTGACATGCATTTACCCTTTAATCTACATTGCCAAGCTTTACAGAAAGAGATGTTTAAGTATGTTCAAGTCTAGCACAATGGGAAAGCCAAGACATGCAGAGGAAATGTGACATGCATTTACCCTTTAATCTACATTGCCAAGCTTTACAGAAATAGATGTTTAAGTATGTTCAAGTCCAGCACAATGGGAAAGCCAAGACATGCAGAGGAAATGTGACATGCATTTACCCTTTAATCTACATTGTCAAGCTTTACAGAAAGAGATGTTTAATGTCCAGAGAAGTGGCCGGGTATGAATTGTGGAAGCGAGAGGTGGGAGACCCCCCATCGGTAGTAACCAAATTCACCTCTACGGATTTGCTCTGTGGCACTTTTACTTTCTCTCAGGTACTTGGCCAGTGCCTGAGGAAAGTACCCAGATGTGGGATTAAAGGGAAGTTTCCCTTATGGAGTCGAAGGCTCTAAGGTGGTTTACGGAGCCACCAGAAAATGTTTCAATGACAAATGGAAGTTGTTCAAGCGGCCGGCAGGGGAGCAGAGCCAGGGAAATCCCAGAATAGTGTACAAGTTCGGGCTGTGTACCCAAAGCAGCGTGCAAGTCCGGGCTGTGTGCCTGGTGGATTCATAGCCTGAGGGCTGAAGTGTTGAGGAAGTGTTCTGATTCTTTTTAATCTGCATTACCAGAAGTGTAGCCCCATGGGGGTCCGTCTGTGCTTTGTTTGTCCTGCTTGGATGTGAATAAAGCCACACTTTAGAATCCCATTCCTGGTATTGGACATTACAGTTATTGCTTCCTGTTTTTGGATTTACTTGGGTGCCCCTGTGCAGAGTAGCCAACCTAGCCCTTGTGCCGAGTAACCTATTCCTCCCCAAACCCAGTCCCCACCTGGTACTGCTGTCAGATTCAAACAGCATACCACCTGTCGTTTGCAAAAAGGCAGGAGGGAGGGGGTTACACTTTTCCCTCATATCTGGATTTAATCTTAACCTGCAGAAGTGTAATGGTTTAACAGTTGGCACCCCTGCTCTGAAAGTTACTTCCACTGGGTGGATTCAGGTCACCTCCCCCACACTGAAGATTTGGGGGATCACTTTCGGAGAGGGAGATATGACATATAGAAACTGGGATGATAAACTTTCCATGTGTAATGTGAAGATCCAATTATGGAAACAGTGGCATCCGATGAAGAAGAAGAAGAAGGTTGTGGTGTTAAAAACATTTGTTTTACCACTCTTCACTCACCTCAGTATGGTTTACCCCCTTCCTATGACACTGGAAGCCCATTTTTATAGTCTTTTCTTTCATTTGGTATGGGGCAGCAGGCTCAACCCTATTAAGAGGAATATCCTGTGTCTCCCAATTGCACAGTGTGGCTTGCACATAATTAACCCATTGGACTTTACGTTTAGCCAGTTCCTTACCTGGAATGTAGTCCCCCTCCTGCACTCAGTACAGAAGACCTGGGCCATGTAGGTGGATCCTTGGTTGTCCCTTCTGCTCCAGAGTTGGAGGCTATCCTCCTTTCCTATGTCCCTCACATGTCACCCCCTGCCCTATGAGTGAAAGTAACTGATAAATTGAAAAGATGGTTTATTGATCTGGCCCATATGGGAACTATCTCTTCCTGACAATTGTATGCTAGCATCATGTTCACTAATATTCTTGACATACCACTGTATCTGGGTATACCAGAAGCTGCCCACGCCACTATTCATACATCCTTGTTATACAAGCGCACCACGCTTAAGATGTGGGATGTGTTGTGGCTCAGTCATCACAGCAGTGTTAAGGTCAACACCAAACACAAGAGTGTGGAAGAACATTTTTGTCCCAGACCTGGATGTGCCACAGCATGGAGACCATGTTTCATTTTCTAAAAGACTGTCCTTACACTACAGCATTCTGGATATATTTGTTGACTGCATGGGGGATCTGTCCTGGGCCCGCCTTGATTATGTCAACATTATCTAGGGCACCTCACCCACAGTGTTGCTTTATGACATCAGCTCCCTGCAATTACTACCAACTGTCATTAAATATTACCTTTGGCATTCCCACTGCACCTATTTGTTTCAACAAACTGCTACCCTACCTAACGTCCTGCTCCAGCTGACTGAAACAGAAATATACACCTTGTACTGGAGTGATTGGAGAAATATTTCCCTTGCTGCTTTACTTTTAGAATGGCACACTGTTAGCCCCATTCAGATAACTTGACACCACCACCTCATCTTTGATACAGGATCCCACTGTTTCCAGTATCTGCTTCTATTTTTTTTTATATTGGTATATTTAGAGCATTGGACTAGGTAGTACTATGCTGTACTTCTTGTGGAGATTTAGCTTTATTTTATTCATTACATATTTTTATTGTTTGTTTTTTTCTGACCCCTTATTTTTTCCCCACCCTGTAGCAAGTCAGACCCCGCTCAGTGATGTAATAACTTATTTTTTTATGTTCTTTGTATTATTCTTTTCCCATTTCTTTGTATGGACTCTGACTGCATTGAATCACACTCCTTTTTATGTTGGTTATGCGCATGTGCAAACCAACGTGTTGTTGCAATATGAGATTTTGGGTGTGTGTCACTGGCAAGCCCATTGCAGAACACAAAACCAGGGGCTTGTAATGGGCTCAGCAGTTGGCACCAATGACCACTCGGTGTGGTCCTGACACAACTCTCTGCTAGGTGGGCTGAACGGTCATGCACGTCAAAGGGCCGAGGCTACTCCAATCAGAGAGGACTTTGGTGCTTTGATTTGCATTAAGCCCATGTCAGTAAACAGCTGATCAGCTTGTGGAGTGAAAGAGGAAGTCTTGCAACAGTCCCTTCCAAAAAAAAATCTCCTCCCCAGACCAACAAAAACACGCCCCCATCCCCCTCACTTGATCTAAGGTTTGCCAACAGCAGGGTGCCCAATCCCCATGTTGGCAGTAGCCCCCTCCCCCGACAGTGTGGGGTACTGGGTAGCCCACTCCCAGTGTCCCCAGTTGTGTATAAAATCCCCATTTATTGCTGTGGAACACTGGGGTGCCCACTCCCAGTGTTCCTAGTATGTCCCCCAAGCAGTGTTACCATTTCCTTTATGTTTGCCGACAGCACAGTGCCCAATCCCCATGTTGGCAGTAGCCCCGACAGTGTGAGACATTGAGTAGCCCACTCCTAGTGTCCCCAAATGTATAATATACCTGTAAAAAGAAAACAGTCCCCAATGTCTATTTTTAAACCTGGAAAAATTCCTTGTCATCTCCCCACATCCCCTCCCCATCCTGACCCCCTGTGCACACCCACCTCCCCGCACCTCCCTTATCCCATACTTACCTCCGGATGTTGGCAGCTGTAATCTTCTCTGGACTGGGACACATCTGTACTCTTCAAAGGTGAACCACAAACTGAAGGAATCATGGTAAACCGTATAACAACTGTCAACAGGGCATTTAACTTATGTTGATACCTCAGCCATTTTTAGGAATTTTGACCCCAAATTTTCAACATGGGGTTCTTGAGTCACCACCTCATGAACACTAACACCGCCATCTCATTAGTCAGTCCAGAAAGGTGATTTCATGATCGCTGCATGGAATCACCTTTTGGGACTGATTAATGAGATTACAGTGCCAGTGTTCATGAGGTAGGGTCCCAAGAAGCTCATGTTGAAAATTTGTTGCAGAATGACCCAAAAATTATAAGCGTGCATTGACAGATTACACTCGTGCTCGTAACTTAGCCAATTTTATGTATTTTCACCCCAGATTTTCAACATTGCCATTTGTTCACACCTCCTCATGAACAATACAGCTGTCATGTTTCACATCCTGCCCAAAATGTGTTTTTGAACTTGAGGTGCAGAATGGTGTGGTCACTCTGCAAAATCAACTTTCAGGATGGATTACAAAATCACAGTGCCAGTGTTCATGGGGGGATGTCTAAAAAAACCACATGTTGAAAATCTGGTGAAATTATTCCAAAAAATGAGTGTGTTATGAGTGTGTGTTGCACATGCACAGGTTCTACACATGCATGTAACTTCAACACTTTTTCATATTTTTACTCAAGATTTTCAACATTTCCATTTTTCACATGTCCTCATGAACAGTATATAGCTGTAATTTTTCTTATCCTGACCGAAACATGTTTTCGAATCTGTTGCACAGAATGGCACCACCGCTTTGTGAAATCAACTTTTGAGACAGATTAATGAAATGATAGTGCCAGTGTTCATGATGTGTGGTCCCCAAAAGACCATGGTGAAAATTTGGTGAAAAAAATTCCTGAAAATGTCCAAATTATGTGCGGCCCTTGAATTTATTCTATGCAGCCACATAACTATGCAGAATTCGGACCCTGTGCTCCCACGGTAAAATAAGAATACTATTATACTATCTCAAAAAGAAGGGAAATTCATTGCAAAAAACTATGTTAATACATCAGGCAGGCTTTTTATTAAATCTTCAAAACCTGGGAAATTCAATGTTAGTGTTCCCATCCCTACCACTCCACCCTGCCACCCTGCACACCAACAGGTGTCGAGGAGTGCCATGGGGTCATCAGGCCTAACTCTTACCCCATTCTCTTATACTGTACCACATCAGCTTGTTTACACATGGAATGGGGTGAGAGTTGAGCCTGATGACCCCATGGCACACCCTGATGCCTGCTGGTGTTTGGAAGGTGGGGGGTGGGGTGGTAGGGGTGGGAACACTAACATTGAATTTCACAGCTTTTGACAATCTAATAAAAACACTAACTGATGCATTAATGTACTTTTTCACAATGTGATCTGCTGGCTGTACTATAGCAACAAGCAGCATGGTTTCATTCATTAGAAGTCAGCACTTGGCAGTGGAGGAGGGAAGGTTGTGTTGTGTTGGACTGTTGGGCGGTGGCGGCAATTGCTTTTTCCTAATAAGGAGACTTGGATGCTGGGTGTCAGCTGTTGGGTGTGGGGGGTGAGGGACTGATATAGTGGTCAGGTCACTGCTTGTTGTTGCAGGTGGGAGTACTCTGTATTCTTGGCACTGCTGCCTCTCACTTAAATTTGGGGAATTACTCAGCATTCTTGGTGCTGCTGCCTCTCACTTAAATTTGAGGAATTACTCAGCCATCTTGGTGCTGCTGCCTCTCACTTAAATTTGGGGAATTACTCAGCATTCTTGGTGCTGCTGCCTCTCACTTAAATTTGGGGAATTACTCAGCATTCTTGGTGCTGCTGTCTCTCACTTAAATTGGTTTATAAGATGGGGCCGGCCGTGGAAGCAGGTGAGTTCTGCCAGTCCCCATTAAAAGTTTTTTTTTTTTGCAGAAAAAAAGAAGCGGGTGCTAGGTGCATAGGAGGGTGGAAATTAAATAGGTGTTACTGAAATATGTTGCTGCCTTGAAAGTATATAAGGCTATGGGACCAAATGAGGTACACTGCAGAGTATAAATGGAGCTCAGGGAAGTGCCAGCATTAAACAAGAAACCAACATTGCCTGGTGTGGTTTGGTCATGAGGTGCAGCCAAGTGACCAAATCCACACCAGAAGTGGGTAAATCCCAGCATAACCCACACCCTGGAATGGTTTATTGTGATTGTACAATGCAGTGTAAAAAAATAAAAATAAAAAATGTTTTATTTATAATACTAAATGCATTGTTTTTATTGATTTTTGTTAAAATATCCTTCCTCCCGATGTTAAATAGTCCACCTAGCACCCAGGGCAAGAAGAGGATGAATTTGTTTGTGGTCCCCCCACTACCCTGATGTCTTGAACATGGGGAGCCACCGCCAACACCAGACATCCATAATAACAATAGAGGGATTCCTTGCTCCTGACACTCAGGACTGTGAGAACATTTTCCATGTTGTGCACTCTCTCACTGTCCATTTAGATTAAACAAAAAACACACTGCTGACTCTCCCCATTAACTCAGGCTGGAGCATTTTAATTTGTATGTACTACATAGTTGTTAAAGCACAAAAAATTGTTTTGTACTGTCTTTTTTTTTTTGACCACTTTGACTGGGAGAATGGGTATTGGTTATGCAGGGCACCAAGGCATTTGAATAGTACACACTCACTCTGAGCATTGTACTGTCCCCAATTTTGAGATGCCATTCAACTTGCAGGTACAACATATTGTAATTGCAGTTTTTTTTCCAAATAAACAGTTTTTGTGAGATTTAGAGTTAGTTTTGGGACTGGTCGGGTGGGTCTGCACGATCTTGAAAAGGGACTCCATTTGAAAGTCCCACTTGTGCCTGTGACCTCACTGAAAATCAAATCTCATATGGTGGCTTTGACATTGGAAGGAGCTAGTGGCGTACAATTTGAAAATCACTAATTTAGTGTTCTCTGCCTCTCTTGTGTTTTCTGACTAGCTCTGTCAGTTATATTTGTTTAGCTTGAGTGCTGCGGCTGAAGTTGTCCCTTCAGGCATCTAAGCTGGTGAATTTTGTTTTTGTATTTTCAGGGGTCACACTGAACTTTGTGAAGGGGCAGACTGACACCTTTTCCCATGAATTATGCCAGGATTTACCATTGGTAAAAGGTGCCAGTCAGCCAATCAGGTTACATAATTATGAGACCCCATTGCATAATTTCCAATAAAAACTTCCCCTACTCTTATCAAGAAGTACCATATGATCCTTAGCATCCACCTGAACAACCACCAGAACTTGTTGATGGAACCTCAGTTAAGAAGACAGCACCTCAAAAATGCAGCACCCCCCTCATGATACACTACAGTGTCAGTATTGGGATTTATCCCACATTTCCAGTGTGGAGCCAGAACTCACCACCTTCTGCTCTTCTGGTCTCAAAGGCAAGTGTGTTACCTGCTGAGCTACTGACACTGCTTACTTGTCTAGGTATCTATGTACAGTATCCACAGCAGAGCTCACCGGGGTTCATTGCAATACTGAAGCATTCTGTAGCAGATTTACAGCAGGAAACAATTCAATTTCAATGGAAGTTATTTCCTTTTGTAATGCAGGAATCTGTGACACTGCATTACATCCTGGCAGGCACCACTGCCAGTCATCTATGGTCACTTCCTGTTTGAACACTTGAAAAATGGAGTAGCAGGTAACGTGCTGTGAGGTTGCTTGTTATTTTAAAATATTGATGTACTGTACCTCATTTTCTGTCTTTAAATGCTTTCTGTGTATGTTTGATGTCACTGTGATCAGACTGCAGTAAGAGGAAGTCAGCAGGAAGTAGTTTCAGTGAAGCTTGTTTTAATGAATAGATACGGGTGAGTGTGAAACTATTCGTTTAAATGGACTTTTCTTATTATCGAGCATGTGTGGATTTTTTTGTTTGTTTTTTTCTATCTGACCTTGAGTACTGTTTCCCAGTTACTACTGTATTTTTTTTTTCACTTTTATTTAAAGTTTGTTGATCCGGTCCGCTCCATGAGCTTTTAATATCCATTTTCACGGATGACTGGACTGTGAAAGACAGACAAGATAATACAGTCCATAAAAATGCAAACAATTACACATAAAATACATTAGGAACAAGTACAGGATGACTCTTCTGTACAGCATTTCTTTGCCATATTTTTGGAAGACAGGAATTTTCAGAATGTGAAGGAACTGGAAAACCATTCCATTCAATAACCACTTTATAAATAAATGACATTTTAGCCAATATTGTCCTAAAAAAACTGGAAACATACTGAAAGTAGCAATCTGAGAGCTTGTAAAATTAACAGAGTTTTGATGTGAAACATGCTTTTTAAGGTAAACAAAACAGGACCCCTCCAATGACATCAAAAGAAAATAACATAAAATAGGTACAGCACTCAAAAGAAAACCAATCCAAAGATGAGTAAAGCTGGCAATGATGAGCCAGTCTTGGACATGATGAAACAAACCAACAAGCATTATTATACAACATCCTAACTCTAGACAGTAATGCCACTGATGATGCAGAATATATAGGTAAATCATAATCAATAACAGGCATAACCAAACTCTAAACTAAAACTTTCTGTGAAACAAAAGATAAGAAATCTTGAATATGATATAGTAAACCTTATAACAAAATCAATATGAAAATTATATAATATATTTATTTATAAGGCGCTATTCACAATGTACTAAGGTGCTGTACAATCTGTACAGTATCAATTAAAATCAATAAAAATGCCAAAAGATCCTAACTCCAGTCAATATGATTAAAAACACAGGTACAGTAGTCCAACATGAATTAAATAGTTTCTCCAAAAACGAGCCCAAATAAATATGTTTTTAATGCACTTTTGAAGCTCTCCACTGTCAGACACTCTCATATACGATGAGGCAGAGAATTCCACAAGGCTGGGGCTGCAAATGAAAACAGCTGCGATCCAGAAGTTTTTACCCATACCCTGGGAATCTCCAGCAATCCCTCATCAGTGGAGCAGTCACAGAGGGCAGTAAGGGTGCAGGAGATCTTGCAGGTAGCTTGGACCTAGTCTGTGTAGAGCTTTATAGGTTAGCAAGCCAACCTTGAAGGTGATTTGCCACTGAACTGGCAGCCAGTGCAGTTCGTGCAGCACAGGTGTGATATGACTGTATCGAGATAATTCAGACAACAACCTGGCCACTGCATTCCGCACCAGCTGCAAGTGGTGGATATCAACCTCCAGAAGCCCTAGGTAAAGGGAGTTACAATAGCCCAGGCGTGAGTTCACGAAGGTGTGGATTAAAGTTATAAGGTCACTGGACTGAACTAGGTGCTTAATCCAGGTGATATTCCTCAGATGGTAAAAAGAGGACTTGACCACAGCTGACACCTGAGAACAAAGCATCAGCCCATCATCAAGTATTACCCCCAGATTCTGCACCCATTCAGTGGTCAGCAACTGGGCACTCCCAAGCCAAAGCCCTGAGGGACATCCCACTGCTGACCCCTCTATCTGGTGATCATGATCCTCAGCCAGCACCCCAGTCCTGTCAGAATTGAGTTTCAACCAGCTGGTATTCACCAAGTCCTGGATTTCCATGAGGCAGTTGTTAAGCAAGCAATAACACACAATGAGGTGTGGGTTATCTCCTTATAAGAGCACACCCAGGTGCGTTGTTAGGCACGAGGCGCTTGCGCTGAGTGCCTTATGCACCTGGGCGTGCTCTTATCAGGAGATAACCCACACCTTGGAGTGTGTTATTGCGCTTATAAAATAGGCCCTCCAAGTAATGGGTGTTCAACTAAAAAAAATTAATAAAAAAGTGAAAAAAAGAAGTTTGAATAGGTCAAAATAGTGAAAAAATAGTCCCATTTGACAAGTGTTTCATCAGCAGTAGAGGGCTATCTATGTATTTATTACTATATAATTATATTGGTTTTACTACCATTAGACTCCCCACACATACACATTATTTATTTTTCTATACTGTCTAGTACAAATGCTCAGAGCCTCCATTTGCTTCAGAGTGACTGCAGGTTTTAGTGACAGGCATCCTCCCGTAACAGAACGCTGACGTTTGCCAGTTTTGTGAAGGTGCCACTCGCTCAGTTGGAATTGTTTAAAAAAATTGTATTTTGGGTTACTTTTACTTCGTTTTGTGAAAAATAAGGTGTTGAGAGTCCAGATTGTCCAGGGAGAGTCCTCAGTTGAGACATAGGAGAGGTCCGGCGAAGCGTTATGGCTTCGCGCTAATGTTTACCGGTAATTTTGTACGGTGTGACTCGTAAGTTTGTAATCTTTTTGTAGTGCTGACAGACTTTCTTAAAATACACAGAAGGTCAGACGAAGACAGAATTCAGTCTGCTTGAGCAAATAAATTCTGGTGTGTGAGCGAGTACGTCTGTTGACGGCCGCCGTAATCTCCGTTTTTTTTCTTTCAGTTTTATGAAAGCTCTACACTGGTGGCGAGGGGCAGTGAAAAGAAAAAAAAAACAGGTACGAAGTAGGAAGATCATTTTGGCATTTGAAAAGTGGGGGATGTTGTATAGATGGCTATTTCTTTTTAGTTGGTGGCACTGCTGTCCTGGTTGGAGATGTGCTAAGGTTGGCATGGAGCTATAGGTTTGTTTTTTAGAGGATGTTGTTGAGCACAGTGATATTTTTGTGTGTTATGGCTGACCTTGGCAGAATTAGTGCCAGTTGGCACAATACATGCTGATAAGGACACGGCTAAAACTAGGTTTTAACCAATCAGGAGTCTGGAATATTTTAACCCATTTTATAAACACTGAGAGTGCACTATCCTATAATAAATGACACTCCAAATTGTAGTGGAAATGTAGCACACAAAGTTAGACAGAGTTAGACCAGACATTATGCTGAGTGCTGAAATGGCTTGAATTAATTACATGCAGTAAACTTTGCACAATTACTGCCAGATTTTTTGCCTTTGCAATAAGCAGTGGACTGGAGAATGGCAAGTCAGCAGCAGCACGGGTATGCTCAAACCACTTCAGCAATGCATCATCTACAGCTGCATCTTTAACCTCTCTTTTGCACCTTCTCTGAGAGTAAGTGTTTTTAAAGAACTTGTAGAGGATAGCATGTTTGTTTTTTTGCTCTGCAGCATATTTGAGGTTGAGATACCCCAAGCAAACAAGCAACTTCCCTCTGAGACATGTTAAGGACTGACAACAGTTCAGAAGCATAGACCTTCTCAGACAGTGAGACTTCTCTTTTCTTGTGAACTGGGAACTCTATGGCAGGTAAGCTTGTGCTTGTCTTTGGTAGGTTTACCTGTACCTGGATACACCGACACCTTTAATAGGTGGCTATCAGATAGTTAGTGGTCATTAACAGTGATTTACAGCAGCTGTATAGTGGCAGGCAGGGATATACCAAGGTGATTGCAGGGCTAAGAATGGAAACAAAATATTCATTTAAATAGGCAGTTAGATTCTATTTAGTAGGTGGAATAACATGGAAAACAGAAAAAAAATTGGGTAATCTGAACTCTATTCTGTTACGCAGGCTTTTCATTTAACAGGTATTCGAATAAGTGGGCTGTACTGTACTGTACTGCAGTTGTTTAATTTCCCTTGTTTTTATGGTGTTCCGTGTGTTGTTTCAGTTTCTTTGATATTTCTGTTGAATTCCAGGACAGTACTGCAAACAAGACTTAGGTCAATCCTGAATGTTTGATCTTTTATTTTCTATTTATTCCTCCTCTCGCCCCCTTGGCTCTGGTCTCCTCAGGAGCACCAAGGAGTCATTCCCTTGTGGACCGCTCCTACCTGGTCAGTCCTCCGTCACCCATGTAACCTTGGTTTACCCCCCTGGACAGGGACGAGGCGGGACCCAACACCCAGTAATATCAGCCAGGAGAGTGCCAGGTGGGTGGCCGCAAATCAGGGGCAAGCTCCGGTGCTCCATCTCCACCGGAGACGAGAGGCATTTTCTTCTGTTTCTGGGGAGTGGCTGCTGCCCCGACATCAAGGCATTAATCCAACATCTGCCACTCCCCCAACTCCTTCTCTGCTCTGCAGTGCCTGCTGTATCTCTAGCTTCCACCAGAGATCAGCAGAGCACCAACTAGGGACCCCTGTCCCTCCCCGGGAGAGGAGAGCTGTCCTCCGGATGCTTAATACTCTCCCTCCCCTGCCAACCCCCAGCAACCTGGGCTCGTTCCCGAACCTGGGTCGCCAGCATGGCGTGAGGTGTAGTGTCCAGCGCCTTAACCCTCAGTGCCACCGGGCCAGTATGTTTGATGTTTTAATACTGTAAATAATTATAAATGAATAAAGTCCATGGTATGTGTGATTTTGTAATTTTGGGGTTACTTTTGTCTTTCCTGCTGTTTCAGGTAATGTTTCTATTTTAGGTTGCTCTGGCCTTGTTTCTGAAGGTTTCATCTCATAGGGATGGTAAGGTAAGTTTCTCATTTTTGTGGGAATTGGTCTCTGTTTTCTTTGCCAGTATTATTTTTCTATTATGTAGGGGAGCTGGTCCCATGGGGGTTTGTCATGCAGTTGTGTTGCCTTTGCATTTTGACCTTTTTGAACTGGAACAGTAATACTGTGAACTGAAATGGCTATACCATGATACAGGGTGGTTATACTGTGAACTGAAATGGTTATACTGTGACCTGAAATGATTCTACTGTGACTGGAAATGGTTATACTGTGACCTGGTTGGTTGTGCTGTGATCTAAAATTGTGGCCCACAGTACAGCGACACCACAACCGCGACAGCCATAAAAAGACCATTACAGTGAATGTCGCCGTAATGGTCTGCCGTTGACCAACGTGGCTTCTCCCTGTGTTTTGCCCCCTCCCTGAAACAACTTTGACCTAGAGTTGATTATATTTAAATGTGGGGGGTGTGGGGGCACAGCCCTCTGCAAAACACACTTTGGTTAGCGATGGCACAATAGCAAGTGTTGGCATTGTGCCATCCCTGTGCAGGACATCAGCAGATTTACTGTTGACAAAACATGGTGTGTCCGATTTAAAATGGTAATCCTGTAACAAAAATGGTTATACTGTGACATGAAATTGTTATCCTGTGTGACCTGGGATAGTTGTACTGTGAACTGAAATGGTTGTCCTGTGATCTGAAATGGTAATCCTGTGACATGGAATGGTTACACAATGGAGCCACCTTAAACGCATACTTATTTGTTGACTGTGAGCATGTGTTAAGTGGCTGTGCATTCAAGAGATCTTGTATATTTTCTACTGGAAAAACAACACTGTCTACATTTACATTGTTAAAAATTTGTTATTTTTATTGACACTCACTGAGACTCCATTGCCTCACTCATGTTAAAGATCTTAAGTGATTAGGAGTTACTGTGTGCTTCAACGACACTGTAGTAAACAGCTACCAACAGCCTTTAGCAACTGAAACACTCAGGGCATGAAGTGCCAGAGTACTGTCCTAGGGTTACTTTTGTCTTTCCTGCTGTTTCAGATAATGTTCCTATTTTAGGATGTTCTGGCTTTGTTTCTGAAGGTTTCATCTCATATGGATGGTAAGGTAAGTTTCTCATTTTTGTGGGAATTGATCTCTGTTTTCTTTGCCAGTATTATTTTTCTATTATGTAGGGGAGCTGGTCCCATGGGGGTTTGTCATGCAGTTGTGTTGCCTTTACATTGTGACCTTTTTGAACTGGAACAGTAATACTGTGAACTGAAATGGCTATACCATGATACAGGGTGGTTATACTTTGAACTTAAATGGTTATACTGTGACCTGAAATGATTCTACTGTGACTAGAAATTGTTATACTGTGACCTGGTTGGTTGTGCTGTGATCCAAAATTGTGGCCCATAGTGACAGCACAACTGTGACAGCCAAAAAGACCATTACAGCGAATGGCTAATGGTCTACCGTGACCGATGTGGCTTCTTCCATGTTTTGCCCCTCCTGAAACAACTTTGACCTAGAGTTGATTATATTTAAATGTGGGGGGCACAGCCCCCTTCAAAATGCACTTTGGTTAGCGATGGCACAATACCATGTGTTGGCATTGTGCCATCCCTGTGCAGGACATCAGCAGATTTACTGTTGACAAAACATGGTGTGTCCGATCTAAAATGGTAATCCTGTAACAAAAATGGTTATACTGTGACATGAAATTGTTATCCTGTGTGACCTGGGGTAGTTTTGTGAAATGAAATGGTTGTCCTGTGACCTGAAATGGTTATCCTGTGACATGGAATGGTTTCAGAATGGAACCATCTTAAACGCATACTTATTTGTTGACTGTGAGCATGTGTTTAAGTGGCTATGCATTCAAGAGATCTTGTATATTTTCTAATGGAAAAACAACACTGTCTACATTTACATTGTTAAAAATGTGTTATTTTTATTAAGACACTCACTGAGACTCCATTGCCTCACTCATGTTAAAGATCTTAAGTGATTAGGAGTTACTGTGTGCTTCAATGACACTGTAGTAAACAGCTACCAACAACTGTTAACAACTGAAACACTCAGGGCACGAAGTGCCAGAGTACTGTCTTAGGGAACTAGAACTATGCATTTATATGGACTCTTACATGCATTAAAGAGGTAAAATTAACATCGAGGAGATACAAATGGAATTGGGATTTTAGAAGCTTATGTACTAAAGCAGGCTATGCATTTAAGAGGAATGTGTTTAAGTAGATTTTATGAAACACAAGTATACCACTTTAGAAACATTTTCACTTCAAACTCATACCATTCTTATTTGTGTTGCTTTTACAGTATATGAACCTAATATCCAAAATATTAGAAAGTGTTTTAAATGTCTTGTTTTAAATCTATCAGTCTATACATTTCCAGTATATTAATACATAGCTGTACTCTTATTAATATTACATGATTTCAGGAAGACCAACTGTTACAGTAAGTACATAACTTTCATTTATTGCTGTGATGTGCAGCTCCCAGAGCCTTATGGAATGAGCACCTTACAATTAAGATGATTTGCCTTGTCCAGAAACTTGGATGTCTCTTGATATAGGGACATGATATTTGCAAAGACTGTATATTGACCAGAGATCTTGGATACCAGCTGATTTTGGTGAAATTTGGTAGAGTGGTGTTTGTGCTACAGAGCATTAAGGAACATTAAAAATGTGAAAATATTGTCTTTTTTTTGCTCATCACTAAAGAATGTAATTATTTGAAACATGAAACTTGCAGATTTCTTAGCTCCTGTTCAAGAGGTGGTGCTTTTGGTGCTTTGGAAACAAAAAACAAATCAGTTTAGAAATTACAAATAAAATAAAGTATGAGATAGCACATACGAACAGTTTCATATAAGGCCAATTCTCATGCTGCCCCTAAGCCCATGGACACCAGCTCATGTATTTCAAAACCATAAAGAAAAGATGTGATAACAGCCTAGTTTTGTGATTATCCCTATTTTAAAAAATAAAGAAAGATGTGGGTACGGGGTGCCCACTGCTAGTGTGAATACTTGCGTTAATTTTGATTTCCTGACATCAGGACACTCCCATGCCATCTTTCATTGTTTTAATGCCATCACTAGGAGCCCACCCTCCCTATCAGCTCTCGCTTTTTTAAATGTCAACGTTGTACAAGAGTGTTAACGGAACTGAACCAGGTGCTAGCCGCCCCCTGGCAACACTATTTAACATCTCATTGGAGACAGGGATCATTCCAGAGCCCTAGAGGAGGGCAATGTAGTCCTCTGTACAAGAGCGGCAGCAAGGAGGAGGCTAGCAGTCATAGGCCAGAATTTATAAATAAATTCAATTAGGTGAAGCACTCCTCTCCACCAAACTCCAATAGTGGCTTTTGGAGTGTTTGGTGGAGAGAAGTGCTTCACCTAATTCAAATTATTTATAATTTATGCAGGTAAGCAAATGTAAAACCTTTTTCACAACATAATTTCTGGGCAAAACAGATGATTTGATTTGTTGTAAGAAGCACAAGAAAACTGTGATTAACTGTGATTAAGTGACCACGACACTGTGAGTAACTGTCCGTTTGATTCTATTTTTAATTTAGGTTGAACAACAGCAGTCATAATATAATGTAAACTTATTATTTAGTTTTCTTTTTTTAGGCAATCTCCTAAGAATATTTTTTAAAATAGGCAAAATGTTGAGGATTTTTGGATGCCTGCTTAAATTGTTGATGAAAATAAACTTTTCAACAGACTGCACATGATCTGACTGTTGAACATTGAAGCTCATTGCACCCCCCGAATACTGAAGATAATTGCACCCTCCCTGAATACTGAAGCTCATTGCACCCTCCCCCTTGTAAGCTCTTCATGGATCAAGACTCTGCTACCTATAGGCCATCCAATTGCCAATTTGTTTGAAGCAGCACATCAGCACAACAACTGCCTCTGATCCATCCAATGTAAAGCCACTGGGAGAAGTATTGACAGTCACTAGACAGGAAAGGGACCTCCAGGTTATCATATCAGAGCACTTCAAGGTGGCAGGGTAGTGTGACATAGCAGTGAGTGAGTGAGGCTAGTGGAATGCTGGGTTGCAATGGGAGGGGTGTTTGCAGAAGGAGGAGGGAAGTGATGTTGCCCTTATATCACTCTCTGGTATGGTGACCCCTAGAGTACTGCATTCGGTTTTGAAGACAGCCCCTCCCATCCAGAGGAGGGCACTGAAGATGGCGCATGGTTTGCATGAGAAGCCTTATGAAAAGTGATTGCAGGATCTCAGTATATACACCCTGGAAGAAATGAGAGGGTGTGGATATGCTAGAGACCTACAAATACCTCAAAGGAGTGAGAAGGTTGAAAGTGGGGAGTCTCTTTCAAATGAGAACAAGGACCAGGACCAGGAGGCATGCAAGTGAGCTGGAAGGAGGGATTTCAATAGGGATGGGAGGAAATATTCTTTCACTGTATGGGTAGTGGACTGTGGATGCCTGAAACTGATTGCCAGTGGAAGCAGTGGGAACTGGAACAGTGAGGAACTTCAAGCATGTATGGGATAGACATAGGGGTATATTGATATAGAATGCAGGGAGGTGGAAGGGTCAAAGGAGACCAGATAGGGTCTGTGGAGACAGAATACTGTAGGTAGGGAACATCTAAGCAGACTAGGTAGGCTAGGCAGCCAAATTCTGTTTCTAAAGGACATGTACAGCCAAGTATCATCTGCATAGCAGTGAAAACTTACACTATACCATCTGATAACTTGTTCTAGTGGCAGTATACACACTATTAACAACATGGGGGACAAAATCAACCCCTGGGGAACCCCACAGCTCACCACCACAGACTACGATGAGAAAGTTCCCATCACAAATTGTTGCATTCTGCCAGTAAAGAAGGACTCAAACTATTTTAAGGTTGTCTCTGTGAGTCCCTCTTGTTCCTCAAGGTGCTCCATCAAAACACGATTTTCCACAGTGTCAAGCACTAATGAGAGATCAAGAAGAATGACAATTAAGTGCCCCCCTCTGTCTCTTGCTAGAATCAGGTTATCAAAAACCTTGATGATCATGGTCCCTGTACTGTGGCAAGGCCTGAAACTGACTGGCATGGCTCATGCATATCAAAACTCTCAAAGTGAGCCTTGAGCTGCACTGCCACCACCTTCTCAAAAACCTTTCATAACAAAGGAAGGTTTAAGACAGGCCTGTAGTTTGCTATCACCTCCAGGTCTAAAAATGGTTTCTTGAGGAGTGTTCTTACCACTGCTTTTTTAAGAACCAGTGGGGAACAGCTCTCTCCTGCAAGGAACCCTTAACAATGCTGGCAACAAATTGGACCTAGGGCCAGCCAGTAATCAATCAACAACTGAGTAAGCCACAAATCTCACTGACAGTAGGTGGATTTCAGTGATGCAATTACACTGAGCACATCCTCCATCGAAACTATCTGAAACTCACTTCAAATCACCGGAGTGCCCTTATGCCTCTGACATTGCTGACCCCTGACAGGCCGCCTGTCAAGATCCCAGCTCGAATGGAGGGGAGTCTGTCCAGGAAAAAAGAGACAAACTCCTCACGCATCTCTTGAGGTGATATTCCTCCAGACTGCAGACAGATAAGATTTTAATACCTGTCTACAGTTTGGAACAGTTGAGCAGTTCAAGTTCTTCCTTAGGTAATAACCCTCTACAGGAACTCTGCCTTTTACAAGGTTATTGCCCTCTGGCAATCCCTATAATGGGACCTCAGAACCATCCTGTCATCCAGTGAGCCCAACCTCTTCCAGGAATACTCCAACTTCTGCCCTGTTGGTGTCAATCACCTCAATTCATTATACACAGTGAGCTGCTGTGGGAGGTCAGTAGGCAGGTATGGATTGGTGCAATGGAGTCTGTGGTAGATTTACCCCTTTTTTTTGTTTCTGGCTACCAAGGCATTTCTTTTCTTGCATCCCCTGAGTCTACTGCAGTAGCACCTGTTACTTTCTTACTATCCTTATTTATATATTTTTCTATTATCATGGGTAGGCCACCCATGACAGTATATTTACTCCCTTGTGCTATCCCCTCTATAATATTCCTTTCCATCCCTTGCCTTGTAGCCTGCCCTCCAACTGTATCAATTGTCCTAGGTGTCTGTTCTGGGTAGCTAAAACCCTAGATACAAAGACAGGATGTTTTTAGGATTTTGTTATGCAGCATTTACTGTAAAATCTGCAGCATGATAGATATTATACAGCGTTAAAGACAGCATGTAAGCATAATGTGGTTTTATATCCCCCAGCAAACATAGGAAGATGTATCGTTGTACTGCTGAGTAAGATTTAATTGGAAATAAGCCCTGAAGTGTGCATTAACGCTGCTGTACAAGTGGTATGAAGCGCTGGGATATACTGAAAGGAATCGAGTGACTGTTCATTGTAGGAAGCTGTTCTCAGCTTAAATAAAGATTACTTGTCCTACAGTCACTCTGTGTAAAAGAAATAGCTTCTCCTGTTGCCGCATGCTGTTCCCGTGACAGCCTAGTCTTCAGAAAGCTAGGTCCCATGTGCAGCAGACTGTTAGACTGTGCAATAGTCGGGTGAGCCTCATGGCACGGCTGAGTCAGGAAAGTGAAAGTTGTCACTTTCCCTGACTTGCACCTCCAAGGATAAAACACACCCATAGGGAGGAATTCTCCCATTATAAGACTGGGACCCTTGGTAAAATTAAGACAGTAGTTGAATAAACCAAGGCAAAGCTATAAAATACCTTAAAATAAATCTTTCCCAATGGCCTGAAATTTCAGCCGTCAGGTTTTTAGCGCATATTCTGTAATATTGAAAGGCAACTGAGAAAGAAAGTTAATGTTAAAGGTGGGAAAATGTCTTAAGGAATAACACTGACAAAATTAATATATAAAGGGAATTGTTTTGTTTGCTGTTGCCTTAATAAGCTCTTACCTGAGCAGTTCCGGCCAGCAACATTGTAGAGGAAATACTGTGGCAAAAACAAAGCAGAAGAAACAGCGTGGATTGCAACATCGTGGAGGGCAAAAGAAAGCTAATCAGAAATTATGCAAATGTGTATGCCCTGCACTGCAACAGTGCAGCTGATGTGGGTGTATGTGCAAGCAACCATGTGGTGAAGAGGAGCCTCCAGTGCCCATCACCCGGACACCGCCAACAGAGCAGCAGGAGCCCAAACAACATGGCTGAGAGGTATGGGGGGGACTGATAAATGGTATGGAGGCGGGGGGTGTCACACTGTCGCAAGAGGTACACACAGGAGGCCCAACCCCATAAGGGGGGTACAGGTCCTGGGAAGTGGGGGTATGTGTGCAGGAGTTACAGCAATGGACCCAGAACTGGAAGACAGCCAGTGGACACTGCATCCCAATATGCTGCTGCACATGAAGAAGGGCCATGCAAGGGCAAGGAGCCAGCCTGCACCCCATGGAACAGGCCCATAGCAGGACACACAGGAGGTGAGTGCCCTGCCAGCCAAGGTACACTAACTGCAAACTGTGTGTGCCTTGTACCCCCAACAGTGACACACACAGGGTAGTGTTGTGGCCATGGGTGTCTGGGCATGCAGTGGCAGATGGTGGTTCCCAGGATGGGGGTGAGTCCCTCGTCGGGGGGGGGCATGCTGTGCTCTTGGCCAAAGTGGACCTCTTGGCCAATGCCTGGGACCTCAGGTGTTGGACCACCACACCCCACCCTGTGAGGTCCTATGTCACTGCAGTGTCCTCCACAATAGGTGTTTGCCAATTCGCCTGGGTGCAGTGTGTGTTGGCCATCATATCTGTTGCAGGAGTGTATGGCAATGCTCTGTGTCTGGCCACCTGTGACTTACAGCCCTGTTCCTCCATGCCACTGGCCATTGGCCATGCCCAGTGCAACCACACACTAGCACCATGCCCAGTCCAGTATATTGCTGGGGGCATGAGACAGTATGCTTCCTGTCCCCTTGGAGTCGCTGCATGTGGTCTGGTATCCCCGCTACTTGCTTTAGTTTGCCTGTACATGCCCACACATCATTGTCCTGTGGCCAACTCTTTGTCTTCCATGTGGGGGGTCACTCCCCGTGTGTGCGTCTGTGCCTGTGGGCACGCATGGTTGGGGCCAGTGACCTGCACACCACAGTGGTGCTCATCACCTGTTGTCTTCTCTCCCCATGCTTCCCTTTGCTGTACATGGGCACTGGTGCCCACTGCTGTTCTGTGCCAGTCGGGTTCTGTCTTTGGCGGTTGGTGTTTACACCCTGCATCATCCCTGGCCTGCACTATTCTGTCCTGCATCATGATGTGCTGCCAACACTGTGAGTGGCTGTGTTTTTTCCACTTTGTTTTCATCTGCAATATTTTGTCCTGCGATGTTCCTCATCAGAGCCTACCTGAGCACTGTTGTCAAGTATAATGGGCTCTTAGGAGCCAGTGGGCGCAAATAGAGGCTATTTTATGGAAACTCCTTCTCTCTGGATGCCGAATGGGGGAGAAGTCTTATCTCATTACAGGCCAGTTATGTAAAAATCATTTAAGAACTGTGCTTGGTGTTTCTTTTTGGTAATGAAAGACCTCTAACAGTATTATGAATGATTATGTGAATATATACAGTCAGGCTGATCCTCCAACACGTTTGTATTAGAGGAGGAATGACTGATTATTTAGAAAAGGGGCAGATCAGCTGACCTGATGATGATGTAGTGACCTGTATAAAAGCAGCCCTAGTGCTCAGAATTGGCAGATCAGCCTAAGACAGTGTCCCGAGGATGTCTGAAGAGCACAGAAGATCATAGTTATTTTGTTTGCTAAAAGTTAACTACTGTATGGCAGAACTACTGAGGTGGGGTAGTTCTGGAGCTCAAGTAGAGCAATTTCTTTTATTTTTTTTTATTTTAGTCTGAAATTTAAGACTTGTTCCTTTTATGGTTTGATTTATTTTTGTATATATTTTTACAAAAAAATAGTCCTTTGGACAGATAAATATCACAAGAAGCATGTGTGTTTTAAACCGTAGTTGGATTTGTTGGGTCTCTCATTTACCCTACCCACATAACCCGGTCACAGAGTCAAACACTGCTGTAATGGCCACATTATAGCCATCAGTAGCTGCTTCCCTGCTGCTAACACATGTTGCCTCAATACCCAAAATGTCCAAACTTCCAGAAGCTTTACCAGTATCAAAGCATGTTTAGGACGGTATTGGATCATCTCCACTCAGTGGGGGAAGGTATCTGGGGGAATCCTGCTAGAAAACTAACAGCATAATGATCCGGCAACCCCACTGGATCCACTCTGACATCAAAGATGTTAAGCCCCAGAGAGAAGACAAGGTCGAAGGTGTGGCCTTAACTCATTGTTAATGGTGGAAACAACCTGTGTGAGGCCCAGTGTCTCCATCAACTGGAGGAACTGATGAGCAAATTGCAAGGTTTCATCAAAGGAAAATTTTAAGAAACTGTTTCAGTGGAGTTCATCTACTTTTTTGAATTTATTGCATTTGGTGCCAACAGGATAACCTGATTTTCATTAGATAGACACCCTTAGGCAGCCTGACACCATTCACATTACTTTCAAGATGTCATCATGACCAGGGCCACTGGAAAATTTTTCCACAATTTCCATAATTTTCACCCTTCTCCGCACAAAATCCACAATTTCTTGCAATTTCTTACATTTATGGAATTTTTGACTAAAATTGTAGAACAATATTTAAATTCTCAAGGAAATCTACTCAGGTATGCTAACAATTTAGTACAAAGACTTGGATTTGACCAAAACAATACAGTGTGAGGTGAGAAGGGCTGGGGTCAAATGTGACTCTGCTTTCATGTGATGAACTTTCTTGCTTTGGTTTCAAAATCCTCTGATCATGCATATGTTGACTTGAACACTTAAAATTTGTGTTAAAGCAGACTATCAGAGAACTTTTTGCTGACACAGAGACTGAAACAATAGTTGTGAGAAGAGATGCAAAGTACCCCATTCGCCTAAATGAAGCATTGACCACAATGCTTGTTTTTGAATGGTAGGGTAGATTTTCCTTGTATAAATACTTTGTCTGAAAGGATTTTGATTCATGTGTGACAGGAGTTTGGATGGCCCTGCTGATTATAAACTTGAATGTGCTTCTGAGGGGGTTGGTGATAGTGATTTCTTACATGCCAGTCTGCCACAACTGCATACTCACATACAAAACCTACAAAAAGCAAACATTTTTGAAAACATGCTGAACAGGTTAAGTATAGTTAAACAGTTACCTTCAAATAGGCAAAATAATTGCAACCCAAGTAAAATCGCTGCAAACCAAGTAGAACAAAAGTACAATGTATTGAAAACTATTGAAAGATGTAATGAAAAGCCACTGGTATGATTTTATACTTTTATCTTGTGATTTTAAAATGTACTTACAGTGCTGATTAAGAACAGTAATTATTTTAACAAAATAAACTATTTTCTTACTAGACCTTTATTAGGCACCATGGTTATCTGTTTTTTTTTCCTTGCACCAAAGCAAGTAGTTTAAACAGGCTTCATCAATTAACATCTAGAAACTGGCAAAAATATATTGTTTCAGGATGTATTCAGTACAGACTAACTGTAAATTACTGAATAAAATCTAGTTAGCACTGCATGACTTGGATGTCTTGATTTTTAGAAGATATGCTACATAATGATTAATTTGTAGTGCATTTCAAAAATACACACATTTCTTCATATTAAAAGCATTTACAAGTGGTAATACATTTATCTAACAATTTATATGATCAATACATGCTGCAACAAACACTAAAATATTTATTGAAGGCAGTGGGGATGTATAGTGAATCCCCACAATTTTGACAAGAAAGTCCCCACATTTTGGGTAAAATTTTCTGCAGTTTTCCAGTGGCCCTGATCATGACCCATACATTGAAATCCCACAGCACAATTAAGTTGGGGGTATTTAATGACAAATTGACAATGAAATCCGCAAATTCCCATAGGCCCTCCTGTTCCCTTCCTGGAGGGCAACAAACCAGGAGAATCCTATACCTGACACCCACATCACCCTTCACTGCCACACATTCAAACAACCCCATCTTCTTCAATGAACTGCTAGCTTCAGGCAGGATTTAAAATGGAAGGCCACCCCACCACCCCTGCACTCCCACCTTGAGCAGCGTGCAACCAAGAACCTGGCCAGGCTCTCCAGTTCCAAAACTGGTACAGAGTCATCACCAAGCCAGGTCTCAGTAAAACATATCAGGTCTTCAGAGGAAATTGTGATGAAATCAGATACCACAGCCATATTATTCCTCAGGACCCTGGCATTTCACAGCATGCCATAAAGTGGAGCAGTCTGTGCACTTAGCCCATCTACTATCAGCCTGATTTCTAGGGGGCTCCCTGGGGATAGGGGTATGACAGGGAGGATCCTGCTCCATGACGCTAATATACCTAAGGTATCTGCTCAGCCTGACATTTCTGCTTCTTCTCGTCCCATCTCTTACTCCCAGAACCTGTTTCCAGTTGGTGCCATGCCTTCTCAGTATCCCCGGTCTCCAACAGTGGTCCAAGACTGCCTTTCAAAAGTTCCAGAGGCTGAAAGGGACAAAGCTGATAGAGCATGTCTGAGGATTAGGAGCGCACAGGGGCTCTCAAACCCCAATACATGACATACTTCACTCACTCAAGTCAGCTTAAAACTATCTAACTACTAATAATAAATACCCCAACACTATAACATGCCCACCACCCTAACTTCTATGTAGAACCATTCTCACCAACAATCAATCCATAAACAGCATATAAATAGTGTACAAACATGTCCTACTCACTCATGCAATCCCATGCATACAAAGCTAAATTAACAATGTAACATAAAAAACAAAATAAAATATAGCAGCCAGTGCTGAGTACACTGGAATTATTAAAACTGAGTCATAAATGATTACATAAAATGTCCAGATTCTCCCCTTCTCACTGCCACTTGAAAGGTGATGTAACTCAAACGTTTGAGCTGCTCTTGAATAACCATTACAATCAGGTTAGCCAAACTAGGAAAGGAAAATGGCTAACTCCCACTTAGTCCACTTGATAACAAAGGCATAAAGGGAAATGTGCAAGTTCCAACATGTACTCTCACCATGGTCACACCCTCCAAGATCACACAAGGAAAGAGTCACAGAGATGACAGTCTCAGAGATGACAGTCTCAGCACTGTTCAAGACAAACATTTCACAGTTTGGCTACCACCCCACTTACTCCATGCCATGTTTATGAATCAGAAGTGGAAGTCAGCCAGCTTATAACTCAGCCACTTATTCAAACAACCTGGGCACCCACTACTCCTACTCATAGTTTGGCAAGTTACTGGACCATAAACAGCAGGCTCCCTCTTCACCCTGTCTTTCACTGTTCAGCTGATTCAGCCTCAGTCTGCACTAATTCACTCTCCAAATACACTAATCTAGAATCCTTCCACATGGCTAGATCCACCACCACAGCACAGGGTGGAACATCCCTGTTGTTCAGAAGCAGCACTCTGTTAATCAAGAAAATGAAACTGCCTATATGGTTTCTAAACTGATAGTGCAAAAAGTACAAGAGCAGTAACTGGCATCTGGCAAATGTGTAAGCCAGGGAGACATAGATTCACACCTGCACTGACTCCTAAACTAAAATAATAACTGCTGACTAGAACTGCCTACCTTACTATAAACGACATTTACTTCAACTAAAATAGCAGCTCTAACTAACCCTTTAACTTTTTCAAAATGCTACTCAATGCAATCAAGTAATGTTAAAAATTAATTTTCTCTGAGCTCACTCAGAGCTCAAACCACAGATCACCCTCTGTGGCAGCCATCTTCCATTCTCATGGTTGTCCAAATGACCAGTCAGAGGGCTTAGGGTGGGGGGTTCAATTCAGTGCCAGGGATACTTGCAATGGGGTAGGTGTGGGGGTACCACTGGAACCCAGGGAAACATGAAATGGAGTGGGGTGGGGGTGCCACTGCACATCAGAAAGTAAGGTAACTAATTGCAAAAAAAACTAAATTAATTTATCAGTTATGGTTGAATCTCAAAACATCAAACCTTAGAAAAATATGATAATACCTATAATAATAAAGTGGCATGGTGTTCTACAAAGTTTCCTTACCAAATGCAGCATTGGTGTTGCCCCAACTTCAGCACCATCTCCAAACACTGATCTAGGAGTACTTTAACAGGCCCCACCCAGAATACGAAAGCCAATTAGCCAGGGAGTAGAGCGAGTGTCTCTTTGGGTTGTACGGACCAGTGGCCAGGTGACTGACCCAAAAAACAACATAGACCAATCAGCACTGGCAACTGGAAGGTTTAGAGAGAGTGAGAATAAAGGGGAGGCTCTGTTCCCCTACGTGGGTACCACTGGTTAATCAACAGAAAGAGCCAAACACAAGAGAGCCAGTTTCAACAATAGTTTACTGAAATTCAGACAGAATACTAATAAACATGGGGAGGTAGGGAGGGCACCTATACTAAAATGGGAAGGGACAGGAAGACAAAATACTGGGTATAAGGAAAATAGGAGTTTCAACAAAGTCCACAAGAATAAAAAGAGTCTCAAAGTTGACATCTGGAACAAAGTGCACGCCACCAGAAATGGGACTGATGAATTCTTGATCCGGAAGCCAAGACTGTATTTGATGGGGCAACTGCTGTGGTGCTGGCCTTCTTCTGGCCACCCTTGATAACAGCAATTTGTCTCCAGTGTGACTCCCTGTCTGCATTGGGGTAAACTACTATGGCACCAGCCCTCTTCAGGCCACCCTTGATGGCCGCAACTTGTCCCCGGCATGACTCGCTGCCTGCATTGGGGCAAACTGCTACCCTGAGGATTACACTGGCTACATAGTATAAAACAAGCAGGAAGGAATTGAAGGTGAGGATCAGGACTCCCTGAGGATGGAGAACAAAATAAGAAAACGGCAGCCACAAACACACTTGGTTACGACAGACTCCTCTCCTGGTGGGCATCTGGGAGGGACGTACAAGGCACTTTCCAGTCGTCTTCTTACAGAATGCTCATGAACCAGTGGCTGCGACTCTTCAAAGGACATCGATTTCAACTATGGTGGACAAAAGGACAAGAAGATGTTGAAGTCTTCTGCGGGCTGAAGATGGCTATGGTGAGGAATCGATGGAGGCTGAAGATTGAATCACGGACCTGATGCTGCACAATGGGACTTGTTTTATAACAATACACTGGAATGTTCACTTTCAGGGGTAAATTACCACAATCCTAACATTTTATAACACAGTCACAGTGCTTCTTTCAAAAAACACATCACTTGAGATACTAGAGGAATAAACAGTTCGTAGAAACAGCACAACAGCTGACAGTCACCTCAAAACAGGTTGTATGCTTAAGCACCCCTTAGTTGGACACTTTTCCTCTTTGGGTCTGCCTTAGTTAGGATCTGGCTACTCCTGAACACCTAAATGTAATTACCCCAACTGCTCAGCTTGGTTACATTGATTTTCAGTAAGCCTGCTGCCCAATGGTCAGGCATGCACTAGCTTTACTGGGCCTGGTGCTGTCTTTACTGCTGGACCTGGTGCTCTGTACTTTACTGGGCCTGGTGCCCCTTTACTACCATGGGCCTGGTGCCCTGTTTACTGCTGGGCCTGGTGCCCTTTATTACCCCAGGCCTGGTGCCCCTTTACTACCATGGGCCTGGTGTCCTTTATTCTCACGGGCCTGGTGCCCCTTTACTACTGCAGGCCTGGCTGCCCTAATCACTTTGGGCCTGGTGCCCCTTTACTACTGCGAGCCTGGCTGCCCTCACTGAACTGGGCCTGGTGCCCTTTATTACCATAGGCCTGTTGCCCTTTATTGCCATGGGCCTGGAGCCCTGCTTAAACTGTGGGCCTGGTACCCTTCTTAAACTGGGGGCTTAGCTGGCTTTTTTAAACTGGGCCTGGTGCCCTTCTTAAACTGTGGACCTAGCTTGCCCCTTTAAATCCTTCTGGCTCACTGAGCCTGCTGTCACTCAGTCCCCCTTTACTCCTCCCTATTCCCGACCCTCTTCATTAATATTCACAGGCCTACTGCTTGGCCTTGCCCTACTGGCCCCTCCCCAAGGGCATCGCTTGCCTGCCCCCCTCTTGAATATTTAATTTCGGGGTTCTTCTGACCCGATGCTCCCGCGGTGCTCAGACTCTTTTCTTTGTGCCTACTGCACACTTTTAAATAAATAATAAATACACAGCATAGTCTTTTTCTACTGTTGGACAGTCAGCACACTTCTTCATGCTGCCATCTGACTCACCGCCCCTGCTGGGGTGAAGAAAACTGCAGTCGAGGAGGCAGGAGGCTGTCTGGCTGAGGGAGGGAACCAGCGCAGCTGGAGACAGGCAGCACAAAGAACAACAGGGAACCTTGCTGGTATCTTGGCGATCGATGCCACAGCTCTTCAATGCCACTGATGAGGGACTGGGGGAAACTATTTAAATTAAATAAGGGGACAAAATAAAAAAAAAATGACTGGGCTCACAGCCCAAACGTGGGCACAATGGCTGATTACTTTACTTTCGGTGCCCCGATGGCACCACAAACCGAACGGCAGTCTTCAGCAGGGCTTCATCAGCTGGAGCCAGAGCAGGCACACCAACAAACCTTTGGGGAAATGGCTTCAACCCTCCAGGTAAGCCCTCAACAGGTTCCCCTTAGTTTGTTGTGTCCTCTCCTCTCCACAGTCTGGCAGGAACTCCCAAAAAAAACAGTTAAAAAAAATTAAAACCAGAGCTTCTGGTTCTAGAATGGCTGGATTGGAATGCTGTGCATGAGCAGCTCAACACAGCATTCCATTCAAGCCATTGCTGCTGCTTGCTGAGCAGCTGGGGGGGGGAGGATTTTCCTGCTACACTACTTTTCTCTTCCTGTACAGACAGTGCCAAAGTCAGGGCAAGGCCAAAGAAGCATCATGCAATTGTTCAAACCCTGAGAAACACCACGCCACAGATTCATCAAAGCACAGGGGATGTTTTACCCTAATGTCACATTTTCTACTCTTGATTGCAAGGCAAGTTTATTTATTGGTGCCCTTTCCCAGAGGCTCGCAGTGCTGTAGAGACAAGTCCACATAAATCACATCAAAACAAATGCATACATACAAATAATTAGTAAGAAAATAAATAAAATAAATACTGTACCTCCAAGATACATAAAACATTCTTCTAGCAGCATATTTCAGTATGCTAATTTAAAAAGAAGAAACTTTCGGGCCCCTTAAAAGCCTCCACAGAGCTGGCCAAGTGGATATGGGGAGGCAAGGAATTCAATACCACTGACGCAAGCATCATAAACACTCTGGCAAAGATGCTTTGCACTTAAACCTTAACTGATGCAGTAACATTGACTTATCAACACCGATTCTAATGAATGGTATGTCCAGGGTATAAGAAGTTAAAAAAAAACCAGACATGGAGATTGCAAAAGAATAGTTACATAATAACTTACTGTAACAGTAGATCTTAGAGAGAATCTCTTTCATCAGGTCACACCTGTTACACAAGGTGCCTGTACCCTTATTGGTACCCTCAGAGGTACACTGTAGACAGCTACTGCTTGTGCACATGTTATACTAACATATAGGGCTAAGGGCATCTACTGTATAAGAGTAGATGTCTGGATATGAACGCATATTGTTGTAATACACTTTGCTTGATAATACACATATTCTTCCATGTATTTTCTGTATTTTTCTTACTTATAAGATGTTATGACATCTGTGTCCTTGGAATAATTATGATATGTAAGTTGGCATTGACACCTTTTGTTGATTTGTACTACTACACTGAATTATGTAAGACTCTGTATAAGAACTCTTTTGTTTCATAAACTGATGACTACTACAAAATTGTACAATGTTATCTTGGACCGTGGAGCCTCCTCTAATTTAGCCAATAGGGCTCATCTCTGTAACTACAAATGTTTCTGTCTTACAGTAACCATAGTAATTATCATAGGTATATAATGTGATACACTAGTCTTGTACCTTGGAGATTCCAAAAGACACAAAGAAACCTCGAGGTATAGGGAACGCTTAGCACTGGCTCCCGGTTCGTATTGGTAAGAACTGCTTAGGGCAACTGTGATTTTATCCTTTTTGGTAGTAATAAACAAGTTTATTACTCTTATGCAATGTGTATGTGATTACATGCATTCCCAATATTGCCAAGAACCTGAAAGTGAGGTTTAGACATCCTGACAATTGGTGACCGCGTGCAGGCGATATTTGGTGTTTGTAAGTTTTCACTAGTTCCTGTAACTTTTCCTTTTCCTACAGGGACAGTAGGTGTACATTCCCGTATCACCTCTCCCATTTTAAAACCAGTTTGTAGTCACTTACAAAGTCTGGCTGTTTTTTTTTCGGGTGTGGTCGATGCCGACTCGACTCACTCCATAACAGCTTTGAATTGTAAGCCTTCAAATTTTACAGTAGCCCTACTGTGCATAAAGCGCTCCTGCTTTGGATCGATACATAGCACGGTGCCTTTTTCACAGCTTGATTTTTTTGTTCCCTCCCACACAATGGCCACCGTATCAAATATCTGCACAGAACTGAGACTCGATGTCTCGAACTTCCTTGCCTCCCATGGATGATGGGCTGACTTCTCGCGGGATGCAAGTCAATCCGACAACCCTATACTGGGGATTTCAACCCAGTACACAGAGATGAGACAATCAACCAATAAGCGTCAAGCTAAAGGGCTGATGGTTGCGACTCTCTACACTTCTCTGGAAGCCTCCGAAGCGAGGTTTTGAACCCTTGATCTGCAAATTTCGTCTCTTAAGCAACAGATGGGTTTGCAGGAAACAGAATGTGTTAGACTGCAGCAGAATTTGGAGTCTGAACTTCAAACTCTGTGGAAAGAAAAGGATTCACTTTTGCATCATTCACCTCAAGCTGGAGAACAGGAACTTTGTATGTTGAAGCAGGAGTGTGAAAGTTTGAGACAGGATAAGGGACAGGCATTGCATATGAATGACTTGTTAAGTACTGTGAATGCTCAGTTGAGTAAGGAGATGGGAGAGCAACAGGACGAGATAAACCAGGTACGTAATGATTTAGAAGTGGCTACTAGGAACAATCGCGAATTGAGCGTCACATATAGAGTGCTGCAGAAGCAAATACAGGATGATGTTGATATGGATCTTGCAACAGTGAGTCATGCTGAATGTAAAACTAAGATGGCAAAACTGCGCCATCAGCGGGAGGATCTGGCTGGACATGTTAAGGCGATGGGAGGCGTAGCCCCTGCCTTCAACACGTCATCTGAAGGGGAGGTATCAGATGACATCTCTCAGTACAACACCCAGTCACACCCATACTATGGCCCAGAAACTCCACCCAGCCATCCATAACTTGGCGGGTCCCCACTCCACCCACACCATGTCATACATTGTCAATGTTGTGCCACCCACTGATATCAGCACCAGGGCCACATGGAAACTTTGCAAGCCAGAGGCAACCCATGATGATGTCACACACCAGTGTCTACATAATCATGGTGGCACCTCCTCTCCTGAGTTCTCTGCCAGAGATCATGCTCGGAAGACCTCATTCTAGGGAACTAGGAGAGATCCCAGCACTCTGCATACCAGGCAAGACACATGGAGGGACAGGTGACCCCCTACAGCCAGCCCTGGAAGTAATAGTGGTTGGGGGTTGTATGATGAGTCAGGTTGAGTTGGGGAGGCACAGCCACCACCTCCAGCACCTTTGGGTGCTTCTGAATGGGCACCCAGAGTGGGGAGGGGACTGGCAAGGTCCTTGCACCTCTGCCTCTTCCTTGCTGTCTGTAGGCCTGAGGGTGCCCCAGGACAGCAGACTGGTAAAAGCTACTCTTGCTCCTACCCCTACCTTGGGTATGGTAAAAGGATTTCATTGACAACAGAGTTTTGCCAGATGGCTGAAGATTTTTCAGAGCTTCTTCCACATCATGGCCAGTTTCTCTCCCCTAAATGGGGCATTAAGAATTGTTTGCTGCACATCAGTAGCACAACCTCCTACCCTGAGCCAAGAGTAGCACCTGAAACGGATGCCACTGGCTGGCCACAGCCCTGGCAGAGGCATCAGAGATATCCTATGCTGTGTGGACCAGATGTTCATCCACATCAGCACTAGCAGCAAGTTTTTAGCAGATCTCTCAGGCAAGGCCTGTGCAGTGGCCTTAGCCTTCCTTCATTGGGTATTCTGGTATTTTATCATGTGGGCCCAGTAACTGGCAATATGCAAGCCAGAAAGGCAGAGCCATAGATACATTTCTGCAGCAGCCATTTGGGCAACAGCCTGGACACCCACTGCCCCTACTCATGGTTCAGTGAGTTTCTTCACCATAAACAGCAGGTTCCCTCTTTACCCTGTCTTTCACTGTTCAGCTGATTTGGCCTTGGCCTGCACCAACACACTCTCCAAACACACCAGTCTGGAGCTCCAGAATCCTTCCATGGATCCACCACCACATCTGCATTGTAGACCACTGGCAGCACAGGGTAGAATGTCCCTGTTGTTCAGAAGCAGCACTCAGTTAATAATGAAAGTGAAACTGCCTATGTGGTTTCTAAACTGATAGTGCAAAAAGCACAAAAGCAGCAACTTCCAGCCTGGCAGATGTGTAAGCCAGAGAGCTACAGATTCACACTTGCACTGACTCCCCAACTAAAATAATAACAGCTGGCTGAAACTGCCTACCTCACTATAAAATACATATTTAGTTAATTAGTCAATCATTCGGAAATAAATCATTAAGCACAGGTGCTCATTTACAAAAGTTCCACATTAAGGACAAGGACAATGTACACAGAGACAATTAACAAGTAAATACAGAAGCAGGCAGTTCCAGAGAAGACACTGTCAAGCATTAGTACATGCAGGTAGTTGTAAGTCCAAATTACAAGCATATCATCCTGTCAAGGGCAGGAAAGATCAATTGATAGACAGTGCAGAGTACATGACATTAACGTTTTAGTAAAAGACAGTGACAACAATATACTATAAGATGAGTTGGTACAGTATACTGTTAGCAGGGGAACTTCATTACAGTGCCACAATTAAAGTGCTGCAAAAGGACGACAGTGACAGGGACGATCTTGATTTTACATTGCCCTGCACTCACACCGTCTTCTGCACCAACACAGTTTCTGTCCACTTCAGGACATGCCCACCCAGAAGGAGGTTATCTTTAGTTTTGGGGGCTGTGTGGGGTGAAGCCCCCCACATTTGAGGGGTGCAGGGCGTGAAGCCCCTGCAAAACCTGACTATTTCCCTGGATAGTGCTTTGGCGCACTAACTCCCAGGAGGCACAATGCCTGGTGCAGTAATGCCAGGTGGCATGTTGTCTGTGCCCGAATTGGCAATGACAAAATGGCTGTCGCACAGATATGAGTGAACCAGATCAATTACAGTAGACAAATATGTTAGGTATAACAGCTACATTTGATTCCAAGCATGAGAGTCTTTTTCATTTCTCTCTTAAACAGGGCAATTTTGGGGTGACTCACCAGGGATTCAGGAAGTTAATTCAGCCATTGAGGTGCTCTGAATGCAAAGGAACAAATGGCCTGGTTTGTTTTCCAAAGAGTGCTAAAAGGGCATTCCTAGTCATAGTCCTAGTGGAGTATTGGTTCTTGACTGGGCAGAGGAGGTTTTGTATAGCAGGTAGGGTAAGTCCAACAGAGCTTTTTTTCCAAGCAGTCAGGTCTGGTACCTTATTCTGTTTTGGAGTGGAAGCCAGTTGGTTAGTGAATAAAGGGAGCAGCTGTGGATGAGCCTGTCCGCCCCAAGTGCAAAGCGGCATGCCTTATTTAGTACCAGCCTGACTCTGTTAAGAATGGAGTCAGTGGCCACACTATAGACTGGGAGGCCTTAATCTAAGATTGGGAGGACTGTGCTTGATACCACAAAGTGCCTGGCTTCTGGAGTGAAGTTCAGGCATTGTCTGAACAGCGTGCCTAGTATTTTATGGACAAGACTGACAATGTTGTCCACATGGGGTACAAAGGAAGGCGTATCATCCAGGGTGACTCCTAGGTATTTAGAAGACCCACCCTAATCCAATAAAGTACCATTAGCATTATGGATGGAAAGGGGAGGGATCTTTTTTTCACTTGTTGATCAGAGAATAGCATAGTCCTGTTTTTTTTAATTTTTTTTATTTTTGTAGTTTAGGACTAGTTTATTTAACTTGAACCATTCCTCCTGTGACTCAAAGCTATTTTGTAGGTCACAGGACAGTACTTCCTTAAAGATGACGGTGTCATCCACATAGAGAAGTACTTTTAAAGTAGGACATGTGTCAGGAAGAAAAGGAGTGGACCAAATACTAAGCCTTCCTATCAAGGCACTTTAAACATCTAATAATGCACCTTGAATCTTTACCTGTTGTGCACAGTCACAGATGTAGCTATGGAATCAGGTTATTGTGTCTGGGGAGAGGCCTAATGTATGGAGCATACTGAGAAATAGTGAATGATTTACCAGGTCCAATGCTCAGGTCTAACACTTTTGTCAAATCAGTGTAGATGGCACCCACCAGGTGGCCACTATCAAGGGTTTATTGCAGGATGTTGGTGTACTCAGTGAGGGTAGTACTAGTGCTGCAGAGCTCCCTGAATCTGTGTTGCTGTTTACACTGAATATTATACTTACATAGATAGGTCATAGGTGCCAGAGCTGGGAGGGAGGGCATATGGGCCATGGCCCTACCACTTTCAAAATAGCTAGCGCATGACCTGGGCACTATAAAATTCTCAATTTAAGTGCCCAAAATGCCTACCTCAGTCCCCGATTTTGGTACCCCGTCCCAGTTCACCCCTCTGCATTTTCTGTTTCATTGATGACTCGCTGACCTGTAGTGTAGCTCACCTCCTGTTTCACAGTCACACAATCTTTTTTTTCCCCTGACCCCCACTATGTTTTCTGTGCCTGCCGTCCATTGTCTAACATCATCACCTCCCTCAGCCAATCAGGTGTGTGCTCACCAAAGATTTACAGTCCATCTTTGTTTTTGACACCTCCACCCCCACAGAGCTGGTTTTATTTGGCCCCCCCTCATGTCAGGTCCATATATACTGTAGTTGTGGCCCCTGGATCCATCCGGGATCATGGATATATTAGTCCCTCTCCATCCAGCTCGTGCTCTGGGGCAGCACACACAGCCAACCAACAAGGAGAGTTCCAGAGCAGGAAAGTGCCAGAGCAGAGTTGAAGCATCTGCATAGCAGTCCAGTCCCTGAAGAGAGACAATGACCATCAGTTAATTACTGCATAGACAGAGCCTCTATCAGCAAGCTGTGACTCTACCTACATATCCCAACTAGGATCGAAGTGGAGGAGAGAAAAACACCTGCAAGTGCCCTGGATAGCTGCCTACAAACACTGTGTCTGGACATTTTAAAAATGATCACAAAAGAGAGCTTAGTCACTGTCTGAACGACTGGGCCTGGCTGCATTGTCTTTTAGACTGTCTGACATGGTCACGGCCAGCTAACCAGACTGGCAGTCCATAGAAAAGAACTGAGCCTCACTCAGAGTCTCAACCAACACAATCTGTAGTATCCAGTAACCAGGACTGGAGTCAAGGGGGTCTGACAGAGAGAGAGTAGAAAGGGTGTGGACTCAATCACTCACTGAGTCAGCAGAAGCTGAACCTGATTTGCCACCAGTCCATCACCACCACCAGCATTCAGCATCCCACCATCCACTCTGTGATTTGACTGACACTGACTGTTTAAAGGAAGTGCAAGTGGCTTTTTCTGGCTTTTTACTTATTTTGGTGACAAATTCACAAAAATAATAATGATGACAATAAAATTTATATATGATTTATTTAAGGGGTAGAGATCAGATCATCTGAGCTGCTGCAGCATTGCTCAGCCTGCACTATAAAGGCCTGTAGTTGACAATGTTAGAGCGGTCACCTCCTTTGTACACTGGTGGGACTAGTGCAGTTTTTCTGATTCCCGAGAACTGGGCATATTGCATGGAGAAGTTAAATATTTTAGCCAGGGGAGGAGCAAGTTCCTCTAAGGACAAGGTCACCAACTTCATGTCAATTATATCACCCCCACACTAGTTTTACCAGGACTCATTTTATATATTTGAGAGTGTCCACTAAAGTCATGGGTTTGAAATAGAATTTTGGGTTACCATGGTTTTGATCAGGGCTACTGATTTGATAATTACCGTGTTTATTAGTGGATCCAAGCTCCACACTGTGGGAGGGAGGACAGAGCTGAGGTCTGTGAAGGCATTGTTGAATATATTAGCTATCTCATCTGGAGCAAGGGTGACAGCCCCATTGATACTGAGCATCACGGGGTGTATTTCGTCATTTTTACCCAGGAGTTCCTTAATGTCATCCCAGAATTTGTTTCTGTTACTCCAATTGTTTATTTGCTGTTCTTTATGGTGTGTCATTTTTGCCTGCCTTATCCCCCATGTGCACTTATAATGGGCATCTTTGTACCTTTGTAGGTCACCAGGTGAGCTGGATTCTCTTGTTCGTTGCCATAAATTATCCCTATCACACATCTGGGCTGGAAGTACAGGGGTGACCCACCCTACTGCAGTGTCTCGAACCTTACATTTTTTATGGGGGCCATCATTAAATTGACTTAAGAAGAAATCTAGGATCATGTCAATATAGGGGATGAAATCTAGATAGCTCCAATCCATCTGGGCCAAGTGTGCCTTGAAATCACCAATCAATCCTTTATGTATACTTCAACTAAAATAGCAGCTGTAACTAACCCTTCTCTAACCCTTTCAAAATGCTACTCAGCGCATTTGAGTAATGTTAAAAATCATGTATTTTCTCTGAGCTCACTTGGAACTCAGAACACTTACCACCCAGTGTGGTGGCCATCTTCCATTTTCATGGTGGTCCAAATGACCAATCAGAGGGCTGAGAGAGGGGAATCAAGTGGGTGCCAGGGATATTTGTAATGGGGTAGGTGGGGGGAGACCACTGGACCCCAGGAATAAATGAAATGGAGCAGGGTGGGGGTGCCACTGCACATCAGGGATGCATAGAATGGGGTAGTGTGTGAGGGGCGTCATCAACTGATGCCGAGGGGTGGCACCTGGGGCAGGTTAACAGAAGGGGCTATACTGGGCACCAGGGACTGTTCAATATACTGTAGTGCTGGGGTGAGGAAGGGTAAAACCAGTGCACACCACTGCTTGGTACATGGGTTGGATGATGGTGGGTGTGCCTCTGTACAATCAGACCTGTTTTTCACAGGGTGGGGTATGGCCAGGCAGAGAGTAACACTGTGATCAGGCACTATTTGCCATTATATGAACTGACCAATTGCCAATAACAAGACTGTTTGCAATTAACAGTATTTACAATGCCAGCCTTTGACCTGCATTTTTAATCCAGGGACTGTTTGCCATTAACAATGCTGACAATGCCAGCCAAAGGCTAGTGTTGTATATACCAGATTTTGTACATTGGTTATTATTCATCTTTTTTAAAAAGTTAGGCAACTAATTGAAAAAAACTACTTTAAAACATCAGTTAGAGCTGAATCACAAAAAATCAAACCTTAGAAAAATGTAATAATATCTATTAGGGTAAAAAGTCACCCGAGCCTTGGTGAATCTGTGACGTGGGTGTTCCTCAGGCTTTAAACAATCGTATGATGAAGCGTTGGTGTTGCCCCAACTTCAGCACCTTGTCTCCAAACACTGATCTAGGAGTACTTTTCTCTTCCTGTATAAACAGTGTCAAAGTTAGGGCATGGCCAATACTGCATGATGCCGTTGTTCAAACCCTGAGGAACACCATGCACAGATTCATCAAAGTGCGGGGGATGTTTTACCCTAATGTCACATTTCCTACTCTTGATGGCAAGGCAAGTTTATTTTTTGGTGCCCTTTCCCAGATGCTCACAGTGCTATACAAAGACAAAAAACACATAAACCACATCAAAACAAATACATGCATGCAAATAATTAGTCAGAAAATAAACAACTAAATAAATAAAATACTGTACTTCCGAGATATATAAAACACTCTACTAGCAGCATACTTATATCAATTAAGTCAGACAGTATGCCAATTTAAAAAGAAAGAAACTTTGTGGCCCCTTCAAAGGACTGCACTGAGCTGGCTGAGTGGATATGGAGAGGCAAAGAATTCCATACCACTGATGCAGCCACCATAAACACTCTGGCAAAGATGATTTGTGCTTAAATCTTAACTGATGCATTAACATTGACTTATCAATATAGACTCTAATGGACAGAAGGGCCAGGGTATAGGTAGTACAAAAAATGGGCAGACTGAATGACCACTTGTGGCTGGATTTTCGAAGTCCAGAGAATGTCAGACAGTGCTAGCATAAAAAAAAAAATGACACAAGGAGCGCAATGCTTCAAAATGTGTGTAAATCCCGATTTTCTAAAGGTGCTTGCATTAAAAACAGGTGTGCTTGTGCCAGACTGGCTTGCACCAATCTTGCATTAAATGAATGCCTCCTCCATGTCAGAAGGGATGCCTGCATCACAGAAATGATGCACCATTCCCTTATGTGGGATTTTCAAAAAATATAGGGACTGTCATTGTTCCTAAGATGCTTGCCACTGTTATATCAGCCAGAGTTGGTCTAACTGACAGCAGTGCATATAGAGAGGCACACAGCAGGAGGGCAGACCTGACTACAGTACTATGAATGACATTCTGCTGCAAGAGTCCTGCATTGTAGACATTGTAATGGTTTCTCAAGTACTATAATATGTAAATCATTGCTTCTAGAGGCAATTTAATCTGCCATAATTTTGCACTCAACTTGCATCACTCTCCCTCCATGCATCATATTTTTAAAATGGCTTGAGTCAGTCTTGCTCCATACATTGTATTTTATGATTCAGCTTGTGTCATCTCACCCCATATATCATATTTTTGATGTGGCAGATCTCTTGTGTCATTTTTGGACTTTGCCACAGAGAACTCTTTTCTTGCAAAATACAGTGCACAGTATTTGCTGCCCCTGGATTTAATACATAGTGAATGTTTGAAGTAACTTGCATTGGTCTAAAGGCACTTTGAAAATGTGTCCCTTAGCCTTTATCTTCCATCACATTATATGATTCTATGAACATAGGTTAGTGCAGTGAATTTAGTTTAAAAATGTTTCGTTTTAAATAAATTATAAAATGGGTAAAGGAAATCCTGTGTCCTGATTTGTCAGGACCTGTGTCCTTATTGGACAACAACCCTACAGCTGGCACCTTTTGGAGGGCACCGGGACACAGTGCACCCACATATTCATGCCTCCCAAACCACTGAAACAGAATGCTGCAGTGTGAGTGCTCTGAAATATACAGTATTTAAAAAAAAAGACACAAATAAAAAACATGGAATTACTTTTTAGCCCCACATGCCTTTTAGTGACACTCACCCGCTTACTCTGCCAGCTTGTTTCTGAGCCAGAAGTACCATAAAGCAGCCCAAAGCTCCTAATTTAAGGAGCAAAGTAAAGTAAAAGCTGTTTTCTTTATTGGTAACATCTGGGGCAGCACCATCCTTTTGCACGGTGCCCCTCACATACCAGACCCATCTGTTCAAATGCAATCTGCCAGTAAATATAATGAAACCTAAAGGCAGATACAGCTGATTTATACTGCACCATGCTTTATTAAACAGCATTTTACACAGAAGTAAGATGATCAATAGTACATACATCAGAACAGTCATGCTCTAGAAACAAGACACGCTGCAGCTACGGTGGCTTTCAAGGGACATCCTCATTCTTGAAAGCCACTCCATAGTGGCACAGCATGTTTAGGGTTTGGGAAGAAAATAATATGTTGAGTGTATGGGTTGAGAAAGGATGATGAATGAAACAAAAAGCACCTGCAGTACGGTAAGAAGATACAACATGTTTTTTGGGTTGGGAGGGAAATACCAGGAAACTGCTCTATTAATCCACCCACTCAAGTTTTGAGGACTTTTCTTTTCATTTACCTTTTAAATGTTAAATAAGTTAATTCTGTTTTATTCAACGTTGAGTTTGACTCATGTCTATGTTTTACACTTAGAACACATTTTATAAGAGCAATAAGACACTTTGTGGATGTGGGTTGTTGTCTGATAAGAGCACATCCCAGGTGCTGAAGACACTCAGCGCAAGCACTTCATGCCTCACTACGCACCTGGGGCATTCTGTTATCAGGCAACAACCCACACCCTGTTGTGTCTTATTGCTTTCATAACACACTTGAAATGTATACAAAAGTAGGTGTCCAACCACTCTATGGAAGTAGACAATGACTGACATATTCACTTCTGTATGGTAAGATGCCAGTTGTAGTCCATCAAGGAGAACTGTGTTCATGCACCTAGTTTATAAAGATTTTTTGAACACCAGGAATAACCCATGGAACAATGCCCCATTTACACTGGCAAACCAGGAAGACAGAATGGTAAAGGTAGCAGCCACTATCTAGGGTTGTCTTAATACTTTTCTGGCCTTGCTAGCCAATAAATCTAGACAGAAGAAAAATCATCAATGATCACCTTCCTGCCTGACCAGGCTTGTGAATGGCATACAGCTGGAATGACCTTTTAGCTTAAAGATCTTGTATTTCACTATACAGAACTTTTCTTTAATCCCTGTGAGATTATATGAAAAAAAGTTTGCTGCAGCATACTTGGAGGTGGAAATGTAGTAAGTTTAGAACATGGTACATTTCACCTTTATTTTTACCTAAAAGACAGTTAATGGGGCATTTTATTTCGAATGATAGCACAAAATCATGTTTTTTTCTACTTTGTTATGCCTTCTATGGTTAATGTGCTTATTAAGCACAGCCTGCAATAATTTGGCCAATGATTCTGTAAGGAATATCAAATACCATGGTTTGGCTGCTGTAACTTTAAAGAAAAGTGAAATTCATTAAATGTAACATAGTTAGAGGGGGTGAGGGATAGCTCAGTAACTGGTAATATGTTACATTAGTAAACCTTTTACCTCTAGAATACTAATTTGAATTTTGCACTGGTTGATGCGGGACAAAAGTCATTGTCATCTCTCATGGTTGTTTAGTGGCAAATGTGAAATGAGTTGTGGTGATCTATATCCAGCGTCTTCTATACTAACATACTAACATACTAAAATGCCAGCAGAATAGGCCTAATGGTCTTTCGTGTCTGCTCGTTTGGTCAGCCCCCACCCTGGGTGCTGACCTTGCTGTCCCCCTCGCCTTCTCTGACTTCTCCCTTCCCAGTTCCGGATATTCTTGCTGCATTGGATTTTGCTTCCTGAACCCTTCCCCTGTACCTGTCCCACCCCCTCTTGAACCCCTCCACTGTCTCTGCCTCCACCAGCCTCCTAGATAGTGCATTCCATGGCTCTACCACCCTCTCAGTGAAGTAGCACCTCCTCCTTTCTCCCCTGAATCTTCCCCCCTCCAGCTTCCACCCATGCCCTCTAGTGGCCCCTTCCTCCTTCCTTCGAAGCACCCTCACTGTTCCTCCCCTATTTACCCTCTTCATGTACCTGAAGACCTCTATCATGTCCCCGGTCCCTTCTCTCTTCCAAAGTGTACATATTTAGCTCTTGAGCCTCTCCTCATAGGTCCTGTCCCCAAGCCCCAAATCATTTTGGTTGCCCTCCTCTGGACCCTCTCCAGGAGGTTAATGTCCCTCTTTAAGTGTGGCCTCCAAAACTGCACGCAGTACTCCAGGTGCGGCCTCACCAAGCAGTTATACAGAGGGAGTATCACTTCCCTCCTTCTGGAGGTGATCCCCCCCGTGATGCATCCCAGCTTCCTGTTGGCCTCTCGCTGCTGCCCTCCTACAAGTCTCAGAGTTGTTCATCTTGACATCCACCACCACCCCCAGGTCTCTCTCAGCCATTGAGACTTGTAGTATTCCCCCCCCAGGGTGTACACTTGGCCTGGGTTTCTGGCCCCCAGGTGGAGTACCTTGCATTTCCCTGCATTAAACCTCAGCTTCCACTTTCTAGACCATCTTTCCAGAGCCTCCAGGTCCCCCTGCAGGGCCACCCTCCCCATCCACCACTGCCCCCAGTTTCGAGTCATCTGCAAAGAGACTCATCTCACTCCTGATTCCTGTCCTTATGTCAGATACAATGCAAAACCATCACTGCAGCTGCTGCAGATTAGCCTCCTTTTGGCAGTCACATATGAGATGCTAAGGGCATAATGGACAAAGCATCTCAATTGCTCTCTCACCTACACGGTGATCCCTCCATGACAGGGTTGAGGTATACTGGTAGGGTGCTATAGATAGAGAAGAGTGCACTATAGCTGCTTGTGCTGTACCTCTCACATGGGTCTATGTGCTGGAAATCTGACACCTTACACAAACGTTTCATTTACTACAATTTTTTTTTTTTTTTAAAGCAGCAGAGTTTACAAACAGTTACCCCTAGGCATCACATCCAAGGTCTCACTACCGGTGCTGTAGTCCTGCTCCATTTCAATCAGGATAAACGTTATTTGTTTAAATAAAATGTCTCCTGGAATGACCTTTTTCTATTATTCAGCCAAGGTAGAATTCATTTCTTTGTCAGTCATGTACACCACAGCTGAGTGCCTATCTTTAATGATTTCCATTAGAAGTGGTTCCCTTTTTCCTCATTTCTCCTTTCTCCTTAAGCAATTAAATATTGTTTTTCAAATTTATATTTAACGTTATTAGAGGAGGAAGAGGATATCTAGGAGGGACTTGGGGGCACTCTAGGACACAGAAGACAGAATTAATTGATTTGCAAATTACATAGGCTTCCAACAAAACAAACAATGCTGTAAAATTCATAGAATCCTTCCAAGGTTCAGATCATCAACACCTTCTATAGCCTTGAATCTGGCTTAGGAGATTACTTTACATTTCTGTGCTTGTAAACAACCGATACAGCAGGTACTTACTGTACTTCTGTGTGCATTTCATAAACATCATTCAAAAGAATTTAGCTGTCCTGGTCCTTCTACAGATTTGTAATAGAGGCTGTTTACCTAATCCATGAGGTTTGTATAAAAGTTTTATAATGATTTTTGTCACTTTTAGTAAGAAGTTGAAAATCATAAAATGTACACACAATACAGCTTCCATTTTATAGTTTGCATGCATTTCTATTGCTTATATTTTTCATTTATGCATTTGCATGGAAACAGGATCCTTATCTGTTACCCAAGTGTTGCTGTACTCGAGCTATTCAATCCTTTGCTGAAGTGCAGTCCTCCATTTGTGACACCCAAATCATTTCTACAGCAACAAATGGTGATGTCACAAATGTAGGGTTGTGACTTTACCCAAGGATGAAACAGCAGAAGAAGCTATGTCAGCTGCCGAGGGCAAGTATTCTGCTTCCATGTAAATTACCCTAGTATTGAGAAGCAAAGGAAAGAGATGTGCAAACTCTCTCTCTCTCTCTCTCTCTCTCTCTCTCTCTCTCTCTGTGTGTATATATATATATATATATATATATATATACACACACAGTATATAATTTTAGCGTAATATATCTAAATACCAGGTTTTTCTAAGTGTCCCCAAAAGTAAGAAAATCACTTTAATGGGAATTTTAGGACTTCACTGTTCAACTCAGTCTAACACTGCAGTCCTAATGTAGTCTAGTGGTCAGAACACAGGCTTGGAAACTGGGGACCCAGGTTCAAAACCTACCAGAGGCACTTGCTCACTGTGTGACCTTGAGTAAGTTATTTACCCTCTCAATACTTCAGTCCTCTCAACTAAAACATTGGGTGGAAGCAAGAATATATTTATATAAGGATGTTACATTTCAGCTGGGCTACACTGGGTAGACAAGCTGTTAACTAAAGAAATACAAATAAAATTCAATGGCAAGAGACACTGATGTCATATATTATAATGTGAGTTGTTCACATGAATTTGTTTTAACATTCCATAAGTAGTAGTTGACAGGATATGTTAAACAAACTAATACTAAGTCAGTCACAAAAGCCTGGTGATTAAAAGTTATTGTGACCACTGTAGTCTGAAACTATCTTAGCTGATATCTAAGTCAGGATTTTTGAAGACCTTTGGGGGCCTTACATCAAGATTCCGGTGCAGTGGTGTGATTTGCACTTGAAAGTTAACATGCCTCTAGAACTCACACAAATTGAGCCCCCAAAAATGAGGCATGCATCAAAAATGGGATGCATGCACCATTTTGTCTTTTTGCTGTAAAGAATTTCATAAATCTGACCAAACCTTTGGAAATAGCATTCAGAGACTGGGATGCATTTGACATGGCACAGGTTGTGTCTGCTGCTGGACACTGCACCTGTGTTATGGAAATCCTGCTCCTATTGTTTATTGATCAATATCTGCCAGGGCATTAAACTGAGTGGTGTCAGAAAACTCATATTGAGATTTTTTTTTAAAGTATGTCATTGAAATAGAAGGTGAGAAGTTCTACCTTAGGAGTGACACTGCCAAAACGTGCTTAGATCTGATTTTTATCTAAATGAAGTGCCCTTAAAGTTCTATAAAGTTAATTCTAGTAAATGACAAGAGCAGCTCCTGTCCACACACTTAGGAGGTGAAGAAAATAATTTCCTTTCAGTAATACTGTAACTACTTTGGTCATATTTGCTAAACAAAAGGGAGGCAGTATAGTGCAGTGGTTTAAGACTCTGAGCTGTAAATCTGGTGACATCCTGCAGACCAGACCTGGGTTTGAATCCCACAGCTTCCATACTGTGTGACCCTGAGCAAGTCGCTCAACTTCCCTGTGCTCCCAGGCCAAGCCGCAAAAAGCTTTCAGCTTAGTGAGCTACTCCTGGTTAAACAACTAAAAAAAAAAAAAAAATGTGCAGGCTTGCATTACAAATTTGTTTGTCATAAAAAGCCTGGGGCTGCATAAGATGCAAATACATGGCATCTGTTGCCATGCCCACAGTTGGAGACACTGACCAGAACAGATGGTGTAAAGCTACATGTTGTGATATGTCTATGAGTGTGAATGATCTGATGTAATGCAATGTAGAAAAGATTAAGGGCATATTCAGGGACTTATGTGGCAAGTTAACAACAATTACAGATACAGTAACCTTCTCAGGGATGCTGCTGCTATTGCCACTTGAGGGTAAGAATAAAAATGATAAAATGCATGGCTTAATACATTGAGTTTAATACATGGCTAAAAAGGTTGGTGTCATGAGGAGGGGTTTATTTTATTTAGGAGACTGTGGATCCTCTGGGAGGATGGCTGGCTGTTCACAAAGGAGGAAATGCATTTAAACAGATTGGGGACCAGTGCACTATTGCAGAATCTACAGTAAATGTAAAAACTAGCACGTTGTTAACTACTGTAGATGGGGGGGGGGAGCAGTGAGAGAACACATTAGCACCCAGTGAGACAAAAAGGGAGCCACGATGGCTCTTCCCCCTTATATCAAAGGCAGAGGATAATAGCAGGGTCAAAAGGGGACTGGGTATAAACAGTGGAGATTCAACAGTCACCAGGGATGAGAAGCCTATAAGGAAAAGGGAAGACTGGTAAATTGTGCTGTATAAAAATGCAAGAGGCTTAATTAACAGAATGGTTCAGTTGCAAGCAATGACGGTGTCAGAGCAGTTGTATTTTGTGGCTATTGTTGAAACACAGGCTATCTAAAACACTAGCTGGAACCTCAATGTCCCAAGATATACTCTATTTAGAACTGACAGAGGGGATAGCAGTGTATATATGAAGGAACCATAAGGATCTTACAGGTTAAGACAATCTTGGTAGGGGAGGGTATAAAGCTACTATGTCTCCATGTGACCAAGAAAAGGTAAAAACATATACAGTAAGTTACTTTAGGAGTAGTCTGTAGGCTCCCTTACCAGTTGACTGGAATAGATGAAGAACTATAAAAGGAAACTAAGATGGCAGTGAGCCAGGGAAACTAGAAATGGGAAATTATAATTTTTCAGATGCAGATTTTGATATACCAGAAACAGGAAGCCAGAAACAAATAATATGTTTTGTAGTAGTTACATAGGACTGCTTCTTCACCCATTGGGTGCAGGAGGCAACCAGATGGGAGGCAATCTTAAATCATGTAATATTCAACAGGTTTTTATTAGAGACATTATAATTGAGGACCCAATAGCACAAAGCAATCACAATACTGTAAAGTTTATCATTGTGCTGAGTTCCCATTAACTGCAACAGTTCAGTGTTCCTCGATTTTAGAAACATAGACTTTGATTATATGGTAGTATTAATCAAAGATCAGCTGAAAACATAAGTGAGATAGTGGGTGCAGAAAAAATCTTAGAAATTAAAGGATCAGCATTAGGGGTGACCCAGGAATGCATTAAATTTGTAAGTAACTCAAGGAAACCACCATGGTTAGACAGGCAAGTAAGGGTAGATGTAATGGTAGAAAGGTGGGCTTTTTAAGATCTACAAATTAGAGCAAAATGAGACTTACAGGGAGTTGCATAGAAAGCACTTAGATCAATTCAAACAGCTCATTGGGTGAGTGAAAGCATATACAGAGCTAAAAGTAGTGGAAGTGGTTAAAGAAAATGACACAACTTTCTCCGGGTACATTGGAAAAAAGACAAATAAAAGGTAGCATAGAAGGGATGACGAAAGGTGATGTAACTGTGAAAGCTGCAGGCCATTTCACACCTCAACACCCCCAGACAGCACTGGATAATTGCATCAGCCAGTTTTATGAGAAGGGGAATATTAGCCAGAACACAAGCAAAAAGCCCCATCTCATTTAAAAAGTGCCTTGGGTTTTTTGTACTGCCACTGTGATGCCTACCAGGGCAGCACCAGAGATGGGAAGAAGGGACCTCAGTTTAACATCTCATCCAAAGGATGGCACACCATGTCAGGGCAGCATCTCCAGGACTGCACTCAGGTGCCAGTGTATATGGTACAAGCCCAATCCCTCTGTGGTACTGAAACCCATGACCCAGAGGTGGATAAGGTACCAACTGAGCCACATTGACACCCTTTATAGTATATATAGTAGGCAAACTACTGCAGACAGTTACTAAAGAACAGATAGCTGAACTTCTGGAGGTAAATGGCTAATGAATAGGAATCCACACAAATTCATGACTGGCCGCTTATGTGAAAGGAAATTGATTTTTTTTTTCATTCAGTGACACAGATAGTTTATAGAGGCCAGGAAGTTAATTAATTTGGATTACATCAATGTCTTTAATTCAGTGATGCAGAGGAGGCTAGTGAAGAAGGTACTGTAGCTGATTTAGGACTAGGGGATAGGTTAAGTAGTTGGTTCGGGAATGGGTTGACTGGTGCAACATGGTCCTGAATTGAAAGTTCCCTGATGTTGCTGACCTGGTGGCACTGAGGGTTGAGGTGCTGGATGCCACACCTCATGCCATGCTGATGACCTGGAGTTGGGAGCGACCTTGGGTGTTGGAGGGTTGGCTGGGAGGAGGCAGATTGGGCATCCCATGGACTGCTCTTCTCCTCTAGGGAAGGTGGAGAGGGACAACCATAGCTGCGCTGGCTCCTGGTGGTCACTGGGATCGGTGCATGCTGTGGTTCGCTGTGGGGTTGGCATGGACCAACATTGGATGTGCAGTGTGCAGAAGTACACATGGCAGCCTCCTTGATGCCATTGCATACCCATGCCATGGGGGTCAGGAACCAGTACACAAAAATCCTCCAGCGTGCTCGATGATGTCTGGTCCCATCAGTGCAGAACCACTCTCACTCGGGATGTTCTTTCCGGATCCTGACCCCAGGCTTCCATGGTGGTGGAGTAAGTACCCACCATTAAGCAGCCTGCGAGAGGAACAAAGGAGGGGGTTGAGCACAAGCACTGTGAGTGGTGTAGTACAGCAGGACCAATCGGATGGGGAAAACATAGACAACACCCCACCTCCCCAGCTGAGGAGGAAATAAAGAAAGAAAGAAAAAAAAAAAAAGAAAATTCCGTGATGTAAGTGAGGTGGCTAGTGGACTACCACAGGGGTCTATCCTGGAGCCACTATTGTTTAACATGTATAAACGGTAGGTGATATCATGGTGAGAAAACAGTGGAAAGCAAGTCTATTTAAAGATGATACAACGCTTTGTGGGAGGGTTGATAGGAAAGAATTGTCATCATTAAAAAAATGCAGAGAAGAGTGAACCAGTATTTGCAAACCGAACCAAAACAGAACATTGCATCAGTGTGATAAAAGCAAAGGACTCAAGGGAGGAAACAAACCTGGGAGTCATAATTAGCAACAGTCTAAAACCCTCTTCACAATTTGGTAAATCATATGGTAAGGCTAACAGGATATGTCGATATAGCAGAGTGAGGTTCACTATTCACAAGAAAAAGGTAATAATGCCACTGTATAGATTAGTGATTGGACAGAACCTTTAGTAGTGTGTGCAGTTCCAGAGCCCTCATCTGAGGAAAGATATGAATAGGTTGGAAACTGTACAGCTCAGGGCAAGAAAAATGATTCAGAGACAGCAGGACAGATCCTATAAGGAGAGACTGGAGAGTCTCAATAGGCATCTCTAGAGAACTGAAGGGAGAGGGGAGACATGATAGCAACATACAAATGCATAGTGATTTACAACATGCTATCTTCCACAGTGCTATTCAAGGTGAAGAACAAGTGCATCCAAAAGGGGCACAATCTCAGCTTAAGAGGGGGGGATTCACAAAAGACAACAGGGAATATTTTTTCATGCAGTGGGTGGTGGGACGGTAGAATAGACTACCTGGTAACAGGGTCAACACTGGGACTATATCAGGCTCAAAACCAATGGAACCTCTTCAAGGGGGCTACTGGAGACAGAAGGGTAGAAGAGGTAGAAGAAAACTCTGAGGGGAAACTTAGATCAGAAAAATATACAGTAAGGCAACTGTTACTCTTATTCTGTCATTACGTTTTTCTTTGTTTCTATTCTTCTGTATTTCATACACATCAGTTCGTTTGCAACAAAAGACATGCTGTACATAAAATAACTGACACAAATCATGATCTGTTTCATTATTTCATATGAATGTGTCTTTTTCATATGTGAATATATCTTAAGTTCGGACGGATGAACTCCATGCAATAGATGATGTTTCAGTTTGGATGGATGTTCAGTTTTCCAACTTTGAGTATATAGGCAAACTCATTTGAAATGGATTTGTTTTAAGATACTGCCACTGATTTTTAACTTTGTTGTTGCTGGGTGGCAGTGCAGGGCTACATTCAAACAGAATTTGCATTCTGTGAAAAGTCTGAGGCACACTGGCATAACTGTAGCCCACCAGTATACTTTTCAAAACCTGGGCTTTCACAAAAGATGCCACCAACTAGTAGAAGTGAGTTAGTCATGCATAATTGTATACTTTCTAATAATATTTATGTATCAAGTATCCCCTACCTTCGCCTCCTCCCAGCTCCACCACCTTGGGGAACAAGGAGTCTTCCATCAAATTTAACTCCATAGCCCTGCAGAGATCATACTGAAGAGCTTAATGTTTGAGATATTGGAGCTTGTTTGTGTATTTAGCAGAAGAAATATATGAATGCAGAGGCATGACTACAGTACGTAGCAACTTTGATGCAGGAAAAATAAATCTTATATTTATTATTTTGTTAACTTGGCAAACACACTTTAAATAGCAGGTTCTGCATATAAGCATCAGTATGTTGTTGAACATGTATGTAGAAACATTGTGTATGTAAGACTGAATATGTATAAATGAAAATGAAGATGTGCCGGGGACTGGGATTCCACCTGGAGGGATGCAGACCTGTACAGGGGCAATGGCCTGCATCTATCCAGTGGGGAGGGGGGTGCCAGGATCCTCAGTAAGAGTTTTAAATGTTTCAAAAGCAAGCATTTAAACTAGCCAAGGGAGGTGGCAGAAATAAGCTGGGTGAAGCAAACAGCCCCCCCACCCCAAAGAATGATAGAGACCGTACAGAGGACCCTAAGATTGAGAAATCGCCAAAGATAACGAAAACTAAATTGGGTAAAAATATAGATAAAAGGACTCGGGTTCTGGAACAGACTTGGGTCATCAGGGAGCCAGCACCGGGGGGGGAAGAGTCGGAGCAGGACTGAGCAGTCGGAAGGCAGCTCTCCTCTCTGAGGGGTGGTCACCACTCTCCTATAGTCCCACTGCCACCAGATGGAGGCCCAGTGGTCAGCATAGGTGGTTGGGGCAACACATAGCAGGTGGGGAACTAGAGATGTGGTGTGAGCATGTCTCCACATGCATGTGCAACGTCTGAGGTAGGGGGCTGGGTTAAGGGGAGAAAAACAGAAAAATATTATAAACTACATATCGGGGGGAAGAGAGAAAAGGCAGAATGGGAGTAAGAACAAGAGGGGTATGGAGAAAAGGCATGGGAATAGGAGGGGAGTTAATAGGAGAGGAAGCAGTAAAAATTGAGAAGCCATGTGCACAAATGCCCACAGTCTTGGAAACAAACTCCTGGACCTGGTGGCTCTGATGGCTGAGGCAGACCTTGACATTGTCACTGTTACCGAGACGTGGTTCACGGGGAGCCATGATTGGTATATGACAATACCAGGTTACACTCTATTCAGGTGGGATAGGGTGGCTTAAAAGGTTGGAGGAGTGGCAATCTACATCAGGGAAAGAATTAAGGTGGCTGAGGTCCAGGGAATGCAGGGAGAGGTGAAGGCAATGTGGATCACCCTGGAGACAGAAAATGGCACTGCCATTCACACTGGTGAGCTCTATAGACATCCCACAGAAGGGGAAGAGCTGGACAGGGTGCTTGTAGAAGCCATCCACAGAATGACAGCTAAAGGGGAAGTGCTGCTGGTAGCAGACTTCAGTCTGCTGAAAGTGGATTGGAGCAACCAGACTGCAGCCTCAGCCAGGAACAGAGTCATCCTGGAAGACCTGCAAGGGACATGCCTAAGACAGTTAATGATGGAGTCCACCTGAGAGGATGGGACTTTGGTCTTGGTACTCACCAATGTGGACAGAATTGCAGATGTAAACATGGGGAGCCATCTGGGATCAAGTGATCACAGTACAGTATGGTGCAATGTGAGAACAGCAGAAGAGTCAAACCACACGAAAGCAAGGGTGCTGGATTTCAGGCAGGCTGACTTTGCAAAGATGGGGGAATGTCTTAGGAGATCACTGACAGGGAATAAGAAAAGAGTGGGATGAGGAACAATGAGAAAATCTTAAGGGAGCCATAGTGGAGGCAAAAAACCATTGCATTAAGCAAGTAAGCAAACCAGAGAGAAAGAAAAAAACACTGTGATTCTCAAAGGCATTGGCCGAGAAGGTAAGGGCGAAAAGAGTGGCATTCAGGAGGTACAAGGAAACACAGAGAGAAGAAGAAGACAGGGAATTGTATCTGGAAATGCAGAGGGTGGCAGGAAAAGCAATTAGAAGCACAAAGGCACAAACAGCAGAAAAAATAGCCCGGGCAATAACAAAAGGAGAAAATAACTTTTTCAGGTACTTTAAAGAAAGGAAGGAAGAAAGAAAGAAAGAAAGAAAGAAAGAAAGAAAGAAAGAAAGAAAGAAAGAAAGAAAGAAAGAAAGATTGATTGATTGGAATTGTGAGACTAAAAAGGGATGGAGGGAAGTGTGCAAAGGGGGACCAAGAAAAAGAAGAGATCTTGAACAAGTATTTTGGTTCAGTATTTGTAGAAGAAGAGAAAGAGAAGAGACCAATGTTAGGCAACAGAAGCACCACTGGAAGGGAGGTGGACTCCAGACCATTTAAGGAGGAGAAAACCTTAAAGGAACTCACTAATCTGAAAGTGGACAAGGCAATAGAACCAGATGGGATACATTCCAGAGTGTTAAGAGAACTCAGGGCGATGCTGGCAGCACTACTGACAGCCCTGTTCAACAGTTTGCTGCAAAAAGGTGTAGTACCAAAGGACAGGAGGAGGGTGAATGTAGTCCCTCTCCACTAAAGTGGGAGCAGAGAGGAGGCTGGCAATTACAGGCCAGTCAACCTGACCTCAGTTGGGGGGAAACTAATGGAATCACTACTAAATGAAAAGTCTGTGATATATCTCAAATTCAAAGGAGTACAGAATCTGAAGCAGCATGGATTCACAGTAGGAAGATCTTGTAAAACAAATCTGATAGAGTTCTTTGACTCGGTGGTGAGGGAGGTGGATCAGGGAAGGGCACTGGATGTGGCCTACCTGGATTTCAGTAAGGCCTTTGACACCATTCCCATAGGAGGCTAGTAAACAAGCTGGTCAACCTGGGAGTGGGTCCCAGGGTGGTAGACTGGCTCAAAAATTGTCTGAGCGATAGGACACATAGGGTGGTGGTGAACGGAGTTCATTCAGAAGCGAGGGGGTGACTAGAGGGGTCCCACAGGGATCAGTTCTTGGACCAGTCCTCTTTAATGTCTTCATAAGCAACATTGCAGAGGGTCTTGAAGGGAAGGTGTGTCTCTGCAGACACAAAGATCTGCAACAGGATTGACAATCCAGAAGGGGTAGAGAAAATGAGAAGGGGACCTAAGCAAGCTTGAGGAATGGTCATGGGTGTGGCAGCTAAGGTTCAGTGCAAAGAAGTGCAAGAACATGCAGTTGGGGCACAGACATGTGGGCAAGTAGTACATGATGAGGGGGGAGGTACTGACAGCCACCAAACAAAATGGGACCTGAGAGTAATCATATCTGATGATCTAAGGGTTGCCAAACAATGTGAGAAGGCTGTGAGGAGAGCCAGTGGAATGCTGGGGTGCATACGGAGAGGTATCTCCAGCAGAAGGAAGGAGGTGGTGATGCCACTGTATAGAATATTGGTGAGACCTCATTTAGAGTACTGTGTCCAGTTCTGGAGGTCTCATCTCTGGAAGGACATAGACAGAGTAGAAGCAGTTCAGAGAAGGGCAACAAAAATGGTGCAGGGGCTGCACCAAAAGTCATATGAGGGGAGACTGGAGGATCTCAATATGTATTCCCTGGAGGAGAGGAGAGAGAGGGGATATGACAGAGACTTTCAAATACCTGAAGGGTGTAAACAAGGTGCAAGAGGGTAGCATCTGTCAAAAAAAGATGTTCAAAAGCAAGGGACCATGATATGAAAATAGAGGGGGTAGACTCAGGGGTAACGTGAGATGGCATTTTTTCATGGAAAGGGTGGTGGATCCATGGAACAGCTTCTCGGCAGAGATTGTAGGGTCAAAAACTGTAGGGGAATTCAGAAATGCATGGGACAGACATAAAGGAACTCTAGCAATAGGAAAGAGAGGGTAAGCCACAAATTATTTAGGATCTGCGGAATACGAAACAGTTAGGGAAAAGGGACAGACTAGGTGGGCCAATCAGTCCTTATCTGCCATTCATTTCTATGTTTCTATGTATGTATGTAACCCACACATACTCAATAAAAAGTTTAACTGTAAAAAAACTTGGTAAACACACTGAGCCAATGGTCCATTTTTAGGAGTGATCCAACACCATGTGCAACATAAAATGCTATAAATAACATGCAATGTGCAGGTACAAAACTTACAGATCCAGACAGTTAAATGGGAGTGCAAGTGCAAAGCAAATATTTGTGCTGCATTTGCACCTGACCTGGTCAGTGGTGTATTAAGTCAGACAGCGGGCAATGCTACCTGCCTGCTATTTGACTGAATATTAGACTATGTAGATGAAGCACTAAGTGAAACTGTGCTACCCAGACACAGACCTAGGCTGTATATTGCCCATAGGGAAAAGTGCTCCCTGAAATGGGATAGCACCAAAACCCTGTGGGCTATATTCAGACACAACATGCAAATGATTCCATTGGGCATGCAAGGTGCTGAGAGGCCATTTGCATGTCCATTATGGGCTCATTTGCATGGGGTTTAGCAGCCTCTTCATGCTCCTTGCAGTGTCTCCCATGGTATCATATGCCAGTAATCTCTGGTATCTAGTGCTCCCCCAGTCACCTGCTGTAAAATAATGCACTTATCCTTTTTATCCATTGTCCCCCGATCACCCATTGTAAAATAGTACAGTTATCCCTGGTGTCTAGTGGTACCCCCGATCATTCATTGTAGAATAATACAGTTTTATCTGGTATCTAGCAGCCCCCTAATCACCCATTCTACTGCTGAATTTCAGCAGTATAATTTGTTGATGGGGGGGGGTCCGCTAGACACCAGGAATAACTGTATTATTCCACAACGGGTGATTGGGGAGGTACCACTAGACACCAGAGATAACAGTGCTATTTTACAATGGGCAATGGGGGGGGGGAGGGTGTTACCGCTAGACATCACTGATTTCACATCAGGGACAACACTACTTTTTTTACAATGGGAGATCTGGAGAGTATCACTGGACACTAGGGATATCTGTATTATTCCGCAATGGCAATTGGAGGGTTATCATTGGACACAAGGGACTGCTTTCATATCTAACACAGGTGAATGTGGGTGGGTGGCTGCAGTATAGGCTCCCTGCCTTCAGGAGGTGGGTGCCTGGACTTTATGCCCAGTAAAGAGGTGATTTTCAATGGACATAAAAAGCACCACTTTGGGGGATGTACACTGCTGCAAATCTTTGAAGATACCATTACACCGATATGCATAAAGAAAATCCTTCATTTGCATAGGTGCAGCAATATTATAGTGCTTAGGCACTGCGAGTTTGTGCTGGCACTCGCATGACTTCTGAATATGGGCCCGTTGGGAGTGCCAAAGCAAACCTGGTTTGGTACACCTACTAACCCTGTTAGCGGGTATGGTAATCTTTGAATATCGGGCTCACAGTATATAAAAAAAAATTATAGATGTTACAAAAGGTGAAAAACAGTTTTATGTAGGTCTGTTAGTAAGATACGTTTCAAGACTTTCTTTGAACTAGGCATGACTAGATCCATCTTGCTGTGTATAGTAAAAACTGGTCCACTGTTTTTGAAGAAAGAACAAAAATGCTGTCTGCCTCATTACAGTAGTTTAACTCCGTTTTTTATGCTTTAGTCATTGTTTGAATCTGCACTCCCTGGACCCCTTTTGTGCAGTGGGGGAATGCTGTTGCAACTGTGTTACCTTACCAGCTTTGAGGCTGTGGGACAAAACTGCAAATGGGGATTGCTGCTTTTTTTAACCTTGATTTCTGTGAAATCAATCTGTCACACTACTTGGCCTGAGAAATTTTGCTAAGAATGGACCAGGTGGAATGTATCACATAGCTGAATGTTCAATGGGCAGTTGGTGCAACCAATGGGAACTGCACATCAGAGCCCTGTATAGAAGCAGGCAGAAGCCTAGAGAGGACAGATCTGTTTGGGATCCTGAGACAAGCAGACACAGTGTGAAGCAGCAGAGCCTCAGTGCATCATTCTTAGGCCCTAGGCCTAGATGAACTATTTTTAAGTGCTATGCAGTAGTCATGACATAGATGACATTTGAAGTGCCAGTGCATAGCCCTTGGTGGAGGACTCCTGTCTCAGATGGCGAAGCTACAAAAGCTGCTAATTACAGGAGCTTGAGCCCTGTTGACCAGATGGCAAAACCTGGTCCTGAATGAGCCTAACAGTGGAAGCAGTCCCAGAGCATCATGAGTACAAATGGAGGAAGTAAACTGCAATGACTATATTTTCTGTCTGGATTACAGTTTGGGTTTGCAAGTTTGGATTTCAAATACCTCACATTCTGAGATAGGACAGCTGTTTAAGCAATCACATGCCATGTGGGGGTTAATCAGCTACAATCAACTTTTATTCACTAAATTAAGCACCAATGCTGCTAAACCTTGGTAATTTCCATGCCAACCAACCTGCTGCAGCCCATGACACCATAAACAGGCCTGTAATGTTTTAACGCTGGGCAGCCAGGGACTGCCATAAGGAGCTTCCCAAGACTGATTAACAAAATCTAGTCCCAGAGGTATTGTGTGGGTGGATTCTTCTGTGTGGGTCTGTACCATACTGTCCCGAGTAAGGTATGACTAAATGGCAGAGTAAACTGAGATGTTTCTAGTGCCATCCTGCTACTTCAAAACCTCTCCAAAAGAGCCACTGTTAATAAAACTGTATTATTTGCTGAACGGGTCAAGTATTGTATAAACTGTTTAGTCCTAGGGTTACAGGGGTGGGCTGCCTTGCAGAGGAGGTGGATCTTCTTAGAGGACCATGGTTCAGCTAGCCCACTACAAACTTTTTTTCTGGGTAGAGGCAATATATACAATGCCTACTGCATATACTCCATAGACCCAGGTATGTACTGAAGCCAAAGTGGTTGTTAATGTTGAGGCAAGCTAGGATGCTGTGGTAAAAGACCCCTGCAGTAGAAACCTATAATTCAGTTAAAGGATGCAGATCCTCAAATCTAGGGTAATGCAATAATTGTTTCGGGAACGACAAATTAGCAATTGGGGAGATAATGTAAGAGTAAGTCTTAAAGATCTGACAAAAACAACAGAACAACAATAACAGCAATGAAAACAAAACCATAAGCATAATGGGCTGCAGGACCAGCCAGCACAACAAAGAATAATGGCTACAGCAGTGGTGTGTATGACTGACTTCACAACATTTTATTAATGTAGTTCTGTAGGTGGTGCATTAAAAATAAGAGGAGTTATATAAGTATGAGGAGTGATATTCCTTTTCCTAGAGTCAATTTTGATTATTTTCTCAATCAGTTGTCAATAAAGAACACTTAATTTTTAGTTTATTTCCTTACAAAGTAATGCTGTATACTCTGAAAAGTAAACTTAGAGTGTAACAGTATACCTAATTTTTAAAAGTAACCACTTGCTCCAGAGGTATATCATTAATACTGGTATTTTGCAATAGAGGATCATTTTCTTAACTTATTCTTTGAACCAAATGTGCTAACTAAACACACGCTGATCTATATGCACTTGGTCCCTCTTAAACCAATCTTGGCACGCCTATGCAACTGTCTTCCTACCTCCCCCTCCCACCCTCATGTCAATTAACCCCCTCCCCCCTGCCTCTAACACCCCTTCCCCACTACTTACTTTTCACCCACCCCCTTTTGCCACCCCTTCTACACCCTGCCCGCAAGTCTACTCCCCTTTCTTCTCCTCACACTGCCCCTCGCAACCCCCTTCCCACCTGCCTAATCCCCAATCTCTCTCCCCCCACTGCCTACACTACCATCCACTCCCACCCCCACCTACTAGACAAAGCCAGCTCTGGCTGCATTAGTGAACATGACAGGTATCTCCTATCTTGTTGTGTTACATTGCACTTGACATCAAAATGGAACTTGCACATGACATGACATGTTATGCTGCTGATGCATATTACAGCGCACTGCTGAATTGTTTTACTGTTGAATTCTAGATGAGGTGCATATATCTTTGCTAGCCTAATACTTGGAAATGTTGTGGACTAGCCACTAGGTCCTAATCTTCCTTGTTAACCTATATAAAGTCTTTGAACTAATGTAACTACAATGTAACCAATGTTCTTTGTTATGTTTCATGTAACCAATGTTTTTTGTAATGTTCATGTCTTTGTATGTCTGACTTGGAACTTTTGTAAATTAGTTTTTTGGCTCAAAGGTAGTAATCCCAAACTTATATAAATAAATAAATAAATTTAGCTTTTTACAATTTAACACCAAACTGCTATCCAGCACCAATAACTGAAGAGATAGAGACAGCTTCTGTTCAAAGAACTTTTCAGATCAAGTAATGAACTGCAGCTGCTAATGTATAATAACATTGGTGTACATCAGGGACCTAGCATACGAACATACAGTACTTCAGGGAATAGATTTATAAAAAGAGAAACAATCAAACGCCCTAATACAATTCCTTGAGGTATGCCTTTGATAAGAATTCCTACATTAGATGCATTACCTAAATAAACCTGCTATTATTCAAACATATGTCTTTCACACCAGCATAAAGGATGTAAGTGGAAAGCATCTCAGCAGCTTCCTATGATACAAAAGGTTAAATGCCTTGGTCAGATTCACAAACATTAGGGAGGGTGAGATAGTTTAACAATTGAATTAGAATGAGCATCTAGGGGTAGAGATGTAGCAAATTTAAATTTCACCAGTGAAGTTCCTGCGAAGTGGGCACTTTGCATTGTCATTCTGCTACGTGGAGTGGCCAATATGAAAGATTCACTTTGCCTTGTAATTATTGCTTCACATTGTAATTCTGCCTTAACATGAAGTAAGGCGGAGTGACAAGTCTATTGGCAGCCCCCAACACATCACATGGCTTACAGTACCATTAGTCACATGCTTTAGCCAGGCAGGCAGGAAGTGACTCATGCAAGTAGATACTTTCACTTTCTCCTTTGCAGAGGGAGAGAGAGGAGGCAGTGAGAGTGTGAGAGCAGTTAGGCAATTTAGAGAGAGAGACAGAGAGAGACCCAACCGCTTTTTTAAAAGCTACATTTGTTTGTATTTTGTGTAGATTCTTTTTTTACTTAAGTTATTCCTGCAAATTTCTTTTTTTTTTACTTTTATAAGTTGTTTGTCTATGTCTGACTGTGTGTGTGCCTGTGTTGTGTGTGACTTGTGTGTGACTGTTTTGTGTTGTTGTTCGGACCAAGGGAGGGCAGTCAACTGAGTAGAGTCAAGCAGAGATGGAGCAGGGTCAGGAAATGTCTGGGGCAGGGGCAGATCCAGGACCATGGCATGGCCAGGGAGGAGTGCACATGCCTGGGGGGGTGTGCCCGGGTCATGCAGGACCACCACTTCTTCAGGCAGTGGTACCACCACCACCACCAGCAGCAGCACCAGCTCCAGCTCATCCTGAGCAGGATGTGCCTGTCCCCCCAGCCCCAAGTGTGGAGCCTCAGCACCGTGACCAGGCTGCAGGTGCATCTGGGCCCCCCTCCCTGTGTCTGGTCCTCCCTGCACCTCCCTGGTTTGGGATTTTTTTGATTGTGTTGGGGGGACAGCAGCCTTGTCAGGTGTTGCATTTGTAGGGTGGAGATGTGCTGTGGCCCCTGGGGGACTCACCTGAAGAGTGGGGACCAGTGCACCCACATGATCAACCACCACCCGGTGGAGTGGGAGGCTGCCACAGAATGGGATAGGCCTGCACCTGCTGGCCCTTCTGTGGCAGAGGGTGCAGCTGTGTTTGGCCCTAAGAGGATGAGGGCAATGGCAGCACCTGCTGCTCTACCAGCACTACCTCCACCACCACCACCAGCAACACCTGTGGACCCCAGAGAACTGCCTGTAAGTCAGACAGACATTGCAGTTCTCTGAAGTGCTGTGGTCGCATCGAATGAGAGGATGAGTGCTGTTGAGCAGTAGTTGGAGCAGATGGAGGGCCATCAATTGCAGCTGATGTCCATGCTCCTTCTGCTGCTGGACCACCATGGGATCCCGCACTAGCTTTTTTCCTCCCACCATGTGCCCCCCCTCCCTACTGTGTCATAAAAATGTATTCCCCACCCTCCCTGTATCTAATTATGCACTTTCTTTCTTGTCTTCTGTATGCATGACACTTTGTATCCTGCCCCCCCCTTCTGTTAAGTGTGTGTGCGCTGTTTTGGTTTTCCATGTTTTAAGTTAAAATGGTTTGTCCCTGCCATCATTATTTCAACTTAAATGAGTAGTCCAACCCAAATTTGAAACAGCATAAATTATGCAGAGTGTTTCAATGTGCATGTAAAGTCCCTCCCCTAGTGTGTCCTTCCCTCTGTCTGCTATTAGGAGTTTTTAATAAATTACTAAATTGTGTCTTCATGTTAAATTGCTTTATTGCCTTTATCACTCCGACAATGAACCATGTCATCTGACAGTGATGTAGCATAGTCCATTACTTTACCAAATACACAGTTCACAACGGCAGAGCTGTGTAACTGACTAGCAGTTTTCGTTCAGAAACCCCTCTCATCTAGCTCTGAGGTGCATGCTAAACTGTAACAGTTGCCGCTTGGTGTCAATGCATAAGAATAGTTACACAGCTCTGCTGTTGTGCATATGATAAATCTATGGGTTATGCTACATCACTGTCACATGACACAGAGTGCAATGTTGGAGCAATGAAGGCAATAAACCAATTTTACATGAAGATCCACAGGGCTCATACAACTACCATAAAGGTAGCAGGCTAACTTAGTAAAAAATCCTAATAGCAGACAGAGGGAAGAATGCAGTAGGACTTCACATACAAATCAGAAGTGCTCTGTATAACATATGTTTTTTTTTTCAAATTTTGTGTCGACTACCCCTTTAACAAAACCAGAACGCCATAACTCCAGAATAGATACCACTAAAAATGTTTCACTGCTACTGCAACTGTATTTATGATAAAATAGGGCACACAGTAATAAGCCTTGCATTTTGCTGGTTAGACCTTTAGTGGTGTGCCTAATAAAGGCTTAAGTGACAAAGTGCAGTAGTCATTTGTGTGTGCCGTGTTTTGCCACCAATAAAGTTACAGTATCATTTAACGTTTTTTTGTGACATGTATTCATATGGAGTGGTGGCTTTGTGTGTTTGCCTTGCACTTTTGGCAGCCAGGTATTGTGTACCAGCAGCCGTCCACAAAGTGCAGTGTGCTTCTTATGGCCCTGTTATATTCCAAGTTAAGAATGTTTATACTGACATATTTTAGGTGCTTCAGTAATGTTTACTTTCTGTCGTGGAGTGTTTGTTAAAAAGCAGGACTGAGCAGTGCAATAATGCTGTGCCAAACTGCATGTGTGCAGTGTAATGTCCTGTGTGTGCAGACACTGTCCAACTTCTTGCAGACATATATATGATGACTTGTTCAAGTGTTTATGGTATAAAGAATAAAGATAAAAATATGTAATGTATATTTTATTTGTACCATCATTAGCAGTGGGCAAAGCCATATAATATGTCTTCAGAGGTCTCGGTGCAGTTGGTGGTCAGTGTGTACCTCAGTCACAGTACACACATGACTTTTAGGAGATCAATTCATAGCACTGCTCACTCCTGCTTTTCAACAAACCGTATCCAACAGACATGAAATATTGCTGAGGCACCCCAAATATTTTATGATGTACAGACATTATAAAGTCAGAACGTATAACAGGTCCAGTCCACTGCCACCACACTGTGCTACCACTGGTGCCATGTCATGTTATGGTGTACAGCAACTTGCTGCAGAACTGCCACTGCCAGTCTAAACTAGAAAGACACCACTTAGTCCAGAACAAAAAATGCAAAGAAGAAATGTGGTAGCACAGTGTGGTGGCAGTGGACTGGACCCGTTATATATTTTCTGACTTTATAATGTCTGTACACCATGAAATATTTTGGGTGCCTCAGCAATATTTCATGTCTGTTGGGTATGGTTTGTTGAAAAACTGGAGTGAGCAGTGCTATGATCTCCTAAAAGTCATGTGTGCACTCTAACTGAGGTGCACACTGCCCACTGACTGCACTGCTGCTGATGATGAAACAAATAAAATATATATTATATATTCTTATCTTTATTCTTTGTATCATAAACACATGAACTAATCATCATATATATGTTTGAAAGAAGCTGGACATTGTCTGCATACACAGGACACTGCAATGCACACATGTAGTTTAGCACAGTATTATTGCACTGCTTAGTCCTGCTTTTTAAAAAACACTTCACGATACCACGACAGAAAGTAAACATTACTGAGGCTCCAAAAATATTTATTTTGGGAAATAGACATTCTGAAGTTGGAATATAACTAGGAATGGAATTAATTAATGGCACAGTCAGTGTTTGGCGCTGTGTTCACACTCACACACAGTCACTGGAATTAATGTGCATCCCCAAAATGTTACTGTCTTGTGTCCAGAAAATTACCCAGTCCAAAGTGAAATGAAAGCGTAACAAGAAATGCAAAGCATCCACACTCCAATAAGAACTACATGCCCTGCTGCTGCTGTTGGGATTAAATGTAATGTTGCACTTGACCTGTCTGTGATGGGATGATGCACAGTGTCTTGCCAAATGGTGTGCAAGAAGCATAACCTGACCATTGAGTTTACCGTCCAAGATGATGAGACTGAAAACGCTGTTGGTTGCCCAAAGAGGGCTGCACTGACCCCAACAGGAAGGATACCCTTTGTGTGTACACTAATATTACCCTTGGTAAGTTGATTAATTTACCTGCCTGGCACCATCATTGTTTTCCACAGAACTTGAACTTAACTGTGTGATAGATAGATAGATAGATAGATAGATAGATAGATAGATAGATAGATAGATAGATAGATAGATAGATGTGTGTGTATATACCGTTCTACCATAGTTAGGGTTGAGGAGCCATTTACATGTTAAACCCAAACTTTTGCACCTTAATAACTTTGCAACTGTTTGACTTGATTTGCCTGAAATTTGGAATACACGAACCATATGCCTTGGGATCTGCCAAGTTTCATACCAGTTGGATACATGGCTGCGGAGTTATTAAGCATGATCTGCGATGCTTTTGGCGCTTTTTCTGAATTCTACAGTCGCACCTCCACAGGTCACACAGTTTGCGCCGGGACTGGCCCAAAATCTTCAGAGAACGTGCGGCAGGGTCCCCGATGTGCCTTTCAAAGATTTTGTGAAAAAATATTAAACGGTTCAAAAGTTATTCAAAAAACAATTTCCCATTATAAGTCAATGGGAAAAGTTAATAAAAAGTTTGACAGTGTTGCAAATGCATTTTTACTTTCGCAAATAGCCCTCTTACTTTCGCAAATCCACCATTTTGTTTTCAGTTAGTGATCAGAAAAATGCTTGGCATTTAAAATTGAGACCCTCTAGCAACCTAATTATTTTTGTATTCACCTAGTCGGAGCCTCAGTATGCTAGCCATGTCTTTATTTTGGGGTAAAACACCCCAGAAATATGTTTTTCAGATTTCTGGAAACAGTACTTTACCTACATAGAAATGCTACGTGCTCCACAGTGTCACAAATTTTGAGAAAGCTTTCGCAAATTGCGACAGTATTTTTCTAGGCTGTGGGGAAATGACAGCAATTCTTTGGCACCCCGCTGCAAAAGAACGGTTTGGAGTTTTGGGCTGAAATTTAGAAGGAACGCAGCTGACATCTCACAGATGTGCCATTTAGTATTGTGTTGAAAAAATATTACATGGCGGCAAAGTTAGAGCACTCCAAAATTGACGCTTTTTCTCATAGGATAACATTACGGCAGCTGACGCTTTGCAGCAATCGTTTGGCGTTCAGCTGCAAAATAACGGTTTGGTCTATTGGGCTGAAATTTGTAGGGAATATAGCCAACATCCCACAGATCTGTCTTTCAGTTGTTTGGTGAAAAAATATTACAGGGAGGCAAAGTTATGGCACTCTGAACTTCTGTTTTTTTCCCATAGGATAACATTACGGCATTCGCCACGCCTTTGAGGGCCCGTATCTCGAAAACGGTGTGAGATACGAAGTTTTTGTCAAAATATTCTTAGCCCCCTCGGGGGCTAAGTACAAACCTAGCCAGGAAAGTGATAATACGTATGACTTTTAAATTTTTTTTCTATGTCGTACAGTTACTGAGATATAAGCAATTTACTATTCCAACTCCTGATTTTTGTGTTCCGAGAGTCATTATTTTACATACATTCCTTCTACTCACTGTCTTTCTCTATACAGCTTTTGATGAAAACCAGTCTGTGCACTTACATTACTGTTACCATTACCTTTTCTGCTTGCGGTTCCATACCCGTTTCACTTACCGTTCACGTTTATGCCACCATGAGCGTTACCCTTTGTGTTTTCATTTGTGGTTGTGTTTCCATTGTTTTTAACATTTCTGCCTACAGTACTGTTTCTCTTTCTGTTTCGCTTTGCATCACCATGCGCATTACTATTTGCATTTGTGGGCATAATGTTACTATGTGACAAGACATCACACTATTTCTTATTATCATTCTGAAAAAGAAGGAAAATTAGAGGCAAAAAACTCTGTTTAATGCATCAGTTAGGGTTGTTCCACAGCAAAAAAAGTGAGGAAATTCGATGTTAGGGTTGAAACCCCCTTTGCACCCCTCCAGCCCACCCCTCCAACTTGAATCGGGGTGCACATTGGAGTCATCGGTCCTAACTGTCACCCCATTCTCCTATTCCTCAGCTTCTTTCCACATGTGATGGGGAGACAGTTAGGACCGATGACCCCAATGCGCACTCGATTCCAGTTGGAGTTTTTGCTCTAATATATACTATATATATATATATATATATAATTTGTTATCTATGTATATACATGTAATCATTGTTTTGTTTTGTGTCACAGGTCACATAGTCACACTTGGTGTGCGCATTTCTGTGCTTGTTGAGGAATTGTGGCATTGGAATACTGTCATCCCAATGAAGGTAAGTATTTTGGGGGGGGCATTTTAATTTCAAGAAAGTTTCATAAATGGTTGGTTTATTGTTTGGTAAATTCTTCACAGGTTTTATCTGCATCCTCCACCAGTCCAGTAATGGTGGTCATGATCATGAATTCATACTACTTGTTGTGTCATGTCTTCCAGCCCGGGGGTATGATGTTGAACTTGTTATCTGGAGAAAGCAACAATGACAGCACACAGCATCAGAAAGTTTCCTCCTAAAGAGAGGAACAAAGAGTTATTAGTACTTGATTGTAGTAACACATTATGTTTCAAGTGTGGCTATTCTACCCTGTCACATATGCTGATTAACAGATAACAAGATGTGTCACTGAAGCCACATAAAGAAAACCAAATCATCATCACAATCACGAATTCAGTACTTGTAACCCATACACTGTGTCACTGTCCCTAATTATGTCTTAACTCAAGTTACATTGAAAGCACAGCTTGTGAATTTATGACCTAGATCAGACTATGTTATATTCTTGTTATATTCCTACCATGTTTACCCTGTAATGTAACTATGTGACACATGTTATGTATTTTGTTGCACTCAATCCTATGTAATAATCTATGTAATCCTCGGGTCGCCCCTGAAAAAGGGACCCTCGAGGCCCAGTGGGCTCACCCGATTATCAAAATGTAATAAATAAATAAATATGTTCACACTGGCATGGCTGCTGCAGCAACACAGTGTGTGACATGCATGACAAATATATTATGTGACATACATGTCATGACACCTACTTTATGTGACTCATCAGTCAGATTTGCACTGTTTTGAAAAAATGAAAAACAGAAAAGAAATGAGGACATAAAACTGAAATACTTACCGGTCTGGAAATGGATATCCAGTTCTGTAGGTGGCTGTAGACAGTACTGCAGTACCATAGTCCTTCAGTGAAGGAGAGTGGTTGATTAACCTGTAAAAAAAGAAAATAAGTTGACTGTACATGTCTAACCACTGCATCTCATAAACTCAACAGGACACATAAAAAATCTAAAGGAAGTTCAACAGTATAAAATATTAGTACACATACTCATTTAAAAGTATTGATAGTAAATAAGCCTTGTGGCTGTGGCTGATGTATGTGGTCTTTCCTGTTCGACTCTGTCTGCCATGGAATGTACAGGACACAGAATGAAAAACATTGGCATATTGGTGGTGGTGGGTGGTCATGGGGGCACTTGATTTTGACATTCCCTCTCACATTTCTCTGCATCTGGTGGCTTTGGCTAGCAGTGCTTTTCTGGTGGTGGCCGTGGGGGAACAGCTGCAGCCTGCAACACATTCACTATCACTGTCAGACACACACAGATGGGTGGTGGGTGGGATGTAGTGTGCACCGTGTTACAAATATAATTTGAGTCATTCATAGTGGGACACTGCTTTAACTTTATGAAAAACAAAACATGTACCATAGAAAAAATGTGAGTGCCTTTAACAACTTCACTTGAAACCTACCAACATCAATCTCAACATCATCCTTGTACAGAAAGCTGCCCTCGCAGTCATCAGTGTCTGAATTCTGCCCACTACGGAATCCTTTCTCCATTGTGTCATCATCTATCTCACTGGTAGGCCATTTAATGCTGCCAGTGCCACCAGGACGGTCCAGTTCTACAACATCAGCAGTACAACCATGACCATGCTGGGGCATGAATACTGAGGTTGCAGTTTGAGCTGGTATGTGCCCCTCATTCATTTCTATGAATGTCAGCAAGCTGACATTTGCAGGACAGAGGTTTGTGTGATGATCCCTAACTATTGCACCCACTGAACTGAATACCCTCACTACACTTACACTGGAGGGTGGGCATGTCAGGTAGTTCAGTGCCACTGAGGTCAGCTCTGGCCATTCACTGACCTTTCCACTCCAGTATAAAAGAGGATCATCAGTTATTAACAGATGCCTGTTTTCAACCAAATATGAGTCAACCATTCGCTGTGCTGCACGAAGTCCAGTGGTTGATGCATCATCCTGTTCCCCAGAATCATTTATGTCACAAATCCTGACTTGGGACAAACCACCACAAAGTGGGTTAATGACAACCACCTTTGATGACAGACCACCTGGAACTGCAGCCCCCTTACAGGATGTGCTTGATACTACTCTGAATTGACCTTCAGCCTGATTATGCTGCTGAGGTTTGATGACCTTGGCTAGTGACTTCTGTGCCCCATGAACCAAGTGCACCAGTTGCCCACTGACATTTTTTACCTGTTCAAGCCCTCCCTCCAATAGTTAGGCAATTCCACATTTGTATCATGGGTCCAGCATTGTTGCTATTGCAAAGTCATTGCTCTGCTGAATGCTCAAGATGTGCCGATTGTGCTCAAATAGTGTCAGCATGTGTTTCAGCAACATACTACTAGCAAAGTCTCTGGAACCATCAAGTCTATGCTGTAGATTCAGCAATGTCTGCCTCAACACCCACAGCAGTGGAATTGATTGGCTAATGGAGGCAGACTCGCCACTCACTGCCTGTGTGGTGTGTTCAAAAGGCCTCAAAATTGGTATTACAGAGTCCATGAGGCACCACTGTTCAGTCATGAGAGACATGGAGGCCCCGGAAGTGTCACGGCTAGTGTGCACGACACGATATTCTGAGATGGCGTTGTATTGTTCATACAGCCTCTCTGCCATGTATAAAGTGGAGTTCCACCAGGTGACAACTTCCAACTTCAGGCAGAGCTGCGGTAGACTGTTTTGGATCTGCAAATGCCGAAGCTGGTCACAGGCCTTTGCAGAGCATGAAAAGTAAGAAAAGATACGGTGTGCAACTGTCAGTATCTTCTTTATATTAGGGTGCTGCAGAAACTCCTGCATCACAAGATTTAAACAGTGGGCCATGCATGGAATCCAAACAAAGCCACCATTCATGATGCATTTAACCACATTTGACCCATTGTCACTTGCTATAAACCCAGCTCTCATGGGCAGGGGGTTCAGCCACTTGTCAATTCAGTCAGTGGCAAGTCCAGCATGTTTTCACCAGTGTGTGAACAGGTCACACTGCACATAGCAAGTGTTGCATGCTGTTGAATTCCAGGAAGATTGCTACTGCGACAATCCACCTTACTACACTGATTATTCACACTACCACCAGCACAAACAACCCCGTGGCTTCTGCACCCAATGTGCAGTTATACACAAATATGAACTCCAGCTGTTTTGCCACTTGTCCACATATCCATACTTAAATGGATGAATGGAGAGGAGGAATATTGAAGGGCATGTCTTACAGAGTCGGCTACAGTATGGTATAACTTGGGGACAGCACGAGTGGAAAAGTATGTCCTGGATAGGACTTTCCATTTTGGACAGGCATATGCCACAAACCACCAGAATCCAGAATTCTCCATGACGGAGAAGGGCAAAAGATCAATTGCCAACATTTCAGCTACAGCAGCATTAAGTTCACGAGACACTGCATGATTGGATGGGTACTTCAGTTTATGGGCCAAAACACTCTGCAACATGGGCTGACTTACACGTTTTGCATGGGATGTGACAAATGGCTCTGCTCTCTGAATGGATGGGGGGGTGAACATGTGATGAAGAGGGCTACACATGTGACATATCCACAAATGAAGCTAATTTCCTAGATTTATGCACAGGGGTTAATGTACCACTTGCACTAGACGTACTGCATTCATCACCCCCACCACTGATACTCTGACCACCACTTGACAAAATTTCTAAATCATTATCCTCCATCTTATCATGCCAGTAGTAATCTTCTGCTGTTATTTCATCACTACTGCAGACATTCCTACTTGCTCTTTACAGCCATGGAAAGGGATGACATGCTTATTAAGGTTGATGACAAGGATGAGTGCCCCACTATTGCATTAGCTGCCATCTGGTGCCAGGTCCACAGTGCCATGTGCCTGTTCTTAAGATGTGTATGCTGCCCCCCCCATGCCCAAATGACTCCTCTTTTTTACCTCGACTCACACGCGCATGGCAAAGCTGGCAAATAGCAACTGAGTCATCGTTTGCATCTTGAACAAAAAATTGCCAAACAAGGAATTGTGATCCCCTACTTTTAACATGTCCCTGATGTTGCTTATTGGACTCTGTTTTTTTAAGGAAATGGGGGGTGTGCTACATGATTTTTCAGGTGGGACACACTTGGACTGTGACTGACTACCATGACTAACTATGATTATCACCGGGGTCATCATCGTCATTATCATCAACATCAACTGGAACTGCAAAATCACAACTTTTCTCAGGAGGGGGGGATTTAACACCAACAGACCCAGGCATTGCCACCTTGACTTTCTTTTTCTCTGGTTCCCAACAGGGGTCACTGACATCATCATCACATTCATCAATATCATCCGCATGCACATTTTCTGCTTGGGGATGGTGTCATATGGACTACATGTTGCAGCCACAGCAACATCATCATCATCACCCGATATTTTTGCACCACACTGTGAATCATTGGATGGCAAAGGCATGACCTCCACCACAGTGGAAGAAATGTGACATTGTGCATTATCGTCGTCATGATCAAAATCATGTTCAGCTACCATGGGGATGTTACTGGGGATGGGGAGTATGACATCATCTACACTGTCACTCACTGCTTTAGACTTAACTATTTATATTGACATGGTTAAATGGTCAGAAGTGGAACTTGAGCAGCAATACTCATGCCAGCAGAAACTGCACCAACACCACCAACTGGCACATCATCATCTCCTCCAACTATGAGTGAAGCTACAGATTGCGCTGTAAAAAACATTGATGGAGAAATCCCTTTCCTCACATCAGCTATGCACTTCTGTGTACTACCACACCCACAGACAATCTTACCACTGACAGCAGTGCCATGGCCAGAAACAGCTTTGCTTGCACGTCTCTTTGTGGGCATTTTGGGGACTCACCAAGAAAATTTTAAACCTATTTAAATTTTGGAACTTTCACTCTGGCACAGTGGATGTGATGTGTGAAGCCAAAAACAATAACAGTGGCTTGCAGATGTAGACTGCGAACTAAGCAGATGCAAAGGCAGGCACAGACAGATTAGATTGCACTGCACAATCAAGAAAAAGATGGAGGTGCAAAGTCACAACAACACTTTAGCCACTGCTGATCGCAACAGTCACAATCTAAATCCAATATGGAAAAGAATACCTTTTGCCAGTTGGGGGGTGGGGCAGTGCACTGCAGTAGCAGTACAAAATCAATATACCCCAATCCTGACCACAGAGCAGTACAAAATCATGCAGCTGCAGTGGATAGCAGGTTCACACTGCTGCAATTACTCTGCGGCACAATAAAAGGTGTCTGTGAACTGTGATTTGATGGCACACGTGACGTCACACACACATTCATACACACACACTGCAAGTAATGCATGGCAAATTGAAAACTTCAGTAATATAACCAGATCTTTTCACAAACTGCAGTTATGTACTGCTGTACCACAAGATTCAGCAAAAAAGGTCAAGAATTACTGAAAATATTACTGTGTGTACATTAACACAGTTATACAACAAAAATATAACCAAACCAAAAAGACTGCCTTTTTCTCCCAGACAGTTAATCTAAATCTACCAGGACCACACAGATACGCCCCTCCCCCAAAGCACACTTCAACTGTCTCTCAGTACACAGACTGTATGTTCAAAATTAACATTCAAAATCCACACACAAACAAACACTCGATGATATGAGTACAGGAGGGTTTCCTGCAATCAACGTACCACGTTTTAAGCCAAAAAAATGGTTCAAAAAAGATGTTTTAACAGCTTTTATAGGGTTTCAGTCACAGAGCTCAGACAGTAAACTGTCTTCAGCTAGTCTACCACTACACACACACTACACAGACAGAACTGAGGCCATGTAAAACAATCTAGAGCCCATGTGACCTGCAATCCCATAAATCAATGCAAAATTTGCCTTGGAGCCAAAAAACAAGGTGAAGTGATGTGAAGTACATTGTAATCAATATACTTCACCTAAAAATGAGCACAGACATGGATGGGGAAAGGCGGAGTAATGCAAAGTGCATTAAAATCAATGACTTTGTGACCTCATTATGATGCAAATTACTCCACTTTGCATTACGGAGTACTATGTGTATTCCCCACTACTCCACAAACTGCTTCATGGAGCAAATTTCAGCCACTTCACCCACCACTATCCAGGGGTGACCCCACCCTCCTCCAAAAATGTATAAAATCTGTATCAACAAGGTATATTATGAAAGCATAAAAAGGTAGGGACATGAGGCAGGATAGTTGCTAGGGCAGGGCATTGATTACATGCTATATTGATGATACTTGATGCAGTTTTTACCTAGAAAGAAAAGCTTACCTTGCAATACCTAAATTGTTTTCTCTTTCTTTGGTTTCTCTGTGTTTCTGTCTTTTAACCCCTCCTTGATTAACAGCTCTTAACAAAACCCTTGTTCCTAACTGTTGCCTCTACAAAATTCTAACTCTAACTCTATTCCTCTTTTTTAAAATGTTGGCCCCCAGTGCCCATTCTGTTGAAAATGGTTATTGAACCACCCCCTCCCTCTCAATTTCCATCTCCTGTTTGTACAGTCAAGCTCTGGCTCCCACCTTGTTTCTAGCTCTAGACCCCCTTTTCCAACTCTGATCCCCCACCAACCTTGTTTTCAGTTCCCGTGTTTCCAGATTGAGTTATCCCCTTTCTAGATTTCATCCCTCCAGCAACATTTTTTCCAGTTCTCCTTTTCCTAGCTTGAATCTCCCCTACTTTTCAGTTGTCATCCCTGACCAACCTTGCTTGTAGCTCCCCTGTTCTGGGCTTAAGTTGCCCTCCTGCCAGTTTTCTTCCCCCACCAACCTTGTTTCCAGCTGTTCCCTCATTTTCGTCTCTCATCCCCTTTCTTGCACCTTGTTTCCATCTCAAGCCATCCCCCAACTAAGATCTCCTTTGTTTCCTGATTTTCTCCTGCCCCTGTCTTCTTTTCCCCCACTCCCAGCATTCAGGTACCAGGCCTTGATGTCCCAACAAGCTGCACAAATCCTTGCCCCCCCAACCCCAGTCCACATTGTTTTCTGTTGCTTCCAGAACCATTCTGTGAATCTGGTCAGGTAGCAAAACAGAAGGGATCCTGACTAGTGCTTGCTTCCTTCCAGAAAAATTTCTAGAGTGGAGCAGGTGAGACTTTTTGCTTTCAATTTTTAGCACCCTGTATACAACTGGGGTCCTTCTACTATATGCCTTAAACAGCCAGTGATGTCTCAAGAAGAACTTTGAAAAACATAATATTTAGACAAAAAGCAGCTTTATATTTCTCATTGACTTTGTAATAGTGTATAGTAGAGCACTGTTCTATATAGAAAGTCATCCTTTTCAAAATGCTGTTGTACCACAGTTCAAAGGTCATGGAATGTGATTGTACCCTTCTGTGGTAGAACAGCATTCTAGAACCTCTAGAGACTTCACAAGACAGTTTCATTGTGAAAAAGGAAAAAATACACACATTTCACCTAATACTATACACTATAAAAATTACAGGATGAGCAACTTTATCCATAATCAATGTGTTCTGCCACCTCGGGGTTCTGATTCCCACAGACCTCTCATGCTTTGCTCTCACTGTCAGAGGGAATCAGAACCCCTTTGTGGAAGAACACACTGGTTGTGCACAGTTGCCCATCCAGTATTCTCTATTTACTTATCCCCATTATTTATTATTGAGGTAGGTCATACACATAAAAATGAATAAGGATAAAAGAGAAAATAGCGAAAGCAACGGTAAACTGTTTGAAGGAAACAGGCAAGGGTAAGAGGAGGAAAAGGCTACTATGGTTCTTTAAGGAAGTGACTAAGGCACTAAGGGAGAACAAACTGCTTGTAGGAAGAAGGAGATGCAGAGGAGAACAGGGAGGTATATCTGGATAAACAAAGGGAGGCAGAGAGAAGGGTGAGAGCGCCTAATTCTTAAACAGAAGAGAAGATTGCCCAAGAGGTTTAAAAGGTGGATAAGACTTTCTTCAGGTACATGAAAGAAAAGAGGAAGATAAGGAGAGTGATAGGATCAGAAGAACAGAGGGGACTGTTCAGAAGAAGATCAAGAAAAAGCAAAATTGTAAAATGAGTACTTCCGCTCTGTATTGACTGTGGGGGGGGGGCAAGCCAACATGAATCAGCAGGCACTGGGTATGGGGAGACTGGACACAAGTCCTTTTTCATAAGAAAGAATCATCTGGGGCTTACAGGCTCTAAAGGAAAACAAGGCAATGGGACCAGATGGGATCCATCCAAGGTTACTAAAAGAACTGAGCACAGTGCTAGCTGCCTCTCTGGCTACACTCTTCAGCACCTCAGTCCAGAAGACTGGAGGAGGACTGATGTGGTCCTTTTGCACATGAGCAGCAGCAAAGAGGAAGCTAGCAATACAGACCTTTTGTTCTGGTCCTGCCTGGTGCTTTCCCCCTACTGGAAGGTGGTTGATTTCACTCTGATAGCATTATTCCCAGAACTGGTCCCCCTAACCCCAGAGACTGCCATTCTGCTGCATTTTCCTCCTCAAATTAATCAGAAGCACCAACTGTATCTATTAAGTATCTTACTGACGACTGCAAAAAAGGCTATAACCAAACTATAGTTGCATCGATCCCCACCACAGATATGACAATGGGAGGACATCATTTATGATATGCATAGTGTGGAAAAAATAATGACCTGACTTCAAAACAGTCTTCCAGTGATACAGAATAGATGGACTGCCTGGTTGATGTATGTCTCTGACCACTGACTCGACATTATCCCACCACTGAGGAGGAGTCTGGGTGCATGTTGGGTCATACCAGTCAGTCTTCTACAAACTATTCTCTTATATGTTATCTCAAACAAATAAAGAGCCCTCTCATCAGTTGAATGTGTTTGATGTCCCTGCCTATGCCTCTCCCCACCCACCACCTTTCATTAATATGTATTTTGATAGACTGGATGCTTTTGCATATAATGATTTTCATGTTTATATGGTATGAAGCTGAGATATAGTTGGATGTGTTATGTACCACTCAAAAATGAAATGAAAACAAAGTTACAAAAAAAAAAGTGTTGTGGAAATAAATAGAAACCCTTTTGAACAACAGACTAATGGAATACCTGGAGACAAAAGGTCTGCAAGACCACCTGTGGCATGGCTACACATGGGGCAGGTCATGTCAAACAAATCTCATTGACTTCTTTGTGTTAAGAGGGATGTGAATCAAGGGAGGAGAGTGGATGTGGCCTTTCTAGACTCCAGTAAGGCTTTTGACACTGTACAACACAGAAGACTGATTAAAAAACTTAGCAACCTCAGGGCGGCGGAGAAGGTGGTAAGCTGCATATCAAACTATTTGAAAGATAGGAGGCAGAGTGGTGGTAAACAACAGTCACCTGGGGATGGAAGAGTGAGCAGTGGAGTACCACAGGGAATGGTATTGAGTTCTGTCCTCTTCAATATCTTCATAAGAAACATTGTTGATGAACTGGAGGCAAAGGTGTGTCTCTTTGCAGATGACACAAAAATCTGCAACTGGGTGAAGACCCAGGAGAAGGAAAGACTGTAAAGGAATCTGGGGAAACTAGAGGAGTTGTCTAGGGTGTGCATCTGAATTTCAATGCAAAAAGTGCAAAGTCACATTCCTGGGGCTGGGAAACCCAGGGCCTGTGTATAAAATGAGGGAAGGTATTTACAGTCACCAAGCAAGAGAGGGATCCTGAGGTAATCATATCTGATTATCTGAAGGTGGCAGGGAAGTGCGACATGCAGCAGACAAAGCAAGTTGGCTGCTGGGTTGCATAGGGTGGGGGATTTGTGGCAGGAGAAAGGAGATGGTGTTGCCACTGTGTCGCTCACTAGTGAGACCCCACCTGGAGTGCTGCACTTCCACAAGGACATTGACAGGATGGAAGCAGTCCAGAGCAGGGCTAACAAAATGGTGCAGGGTTGCATGAGGAACCATATGAGGAGAGGCTGTGGGAGCTCAATATGTGCTCCCTTGAAGAAAGAAGAGTGAGAGGGGACATGATGGAGGCCAATAAGTAACTCATGGGGGTGAACAAAGTGTAGGAGGGGAGTCTTTTTCAGAGGAGGAGCACCAGGACAGAGGGTCTGCTATGAAGCTTGGGGGGGTTAAGAGGAATGTGAGAAAATACTTCTTCACAGAAAGGGTGATGGATGCCTGGAACAGCCTGCCAGTAGAGGTGGTGGGGGCAAAGACAGTGGGGAGCTTCAAGCATGTGTGGGATATGCACGTGAGCATAATAGGTAGAGGAAAGGGAGGTGGGTGGGACACCTATATCTGAATAGGATTCAGGGTGTAGTAATAGGCAGGGTAAATAGGGCAGAATATATAGGCCTACCTAGGGCTTTAGCTAAATCTATTTTGGGAGTATGTGACTCCAAAATATAAGGCAAAAACTTACAAAATAAAGGGGGAAGAAGTCATTGATTTCCAAATGTAAAAACAAAATTGGAAAGCTTCCAAAACTGAATGCACAGAAGCTACGAAATGATGGATTTTTTTCTGAGAGAAACTGTATTTTACCACAGATGTTTGTATAAACATCCATAAATTGATCCTTTCTAAAATATTGGCTTTCAGATTGTGGGTTCTGGGAAGTATTTTGACTTCCACAAAATTGGAATGACTTCCACATTTTGTCTCACGGAGAAGTATCTGACTCCCACTAAAAATGAATTAACTGAATCCCTGGACCTACTGGTCCTTTTCTGCCTACACATTGTATGTTTCTATGAAAATAGGCTAGCTGTTCCTTGAGGGTTCTTCAGATACTATTGCTTCTTCTCAACCTGATGTCATAATACTCTGCTAGTTATTTCTATGGCAACAGACTGTGCTGTTACAACAGAGCATTATAATTGCAAGTAGGGAATAACCTATAGAGGCAGATGAACTCTAAGAGTATAGATCTTGTTTTTGTGGTAATTTCTTTAATAATAAATAACAGAGAGGAGAAATCTGTAGAAATCTATAGATGTATGAAATAGCAGAATTGTGTCTAAATAGTATGTATTTTAATGTTTTTCAAAAGGTGTCAGCTGCTCTTTAATATTTTTCTCCTGCCCTTGAAACTTCTTAGGGACTGCTATTCCATTCTTACCTTCTAAAGTTCAGTCTGCCTTTTCCAGTCATCAAATTGCAATTAAAATAAATAAATACATGCAACTCTGCTTAAGACATCACACGATCTGTTTCCTTAGGCATGATTTTGATGTTATTAGCAGAATACCTCAGGTGGAGAGTAAGAAATCAATGCAAATTTTACTTTATTTTTTGTTCATACTGGGATAGCATCATTTTAGTCAATACCTGGTTTACAAGAGGGTCCTAGCTGAAGGTCAGCAACAAAGTGTACAGGTACTGCACAGTAAATTCAATTGCAATTTCCAGCTACAAGTACTACAAAGGACCTATAATGATTAAAGATCTCCTGCTGAAACACCCTTCCTCCCTCCTCACTCCCACTCGCTCCCCAGTGCACAGCACAGGGCTGCAGCCCAAGAAACAAGGTATGGTGCTGGATCGGATGGCTGTTCTGCACCAGAGAGTGGACTGTTTTTGTGTGTGGGGTGTTAGTCTGCTGACACTACATGTTGACTGCCCCACCCACCCTGGTCCGACCCTTGCTTTATTAGGCAGTTGTGTCATGTGACCCTATCACATGATCTGCTAGCTCAGAAGCTATCTCCCTACTTTTCCAGCTGCACTTTATAACCTGTGACCACTAGAAGTCACTACTGTGCAGTCCCTATCTCCCACTAACCTTGCCCAGCACAGCACCTGCACTGTTTTTTTGGTTTTTCTAGCTGTCCCTCTTCCCCTATCTCCTCAATCCCTGCCCCACCAAGGCTTTGAACCCCTGACCTCTTACTCAGGAGGTGGGCACCCTAACCACTGCTCCACTGCAGCAGCCTTGCACTAGGGTATCCGACTGACCCACTTAACTGTAGGCCCCCCACTTTGGTGTCAAGCTCTCCCTTGTACCCATCTCACTCTTCTGCCTCAAGCCACCCTTGCAGGCTGCAACACCCTCTGCCCTCTCGACTTCTTACCTCCCTTGCCTAACAAGTACATAGCCCTCACTGTGCCCTCATTCTACCTCCTGTAGGTGGCTAGTAGCAGGCACAGTAAGTGGCCCCTGCCCCCCCTTTAGGGTTAATCCCTAAACTTTCCACATCACCTGGCATTCATTCCTAGACAGTATAACACCTAACTTGTTTCTCTTCCCAGCACTATACACCCCGCCCCATTCCCTGCGGCGATGTCCCCTATATGTCTTCTTATGGCTAGCTTATCGGACCTCCTAAATCATTTAGCCATGGATGATGCCGCTCTTATTTCCACAATCCTAATCTTTATACCCTCCCCCCACTTTGCTCCTTTCCATTGTACATCTACACCCTCTATAAACTCCTCACCCCTAGTCTTCCTCACCCTTCACCCACGTTCACCCTTACTTCCCCCTCTTCCACCTTGACCATTATAGCATTCTCCCTGCTCCGCATTAATTGTGACCTTCACTCTCCTGTCTCCCCTGCACAACCCTCATTCCTCCTTCCACACCTTGGACGCTCCCAGAGAAGGAAGGCAGTTGCCTCTATACTAAGCTTCGTAATTAAATTAATATTATCGCTTCTCCTTTGTTTGGGAAATGTGGTAATCAACCCAGGTCCCCTACAACTTTGCTTCACCCTCAGATTTTTCAACTGCATCAGGCCTAAAATGATGCTATGCAATGTTCTGAGTCTAACCAAGAAATTTGCCCAGGTACAGACCTGGGTTGCCCATACTAACCCAGATCTCTTTATATCACTGAATTATGGTTCAAATGCATGGTCACAGATCAGCAAATCGCCCTACTAAACTATAACCTCTTTAGGGCAGTAGGACATCTAGAGGAGGTGGTGTAGTTATCTACTCCAGGGACAAATATAATATTACTGATGTTCAATGTATATCTAAGCCAAAAGAATTTGAGCTGGTTTCCCTGAAAATTAATTTACCTTCCTTGGAAAGCCTCAATATAATTGGATGCTACAGGCCCCCTGCTGGTGGTTCAGACATTCTCACAACTTTGAGGTCATTAGTCACCTCCTCCAACAATGAAACAATAATTCTCAGTGACCTAAATATAGACTGGCTTTCCCCCAAATCTAACTGCCTCAAAAGTATCTGTGACAATCTCGGCCTCACGCAGATCATCGCCAAACCAACCAGGGCAAACACTGCTAACCTGGCAAATAGTTCCCTCCTTGATATTGTTCTAAGCAACCATCTGCATAAAGTCCTACAGTCTGCCACATTTCATAATAACCTGAACAACCATGGGCTAGTGGTTTGTACCAGGGCCCACCCAAAGATCCCCTTCTTACCCAAACTTATATCAAAGCGTTTCTTCCATAAATTTAGCCTCGAAAACTACCTGGTAGATCTAAGAAATGCATGCTGACAAGGTCTTTATCTTGCCAAGAGGGTAGTTGAGTCTGGTGAGATATTTAATAATAAACTCACCTATCTGGCTAATTAACATGCTCCCTTTGTCAAAATTAGAGCTCGCAAGATCTCCCACCTATGGTTTACACCTGACCTTAAAGCTATTCTCTATAACCAAGACAAACTATGGTCTCATGCCAGACATACCAAATCCCCGTCTGACTGGCAGATCTTCAGAGCTGCCAGGAATGCTTGCGACAAACTCATATGGGCTGCAAAATCAGAATTCTACATCACTACCCTTGAGCAGGCCAAAGGAAATTCAACTAAAATTTGGAGGACTATAAAATCAGTAGGATGACAATCCACTTCCTCCATTCCCTCCAAAATCCTCACTAATGGTGTGGTTGTCGAAGATCGCAACCAAATCCTACAGGAACTTAACATGCACTTTGCCACCCCCAGGTTGGCTTTTGACTCCTCCTGTACGCCAGTCTACTCAACTCCGACCAAGTTAGTAAATCCCAGCCAGTTTCCCTATCATCCCACTCCTTCCAGCTCCAGCATGCTTCCTTTAAAGAAGTTGAGGATCTCCTCATTAAGCTAGATACCAGAAAGGCTGGTGGTGAGGATGGGCTTGATCCCTCCCTTCTCAAATTAAGTCATTACTACCTTATAGCCCCCATACTACACATATTTAATCTTTCCATAGACACTTTCTCAGTACCTACCTGCTGGAAATCCACACACATAATCCCTCTTTTCAAATCAGATGACCTGTGTGATCTAAATAACTACAGGCCAATCTCTATCTTGCCCACTCTCTCCAAAATCTTCGAGAAATTAGTTTACAACCAGCTTAAGCACCACTTCGAGAGTTACTCCCTCCTTATCCCTGCACAGTCCAGATTTAGGTAAAACCATAGTACTATCTCTGCCTTTGTGAAAGTTACCAATGACTGGATTACAGCACATGATGCAAAAAGAGTTACAGGTGCCATCTTCCTCGACCTCAGCAAGGCATTTGACACTGTCGATCACAACCTTGTCATTAGCAGCCTCCGTAATATAGGTGCCACTGCCTGTGCTGCACTGTGGTTTACCAGCTACCTGTTAGGTCGAGTCCAGAAAATTAAAGTGGACGACCTCTTCTCAGCCTCCCTTCCCATTGTCATAAGTGTCCCCCAAGGTTCCATTTTAGGCCCGATTCTTTTCTCCATCTATATCAACAATCTTGACTCTAACATCAGCAACTCCAAGCTGCACTTCTTTGCAGACAGTGCAGTCCTGTATTCATTGAAACCAACCCTATCTGAAGTTAGAGATGAGCTGCAGTTCGATTTCTCATGACTCAAACAGAACCTCATTAATCAGAAGCTTCTCCTCAATACAAAAAAAAAAGGCCATGTTCTTTACCCCCAACAACAACCTCACCACCTCCTTGCTAGCCCAGTCAAATGCCCCAATTATCACCCTCCTCTGGAAACCCCTTGAGGTGGTCACCGAGTTCAAATATTTAGGCATATGGCTCAACTGCAAACTCTCCTTCAGCACCCATATTGACACCCTCACCAGCGAGCTAAAATCTAGATTAGATTTCATCTGTAGAAATAGATCACTCTTTCCGCAGGCGACTAGAGTCAGGCTCGTCCAAGTCACCTTCTTACCCCTTCTTGATTATGGTGATCTAATACACAAATTCACCACAGCTACCAGTCTACACAAACTGGATGTCTTCTATCACTGAGCCTTAGGATTCATCACTAATGCTCCATATAGAACTCACCATTGTGAGCTACTGTACATGCCTCTGTTGGCTGGACCTCCCTCGCTACCAGGTGCTTATCACACTCCGGCATCTGAACGCTAAGAATTCTTCATAAGAAGCTCCCAGGCTACTTAATATCCCTTGTTCACATCTGCCAGAGTAAACACTCCCTTAGGAAGTTGGGCTTTGTTTATCTAGATGTCCCCAGGACTCATACTTCCTTTGGCAAGACTGCCATCTCCTATACCTTACCAACCAATTGGAACAACCTACAGTCTATTCTTAAGCTAACCAGCCCTATATCTGTTAATGCCTTTAAAACCTTAACATTGAGACTAGTGAAAGAAGTTTGCAACTGTCATAGGTTGTAAACCTGGTATCTGCTAAATGTTCCCTAGTCTTTTCTCAGCTCCAACTTCCCCCCTGGCCTACCATAACACAAACCCTCTCCTACCCTCCCACCCCCATAAGACCTACTCCATAGCCTTCTTTCCTTTCTCCCTCACTCCACTGCTCCCCCTCTCCTCCCACCCACTCATCTAGTCTTCCCCTCCCCACCTTCCTCATTTTTTTTCCTCCGTCATTACACTACCAGTACACCATTACCTAATGAAAGCTCTCCTGGACGTCTATCTATGCAGCTGTCAGCCATCTTAATGGCTTGTCTTGTATTTATTGATAGTTCAGTCATTGATATGTATACGCCTCAATTTCATTTGTATTCCTGTTGTGCATTTTGTACACTTGTAGCCATTATTTTTTACTGTATACCATGTGTGTATAAACTCTTGTATATGTTTCCTTATGTATATTTTGCATATTGTATTGATTCTTGTTACTTGTATCATGTATGTATTATACTATGTTGCCATCCTATTTATGTATGTATATATGTACACTATGTTGCTACCCTGTGTGTGCTCCTGATATATGTCTCAGGACCTCCTTGTGAATGAGCTTGTTCAATGGAGTTATTCCTGCAATAAACTTGAACTTGAACCTGAAACTTGAAAATCTCACTACCATGCAAAGCTTCTTCATCACAGAGAGTAAGGGGAAAATAAATAACAGCATACACAGATATTATATTTGTTCAAAGTCTTCCTAGAGACTCCAATTGCTCTTAGTGAGAGTGAATGCAAAGAACAGGGCCCGTTAACTATTCATGGAGAATAGTGACACCAAGATGCAGAGCTTCATCATTTTGGTTCGGCTGAGTCAACACCCACCTAAATCTCAGTGCTACCAGCAACAGAACCCAAGACCTCCAGGTTGTCATGGTCTGTACATGAGCACACAGCTCATGAAGGAAAGAGGGTGAGTTTTTGTACAGTGGAATTAATGGTGTATGAGGCACTTTTCAGCAGATTTTGTAGATTACATGCACTCCACTTAGATGTCTGGCAATGTCATCTTATAGCTTAGTTTATATCAAGCTCATGTTTCTTTGTCTAGTTTATTTTGTCCTACTGCTGTTTGCTACATCTTCCATACAGCTGCTACCCTGATGTTCATTGCATCCCTTAAGAAAATGAAATATATTTTAAAATAGATTATTAACAATATATTTACATATAGTGAAATGTATTCCAATCTACATGTTTTATAATATATTGTAAAGTATTGGAAAATCAATAGATTTTAACATTTGTAAATATATTGCAGTGTACTGTAAATATACACATTATTGCCACTTTAGTATACTATGTATATTACAAAAAAATATTGATTAAATTCCAAATTTATTGAAATAAGGATGGTAAATATATGTTATTGGTATATTGCCGATATGTGTATAAATGTATTTTTTTTTGCATTTCAAATGGTGTTTCCAATATTTACAAATATATATAATATACATGTGTAATGCATATTAATATAACCATTAACTCACCCAGACAAAAACAAAGGGACTTATTTATGATTTATATGTACCTCTTTCTGTACAACTGGAGTTCATCTTGTTAGTAGTCATGGAGATACTTACATTGGAATAATTGTTTTACAGTGCAGCTATACGTCAAATATACTTATAACATGGGGTATCATAAAACACAAAAGCAATTGGTCAAGGGGCGTTACTTGACCATTGATTAATCCAGCATATACGCACGGTTGCTGTTAAGAGGCCATAAAGAAAAATCCCTGGGCAGACCTGCACTTGTTGTCTATAGGGAAAATCTTTAGCAAATGGTCGCCATTGAAATGCATGGTAAAGCAGCTGATAGTTATAGAGCACAGTCCGCTTGACAGCAGTGTGACAGTAACAGACACTGCAGCCAGAGTTACAACTGTGCTGTATATGTCTTTGATTTTTGAAATCAGTTTGAATTATTAGTCTGTCTTATTCCTCCCAAGTTGCAAGAGCACTGTTATCCGCCCCCCCTCCACGATCCACAGTGAGTCAGTCAGTAAAAGAGCAACAGAGTAAAAGCAGGACATATAAGTGAAAGGTCCTGCAGTGTCTTCCTCTGTGGCTTTTTTCCATTTTCTCATGCAGAACAGAGTCGAGAGGCATACGAGGCACAGAGAGTGTGTCCAGAGCGAGACTGAGAGAGTCATAAGTGAGCATGAAGCAGTTCTACAGAATTCAGCACTTTCCTGTTTGTGCCTTTCTCTCTGTCTATGTGTTCACTTCGATGATTCAGAACCAAGAGAGACAGATGCAGCAGCAGTAACCATACTGGGAGCAGGGGTTACCTGGGGAGCAAGGCCGAAATCTCCATGTAATCAGAGTCTGCAATGCAGGGGGAGAGAGACAGAGCGAGAGAGAGAGAGAATGAGAGAACTAGCAGTAGATATGGTGTTTGGCACAGTTGTTGCAATGTGTTGTGACACCCACCACTCCAGACAGACCGGGAGCAGGGTAAACAAGTCATTTTTTGCAAAGAGTGAGACCAAGACAGAGAGATTATAATGCAGTTGTTCTGCAATCTCATCTGTGCATGTTTCTCTCTCTCTCTCTCTCTCTGTCTCAGTCTCTCTGTATACAGTGATTGCCGACCAGTTTCCCCAACTTAGGTGCAGTTTGAGACACAGTGACACATGGTCCGCCCACTGCAGATGTTGCTTAAGCATGTGGGGAGGGAAATACATGGGCTGCAGCAAGAGGCAACAATCATCAGAGTGGATCGTGCTCCCAATTGCTGCATTTGCTAGTGAGTATATGTGATAGCAGCAGTGTGAGCATTGCAGAGACAGAGACTGTGGCAGCACGTTACTGCATCAAGTATGTTGGTACTTGTAATAGGAAAGCAGTAGAGAAGTTGCATGAGCAGTGTTATTCCTTTGTTTGTACAGAGATTTCTCATGTCATTTCCCCACACAGCCACACTCTCAGGGGCACTATAACAGTGAGACTACTTAATGTGGGGGAAGGATACATCCAAAAATGCAGAGTTTTTAACAGTTTTAAATTATTTTTCCTGTGTTTTTTTACAGTGGGAGTAACCCCATGTTTTAAGCACAATAACTCACTCCAGGGTGTGTAGGTAGATTAATCAACACCATGGGTGCTGTGAGGGCACTCAGGATGCACCTTTGTGCCTCACAACACACCCGGGGTATTGATTAATCCCCAGTTCCTACACACCCAGTTGTGGGTTATTGCTTACATTTTATACATTTAAATAGTACTTATACATAGGACTTACCTCACAATCTCATGCTTATTAAAGGCTCAAACTGGTATTTATACCACCCTATTTTCTTTCACTTTTAGGTCAGGGTGAGATCCTACATGCCCTTACAGAAATAATTACATGAAATGTTTTCATGCTGCACACATAAAACTACCCCAGTGATATGCATGCTGCAAGTACTGTATGATTTAAATGTTAAATTGGACCTGATTGTTTGCATATGGAATGCATGCAGCAAGCAAGTGTGGAAACCATGATTTTTATGTTAAATTGGAGAAGACTGCATGCATGTGGTATGCATGCAAAAAGCAAGTGATCACTGATAACTGCACATGTAAAAGTTAAGTGACTTGCTCAGGATCACACCATATACAAGTTGGGGTTGATGAGCTTCAAACCCAGATCTTCATGTCTCCAAGTCTTCTGGCTTGCAGTTCAGTTCCTTTGACCACTAAGTCATACTGTCTGTGCACATATGGCTCGCTTGTACTTCAATACATACTGTATCTGAATACATCTGCAAACGTGCAGCATGCTTGTAGCCACTATTATGCTTTTCAGTTTTCTTGTCTCCCTCATCTCATTTTCACAGTTGAACTGTAGCCACATATCAATAGAAACACATGTGGTTTTTCCTACCCCTAATTTACAAACTTACCCACAAAACCACTTAATTACTACTGTCTGGCCTGTACCCCTTCTATTTTCTCTCCATAGTTTTGAATGCTTCCATGCAAACAGACTTTAACATACAAACACAAAAGTAACACTAATTCGACACACACACCCACATGGCCAGTCCCTCCCATGCATGCACACTGTAGCGGGTATGGCCATGCTGCTACAGACAATCCACCAAGTATAGTTATAAGTACAAAGTCTCTTAGTTGAGTACTAGGGAGCCAGAGGCAGGAGTCTTTAAGAGATGATGTCCATGGATCAGAGTGCTGAGGCATACACCCTTGAAATGAATGGAGTTGTTTTCTATTACTATTTTATATGTTATGATGTTGAGTTGGAGAATAATGAAGGTCTCTGTTCTACTAACAAGGCCCTCGCTAGTCGAGCGGTAGCCTTCATTGATCTCCAACTCTCCATCAATAATGTATAAAATAGTAATAGAAAAATACCCCCATTCATTTCAATGGTGCACACCCTTGCAGTCTCCTTTGCCCTTTGTCATAATGTGCCTGAGTGAGGGGATGTGGTGGTTAGCTTCACTGGGGGAGGCATAAGCCTGACTATAGTGAGGCTCCTATAGTCTGTGCATACCATGCCATTCAACAGTCCATGAATACAAGGGACAGCTCTAGAATGTCTGTAACATCTTTAAAAGGTACAACTTATTTGTTTTGACTGAAAAATGATACGCAAATCAGGAAAAATCAAATGTATAAGATTCATCTGTATATACCCCAGAGCAGTGCATCAGATTTGGGTTTAAGCCCACCCAGTTATTAACCAATATTTTTCCTTGTTGAAGTTCTGCCCCACCTCCCAAAAAGAACGTTGTCCTGATTTTGTCCCTGACTACATTCCATTCAATACACATCCTCTATGGGTCAAGAAGCTGCCAAAAGGAGAAAAAACATTAAAAACACATCAATAACCTGCAGCCTGGCATAATGTGTCAACAGCCCAGTTTTCAGTCTGCCCCCCCTCTCTCCTTCTATCAGAAGCTGGATGCTAGAACCAACCATCACAGGACCCCAACATGGTCCATGACCAAGTCACCTCACCAACTGAACCCAAGCAACCCGGGTTGCTTGCTTCTTGCTTGGTTGCTGCTGTGGCTGCTGCTGTACTGCACTGATCAAGGCTTATGAAGGCCACCCACACCATTACCCCTGCTGCTAAGCATAGCTTGCTGCTGTAGGGGTCTGTGCTGTTTTCTTTTTTTTTTGCAAAGTGAGTCTAGTAGAGTAAGTAGGTAGCCTAGTCTTGAGTTTGCTTCTAGCTCACCCTCTGCCCCTTCAGCCACCAGGGGAGACAGAGACTCACTAAGAACAGAACAACAAAAATATGCTGCCACAACACTGCAATTGAGAGTTCAGTGCAATCTCTAAGTTGTAGTATGCAGTCTGTCTACTCTGTGGTGGGAAAGACACTGTTGCACTTGCAAGGCTCATGTGCACTTTCTTGGCTGGAGCTCATCCACATCACATGTGATTGTGCTGCTGCTAACAGGTGGAGAGAGTGGACAACAGAATACAGACACAGTCGAGTCTGGAGAGTACCTGCAGCATGAGCACACACAGGTCAGGTGGGCACTTATTGTGCAAAACATTAAATCCAAATTTAAAGCCATTATTGCCACACCATAAGAACAACCTAAGCACAGATGTTGGGAGGAGGAGCAACTGCCCCCCTGTCCCTACCTAAATGGCACCCCTGCTTAATGGTAGAAATTCTTTCTCAGGTGCTAATGCAACCATTTCCACTGTATTCTAAGGCACTGTATCTCCATGTTTCATGATGTGTCCTGATCATCATGTGGGTTAGTGTCCCTCATTGTCCCTCATTTTGAGTGTCCATATCACTCACTTCAGTGACAAAATTTGAGGTATATTGCATGCTTCCAAGACCCTACTCAGCACAAAGAGTACTGAGCATGGCCACAGTGTATATCCTCAGTACAGAATGACAAAGGGAAGTAAGTGAGATGAAACAGTCATGGAGAAACACATTTGCAGCACTAAATATGTATGAGGAATTTGTATGGTCCAAAACAAAAAGGATAAGCTTCACAACACAGAGGTCCCTCTTCGTACATCTGGAATTGAGGATGTTGACTGGCTATATCCTAGGCATTTAATGTAGTAAGCAAACAATACTTATAAATTAACGGTGATTTAATGATAAAAATCAAAAGCCATTAAATAACTTGCAAAAGTATCAGAATCAATGAGTTTACCTAATTGTTATGGGAATTCAAATAAAAATGTATTTCAATGACTTTAATTGCTAGCAGTAGTATAAGAAATAGAAACTGATGTGTTTTTTTAGATGAGGTTTGTACCAGCTTAGCTGCTGCACATATGGCAAGTGTGCAGCATGTGAACCTGATGTGATGTTTAAATGATATTCACACCAGCTTAACTGCTGCACTCATGTCAAGCATGCAACATGTGAACTTGATGTTATTTTTAGATTTCCACACCAGCTTACCTGCTGCACTTGTGTCAAGCTTGCAGCATGCAAACCTGATTTGCTTCTTAAACCTGGTTCACTTAGGATCACTTTGTGTATGCGAACTGCATGCGAACATTGCACAATTAAGCATGTGGCATGCATTCTGCATGTACATAGCACACCTATATTTCTGTAAGGGTGTTCTTACTTTATAATGTGTACTTTTCTTTTTAGTCTGTAAATTAATGTAAATTTGAAATTATTGTAAAACTAGAAATAATCATGATTTTGGCTGCTAAACTATGTTTTTGACATATGCAAATTAGTTATGCAAATGCACACATGGGACAAAAGTAAGCATTTACAAAAATACATGTAATATGTATAAAAATACATATAACATAAAATATATATGTAAGATATATAAAATATATATTTAATATAAAAAGAATACAGTATATATTTTGAAATATACTAATGATATATTTCAGACAATGTATTACTTAATAGATAGACATGCTTTCAAGCAATGCATGAGGCCGAATATATGGTTTCAGTATATACTGAAATACACTGTGTATTATATTTCATTGAGTCAATGTATTTCTCAATACAGAGACATATATTTTTGCATACTATGGATTAGAAATATATTCTGTCAGTATATTTAAAAATATATTTTATAATATCTTATATAATGTATTACATTGGGACAATGTATTTCTTGGTGTAGTGACATACATTAATGCATATTTTTCAGTATATTGCAATATATTCCATTTTCGTAAGGGATTGTTTATTTGGACTCATTTGCTGCTGTGTCTCTAATTCCTAGCCATAACTGATGTAACAGTCATGCATGGTGCCCCAATTGAGACCTTCCAATAGTCAAGGACACCTCAGCTCTGTTAATCTTACATGGGTTATTTAAAAATGGCAACTGCTATAAACTGTCTGCCTTGCTACTGAATCTCAGGTTCACAGCCTTTATCTCAGCTCTTGCTCCCTTATTAAGTTAAAGCAGAGGATCCTACTTCTCATACCTGATGATATCAAACCCATCCCTGGCTTGGTGAATAGTAGAGTGTCATCCCCCTCTGACCCATGATGGGCAGGTGCTAAAGTTCGGAAGATGGTTCATATGAATATTGACAGTCTTAGACTCAAGATTCACAAACTTGAAGCCTGGGCTAGCCTCTACTTGCCTGACATCATTGGTGCCACAGAAACTTGGCTTAAACATCAAGTTCTAAAGCATGACGCTGAGCTCCAAGGCTACATTGTATTCAGTTACGACAGAATAGCCAAGAGATGTGGTGGGGTACTGCTGTGCATTAGGTCCACTGTAAATCCCATGCTAAATTCCTCTGTGACACTGACTAGTTCACAATGTGAGTTCATATTTGTCAATCTTCTGCTTGAGGGTGTTAAAACACTTTGCACTGGTTGTATTTATAATCCTCCTAAAGTGGCTAAACCTGTTCTGGCCTTGACTTCTGGTGACGTCACCATCTCAGATGCAAGGGTGAACGACAGCTCTGCTGAATCTGGGATAAATCCAGGCTCTCCTCCATTTAAAAGTTTTAAAATATACTAAAAACCAGAACCAGGAGGGCCACAAAACTGAATGGGCAGCAGAAGATGCAACCCCCGTACCTCTAGAAGTAAGGAACCCACTGGACTTGCTCGGCCACTCCAAGGCTCAGCAGAAAGGTGAACAGACATGGCGGCTACCCCTGGACCTACGGCCTCACAGCCGAGCAATTCAACAGTACTTACAGAGCTGCAGAAATCACAGAATTGGCATCCGAAATGGGCAAATTAACCACGCAAGTAATAGAAATAGAAGAACAACATTCAATATTAGATACTCACACAGATCAACCCAAGTGCATGCTGGTACATTTACTAGATGAGCAACAGGGCCTAAAGAAGAAATATGAAGACTTAGAGAACCAATCTCGCAGAAACAACATGAGAATCTATGGGATACCAAAAAATGAGGAAGGGAAAGACCTGTTGAAATTTGTAGAAGACCTAATCAAAGACATGCTTCAGCTGGACCCTTCCTACAAACTAGAAATAGAGCGAGTACTCAGAGCTCTAGCACTGAAGCCTGTACAGCCAGATAAGAGACCATGATCAATCATCATGCGTTTCCTAAACTATGCAAAAAAGCAGCATGTACTCACTAGAGCTTGGAGAATGAGAGACACACTATTCAAGAAAAAGCATATTTACTTCGATAATGATTATTCTCCCAGCATTTCTGTAAAACAGAGAGCCTATGTGCCAATTCTATGCTTCTTAAAGCAGCAACAATTGAAATTTAATGCGCCCTATCCAGCACAGCTTACGATCATGTTCGTGGATGGTCCAGCAACTTTCTAAACACCCGAAGAAGCTAAGAAAGCACTCCAGGAAAAAGGCCTCATTTACATCAAGCCACTGGATTCCACAAACAATGAGGCCCAGCGGGACATGCGAGAGAGTACTTGGAAGAAAGCTAATGACCCCAAATCAAGGAAAAGGCAAAGCCAAGACACCATGGAAGACGTCAAAAAGCTCTTGCAACACTTTCAAAGAGCTACTCCAGAGCGAGAGAGAATAGCAACTAAAACAGTGAAGTACCAAAATAAGGGGACTAACTTGAATGATGAGGAGTGAGGGTGAATTATTGAAGGGGCAAAGGGGCAATAAGGGCTCTTTTATGCTTCCCACTAACATACAGGGAAATAAGGTCTCAGTGTACATGGAGCCAGAATGCAAATTATTGTAAGTAACTTCTGCTCCCCCAGATATGCTAATGAGCCCATGAATCAGTTAAGTCTATAAATGCTTTAGCCCAGAGTGGGAGATCTGAAATACATAAACCCTTGTGAGCCTAAATGGGCACTTGAACCCCACACTTGAGCGGCTGACCTTCCTTTTTTTTTCGTATACCTCACTGAAGATGAGGTTTGCAGGAATCAATCTCTGGGGAACCCTACTCCTCATAATTAGCCTCAGTGTGGTTACGAGAGTGCCACATGGTGCCATGGTGACAGTGGCATGGGGGCCCTTGATAATCCCCCCCATGGCGTTTATATTTACCCCTGCGTAGGAGAGGAAAATCACCTCTCCCTACCTTGGGAGTTAAATAACTGTGTACATAGTTACAAGGAGGTGTTTGTTAATTCCTCCCTTCAACTTAACATCCATTTAAAGCCCAGTTGGCAATAGGATGTTTGTGATCACTTTCGTCGATCACCAGTGGAGGCAATTGGATTTAGAAAACTCTATCCAAGATCTATCACCCTTCTTATACTTTTAATAGTTTTAAGGCAAAACTGCGCAGTTGGAAGCACATGGAATGATCTATATTTCCTATATAATCAGTCAGACAAAAGATACCAAATATATAAATGGCTGAAAATGTATACAGTAGTAATGCACAATATAGTGCTGGGTGTGTTGGTGGTGGCCATGGCGTGGCACGCTATTTGGGGGAGAGCATGTAGACGGACATCTAATCAGCAACTAATGAAACAGGGGTATGAATAAGTCCTCACTGATTATATCATTAAATATTAATGGTCTGGGAAACCAAATCAAACGATCACATCTGATTCAATATATGAAAAAAGAAAAAACAGAGATCATTTTACTCCAGGAAACCCACATGACCTCAGCAGAACACAAAAAATTTCAACAGTTCGGATATACAGTAGCAGCAGAATCGACATATGGGGGAGGGAAAAGAAGAGGGACACTAATATTAATAACACCAGGGGTCCCTTTTGAAGAAAAAGCTGAGGTGATAGACCCAGAGGGTCACTATGCCGTGTTCTCAGGCACACTGTACACAAGACCTGTGACACTGGCATCAGTGTATTTACCCCCGGGCTCAAGAAGGCCGCTAGCAGTGAAGTTTCTGTCCGACCTGCTCTCCCTCTTAGACGGACAACTATTGATGGGTGGTGACCTAAATATCATGTTGCAACCTTCTTTAGATGCAGCAGTTCCACAAGCCCATAGAAAGAGTGCTATACAAATGTATATCAAACAGAATTTCAACTCACTGGGCCTGGTGGATATGTGGTGGCATCTTTTTCCTAAGACCAGAGAATATACACACCAGTCTTCACATTTAGGGGGCCAAGCTACATTAGACTACTTCTTTACCACCATAGAACACTTAGACTATATGAAAGATGTATCACATGGTGCCACTATCCTTTCAGACCACGCACCATTATGTATTAAGATAGACCTGGGGAGACAACCCAAAGCAACTAATTGGAGATTAAATTCAGCACATCTAAGAGACCCTGAATTTCTCAATGTAATCAAAAACAGCATACCCAGAATCATACAAGAGAACATGTATCAAGAGACATCCCAACCATACTGTGGGACACCCTGAAAGTAGTACTAAAAGGGGAGATTATCAAATACTCAGTGGGAAAAAAAAACAGAGGGATAAAGCTTACAGAGACCTACAAGAGGAGGTAATACACCTCCAGGACTGGCCTGATCAGCATGATCCAATAATCTGACAACACCTGAGAACAGCTAAACAGAAACTACAAAAATTAGCGGACCAATCATTAGAACAGAAACCATTTTATCTTAAATTTAGATCACATGAGGAAGGCTCTAAAGCAGCTAGAAACCTAGCATGAAAACTGAGGGAACAAAGATCCTGGGCAAATATTATCCAGATGCAGGATCCCAAAACAGGGAAGCTAGCCAAAACACCACAGGAGATTAGGGATATACTAAAACAATTCTACCAAGACTTGTACACCAAAGAACAGGGAATGTCCCTGGAGGAGAAACAGACCTTTCTGAGAAGACTCCCCATCCCAAAAATGCCCCCCCAACAAGCAGAGGCCCTGCTGACCCCAATCAAAGAAGAGGAATTAATTCAGGCTCACAGGAAAGCCCACTCCCAGAAAGCACCAGGCCCAGATGGCTGCCCTTCAGAATTTTATTCTAAATTTAAAAAAACTTTTGCTACCCATATTAGCCCCTGCATTACATGAAATCCAAGAGGGAAACCCACCCCACCCTCATGGCAATATGCCACAATTTCAGCCATCCCAAAACCACAACAAGATTTAAAACACCCCTCTTCATATCATCCCATATCAATGTTGAATTATGACTACAAGTTATTTATGTCTGTTATAGCTTCCAGAATAGATCACTTACTACCATCCATTGTTGACCCTGACCAAGTTGGTTCTATCCAAAGTCACTAAGCACATGATGCTACTAGGAAAACCCATTTATTAATCGAATATGCCCTAGAAAGAAAGATCTGACTAGTCCTAATCGGACTGGATGCTGAAAAGGCATTCGATCGGGTCAGCTGGAAATTTTTATGGCAAACCCTGTCATCATTCAGATTCCCGGGAGCCTTAATTCGGCAGCTACAGAATCTTTATGATAATCCAAAAGCTAATGTAAAGGTGGATGGGGTGCTGTCAGATATTTTGCAGCTGGCTAGTGGCACAAGACAGGGTTGCCCACTATCACCAACACTATTTGCATTATACCTGGAACTGCTTGCCATTGCCGTTCGAAACACCCCGAAAATTGAAGGCATTCCAATTGGGGGACACCAACATAAGATTTTGCTATTTGCAGACAACATCTTATTAACAATAATAGAACCACCCAGCTCTATCCCAGAAATCTGGAAACTACTAAATGAATTCAGTAGTCTAGCCGGCTATAAAATAAACACAACAAAAACTGAAGTTTTAACTTATAACTTCGTAACCCAATCCCAGCTGAAAAAAAATTTCCCTTCAAGTGGCATAGGCAGAAAATGAAGTACCTCAGCACAAAACTGGCCAAAAACCCTATACATGCTGAACTATTAAACCTAGAACCCCTAATATTAAAACTAACTGAAGACCTCACACGTTGGTCCCACCTCCCTCTTAGTTCCTTGAATAGGATCGAGACAATAAGACAGAATGTCTTCCCATGCATTTTATTCTTTTTACAGATCCTACCATTCACACCCTCTAACATTTATTTCCAAGCATGGGACAAAATGATCTTGTGATTCATCTGGAATGGAAGAACCCCAAGAATTAGATATTCTGTCCTACAGCTAGCAAGGGAACAAGGGGAACTTAACCTACCTAACCTTAATAAATATGCCCTGGCATTGCAATGCAGAGTAGTGCTAAACTGGATAGACTTAAGTTACCAGGCACATTGGAAAGAACTGGAACTAACATGGGGAGACCTGCATGACCCACAAGAGATATTATTTGGAGCCCCTCGGAAGAACCAGAAAATGGGAGCTTATCCAAAACTCACAAGAGAACCTATAAGAGCTTGGCTTAATATACTAGATGAATTCCTTACGTGTTCAGAGAGATTATCTCTGAGCGTGCTAACCCACAAGTCAGACCTCCAAAGCACTTCCCTGACACCGTATCTGAAACAGTGGCAGAAATATGGGGTTGCCCATGTTTTTCAACATGTAGGGAGCACTGGCCTTCTCCCTTTTATCTCTCTACAAAGGGAATACCACCTCCCAAATAAATACTTCATTTCATATCTACACATTAAAAATTATTTGCAGCCACATGAAGATTCTTTGGTAGACCAAATCAAAAACCCCTCACCAATGCTGCAATTAATTATGGCCTACACCAAGGGAACATAGGTGGATCATTTGATCAGCAGAATGTATAAAGCACTAGACAAAGGGAGAGGAGATTCCACAGACTCCATAAGGATTAAGTGGGTGGCAGAACTGCAGTTAGACATACCTGCAACAGCATGGAACATCTCTGCATCACCCATATTAAAAACCTTTATAGCCCTATACTAGAGGGAATTCACCTGGAAGCTTATATACAGATATTTCAGGACGCCAGCTCTTCTAAGCCAAATGGGAGAAATAGGAGAGGGAAAATGTTGGAGGGGATGCAGGCAAGTCATGGCAGGCCAAAGTCATGTCCTCTGGTCTCGTCCAAAACTAATGCAATTTTGGACCGCAATACTGGAGGAATTAGGTGCAATCTACTCTATTCCAGACCTATTTACCCCCCACATTTGTACTGACCTTTATCAAACCCCAGAGAATCCAGATCGGAAAAAAAAAAGACTAAAACAAATTACCAAATTGTTAATAGTGGCACACACAATTATAAGCAGTCGTGGATGACCACCAAGATGCTTAACAAAGAGGCCTGGATCTTCCTAACTAGGGAAATCTGTACACTAGAAAAACTTACAGCTAAAATGATAGATAAAACTAAAAAATTTGATACTACATGGCAGACATGGGTAACATTCAAATTATAACTTTACCCAGACTTTGTACCATGAAAAATGAGAAACTTTTAAGGGGAATCTGTAATGGGCTATACTGGGGACCTAGGGTGAACCACCTCTAAGTGAGTTAAAGATAAGAAGAACAAACAATGAGTGCCATGCCATGCCTACATGCCTTAGTACCTACTTGGATACCTGTGAACAACAACCAACCACTGGTAATATGGTAACTTTGAATAATACCATCAGTATTATAATGAAAAATGATGTACCGATACTATCGAACCTAAAGAATGAGAGGACCACATTTGGTGCTTTTTACTTTAATATTTATTTTACTTCATCTTCCATTCCACAACATATAAATATATGTAAACATTTACATGGAAAATGATTATGTAATACATATAAAATTTTGAAATGCCTGTAAAACTATACTTTAAAAAAAAAAAAAAGGAAACTAAAGAATGAAATTAAAAAAAAAACAAAAAACCTGTTCTGGCCTTCCTCTCCAGCCTCCTATTCAAAAAGTGCTTAGGTGAAGTGATACTGCTTGGTGACTTCAACCTAGACTGGCTGAGTAGTGATAAAACAGTTACAAATCCACCCCGTCAGATGACATCTTCACTCAGCTGAATATTAAGCCCACTAGGCTGAATACTAAGTGTGGTAGGTACACCCATCTCAACTGGGTCCTTGTCAATAGACTAGAAAGGATAAACGTGGCTAGTTTTCTTCCAGGTGGTCTTAGTGACCACTCCCCAGTGTTCTGCATCTGGAAAACAATGCCCCAAGGCCCTCTCTCCTCAAACCTATATGGTTAGAGACCTTTCCAACTTTGATTAATCCTCCTTCATGAGCAACCTGGCAGACATATATTGGGACATTTTTGTATTTATTTATTGAGATCTTGGATTAACACCTTTGAGCAGAAAGCTGTTTCATAGGTTCCATGTCAAGTATGACACAAACAAGAATACAGATATGTTCCACAGATACAGACAGAGCAATAAACAATTAAAAACTGTCTCCAGGCATAAATTCTAACAATACTTTCACAATCTAAGCACATACAAGGTGCAGAGTAAAAACAAAGGCTGACGTTTCACTAGGTAACAGTAACATAACATGAGAACGCTTGTTTAAAAAGGTGAATTGTACAATTAACAATATAGACAGATAACTGGATTGTGCCTGAGTCAAAGAAAGAAGGAAGGTCTCATACCAGTAGAGAGGGACAGGGGAGGGAGGAGGAAAGTGAGGGAAGGGAGAAGGCAAGCAGAGGTGGGGGGTAGGATGGGGATAGATAGGAGGGAAAGGGAAGAATAGCTATGTAGTTAAAGTGGAATAAAGGGGAGAAGGAGGATGGAGAAGGAGGGGTGGAGGAGATTAGGTAGGAAGAGGTGGTATAGGCAGTGGGGTGATGATGAATATGTAATTAAGGTGGTAGGGAGGAAAGAGGTATGGAATGATGGAGAGGCAAAAAAGGAAAGCGGAGGTGGAGGGAGGTAGGAGGGAAAATAAATAATTTAGGCAGGGGTAGAAAGGTCATGAAAGTGTTAACTTTTTTTTTTTTTGTTTATATTTTCACCCTCTTTTTTGTCCTCCCTGCCTTCTGTCAAGTATCCACCCTGGTCACAGTGCCCCTAAGGCTGCCACTGCTTGATGAGCCAGTCACTCCCCTGGTTATCCCCGACTTGCCCCCTGGGAGGCGAAGCACAGCACCATGGCAAGAATCAGTGCTGTGTAATCCTAACTGGTTGGGAGAGCCCTCGGCCAAATGGCTAATCGAAGCCAGGGGGCAAAGCATCATAGAGACATCCGGTGAGGAGGAGATTTTTTCGTCCCTGTAAGCTGGGGCGGAGATGTGCAATGACGCCTTCATCTGTCCCGCCACAGTGCCCCCTCGACCATGCATCAGTGGTCAGGTGATACACCCATTTTCCGCTAGGCATCACTGTTGCACCAAGCTCAGAAATCTCCCACCCCCAGAGAAGGAGTAGTCCATAGGACACTCAATTCTTCTCTCGCCAGCTCCGATGACCCAGGCTCATTCCCAAACCTGGGTCGCCGGCGTTGCAAGCGGAAATCCAACCGCTGCACTGGTGGGCTGGCTGAAAGTGTTAACTTGACCAGGGGCCCAAGAAATGGACATGAAGCATAACATTTTACTAATCAATAGAGATCACAGAGAGTGCAAATGGTAGAAGCAAGATAAAGGCAAATTAACAGTAGCAATCATAGGTTGCCAGTGAGATTAGATGCTGATGGAGTTTTTTCTTAAAGGAGCTCAGCAAAGTAGCATTAGTTACAGTATGTCAGAAGGCAGGGAGTTGTACCACTGTGGAGCTTTGTATGTGAATGCATGTTGTCCAAAGGTGGTGTGGCACCATGGGATTCTGAAAGCCTGTTTGCCAGAGCTTCTGGTACTGTGTGTGTTACATGTAGGGGAAAGAAGGGCCATTACACCAGGGGGTAGCAGTTCCAAGGTGACTTTTTTTTACAAGCAGGCATGATTGGTATTTCAACCTGCTGTCAAACTGTAATCAGCTAACCTGGGCATAAAGATCGCAGGTGAGTGTCAAGCATGCAGCACCAGTAAGAAGGTGACATGCTTTATTTAAGACCATTTTGATATGTCGGAGGGCAGTGTCTGTAGCTGCACAATAAATGACAATACCATAGTCCACAAGAGAGAGAGACCACAGAACTTTGGATGGCAGTGTTCAGTGCTTCTGGAGTGAGTTTATATTTGTTCCTGTATAGAACTCCTAAACGCTGGTTAATAGCTTTGGTGGTTCAGTCGATGTGCTGAGTGAAAGACAGGGCAGAGTCAGTAGTTATACCCAGGTACCTAAAATGGTGAACCAGTTCAAGAGGGGAGCCAGTGTCATTAATGATGGTAAGCGGGAAGGTTTTGTGCCTGCTTTGGGAGGTCAAAACCAACATTGTCTTAGCCTTTTTATAATTAAGGATGAGCTTATTATCCTGAAACCACTTCTCTGCAGATGTAAAGGATTGCTGAAGTTGGTCCTGGAGAAAGTGAGCGTCCATGTTGCTGGTAAAAAGTACAGTGTCATCAGTGTATAGAAGTATGTGGTCACAGCACACTCCTGGTAGTGAATTGAGGAAAATGCTAAAAAGCAATGGACCCAAGATAGATCCCTGCAGGACTCCAGAGCATATAGGCCTACTATCGAACAAGGCATTACCAATTTTTACCTACTGCGTTTGGCTGCTTAAGTAGCTGGAGAACCAGCTTGTAGTGTCAGAGGAAAGATCAATGGAGGAAAGTTGTCTGATGAGAAGATCGTGGCTGACAGTGTCAAAGGCTTTGACTTCCCCTCTACAAATCTGGCCCTTGACTTCTTCATTAATAACTTCCTTAGTGTACTAAATAAACATGCCCCCTCAGACAGTAAAAGTAAAGGGTCACTGCTTGAAATGGTTGGACAGAGACCCACGAAAGGGCATGAAGGAGAGGTACAAGGCCTGGGGCCAATTTAAGCTAATTTATCAGGTAGCTGATTGCCACTGTTATAGAAATCTCAGAAACTCCTGTAAATCAAACCTAAAAACTGCTAAGAGGCACTAAATGACGAGACTACAGAACAAAAATCTATCTTATCCAAAACACTCTTGACGCAGATAAATTATCTTCTTAAGGGTCATTCTGGAGTCTCTGTCCATTCTGTTGCTGTAGATGGTAAAATTATCACTAATCCCAACATTTCTGCTAATCTGTTCAATGATTATTTTACTGACCTTGATAGGTGTGTGGATCCCAAAACAGCATATTGCCTGGTCTCCCTAACTCGCACACTCCCATCTTGCAAGTCCATCTGTGGCTTGTCATTAGGAAAGAGATTCTCTCCTTGCTGAAGCAAATTAGAACTGATGGTGCCCCAGGCTGCAACAAACCTGAGCCTAAATTCCTAAAAATTGCTGCTCCTGTTGTAGTCAAGCCTCTGGCAACAGTATTTAATAATAAGTCCCTAATGCTGGGCACCGTCAATGACAAATGGAAAACTGCAACAGTTGCTCCTATCCACTGGGGGGGGGTCCATGTTCCTTGGTGAAGATACAGAACAGGCTGGTTTACAGCCAGCTCTAGGAATAGCTAGATTTCCACTACATCCTTTCTGATGCTCAGCATGGTTTTAGAAAACACCACAGCACAGACATTGCACTGGTCTGCCCTACTACTGACATCCGTGGGCAGTGGAGCAAGGGCAATCTAGTCGAGCCATTTTTATTGACCTTAACAAGACTTTTGACCCGATAAAGCATGATCTCCTGCTGTTTAAACTCAGACAGATTGGTCTAGACAATCTTGCTTACAGCTGGTTTAGCCACTACATGTGTAATAGGAAACAGTTTGTCAAGTAGCAAGTTGGATTATCTGGTTTTAAAGACATTACAGTCGGTGTGCCCAAAGTTCCATTCTAGGTCCATGCCCTTCTAGCTCTTTATTAATGACCTACTTTCAAACTGCAGCACAGCCAAATTTCACTTCTATGCAGATGATGTTGTCTTATACAGTAGCTCATCAAACCGATACCAGAACAGACTTGCCCTGGGCAGGGACTTCAAACTACTCGAAACCTGGCTGCTAGACAACAAACTCATCCTAAATGTAAAAAACAAAACTCTGTTGTTTGGCCCCAGACACCTAGGTAATAATTGATAGGTTCTGCTCAATCTATCCACCCTCTCTAGTCTTCGTATAGATGTGGTTGACTCATTAAAATACCTAGGGGTTCACTTTGACCAAGAAAACAACCTGAGTACTCATGTGATTGCTGTTTCTAAAGCTATTCACCAAAAGGTTGGTCTTCTGTACAAGCGTCACACCTACATTTTCAAAGAGTCATGGTTAGTCATTGCCACCAGCATGTTGCTGCCAGTGCTAACATATGGTGCTCCTTTAGTTCATTCCCTATGGGAAATAGAGTTGTGTAGGTTGAGGGTACTGTACAATAGAGTTGTGAGCTTTGTGGCTGGTGCCACCCTAGGGATCACCACTATGCAGTTCTATTTGCCCTGATCTGGCCCTCCCTCAAAGCAAGACTAGCCTATCTGCTCCTCTGCCTCTCTTTTAAGATCACTCATAACCACACCACCCCTCCTAGTCTTAGGGGCTCCTCCGTCTTAAATCCCAATTGCCCCATCTCAACTCCTCACTATTTTACAGGTCAGGTCAGGCTCATGTTCAAGGACATTTGTTGTCTCAGCCTTTTTCCTCTTGATCAAGCTCCCACAAGAGGCTCAAAACTGTTCCTACCTTGCCTTGTTTAAGTTATTCCTAAAGTACCTCTTGTTAAGATTTACTCAGTGTCTTTGCAGCTGCTGATATGACCTCCAATCCTGTCCACTCTGATACCTATTGTTGCCTGGTAACCCCTTCTTTTTTATTTAGTACATGTTATGTACTTTACCCAAATTTCCATGATTATAACACCTGCTTGTGTCCTTGTCTAAAACCTTGTAACTTATCCTGTCTGTGTACTGTATATGCAATATCTCCGGTTTATGATACTTCTTTGAATTTTTGTTCGTACCCTATGCAGTATTTAATGGTTATCTCATGTTTGTAGCCTCACTCTGTATCAACTACCTGTATTCTTGTATTATGAAATATTCCTGTAAGTAATTAACTCTGCATCGCCCCTGAAAAAGTGACACTAATCTTAGCAGGCCTACCCAGTTAACAAACTCAGACAAAATAGTTTCAGGATGGGAATGCACCTTTCCTTCAAACAGCAAAATAATTCTGAATCCTGGACTTAATTATTAGAACAGCCCATCCCAAAAGAGTAACTTGATTAGAAAAATGGTGCACTTATCAGGTGGAACATTTCTTAATATATAAACATCCCTTGTCAGTTTCTGAAGGCATGCAATTGTAAAAGAAAAAGGCAGTCTCAACAGCCTTGTGCTGCAAGTATCTTTTCCCACTCATAAATAATACATTGTTAATGTTCTTGATATTAAGTACTGCAGCCTCAGGAAACAGGTATAAACTATCAGGGAACTGTTTGAGCATGTTTTTGAAGAACTTTAGAGAAAGAGAAATTATGTAAAGTGATGAGGAAATTTTGGCAAGATTGTCATGACCCCATTAATTGAAAAGTTATATTTCTCAACTAGAGTTGTGTCAGCCACTGATAATCCAATGTTACAGACTGTGAAGACTTCCATTGGGTTTGTAAAATTAAACATTTTTGATCTGTATTTTTTTTCCCACCCACAACTTCATATTCTCAAGTCCAGCAAAATCCCTGTGGGGTCCACATTACCCACCATTTTTCCTGGACTCTTTGTTCAGGTGCCATAATAGACTAAGATATGACACTACACCAAGATTTAAAAGGCCTGCCCCCCTTTTATAGACACTGCAACACATCTTCAAGGGCAGAGCTTTTGGGGTGGGAGAGTAACCTTTCACCCCGGTCCAGGTCTTCTGCAGACCTTAAGTAGGTGAAGAAGTCAGAAGTTTGCAGATCATATTTTCTTTTTAGGTGCTAGAAAGAGCTCAGCACCCCCTCACAATGCAGTCCCCCAGTATTAGCCAGGCCCACTGTTGCAGTGCTCTGGTTGTAGGCTCTAGATATTCCAGGCACCCAAATATACCCCTCTCTATATTGGCTTGTAGGGATATCACCTCCTTGGGTACAAAGAGCCTATGAGCCACCAGCCACGCCCTAGCCAATCCCAATGAACAAGAGAAGGGATTAAGCAACTTCTTTATGGCTCTAACTCATAGGGCTGAGGCCAACATCATGTGGAGCAAAGGTCCACCATGTTCCTTCACCTCCAGGAATATTTATGTGTGTGAAGAAGGACAGTACAACTGTGTGCCCCATAAAAGGCTAGCTGGGCATTCAGGTAATATATTCTATAGGTTGGCAGGCCTAAACCTCCCCATGCAGGAGGTCTCTGCGGGACTTTCTGTTTGATATGGATTCTCTTGCCTCAACAGAGGAAGAATGTTAGACACACCATAATGCTTCTAAAGAAGTTCAGTGGGAGCTGGGCAGAGAGCTATTGAAACATATATAACCAGTGGGGATGGATACACATTTTGACTGTGTTCACTCTTCCTATAAGAGTCAGGGGGAGAAGTCTCCACCTCTCACATTCACTCTTCAAGCTTTGTAGGATAGGGGAGTAGTTGAGTGTGCAGAGTTGAGAGAGCTGTTTTGGGAGAATCACTCCTAGGTACCTGAGCTGAGTCACTGGTGTGCATGAAATTTCCACCACCAGCAGAGGGGTCCTCCTCCTCTCTCCCATGGGCACTCACATTTGGCTCAGCTGATTTCATGGCCTGAGACTGGTCTGTACTGTCTAAACTAGTCAGTCAGGGTCTGCAGAGCTTGCTCAGTTTGTGAAAGATACAGCAAGATATCTGCAAAAATGGATATAACATGGTGCTCAAGAACAAGGGGACATGCTATAAAGCTGGATAGGGGTAGATTCATAAGAGATGTGAGGAAGTACTTCTTCACAGAAAGAGTTGTGGATTCTTAGAACAGCCTTCCAGCAGCGGTAGTGGGGATGAAAACAGTGGGGTTCAAGAATGCATGGGATTGGCACAAGGGGACCATTGTGGAAAGGAAAGGATGAGGGAGAAAGATCTATAGATTAAGTAGGGTCTGTGTTGATAATGTAGGTAGGGAAAAATGGGAAGACTGGATGGGCCAACAGGATCATGATGGTATCCATAAACTGGGATGGGGGTACAAACACCCTCCGTCCCTCCAAGGCCTGCTCCATCCTGTTCCTCATGGGGTTACTCAGGTCATTCTAGAATTTTCTGTAGAAATCACCTGGAATCCCATCAAGGCTCAGGGTGTTTCCTGGGGGCAGGAAAAATGATAGCTGTCCTGCTGGGGCAGGTCAGATTCTGGTGCCTCTCTAGCCATCTGAGATAGCTGGGAAGTTTACGGAAGTTTAGGAAGGAAATGGGTGGGGGCTGTCATCCAATACCATTGATGTGTAGAGGTCAGAGTAAAATGCTTTAAAGACAACCCCAATTTTAAGATGGTCAGATCAGACTGACTTATCTGGAATCTGGATTGAGTTAATAACCTTTCTGCTTCTTTTTTTCTGAGATGCCAGGCCAGACAGTGGCCTCATCTTTCTCCTTCAAAATAGGAGTGGATCAGCATTAGTAGCAGATCTTGCTCTGTTCTCCCAGTAACAAGCTGATTTAGCTTGCTCCTCTACCACTGCAAGTCTCAATACCCTTGCCACCTATGCTGTATTATCTTTTAATTATGGTTATTGGAGTCTTAAAGCCTGTACCTGAAATTTTTGTTTCTAGGTTTGAAGCCATTTGTTGTTCCAAGTTTTTGTACCTCTAAATCTTCAATAAAAATTATTTAAAAAAAAATCTCTTGAGAATCCTCCTGCATATGCTCCCTTTCTTTATTTTATTTGTTTAAATATTTATTTATAATTTTTGACTGGGAAAGGCACACTAAGCTGTGATAGCATGTTTACAGGTACACCCAGGGGGTGGGTTACATGGAAATTTTTACTGATTGAGGAATGTTGGCCATGACACTGGGTAAACTCCCTATGTCTTTGGGGGGGGCACTGTGCAGTTGTGTTGCTGATGCAAGATAGCTGACCCAGGTGGTGGTGGTGGAGGAAGAGGAGGAGGAGGAGGAGGAGGAGGTGGAATGGAGCTCCCAAAGTGTTTTGGTAAACCTAGCCATCTGTAGGTAGCTGTAGTGCAGGATACTGATGTTACAGATATTGTGCCTGAAGAAGTTATGGAAGACCCCCCAGGCCGCATGATCTGATACTGGCAATAGTCTGAGAATGGAGAAGACAGAATACATAACTTAGCCACATGTGATTAGGAAAAGCACCCTGCCACCAGACTCTCCAGGAGAAACCAGCCAGAAGGAACAGCTGCTGTTAGCCAGGATTACTGAGTGGAGGTTCTTGAGTCTCCATTTCCTAACAGAAGAAGACACAGTGCTCACAGCAGTGAGCAGGTCACATAGTGCACTGCAACAGGAGGAAAGTGCGTCCTGTACTTTGGGAGAAGATGAGGGAGTATTGCAACCACTGTCAGGCCTGACAGTGACAGTATCACAGTCAGCTGAAGGTCAGAGGATACTGTGAGAGAGCAAGTAGTAGTTGGGTCTCCATCAGGACCACCCTTCCCTTACTACACTGATGAACATTGTGTGGTCTGTGCAGCAAGTGCTGAAAAGCACTGGATGGGAGAGGACAGCCAACGGTCGGGGACTGGTGGGTCAAGCTCTGAGAGCCAAGGATATCATTGCACTGAGCAAAATAAACAGTGGTATGGAAACTGCTCTTAAAACCATGAGTAAGTATAACACAGTTCATGGAGAAAGGGGGAAAAGAAGTGACATAACTCGCAGTGTCACTGTAGCCTGTGGGGGAGAGAGTGAAAACCAGGGAGGGTGAATTCAGCTTCTATCACTAGAAATTGTCAATTCCAAGCAGCAGACAGAACAATGTGATTTGTCAGCAGCAAGAAACTGTTATAACTCACTCTCAGTACTCACAATCTGTACTAATACAATTTTGCTCTCAGTCACCACAGCAAATGGATGGGGTACCTCAGTCGGAGAACCTCAATGACACTACCAGTTAGAAGGGGTGAATGAAGCTGTTGCCGAACACACAAATACTACTACTCCTGCTGAAATGGCCTAGGTTAAAGGGTCCTCTCAGACTGTCTGACCCACAGGACCCCTAGGGCCTGCACAGATTGTCCCCTTTGCTTGGAGTGTTTTCATCCAGGCCTAACTTCTTGCTCCCATTACCCCTGAGAATGGCAAAAGATCAAACAAACAGGCAAAAACAGACCGACAATGACCCTCAGGACCATGAAGGGTCTGCTCTCCGGTTTTCATACTTGTTTTCCTCTAATGTTGAACCTCCTTTATTGAGAAATCTGCACAGAGGAGAAATGCGGTGTGGCTCAGGTATGTGGGAGATGAGGAATACTCACTAGCTTGCACCTATGTAACAAAAAATCTTCTGAAAGACTCAATGTTCTTTTTGGCTTCAGAACAATATGATTTTATCCACATTTCCCAAGAGGAAATGTACAATGTGATATTCAAGACTGCGATTTCCCTGGATAAAGACTGTGCTAAATATGCTGAGTTGAAGGACACACCACTCTAATCTGACTTTGTAGCAATACCCCTGATGAAACCAGCTGTGAAAGGTGTAACTGTGCTGTTTTGGAATGAGATGATTAATGTTTCAGACATTAAATACAGACTGAGCCAGATGTTTGAGGTTCTGGACATACAGTGGCATCCCCCAGGATGAAACCAAATTCTGCAGCATTTTGCAGCACTCTGCAGAATGCTGCAGCAGACCTACTGAATAAAGCAATGTAATTTCAATGGCAATTAGTCCCTATTGTCATTCAGGAAAATGTCACACTGCCAGGATGAAGTGAATGCCACAGTTTTCTGCATGACAAAGGGGACTAATTGCCATTGAAATGACATTGTTTTATTCAGTAGGTCTGCTGCAGCATACTGCAGAGTGCTTTAAAAGTGGGTTTCATCCTGGGGGACACCACTGTACCTACTCCTACACTGGATGAAGAAAAGGTTTGGACTGGGGGTTGGTATTTTAGGGTAAAGCTGAAATATGGGGGAACTGGCCTCCTGCAACTCCCAAGTAGTATTTTTTTATAGGCAAATACAGGGGGTCTGCTTCTACCAAGGCCAACCTCCATCGTGTTTTGAGTATGGTTTGCTGGCACACTTAAGTAATGCCTGCAACCAGTAGAAATGTATTCTATGCTTAGCTGATGGTCACCATAGCTCAAGATGTGGTAGCCCCTTCAAATGTAACTTACGCAAGGAGCAGGGTAACTCTTTCAGAAATTGCCCTGGGCATATTATAATCAGGAAGGAGGAGATGATCTGGAGAAGCTGATTAGAAAGGCCCAATTGGCCACACCTCCTCATCAACCTGGAAGCTTTCCTGACCATACCTCTAGTTTTCAGTACCATGACTCTGCATGACCTAGGTGATGTGGAAACTGAGACCCCTGGATCTGTTCCACATACTGATCCTCCCACAGAGGACCATGAACAACTGTGCATGAGACAGACACCACAGGCATCCTCACCTCTGGTAGTAGCCCCAATCCAGAGAAATGAGAATGATGAGTTACAGCCCCTAGGGATTATGCAGGTCAATCCTCCAGTAGTAGTAGGTAATACTGCTATGCCCACCACCTCCACATCCCCTTTGCAGGAAGAACATACTGAGTAGATCCAAATGAAGATGAACCTTTGACTACTGTCCTCAGAAAAAAATAAACTCTGACCAGAGCCAATAGGGCTGCAGCTGAGGAACTGGGGGTATAAAAAAAAGTTACGAGCCTGCATGTAGTGAAATATTACCCTTATATATCCACTGAAACTGGCCATTATAATGTTTTAGAGTCTCCTATTGTGAGTTTCTTGAATAAGAGAATCAGTAGCAAAGCTAAGGTGTCAGGCACTCAGAAGGCTTGTGAGAAGATCCTGATGGCTGTAAGATACATTGTAAGCATATATCAAAATAGGAATAAAGTTAAATGATTAAGAAAATGGTAATGGGCCGGCCCGGTGGCGCTGAGGGTTGAGGCGCTGGACGCCACACCTCGCTCCACGCCGGCGACCCGGGTCGCGAGCGGACTCGGGTAGTCGGGTCGTGGCCAGGGGGAGACAGGCTGGAGCATCCGACGACAGCTCGCCTGCTCCGGGAGGGATTCGCTGATGCCCGCACTTGCATGACCCCCGAGCAGAGGCTCGGGGAACCGCGGGCCCCACTAGGGATGGCTGGGCCGCTGGAGCAGCACGGACGCCGACGGTGCACTGCGACATCAGGGAGGCTGTCAGCTGCTCGGGAGGAGAAAGAGGAAAAAGGAGCCTGCCTCATCCGGGAAGAGGCGAGGACCTCGGACGTGCCCATGATGTGCCCGTGCCCGCCCAACAGACCACAAGACCAACGAAAATGTAAAGTTACGGGGTTAGAACCCCTCCACCTTATCCCCGCCCGGGGGTGGTAAACCGCGGCTCCATGGGGATCCGTGGTCTGTGGGGGCAGGGTTCTGGGCAGTGGGATGTCCGGAGGTCATCGCTGAAGGGTCGGAGGAGGCAGGCTGTGAGGAGGATAAAAGAGAAATTTCAAAAAAAAGAAAATGATAATGAGATTTGATTCCGAATTAAAATATTTTGCTGCAAGAATAGAGACTTGCCACCTCTAGTGGAGTAAATGTTGTATTACAACTAAATTGAAACTATAATATTGAGTCTTAGAGCCTCTGTTTCACAGGACCCCCCCCCCCAAAGCCCAGACCTGCTTCCACAACTGGATGTAGAATTTGTTTTAAAAATATACAATGGAATTTTATAAAATATTCCATATAAATGATTCAGGGCATGGAGGGGAGGCCTTATGAGGAGAGACTGGAAGAGCTTGGGCTTTACTCACTGGAGGAGAGGAGGGATAGGGGAGACATGATAGAGGTTTTCAAGTATGTAAAGGAAATAATTAGGAGTGAAACCAGGGAGTTGTTTAGGCTGAAGAAGGGGGGAGTGACCAGGGGCCATGAGTGGAAGCTGGAAGGGGAAACTACAGGGGGGAATGTAGGAAGCATTTATTCACTGAGAGGGTGGTAGAGCCATGGAATGCACTTCCCAGGAGGCTGGTGGAGGAGGGCTCAGTAGAGGGCTTCAAGAAGTGGTGCGACAGGTACAAGGGGAAACTGAATCTAGAGAAGACACTCTTGGGGCTGGGGGTGGTGAGGCTGGCAGCCATTAGGTTGTTAGCTTCAAGCAGACAAGACAGACCATTTGGCCTATTCTGCTGGCTTTTAGTATGTTAGTAAGTTAAATAGAATAGCAAAAATGAATGCATGGACATGGCTATTATTAGCTACATGGGCATTTTCATTAGTTACATTTAGCTACATTGCTGGCTACATGGAGTTTGCAGTGATGGGGTGTGGAAGCACTATTGTGTCATAAGAGTTGGCAATGAAAATTGATTGTTTGGTCTATGTAAAACGTGTGTAGTAATCATCTGAATTTTATTTAATAGAGCATTTTTAAACTTTTATAGCAGAAGCTTTGGTATGGCTGACAGCCACTATATCATGAATAGAGGTACAATGAGCAGACCTTCTAAATTAATGGATTATAGAATATTATATGTAAGGTGCATTGTAATGAAGGTTTATCTATACTTTTAGCAAAACTAATTAAAATCTCTCCTTGAAAATGCCTGAATTTGCACAGGTGAAATATTGGGTTGTTGCAGAAATAAAGATTTTGAGGAAAGTCTTGTGGTTTGTAGTTGTGTTTGAGAAAAGGCAGCATTCCTCCAACAGTATTTTCAGCATATGTATTTGGGAACCTTCAAAGGGACTGCATAAGGATTCAGACATTCAGCCATCGCCTAGATTCTACCTATCTGATTACAGTAAAAGATCACAAAATACAGACGTTTGAATGAAATTATTGCTTTGACATTACATCACAGTGGACTATTTGCATGTATACAATCCTAGATGGAAACTGAAGGAAACTGCCAGAGAGAAACAGAATATAACGAAAAAAAAAGACAGGAGTGTGGGGGACAAGTGAGTCACACATTGTCCGTATCACTCTGAGCTCCTCTACATTTGTTGTTCGCTGTGGGTGGCCAGTGCCGGCAGTCATATTCATGAACAAGAACAATTTACCAGGTAGGCAGAAAAACAGATTCTTGAAAAAAATGCAGCTGCCTATAACATAGGTATCAGTCCCATAGTAGTGCAATGAAAGACTTCACTTTCTAATGCAACACACTTGAAACTGGTAAAAAGGTGTAAAGTATCAAACAAGAATTTGCAGCAGTCAGGACCCAGGCAAGGGTAAAATCGGAAACATGAACACTATGGTATTTGAGATAAGTAATGTCTCAGAGTCACTATGGGACCTGGTAGACTTTTATATTATTGGAGGGGCATACCGCTCAACCTCTTGCCTCATGAATAAGGGACAAGGCTTACAAAAAATCAGGGACAAAGACCCCAAATCAGGGAAACATATTTAAAAATTGTAGTGTTCACTCAGAAAGCTTATAGAATAAAGGGGTTAGTGTAAGATACATTTTATGAAGAAGAACAAGTCTGTAACATTAATGTACATCATTATTTTGTGCTTGTAATCCCCACTGTTCAGTCACAAAAACACACATTTTCCAAGGGACAGAGGAAATTTTGGAAGCAAAATCAGGGACATCCCTGAAAATCAGGGAATGATAGAGAGGTATGGGGGTTGCTGAGGACATACATTTGTGCGTTTTTTTTCTGAAAAAAATCAAATGAAGCTTGTTTGGTAAGGGCAGTGGAACTGTTTTATCAATTACAGGACTCATCTGCATGGCAAAGATCCTGGCTGTAGTTTCACGGATAGGGGCCGCCACATGGAAAGACCTTCGAATATAGTTTTAAATGTTATTTACAGACCGCTAGTCTTGGGTATAGTACCCAAAACCTTTTCACTGCACTAGCAAGCCTACTGTTTTCTTTTCTCAAGCGGTACCCACTAGAACATTTAGTTTTGTCTTGAGTTATAGCGCATGAAATCAGACAAGTCCTATGTGTAAATGTTTCCTGTCTGTTAAAATAGATAATGTTTACTGCCAGGATGTAACCAGGCTTCTGACCACAGTTGGGTAATTTGCGTCCTCATGCAGTCAGGTCAGTGCCATCAGAGCTGGTGGGTGGGTGGGTGAGACCTGTGCTCACTCTGAAGCTTTCACTGATAGGGTCTACAGACGAGTCACTGTACAACATAAGCTTAAATAAATGTTGCCATCCGATTAAGCAGAGGTAATGATATGTGTAGCGATGATTGAAACTCTAGGTATAAGATTGTTTTATTTCATTCAGACGCAGTAATAGAAAAGGAGATGTTAAAAATATAGATTTGCGTCTGCTGTGAATATTGCTGAGGAGTTTATGAGTCATTCATTCAAACACAGTTACATTGTTAAAAAAGAACTGCTGTGAATCCAGTTGTAGTTTGTTTAGAGAAAATGATGTATTTTAATAACAATACAAATTATCAGTTTACATACAAGTCTGTGCCTTTTTTTTATTTGGATTTTGGAATGTGCAGCAGTGCATATTGTAGAGTTTCATACATGGTTCTGCCAGCTTAGTTATGCCATGTGTTATGTCCCCAACAGCTTGATGTCCTTTGAGAAAGGTGCGATGTATTTATGGTTTAGGATTTTTTTATGTATTCTAGATAATTTTTAAATTGGTTACTGTGTTTGTTTCTTAGTACTTATCTTCGGTTATCTGGTCCTGAGTGCAGTACATGCAGTGACAGCGACTGAAAAGCGCTATGCAGGTCTGATTTGCTCTTGTATTTGGTGCTGAGAATCCTGTCTATGAGGGCTAGCTATGTGTTTACACGTCCTAAAGTAGATGTAAAAGTATGACAATTGCGATAACCTACAGAAAAAAAATGTTGAATGAATGTACAGTTAAACAAATAGATACTTAGCATGTATCTCATCTGGCTGGGTTGACAGCACCTCTGTGAAGATACTGTGGATGTTAGTTGAATGATTTGTACTAGTGCAACTGTTTTTTTTTTATCTCAGTATCTCTCTCTCTCTGTCTCCTTCTCTCTCTCTCTCTCTCTCTTTCTGTCTCCACCCTTTCTTTATTCAATTTGGCATGCAGTTTCATAATTCCAAATAACTGTGTCAGGATCGGTAAGCCATAATGCAAGTGCAGTCTGTTCTCCGACATTGATTTTAAACCATTTTTCTTTTCTCTCATGCTGAGCTGTTTCACTGGGAGGTTTGCAACTAATGATTGATTGGTCTCTGTATCACTATTAATGTATGTGACTGTGTTGGGAGATATCAATGTCCATCTCTCATCCATCCCACAATAACATGGGATCTCTTGTACTATGTATGCATTCATAGATAGCATCTGCTCATGCAAGGGCAACACATTACAATTTCTCTTATAAATATGTGAGGCTAATTGAACTGGCATTTACCTTTCTTGTATAACAGTTTTCCCTGCCTGGGCTCAGAACCCTTATCTTGGTTGGCGGGGTTCTTATAAATGGTCAATGGAATTAGATATGCCTTGTTCTCTAGAGGACTGGGACAATACTCTTTAGTAACGTATAAACTTTTGACTGTACCTTATTTGCAGGAATTTTCATGGAAGTGTTGGATGCATTTTTCATGACCTCGGCCTGGATAGCTGTCTACAAGGGCTCTGAGGCAGGTGGTTCTTGGCAGTAGTATGGTGAACTTATGGCTCATCATGTGCATATTTTCTGGGCTTGTCCTTTATTACAACCTTTTTGGCTTTCTGTTTCTCAGCTGATTGCTCGTTATTTGATCTTCCCTGCCTTCTTAGTCCAGTTCTGGTACTACTTTATATTCCCCAGGCACTGTTTCAATATGCCACCAGCAATTAAAATGATTATTAACTTTGGTGGTTTGTGCTAAAAAAGCTATTTCCAGACTCTGGTTTAAATCTCATCCTACTAAGATAACGCACTGGGTAGATGTAGTTGATTCTATTTACAGACTTGAAAAAGCAAGTTATAAATATTTAAACCACACACATATATTCGAGGAGATCTGGGTCCATTGGGTTTTACAGAGACTTCAGACAGATTCCAATTGTGTATCATAATATGTAGACACTGGGGTTTCTTTTTAACATTATTTATAGGCTTATGTGTTAAAATGCAAAAACAAAAGCTTATTCTATAATGTATTAATTCTCACCTTATGAAATACTGTACCTGAGCCTCTCTACTGTAACAAGTATCTGACTGAAACTTCTTATAATATTTTATTGGGATGGTGCTCATGTTTTATGTATATTGTTAATTTTATTTTTTCTTTATTAATATCATTTTGCACATTGCATTTTACAGAGTAATTATGTTAAAACCTGTGCTGTCTTCACAAAGGCCTATGTATCAAATATCGGATATACAAGTGTCTCCATCAACATAGTATATCAAACAACAGGACTCAGAAGATCTATCCCCTTAGGTACTAGCCGGGGGCAGCACTCACCCCAATTATTCTGTATGAATCTTCTCAAAATCAAGAGAACAATACATTTAACTATGTTTGTAATTCAGTCCCAAGGTGGATGTAGTAGGAGGGGCATCAGGGGTAACAGGATCTATATCAGTCATTATGTAGTATCTTTCTAGCAACGAGCTAGCACCAGAGCAAGGATCCAAATTAGCAGAGTTTGAGCAGATTTTCTAAACAAACTAACTGCGTTTTTTTTCCCCCAGCTAACTGCCAGAGTCAGGGATCAGAGCCAATCAGAGGCAAAATCAGCAGCACAGCTTTTGATCTGTCAGGCAACACCACAAAGCCTCCAGGAGGGTTATTAAGACAGACAACCATAGATTCTGGTCGACTTTCTAGCAGCAAACTAGAGCCAGCACAAGGATCCAAATCAGCAGGGTTTGGGCTGAATTTCTAAACAAAATAACTGGGTTTGTGTTTAATTTTATTTTTCAGTTGGCAGCCAGACGTCGGGGGTTGGAGCTGATCATAGGAAGGGGTGGAAGCAGCAGTGGAACTTTAAGCAAATCGGGAGGTAACAGGAAGCCTCCAGGGAACTATTTAAGAATTCTCTCCTAGCATGTCCTGTCATGCTTTTGTCCCAGTGCATGAGTGGAATACAGCAGGAGTGAAACAGATGACTGATGTCTTAGGTATCTGCAGGTGTTCACAGGCAACCACTGGTAAGCAGGGGGCTCTACCAGACAGACAAGAAAAGGCAGAGGACCTTTTTGCTTACTGTTACCTGTTTAGGTAGCTGCAGGTGCTGGGGTAGAAAGTATTTGCTTGGAAGGAGACGAGCAGGTAGTTGCTACAAGCAGGAATATGGGGGACCCCCTACCTAGGGTAAGATGAAATAGCTGATCGGGAAAGGTAAACTGGGGAGGATTAATTAAATGGAAAAAGTAGAGAGGCAGAGGCAGAAGTAAAGAGGCAGTGGGGTACAGGGTGTAATGTATCCAGAGGCAGCAAGTAAGTAAAGAGGGAAAGCAGGTAACACCCTATAGGGAGATAAGTTAAATACTGACAGATGTGTAGTTAGAAAAGGAATAAACTCAGGAATGTGACCACAGGGGCAAAGTACAGTTGAAAGTTGTAGGTAGTCATACATAAAATCCGTTCTGGGAGTGGTGCAGTGCAATGGCTGTGGAGCTGTAGTGTTCTGTGAAACATTCTGGAGACTGAAGTGCTGCATGCAGTCCTCTGGGTTGCGGAAGGAGATTGATGGTCTCTGGGCCAAGCTGGCTAGGATCTAGAGAACCTCTTGCCTCACCCAGGGGCCACTGAGTGTACTGCAGTTGCCCCAGATGTTGCTTATAAATAGGAGGGCCAGAGGGATCATGGTGAGCTCCAAGAATGTGAGGGTGGCTGGTCAGGGACACATGCCTCAGCCTGTACCACTACATAATTCCTTCACCATTCTGGCAGGACAAGACTTCCAATAGGAAGCACCCAAATTAGCAACAAGAAATGATGTGGGGGTCTTCAGAAAGGGAGGCACCAAGGTGGTAAGTAGAAGACTCCAGCAGAGGATAAAGCAGCTTCTGGAGGGGGACTCAAATGTTGGGGATAGATCTGGGAACAGGAAGGGGAGGAGAGGGAGAATTTAGGTGCCTACCTGACGATTCAGCTCAGAGGGATGAACAGCGGATCCTAAGGGTTGCTAGGGCAGCAAGGCATGGTGGGACTGGATTTCATTGTCAACCTGGGAACCAATGACCTAGCAAGAGAAAGGGCTGAGATTGTACAACATAGAAACATAGAAACATAGACTTTAATGGCAGATAAGGACCGCTTGGCCCACCTAGTCTGCCCATTTCCCTACCTACAGTACAAGGAGAGTTTGGCAAGCCTGTGAGGGGCCAAAGGTAAGTAGTTCACGTGGTGGCATTTGATGAGGTGCTACCTGTCTACAGCCAAGGGGAGGATAGGGTAGGGTAATCCACACCAGGAACTCCAAACTGTGGTTGATTGAATAGTGCAGAGAGGAGGGTTCAGTTCCACTGGGGAATGGGGACCAACATGAGGGTAGGGGTCTATGAAAAAGTGATGGTCTGCATCCATCTGGGAGAGAAACACAGTCCTCAGTGGATGATTTAATAGTTACATTGATAAACATTTAAACTAGCTGAGAGGATGGCGAAAAGAAAAAGGGAAGCATAAATTGCACCACCACCACCACATACTGAAGCAGTAGGAAAGGAGGAACTGAGGGGAGGAGACTCCCCCAGGAAGCAGGTTAAAGGAAGCAGCAGAGTAGTAGAGGACAAGGGGGACAGGAGCAAAAGTTGCAAAAAGAGAGGGCAAAATGAGGCAGGCCACACGTGGTTGCAGGCAGAGTGGGAGCAAAGTGTGGAGTGCTTACGTGTACAAATGCAAGGAGTCTTGGAAATAAAATTCCAACTGTGTTGGCCATCATGGTAGTGACAGACCTGGATCTTGTGGCCACTTGTGCCATTACTTGAGTTGTGGTGCACAGAGAGCCATGACTCGGGCAAGGCCATACCAGGCTACACTCCATTCAGCAAGGATAGGGAAGGGAGGAAGGGTGGTGGGATTGTGCTGTGTATAAGAGAAGGTATCAAGGTGATGAAAACACAAAGAAACCAGTGAGAAAAGGAGGGCCTGGAAGTTCCGTAGGTCACCCTAGAGACAGGAGCAGGAACCACTATTTGCATTGGGGTGATATACAGACCTCCAACACAGGGGGATGAAATGGATAAGACACACTGGTGGAAGCCATCAGCACAATGGAAGAAAAGGGAGACATGCTGCTTGTCAGGAATTTCAGTCTGCTGCATGTAGACTGGAACCTGCCAGCTGCATCCTCAGTTAGAAGCAGGGACATCCTAGACTCCCTGCAGGTGGTGTTTCTCAGGCAACTAATCAAAGATCCCACTCATGAAGGGGCAATACTGGAGCTGGTGTTCACAACTGGGACACTATTTTAGATGTCCACATGGGATGCCACAATAGGGCCAGTGGTCATACTACAGTGTGGTTTAACATAAGGACGGTGGCAGAGGCAAACCACACAAGGATGAGGGTCCTGGAATTCAGAAGGGCAGATTTAAAAAAAATAGGTGAATGCCTCAGAGAGGGCCTAGAAGGAGGGATTGTATGAGTGGGGTTGAAGAACAGTGGACCCAATTAAGGGATGGCGCAATGAAGGCAACAGACCACTGTGAGAAAGAAGTGAACAAATACAAGAGGAAAAAGAGACTACTATGGTTCTCAAGGGACTTTAATGACTGTCTTCCCCATGTCCCAGCATGTGAGGGAGTTGTGGGTGCATTGTTCCACAGTATCTCCTCAGTTTGGTCCTGAAGAAATATGTAGAACTCTTTAGACTTCATACAGTATAGGTTTAAATACCATCTGGTATTCTTCCTTTCCTTTCCTTTCTAGTCCCAGGTGTCAGTAACTTTGCACCAAGGCATAGCCTGAATGCAAGATATCTGCAATTATAGAGTCTGCAAGGACAGACTAATGTTCTGTTTGCATGTAGCACTGGTGAATTCTAGAGTAAATGCCACAAGTGGATATATAACAATAAATGTTTCTGGTGAATGGGTGGAGAAACCTCCGAGTATTAGTCCATCCCACCTCTTGGGTAAAGTGATGAAATGCTTTATGAGTGGGTGACTGACTTGTAGGCCTGGGATTGGAAGTATCCCAAATGGGATTAGAAATAACACTGAAGTCCCCTGCTAGGAGCAAGATGCCTCTCGTAGGGTCACAGTTTGGTCCAGTAGTCACCTAATAGTAGGCGTATCTGAACCCAGAGGTTAATACATATTCTCCAAAGTCACTTTCATTTATTTAATGGAGGATAACACTAACAATACAAAGCCATTTTCTGGGTTAGCCCAGAATTGTTGCTTCTGAAAGGAGGTGTGTCTAAAAACCAAAATAGCCACCCCTCATCTCCTATCTTTTTTATACATTGAGAAGTATACTGTCGCCGTGACAAACTTTGCAAGCTTGTCATGTTTAGCCTTGGAAAGGTGTGCTTCATGCATATAGAAAAGGTCTGGCCTAGTCCACATAATTTGAGCAGGATTTTTCAACCACCTGAGATGTTAACCCGTGATACGGGATACTCAAATTGAGTGACTCAAAATGAGCAATTCAGTTTGCACGACTGGGATAATAGTGAATGGGGAAGAATAGCGAATATGTGATAATAGCTAGATGAGAAAAGAGAGAGTAGTACAGGAGGAAGAGAATAGCTAGGAGTGTGTGGATGTAGTGCAGTTTGTGTGGACTGCAAATTGTGCTGCTAGCATAGCATGGTAGTTAGAGGCACCACCTGTGGGAAGCTGGATTGTGCAGTATCCCGTAAGGTGCTTTTTTGTTTTGTTATGTTTTGGGTGTTTATTTTTATGGGTCTGTTTTGTCTGTGTATAGGAGTTCGTTTTTGGCCCCACTCCCCACTGATGTCACCCCCCACTACGATATTGAGTTTTCACCCCCTGACATTTTACCCCTCCCTGAGTTGCCTCCTCTAGTGACTAGCTCCTTCCCATTTCTCCCAGTCCCCGAGTTCTTCTACCCCAAAGATGTTTATTTTAATTAGGGGTGTGTGGGAGGCATGTAGCACAGAGCCCCCCCACACAAAAGTAATGAAAGCACATAACTTTTTAGGGTGTAGCTGTAGTTCTGGTCGTCGATATGCTTATCGTTATTTTGTATTCGTGCTTATGTGTCAGCACCATTATTTCTTAGCTATTATCACATGACACCACTTGACATGACTGGTGAGCCTGTTATCATTTAGGGAGTGCAGATGGAATGTGGTTCTATCCATGAGCATATTATGTTATTTGCTTAAGGAATTTGCAATGGAACTAACTGAACCCCTGGTGCAGCTGTTCAATAACTCATTTCAGACAGGGGTAGTTCAGAAACCCTGGAGGGTAGCAGATGTACTCCTGCTCCATAAAGTTGGACAAGGAGCAGTCCGGTAACTACAGACCTGTCAGTCTTACCTCTAATGTAGGTAAACTAATGGAGACTGTAGTCAAAGATGACCTCATAAACTACCTGGAGAGCAAAGGATTACAAGATAGCAAGCAGCATGGTTTCATGGCAGGAAGGTCTTGTCAGAGCAAGCTGATAGTATTCATTGACTGGGTAATGAGCATAGTAGATAAGGGCCAAGCTGTGAATTTACTCTACTTTGATTTCAGCAAGGATTTCAAGTTGGTGTCTCACAGAAGACTGCTGAAAAGCTAGAGGATCTGTGTACAGTGAGACACAGTTTAATGAGTGAGAAACTGGTTAGAATGGAGACAGAAAAGGGTTGTGGTTATCGGAGCCAAATCAGAAGAGAGATATTGAAATAAGTTGTCTAACACAACCGTCCTGTAATGTGTGTACTTTCATAGCCTCATGATCTGTAAATTGCTGGGGAAGGAACTGGGATGGATAGTCTGTTATTGATTGATGTTTGTCATGTCTTGTCACCTGTATTAAAAATAAATCAACAAAATAAAGTTAATTAAAAAACAAGATTTCAGTTGTAGCACACCATGTAGTGAAGATGGCAAGGAGGATGACTGTACAAAGACAGGGCTGCAATGCTGATGCCACTCCATCTCCCTACCTGTGTCAGGAGCTATTCAGAAGATCCAGACAGATGCTGAGCATGAGATGGGCCACAGGGAGAGAACTTCGCACCCCCTCTCCCAGTCCCTAGAGCCTACCCTGACCACCTTTACTGTGTGCTAGGTTAACATGATGACATCAGTGCTACTGGCTCCCACTGCTCGGGGATCATACAGCCGTGAGAAACAGAATTTTTCCTCCATTTCATCTTGCCTTTTTTGATTTGTCAGGATCTGTCCAGAGGGCTGCAGTAATGAGTCCAACTTCTTTTCTGAAATCCCTTAATTCAGAAATTAGGATATCTGTCTTTTTGTTGATATTAAGTAGCATTGGCGCATTCTGATGTGCAGAGTTGGCCTGTGAATGGGTAGCTACTGCTGAGGCCTTTGAGCCATCTATATCAGAACCACTGGCCCTGTATCTCTTTCCATCCACAGAATCAGAGCCTGAGAGGTTTTTATCCCTTCTCTTGATGATTTTGCCATCCCCGTCTGGTCTCTTTGGTCTTGAGATTTTGGATTTACAGTGGTTACAGAGGAGTTAGGCAGTCAGCTTGAGGATCAAGTGGTCGATACCAGGATGACATCACTGGAAGTTCAGAAAGGTATCTATGCTATTAATTTTCAAATTGAAAGTATTGAACTTTTTTAGTAACTAGGGCAAAGTGTAAACATCTTGCAGCCTTTGGCAAAAACAGCCTTTTCAAATGTTTCTAGATGCAATGTAAGCCACATACATGTGATGGCCCCTCAGCCTGGTGACATAGGGAGAGGAATTTGCTCCCTGGACATTTTAAGGTATAACATATGACTATTTCTGGAGATGTGGTGTTTGCAGTATCTTTTGAACAGTTTGCTGCCATCACAAGGAGATGATATATCTTCAACATCGTAACCACCAATCTATGGCTGATCGAATGTAAAAGTGTACATCCAGTCCTCATCTGTCTTCCAGTGCAACTAGAAGCAGAAGCCCACCTACAGGGAAGTACCACCAGAAGGCGCACACAGCACATTTGCCTGAAAATGCCCAAGTCCAAAGCTAAATCATGTAAATGACTGTGTCATAATTGACTGCAAGCAGGGGGTGTGGTTTGGACCAGAAGAAGATGGCAGCCTAGATCTCTCACTCTGCCCTAGCCTGACAGAAAATTGTACATCAGCTGCCAAGATGCTGGATTGAAGTCTTACTCCACTGCTTGAGAATACCTTTCCCACCTCTGTCACCACTGTGGAGCTATTGTTTGGGGTAGCCACGCTTCTATCGCACCCTATGCACTGCGCACATATTGGACTCGTCTTCCACTACTAGGCCGTAAAGGCCTGAGTGCAGTTCATGAGCTATTCTGTGTCCTCCTCAATCGGATCATTAGTTACCCCCCCATTGAGCACCGGGCCATGACCGAAGGTTTTCTTCGAACCAGAGGGGCCAACTAGTTTCCAGCGAGCGGCTAAATCTGTACTATCTCTTTGTTGCTCTTAAAACTTACCAGTGTGATGGAGCATTCAGACACCAGAAATGAGGGAGCACCCAGTCAGACCATCCCTTTATCTCCTGACCAAGCTCAAGTGGGAGAGGCTCTCGCCAATATTACTAAAATGCTTGAGGTACTATTGATCAGAATGGATACCATTTGCTCCTCCCTAGCTGGCAACGTTGCTGATGTCCGCCGGCTGTAGGATCAGCAGAATGTCCTGGAGCAGCGGACGGGGGAGCTAGAAAGACAGCACATCAACAGGCTGCAAAAGATTAGGGACCGTGAAGCCAAATTATCTCAGTTATGGCACAGCGCGGAGGACCAGGAAAATCAGAATAGGAGAAATAATATTCAGATCCTTGGAGTGCCAGAAGGAACTGAAGGCCCAAACATAGAAAGATTCCTGAATGAATGGATCCCACAGCTTTTAGGTGATCATTGAAAGGAGCCAGTGAGAGTAGAAAGAGCACATTGTGTTTTCGGCAACCCAAATAATGTTAAGGGCCCACGGACTATCATTGCTTACTTGCTACGCTTCTCAGTTAAAGAGCGCCTACTTCAGGCTGCAAGGTACCTCAGAGAGCTGGTCTGAAGAGGCAATAGCATCTCTTTATCAGGATGTTACCCAGGAAGTGGCAACCAAATGTAAAGTTTATAACCCTCTGAAAAAAATACTGAATGCTAATTCAATTCAATATCACTTTAAGGGTCTTACAGCACTGTACCTGTCTAAAAATGGGTAATCCTTTCTTGCAGAATCACCTAGGGATGCTGAGGCCTGGATCCAGAGTCACCGTCCGACTATGTTGACAAAAACTACTACTCCCAGACACCTCTTGGAACCGAGGGGCCATGTAGACCAGGGAACCATTAAGAAAGGAAATGCTGCATCTGGGACAACAACTCTAGCCAGACAGGTCTGCTCAACAGGGATTCCCCCACTCATAGGCAGCTATGGGCTCCATCACCTACAGGGGTTAAGCAATCTCAGACCACCTCCATGTCTCCCTCAACTCTTGATATACCCATGGCTAACCTGCTGAAATCCAGACACCAGGTGTTAGCTGCAACTCCTTTGCCAGCAAGACAGCATCAGCGCTCCAGAAGCCCTCGCTCTACAGTGCTGGGCAATACCACGGCCTCCCCACCTGCAAAACCTCTAAGGGCAGATCTGCCTACACTGGAGAGGAATGAGCAACTGGGCCACTCTGAGGATGAAGCCGCAGTACAATGGATGATCTGGCTCCCTTGGATTGGACATCCATGATAGAAGAGAATCAGGAAGATGCTGTGGCGACTGCTGGCTTGTTAAAGCCGGGACTGAAAACTTTTGCAGAAGCACTCACCTCACCTCTCAATCCTACTAAGATGGATATGATATGTAAAACTGGGGATGCCTTGATGGAATACGACAAACTAATTGTATAATATGTGGACCAACCTAGTTTTCTATTGGGTCAGATCCCTATAATCCCCTTAGTTTGCAGGATAGGGGTAGCGGGTCCTATTTCACGCACAGCATTCTTACCTACAGGGTTTTGCTTATGCACTGTGGGCAATAAGCCCAATAGGCTATCCCCTTGATTTATTTCTCCCCATAATGAAGGTAACCAGCCGCCCTCCCATGGTGGCGCGCGAGCAGTTATGAACCGCACTGTGGCCCCCCCACCTTTCTCCCTTCTCTTTTTGCTGTAACTACAGTGCATAGGGGGACAAACTCCTTCCTACAGTGGGAAAACTGACCACGCAATCACAACTCTGGGGAGCGAGCTTCTCCGATTAACTTAGCCCACGAACAGCAACAGTCAGAGCACATGTAAGGGGAGGGTCACATACTCTCTATGGGCACTCCAAAACATAGATTATAGCTGGCAGCCTCAGTAACCCTCAACAAAGATACTGTCCCCACTTGCTGATTGATTAACACATGATGGTTGACAGAGGTCCCCCCCCATTTTTTTCTCTTCTTCCCTTGTAGGCGGCCCCTGCCTACTATTTTCTGGCTGACCCTGTTGCCCCCTATGGCAGGATGGGCACGGTCACCGGACATGCCTTGGCTCTTCAGAACTGGCCTTGTGACTAGGTTCATGGAGTCAGTCTGAGACAGATCACTCATGTTAGGTGTGACCTCTCCTTTTATTCTTTTGGTGCCTGAAGCAGTGTGGCTTAAGGGCTTATTTGCCTCTTTTCACATGCACAACTCAGCACCAATAACTGAGTTATTGTTGTTTGCTTAGTGGTTAACATTGCTGTAGCATAAGTTTGTTGTTTGATAGTTAGGTATTGCTGAGCATATACTTTTAACTCATTGTCTCCTAGCAGATGCCTGTAGTCATCAGTAAAATACACTGGTGTGTCCTGAGGACACCTACAGAAGTCAGCTACTGACATCCTGAGTGCCCTTGCAACATCTGGAGAAGTCACTTATATATTTTAATATATAATGTAACAGAATATAATATATATTTGACTGCATAGAACCGTTGGAAAGGTAATTTTGTGCTTAACAACTTTGCCACTGATATTTTGTGTATATCATGTATACTTTAGGAGTTATTCACATTTGTTTATAGTATAGTGTGTATGGCTTATGTTGCCTGTTTCAGTGAAAAAAATATATTTTTTGCTGTTTCAACCAGCATAGAAAAAAAACAAAATTACATATTATTATTTGCATACCACCATTGGAAAGGAATGTTTGTGCTGAATAACTTTGCCACTCATACTTTGTGTCTAGCACTTACGGTTCTTGAGCTATTAGCATTTGTTTGTGGCATGCCGACTATAGCTTGATTTTGCTTAGAAAGGCCCAGGATTTACTGTTAACAGTATACAGGAGACAAGTGGTGCAACTTCAGAGAGTTCCTGTGAGGCAATGAGTTAAGACATATAATCTCTATTTTTTTCTTATTTTGACCAAGTTTTCCTAGTTGAAGGCAAGATCACCTGATATCTTCAACCCTTTCTCAGCACCCCTCCTCTGAGGTTTACCAACTACGTACATTTTAGCACAAATTACAGTAGTAGCAGGTTACCCCCTCATCTTTTCTTCTGCCTTTTCTACTGCTGCTTACTGGGTGAGTACTCTCTTTCCTACTAAAGTTTCTGTTGGTGAACATCAATGGCAAAAGTCTCCGCTTCGCCATGGGGTTGGAGGTGCGTCTTCTGGAATGTTAGGGAGCTGAACCACCTGGCAAAACATACCAAGGTGCTGCAATTTCAGAACTCTATGGGGGCTGATGTGGCCTTGCTTCAGGAGACGCACCTCACCTGCCATATGGTGCATTGGTTAAAAAAGCTTTGTGTGGGGACAGTACTGGCCAGTTGTGCTCCCACAAAATCCAGGGGTGTAGCCATCCTGTTACGAAGGACAGGACCCTGGGTTGTTGAAGCTCAATGCCAAGACTCCCAAGGGAGATGGACAGTAGTTCGACTCTCCTACCCGGGTGGCAAAGTTATAGTGGCCAATGTCTACGGTCATAATACAGACTCAGGAGAAATTTACTCTGAACTGAGCCAAATTTTTAAAGAGCTAACCGACAGCGAGCCAGATGTCCCAATATTATTGGGAGGAGATCACAACCTAGTGTCTTTTTTTATTTATTAACTTTATTTGTACATCTACACCCCAGGCATCCTTCAGGAGTGCCCACTCGGTGTCTACCCTACTCCCAGCATGAACCCCTTGCATCTCCCTTGATCTCCTCCCTAAACGACCGCAGGCAAGCTCGACCCCCAGTACCATCTCCGGGGCTGATTCTGCCCTCCCTCGGTGGCTGGCTCCTAAGTGTGAAGAGCCTCACCTGCTGTCATCAGTCAGCCCTGGAGGGATCTGGGTGCATCTGGGCCGGCTATTGGGATTATCCCTGCAGCAATGGTCTGAGTGCCTCAGAGCAGCTCATTCAGCTTATGAGGACTCCAAGAGCCAGCTAATACAACTTAAAATCCTCCTTAGTTGGTACAGGACCCATCACAGTTCTTCATAGCCTCAAGATTATGACTCAAGACTAGTGCTGGAGGTGTCACTCCTCCCCCGCCCACTTACTCCACATCCTGTGGACTTGTCTGACATTACAGAATTTCTGGACACAGGTCCTTGATGACTGTTCTAATACAGTAGGCAAATTGCTCTCCCTTCAACACTACCCCCTCCTGTTGGGTGACGCTTCAACACTAAACTCACTCCCGCCCAGCAAAGCTTGGGTCTTAGTGGCAGTCGTGGAGGCAAAAAGGGCCATCCTAGTGAGGTGGAGACAGCCTGCACAACCTGTACGCTCACAATGGTGGGCAGCTATGGCCAGACTGGCTGTCTTCAAGAGACTTACAGCGGTGGCTAAGGGTAGACTCACTAGCTACTACCAGAAATGGGAGGCTTGCTTGCATTCCCACATTTGCTTGGTCGCTCATCCTCCATTACAAAATCCCCCATTATCTTGATTCCTGATTCAGCTTGTTATAATGGCAGCACTTTCTGGCTCTTGACTGTTCCCACCATCTTTTGCTACTCATTTTTGCTCTCCTCTTCTCCTCCACTATGGCCTTCTGACTTTATGAATACCTATGTACTAGATTACTTGGTATATGGAATCTGGGTGAACCTGAAAGCAATTTATTATATAAAGGTGCTGATTGTAATGTATTGACCTGATCTGCTGAGTATTATCCTAGTCACTTTAATCCGATGCATGAAGATTAAGAAGGTTAGCTTCAACATAATATGAGCCTTTTCTTAGATTGTCTAGGACTATCACTCATATTGGACTATAATACTCTTGTATTAAGGCTAGCATTCCATATTTTGAAGTTTTATGACTTGACTTGCTTTTGTATGCTTTTGTATGGAACTAATGTTATGCCTGGTATATGTGTACCTTTTATATGGTTTGCTGCAACTGAAAAGTTAAAAAAATCTTAAATGATAAAAAAAAAAAAAAAGAACTGCAAGCCCTTGCCAAACAATACTCCCTAAAGCCGATCATTTTTGCAACATTTTATGTTTGGCAAGTGAATGGGATTGTGATTAAGAGTTACCTGAGGACAGAAGGCTAAGTGTGGCATAATTGTCCGCAGATAACTGTTGTCTTTTTCTGAACTGTGCCTGTATCAAGTTACCTCCACTACAGAGGCCAGTTGTATAGCTACTACATATCTTGACTCATGCCAGCTTACACTGATGATGTAAATTGTACTAGAGTTTCCTGAGATAAATGCTGCCCCACAAACCTGCAACATAAGAATACTATTATAAACTGTAAGATGCAAGGAGATGGATACAGCTGCTCCTCCTCCCCTCAAAAAGGACAAAGACTTTTACCAACAAGGATGTACTAAAGTGTAGAAGGGCACCATGCTACGTACATAATTATTTTCTAATTGCCTGTATAACACATTTTTTCATTCTGTGTTATTTGAAATAAATGGTAACTGAATTTTATTTTCTATGGTATGATACAGGTTTCTTGTTAGCTATTCTTGTCCTATGAAACTCAAAGAATAGTTGAATTAATGTGAGGCTCCATAAACTTGGATTAAAATTTGCTCTTGGGCTAGTGCAAAATATATCACGTGCCTCCCACATATTTGGCTTCAAAATGTGGGTTGACATAACATAAACTGGGTCATTCTTGATCACAGTCCACTAATGCCCTTATGCCTATTCAATTCAGTCAGCTATTCTATCAAGCCACCTTAGGACCTCCACCATCAAAGGTGAGATCTATCCAATCACAGGAGTGACCTCAATACCATAAGACATGAGTGTGTTCCAAGTGCCTGGATGTGGAGGTGCACCTGGTGCATCAGAGGGTCATGTGGCATGGGGGATGTAGCAGCCATCATTTGACACAGTAGGCCAGCAGTTTTGTCAGGTCTTTCTGAAAGCTGCTCATCTCCTGAAGTGGTCACTCCCACCAGCACTATGTCTTAGGGGAGGAGAGCTAGCAGGAATTGTGTAGTCTTTCATTTTAAATGGAAACATACCACCACCAACCCTCAAAAAAAGAGTCTTTGTTTTCCCACACTTACTTTATCTTTAAATATTTGTCAAATAGTGCACTATATTTTAAGTATATATTAAGCCCATACATCAACAAAGTTGACATTTTGATTTCCTTAGTTATGAAATAAAATTTTTAATGCTGGCTCTCTACCAATTTTTAACACTATCCATTCCTTAAATATTGTACCAACTTATTTCCTGCCTGATTGTTTGCATTACCAGCATGTAATGAATATGTTATCCGGGGCACTTTTAAAGAAAGTATTTAATAGATTCTTTAATTGAAGAAAGGAGAAACTGAACTAAACTGCAGAGAAAGTAACAATCCAAATAACAGTCCTCTGTGTGATACTGGGCAAAACTGATTTACACATTTTTTTGAAAATGCCAGAACTGCATGGAAATTCACATTTTTTTTTGAAGGAAAAAATATTGAGGCCTATGCACCATTGGGGGCCAGATATGTGCAACAGGTACATACCTAGGCTACTCCCACCCACACCCCCAGACAGGCACACACCACACTCCATTCTATATTGCCAGCTGCCTGTCCACAGTCCTGCCTCTAAGGCACACTGTTGCACAGGGGACAGACCAGTAGACACAAGTGGGCATCCAATTGGAAGCCAAACCTGCTAGCTGACTGGATACCCTGCCTTGCATGGAGCAGGGGATTGTGGGACACAGTGGGTCCCAGAAAATGAAACAGAATGGGCAAGTGCCCCGAAAAGTGTTCCCAGCCCTCCTTGCAATTCCTGAGGGTTGCAGCAGCATGGTAATGATGGGGTCACTTGTCTCCATACATAGATACATAGATACATAGACAGTGTCGGGAGATAAGGCCTATGGCTCCACCTTAGTCTGCCCATTTGAGCTTGTGTTCAGTTTGTTTTCCTAGAAGTCTATTTCCTCTACCCCTGACCTCTAGAATTCCTTTATGTCTATCCCATGCATTCTTAAATCCGTGATTGTTTCAGCCCCACCACTTCCTCTGGCAGGGTGTTCCACTTGTCCACCACCTGCTCTGTGAAGAAATTCTTCTCATGTTTCTCTGAATCGTCCCTCCCTCCAACTTCATCCCATGCCCTCTAGTCCTGGAAACATCTTTTTCGCTTAAAAATAGTGTTTTCCTGCACCCTGTTCCTCCCTGTAAGATACTTGTATGTCTCTATCATATCCCTCTCTCCCGCCTCTCCTCCAGGGAGTACATGTTCAGTTCCTTCAACCTGTCTTCATAGGACTTGTGATGCAACCCATGCACCATCTTTGTTGCCTCCTCTGAACCTTCTCTACCCTGTCTATGTCTTACATAGGTATGGTCTCCAGAACTGTACACTGTACTCCAGGTGGGGCCTCACTAGTGTCTTGTATAACGGAATTATGACCTCCCTTTTCCTGCTGGTGATGCCCTGCCTATACATCCCAGCATCCTATTTGCTTTACCTGATGCCTTGTCACACTGTTTCTACCTTGAGGTCATCAGAGATGACAACCCCAAGATCCCTTTCCTGCTTGGTGCATGCTATATCCCCACCCCCAACTGATATATTGTGCCAGGGTTTTGTGCCCCATATGCATTATCTTGCACTTCTTTGCATTGAATTTCAACTGCCAAACCTTGACCATTCTTCAAGTTTCTGCAGGTCCCTTCTCATTCTGCTCTACACCCTCTGGTGTGTCTACTCTGTTACAGAGCTTTGTGTCATCAGCGAACAGTGAAATTCTGCCTTCTATATCCTGTGCAATGTCACTGATGAAGATGTTGAATAGGACCGGTCCCAGCACTGATCCCTGTGGTACCCCACTGGTCACTCTTCCTCTGTGGAGTGACAACCATTTACCACCACCCTCTGTGTCCTGCCACCCAGCCAGTTACCTACCCACCACACTACTGTCCTGCCCACACCCATATTCCCCAGTTTGTGTAATAGTCTTCTATGTGGCACAGTGTCAAAGGCCTTGCTGAAGTCCAGATAGGCCATGTCCACTGCCCTCCCTGATCCACCTCGCTAGTCACCCAGTCAAAAATTCTATGAGGTTGGTCTGACATGACCTCCCTGGTGAACCCATGCTGCCTTGGGTCCTGTAGTCCATTGACAACCAGATGTTCCACTAATCTCTCCTTCAGTAGTGCTTCCATGATCTTTCCCACTACCGAGGTGAGGCTGACTGGTCTGTAGTTCCCTGCTCTCCTTTGTTCCCACTTTTGTATAAGGGGACTACATCTGCTGTCCTCCAGTCTTTGGGTACCTCCCTGTTTCCAGTGATTGGCTGAACAGGATAGCCAGAGGTTCAGCCACCACCTCTCTTAGTTCTTTAAGGACCCTGGGTGCACCCCATCTGGCCCCATTGCTTTATCAGCTCTTATTACTTCCAGTTCCTTCAGGACCCTTTCTCGTGTAAAGGGACTTGTGTCCATTTCTGCACCATTCTCACCCCTTGTACTCCCTTCAGACCCATTACCCCCTCTTCCTTAGTAAAGACTTGAGCAGAAATACCTGTTCAATATGTCAGCTTTACTGTTGTCATCCTCCACGCGGCTCCCATCCTCCCCCTTCAGTCTCACTATCCCTCCCTTTGTCCTTCTTTTTTCACTTATGTACCTGTAAAAGGTTTTGTCCCCTTTAATCACTGATTTTGCAATGTGTTCTTCTGTCTGAGCTTTTCCCTCACTGACTTCCCTGCCTCCCTTGTTTCTCCTGGCACTTCCCTATCCCCTTCTGCCTGTGTCTTTTGTATTGCCTGAATGCAATCTTTTGGCTTTCACTTTTTGCTACCTCTTTGGAAACCATAATGGTCTCCTCTTTCTTTTCCTCTTGCTAACCTGCTTAATGCATAATTCTGTTGTTCTTATAATCCCATTTTAAATACTGCCCACTGTTCCTCAATCCCTGATTCATGTCCCATTCCCCTTAATGCCTCTTTCAAGCATCTCCCATTTTCCCCAAAGTCTGCCCCCTAAAATCCAGGATACGTGTTTTTGTGTGGTTTGGTTCTGCTCTTTCTGTGATTTCAAACCACAATGACTGGTGGTCACTGTTACCCAGGTGCTCCCCCACTGTTACCTCATCACACTGTCCCTGTTTGTGAGCACAAGGTCCAGTATTGCCTTCTGCCGAGTTGGTTCCATGACCAGTTGCTTGAGGAAGGCACCCTGAAGGGAGTCCAGGATAAATCTGCTCCTAGTTGATGCTGCTGCTGGGATGCTCCAGTCCACGCCTGGTATATTGAAGTTCCAACCAGTACTACTCATTTCCTTGTCTGCCATCCTTGATGGCTAGCATCAGCTCCCTATCTGTTTCTTCCTCCTGGGCTGATGGTCTATAGACCACACCTGTGCGGATGGCTGGCCCCATTTTCCTTTCCAGCTTAACCCACAGTATCTCTCCCCCATTTTGTTCCTCCTGGATCTGTGTGGCCCTTATGTCATTTTTCTCATCATTTTTACATGCCCCCTCTGCCATGGAATGGAGGGGGCATGTACACCTACAGCAGGTCCCTGCCTATGTACCTGTTCCCCCCTGCACTGGCACGCTATGCCACAGTGCATGGCATAGAGTGTAGCACTGTCCCCCCAGACACTCCCCCAGTCTGTCCCCGCACACAGAGGCATGAAATGACATGGGATCCCGTACACAAGGAGTCCGTGCCTCTTCTGTGACTGCTGCTGGGGTCTGATGGGACCCTAATGTGCAGAAGGTAGGCGAAGGGTAGCCTATGTGTGCATAAATGCAGCATGTAAGCTTAATGCATGGATCCTCATTGTGTGAAAATCACAATTTTTGCATAAATATCCTGAATTTTAGCAATTTTTGTATGACAACGGTGTTTTTCACAGAAAATTAGTGATTTTCATTTGTTTTTTATGCAATATTGCCAGTGCAAGAAATTACCAAATTATTCAATATGTGTAATAATAACAATTGTGCAAAAATGGAGTTTCATTAAATTTCAGCTTAAAACACAAATTTTCCAATCACATTTTAAAGTCTTGCAAAGGGATTGCTGCATATCCTGAACTATGTATCTAAAAAATTGAAAGTACTAATAGTACTGCAGGTGTCAAGCTGTCCCAAGCAGAAGCAGGACCGCACTGAAAATTATATGCAGCAACTCAGCTGTGCTATTATGTGTAAGTTAACTGCTTGAAAAGCACTTTGGAATCTAGTATATGAAAAGCACTACAGAAGTAAAAATTCTATATTTTTCTGCAGCCCACACACTACCAGTATGTAACAAAAATAGCAATGATTGTGAGAGATTTCCCCACATTTCTCCCTTTTCCTTTCTAGTTTTCTCAATGACCTTGACTTTTACTTTTCCTCTACTACAGCTCCTAGGTAGCAGGGCCACAAGGAATGTCAACTGGTTCCTTAGCAATTAGCCGAGAGAAGTCCCATATAGAGCAACAAGCTTGTTTGATCAGTCAACCTGACTAAGGCAATGCTGAACATGGTATACATACTCTTTCAGCAAAATAGTCATCCACTACACACCAGTGAATGAGATGCCTATTACAGTCAGAAGTCACATATCTGAGAAGTAGTATGATACAGAGGCAGATTGAGAGAAGAGCAGCATATAGAATATATACACAATAAAAAAGATAACACATTTCCAATGGGTTTGTTTTTTGTAAATTTCTCCAGGGTATGTGCATGCATTCTAAAGCATAAAACCTTATACAAGCCATTGTGATTGGTTGACCATCCATGACACTCCAGACATTACCTCATGGGTTTTAGCCCACCTGATAGGTTAGTGATGCACATGACTCTAGGATCAAATTTCTAGTATATCCAGGTCCCAGAAACCCCTGCTCTCCAGTTCAAATCGTGCATCTGATAAGGCAACAAGCACACCAGGATCCCTGTCTGCTCCACACAGAAAGGTAGGCTTCTGATCTAATTGCTATAAGGAATATATGGAGATTTTTAAAAAAAATATTGGTGTTCCAAAAACAGTAAAGGAATGCAGCCCATAGCCTAGGGTAGCAAAGCCAGCTATGTGGCTTTAAGTTTGCTCAGATATTTCAGATCCATTAAGTTCACTTTGATGGAATTTTGTAGGATTCCCTGATTCAGGAATCTAAGTCTGCAGGGCTAGCATACTATAGCGTTATTAACTGTGTTGCTAACTTTAAGTCAAGCTATTTTCTCTGCATTGTGTTCTTCTCTCATGTTTTGCCAGTCTCTGATTTACTACTAACTCATGTTTTTCCAGTATGTAGGATAGCCTGCTATTATCGCTATTGCGCTACAAATCTGTTGCTTAGAAGTATAAAAATGATTACTTGCTGGCTTATCAATTGGTTTCTGAGCACGCCACACTGCTCGCATGGTATACATCCTGCCCAACTGCTGCACCGCAAGGTAGCTCTTCGAGCAGCATGCCACCCCCTCGCCTCTTCTTCCGAGGCCTCTGCTGGCACCAGCAATCTGATCCTGTGCTGGCGGGAGCGCCCAGACAATCGAACTCCTGCTTTGTCTCTCTCAGGGTACGCTGTTCTAGGCCTCTGGCCTCACCATCCTGGCAGCGCCCGCCTCCTACCACCGCGTAGTCGGCTTCAGATGCTCATGTGCAGCCTCCCTTCAGGGCTGCACTCCAGTGGAAGATTACCCAATTGCACTGAAAGTCCTCCCGTCCTGCCTCCCAGCCAGCCTGAGACCTCCATATGGTCTCAGCAGCCCACGGCATTCTCTGCAGGCCCGCGGCCTCCTTCCAGCCCCCTTTGTCAAGCCACAGAGGATAGGGGGGTGGCGGCTGGGCCTATATCTCTGCCAGGCGGTGGCTAAGGGAAGTCTCCTGCTTTGCGACCATGCCTCGAGGATTACGTCTCGCCAAGGCAGACCCCCCACAATTCAACCACGCAGTCGAGGAACTCAAAATCCTAGGGATCGAGGCATACTGACCACAACCTTGGGGGAAGCCCCTGACGCAGGGCCTTTAAAAACGGGGTCGAGATTTCCACCCAATCTGAATATGGGAGTTCAGACTCTCTCGATCCTGCAGGGCAGAAAGGGCTACAAAGGACTAAAAAAGAGAAAAAAAGGGGAGTGCTCAAACACTCCATCGGGGGAAAAAGAGATAACAGCTCTTTCAAGCCCAAGGCTACTTAGCGTTTTTTATAAGGGGTCCCTCACATAGTGACCTCCTTATATAGACCACCAGTTATAGCACTCCCCACTCTACACACATGTCCCTCTCCTAGCGACCTCTGTTGTACAGGTGACAATTTCAGTTTCGCCCTAAATCTCACTCGGGTCCCTCTCCACAATGACCCCTATGTTCGTACACTACACTGGAAGTCCCTCACTACAGCGACAACCAGTTTGACACACCTAGGCATGAGGGGTCCCTCCCACAGCGACCCTACAGGCTGTTTTTCCACTAAGGGAATAGCGCAGGCACCACCCCCACAACGAGGTGCCAGACTACTCGAATTATGTTGGTTACTAGGGGACACAAAACGGTCCTCAGCACATTACACTAGCCCTACTCTTATGCTTGCCTTCTTCTTCTTCTTTTTCACCAGATGGTCAAGGCCAAGAAGAGTTCCTCATGCAATGCTACCCTCTTTCCCCAAGCTCCGGGCCCCCTTTGCTCCACCTGTCTTCTTGACGGCGATGAGTTATCATTGGAGCAAACTCCGGTCATGGGTCCCAACAATCTGGGTCCCAGCGGTCCCACTTGCATGGACCCTGGTTCACTCCTTATTCAAAACCAACAGGCCACAGTGGCAATGATGGAGAGCCAGCAGAATTTCATGCTGAAGATAATGGAGAAACTCAAATCTCTTACACAGCATAGAACAGCAGTACCGCTTCCTGAACCAGACAAGGCAGGGGACCCTCTGAGGAACATCTAGACTCTGAAAACCCAGTACCAGATGATCCTCAACTGGACTCCGGAGAAGACAAAGAAATCCCAGAGGAAAAGAATGGAGTGGACACCAATGAAGAGGACATGGAACCTCAAGCCGTACCGTCCCTCATTTCAGAATTGTGTTCCTTTGACATGGTACCAGGCCTCATGAAAATTATCAAGGCCACTATGGGGTTCAATGTCGAGGAGAGTAAACCACAGTCCAAACTTGACTCCATGATCCAGCAGAAGGTGACCACCTCAGAGACTTTCCCCATATGCCCAGCAATTGAGGACATCTTCAACAAAGAGTGGCAATCCACAGAACCAGGCAGAATGTCAAATCGGAGGAACCTGGACAGGATGTATCCGGTTCAAGAGGACAAGATGGATTTCTGGTGTAAAGCCCCAACCATTGACCCCAAGTGGTGGCGCTCAGTAAGAAAACAATCTTACCATGCGGGACAATAGCACTAAAAGATCCAATGGACAAAAAAGAAGAGGACATGCTAAAGAGGGCATTCGAGATCGAGGGAACGGCCGCAAAAGCTGCCACCACAGCCATTTACACAGCTCGAGCACAAATCCGCTGGCTCGAGGAGCTCCAAGAGTAAGCAAACCCTAAGTCCAGAGAGGAGGAACTTTTAGAGTGCACTCTTGATGCGGCAAAATACCTGGCGGACATGGCAGTGGACACCCTGCGACTATACGCCAGGGCCACAGCCATTACCAATCGTGCCAGGACAGCATTGTGGCTGAAGTTGTGGGATGCCGACAACGAATCAAAGACACTATTACAAAATTTACCCATCAAGGGAAAGCATGTTTTTGGGGAGGGCCTACAAGATTTTTTAAAACAAAAAGAGGAGGGAAAAGACCTCCTTAAGAACAAGGCCAAGTACACCTACCTCCCTTCAGCAAGGCGGAGATTTCAGGGGGGGACAGGCTATACCAACCTCGCAGGGACACACACTCACAGAGCAGTTCCTTTCAAGGCAGGGGGACATCCAAATTAGAAAAAGGCAAAACTCAGCACTCTGTAGTTGGTGTTGATACAGGCATAAGTTTAATGTAACAGATAAACGCACAGCCTCACATAAAACAGGTAGCGCAACTGATGATTCCCAACCGATTTAGCGCGCAGCACCCCTGATGATGTGCTGCATGAAACCAGTTGGGAATCATCTAGTTGCACTACCTGTTTTATGTGAGGCTTGGCGTTTATCTGTTACATTACACTTATGCCTGTATCAACGCCAACTACAGAGTGCTGAGTTTTGCCTTTTTCGAATTTCATGTTTCAACTCGAGCACCTGTTTATACGGAGGAGCTGTTTTTGCTGTGTATTTATTTTTAATTAGGGGGACATCCAACAGTTACCATAGTCCCTACTCCCACGTTTACCAACCGTCCTCCTTTAGAGCCCATGGCCAAAAATTTGGGGGAAGAGGGAGAGGGTACCAGGGAAAACAGCAATGACTATGGGCCCAGAACCATTCAAGGTCAGGGGTCATACCCCCCGTGGGACAAAGACTGTCACTGTTCAAACACCAGTGGTTCAACACAACCTCGGACAGGTGGGTCCTAGAAGTGGTATCAAGGGGGTACTCCATAGAGCTGTCCCACACTCCCGTCACTCACAGATTCCTAACCTCCCCCATTGCCAAAAGGAAGACAACCCCACATCAGGTCCAACATATACTGTTGCAACTACTACAAAACAGAGCCATCCAGCCCATACCCGAACACGAGCAGAAATTGGAGGTGTACTCCATTTTCTTCCTTGTGCCCAAAAAGTCGGGAGAACTTCACCCCATTCTGGACCTGAAACACCTCAATGAACATGTGGTGTGCCACAAGTTCAAAATGGAGACCATAAGATCAACACTATGCAGTGTCCGAGTAGGCGATTACCTCATGTCCATAGACTTGAAGGACGCATACCTCCACATCCCAATCATACCAAAACACCGGCAATTCCTCAGGTTCCACATCTTAGGCCATCGCTACTAGTACCAAACCCTGCCTTTCAGGCTCACCTCAGCCCCAAGGTGTTCACCAAAGTGTCCATCATCCTCGTAGCCAGACTCCAGGAGCAGGGTCTGGATATCATCCCCTACTTGGATGACTGGCTCATTCGAGCACGATCCAAGGAGCAGGCACTCCAAGACACATCAACTGACCTACAGGCACTCAAGGAACATGGCTGGGTAGTGAACCAGGCCAAAAGCCACCTGGTACCCACTCAACAGATCGAACATCTGGGGGCACTGATCAACACGTCTCAGGGTTGGGCAAAACCCTCTCAGACAAGGGTGCACAATCTGATAGCACTGGCTCATCACATGAGATCCCATCATCTGACAACCATGGGATGCATAGCCCAGTTGCTAGGGTGCATCGCATCTTGTATAGACCTCATACCCTGGGCCAGATGGCACATGTGGCCACTCCAGACTTATGTTCTCACTCAGGGATCACCAAATGAGTACAACCTAACGTTCATAGTCCCTCTACCACCATCGGTGAGACACTCTTTAACATGGTGGATAGTGAAGTCCAACCTCACCAGAGGGGTACCACTAGAGGCATCCTACATGGCCACAATAGAGACGGACGTGAGCCTATCTGGCTGGGGAGCGTGCTAGAGTGACTTGACAGCTCAAGGCCTATGGACGCCAATGGAAGCCAAATTATCCATCAACATCCTAGAGATGAGGGCCGCATCCCACGTCCTCGAGGCTTTCAGATCCTTCATCTACGGCCAGTCGGTTCTTATACGCCCAACAATCAGGTAATGGTGGCGACATTGCAAAACAGGGCGGCACCAGGAGCAGAGCCATGCTGAGGGAGGCAACGCCAGTCCTCACTGGGCCCAGAAACCTCAGCCATCTCAAGCGCAGTGCATCTCGTGAGGAAGACTCAACGTCGGAGCAGACTGGCTCAGCCGGCAACAGGTCCACCGGGGAATGGCTGCTACACCCCGACCTATTCTGGATGATCCAAGAAGCCTGGGGACCAGTGCCCATGGATCTCATGGCCACAATGGAAAACAATCAGGTCCAGGCCTTCTATTCATGGTTCAGGGAAGGTCAGTCCCAGGGAACTGATGCCCTGTCACGACCATGGTCACGGGAGCATGCATACATGTTCCCACCCCTCCCCCTACTCCCCCAGGTACTAAGCAAGATCTGGGCATCTCGCTGTACCATCATCCTAGTGGCCCCCTACTGGCCACAGAGAACATGGTTTGCCACGGTACTCGAAATGATGCTAGCCAGCCTCAGATTGCCTTACTGGGTGGATATGCTCTCACAAGGTCCAGTGCTCCACCCGGCTCCACAGACTCTGAAACTCATGGCTTGGCTCCTGAAAGGAAGAGACTGATGAGAGCAGGCTACCATGAGTCCATCCTTTCGACGATACTGCAATCTAGATGGGCCTCGATCACATCCATCTACGGTAGACAATGGTCTATATTCGCGAAGAGGTGTTGAGAACACGGTAAGGACCCAGAGCAAATGGACATTTCAACAATTCTGTTGTTCCTCCAATGGGAAGTAGACAAGGGGCTGGCCCACTCATCCCTCAGAGTACAACTCTCAGCCATTGGGGTGGCCACAGGTCCCATCAGGGGATACAGCCCGGGAGCACACCCCGATGCCCTACACTTCCTAAAAGCAGTGGAGGTGCTTCGACCTAGAACCCTACCGACCATCGCAACATGGGATATCCCACTGGTTCTCGACTCCCTCAGCTCAGCACCCTTGAAACCGCTCCGCGGTAGACCCTATTTGGTCGGCCTCAAGGCTTCCTTCCTTGTCCGCCATCTGCTCAACTCAATGGATCAGAGAGCTAGGGCCTCATCTTGCAAAGAACCTTATACCATCTTCACCCCTCAGGGAGTACGCTACGACGGTTCCAGCCTTCCAGCCAAGATATAGAAACACAGAACATAGAATTTGATGGCAGATAAGAACTGCTTGGCCCACCAGTCTGCCCATTTCCTACCTACTGGATAAGCTGCAGATCCAGTTAACCAGCAGCCTACTTCTTCCTAGCCCCACCCCTAGAATCGCCTTTATGACTGTCCCATGCATGCTTGAATTCCACCGCTGTTTTTGACTCCACAACCTCTCCGAAGGCTGCTCCATGCATCCACAACCTCTCTGTGAAAAATACTTTCTTAAATTACCTCTGAGCCGCCTCATCTTCAGATTGTTCCCTTGTTCTTGCACACCTCTTTTTTTGAAAGATGCTACCCTCTTGGACTTTGTTGATTCCCTTGAGGTACTTGAAAGTTTCTATCATGTCCCCCCTCTCCCTCCTTTCCTCGAGGCTATACATATTAAGCGCCTTAAGTCTGTCTTCATGTGTCTTCTGGTGCAGACCCTGCATCATTTTAGTTGCCCTCCTCTGGACAGCTTCCATCCTGTCTATGTCTTTGCTGAGATTGGTTCTCCAGAACTGCACGCAGTACTCCAGATGGGGTCTCACCAGCTGTCTGTACAGAGGGATAACAACTTCCTCTTTTCTACTGGTGATGCCTTTCCCTATGCATCCCAGTATCCCCCCAGCCCTCCTTGCTGCCCTCTCACATTGCTTGCCCACCTTTAGGTCATCTGATATGACTACCCTCAGGTCCCTTTCCATTTTTGTTGTTGTTAGTATCTCACCCCCTATTGTGTACTCTTCACCTGGGTTTTTGTTTCCCAGGTGCATTACCTTGCCCTTCTTAGCACTGAATCTAAGCTGCCATACATTTGACCATTCCTCTAACCTTGCCAAGTCCCTTCTCATCCTTTCCACCCCACTCTGTGGATCAACTCTGTTGCAGATCTTTGTGTCATCTGCAAAGAGACATACTTTTCCTTCCAGTCCCTCTTCAATGTCACTTATAAAGACATTGAAGAGGACCGGTCCTAATACTGAACCCTGCGGTACCCCACTAGTAACCCCCCTTTCTTCAGATTGGACTTCATTTACTATTACTCTCTGTGTCCTATTCTCCAGCCAGTTCTTTACCCAGGCTGTCATCTTGGGACCCACTCCCAGGCTGGCTAACTTGTATATTAATCTTTTGTGTGGGACTGTGTCAAATGCCTTGCTAAAGTCTAGGTAGGCCATGTCCACAGGCCCTCCCTGATCTACTACTTTGGTCACCAAGTCAAAGAAATCTATCAGATTCGTCTGGCATGACCTTCCCGCTGTGAATCCATGCTGCCTTGGGTCCTGTGCCCATCTGGCCTCTAGATACTCGACAATTCTTTTTCCTTCAGTAGTGATTCCATCATTTTCCCTATCACTGAGGTTAAACTAACAGGTCTGTAGTTTTCTGCTTCTGCCTTGCTCCCACTTTTGTGAAGGGGAATCACATCTGCCCTCTTTCAGTCCTCGGGTACCACCCCATCCTCCCATGATTTGTTAAAGAGGGTAGTCAGTGGTGTCACTAGTTCTACGCTTAGTTCTTTTAGAATTCTGGGATGAATCCCATCAGGCCCCATTGCTTTGTCCACCTTCAGTTTTAAGAGTTCTTTCATAAAACCCTTTCTTCTGTAAATGGGCTGGTATCAACTTCTGTATCCAGAGTGTTTCTGTTTGTTTTAGGTACCTCCTCTTCAGTTGTAAATACTGAGCAAAATATTTGTTTAGTATCTCTGCCTTTTCACAGTCACCCTCTGCCCACCCTCCTCCCTTTATTAAGCCTCACTATCCCTCCCTTGATCTTCCTTCACTCCTGATGTACCTATAAAAGGTTTATCCCCCTTCTTAACTGAGTTGGCTATCTTTCCTCGGTTTGGGCCTTTGCTGTTCTGACTGCCTTCCAGCTTCCTTTGCTTTAACTGATACAGTTCTCTGTCCTGCTCCTTCTGTGATTCCTTGTACTTCCTGAATGCTTTCTTTTCTTGAACCTTCACTGCCACTTCCTTTGAGAACCATAGTGGTTTCTTACATCATTTGTTTTGTTTATTTGCTTCACACAAAGGCTTGTTACCTCTGTGATGGCAGTTTTATTATTCCCATTGTTCTTCCACCCTCCTTATTTCCTTTGCTAGTGCATTCCTTAGGAACTCACCCATTTTGGCAAAGTCAGCCCTCCTAAATTCCAGTACTTTTGCCTTTGTATGGCTTGACTCTATTGCTGTGTTTATTGTGAACCATACAGTTCGATGGTCACTCGTCTCCAGATGGCTACCCACTTCTACATTTGTGATCCTCTCTCCATCTCCATTTGAGAGAACCAGGTCTAAGATTGCTCCCTCTCAAGTGGGCTCCAATACTAGTTGTCTAAGGCATGCTCCCTGTAGGGCATCTAGAATTACCCCACTCTTCGAAGTGGCTGCTGCAACTGCACTCCAATTAACATCTGGCATATTCAGATCACCCATCAGCAATATCTCCCCTTTTTCTGCCATTCTAAGTATACTTTCTATCATTTCCTTATCCATTTCCTCCCCCTGAAAATGATCGAGACATTTAAACACCTTAAGGGCATAAACAAGGTGAAAGAGTCTAACATGTTTAAATATAAGAAAAATAGCAGGACAAGAGGACACAGCATGAGATTAGAGGGAGGCCGATTAAGGGGGAATGTGAGGAAATTCTTTTTCACAGAAAGGGTGGTAGATGCATGGAATGGCTTACCACAAGAAGTGGTGGCTATGAATACAGTGCAGGGCTTCAAACAGGCATGGATAGGCATAAGGAGCAATACAAATGACTATGAATAGATAGGTCACTGACAGAGCAAAGGCCGATGGCACATTTATAAGGTAGAAAAAGAAATGGGCAGACTGGATGGGCCTTGCGGTCCTTATCTGCCGTCAACTTCTATGTTTCTATGTTTCTATGAAAAGGGGGTCTGTATACAACCCCTGTGCTGATTGTGGTACCATTGCCTGTCTCCAGATTTACCCACAGTGCTTCTTCTCCTCCCTGTTTACCCTTTTGAGCCAGCCTGTGATCATAGTCTTGGAGGCTGCCTTGCCCTGTCTTTGTCCCCTTGTTCCATAGTCCTTTGTCCACAATGTTCCATAGGGAACAGCCCATCGAGCTGCCTACTTTTTCCGGTGACACACAACAGAGTGGCCAGCCGATCCCACATCACCTGGATGTTGGTATCACCCTCTCCATCTACATAGCCAGGACGCTGCCCCTTCATAAGATGGAAAGATTGTTTATCGTCACAAGGGGACAAAGACAGGGCAAGGCAGCCTCCAAGACCACAATCACTGGCTGGCTCAAAAGGACCATCCAGGAGGCTTATCTAGCAAAACATATGACACCCCCTGAAGGTATCAAGGCCCATTCTACTAGATCAGTAGCCACATCCTGGGCAGAAAGGGCGAACGTGTCTTCAGAAGACATATGCAAAGCGGCAACATGGACTTCCAGCCATACATTCACCAGACACTATAGGCTTGAGCACCTGTACAACATACAGCCCACTTTCACCACACAGATTCTCCTAGGAGCAACATCCACCTCTCACTCATAGACTACTCTGTTTCCCTCTCTAGGGTACAATACTGCTACTTATCTACCCATGAGGTAATGTCTGGAGTGTCATGGATGGTCAACCAATCACAATGGGTGTTTACTCACCTGGTAAAGGTGATTGTGTTGGTTGACATCCATGGCACTCCAAGACCCTCCCAACAGAGTACTCAGAGTGACCAGGACCGGAATTTCTTCCAAACATATCTCAGGAGGGGGTATGGTATATCCCACTGCGGCCTCTGCCACGGGGGTAGAGAATTCCAGCAGTCGACCTATTAGGGGTTGAGATTAGATTGTAAATAATAGGAAAATAAAAATGGGCCAGTTGGCCACACCAGCTTACATTTTCAATTTTCATCATTATGTACAATGGGTAGAGTGTTTTTTCTGCATTTGTATTTGCATTTTACTAACCTTGATTTCAGCTATGGAAGATTCAAACTCATGAGCAGGGGTTTCTGGGACCTGGATATACTAGAATTTGATTCTAGAGTCATGTATCACTAGCCTCTCAGGTGGGCTAAAACCCATGAGGTATATGTCTGAGTGCCATGGATGTCAACCAACACAATCACCTTTACCAGGTGAGTAAACATCCATTATGGGTGTTCAAATCCCTGTGTGGGGGCAGGGGAGCTGCATCAGAAATCTAAAAGATAGTGAGAGGCATATAGCTATACAAAGCAGAAGCAGTATCCCACTGAAAATGATAGCATAGCTATCATGTGCAAATAAATTAATTAATTGCTTATAAAGTACTTTGGATTCAGTGTGTGAAAGCACTAGATACAGTGAGTGAGCATCCAATACTTTCCACAGTCCTTGCACTACCAGTATATAATCAAATAACAATTGCAGCAAGAAGTTAAAATAAATATTTCAGTTTGCCTTCCTATTTTCTCAGTGACTTTGACTTTTAATTTTCCTCCACTACATCTTTTGGATTGAGGACAATCGGAGTGTCACCTTTTCTTCTGCAACAGTCCAGCAAAGTGCCATATAGAGCAACAAGTTTGTTTGTTCACTGCCAGCCACAGAGGACTGAAACAATGGTGCACACAGTGCATATACTCTTAGAGCTAAATAGTTATCCACAGCAGACCAATGAAGGAAGCACCCATTCCAGTCAGCAGCAATATGCTTTGGAAGCAGTTTAATACAGAGGCAGTTTGGAAGAAGAGCAGTATGTAGGATACATAAATAATGAAACATAGCAGAGCATTTCCAGTTTGTTTTGAGTTCTTCCAAAGCATAGACCTGCATTCAAATAAAATTAAATCCTATGCATAGTATCACAACCTGTTCACACTCAGGACACAGTCTGCAACAGGTTGTCAAGTTTTTCAATCCACAATACCTATAATTGGTGCCTCAGTAACTGACACCACTCAGAAATGATTATCTTGCCTGGGGACTTTCTCTATCCAAATCCCTCCAGAGCCACTGCTCACACAGAGCAGGACTTCTTTGGATATGAGCAAACAGCCTTTCCTTGTCACTCACTCCTGAGAAAACACTTCACTTCTTGGAATATGGTAACCTTTGCCATCTTCTCCCTCTTCAGAGATGGATCATGGATTTGTCAATATTAACAGTTAACTATCTCCCCAAAAGATTCAATCACAGAGACATGAAGTATATAAAAATATCTACTACTTCATATTTATACAATCCACAGGATATCATATATATACAAGACTATGTGAATTACATGATTACCACAGAAATTAAAAAGAAAATGTTTTACACACAGCAGAAGAATCAACTAGACAAACCTTCTTATTGCTTCTTAAATCTAACAGGGTAGGAAGTCTCTTACCACATAAGATATCTTAGTGAGCTGTGGAAACTCCAGACTTAGATGGTGCAGGTCTGAAGCCCCAACACAGACTGACTTGCTAAGGCCTGACAAGACCTCAAAAGCCTTCTTTTTTTTTTCCAGTTTATTGATTAAATCATGCGGGTGGTACATCCAATCAAAAAGCAGTCAATACATTGGAACAATGCATATATACCCTTTGCAAAACGTTGACACATAAAGCAAAAATAAGTACCCATACTGTTAAAAGTGGAAGAGTTAAATAAACATATCAGTATCCAAGATCAAAGATACTTAAAAGAACCCACAGGGGCAAGAAGATAGGGCCTAACACTTAAGCAGCATTGATTTTGTTCTTGAAGGGTTGCCAGATCTGTAAATACTTATGTATTTGTCTGATGGAGGTATAATGTATATGTTCAAGTGTGTGACTTCGTTAAAAGATTGAGCTATCACCTGAAATGATGGGGTCCACATCCTTCCATTTAATGAGAATTAATTTAAAGGCCACCATCAGACAAATATTAGCAAAACAAAGTTTAGAAGTAGACAAACCTTTGGCACTGAAATCAGTACATAGCAGCATCCAGTACAGATGTTTGCTCAAGGGGTACTGGATAATTGCAGAACCTCAAAGGCCTTCTGCTGCCAGCCCCCCAATGCTGCATCATCAAAGATGTCCCTCTGACATCATGGATTTGATACTTTCTTTCTTTGCCTCCTGAGGGTACCACCTCTCTGGAAAGCTGGCCTCAACTGGAACCTTGGATTTTGTGAACCCCTTCTTTTGTTCTGAGCCACATCTGTGTATGCAAGTGGTGGCTACATAGTCAGGACAATTTCCTGATATGAAAGTCTTTGGGCTCTTTAAAGCTCCTTCATTAACTGACAGGGGGTTCCATCATTTCAGGGCAAAGGGATTTTAATTATCTTTAAGGGGCAGTTTCTTCTGCTTCTGACAATAATCTTGATCTCATTCCCCCAACCTATCTCTGTCCACTCAGCAGATAGACCTAATTAAAAAAACAAACATGAAAAAAAACAGTTAAAAATTATAGTTATACTAGTATCATGGGTATGCAAATATTTCTGTGTCTGTGGGGTGGGAGAAGTAAGTTGTATATAAAATATCAAGTGACGTTACATTCTGCAGGCCATGTCACTACTCAGAAAGTTCAAAGCAGAACATGCCTGGTGAGTGGTAGACACTGCAGTGGCCAACTCCAGTGCAAACAAAAGTTAGAAGTAGAAAGGAACACACACACATACTACCACTGAATAACTTTTATTGATACCACCACAATGCTGCTAAAATAGTATCAAAGTTATGAGATGACTTGTGGCCCAATTCCTCAGTGCTTCTAGCACAACTCTTCCTCAGGGACCCCTGCTGGTATCAATAAAAGCTAGTCTCTGATATTATCTGGTTTGTGTTACTCCTTGCGTGTGTGCCTCACTACTTCTAACTCATGCAACTATTCAGTCCTTACCATAGTCAACTCATGAACACTAAACTTAACAATATTCTTTAAAATCCATACAAGAGTATGCATGACTTAAAGAGGTGCTACAAGCTATGCTTGCCACATAATAAAAGACAGCCACAATCATGAATTAAGGGGGGGGGATGAAGCAAATTTAATGAATTAGCATACTCTACAAAAGCAAATAATAGTACCGTAATAAAGTAAATCTGAGAAATAAAATTGTTAAGTTAAAACAAGGCACTGCTGTCCCGGGTTATCAGAGAACTACCAGCATTAAAACAACACAGACTCTATTAAACCAATAGCACACCTTTTCCTCAACTAAATAGTTATAGTCACAGTTTCAATATAAAAACACTGTTTTGAAAAATCATTAAAAAGTGTCCATAAAGATTTCATCAGAGATTTTTGGAGTGATAGAGGGATTGTAAAATATTAAGGCAATTTTGAATGAGAACAGCATGTATTATCAAGTCATAAATAACAAGAAGTTGGCAATAAGCCATTGGCAAGTAATGTATATATACTGAATTATTGTATACCACAGCTGTGTAGTAAGGCACAAGGCTTATTGCATTTATTTTTAATAAAGGCAATATACTCTCTGTTCTCTGGCATCTCTGGCCCTTCACAACACTGGTTTTCCTCATATCTTACAAGTCATTGCTAATCAGTGTCTGCAGTGTCTGCCCTCTCTGGTCCATTGCAGAGGTGCAAGGGTGGCCCCCAGGGTTTTTTGCTGGACCTTCACCTAGTTTATATTTTTGTGAATGATCTCCCCCTAGTTGCCCAATCCTGTAATATGCAAATGCATGCTGATGATACCATTCTGTTTACAACATGCCCAAAATGAACTGTTATCTCAGCCTCTGTTCAAACTGACTATAACAATCTCTTGGCTTGGTTTGCAGCAAACCATTTAGTGCTCAGTCAAGCTACTGTAACACACCAGCCTGCCAACATGGAGGGCTGAGGCATTGAATGCCTTACCTCCTGTCACACTGGTGACCACATGTTTGGGAATGAGTATGGGTTGCCGGGGGTCAGCGGGGTAGAAAAGGATTGAGCATCGCAGGGCTGTTCTCCTCTCCCGGGGAGGGGTGGGCAGCCAGCTTAGCCTTTGACAGCCACTGGGTGGAGGCTCGTGGTAGTGCAGTCAAATGAGCAACTCAATGGGAGGTGCCACAGTTCTGCAGGACATGTGCACCACCATGTGTGCGTCCTGATATGCTGCTGCAGCAGGAGTGCCTGGAAGAAAACAGAAAAGGGACCCATGGGCAGACCACTGCTCCATGCATCTGCCTGTGCCTGCGCCACCACCCGCATGCCTGCAGCAACTCTGAATTGTGGACCTGGGGGGGGCAGGATGGCCCACTCCCACCAAAGAGGGGAAACTGTGGGGGACTCACTCCAGGAAGGTCCGGGAGAGGTGGGTGCTATCCAGTGGGAGATGGGGATGGATGCAGAGTCTTCAGAGGGGTTAAAAGCTTTAAGGAAAAAAAAGCTACTGTACCACTGGTTCTGTGTCATTTGGCATCAGAAAATGTTTGTAAAGCTGTCCAATCCAGTTTGCTTCTTCTTGAGATGGGAGCACCCTGGCTACTATATTGGAGTACAGGTGTCTAGGCAGGTATCCAGTCAAGAGTGCATAGGATTAACAGCATGATGAAATGTGTGCTGAGAAAATAGTGTGAGTGAAAACAGCTGCATGGAGATCATAGAGTGGACATTATAGCACTTTGCATGTAGATGTTTTCACTCATGCCAGGCAGTGTAAGTCCACAAGTGTGTGCTGCCTAACTGTGCTGGCAGTGTAGTGTCGAGGTTAGTGTCACAATCTGTGAAAGGGCTTGCTACATTCAGCTGACCTGGGTTTGATTCTGACACCTTCTTTTATCTTTTGTCTCTTTTGACTTCATGCCTCCCACCCTCCAGAGTTATATTAGTAAATCCTCCTCCCTGCCTGACTTTGTCCTCCTGGAGTTAGAATAGTAAATCTGCTCCACCCCCAACTTCTCCCCTCCGTCTTGCATGTCCCCTAGAGAGTTACAACAGTAAATCTGCCCAGCCTTACAATTCTCCCCCGCCCCCGAGCTGCACCTCCCCAGTGTTGTTCCTTTCTTCTTTTGTCAGTGTTGTCTCATTCATCCTGTGTTGGGTTGGGTGGCGCTGGGCAGTGCTATTAGTGCTTTTTGTGACTGTTACTGTTTTTTCATGCTACTATATTCTGTCCCACTATTTTGTCCACGCGGTTTTTGATGGCACTGTTTTGCAGTAGCTGTTTTGACCTCGGACCGTCTAGGCATTTTACTTGACCAATTCCTTGACCTCTCATGCCATACTGTATATATTCTGCAAATTTACATATTTATCTATTTAAAAGTTTCACCAGGAAAGGCATGCTGAGCAGTAAATGCTCATTTCCAGATGTGTCCTGGAGAAGAGGGGACGAGGATTCTCTTTAAAGTGTACAAGCAGTAAATCTTTAAAAAACAAATTTGGAGCCCCTTCAAGTGTAATTGACTGCCTCCCAAGGTATGAGGAAATGTCTGGTTGAGCATATGATCCTATCCACAAATGACTATGGTAAAATGAAAATGTTCCAGGCTACTACTCTGAAATGTCATGTATCTAACTTGGATACACTGTTCAGCTCCATCTGCTTCATTACTCTTCACTGCCCTCAGCAGTCACACTGCTTGCACTCGGATCGGCTGAAGGGTCCTTTGCTTGACAGCAGGCATTCTCAGCCTCTTGGCCTATATACTATATTAAAACCTGCTTACCCTACTGCTAACTTTGGACACAATCTTCATTCCTTTATTGAAACCAATTCTTATTACTCATTGCAAAAGAAAGTCTGGTAAGTTTGCTTTCTGCTTTAGGTTCCACTGTTATCGGGCAACCTAGCCTTGGGTGTCTGCCAGTCTATCAGTGTTACCTCCACTAAACAGTCCCTTATAATTCTGCTTGCATACCACTGCACCTGATTTTTCATTTGTGTATGTCCTTCAGTTATATTGCACATCTTATTGTAAATATTGTATAATTTTTGTATAGCATTTTTTTATTGTACTGTCTTGTATACCTAATCTACTGCTGTATATTGCATTCCTACTGTACCTTATAATTCATCCTGTCCCCTTAACCCAGGTCACATCTCTAAATGAAATTCATGTTGCTCTGTATGTTTGCTTGTTGAAACAGTTTCAGTAAGTAAATAAATAAAATATTTACACCAAGCGTAGAAACACAGGGTTGTGTTTTCAAAGCTGGATCAAAGCTCATGGCAAAGACTCTACTGGAAGCAAAGTTGCCTGAGATGATGTGGCACAATGGAACATGTACACAGCCAAGTGTGCACAAGCAAAGTCTGTTACAGTATACTGCCAAAGGAGTTCAGGTCAATGAAGGAGCAAAGTGCTTCCATAGCCCCCCGCTGGACTAGGAAGGAGGGACACTTGCTGGAAAAGCATAAGCAGGCCTCACAGGAGCAAACAAGTGTTTGCACGGGGCAACTCTGTTTGCTACTGAGACACGTAGACTCATAATGGAACCATGATATGCAAACGTCCACTTTTCCCATCATTGAGGCAAAGAGAACATTTTCATGTCATTATAACCTCATTATAATATAAGGAGCAAACATTTTCTCATCCAAACCAATGCAGACCAAGTGCTCAACACTGCAGCCTATAATTCAACAGTGTACTGGTCCAACAAAAGACACAGCACAATATCTCTCAATGTTCCTCATTATGAGGGATGACCCTCATTGCCTCCCATAAAGGTGTTCCATCCCACATCTGTCCCACATGGGAAAGGTAAAGCACACACAGACATGTATAGTATAGTAACGGATACTGCCCACACAGACATGTATAGTATAGTAAGGGATACTGCCCACACAGGCATGTATAGTATAGTAAGGGATACTGCCCACACAGGCATGTATAGTATAGTAAGGGATACTGCCCACACAGACATGTATAGTATAGTAAGGGATACTGCCCACACAGGCATGTATAGCACAGTAAGGGGAAACTGCCCACACAGACATGTATAGGATAGTAACGGGATACTGCCCACACAGACATGTATAGTATAGTAAGGGGATACTGCCCACACAGGCATGTATAGTATAGTAAGGGGATACTGCCCACACAGGCATGTATAGTATAATGAGGATACTGCCCACACAGACATGTATAGTATAGTAAGGGGATACTGCCCACACAGGCATGTATAGCATAGTAAGGGAAACTGCCCACACAGACATGTATAGGATAGTAAGGGATACTGCCCACACAGACATGTATAGTATAGTAAGGGATACTGCCCACACAGGCATGTATAGTATAGTAAGGGGATACTGCCACACAGACATGTATAGTATAGTAGGATACTGCCCACACAGACATGTATAGTATAGTAAGGGAAACTGCCCCACAGGCATGTATAGTATTGTAAGGGATACTGCCCACACAGACATGTATAGTATAGTAAGGGATACATGATGGCAAGATGCTTGATACATAATATATCTAAGTGGCAATTGAGCTTGGGGAATACTACAAGTGGCGAGTGTAGCAGAGCCACGAGTGATTGTTCCCGAGCTCACTTGACATGAGTTCTGATATATTAGGTATCAAGCTCTTGCCATCACATATGCATTTTATACAATAGGGTTTCTCATTGTGTGTGAGTTTTGCTGTGTTATTTTTAGATTTATTTGTTCATTTTACCTGTAGTATGTAGTGTTTCGTTGTGCTTCAGTGTTCTTCTGCTGTCTTGAAAGTCAGTGTCAGTGGCTCATTAGGTAGCACACTCGCCTCTGAAGCCGGGAGATCAGAGAGCTGTAGGTTCAGTTCTCACATCTGGCACTTGAGTTAATATCCCAGTACTGACCCTGTAGTGCAGCATGTGCTGCACTTGAGGTGCCGCCTTCGGATGAGACGTTAAACCGAGGTCCCATCTGCTTGGATTGGTGGTAGTTCAGGTGGATGTTAAAGATCCCATGGCACTTATCAAAAAGAGTAGGAGAATTTCCCCAGTGTCTTGGCCAAATTTTCCTCATTCACTAAAATTACCACCAACAACTAAATCTGGTTTAAGGTCAGTTGGCATTCATCTGTATTCCCCTCCCCCGGGTCGTGCCTGAAAATAGGCAGGACTTGTCTAGTGCACTTACTCGGTCAACAAAAACGAAATAAATAGTGTTTTTGTGAATGGGAGTTCATAGTAATGTTTCATTGGTTGGTTTTGTGAATTAGATTTTTTGGTGATGTTTGGTTGGGTGAGATATGTGATATTAGGGTATGATACTGTGTGTGATTTGCTGCTGAGTATAATATTCTGGTTGGTTGAAAGGCTTGTGTGCTGCTTTTTCATTGGATGTCCTGTGCTGTAATGTGTTCTGATTGGTAGTTGTCTCGTGTTGGTGGAGTTTGTGGTTGGGATGTCAGCGTGGACTCCTTGTGGTGTTTGGTTTTACTTTTTTTTAATGTTAGTTATTTTGTATTTATTTGTTTTATTCCTGCTTTTGTTGGTTTTATGGAGCTCTCCTGATAACTGATCTCTGTATAGTTGTGAATTTGTATGGTTATCATGTTGGGGCTTTGGGACTGGAAATGTGAATTATGTTTCAAATGGTGATTTTGTTTTACAGGTATTTTTTATTTGGTTTTAGAAAATGGGCAAAGAACATTCATGTTCCTGATTGGCTGCAAGAGCCAATTTGCCGGTCCAGAATGAGACGACAGATTGGGAAATAACAAGCCCCAGTCTCAGTTGCCTCATATAGTTCTAAATATTAGTGTGCTAGTAGAATGTTCAAAAGGCAAGCACCACCATGTTGTTTTTTTGTTTAGTGAGTGTAGCGAGTGAAAGCCCCAAAGTGAGTCCATCTTGCTGTAATTTAAATAAATGAAATAAATTAGACACACAATAAAACAGGAAGGTGGGGGGAAAAGGAAGCCTTCGGTGCAATCGGTTACAGTTAACAATTGGTCGACAGCGTGCCTCTTCATAGCAGCTAAACTTTGCTTGTTATACACTAGCTAGTGGCTACTGCTATCGTATTCCAATAGAATCCCAAAACAGCAAACTAAATGCACAATCTTTTTTAAGTAAACAGCCAGCTGTTACTAATGTTGACAGTCTTGCGCTCCTCTAGCAGCTCCCTGATCTCCATCCCGCGCGCCTACTTTTTGCCTCTCACTTACCAAGATGAATCAGCGATCGGGCCCCTCCCCACTTATGCCCCTGCCCACAATTCCACTGCCATGCTTTCTTTTTTTAATGTTGTTTACTCACCTGTTCATGCTCCAGTGCTCCCTCCTTCAAGCTTCACAGTGCTCCCGACTCACCGACCATCCTCTTCCTGGACTCTCCACTGTCCCCACATAGCAGCCAACTCCTGGGGGTATCCCGTGTATCCTTCACCAGACAGGTCCTCTCTCTGAGGGGAAGGCACTGGGAGGGCTTACCCAGCGACTCTGTATTAGGCCGCCGGGAGCACTGCTGAGGCAGAGGAAGTCCTCAGAAGTTCCAGCACACTCAGGAGTGGGGAAGCCATCATCCAGCGAGTGCATGGAGCCATTTTCCATTTTCTGATGTTCCTCCTTGGCGCTGTCTGAAACAGTGCCCCAGTATCCACTGGGAGCCGCTGTTTGAGTAAAGTGACCCACTCCCACTCCCACAGAGGAGAGCAACCGGATGCTCAGTCCTCCTTGTCCGCTGCTGACCCCCAGCACCCCGAGTCCATTCCCAAACCTGGGTCACCACCGCTGGTTCGAGTGTGGAGTCCAGCAGCTCAACCTCTGTGCCACGGGCCGCATATGCTTTTCTTTAAAATGCAATTATCTTTGTTTCTCTAGGGAATTCGATCCCTTGGACAATGTTGCCATTGCACACATGTTTTCAGTGCTGTTCACTCAACCTGCTCACTCCAGCTACAACAAAAACAGTTACTGATTTAAAAATACAGTATTCATTGGTAGCTGCACTGAATGTCCTTTATCTCGTCATCACCCTCTATCTCTCCTGCATCCATGTGCTTGTGGGGGGAGTGGGGTGAAGATCCAGATCATAGTGAAAAATAAAGCAGTCACTTCACAGACCTCTAATTATCAGTTTTTCAACTACACCTTGGCTACCATGCTCAGAATAATCAAAGGATACAGAAAAAAAAAGAATCTGTCTACTTCTCCTCAAGAAGACCATGCTTGATTCAGGTAACCCAACCAACCATGACACTAAGCTGGTCTCCTTATACTGTATAAATGAATATACAGTATAAATGCATGTGTGTGTAGAGGGGTGAATGCTGAAGGGGGGGAGCTGCTCAGTAAAAAAACATTTAAACTATTTTTAAAATGTGTGAGTGTACTTGGACTATGGTGCTATTAGAACAACAGACCTCAGGTCAAACATAAAGCAGCATTTCAGTACAGGCAGAGGAACTATTTTATTAAAAAAATTATATTCAAAAATTAAATTACAAAATTGTTTTTTTTCCCTACAGTTATAATACAGTTGCCCATTTTCTGAGTGCAATAATACCCTCCAGGGTGGGTGGTATTGTGCTATCTAGGGGCTAAAAAGCCCTGCGCCAGTGGTGTCAGGCCTCATTACGCCCCTTGACGGTCCAGTATAGCACAATACCGCCCACCCAGTCGGGTATTATTGCTTACGATTTTGTTTTCACTTCTGGGATATATACTAATTTTATACTTTACTTCACAAGGTTTACTTCAATTTTTGAGGATTTATTTCATGCAGAGTTTTTTTATTTGACAATATAGTTTTGAGGTGATTTAGTTTTTTTCTGTGGTTTAGAATGTAGTTCGGCTGCTCGTTTCTGTGACATGTACACTGTGGAGATATTTTTTGGTGCATGTACACCGTGGGCTGGATATTCAAACTGCACCATTCTGTGGTGCAAGCCCTTGCACTACTCAAAAAAGTTGTGCAGGGGTGTGGCCGAGGCGATATTCAACGGAGTTGCGCTATTGAGCAACTCTACGAATGTCGCCCCCCTCCCAAGCCACTGTGCATGGCGCAGGAACTTGCACCACCGCAAGTGGTCAGAGTGGAGCATTCAAGATGCAGTGGCACAAGTTCCATTGCGCCATGCGCAAATTTCTGATATTCAAAAGCTGACATGCAAATTGGGCCATAAGTTATGCAAGGCACGGGGGGGCCATTTGCATATACTTACGGCCCCATTTGCATGCCATTAGCATGCAGGTGCGCTGATCCCCGACAACTTGTGCCTGGCGCCATGCCAGGCAGCAGCCGTCGGGGACCGACGCCCCCTGCAGCCCGATCGCGGGCATGAAGTAAATCTCCCCGGTCTGGCCCGATCATGGGCAAATGGAACTGAACCCCTCGACTGGCCCGATCGTAGGCAGAACAGTAATGAACCGCCCCAGCCCAATCGCTGGCAGAACGGTGCCCCCAAAACCAATATCCCTGGTGGTCCAGCGGACCGTGAAGCCCGATCATGTGCATTAGAGTCAACCCCCAAGGTCCAATTTCCTGGTGATCTAGTGGCCCCACCCACCACCACCCACAGGCCCTACCACTTCCGTCAACGCGGTGACAGCACCTACCATCCTGCCGCCCCGCTGCCCACCGACTGACTGCTCAGTAGGGCTGCACGCCCATTGGTTCAGAGCAGCCAATGGGCATGCAGCCCATACCATACAAGGCAGTCCAGATATGTGAGCCCGTGATCGTTTCTGGGGTTCATTACTGTTATGCCCATGATCGGGCCAGTGGGGGGGGTTTTATTACTGTTATGCCCGACAATGCAGTCCGGGGAGGAGATCTGCCCACGATCGGGCTGCTGTGGGGGCACAGGAAGGCGAAGGGCCACCCACAGGTGGCAGCTGCTGTGTTGCACCCTGCAATGCCGGCAGTTCACCAGTGGGTGACCCTCGACGACTCCTTTTTTTCAGCTCAAAGTTGTGCAGGCGCAGGTTGGGGGTTGCGCCATCAAATTCTGCACAGCCCGGGTTGAATATCGGGCTGTGCAGTTTATGCATGGTTCCTCACCTCCTGTTGAGCATGCCTTCATTAGCATTGCGCTGTTGTTCAGCATGACTTGGGGGGAGCAACTGCCTCCTGCTGAATATCGCAGAATGGCGCAATTTCGGACTTGCGCAGGTGCAACCCTATTGTGCATGGTGCAACCCTTTTGAATATCCAGCCCCTTGTGTATAACTGGTAGTTGGGTTCACAGTGTACACATCATGATTCTGTTATCACACACTGTGGCTTGTATGTGATTTTATCTCTCAGCATATCAGCTCATACCTATTGTATAATATAACTTAACTGTCAGTATGTCAAAGCAAAATTAAACTGTGGGCACGAAAGTTTGCTCTGTGCAATTGCATGCTTTCCATTATGGCCAGTGGGCACAAAGCCTGTCACAGTGGTGATTGCACTGTGCAAAACATTCCATTATGCTGCCCACATAATTTTATGGTCAGAGAAAGACTGTGTACAGATCCATATAAACATAACCAAAGGCTGCTTTGATATAAGCAAGCAGTGACTTTTAAAGACTTTATGGTTTCAGCCCATTAACTTCTTAACAGACAAATGTTATTATTTTAACTTACTTCTTATTACTGGTATTACACTTATATATTCCTAAAACAAATCACAATTCAAGGATGAATTTGTTTATGGATTTTCTGGTATTTTTTCAATATTCTATGCAAAATGGAAGAAGGATCTATCAGAAATCGTAGATCAAATAGAATTTTATTTTAGTAATTCACCGTGATGCTGTATGTTATTGTAAGTTAATTGAACAGAAACCATACTCAACATTTAAAGTTGAGTTTCCTGTCTTGCTTTTCCTGTATGTTGAAATTTTTGTACAGACTGCACATGCAAAAGCATGATTGTTTACTTTTAAGACGTACGTGCCCCCATATTAAAATGCTTTGCATGGCACTAACAGGGATTGTACCGTGCTTAGTGGATATAGTGTGATTGACAGCCATAGTTAAACAGCCCAGAAGGACATGGGGTCATCATGTTGCAGACGATATAGTGCACGTCAAAACCACGCACCAAACACAGCATGCAACAACACAGCGGTGACACATAATGCTGACCACAACAGAAATGCAGCATGCCTGAATGGTCCTATTGTTTTTGTGGGGGCTCCATCCCCACATCCCCAGACTATTTATAATCAACTCTGAGGGGGTGTGGACAAAGGGGTGTTCTATGCGATAATGACGAGTGAAGAATGGTGACTCACATTATCGCGATGTCAGGGCGGTGAAAACAATTTCGGCACCCTAACATCCTCAGCGCACAGAAGAACGGTGCTGGGGACTGAAAATATTTGCTTTCAGTGGGGGGGCTTCACCCCCGCACCACCCTACTTAAGGATTCCTCCACCCGGGGTGCATGTTGAGGGGGAGCAAAGGTGTTAATGTTTTGGGCCAGGCGCAAGAAAAGCACAGTAGCGCCCAGACCCAGACCCGAACCGGAATCTCAGCACTGCAAGTGGAGGCCAACCCCTGATACCATGGTGCAGCTCAGCAGCTGACCATAGCGCCATCCCTACATCCCCTCCGCCTCCCAGGCCACACTCTTCACCCCATCGTGTGTACACCTAGTGACATCTTGTAGCTGGGGTTGCCCACCGCACCATATCCGGTCACCCTCTCTACCCACTCACCTTTTGGGCTTTCACCCATATTGTATCACCATTTCAGAAGGCACTGTGATTCAGGTGCCACCTCACGTGATACCCAAAGGGGCAAAACAAAAATTCACTGTGGCACTTAGCAGTCGGCGCACTGACAGGAATTGCAAAAACAATTCCCACACCAGGGATTCAAATCCCAGTCCTGCCCTACTACCCACTGTATTGGCATGTGCATTAGCCACTTCACCATGGGAGCGGCTCAACCAAGCACCCGACCAGCAGTCACTACATGCACTCCCCCTTCCTGTGCAGAGCAACAGGGGTAGTGATATCGCTCATATACCTTTGTCACTCTGAAGCACTAAATGCTACAGACCACATGGTTCTTCATGCGTGGTTTAGTCCATGCTATAATCACCTGGTACCTCCTTGAAGCACAGTGCTAAGTGGAGAACATGATGCACTTCATACTGCACTGTGTCTATGCAAATGATGGAACATTCTAGCATAGAGAGCACAGTGGTACTGCATACTGAACTGAGTATGAAAGCCTGAAAAGGCTGCCAAAGCAGATTTTTACCACTTCCAAAACTCTACTTTTAACAGTTCACACGGTGCAGCATGCCCCCCCACTGGGTGCCATGTGTCATACAGGCAAACACACTGTATTCCCTCCTCAACTGATCCCCATACAATCAGTGTGCCTGGTAGTCCACTGGTATGCCACATCCTCCAAACAAATTCCTGTACCATGAATATCCCAGGCAGTATAGTGGTACCTCCTTACTCACCCAGTCCCCATACCATCAGTGTGTAGTAGCTTGACAGAAGACACCAGGAGAAAGGACTGCTGTGAGACTGGACTTCTCCACTGGGACTAAAGAAGTAGAACTCTTGTACTTGGAATTTTAATTTAGGGTATAAAAACCAACAAACAAAACAAAAAAAAAGTGTGTGTGTTTGTCTGAGTCAACTGAACTGAGTGGTTATCTGAACAGTTATCTAGGTGTAAATCTCAGGTGATTGAAAGGACTTGATAGCTGTGAGGTTTAAATTACTTGTGGAAAGATCTAGTAAGTAGGGGGAGTGGCTTAACTAGAAGGAAGCTACATTTAAAGACTACCTTAGAAAGATTTTGCTAGTAGCTTGGCAGAAGACACCAGGAGAAAGGACTGCTGTGTGACTGGACTTCTCTACTGGGACTATATTGCCCTCCTTCCCAAAGCTAGTTCTACTTTTATAGGCACAGAATTTGACTGACAACAGGAACTTCCTGTTTGAGAGCAGGAAGTGAGTGATCACAGAGCCACCAAAGACCCACCATCCTAGAAGGGCAAGAGTAGCTCTCTGGCCCCCTCTAGCTGCTGGAGGTCTGCCTCTGAGCAAGTAAGGGGTCTACTGAGAAATATAGGATAGTCTTGTCTCAGAACAGGACAATCAGGAGCTTAAAGGACACACAGGCAGGAAGTAAGGAGAGAGAGAAAAAAGAGGAAAGAGTAAGGACTGCAAACAGTTAAGGGGCCAGAAATAAAACATGATGGGAGTGGTGCAGTGTAGTGGCTGTGGAGCAGCAGTCTTCCGGGAGACATTCTGGAACATGCAGTGTTGTCCCATCTGCAGGCACCTCTCTGGGCTGAGGGAGGAGGTTGCTCATCTCCAGGCTGAGTTGGCCAGGATTTGTGGGACCTCCTCTTCCATCCAGGGACCACCAGTGCCACTGCCATTGCCTCAGAGGTTGCCAAGAAAGAGGAGCGGTTGGACCACAGTGGGCTCAGGGAGGGTGAGGGTAGTGGAACAGAGGTACATCCCTCCAGTTGTAACTCTCCACAATTCCTATGCCATTCTGGCAAAGCATGGTTCTTCTATGGAGGCACCCACAGTGGGGACCAAGGAGGATGCTGGGAACCTCCACAAAGGAGACCCACAGGAGGGTGGCAGGGGACCCCACAGGGGAAGAAAACAACTCCTGGTGGGGGACTCCATTGTTAGGAAGGTAGAACTGGGGAAGGAAGGGGAGAGGGAGGTAAGGTGCCTGCCTGGTGCCATGGCTTGGAGGGACAGGGAGTGAATACTCAGGATTGCCAGAGCAGCTGAACCGGGGAGGGAGCTGGATGTCGTTGTCCAACTAGGGACAAATGACCTGACTAAGAAAGGGATTACAGAAGTGCAGGAAGGGTTTCTGGAATTGGGGAGGGGTCTTAGACAAGTAGTATGCATGGTAACCTTCTCGGAGGTGCTGCCCATCTGTGGTGTAGGAGAGGCTAGGGTGTTCTGCACCATGGGAGTCAATCAGTGGTTGAAAAACTGATGTGAAGCTCAGGGATTTGGCTTCATTGGGGACTGGGGGTCCACCTGGAGTGATGCAAGCCTATACTGGCATGATGGGCTGCATTTGTCCAGGAGGGGAACCAGGATCCTAGGTGATAGGTTTAAATGCTTCATTGGAGCATTAAACTAGCCAAGGGGGAAGGCACTGGAAAGAAGCAGGAAAATCCTAGATCCCCCAAAAAATCACAGTAGTAAGTGCGGTAAACACCAACATAGAGGTGTCAATAGGGAGAAGGGCAGGGGTAAATGGAGAAAGTGGCAAAGGCAAGAAGGACAGAGATGGGGCAAAAAGGAGTAAGGCCATCTGGAAATGGAGGATAATGAGTACCAATGCCCATAGTCTGAGCAATAAGCTCCCTGAGCTGGTGGCCTTGATAGAAGAGGGATGCCTGGATATTGCAGCAGTCACAGAAACATGGTTCACAGAGAACCATGACTGGTATGTTAACATACCAGGGTACATAACCTACAGGAGAGACAGGCAGGGGAGAATAGGGGGAGGAGTAGCTCTCTATGTAAAGGAAGGGAAAAAGCAACTGAACAAAAGAGTAAACAGGGAGGAGAGGAGGCACAGTGGGTCACCTTGGAGACTGGAAAGGGCACCACAATCCGCACAGGAGTTGTGTACAGACCCTCATGTCAGGGGGAGGGAATGGACAAGGATATGGTAGAAGGCATTCTTAGAATGGCAGAGAAAGGGGAGATACTGTTGATGGGAGACCTGAATATGCCAGATGTTAACTGGAGCACATTTGCTGCAGCCACATCCAAGAGCAAGGCCATTCTTGATGCCCTACAGGTGGCAGGCCTCAGACAGCTAGTTTTGGAACCCACTCATGAGGGAGCAATCTTAGACCTCATTCTCTGAAACGGGGGCAGTGAGAGGATCTCAGATCTAGAAGGGGGTTGCCATCTGGGAACAAGTGACCATCAAACAGTGTGGTTCACGTTAAACTCAGCTACAGTGTCAAGCCATACAAAAGTGAGGGTACTGGACTTCAGGAGGTCTGACTTTGGCAAGATGGAAGAGTGCCTCAGAAAAGCATTAACAAACAGGCTAGAAGGAGGTGTGGAGCAACAATGGGGACTCATCAAAACTGCCATCACAGAGGCAACAAGCCTTTGTGTGAAGCAAATAAACACATCAAAACAAAAGAAAAAGCCACTATGGTTCTCAAAAGAGGTGGCTGTGAAAGTCAGGAAGAAAAAGATAGCATTCCAGAAGTACAAGGAAACACAGAAGGAGCAGGACAGAGAGCTGTAAAAGTTAAAGCAGAAGGAAGCAGGGAGGGAAGTCAGAATAGCAAAGGCCCAAACTGAGGAAAAGATAGCCAACTCAGTTAACTCATTACCTCCATAGGCTCACTCTGAGATTACACCACTTGCCTCCTGAATCTCCTGTATACTTTTAACAGTGAATCCTGGGCCTTTCTAAGCAAAATCAAGCCATAGTCAGCATGTCTCAAACAAATGCTAATAGCTCAATAACTGTACATGCTAGACTCAAAGTATGAGTGGCAGAGTTATTCAGCACAAAATTGCCTTTCCAATGGTGGAATGCATGTAATAAGAAGTAATTTTGTTTTTTTTTCTATGCTGGCCGAAAGAGCAAACTAAATTTTTTTTTCACTAAAAAAGGGCAACATAAGCCATTTTTATTGGAAATATGTAAAATATCAACACCAAATTAAGCATACAGACATTAGATGGTGTTTTAATATTATGTTTGTTAAAAAAATATATCTTTTTACTATAAATTGGAATTTTTCCCCATTTTAGTCAAAGTGCTTTGATGAGATTTGAGGGCTAAATCTCAACCACACACACCATATCATAAACAAATGCATATAACTCCAAAAGTACACATGATACATACAAAGTATCAGCATGAAAGTTGATGAGCACAAAAATGCATTTCCAGTGGTGTTATGCAACCAGTTGTAATCAATACAGTTTTTATTTTATACCCGCTGAAGTGCCAAAAAAGTGAATTTTATTCAAGCTGCTTAGGTGAATCTTGATGGAAAACATGTCAGCCATACATACCATACCATAAACAAATGCAAATAACTCCTAAAGCATACATGATATACACAAAATATCAGTGACAAAGTTGTTCAGCATAAAATTATCTTTCCAACGGTGCTATGCAGTCAAATATATATTATATTCTGTTACACTATATATTAAAATATATAAGTGACTTCTCCAGATGTTGCAAGAGCACACTGGGAGTCAATAGCTGACTTCTGCAGATGTCCTCAGGACACACCAGTGTTTATTTACTGATGACTACAGGCATCTGATAGGAGACAATGAGTTAAGAAGGGGGAAAAAACCTTTTATAGGTACATCAGTGAGCATAGAAAGACAAAGGGAGGGATAGTGAGGCTGAATAGAATGATCAGTGGGTGGGCAGAGGGGGACAGTGAAAAAGCAGGGATACTGAATGAATATTTCTGCTCAGTATTCACAAAAGAGGAGGGGGGAAGTGCCTAATCCAATCAACAGAAGCACTCTTGATAGGGGGATTGATCCCAGTCCTTTCACAGAAGAAAGGGTTCTGCAAGAACTCCGAAAACTGAAGGTGGACAAAGCAATCTGGCCTGATGGAATTCACCCCAGAATTCTAAAAGAATTAAGGAGGGAACTAGTGAAACCACTGGCTACTCTTTTTAATAAATCATGGGAGGATGGTGTGGTACCCAAGGACTGGAGGGAGGTGGATGTGATTCTCTCTCTCAGAAGTGGGGCCAAGACAGAGGCAGGAAACTACAGACCTGTCAGTCTGACCTCTGTGGTAGAGAAAGTGATGGAGTCACTTCTGAAGGAAAGAATAGTTGAGTACCTAGAGACCAGTGGGGCACAGGACCCAAGGCAGCATGGGTTCACAGTGGGAAGGTCATGTCAGATGAATCTAATAGATTTCTTTGACTGGGTGACCAAAGTAGTAGACCAGGCAGGGGCTGTGGACATGGCCTACCTAGACTTTAGCAAGGGATTTGACACAGTCCCACACAAAAGATTAATAGTCAAATTAACCAGCCTGGGAGTGGGTCCCAGGGTGGTAGTCTGGGTAAAACATTGGCTGGACAACAGGACACAGAAGGTATTTGTAAATGGAGTCCACTCTGAAGAAAGAGGGGTTACTAGTGGGGTACCTCAGGGTTCAGTATTGGGTCCAGTCCTTTTTAATGTCTTCATAAGTGACATTGCAGAGGGACTGGAAGGAAAAGTATGCCTCTTTGCAGATGACACAAAGATCTGCAACAGGGTTGATACACAAGGAGATGTGGAAAGGATGAGAAGGGACTTGGCAAGGTTGGAGGAATGGTTAGAAGTATGGCAGCTAGGATTCAATGCAAAGAAGTGCAAAATAATGCACCTGGGAAACAAGAACCGGGGAAGAATACACAATGGGGGGTAGTAACATCAACAAAAAAGGAAAGGAACCTGGAAGGAGTGTTTTTGTGATAAAGCACTGCATACAATTTGGATTGCATGGCAGCAGGAGCTGCGAGTGGTGAACAACAGTGCTGGTTGTGGGCATTTGGAGACTGGGAGGCACTGAGTTTAAACTTCCCAATACTCGGGAACTGATTCAGCTGACTAGCCCTTTTTAGGGTTTTGGATAGACATTTTAGTGCGTCCTTGTGAGGTTTAACCCGATCTTTTAAGGGCGGGTTACCCTCACAGTCTGCCCCTGGTCTCTAAGCCCTTGTGACAGTTGCCATAGCAACACAGGCAAACGTCACTTCTGCACACTGAAATAACTCAGCTCCAGCAAGCGGAGTCGAGCACGGAGCGGAGGCGACACGGGCAGAGGCCAGTGGCGTCTGTCAGCGTCAGTCATGGGAAGGAGCCAGAAACCCTCATTGAACCATAAAACCCAATCAAAAAGGGACGTAAGTAACATTGTTGTATAGGTGTTCCTGCTGTGTAATTAAGGAGATTATAATGGCCGAGCAAGATAGAATCATCGTTTCTCTGAATGCTTGTATTACTTGTACAATGTATGAGGAGGGGAGAAGGTTGATTCCTTTATCTGTGATAAATGCTTACTAATTGATATTATGAAGCAGGAAATCAAATCATTGCAAAATAGAATTAAACTCCAATTAGAGATTTCTTCATTAGAAAATTTATAGACTCAGCTCAGATGACTGTGTTGAACAGCCGGGATCATGATCAGCTAGTACGGATTGTTAACACTGTAAAAACGATACATTACCGAAGCAACAAATTGGTTTGACTCTATGGAAAATAATGATTGGTGTAGAGTGGAAAAGGGCATTAAAAAGGGAAGGAGGAATATTGGTGGTCAAGGACAGATTGAGCTTAAAAATAAATATAGTGTTCTTAATACAGAACTAGACTGAGACGACACTACTAAAGGGGTTTCAGATTTAAGTGAATGGAGGGAAGGTAATGTGGACAAGACTGGGCATAAAGAGCAGGAAGTGCAAGGACATCACACAGTAAAAAATGACCTTTTGGTTATCGGTGACTCCATGATTAGAAATATCGATAGGATATTATGTCAGGGTAGGAATGAGTCAAATTGAAAACATAGTGGTGGTGTAATTCTGTGCTGTCTTTAATTGCTGCAAATTTTATCTTGGCTTGTCTGACTGCCCTGTAGTTGGGTGAAGGGTGTTAATTGTCTGGCCTCTGACCTCAGACACATGATAACTGGAGGTGGGGCTTAGTCAGAGTTGAGGTAGCAAGTAGAGTTTTATTTTCTCAGAAGAAGCCAGAAGGGGAAGGAAGGAAACATATTCAATTCAGTGCTTTAGAGTAACTGGTAATTGCTATTTTTCTTTTAAATTTAGATTGTGGGCTTTTAGTGACACTGTACTTTCTTTGTTGTCTTTACTTATAATTGTTTTTGGGCTGTTGAAAATTAAAACATAGTGGTGGTGTAATTCTGTGCTGTCTTTAATTGCTGCAATTTTTGCCCTCCTTCCCCAACTCTTAATTATATGCCCTGTTAAATCTGATTGACAGGAGCTAAACACAGGGTATAGTAAGGGGTGTGAAGTAGGAGGGGCATAAGGGGGAAGAAGCCCACCCTCAGCACAAGTGTTTTGACTCATTTATTTATTTATTGGTTTCTTTTTTTTTTTTTAAGAAAATTATCTGAGGATCAGTGGCAGGATTTTTAGGACAGTAAATTAATAAAAAGGGAACTAGGAGAGCTTCAGTAGCAGACAAGTAGTGGAATTGCAGTATAATGTGGGGAGTGGAGCAATGCAGTGGCTGTGGGGCAGCCATATTCAGGCAGACCTTCTGGACACTGAGGTGCTGCCTATCTGCATGCATCTCTCTGGACTGCGGGATGACGTAGCCAGACTCAGAGCGGAAGTAAACTGGGTCAGGAGTACCATCACCCCTATCCAGAGACCACCCAGTCCAATGCAACTACCTCAAAGGATGCCGAGAACAAGGAGCACTTGGATGACAGTGGGCTCAGGGAGGGTTAGAGCGGTCAGGCAGAGGAACATCCCAGATCTTATTCCACTCAAGAACTCATATGCCACACTGGCAAATGAGGACAACCAAATAGAGGTACCCAGAGAAGTGGAAGGAAAGGATGTGGAGGTTAGCCAAGGAAGTGACCTCAGCAGGGAAAGCAGTGGACCCCAGAGGAGGAGGAAGTGAATCCTGGTGGGGGACTCCATCATAAGAGGGATCCAGCTAGGAATACAGGAGGGGGAGGACAGGGAGGTGAGGTGCCTCACCAGGTGCCACGGCATGGAGGGATGGAAGGAAGATCCTGGGATCACTGGGAAGGCAAGATGGGAGGGTGAGCTGGATGTCATTATCCACCTAGGTACTAATGACCTGGCAAATGGGGAGCCAAAGGAAGTTCAGGAAGAGTTTAGGAAATTGGGAGGGTCTCAAGCAAGTAGCTACTTCTGTTACTTTCTCAGAAGTACTACCTAGAGGCAAGGAGAGCATAGAGTGCATGCACCAGGAACTTTAACTCATGGTTGAAGAACTGGTGCTGTGAGGAAGGGTTTGGATTCATTGGTGACTGGGACCCACCTGGAGGATGGAGGTTTGTTCAAGCCTGATGGCCTGCATCCATCCTGGAGGAATCAAGCACTCAATGATAAGTTTAAATGCTACATTGACAAGCATTTAAACTAGCAAAGGGGGGTGGCAGGCCAGCAAGGAGGGTACCTACTTGCTCACCCCCCACAGCTAGCAGTGGAACCAGTGAACCAGAGGAGTGGCTATCTCTGCAAAGTAGTGTGCAAAAGATGGAGATTAGTGCCCAAGAGGTGGACAGGCAGAAAAGGGGCAAAATTCAGCAGAAGGGCAGACAGCAAGGAGAACCAGAGATAAAGGACAAACAAGGAAGGGGCTGGAGTAGAACAGTGAAACAGCCTAGGGAAGTCAAATCATGGAAAGCCATGTGTGCAAATGCCAGGAGCCTTAGCAACAAGATGCAAGATCTGGAGGCTGTCATTGTGCAGTCAGACCTGGACATTGTGGCCATCACTGAAACCTAGTGTAATGATAACCACGACTGGGAGATGGCCATACCTGGCTACAACATATTCAGAAGAGACAGAGCAGGCAGGAAGGGAGGAGGAGTGGCATTGTATGTGAAAATGACATAAGGGCCACAGAGATCCAGGAGGAACAAAATGGGGAGAGTTACTGTGGATTAGCTGGAAAGAAAATGGGAACAGCCATCCGACAGGTGTGGTCTATAGACCACCAACCCAGGAGGAAGAAACAGATAGGAGTTGATGCTAGCCATCCAAAGGATGGCAGACAAGGTGAGGTAGTACTTGTTGGAGACTTCAATATTCCAGATGTGGACTGGAGCATCCCAGCAGCAGCATCAACTAGGAGCAGATTTATCCTGGACTCCTTCAGGTGCCTTCCTCAAGCAACTGGTCATGGAACCAACTCGGCAGAAGGCAATACTGGACCTTGTGCTCACAAACAGGGACAGTGTGATGGGGGAAACAGTGGGGAGCACCTGGGGAACAGTGACCACCAGTCATTATGGTTTGAAATCACAGAAAGAGCAGAACCAAACCACACAAAAACCCGTATCCTGGATTTTAGCGGGGCAGACTTTGGGAAAATGGGGAGATACTTGAAAGAGGCATTAAGGGGAATGGGACATGAATCAGGGGTTGAGGAACAGTGGGCAGTATTTAAAACGGGGTTTACAAGAATAACAGAATTATGCATTAAGCAGGTTAGCAAGAGGAAAAGGAAGAGGAGACGTTATGGTTTTCCAAAGAGGTAGCAAAGAAAGTGAAAGCCAAAAAGATTGCATTCAGGCAATACAAAAAGACACAGGCAAAAGGGGATAGGAAGAAGTACCAGGAGAAGCAAAGGGAGGCAGGGAGGTCAGTAAGGGAAGCCAAAGCTCAGACAGAAGAACACATTGCAAAATCAGTGGGTAGAGGGGACAAAACCTTTTACAGGTACATAAGTGAAAAAAGGAAGACAAAGGGAGGGATAGTGAGACTGAAGGGGGAGGATGGGGGCCACGTGGAGGATGACAACAGTAAAGCTGACATATTGAACAGGTATTTCTGCTCAGTCTTTACTGAGGAAGAGGAGGGTAATGGGTCTGAAGGGAGTACAAGTGGTGAGAATGGTGCAGAAATGGACACAAGTCCCTTTACATGAAAAAGGGTCCTGAAGGAACTGGAAGTAATAAGAGTTGATAAAGCAATGGGGCCAGATGGGGTGCACCCCAGGGTCCTTAAAGAACTAAGAGAGGTGGTGGCTGAACTTGGCTATCCTGTTTAGCCAATCACTGGAAACAGGGAGGTACTCAAAGACTGAGGACAGCAGATGTAGTCCCTTATACAAAAGCAGGAACAAAGAGGAAGCAGGGAACTACAGACCAGTCAGCCTCACCCGGTAGTGGGGAAGATCATGGAAGCACTACTGAAGGAGAGATTGGTGAAACATCTGGTTGTCAATGGACTACAGGACCCAAGGCAGCATGGTTTCACCAGGGGAGGTCATGTCAGACCAACCTCGTTGAATTTTTGACTGGGTGACTAGGAGGTGGATCAGGGGAGGCAGTGGACATGGCCTATCTGGACTTCAGCAAGGCCTTTGACACTGTGCCACATAGAAGACTATTACACAAACTGGGGAATATGGGTGTGGGCAGGACAGTAGTGTGGTGGGTAGGTAACTGGCTGGGTGGCAGGACACAGAGGGTGGTGGTAAATGGCTGTCACTCCACAGAGGGAAGAGTGACCAGTGGGGTACCACAGGGATCAGTGCTGGGACGGTTCTATTCAACATCTTCATCAGTGACATTGCACAGAACCTAGAAGGCAGAATTTCACTGTTCGCTGATGACACAAAGCTCTGTAACAGAGTAGACACACCAGAGGGTGTAGACAGAATGGGAAGGGACCTGCAGATACTTGAAGAATGGTCAGGGGTTTGGCAGTTGAAATTCAATACAAAGAAGTGCAAGATAATGCATATGGAGCACAAAACCCCTGGCACAATATATCAGTTGGGTGGTGAGGATATAGCATGCACCAAGCAGGAAAGGGATCTTGGGGTTATCATCTCTGATGACCTCAAGGTAGGGAAACAGTGTGACAAGGCAGCAGGTAAAGCAAATAGGATGCTGGGATGTATAGGCAGGGGCATCACCAGCAGGAAAAGGGTGGTCATAATTCCGCTATACAAGACACTAGTGAGGCCCCACCTGGAGTACAGTGTACAGTTCTGGAGACCATACCTACGTAAGGACATAGACAGGGTAGAGAAGGTTCAGAGGAGGGCAACAAAGATGGTGCATGGATTGCATCACAAGTCCTATGAAGACAGGTTGAAGGAACTGAACATGTACTCCTGGAGGAGAAGAGGAGAGAGGGATATGATAGAGACATACAAGTATCTCACAGGGAGGAACAGGGTGCAGGAATACACTATTTTTAAGTGAAAAAGATGTTCCAGGACTAGAGGGCATGGGATGAAGTTGGAGGAGAACGATTCAGAGGAAACATGAGGAAGAATTTCTTCACAGAACGGGTGGTGGACAAGTGGAACACCCTGCCAGAGGAAGTGGTGGGGGCTGAAACAATCACGGGATTTAAGAATGCATGGGATAGACATAAAGGAATTATGGAGGTCAGGGATAAGGGGCAACAGACTTCTAGGAAAACATAAACTGAACTTACAAGCTCAAATGGGCAGACTGGGTGGACCATAGGCCCTTATCTGCTGACACTGTCTATGTATCTATGTATAACTACTGTTAGTACCCTACCAGGAGCAGGGATAGGGGATGTTGGTAAAATGTTACCAGGATTGTTGGAAAATACTAAAAAAACAGTCACAGTACTGCATGTAGGTACAAATGATGTTGGAAAAAGGATATTATTAGAAATCCAAAGGGACTTTGAGGCCATCGGAGAAATCCTGAGGTTACATGGATACAGTATCCTTATATCAGAGATCCTTCCCATACCTCGTGAGGGTGTGAACAAACAAAGGGACATTATACAGCTAAAAGGGTGGTTGAAAAGGTGGTGCCATAGGGAAGGTTTTGTCTTTATCAAACACTGGGACACCTTCAGGGACCTAGGGTTATTTGGGAAAGATGGGCTACATTTAAACAAACATGGGTCTAGAATATTAGCTAAGGAAATTCAAAATCAAGTGGTTAACTTTTTAAACTAAGTACGAAGGGGGTAGGGGGCTGCCATCAAATGTTAAGGACATCTGAGAAGAATTCAACTTCACTTAAGAACACTAAGGGCTCTCAGGACTGGAAATGCTCTCCTTAATCCTAGGAAGTCTTACAAATAAATTTGAGGAATTAACTTGTTTATTAAATACTGACAACATCCAGATATGTGCCATAACAGAGACTTGGTGGACATCCACTGACACCTGGGACCATCATATTCAGGGTATGATCTATATCATATGGATAGGGAGAATAAAAGGGTGGTGGTGTAGCACTGTATGTATCCAACAAAATAAAATCAGTGGCTATTGATGGCCAAAAATTCCAGGCATTGAGCAAGTATGGATCATGGTATTACCAGAAAAGGACCTAATATTAAAATTGGGGTAATCTATCGACCTCCTTCAATTTCCACCCAAGATGAGGAGGCAATGCTAAAATTTTGGACTCCTTAGAGTAGAAAACATTATACTTTTAGGAGATTTTAACCTTCCCGGTATTAATTGGACTAGGTATACAGGGGAGACCTCTTATGAGCTAAGGTATCTGGATTCCTTTTTATTAGCTGGATTTGATCAGTATATAGGTAATAACACTAGAGGGGATAAAACATTAGACCTTGCGCTAAGTAATTTGGGAGACCAAATAAAAAAATTGTACTATTTCATCACCACTAGGCTCAAGTGATCACTTTGTGATAAATTTTGATTTAAGTGGAGTTTTTTCAAACACACTTGACTTAACCATGGTCCGAAATTTTAATAAAGCTAAATATAACAATATGAGAATGGAACTCTTGGATTGGAGATGGAAAAAGGTTTTTGATAATAGATCATTAGTGGAGGACTGGGATAGTTTTGAGAAAAAAATTATGGACTTAATTGATAAGTATGTCCCATTAAGAAAGAAGTACAATGCTTTATGAAAAAATCCCCTGTGGTTACCTCCCAAAATTAGAAAACTGATCAAAAAGGAAAAAAGAGCTTATTTAATAGCTAGGAGAAGTGAGTGTGAAACAAATTTGGCTGTATAAAATAATTTTTAAAAGAAACTATAAATGCCATAAAGCAGGCAACTCGAATGCATGAACTAAACCTGGTTTCAAAAGTGAGAGATGATCATAAATCTTTTTACACTTATATCAATAACAAAAAGGGAAGTCAAACTTCAGTGGGGCCCATTAAGGATCAGGATGGTATACTTGTCGAGGATTGCCAAACTATGGCAGGGCTTTTCAGTACCTTTTTCTCATCAGTATTTAATAATAAATCAAAAAATTAGAGAGAACATCCGACTAAAAATGGTTATAAAATTGTTTTAAATAAAAATGATTTTGAGGATAGACTAAAACACCTGGACCCGAACAAATCTCAAGGACCAGATGGAATTCATCCTAGGGTCCTTAGAGAATTGGCAACAGAATTGGCAGAACCTGTAACAGCACTGTTTCAGAAATCTTTGGATAACGGAGAGGTGATTTAGGCTTGGCGAAAGGCAAATGTGATCCCTATTTATAAAAAGGGATCTAGACAGGAGGTGGACAACTATAGGCCTGTTAGCTTGACTGCTGTCCTGGGGAAAATGTTGGAATCTATTGTAAAGGATCAAATAGTGGAGTTTCAGAATACATTGGAGGATTGTGATGATGCTCAACATGGTTTTAAAAGGGTTATCATGCCAAACAATTTTTGGAGTTTTATGAGCTTGTGAGCAAAGCACTGGATGAGGTGTCTCTGTGGATGTGATGTTCCTAGATTTTTCAAAGGTGTTTGACAAGGTCCCACACAGTGAATTGATTGATACGCTGATTGAACATAAAATACCAGGTTATATTACAAATTGGGTGAAGGCATGGCTGAGTGAGAGAAAGCAGAGGGTTTGTTTAAAGGGAGTTTACTCAGATTGGTTGGGAGTGGAGAGTGGAGTTCCCCAGGGATCTGTTCTGGGGCCCTGCTTCTTTAATATCTATATACACTCATTATCTGGAGGAAAGGATGTCTGGGAAACCATCTTTACAGACTATACTAGACTTGGCATTACTATCAGAAATGGTGAGGACGTGGCAAAGTTGCAAAATGCCTTACTCAAAATGGAAAGCTGGGCAAGGGATAAGAAGTTGTCCTTTAACTCCGATAAATGTGTAGTAATGCATTTGGGAGAAATAATAACCAAGCTGACTACTGGTTAAATGGACATAAATTGTGCAAAGTAGTGGAGGAGAGAGATTTGGGAGTGAAAGTGAGCTGATTATTTAAGTTCCACCAGCATTGCAGTCAGGTTATAAAATCTGCTAATGGTACTCTTATAAACATCAAGAAACATATAAAGAGTAGGAAGAGGAGGTGATTGTGCCTCTCTTCAGTGCACTGGTGAGGCCACAGTTGGAGTATTGTGTGCAGTTCTGGTCACCTGGTTATAGGTTGGATGTAGGAAAATTGGAGAGGGCTCAAGGAGGGCTACCAGGTTAGTAGCGGATACTAGGGACCAGGACTATGAGGATGGATTGAAGTACTTGGGGATGTTCACATTGGAGTATAGGGCGCCGAGAGGATATGTGCAAGGTGTATAATGCACTAAAAAATACAAATCTAAGGGTTAAATTAGGACTTACATTGAGGGAACAGCGATATGACACTAGATCACATTCATGGCAACTTAAGGGGCAAAATTGTAAGACAATGAAAAGAAGGCACTGGTTTAGTGTTAGAGTTATTCCAGTATGGAATAACCTACCTGAGGAGGTAGTCACTAGTAAGACCACAGTGGAGTTTAAGAGGAAATTAGATAAGTATTGTATAGCTAATAAAATAGGGGGGGGTATCAAAATTAGAATTAACAGCGAGCACAATGGACGAAAGTCTTCTTTGCTCTGAAATTACCTATGATACCTATGACCTGGGGGTAATCATATCAGATGACCTTAAGGTTAGCAAGCAATATGAGAAGGCAATAGGGAGGGCTGGGGGTATACTTGGATGCATAGGGAGAGGCATCAGCAGCAGAAAACAGGAAGTTGTTATCCCTCTGTACAGACAGTTGGTGAGACCCTATCTGGAGTACTGTGTCCAGTTCTGGAGACCCCATCTCCGCAAGGACATAGACAGGATAGAGGCAGTCCAGAGGAGGGCAACTAAAATGGTGCAGGGTCTGCAAGAGAAGCCGTATGAGGAGAGACTAAAGGAGCTTAATATGTACAGTATACCCTTGAGGAAAGAAGGGAGAGGGGGGACATGATAGAAACTTTTAAGTACCTCAGTGGAATCAACAAAGTCCAAGAGGGTAGCATCTTTCAGAAAAAGAGACGTGAAAGAACAAGGGAACACAATTTAAAGATGGGGTGGTTCAGGGGCAATGTGAGGAAGTATTATTCACAGAGAGGGTAGTGGATGCATGGAACAGCCTTCCTGAGGAGGTTGTGGGGTCTAAAACTGTGGGAGAATTCAAGAATGCATGGGACAGACATAAGGCAATTCTTGTAGGGGGTAGGAAGAAATAGGCTGTTGGTTAACTAGGATCTGCGGCCTATCCTGTAGGTAGGGAAATGGGCAGACTAGATGGGCCAAGCAGTCCTTATCTGCCATCAAAGTCTATGTTTTTATGTATCTGGTAATCCAGTGGTACCCCCTTCACCAACTGATCCCTGTTTGCATGGTATGTGACCTTTCTGGTGTCCACTGGTCCCTCTCAGTTACTTCCTGCCCCCTCCTCCCTAGTGCCAACCACCAGATGGCAGCCAGTATTTATCTTCCTACCTATCTATCCATCCTGCACATATCCTGCACTTATACACAAGCTGTATATCAGTACAGAACTTGTGGCTAAAAGGAATTACTGTACACATCTGCATAAAATGATACTACTTATGTTCATGGACTTAGTTCATTTTACCAGCTTTACTTCTATTACTTGTAACTTTCAAAGACTAAGCTTTTGACACGAACTTGAGTGACAGCTTTTGGATCCCCCCCCCCATGACCATATTAATGATGACACATAACTCCCATCTAAAATGGGTACTCAGCACTGGCCCACTGAGCATCCATTTCAGGTAGGTGTTATATGTCACCACTACTGTTGTTATAAGGGAGGGAGGTTGTATGAAAGCTGTCACCCAAGTTTGGTGACAAAAGCTTGGCCTTTGCCAAAGTTATGGGTAATAGAAATAAAGGTGAACCTAAAATAAGTATGCATGCCTGTGCAGTACCACTTTGTGCAGACTTAGCTCATTTTTATCCACAAGTTCTGCATTAATATATAGCTTTGCATATTGATACAGGGCATGTATGGGGTACAGTAGATGGAGGTTAATTAGGGAGATGAACATTGAGTAAATGCTGACCACTGTCTGGTGGGGTGATTAGCACTGGGGTAGAGGATGCAGGAGGCTGCCGGGGGGGGCACTGGACATTTATTTATTTATTGGAATCTCGGATAACACCTTTGAGCTGAAAGCTCATGTACAAAGGTTCCACATCGTAAGGCAATAGACAAGGTATGTAGACATTACAAAACAGATAGGGGTATATACAGCAGGCAAGTACATTATGGTACATACAGATACAGATTCAAGTAAGTACAGTTAAGATACATCAGGTAGTAAAGGTCAACTTTATTGCAACAATACTAAAAGCATACCTAAGGTGGACAAGCAATTTATAGTGGTAGCTAAGCTTTAGAGCATGCAGGAAGAGTTATGGAGGGTCTGAGTGGTGGTGACCAAGGAGGGGAGGACAGAATAGATGAAAGCAGGGAGGGTGGGGGCAGAGACAAGGGGTGACAGAATAAGGGAGCCGAGGTAGTCAGAGGGTGGGAATGGATAGAATCAGCCCAGGTTACGTAAGTAGGTGATAGGGCAGGGCTGGGCTGTGTAGGGGCGAGAGAGGATAAGGAAAGGGTTTTAAAGTGGTGGGGTGAGGTGGGGGAAAACCAGGGGTGAATATTGGGAGATTAATATTTGTGAAGAGAAAGCAGAAAGGCGGGGGATTAAGAGGGGACATGGGGGTAAGTGCTGAGTGGGTCACACCAGGCAGGGAAGGAAGTAGGGGGGAATGGGTGCTGTGCAGGACAGATAAGCTATCAATAACAGTAGGATTAGGCACAGGTGATGCAGTCACAGTTACTAAGAGTGCCCAGGTACTGCAGAAGCTTGGTCTTAAATGGGTGTAGTTTAGTTTCCTCAATCAGCTCAGAGTTAAGGGATTTTAGACAGCAGGGGGCTCTGTATTTGAATGACAGTTGCCCTAGTGAGGTCTGGCGGAATGGGATAATGAAGGCAGCTTTACTCGACGCCCTAGTTAGTCTGGAGGAAATGGAGTTTCTTAGCATTTGCCTCACTACAGGAGGAGCAAGACCTAGGGTGGATTTTTTAGCTAATAGTCAGACTTGGTACTGAATTCTGCCATTCAAGTTTAACCAACCAGTGCTTGAGTATAGTTCACAAGTGTGAGTTAAATGGTCCACACCCAGGATTAGTCTGCAGTCTTTGTTTAGACAATCTTGATTCACCAAAGTGCTGTATCAGTACCAGCTCCGTAGACTACTGGTCCATAATCTATGATAGAGAGCATGGAGCTGTTAACGCAAGCTTGATGGCACTTTCAGAGAGGCACTGCCTATGCCAGTAGAGCTGACCTAGTCTGGCACTAGCTGCCTTGGTGACATGGTCTATGTGCTGGCTGTAAGAGAGAGCTGTCAAGGTAGACACCAAGGTACTTAAAGGTGGTGACCATTTGAGTGTATCAGACTTGTTATTGTAGATATTAAGGTGATGTGACTTATGACGGTTTTGATAGGAGGCAAACGACATTGTTTTAGTCTTAGTGTAGTTGAGCAAGAGCTTAAACTGAAGCACACATTTTTCCACAGCAGTAAAGTCATCTTGCATGCCTTTTTCCAGCTCTTCCGGAGTAGAGTGACACATGTAGAGAACAGCATCATCTGCATATAGAAGGATATTATTCTGGCAGACTTTGGGGAGTTCATTTAGAAGCAGACTGAACAGCAGGGGACCCAAAATGGAACCTTGTGGCACCACTGTGTTGACATGCTGATGGTCGGATAGAACGTCAATAATCTTGACCTGCTGGGTCCTGTTAGAGAGGTAACTCTGGAGCCAGCCTAGAGACAGAGGATATACCAATGTTAGAGAGTTGTGTGAGAAGCAGGTGGTGGCTGACCGTGTTGAAGGCCTTGGTGAGGTTGATGAAAGTGGCCCCCACCAAGAGCCTTGGTCAAGTCTTCATGGATATGACCAATAAACTTAACCAATGCCATTGAAGTACTACGTGCCTTCCGAAAGCCATATTGTTCCTGGCATTGAAGGTTGTACTTATCAAGGTACGCACCTAACTGATCGTATGCTATCCTCTCTAGTGCCTTGGAGAGGAGGGGCAGAATTGAGATTGGCATGTAGTTGTCCAGGCAGGTTCTGTCCCTGCTTTTAAAGACCAGGGTGACCACCGCAGCTTTCCAATATTGAGGGAAAATGCCAGTGGTTAGTGAGAGATTTAGGATCCAGGTTAGAGGGGAGAGTAACACATCCAGGGCGAGAGCCACAATCTTTATGTCAAGTGAGTCCCCACTGGATGTAATGTTCCTGAGAACTTTTTCCAAGTATTTTTTTGCCTCAGTTGTAGAGATTACCTTCAGGTAGAAGGGAGGTGCTGTGTGTGTTGGAGGGGATGTCGGTACAACTAATGGCAGAGCTAGGCACAGTCAGAGATAGTCTGGAGGAAGGACCCACTAAGGTCTGTGAAGGCCTTGTTGAAGCCATCTGTGATAGTTTTGGGATCCTGGTAATTGCACCCTCAAAGTTTATTGCGATGGTGGTGATTTACTTGCTGTGCCTGTTAGGGTTTTTATATTGTCCCAGAATCTGCGACTGTCATGCCAACAGTTGTCCAGTCCTCTTTTAAAGTATGATCTTTTTGCAAGGTGGATGGCTTGAGTGCACTTATTACATGCTGCTTTGTATTTCTGTATGTTAGAGGGGGATCCAGTGCTCTTAGCCCTAGGTCACAGGTTATCCCTGACCCCCTTGAGCTCAAGGAGCTGTGGTGGGATCCATGATTTGCTGGTTCCTTTGATTTTCCTCATTCTTAGAGGGACAAAGATGTTGCAGGCCATGTTAAACTTTTCAATAAAGCACTCAAGAGCAGCATTCATGTCAGCGGCAGCTTAGACCCCCTCCCAGTCTAGCTGGTGGAGGTAGGATTTTAGTGAGACAAAATGTCCAGCTTTTATAATTCTGGAGATTATTGTTTTTGGGTTGGGTTTCAGGGTCTTGTTTGTCCAGGAGAATAAGACTGGTGAGTGGTCACTGATAGAGTCGGCTAGCACATTGGTTCTAGTTATTCTTTGTGGCCAGTTGATTAGTACCTAGTCTATGAGAGTACTTGAACTGGTGCGATAGTTTATGTGAGTGGGGGACTGAATGAATTGGACCATATCTATGGCCACTATTGCATCCTGGTAAGGTGCAGCATCTGGGGATGACCAATTTTATATTAAAGTCCCCTAACATTATGATTTCAGATTGATGGCAATTACTAGGTAAATAATCAAGTGCTAGTTTGAAACCAGCCTCTTGATCTTTAGGGGGTATGTACACCAAGATTATAGTTAAACACTTTCCCTGGGATCCAAGTAGAACCTGAATGGAGAGAATTTGTGATCTTCCACCCTGGGGTGGGATGGGGAGTGCCTTGCACTAAATTGAGTCATTAACATAAATGACACATCCTCCCCCTCATTTCCTTCACCTGTCCACCCTGAAAGTTGTGTAGCCTTCAAGCTGGATAGCAGAGTCAGGGGTTCTAGGAATGAGCCAGGTCTCCATGACTGAGATGACATCTGGTTTATGTTGAGCCATCCATACCTGGAGATCATCACATTTTGCTAACAGGCTGCATATGTTAAGAGATGCAGTAGTTGTTGCACCAGCCTTGCGGTCTGTTGGTGGTGTTGAGGCACTAGTACTGGGTCCAGGGTTTGGGTGAACATTCCCCAAAAGTAGAAGGAGTAGTCAGGCAATTCTAAGAGCTTGTAGCTTTAAATGTTTCATTAGATAGGACCTGTGTGGGAGCTGGCTATTTTATTCTTCACTTTTGTGGTGACTATCAGCATATTCAGCTGAGCCGGCAGAATAGCAGCATATGTTTAACTGCGTCCCCTGCTCTTGTTGGATGGCAGAGGGGTGGCATAGTGGGATTGCCAGAGGTGGTCTCAGAGCACCTTGTAGTTGGGGCTGGGAGTTAGATTGCATTCCACATTATTTTGGAGAAGGGTAAGTCAAATGTATGATCCTGCCCATTGCTTGGGAAGCCTTTGTTTGGTTGTTTGCCTTGGACACTATCAAGGGCAGCAGTGCGGGAGTTTGGTGGGCAGCTGAAGTTGATCAGTGCAGGTAATACTACCCTAGCAGAGAGGGTAAAGGGGGTCTGCTTAGAGAATGTTGGGCAGTAGAAGGTGTGAACTGTTGGAAATGTATAAAGATTACTGCCTTTTGAGGGAGTTAACTGGGAGGCAGACACCATTGGGCTTATTTCCAGTCCTATAGGAGTATTCGGGCAAACTGAGTCTTTCCTAGGGTCCAAAATTGGCTCCACTGTCAGAGGGAGGATGTAGCCAATGAGGGAAGGGGGGCCGCAGAAGCCATCTCTTGGATTTACTACAATAGCTAATGAAACAGTACTATCTAGAGCTGTAAAACTGCAGCCGGGGAAACAGACAGCAGGGCTTTAAGGAGAAAGTATCTTATAGTGAAGATGCCTTTAAGAGGAAGGCAGGATCAACAAAGATCAACAAAGGGGGTAGGGAGACAGAAAGCTTTAAGCTCAGAGCACTAGTACTGGGAGCCAATGGGGCAGGATGGGGTAGGGGAGGGAGGAGCTTAAGTGTATTTAAGGGTGGCCTGGGAGGGGGAGAGGGGTGTGTGAAAAATTTGACAGCCGGAGCAGCAGCCAGCGAGGCTTGAGTTGTGTATAGGCTGTACCTGATGCTTGATTCCTGGGTGCTGCTGACAGCAGGCTCCTTGGCACTGAGAGAGGCACAGAGTGGTGCCCAGGCATGCAAGAAGTGAATCGCTGGTGTGGTAGGTAGTCCAGTGAGCTACAAGGACGCCTGTTGGAAAAGGGACAGAACAGGGATTTATAGCCCTCCAAAGGGGTGGGAATGAAACTAAGATTAGCAGAGACAACAGACCTGCAATTTACTAAAAAAGGGACAAATAATGGGTCAAGAAGCAGACAGATAGGCACCAGCTCTGTAACTGAGATTTGTAAAACAGTGGGGGCACAACTAAGGGAGAAATTAAAATGGTAGCTGCACTGGATTAAAATACAACAATTCAGTATGCTATGTAGACTTTCAGCTAAGAAATCTTAAACTCTGAATCACGACTCTAAATTCTGTACATTAATAAACGTAGACACAGCAACTGAGGTGACAGGTTAAATATAATACAAAAAAAAGACTGCAGGTAGAAGCACAGGGAAAAATCAGTAGAGGGGAAGCTGTAAATCACAGCTTGGGGCACTGAAACTGAGGACTGCACTTCCAAGGATACAGGAACCCTGTAAGTACAGGGTTTCAGCTGCAAGAGGGAGAGAAAAACAAATGTATTTCTTTACTAGTTCCAGAGTGTTTGAACAGAGACAGCCCAAATTAATTCACTGGCTTAATATCTAAGAGCTGATTCTGGTACCAGCAGAGTAAAAAGCCAGTCAGTTGGGCAGACAGTCAGAAAGCTCCTGCTCAGGAGCAGCCAATGAGAACTTTTCCAGGGAAAGGTGCTGGTTTTTGAAAAATTTGGCAGCCGGAGCAGCAGCCAGCAAGGCTGGAGTTGTGTATAGGCCGTACCTGATGCTTGATTCCAGTGGGCTGGAGGCAGCAGGCTCCTTGGTGCTGAGAGAGGTACAGAGTGGTGTCCAGGCATGCAGGAGGTGAACCGTGGGTGTGGTAGGTAGCCCAGTGGGCTACAAGGATGCCTAATGCTTGATTCCATGAGGACATGAGAGATGTTTCCTAACATGCAAATTTGGATTGGGAAAGGGAGAGGGTACCACTGCTAACCAGAGAGTTTTATGGCCTGTGGATTGAGTGGAGGGGTACCACTGGACTACTAGGGAGATTTATGGTATGGGGATCAGAAGAGGAAAGGGATACCACTAGAGTACCAGGGATATGGCAGTACTGTATATCAGAAGAAGGATGCACTGAATGCTGCTCGTTGCAATGTTTCTGTGCATACAAAGGCATGGAGGCATTGCTCAGAGCAGCTAATGGCAGCATAATGACATGCAAATGACCATTTATCACTTTGCAATCCTAATGTGGTCATTAGCATGCTGGTATTTGAATATGGCACCTAGGAGTAAAGGCACTAACCCATGTGAGATGGGCAAGCCTCCTTTACTCCTTGGTGTCTGTTGCCAGCAGGGGGTTGTAGTGCACTGTGTCTCTGTCCTTTGCATGGCACTACTACAGCCTGTCTTTATGCATGCAGTGGACACAGAATAGAGGCGCTGTGGATGTAAAAATACATTGCATGGCCATCAGCATCCTGACTATCACACTGCGCTCTGTATTGCACAGCACTATTGACAGTTTCTGATAATGGAACCATAGCCTCATGCAGGTTGCACAACTGTAACATAGTGCTTTAGGAGAAAAAAGTGGGGACATTAACAGTAGTAAAACTGGGATGGTTTTGGTAGTAAAACTCTCACCTTTAAAATGGCAGGCAGGGAACTGTCTTCTTTAGCTGATGGTTCTCTCCTATAGTAGAAAGGGGAACTGAGTTCCTGTGGGATCCAGGACATTAAAATAAAGCAAGCTGGGCCTACAGCAAAGCCTGACTCAAATCCATGACCAAGTGATTAAAACTAGAGACAGGTATCCCAGGTGTGGACTTATATATTTAATGTCTGCTATTTACCATGGGACACTAACTGAGACATTGTGTATCTACACAATAAAGTAAGCACTGTTTTTTAAACATTATTCTATATTGTGCCATGTGATATTGTGTGTATTCTTGAGAGTGTTGCTATCTCTTTTGGTTCTGGTTGTTGTGTTTTTTTGGGGAGTGAACTACCTCCTTTTAGGAGGACCCTACACCGCTGGAGTTGCAGTCCCCTCCAGCCTGGGTGTTAGTATGCAAGTTTAGCCTTCAGAACTGCAGATTGTGGGTACTGCAGGCAGCGCTGTGGGTCAGAGAGCACACATATAGTCAGGGTGGGAGTAAAACTGCAGTTTTCACTAAAATCTTTCTGTCTTGTAAGTGGAAGAGTGCAAACCCTTGTTCTTATTGTCTGTATCTGGACTTATCAGAAAATGCAAAATGCAGAGTGGCCCTCCACATGAGGACCAGGTGGAGAATACAGCTGGGAGAATACAGAAATCTTTGCTAGCAAGAGAGATAAAGCTTAGGAGAAACTCCAGGAAACTGAGGAACAGAATACCACTATAGATTATATTAAACAAGTGATTAGTAAGTTACAAAGGCTACTTTGCAAGGCATTGGACCGAACATATAACATTACTACTCTAGAGGGATACCTAGAGAGGCGGAAAACCCTGAGAGGCCTAAGGGTCACGGTCATTACTTCAAGTGATCTTCAGACATTGAAACATAGAGGCAAAATGGAAGAATCGACATCATTAGCACAAAAAAGGTTTTTGAACTGATAATTAAGGAGGATGTGAGCAAGCACAAAGATTTGACAACAGAAATTAGTGAAGCAAAAAAAAAACAGGGACTTTAAAGGCCATAGAGAATATAAAGATCTTATTCAAAGTTTGCTGGAAAAATGAAGCATACAAGAACAGGACATCATGCAGAGAAAACAAGGGAAATTAAACAGAGATCAAGATTACAACAGGTCTTTAACTGGAAAAAAAAATTAAAAAGATCTCAGAGCAGATGCTATGCCACAGTGAGATTATGTGACAGAAGCAACATTAAAGAGAGCAATCACAGAAAAAAGAAAGACTCAGCAGAAAGTGAAGAGACAGCTGACAGCCCTGTGAGTGAGAATGAAAACCAAGAAGAACATTTTTAGAAGGAGGCAAGAAATCAACAGCCAAATGAAACACCTAGAAAAGAACTAGAAGGAGCAGGAGGACAGGCAGGAAGTGGGGAGCAAGGAAAAGTACTGAGAAAGAAAGGAATCTGAATTACAAATATTGAATAATTCTGACACCAGACTAACACCTGAACAAACTTTGGTACTGAAAAAGGTCTGACCTTTGTCCCAACACCTACCCTAAAATAAATTGTTTCTAGGCCCATGTTGGCTTGTACACATTTATTATAGTAATAAGATTAAAGTTCCACTGTAATAGAAACAGTGTGGATGGGAACTTCAGGGCTACCTATTACTGTACAATCATGGGATTTACAGAAGAACACCTTGAAAAGTCAAGACAAGATATGGATTTTTGCTAGATGAAATTCCCATCCATACCAGGGACCACCCACCACAAGAATATGTCAGGCAAAACACAGAGGCCCAGATATTCAAAGGTTGTGCCATCGTAGGGTTCTTGGCGCTGAAGTCCGAAAATCATGATCCGCAATATTCAGCGGAGGCAGTTGCACCACCCAAAATCACGCCTGAGCAACAGTGCAATGATAATGAATGTATGCAACTGAAGGGGAGGAACCATGCATAAATGGCGCAGATGGATATTCAACAACATGCACCATGTGCAGTAGAGAATAGCGGAGATTGCATATAAGCGAAATGAGCCAAAATAAAAAGCAACAAGGAAGGGCGTAGAATGCTACAGGAAGGCGCATGAGGCTGAACTCTAGCAAGAGAAACTGGGCAACAGGGACACACAGGGCAGGCCAGAGAAGGCCACCTGGAACCCACAGGCTCAGAGGAAGGTGTGGAAGCCACAGTGCAGAAGGGAAAGTACTTGCCACACACAGCAGTGAGGCCAGCACAGTCAGGTGTTCCCAGTGCAGTGTAAGTAGCAGACAGGATAGCGGGGGAATACAGAAACAGCTGCCAGGGGGTGAACACAAGCCAGGGACATGGCCAGTGCCACCATCAGATGGAGGCAGTAATTAGGGGTGAAGGCGGGCAGCAGGGGCATGGCCGTGGGAAGGGGCCCATCGGTATGCCCAGAACAGACAATGCGAGGCCCGCACCAGCTTGGGGCTGTATAGTGATATGGAGATTGTGGGCCGGCACCGCCTGAATCGGCAATCTCTGAGGCAGCTCTGTGAGCTGTGCAGTGATGTCAGTGGAGACGAAAGTGGCAGCTTGCATGTGTTTGCTCGCCATGGGTACCTTCCAGAGACCAACTGGGGACACCACAGGCATAACCCAGTTGGCCACGTCATGCCACCTTGCCCAGTTCCTCAGCGCACTGCTGCCACATGCCGCGTATACATTTCCCAAGCACAACGGGCGAGCACGCAGCAAACATAGAGTAGTTCCACAAGGTAGCATGTGTCGGCATGCTAGGGGCAATAGACTGCACCCATGGCCATCCACACACCACCTGACCCCAAGGGCTGTGCCAGAATCAACTGCCAGGTGGTGTGTGATGCCAGGGGGCGCATAATCAATGTCTGTGCCACGTAACCTGGGGGAGCACATGATGCCTTCATCTGGCACCAGTCGACACTGTGCCACAGATTCGAGAGTGGGGATATCCCCACTGGCCTCCTAGTGGGTGAGTATGCAAACCACATGGACAATCATAGGGCCTAGGGAGGCATGGTCAGAGGTGACATGGGTCGTGGTCTACATGGCCCGGAGCAGGCCGATGCTGATCACCAAACTAACCTCCACCCTCTACACACAGGTGACAGTGGATACCCACTCCGTCCCTGGCTGCTCACACCCTACCAGCGGTCCGCGACCCCATTGCAGCAATGCTACAATGAGGCACACGCCACCACACGTAATGTCATCGAGCGGGTATTCGGGATGCTGAAGGCACATTTCCATTGCATGGATACCTCTGGCAGTGCCCTACAGTACAGCCCCTCAAAGGTCTGCGGGCTATTCCTGGCCTGTTGCATCCTGCACAATATGGCCAATGGATGTGGGATAGCAGTAAAGGTCAAAGAGGGGGACAGCGATGGGGATGATGAGGACACCAGTGACAATGGTGATGGGTAGCCCCCCCCTTGGGCGACGGGACCCCCGACTGCTCCGGCTGGCACAGCTGCACCGGGACACCATCACAGAGGAGCACCTCAGCCAACCCAGGTAAGTCATGGGGCCATGTGCTACCACCAGTGGCTAAGGCACAACCCACAAACACGCATGGACACACACCAGGGGTGCATGCCATCAAGGGAACTGTCCGGGCATGGAACCACACAAACCACCAGGGATGGGTGAGGTCCAACATGGCATGCAGACACACACACACACACACGCACAAAATGCACCAGCCATGCACAAAGAGTAGGAGGCACACCGACCCAGAATGCCACCCCTAGCCACACACATGTCCACAGACCACCACACCCACTGCCTGTCATTGTGAGTGTGTCAGATGCTGAGCACCATTGCAAATTGGTGTACAGCGCAATGCAGGCATCATCATGCACACGCAACTGCGGACAGCAGCCGGGAGGGTGTGCAGATGGACTATGTGTCCACGTGCAGGGCCGGGTACCCACCCGTGCATTGCCTGCTGAATGACACAATGCACACAGGGCAGCACCAGACAGTAGCCGTGTTGGGAGACAGGTCAGTCATGTGCCACAGTGCCCTGGCCACCACGGATAAGACCCGCCAGCACTGACGGGCTGACCACTGGCCTCATGGGGTGGCACCGATGGTCCCCCAGGAGTTCCACTGCATGAACGCGACCGTGCTCATGCAGGGGTCTGCAGCACACCAAACATGCCTGCACCAGGCATGCTCAGGATGCCCACAGATGAACCTGGTGTCGACAAGGATGGTGTCGCATGATGCCGGGAATGGGGGTGGACAGTGCACTGCGTGGTGTCTGCGACGCATGGGCAAATAACTGTGTGCCTATTGTGGCCACGACAGCAGTGAATGCCAGTGTCTGCCTGCCAATGGCAGCAGTCACATACTCCCGCAACCGGTCCATACCTGTCAGGATCAGAGCAGTGTCTCTGCTGCAATGCTCCTCTTCCCGCTCCAGAGCCGCACGCAGTGCATCCACCAATGTCGCAAGCCACATCTGCTTGTTGACTGATGCTTGCAGTATGCAGGTGTGCTCATCCAAGAGGTCATCTGCCTCCTTGGCATCCTGTCCCTCAGGGTGTGTGCAGCCCTGATGCTCAGCACCCCTTGAGGGTGGACACTGCACACCAGGATCAGGTGTGGGCATGTCACAGGCGGTGTACTGATGCTCCCCCGACATTGTACCCCACGGCCATTGGCTGACTGCTGATGCTGCCCATCTGGCTGCCACTCCCAGGGCTCACTGGTGCCACCAAAGTGGCCGCACAGTCCCACTGTCTCCGCACACACCGGCTGCCCCACTGGTGCTGACAGGCACAGGCTGGGACTGTGATGACACGCAGGCCTCCACGGCAGCACCACCCACAGCCATGGCCATGATGTTACCTGCTGTGTGGCCATCCTGTGGCACACACATGTCACTGCCCATGCGTTGGCGACATCATCATCGGTGACAGACCCAGCACCAGCCCGGTCACAGCATGCTGGCATCCGTGGGCGCGCACGCTGGGACATGGGCAGGGCCTCCTCCGCACTCTGTTCCTCGCATGGAGCCACGTATACCTGTGGAGGTGGATGGGTCCTCCTCCATCTCCATCTGACTGACCTCAGTGGACAGTCCCACCACCGCTGACCCATGCAGATGCTCAGGATCTGAAAGGGAAAACAAAGTTGCGTTACTGCATGTGACCTACCCTGCCCCCTCCAATAGACAGACCATGACCTACCATGCAGTGACGGGCTACCACCCATCTGGAAGCCACCACCTGGAACACCCTCAATGGCACAATGCTGCATGCTGCCAGCAACCCTCTCCTCCTGTGGGGTCAGGCGTAACACCTCCGGCTGTCCCCCATCTGTCGCAGCTCGTGCTGCCCTGATGGCAGCTACCTTCTCCTTTATCCTCCTCCTGTCTGTGCCCATCTTCTTCTTGCACTCCTGCACAGAGTGCTGGTGGCTGCCATGCAGGTTCACTGCATGTGCCACTCCCTCCATGCAGCAGCACAGGACTGTGGTGTTCCTGCCATCCACTGAGAAGCGACTCCTGGTCCAGGTAGGCCTCAAACAGAGCATCTGTCTTGGCCTTGGTGAAATTAGCCTCCCCTCCTCCCACCACTCTGTTCCTCCTCTCCCACAACTCGCCAGTCATGATTCAGCCTGTGAGAATGAAAGTTGTTACCTGTGACTGTGCAGTCCCATGCATGTCCCAAAATCCACAGTCCACACTCCCAAACAGCATGCAACTCACCAATTAGACTGCAGTAACCATCTAGCGCAGTGCAGCCAATGTCACACTTTATAGCACAACCCATGCAAATGAGGTGAGGCGCAACTTAAGTGGATGCAATTGCAGTGCTGAGCCATTGAATGGCTGATTAGCTGATTTGCATATGATGGCTGAATATCAGCGCTTGTGCTTTGCGCAATTGTGTTGAATGTTGCTGAGCCAAGGGTGCAGTTCTGTGACATGCGCAGTACACACCTAACTGCGCATGCCCGGGTTGCTGATGCAGGCGTCTGCTGCGCTGCTGATGTGCTGTGCACGGGAGGCAATGCAAGGCATGGCCACCATTGTGCCAGTGGTGCTACAGCGATGTTCACCTATATGGCTCTGTGGCACTGGGGCATCATAGGCACACTGGGGCAACAGCGCGGTAGGCCACTACTGGAGGTAGCACACAGGCACCCAATCGCACTACATGCATTGGGTTCCAATCACGCTGTGCCTGTCCATGCACCAGAGACCCTTGACCCTGTGCTTGACTTTTGCCCCCTAGGCACCATACGTCAGGCATGGGTGCACCACTATCGCGCTGTTCGGTGACAGCGCGATAGAGAATGGCAGCACTGTACTACGCAGCATCTGCACGTGGTGGAACTGTGCTGCAGAGCGCCATTTTGAACCTACTGAACAAGAGAGATTGTGCAGAGGAGAGCTGCCCAGTGGAGCCAGATTGAAATAGCAAACCTGGTTGCCATTGTTGAGCCACTTTTTGGCCCACTGTTTGGAGAGGCACCCCTGGACAGGTCTAGGAGCCAGGTGTGACAGGAGGTGGCCAACACCCTGGAGGAGGCCACAGGAATGAGGCAGACAGCGGAGCAGTGCCGCCACAGGTATGGGGAACTGAGGCGGAGGGACCCGGACCTGCTTGCCTGCCTGCGGGCATGTGCCAGGAAGGGCACAGTGCCACAGCCAGGTAGGTGTAATGTCCATACACTTTAATCTTCCATATGGGTATCACGGTTGCATGTGTCTGGAACATGGGGGGGACCGTCCGGTGTTGGCTGTGGTGGTGTTATCAGGGTGTGGGGTGGGTGGGTCTGGCTGTGGGATTGCACACACATGGGGGCAGGGGACTTTGCTATAGGATTGTACTGATGTTCCTCTCTCCATGTTTGCACCTTAGGGCCAGAAGAGAGATGGCTGGCGAGGGAGCAGAGGCGCCAGCTGGAGGACCGGACCAATAGGAGGGGTGAAGGTCCACAGCGCCAGAGGGACCAGCCTGATGCTGGTGAGTGCCTTACCTCCATGATTACTATTGCATGCTGTGTAACAGGGCGGGCAGCAGGGCATGGCCACCATCCATTGACACCACTGCCATGCACGTGACTTGTTACAGTCAGCACTGTCCAGTGGCACTGCAAGTCTGGGAGTGCATCAATGGTGGTCCATGAGTGCACCGGGTACATGGCTGTCCCACTGCCTTCACACCACATAGCCATGTCACTAAACAGCCATGGTGGTGCTGCGCGAGACTTGGCGGCGGGTGCAGCAGCGGTCCGCATGGCTGTGTGCACCTGGGTGGGCAGGTCTTGTGGACACGATCACTGTGGTGGTCATAAACCATCACAGAGGCATGTCCCACAGCCATATGCCATGCACAGTGGGTGGCTGCTATGGGGCTGTGCATTCACACCTATTGACTGTGCTCCCTTGTCCTAGGTGTCTGCCAGCTGCGCATGATCAGGGAGACACTGCAGGAAATTCTCACCGTGGCCAGGGCATCGCTGGACATCCTGCAGAGGATTGAGTGGCTGGGGGTCAGGCGGAGGTGGGGCTCCCACTGACCATAAATATGCCCCTGATTTCCCCTACCCCCCTGGACTCACCCTCACACCCCTCCTTTCCTGTACCATTTGTTCACCCCTGCCCCTTACCCACCCCCACCTTGTTTGTGGCCCTCCCCCCACACATTTGTACATAATTGTAAATAGTTTTGTTGGATGGTTTTTATTACAATTCTTTTGATATGAATACTGTGGTGGTCTCTGATTTGCAGTGGGCTATAGGTGCTCAGCTGCAGTGGTGTGCATGGTGTCAGGGGTGGTGCAGTCGTTGGTATGTGTGTGTCCATGGGGAAGTGACTATGGTGTGGAAGTAGCTATCAGTCAGTGTCTGTGGTGTGTGTGTTGTTCTCTGTGCACTGGATGACTGTGTGCAGTGGTCCATGGTGCATGCTCTGTGTCCATGGTGCACCTGTCAGCCCGTCCATGGCCTGTGCAGCTGACACCCTTGCATGTCTGTGACCTGCATGGTCTGTGGGCATGTCAGTGGTGGCTGTTCATGCAGGGCAGCTACTGTACCCGTCACAATGCTGGGTTGCCTCCTGTCACTGGTGTGGTGCATGTCTGCCTCGGGTGACACTGTTGCCTCCGCTGTTGTTGTCCCACCTCCATGCTGTGGCTTGTGTGTGTTGTAGGGGATGTGCACCACTGTCTGTGACTTGTGCTCCGGGCAAATGATGGTGGCATACAGGTCCACAGTGCCTGCACAGGGTGGCTGGCACTCCTGTGCCATGGAGGACTGCTGGCCATGTGTACACGGTTTCCATGGGCCCATACTGGGGGCTTGGTTGCCCCACTACTGCGTCCCTGTGTTGGTGTACCCTTGGGTATGGGTGGGTGGGTGTTTGTCCATGCACTGTGTTGCATCCGGTGTAGTGCATGCTTCCACGCACCGCTGTGGGTGTCTGCACTGGCTGTTGTGGCCAGTGCTGGGTCAGGGTGTGTCCTTGGGAGGGTGTGCAAGGTGCTGTGCCACTGGTGGTGGGGTCTGGGGCATGCCCTGTCACATGTGGAGTACCTCGTGTGCCGACTCATGGTCAGTTTCTCAGCTGTACCTCAGGGGGTGGCTGTGCATGGTGGCACTGTGTATGCCATTGTTGCATCGCTGTGTGCTGCCACCCACTGATGGGTGCTCGTGGTGGGGCTACCTTGCATAGTTCTGTGGTGCACAGGGTTGCATTGTCATAGTGGGGGTGGTGGCATGCATAGGGTATCCTGCACTGGTGGATGCTGCTCCTGGGCAGGGTGTCTGGGGGTCACGGTGCAGGGTGTGCTCTGCATTGGGAGATGGTGTGGCACGGGGTGGTTGGCCCTCCTTGTGTGCCAGTCACAGCTTGCCAGGGGGTGTGATTGGGCACCATGGCCCAGCCATGGGCTGGTTGCTGGTCTCCATGGGCCAGTGGTTATTCAACCCTCCCCAGTTGTGCAGTGCATGGGGTGTGGGGACGATGTCTTTTCTTCTGTGTGTTCCTCTGCCCATCTGTGGCATGGATGGTGGGCCCCTGCATCCCTGATTGTGCTATGGCACCTCTGGACTGCTCAGCTGAACATCCCTTGTTGCGCTATGGTGCATCAGATATGCTTAGCTTCCCCTCTCTAGTTGCGCTATGGCGCAGGTGGTGCAATATTCAGTCATCGGCTGTAGGCGCATCTTGGCTGGCTCAGTTTTTGAATATCACACCTCTTGCACATGGACGCAATGGACTTGCGCTTGCTCCTGCTGTTATGCACTTTTGGGCAGTTTGAATATCTGGGCCAGAGAGTACTGAACTAAATGAACTAAATAGTCTGAGTTTAGCTGACTTGTCTAATTTAGAAGCTCTACTGGCTGACAATAGCAGCTCTTCAGATATTAATGAATCATCAATATTGTTGGATGGGATTACTAGTTATCTAATGAGGGTAAAGATCATAGAGACTATACAGGTTTAAGGAATTTATTGTTTAAAACTAGATTCATTTTCAGACCCAATCCTTTCAGCACCACCATAACAGCTTTTGAGAAACTTGTTAGCAAACAGGTTGAGGTGCTGCTTAAAACTAAGCCAAAAATAGCCAGCCTGCTGGCGCTGAGGGTTGAGGTGCTGGACACCACACCTCACACCATGCTGGCAACCTGGGGTTGGGAGCAACTTTGGGTTGCTGGGGTCAGCAGGGGAGGGACAGGATCAAGCATCTGATGGACAATGCTAAGGCACACCCCATGCCTGATTAGTGAAAATGCAGGAGCGGTGAAACAGTAATGTTTTTTCCTGCTGCTGTCTGGTGGATGGGGTGTTAGGGTGGAAAACCCTAACAACACATTTCCCTACTACCCTAACTAGTGCATCAACAAAGTTTTTGCAAATAATTTCCTTATTTTTTTAATATAGTTTAATTGTATCCTCATTTGTTTGTGGAAATGCAAGGACCTCCTATCCCTCCTTAGATGCATACATAGACCCTGCTCCTGAATTTATAGTAAAACAGTGATTAAATTGTCAACATAGCCTTCTTATTACCCCCACCTCATGTACCCAATAATGAAAATTTTGAAATCCCTGCCAAAACATGATTCTGCACCACCACAAGGCCATTGCGTACACAGGTGCCAAAAAAAAAAAAAAAACAGTTTGGGCAGGTTTGAAAACTACAGCTGTCACGCTCATGATGTAGTGTAAAAGATGTCTACATTGACAATTTCAAATCAAAATATTTAACATTGAAAATTTGGTGTAAAAATATGAGAAAATGGCAAAGTTATGCACAAAAGTTGAAAACCCTATTGAAATACATTGATTCCTCATACAAAAAATATCTTGTTTCATGACTCATCATATAAAACAAGAATCTTGTTTCATATCATGCAATACAAAACAAGATTTGTAATGTTAAAAAAAAACATATTTTAAGGGCATTTCTGTAATAGATAAGTGCAGAATCCAACTAAAGTGGTCTCAATAGGCAAGCTACATGTGTTGGTTCCTCCCAGAATATAATTTTTTTGGGGTTTCAAATTAGATTTTAAATGCATCTTTATTAGCAAACATGGGTACAATTAGGTTTACATTTTATCATCGTCCCTGTTTTCAGTACACAGCAGATTAAATTACATATATTTTAATCTCTAACATCAACTCAAATCTTATGGTAGTTTGAATTACTACCCATCATTATGCTGCAAAAAGGTAAGCATGACACATTTTGAACTCCCTGTCTACTCGGAGTTATCACACAGCAGCCAAAGTGTCCAACTGAAAACAAGATGGCGGCCAAATTTTTCCTGAAATGAAAAAGATGATGTCAATATGACAGAAGAGTTCCTTTTGTTTTATACAGCTATTTTGAGATGCTTACTGAGCATGCTTAGAACCAATTTATGAAAAGTTAAAATGTTAAATTGGAATAACTTTGAAACACATTAATATTTTTTCACCAAACCAGAAAAAGAGCACATCTGTGAGTTACCCCTTTCTGCTCTGAAAATTTCAGACCAAACTTCCAAACCATTTGGGCTGTAGCCAAATTCAAAGAAATCCCATTCAAACCCTATTCAAACCAATGGAAAAAACTACAAAAATTTACTTTTTTCACTATTCAGATCTCAGAAACTGCACATTCGAGCACAACAAACTTGATACATTCAGAGATCTACCACACAAGACTGTGCATGCAAAATTTAGTGCACATCTGTTGAATGACTGCAAATATATTAACCCTTAGACTGCCGCCGACATAATATCTTGTCCTAAAAACCTATGAGTTCTAAATCTTCCAGCAGCCTACGGGTTAAAGTGTAAAATTTCAAGTTTAACATAAAAATCCCAGTTCAACCCTAACTATAGTTGTGCTGCCATGCTACTATAATGTGGGCAGGACTGTGAGACATCTTAAGAAATGCATAAAGGAGCATGTCAGATCCATAATTCATCATAGGGAAGACACTCTTGTTGGATCTCATTATGCACAAGTACATAATTCAAATCCCACTGACATGAAATTTATGGAAATTGAAAGTTTATGTAGCCCCAAAAATGGTGGGGATCACACTAACATGCTTCTCAGAAAGGGCTACTGGATTTTTGTATTAAATAGCATGAAACTCATGGCGTTAATGACCACTGGGAGCTGAAGCCATTTCTGTAACTTTAAATATTGAATATACAGTTCTGAGTATACAATTGTTCTTCAACATATTCTTCAATTTATCTCTATTATATGCATCAGCATGTGATAATCACTGCTTTTGCCTGACTCTTATATGAAACATTGTGATGCTTGCACACAGTTTTCTAAATATCTATTATTAATCACAACTTTCATTCTTATTCCTCATAGTTTCCATCTTTTCTATTGTACCCAAATGTGGATTTCATGTGTATTCCCTTATATATCTACAGAGTGAGGACAAATATTTACATGAAGGGTGATCATGTGTACCTAAGCTGTTCTATCTTTGTTGCCTTCTTGCTTGCAAACTACACTTATTTGTACCAGAGCTGCTTTTCAAATTTGGCATTCCTGCTACTACTTTTTTGAAAAGTTATTTGAGCCATGTTTAGTAATATTTCTTAAAATTATTTATACACATACTAAAGACAAAGTACTCTTAACATGTCTGTGATGATCTAATGAGTGCCCCTTTTTTGTATCAGAGCTTCCTTTCAAACTTGGTATTTCTGGTTATTTTTTTAAATGTATTTGAGCCATGATTAGTTCAATTTCTTTAAAATGATTTGTAGCTGTACATAAGTAAAAGTGTTCTATACTTGTTTATGATTTTATAATGAATTTATTATTATTTGTAATGTTCTTTCTGTTTTGAGTGTGTTTCACTGTGGGTTGCCATAGTGATTAAAAACTCAGCAAAACACAGCTGATCGAACAGATGTCACAATCCACAATATAAAAGTAAGGACTCTCAATCCCTAGTCACACTCACTGATGAAGAATCTGAGAATTTGAAGGGCCAGGTAGATGGACTGTTTACTCCCACCAGCATTCTCCACCGTTCTTGCAGTAGCACATTTACAGCATTAGTGTGTTCCAGCTCCACAGATCACAAAGGACTTTTTCTTCCTGTCTTAGGATTTCATACCAATACTTCTTGACTTCTTGATACTCTGGAATCCTGGTAGCTGGAGCCACTAGAAACTCTCTGCTATTTTGGACTGCCTATCATGGATTTATATGTTTCATTTCTGCAATTTGCCACCAGACACTAGCTGGAACAATGTGTATGTACACAATAAAGTAAGTACTGCTTGGCACATTGTTCTATACTGTGCCGTATGATATTGTGCGTACTCTTGCAAGTGCTCCTGTCTCTTTTGATTCTGGTGCTTTAACCATGACTTTCTACATGGAAAGGACCATCTCCTATTACCTATTACCTATTCCTATCCATCCTCTAAATGCATCCCAGCATTGCACTCTTGACTGTGACAGCACATTGCCTGCCTTGCTTCAACTTACTGTACACAACTACCCCAGATCATTTTTCTGTGTAGTTCCATGCCCTCCCTCACAATAAATCTAAGCTCCTATTTCATAGCTTACACCTCTGATGTGTGCAGGTCCCCATATAGTGCATTACACCATTTGCTGTGTACATACCTTTTTGCATATTTTGTGTTGCCAGCAAACTTCAGCAGCCTGCTTCTGTGCTAATCCTTTTCCTTAGTTCACTAATAAATATGATAAAATGCAACAGACCCATCAACAATTCCTGGGGTACTGTACTCAAAATATTCCTTTGCTCAGAATGGTGATCATTCACCACGTTCTGCTTCCTACAGTACTTGTCAACTTGTTTGCTATTAAACTTCTATACACCTTGTAGACTCATCAGGCACAGTTCCTGCCCCTAAGGTGTCCTGAGTGTTATCAGTGAGGGCACCAGATAGAACCCCTTTTAACTTCACAATTATTCCTCAATGTATATCATGTGGACCCTGGTATCTTCCCAGATTAACATGCTCTAGATACTTACACACTAATTCTGGTGTGATCAGCACTGCCTTGTGTTCAGCCTGCACTTCTCCTTAAGGGTTTTGTGGATAAGGGTGACTGAATAACAGCACCCACATAAAAGAGCAAACCAAAATCACCCATCATCAAACGGCAACTGGATTTACAGTGACTGTCACAAACAGCGACAGTTGCTTATTTTCTAAATGACAGCAATAGTATTTACATGTTTATGTTGGGGCGCTATACCCCCTGCATCACCCAAATTTAACATAATCAACTCCCGGTGGGGGACACAGGGGAAAGATGAAAGAATAAACAAAAAAATGCCCGCTAGCTCCAGCAGTGGTGACTGAACCCACTACACCAAACAATCAGCTCGGCAGTGCTTGGCTGAACATAGCCCCATGTCCTGCTACAGCTGGTGTAGCTCACTGCTACACTTGTTATTTTTTAATCCTTGCTATACTTTCAGACCCGCTATTCATACTGGCTGTCAAACTGAATCTCTCAAATTGAGTCACTCAGTTTGACTCACCCACATTATGTGTTACCCTTCCTAAGCCTCCAGCCTCAACTGGTCATGGTCCCTGATTTACTGGTCGAATATTGACAAAAAGTATTTATTCCATGCCTCTGCTAATTTCTATGCCTCACTCAGTGGTGCACCCATTCCAATGCTCAAGGGCCTTATCTAATCCTAGACTAACCATTGTTTCCTGATGTATTGAAAAAATGGTTCATTGCCCCCTTGATCATGTGTGTAGTCCTGTCTTCCAGACCAGCCCTTGTCTGTGCAACCATGGACTTGCATTCCTTCTATAAGGCATTATAATATACTCCTCTCCCCTTGCTCTGTCCTCAAAAACTTTTTCCCCCCTTAATTGTCCTAGGAGTTCCTTGAAAACTTTGTTGGACCACCCAGTCCATTTTCCCAGAAACTACGATTGAAGATTCCTTTATGATGCTACCCTCCCATATTCTACACTTCTCTGGTAAAGGTCTGTACATGCAGTTACTCACTCTGTCTATTTTCCAGGTGAACACATGTTAAATGAATAAAACATATTCAAGGGACATCAGTCCCATGTCTGATTATGTTGGCCTTCTAATGCCATGCATCAATTCTTAAAGTACATCTCTTAAAAATGTGAGAACTGGAGAATAATTGCTTAAGCTGTAGATACAGTCATAGGAAAAGGTAAATTGAAAAAAAGACTAAGCCTTGAAGGGCTAGGATGACCTTTCCTTATCATCAACATTTCCATGTTCTTAAAACAGCTATTTTTGCTTCTCGGCCTAGTGGGCTATTCTTGCAGATAATTACAGATATCCTTTATCACATTTTCCTACATATCCCAATGCATGTAGAAAAAGGTGGCCTCACTTTTAACCTTTTCCATGAAAAACTGACAGATAGCTTAACCTGTCATATGTTTCCTCTTCACCAAAACAATCATGATTGCTGTTTTATCTGATATATGATATACACAAACAGAAGAGAAGCCATGAATTCATGAGGTAACAAATAGGGTTTTCCTTTCAATATTTATTCCCTCTGCCCCATAAAAATGGTTGTTGAACAACAAAGGTCACTCTGCTGGCAACTTCAAGAAGTTGCAGTGGACTTCTGATACTTTTGACATTGCTTCCTAACCCAAACCTCTCAGAGTAATCAATCTTTAGGACATGTAGGTGTATCCATTTAAATGCAGAAGCAGATTGTCATATACAGATAATGAATGCTCAGAAAGTCCTCCAAAGCATAGGATTTCAGTTTGCTTACAGCTTACATAAAAGTCATTTGAAAACTATGTACCCTGTAGGGAAATGCACTGTGAAGTGCTGCCATCATTCTTTTCTACCTCCAGAATCACATCTGTTTAATCCTGTAGCACAGAGCTGTATAATGTAGCGCTTATTGACAGGGCTGTACAAAGGACTATGTGTAAGATCACTTTAGGAACTGCTGTATTAATTGTTGAAAACAAATCTGTGTACATGACTACAAGAAATAATTGCATTTATTTACACATGTATGCATGTATGTATATATGCATACATACTGTATTTATTTTATTCATTCATATATTTATTTTTTATTTTACATTTTTTGAAACTTGTACTTTTATTAATGTTTCAACACAGCACACAAAAAGATAAACTATGTACAATATCAAAAAAATTAATGCCTGACACATTTATGACATGAAGAAATTTGACATGTCTGTCACAGAGTTCAAACAATGAATTACAAATAATCCATTACAGTCTGCACCATTTTAAAGCATGCTGGTGCTGTTGGTGTTTATAAAGCAGATGTCCTCTACATAGACCCATATTTGTATATATTTTTTTAATTTGGTAACCAGAAAAGGCACACTGAGCCAAGGCTTGTTTCCAGGTGTGACCCCAGGGTAAGGGAAACAAGGTAGCACAGTTATACATACTTAGGTACAAGTAGACAAATTATTGAATAAAAGATCAGCTAACAGAGAATACTGATAAGACTGAAAAATGAGGACAAATAAAATAATAAATACTTGAGGCTAGTGAATGCATAGTTTGAGCAAGGAGAAAACCATTTGTGGACACTGTATTTGCTGCAAAAATTCATTCACCATATATTAAGGTGGCTGAGCTAAGCTATTTAATATTGGGATCCCCTCTTTTGCCTCCAATATTTTAAAAAAGGAACCCAATGTGCTATAATCTGATTGGCTTCAAGCTCCTCCCTCAGCCCAGAGATCCCCATTTCTGACCAGAGTCTGGTCTTGTTACTGAGGTGTTTGCATCTGTACGCTGTGTTTAAACTGTGGAGAAGTTACACAGCAGGACCCGTTTTATGCTTTTCTCTACCTTATAAAAGGTATGATACCAGTTTTTTAACAGGTCTTTCCAGTTAAACTTGTGGTGTTCCACCTTTGGCTCGTGGTTTCCTGGTGTGTTTGGTTTCCACAGGAGGACCCGTGGAGGTAGCCGTGGGGCTGCTGAACTGGAGGATGGCAAGACAGCCCTATGGAAAGGCCAATAACCGGGTCTCTCACAACCAGACATGAGAAAAGTTTGACAAAAGCAAGAACTCAGCAAGAACCCAGAAGCTAGAAGAAGCTAGGAGTTCGATTTTGAAAAAGGAATTTTATCATTTTACAGCCAAGTTTGGGACCTTAGTGTTTCTATTTAAAACTGGCACTTTTTGTTTCTAATTTGGGCTTATGCTCATAAACTGGGCACTATTTTAAGGAGAGTGTTTTATGTATTTTATATATTCTATGTACTTTATGTATTTTTTATATTTTTGTATGTTTGTATGTTTATGTCCTGGTGTGCTATACTCCTTTACATTTTAAGTGAGTGTAAGTAAGTGTTTGTAATCAAGGAAGCCTTTTAGTAAGTTAATTATTGATCCCCTTATTGGTTTCCTTGGTTACCATTGTCAGACATATACATTTCACTGTGCTCCAAGTTACGTTTTAATTTATGCAGTTTTCTTTTTGTACTAAGTGGTGCTGGAGCGAATTCCCCAAATTGTCTCTGTTAATTACTGTTGTTGGTTTCTAATCTCTAATTAGTTTGAAACCATTCTTTTATAATTAGAATGTTGTAATTACCTATTTAGTCCACTTTATTTACCCCATTTCTAATAGATACAAATACCATAAATAATTAATCTGTAATCTATCTGGTTTAATTGCCTCCTGCTGGTAATTTGGTAATCTGGTTGTTTAATTTATCCTGAATTGATCTAATGAATTTTTGTTTAAAAATGCATGTGTGGCACTTCTCTAGTTAGAGAAGCTCTAAACCAAGGAGTAGACAGCATGGAGCTGTGTATTAAGACCAATTCTTTTCGTCTTGTTTTTTTGGAGAATGCTTGTATATCTGGTATTATAAAGAAGGTGTTAAATCAGCTTTAAATCATATCGCGTTGTACCGCGTTGTCCCCTGAATTTTGTAGCTTCATTTGCTCATTGTTGGTGTTCTGCAGGTTAATCATAGTTACATTCAGCATATTTCAGTGTGCATTAATGGAGTTTTATTAGTAAGTATGGCATAAGGTGGTGCTTTTTATTTTTTGTAAACTTGTAGTATATCAAAGTATTTTGGTTTTCTGTTTTCTGTTTAAATTTGAAGTTAGATTATTGAGCCATTTCAAGAAGCTATCTTAGAATGGTGGAAATTAGAGTATTTGAGGAGAATTGGTTGTTGTTTATTTATTTCTCCTTTTTTAGTATTTTTAATATTTTTGATAATCAAGCCATAGTAAGAAAACACACGCCTGTGAGGATCCAAACAGCTGTTTCCATTTGTGTGGGAGTAGAAGACAGTATCTCACTAACAGAGGCATTTACTAAAGCATTTATTAAAGCATTCTTTTATGCCTTAAACTTATGGATTGAACTTCAAGGCATCTCAAGACACCTATATATGAGACTATATTTTTTGTTTATTTTGGACTATAATACCTGACTTTGGTTTGTCTCCAATTTTTTGTTTTCTGAACAAAGCTGCTTGGATTCCTTCCTTGAACCCAAAGTCATAATATTTTCATCACTCAAGACTTTTATCAGAAGGAATATTGTACTTTATTGAATGCGAAACTGGAAACAGTTACTGCTTTATTAGTTCTTGTGAATTTATTTTTTTGCTTTTTATATTAGTATAAATGACAAAAACTACTGATAAGAGAGATAATGGGGGTAAAGGAGATAAAGTGTTAATAGGGAGTATTAAGACTTACAGTAGGAAAAACACAAACAATTTTGGAAAAGATAATTTTAAAGTACGTCCCAAAGTAGGAAATTTGGTTAATCAAAAAATAACTCAGTTTTTTATTCCTCTCCTCTCACATAGAGCTAAGGGATAATAAGAAAATAGTTAAACATTTTCATCCAAAATTAACTTCCTCACCTTCGGGAGGGTTCCTGTAATAATTTATTTTCAAATCAACCACTGCTAAAAGAAATTCATAGTTTGGAGGAGTCTAATGGCTGTTATGGTAAGGATATAGTCTATAATTACAGCAACTGTAGTGATCAAGTGAGAAACAGAGGAACTACTATAGTAACTCTATCTGCCCCTGTTTTGCATCTATGATTTAATGGGATCTAACCTTGGCCAAAGTTGTCCCAAGGTAGAAGCTGGGAAACTATCTTCAAATGAATCATTTGGGAAGGAAGAAAAAAATGAGTCAGATTTAGCCAGGAATAGGGAAAAAGCTTTCAATTTGAATGTTCTAAGTCCGTCTTCACTTCCATGTTCAGTTCTAGTAGATTCTATTCAGAATATAAATTTACAGCAGTCATCTCGAATAACATCTAAAGGCTCCTTCCTTGATAATTTTGAGTCCTTTCTAACCCCATATGCAATGAACCATAATTCTGTAAACAATGGGTTGTGTATGAATCCTATGGAATCTGATTACGCAGGACAGGCAAAATGATCTAATCCGGCTTTTCATGACGATAGGGCTTTAAACAATAAATCAGCATCTGAGATTCCAAATTTGTTAGAAAAGTCCATAGAGAATATTTTGTATGATTTAAAAAGTGAAATTCAATTTGGAAATGAACAGCTTATGGAATTAGTCACTTTGTTTGGCTCCTTTTTAAAAAAAATTTTATGAAAGAAAATGAGGTTCCCTTGGAGAACCACAAAGCTACTGTGATAAATGGACAAGAGATCAAGCTATCTGATATTAGCCCTAGTGTCATGTTCTCTGATAAATCCAAACCTTTAGATTTAGGTGGCACTGATAAGGTATCACTGAAGAAGCCTTCCTTGTCAGTGCAGAAGGAATTCAGAGACATAAGAATTATTACAGATGAAATATCTGAAAAAGAAATAATAGAGATAGTTAATCTAATAAAGGATTTGGAAAAAAGGAAATGTCAGATTGTGAATACTAAAATTTCAAAGGGGGAAACAAACTAAAACTAAAATAAAAGAGAAAAAGCATGGTAATGTTAGTGGGTGGTGTTCTGAAAACATTCCTATCAATGAAAGTTATGTTGACGTTGTCAAAAATATGATGAACCTCTGGGAAAGAAACTGAATGCTAAACAAAGTAAGAAGGTAAAGTTTGGGAAAACTACAAGTACTGTACATCTAGTACCTAAAGAAAATCCTTCTGTTTCTAGAGAAGTTATTAAGAACATTTAATTATTGCTGGTGATATGTTACATACTATTTGCCAGCAGATTAGGGCCCACGGTCTGTCGGTAGCCTGCTCAAACCTCAGATCCCTAGTTGGGTGCCGAGGCCTCTCCCTCTCTTGTGTTCCAGAAAACCCCATCATCCATCCCCACCCCTGGGACAGGCCATCATCTGATACATCCACTTTCTGTGTCTGTCCCACCTCTCTCTGAAGCCCTCCACTGTGGGACTCTGAACCAGCTCACCAGGCAGTGCATTCCAAGAGTCCACCACCCTCTCAGTGAAAACCTCCTCCTCTTCCCCTCACCCTTCCACCTTCCAACTTCAAACCATGCCCTCTGGTGATACCTCCCTGCTTTAGTCTAAAGATCCTCCATGTTAACCCTATTTATTCCCTTGAGGTACTGAAGACCTCAATCATGTCCCTTCTGTCTCTCCTCCTCCAATGAAAACAGGCAGAGCTCCTCAAGTCTGTCCTCATACGTCCAAATCCCTAGCCCTCGTGATCATCTTAGTTGCCCTCCTCTGTACCCTCTCCAGGAGCTGTATGTCCCTCTTCAAGTGTGGTTCCAGTACTGTACAAAGTACTCAAGGTGTGGTCTAACCAGTCCATTGTACAGCGGCAGAATCACTTCCTTGCTCCTAGAGGTGATCCCCCTTACGATGCATCCCAACATCCTGTTTGCCTTGCTAGCCACTCTCCCGCACTGCTCAGAGTTATTCATACATGCATCCACCATGACCCCTAGGTCTTTTTCCCCCTATAGAGGCCTCTAGCACCTCCGCTCCCAGGGTGTACCTGTGTTTAGGGTTTCCCCACCCAAGATATAACACCTTGCACTTGGTGATATTGAAATTTAATTTAATTTCCATGTGTGAGCCCAGCTTTCCAGGGTGTCCAGGTCCCCTTGCAGGGCCAACCTCCCCTCTTCTCCCTCAACTACTGCTCCCATCTTGGAGTCATCAGTGAAGAGACTCATTTCACACCCTATACCCTCCCTGATGTCTGATATGTAAGCATTTTACCCAGTAAAATGTTTGACTTGGCTGAAATCATTTTCAACTCTGTGTATTCAGGAAAGGTGGGATAATAATTGTTATGACCAAATAGTAGAGGGGTATTCATCTTGGGCCTGTCCTGCTTATAAAGAAAAAAAGTTTGGTTGATATAAAGGGGGGTCTTGTAATTTATACGGATGCCATATTGGATTTTGTTTTAATAGAGGCAAGTGCTTATAACGAATATTTTCAATACATCTTAATTGCCAATAATGGTGTTAAATGACTGTTTTTTAATATCTATATTCCACCAAGTTTAAACATTCCAAATTATCAGAAAGTACTTGATATGATTGGTAATAGTATAGATTCTGTTAGATCCAGATTTCCTGGGGTGAAAATGCTTTTGGCTGGTGATTTTAATCTAGTTACCTACTCTGTATATTTACGGTTTACCCAAGGGAAAAGCTGAACATTCTTATCTTTTATAATTGGCTACTTATAATTTAATGAAGGGCTAGCTGGGACTAAAATTGGGTGGCAAGATATTAAATCTTCCTATAGATATAGGAATGGAGCTCATAAAGGTTGGTGTGTAGTTTTGAAAATGCCTCTGTGAAATCTAGAATTCTTGCCATCAAGGATACACATTTTGATATAGGGGTTACACTAGATGTAACAATCAGGCAACATTCAATGAGTCAACTGAATAGCAGGGTGAAAAGCTCAAACAACAATGTGCTAGGGCATGTAACTAGTGGCAAATCAACACTTGTTCAACCTAGAATTGCAGTATTTATAAAACATGGTGAAACGGTTCAGAATTTAAGCAGTGACAATGATTCTATTATATACAGAAGAGGTCAAAAACAGTTGGGAGCTACAATTAATAGAAGTACAGTATTGAATGAGGACTACAGTTCATCAAATTCAGTAATCTCTGTGGGGGGAGAGTGTGATAACATTAGAGCAAAGTTTAAACAGCACTATAAATGTTACTAATGATTCAATCAGACAAGTACAGTCACAGCAGAAAATACTTAAAGGGCTAATAGATATTTTAAGTTGGAATATTGCTGGTTTGAAAGATAAATTAAGTGATAAAGAATGTTTGACTTGGCTAAAATCATTTTCAACTCTGTGTATTCAGGTAGGATAATAATTGTTATGACCAAATATTAGAGGGGTATTCATCTTCGGCCTCTTCTGCTTATAAAGAAAAAAAGTTTGGTCGATACAAAGGGGGGCCTTGTAATTTATACAGATGCCAGATTGGATTTTGTTTTAATAGAGGCAAGTGCTTATAACGAATATTTTCAATACATCTTAATTGTCAATAATGGTGTTCAATGACTATTTTTTAATATCTATATTCCACCAAGTTTAAATATTCCAAATTATCAGAAAGTGCTTGATATGATTGGTAGTAGTATAGATTCTGTTAGATCCAGATTTACTGGAGTGAAAATGTTTTTGCTTGGTGATTTTAATGCACATATTGGCTGTTTGATTGAGGAGCCAATAAATAATTGGTGTATTGATGATACTTTAAATATATCATTGAGACAGTCCAAGGATAGAGCTACCTCCAGTAATGGGAAACTTTACTCAGTTTTATGGGATGTTATAACTGTAGAATTCTTAATGGAAGAACAGTAGGTGATTGGGAAGAGGAATGTACTTTTCCAACTAGTAATGGAGGAGGTGTTTTTGGACCTTTGTATAATAGAAGCTTCAGACTATTTTTTAGTCAAAAAATTGGAAATTGTAAAATCCTGGGAAGTGACCATTACTCTGTTAAATGTTTGGTATGTCTAGGCTTTAAAAAAGATCCAATCAACCAATTGGAAGAGATAAAAGCCAATAGTCATATGTGCGTAAAATATGGGAAAAAATTAACTGGGATGCATTTTCAAAGGAGGCATTGATTACATTATAAATACAGTTCAGGCTAAGGTTAATACTTGGGTATTTATTAATAATAGTTTTATAAGCTCAGAATGTCTAATTAAGGAATTTGATGAGTTAATTATTTCTACTGCTTCGGTTTTATGTAGAAAAAAAGAACAAGTAGAGATAATGAATTAACCATGGAAAACCCTGGTTTGACTATGAATGTCAGTATTTGAGGAAAATAATTAAGGAAGTTGGAAAAATTAGAACAATAGAACCTTCCTGGTATGTTCTTGGAGCATTTAAAAATTAAAATTAGAATATAAAGAGTTATTGTAAAGAAAAAAATACTCACTGTTTCAATCTGTGGGCCAAATTACAAGAGAGTTTAATGAATAAGGATTCTAAAAGATTTTGGAATCTTGTGGCAATTGCTGTAATGGAATAATATCTCTTATAATGTTCCAGGAACAATTAGTGAAGAAATGTGGGTTCAACATTTTAGTAAGATATATAAAACTCTTTAGATTCTAATAAAGCCATAACAAAGGATCTAAGTATAGAAGTATTTAATTATAAAGGAAGTGGATTCAATTCTCCCTCAAAAGAAGCTGCACAGGCACTGGGACAGAAAAAGAAATAAAGCTGCAGGCTTTGATGGGTTGCCTGCAGAATTTTTTTCTTCATGATCCAGTATTTTGGGCTAATATATATGCTCCAATATTTAATATCATATGTAGTTATTTTATTCTCCTCAAAGTTGGAATAAGGGTATAGTAGTTCCCCTGTTTAAGAAAGGTAATAGATCTGATCCATCATGCTATAGACCCATAACCTTACTTCTAGTTTTACAAAAAATATTTTCATGATTAATTTTGGATTGGTTGTCAGTGTGGATTGAGGAAAATCACTTAGTGTCATGGGATCAGTGCAGTGCAGGATGAAATTGTGGAGCTGGGGAGGGGCCTCAGAGAGGTAACAAGCATAGTTTCCTTCTCAGAGGTGCTGTCAGTCCATGGTAGGGGTGAGGTTAGGGTACTACACACCATGCAGTTTAATGAATGGTTGCAAAACTGGTGCAGAGCACAGGGCTTTGGCTTCATTGGGGACTGGGGGTACACCTGGAGAGATGAAGGTTTATACTGGCACGATGGTCTGCATCTGTCCATGAAGGGAACCAAGATCCTAAGTGACAGGTTTAAATGCTTCCTTGGCAAGCTTTTAAACTAGCCATGGGGGGAGGTGTTAATAAGAGGCAGGAAATTTCAAGCCTCCCCCAACAAAACATGATGAGTAGTAAGGTAAACACTGAGGTACAGTGCTCAACAGAGGGCAGGACAGGGATAAATGGAAAAATAGACAAGGGCAAAAAGAGCAGGCATGGGGGAAAAAAGGATAAAGCCAACATTAAATGGAGGGCAATGAGTACCAATGCCCGTAGTCTGGGGACAAGCTTCCTGACCTAGTAGCCTTGATGGAAGATGAACATTTGGATATTGTGGCAGTCACAGAAACATGGTGCACAGGGAACCATGACTGGGATGTACACATTCTACAGAAGGGACAGTGAGGGGAAAAGAGGAGGTGGAGTAGCTCTATACATAAGGGAAGGGATCAAAGCTACAGAACTAAAAAGTAAAGTGGAGGACAAGAGGCACTCTGGGTCACCTTGGAGACAGGGAATGGCATCACAATCCACACAGGGGTTGTATACAGACTCCCATCTCAAGGGGAAGAAATGGACAAGAAAATGATAGAGGACATTCTCAAAATGGCTGAAAAAGGGCAGATACTGTTAATGGGGGACCTGAATATGCCAGATGTTACTGGATGACATGTACTGCAGCCACATCCAAGAACAGGGTCATTCTCGATGCCCTGCAGGGGGCAGGCCTTAGACAGCTAGTGTTGGAACCCACTCGGGAGGAAGCAATACTAGACCTGGTACTCTCCAAATAGAGAGAGAGGATCACAAATCTAGAAGTCAGACATCTGGGGAAACAAGCACACTGCACAGTGTGCTCTACAATAAGTACAACCATGGAGACAAACCATACAAAAACAACCATACTGGACTTTAGTAGGGCTGACTTTGGCAAAATGGGTGAATACCTGAGGAATACACTAGCAAATGGCCAAAAGGAGGGTGGAAGAACAATGGAGAAAATCAAACTGCCATCATAGAGGCAACAAGCCTTTGTGTGAAACAGATAAAGAAAACAAAGCAGAGTTAAAACCACTATGGTTCTCAAAAGAGATGGCAGGAAGGTTAAGGAGAAAAGGCTGCATTCAAAAGTATAAGGCATCACAGAAGGAGGCACGACGAGGAACTGTATCAATTAAAGCAGAAAGAAGTGGGAAGGCAGTCAGAATAGCAAAAGCCCAAACTGAGGAAAAAATAGCCAAGTCAGTTAAGAAGGGGATAAAACCTTTACAGGTACATTTGAGGGCACAGAAAGGTTAAGGGAGGAATAGTGAAGATTAATAAGGAAGAGGGAGGTGGGAGAAGGAGACAGTGAAAGGTAGAGATATTGAATGAATACTTTTGCTCAGTATTCACAAAAGAAGATGAGGAGGAGTTACCTAAACCAGACAATAGAAGCACTCTGGGTAGGGGGGTTGACACCAGTCCATTTACAGAAGAAAGAGTCCTGAAAGAACTCCTAAAACTCAAGGTGGACAAAGCAATGGGGCCTGATGGGATTCACCCCAGAATCCTAAAAGAACTAAGGGAGGACCTACTGACACCACTGACCACACTTTTTAACAAATCATGGGAGGATGGGGTGGTACTTGAGGACTTGAGGAGGTCAGATGTGATTCCCCTTCACAAAAGTGGGAGCAAGGCAGAAGCAGGAAACTACAGACCTGTAAGTTTGACCTCAGTGGTAGGGAAAATGATGGAATCACTTCTGAAAGAAAGAATTGTTGAGTACCTAGAGGCCAGCGGGGCACAGGACCCAAAGCAGCATGGATTTACAGCAGGAAGGTCATGTCAGGTGAATCTAATAGATTTCTTTGACTGCGTGACCAAAGTAATAGACCAGGGAGGGGCTGTGGATATGGTCTACCTAGACTTTAGCAAGGCATTTGACACAGTCCCGCACAAAAGATTAATAATCAAGTTAGCCAGCTTGGGAGTGGGTCCCAGGGTGGTAGCCTGGGTTGCAAACTGGCTGCACAACAGGACACAGAAGGTAATAGTGAGTGGAACACATCCCAAGAAAGGGGGTCACTAGTGGAGTACCTCAGGGCTCAGTACTGGGTCCAGTCCTCTTTAACATCTTTATAGGTGACATTGCAGAGGGTCTGGAGGGAAAGGTATGCCTCATTGCAGATGATACAAAGATCTGTAACAGAGTTGATACAACAAGGGGGGTAGAAAGGATGAGAAGGGACTTGGCAAGGTTGGAGGAATGGTCAGACATGTGGCAACTTAGATTCAATGCAAAGAAGTGCAAAATAATGCACCTGGGAAACAAAAACCCAGGAGAAGAGTACACAATAGCAGGGGAGGTACTAACAACAACAAAAATGGAACGGTACTTGGGGGTAGTCATATCAGATGATCTAAAGGTGGGTAAGCAATGTCAGAAGGCAGTGAGGAGGGCTGGGGGATACTGGGATGCATAGAAAGGGGCATCACAAGTAGAAAAAGGGAAGTGGTTATCCCTCTGTACAGACAGTTGGTGAGACCCCATCTGGAGCACTGTGTGCAGTTTTGGAGACCTCATCTACGCAAGGACATAGACAGGATGGAAGCAGTCCAGAGGAGGGCAACTAAAATGGTGCAGGGTCTGCATCAGAAATCATATGAAGAGAGACTGAGAGAGCTTAATAAATATACCCTTGAAGAAAGGAGGGAGGGGGGACATGATAGAAATGTTCAAGTACCTCAAGGGAATCAACAAAGTCCAGGAGGGTAGCATCTTTCAGAAAAAGAGATGTGTAGGAACAAGAGGACGCAATTTAAAGATAGAAGGGGGACGGCTCAGGGGTAATGTGAGGAAATCTTTTTTCACGAAGAGAGTAGTGGATGCGTGGAACTGCCTTCCTGGGGAGGTTGTTGGGGCTAAAACAGTGGGGGAATTCAAACATGCATGGGACAGACACAAGGCAATTGTAGTGGGGGGTGGCAGGAAGTAGGCTATTGGTTAACTAGAATCGGCAGCTTATCCAGTAGGTAGGGAAATGGGCAGACTGGGTGGGCCAAGTGGTCCTTATCTGCCATCAAAGTATATGTTTCTATGTTTCTAACATTTCAGGGGTGGTTTAAAAAGGGGCAAGGTACACTTGATCTTCTTTTTTCTCTAAATTTTTTGATTGAAAAATATGTTTTTCATAAAAAAGGTAATATTTTTGTAGCCTTTTCAGAAATAAAAACTGCATCTGATTCCTTAAATAAAATAAAACTATGGGAATTTTTGGTTGCACAAAAGATTGATCCCCCAACTGTGAGAAATTATAAAGCTTCTATATTTATTTTAATTATTTTTTTTTTATTGAAATCTAGGATTACAATACCTTTGAGCAGGAACTGCTCATTTACAAAGGTTCCACGTCGAGGAATGGGGGTATATATACATACATACAAAGGTCAACATAATAATACATAGTTACACAATAACAAGAAGTAAGAGACTGAGGCTTAGAAAATTCCAGTAATTCAAAATGTGCCAAATAGAAACATAGACTTTGATGGCAGATAAGGACCGCTTGGCCCATCTAGTCTGCCCATTTCCCTACCTACAGGATAGGCCGCAGATCCTAGTTAACCAACAGCCTATTTCTTCCTACCTCCCCACAAGAATCGCCTTATGTCTGTCCCATGCATTCTTGAATTCTCCCACAGTTTTAGACCCCACAACCTCCTCAGGAAGGCTGTTCCATGCATCCACTACCCTCTCTGTGAAATAATACTTCCTCACATTGCCCCTGAACTGCCCCCATCTTTAAATTGTGTCCCCTTGTTCTTGCACGTCTCTTTTCTGAAAGATGCTACCTTTTGACTTTGTTGATTCCACTGAGGTACCTAAAGTTTCTATCATGTCCCCCTCTCCTTCTTTCTCAAGGGTATATATTAAGCTCCTTTAGTCTCTCCTCATACGGCTTCTCTTGCAGACCCTGCACCATTTTAGTTGCCCTCCTCTGGACTGCCTCTATCCTGTCTATGTCCTTGCGGAGATGGGGTCTCCAGAACTGGACACAGTACTCCAGATGGGGTCTCACCAACTGTCTGTACAGAGGATAACAACTTCCTGTTTTCTGCTGGTGATGCCTCTCCCTATGCATCCCAGTATACCCCAGCCCACCCTACTGCCTTCTCACATTGCTTGCTAACCTTAAGGTCATCTGATATGATTACCCCAGGTCCTTTCCTTTTGTTGTTGTTACTACCCCCTTGTGTATTCTTCCCTGGGTTCTTGTTTCACAGGTGCATTATTTTGCACTTCTTGCATTGAATCCTACCTGCCATACTTCTGACAATTCCTCCAACCTGCCAAGTTCCTTCTCATCCTTTCCACGCCTCCTTGTATCAACCCTGTTGCAGATCTTTTGTCATCTGCAAAGAGCATACTTTTTCCTTCCAGTCCCTCTGCAATGTCACTTATGAAGACATAAAAAGGACTGACCCAATACTGAACTCTGCGGACCCCACTAGTAACCTCTCTTTCTTCAGAGTGGACTCCATTTACAATTACCTTCTGTGTCCTCTTGTCCAGCCAATGTTTTACCTAGGCTACCACCCTGGGATCCACTCCCAGGCTGGTTAATTTGACTATTAATCTTTAGTGTGGGACTGTGTCAAATGCCTTGCTAAAGTCTAGGTAGGCCATGTCCACAGCCCCTCCCTGGTCTACTGCTTTGGTCACCCAGTCAAAGAAATCTATTAGATTCATCTGACATGACCTTCCCGCTGTGAACCCATGCTGCCTTGGGTCCTGTGCCCCACTGGCTTCTAGGTACTCAACTATTCTTTCCTTCAGAAGTGACTCCATCACTTTCTCTACCACAGAGGTCAGACTGACAAGTCTGTAATTTCCTGCCTCTGTCTTGGTCCCACTTTTGTGAAGGGGAATCATATCTGCCTTCCTCCAGTCCTCGGGTACCACACCATCCTCCCATGATTTATTAAAAAGAGTTGCCAGTGGTTCACTAGTTCCCCTTAATTTTGTAGAATTCTGGGGTGAATTCCATCAGGACCCATTGCTTTGTCCACCTTCAGTTTTAGGAGTTCTTGTAGTACCCTTTCTTCTGTGAAAGGACTGGGATCAACTCCCTATCAAGAGTGCTTCTGTTAATTGGATTAGGCACTTCCTCTTCTTTTGTGAATACTGAGCAGAAATATTCATTCAGTATCCCAGCTTTTTCACTGTCCCCCTCTGCCCACCCACCGTTCATTCTATTCAGCCTCACTATCCCTCCCTTTGTCTTTCTACGCTCGCTGATGTACCTATAAAAGGTTTTATCCCCCTTCTTAACTGAGTTGGCTATCTTTTCCTCAGTTTGGGCCTTTGCTATTCTGACTTCCCTCCTTGCTTCCTTCTGCCTTAACTGGTACAGCTCTCTGTCCTGCTCTTTCTGTGTTTTCTTATACTTCCGCTGTTAGGTAGCATGACATACCAGCAAAGGGCAATCTTGGAAATAAGCACTGCAGGTGAGAGGGAAGGGGGTATGCAGGCAGGAAGGCCATTGTTGGATATTCAAATTCATATTCAAACACAACAATCGAAATACGCTATGGGAGAGATGGTGCGTTATCAAGAGAATTGCCTATTAAAGCTAGAGTAAAACAAGGCTGTTTATTGGCTCCTATATTGTTTAATTTATATAGAGAGAATCTAATAAAAGAAATTAGTCTAATTGATACCTTTGCACCTAGCCTAGATAACGAGGAAACTAAGGTACTGTTGTATGCTGATGATGCCTTAGTTATATCCAGAACTCCTTTGGGCCTCAAACATGCTTTATCTGGTGTTATGACTACTATGAATCAGTTGGATTTTGATTTAAACGTTAGTAAATCAAAAATGTTGGTGTTTGGAACATCAAAATATAATAAGAAGCTTTGGGAAATTGAGCATTGCAACTTTGAGGTAGTGAAGGAGTTTAGGTATCTAGGGGTAATAATTGATAATAAATTATCCTGGTCCAGCAATTTGGCAGATGTTAAACAAAATGTAATGAAAACTATGGGGGTTGTGTGCTCCTTTGCTACTAAATTTGCTAATAATTCTTTTGTGGCACTAAAACAAACTTTTGAAGCTAAACTTATGAACCAATTGTTATATGGGACCGAAGTGTGGAGCCTTTATTTAGACAAGGTTAATTAAGAGAGTATTCAAAATAATTTTTTAAGATCTACTTTAAAATTCCCCCATGATTCACCCTCCTGTTTTTTTAAGATTGGAGGCTGGAATGATCCAAATTACAATAAGAATTCTGAAAAGAGCAATTAAGTATTGGGGCAAGATTGTGAAGACAAAAATAATCTTCCTTGGTAGTGCTGGAATGAAAAGATGAAGTGTTTAAATAAATCTGGTGGTAATGGGCACTTTAACTCATGGTTTTCTAGATTAAATAGAACTTTAAGCCAATTTGGTTGTGAAGATATAGGAAGTTTACATGTCTTGGCCAACATAGATGGCTTCGTAAATGTAACCATCCAGAGATTAAAGGACATAGCTGTTCAACAGGATTTTGCAAGTATTCGTGATATTGACCAAAGGGGTTTATACTCCTCTATTAAAGTTACTTGGGGGATAGCCCAATACCTGGTTCAATGTGAAAATGGGCTTCATAGGAATATTTTGTCTAGATTGCTCTTGGCAAGTCTTGACATAGTTTATTATAATTTAAACAATTGGTTTTATAAGAAGTTTAAACTTAGCTGTGATTGCATTGATAAACAAGAAGCTTGTATTATGCACAGATTATTTGAATGTAAAAATTTGGACAAAAGATTGAGAAAAGTTTGTTTTTTTCTCAAATTCCTGTTCACTTTCTTTCACAACCTTCAGACTATAAGAAAATGGTTCTTAAATTTGATTCCATGAAAATGATTTATGGCACTGCAAAATATTGTTTATGCTAAAAAAGAAACTGTAGCCTTTCCAATTGTGTTTTTATAGCAGGTTAAAAGTGGATTATTTAAATTATTGTGCTTTATGTATTTATATTTATATGGATTTATAGGGAAAAATATTGAGTTGTAAACAAATTTATTTATGAAATTGTAATATTAGGTATGTAAATGTAACAAGCTTAAGGTTTTATACATATTTAAATGACAATAAAATAACTTGAACTTGAACTTGACCTTCTCTGCACTCAGTCTTCATTTTGCTATCATAAATGCCATTATCAATATTGTTTGACTATCTCAAGCCAACTCTTCACTATGGTGGTTCTGAGGTCACCATAGCTGTTTGATGTTTTTGTTGGTGGCTGCCACTACAGTACAAGTCACATTAAACTGTTCCATCAATGAATTAGTTTAGCATTGTTTCTTACAGTTGGCAATGCATTGGCAACCCATATTACATTGTTTTTCAATGGTTAATCAGCTCAAGAACAATGCTTGTAAAATGTTTTTGTAGTTCAGTTGGAATGAATCTGCAGTCCATGTCACAATGCAATGCAAAACTGAGCTTTAACTCTTAAGAAACAGTTTGTGCAAGACTTTGTGCTGGAGCAAGCATTATTTATGCAAGTCAGTTAGAAATGTTAATGTTGTAGGTGTGGGTGTAGACAACTGAAACACAGGTAGAGACCAGAAATGTGTTGTGACACACAAGAACTCCTTGGGTGCCTTTTATTTGCCAAAATAAGGAATAACCAATTTAAACCTCAGACAGTATAAACAAAGAGGAAATACAAATACTTGAAAACTGGTTACAAATAAATTCCTAGCTCACCAAGAGCTTGTAACTATCTTTTAGTTTTAACATAGAGTGGAAGTGGTTTTAATCCAGCTTCTCACTACCATCTATGTCTTTCCTGGAACAAAGTCAACACTACTTCCTTCCTCTTCTCTTTCCCTACTGACTCTACCATTCCTCCATTTATAGTTATAGTTATACACAAGGCATAATCAATTAAGTGGTCAATGTAGTCTGTCCTCTAATCTACTAATTAAGCTTCAGTCTAGACTAATACATACATATGAGGGACTACATCGACATATGCCCTATATTCTGCTTTAAATAATACTTTTTACATATAATATATACTTCATAGAAGGTCTAAAAGAGAATTTTAACAGTTTTTAACCCTAATTATCTGGAATGACCATTAACTCCGCCTACATTGTGATGTCACAAGGACCTTATACTCTATAAAGGCGCTTCATTCTGGGCTGCCAGTCCTTTAGAAGAGCTTACTGACAACTAATGACAGCTTCAGGTAACCTGAAAGGGTCTAACATTCATTATTTTGCTACATTACAGCTGTTCCTTTACTTCATACGTTTTGTACCTGTAATTAAAAAAAAAAAAACTTTCAATTGCTGTGTTTAATCTGAAATCCTTTTTGAGCTTTTGTTTTTTTAAGATTATAGCAGCGAGTACAGAAAGGGTGTTTTTTGCTGCTCTACACCCACACGGCTCCCCGTTCTCACTTTAACAAGTGACCGCTACACAGCGGCACAGTCCCAGTGTGAGGAGTTAGTGAAATATGCCAGTTCCAGTTAAACGTATCCAACTTCCCCTTTTGCACTTCTCCAAAAAGCAGCTCTCAAGTCTGCAAAATTAGCAAACTCCTATACTTTAAAATACCCGCCCAGCATCCACATACACCCACAGTTTTCATTTCGGAAAGCCGTACCTGTATCAGCGCTAGCTTCCTTGCAGGGCAAATCTTTCTTTAAACCATCAATAAACTATGTAGACAGGGCATATGGCTAACATATTTATTTTAAACTACTCATACAGCACGACTATTAACAACATAGCCTTAGGGAGTCTTGTAATTCTCATGTTCATTTCTCTTAAAGTGGCATGATTTTTAATTTCAGGGATTCTCGAGACAGAAAGAACAGAAGGAAGGGAACGTGAAGAAAGATACTATAATGGGTAGCCACCCCATTTCAGTGAGAAAGAATGAGAAGTAGTGATAGAAAGAGACTGCGGCAGCAGAGTTTGTTAAAAGGGAGGGATATAGATGGAGTAAGAAAAATCTGTCCCGAGGATTCCAAGTCCTGATTTTGGGGTGTTACTGCCACACACTCCCATACTTAAGTGAAAACCTGTACAGGTTTTCAAGACAACCTACCCTTTACATTCCCACACCATAGAGCTCCACCTTTACTACCCTGGGGTGTCTAAACCAATATTAGTTTATCAAAAGCTGTCTTATCCATTTAGTATGCTTTGTTGGGATAAATAATCAGCATTTGCATGCTAGGTACCGGCTCGATGTTGTACAGTAAATGTAAAAGGCTGTAGTGATAGGTACCACCTCATGATTCTATTGTTTTTATCCTTCATTTGGGATGGAAAACAAAGGGGATTATGGTCCATAACTAGGGTAAAAGGGGCTCCCCTTAAATAAAATCATAATGATTCAATCGCCCATTTTTCTGCTAGACATTCCAATTCCACCATACTATATTTCTTCTCCCTATCATGTAGTTTATGGGAGATGTATACTATGGGGTGTTCTTCCCCATTTATTGTCTGACTGAGTATAGCTCCCAAACTCGTTCCAGAGGCATCTGTGTGAACTTCAAAAGGACAATCAAAATTAGGACTCCTTAATACTGGAGAAAAGCAAAGTGATGCCTTTATGGTATTAAAGGCTTGCTCACATTCTTGTGACCATTGTACTTTATTCCCATATTTCTTTTTTGTAAGGTCAGTTAGTGAAGTAGCGATTGTAGAGAAATTAGGGGTAAAACGCTTGTAATACCCAGCTAGTCCTAAAAACGTTCGAACTTGTTTCTTTGTGATTGGTCTGGCATTGTTAGCTACTACTTACTTTATCCATTTGAGGTTTGATAAGCCCATTACCTAGTACAAATCCCAAATAGTTGGTCTCATTCATAGCTAATGCACATTTGCTTGGATTTATGGTCATACCTGCCATTTTGATTGCATTTATTATGGCTCGCAGATGTGTCAAATGAGAGTCCCAGTCTTTACTAAACACGACAACATCATCCAAATATGCAGCACAAAATGCAGTGTATGGTGTTAATATTTGATCCAGATACCGCTGGAAAGTGGCTGGAGTGCCATGAAGCCCAAATGGCATAGTACAGAACTGGAAAAGACCCGTAGGGGTACTAAAAGCTGTATTTTACTTATCTGTACTAGCCAAGGGAATTTGCCAATAACCTTTAGTAAGATCTAATGTGGAAATGTATCTAACATTCCTGATTTTGTCTACAATATCATCTATTCGAGGCATGGGGTACACATCAAATTGTGCAACTTGATTGAGATTTCTGAAATCGAGGCACAACCTGATACCCCCTTCCTTTTTTGGTACTACCACAACTGGTGACCTCCATGCACTTTTTGAGGGTTCAATAATTCCTGATCCTAACAATTTGCTAATTTCATCTTGCACATCTTTTCGAACCCTCTCGGGGAGCCTATAGGGTCTTTTCCTAATTGGGCCTGCATGTGTTTTCATCTGGTGTTCCACATTCTTAGCTTTACCAGGCATACTTGTGAAAGTTGTGGCAAAGGATTGGATCAGAGTGTATAGCTCCTCTCTTTGTTTCTGATCTAGACTGGGGTTAACATATATGTCTTGGGGTCCTTTCCTATATTCAAGCTGCCCATAAGCAACTTTGAATTCTGTCTCTCCCTTATCAGGCATTACCATGAGACTAATTCCATCACTTGCTCTCTCATATCATTTTTTTAATAAATTTACATGGTACACCTTTTTTCCAGGTCTAATATCATGTGTAGCAATTTCATAATTAACTGGACCCATTTGTCTCAGAACCTGATAGGGACCCTTCCACTTCATGAGTAACTTGTTACTAGAAGAGGGTAATAGCAATAACACCTGATCCCCACTTTGGAATTGTTTCTTACTTGTTCCTTGATCATACAATAATTTCTGTGTCTTTTGGGCTTGGATACTGGACTCATGTGATTTTTTTACATATATCACCAACTTCTGCCTCAGTATTTTCATATACTCAGCAATTCCCTTTTGCTTCATCTCCTTCCCTTCTTCCCAAAATTCCTTTATCACATCTAATGGATCCAGAGGGTTTCTGCCATATAAAAAATAAATAGGGGAATAGCCAGTAGAGGCCTGGGGTACCTCACGATATGCAAACAACAGGTAGGGTAAATATTTATCCCAGTTACTCCTTTCCTCGTGGACAAATTCCATCAGCATCTGTTTCAAAGTCTGAATGAAATGTTCTACGAGTCCATCTGTCTGGGGATGATAGGGAAAAGTTCGTACTGCCACAATACCCAATAGTCTGTAAAGTTCTTTCAATAAAGAGGTATTAAAATTACTCCTCTATCAGATAAAATTTCTTTCCGAACACTCACTCTACTAAATAATTTTACTAGTTCTTCCGCTATTTTCTGGGTGGTGACTTACGTAAGGGGATGGCCTCAGGATATTTTGTTCTGTAATCACAGATGACTAGTATAAAACAGTTCCCACTGGAACTCTTATTCAAGGGGCCAACTATATCTATTCCTATATGTTCAAATGGGGTCGTCACTAGGGAGAGTGGTACCAAAGGTGCAATTTCTTCCCGTCCCACTTGGCTTACTTTTTGGCATTCACTGCAACTTTGACAGTATTTAGCTACCTCCTCATGATTACCTGGCCAATAAAACCATTGTAAGAGCCTCCCTAGGGTTCTATCCTGTCCTACATATCCTGCCAATGGGATATTATGGGCTAAATAAATCAGATTGTGCCTATACTGGGTGGGAACTATCAACTGTTCTACCTGTTCTCCTGTATCTTCTTTAGTACATATTCAATACAATATGTTATGCTGCAGGAAAATCCTAGGGGCACCGGGAACATTTGCTTTATCTACTTGCTGAAACAAGGATTTTAAGGTAGAATCATTAGCTTGTTCTTCAGCTAAATTACTTTTTACAAAAATGGATAATAATGACTCAGGTAACTCATTTTGCTTTTCAATCCACTTCTTTTGTAAACGTCGCTTAGCATTCTTAGAAAGTTTCATCTTCCCTGGCTGGTCATACAAATCATCCTGAAATGGAAATACATCCCCCAATCGTTGTGGCAGTTTACTCTGAGCTCTAGTGGTTACTGCAGACAGGGTTCCCTTATTTTGTATTAATGCCTGAAAATCGGGGTAGTCATGTCCATTTAGAATAGGTACCGGTAAGTTGGAAACTATCCCTGCAGTTACCTCAGAACCTTTCCCTTCAGTATTTACATAAATTTGCACTGTAGGGTATTGGTGACAATCATCATGAACACATACAATATGCATGTCAGCTCCTTTGATTTTACTACTCTGTGTGTCAAGTAATTCAGACCTTACTAAAGTATTTTTACTACCTGAATCTATCAACCCTAATACATTCTGATTACCCAACTTTACCATAGTCATGAAATGTCCAGCACCTAAAAGAGCTAAATGAGCAGTACCCCAATGTGCCTTTGGACAACATCTGGCAATATGGCCTAGTCCTTGGCAGTTCCTACAAATAATGGCTGCTGGAAAGGAACGTCTTTTGTTATCAGTTTTATTTTCTTTCTTAAAGTCAATGTTGGTCGGAGCACTAGTCCTTGCTCCAGGGTTAGTTCTCCCCATTACCATCTCCTGGGGATGTGAGGTCCCTCTTCGATATGTTTGATATGCTCTTAAGAAATCTTCGACCAATAAAATGGCTTTTTCCTGCTGTTTCTGGCTTATATTATTTTACCCAAATTTGTACCTCCTGGGGAAGGATTTGTAAAAACTGTTCCACTATGAAGGCTTCTATAATTGTAGTTACTGACTTTCCTTTTGGATGTATCCACTCCAACTCAGTTCCCTTAGATGTGTAAATGTCTCTCTAGGATTGTCTTGGGGATGGTATTTTAAAGTACGAAATCTTGAACTTCCAGCGATGTGTCATGCAGAGTAGCAGCTTCCTTGCACAGCTCCAGCCACCCAATCATCAAAAGTCTCCTCACTGCATAAACGCTTATTCCTCCGATATAGCTGTCAGCATTTAAAAACATCAGAAGATCCAAGGAAGCACTGAAGATACCACCTGTCCCATTATATGGACCTAGAGTGCAAATAAATGCTACCAAAGCGCACTCCGCCTGTTACACCCGAAAAGGCCCCAAAGAAGCCTAGCGCCTCTGGCTCTAGCCAGAACCTAAGTGCCTCCACCACTACCGGGGACAGTGAGCTACTCACCCTTCACAGATTCCTTGAGGAATTCAAGCCATTCCATGATGATCTGCACAAACTTACCTTGGACCGTGCTACTTTGACATCGCAGCTGAGTGAAGTTTCTCAAAGGGCCTCCGATAATTCAGCACGGCTTTTTTCACTCGAGAAGAAACAAGATAAGCTCGACCCAGAGCTCAGTGCCTGCAGACAGCGGCTGGCCAAGCTGGAACTAAGGTGGAGGACCTTGAGGGCATAGTCGCGGAATAATGTTGTTGTAATTGGGATCCCGAAGAACGGCACAACACAATTTTATTCATGCAGAAGCTGATACAAAAGCTGGTTGGCCCTTCACCTTTTGGTGATAAATATATCATAGAAAGGGCTCATAGGGCTCTCCGTGCCAAGCCAGTGCCCAGTGCCCCTCCACTCCTGCTAATTTTCTGCTTATAAATTTCCGGAAAGCAACACTTCCTTCAGAAATGTAAAGAGCTTCAAGATATTAAGTGGGAAGGCAAAACCCTCAGAATAACCCAGGAACGGCCAACTTCTGTGTGCATGAAAAGAACGGCATTCCATCCAATGGTGACTAAGTTAATTGCTGCTAGTATTAAATTCAGGATGGTGTATCCTGCCAGGCTTCACATTCTAATCGCAGGAGTCTGGACCCCTTTTGATGATGCCGAAGTTGCAGCATCGCAGCTTAAGCTTGCCTTTCCTGACCTCTTCAGGAGTCCCTGAGGGGATACTGGGAGGATTTCTGTTTGTAATACAGATTTCTAAGAGTGAAAGAAGTTTTCTAATGGGATTGTACCTTCTGAATCTGAATATTTTGGTTACATCCATCTATTATGGGAATACAAGTGCTCAGCTCTATTGCATTCCTTAAAAGTATCCACGTTGATCAGGTGAAAGTGATCTGCCCTTAGACAGTAATCGCATTGGCCCTAAGTTAGGCCCCACTATGTGTGTTGCAGCCTATGCCTCCGACAAACTTTTCTGTCGCTTACACCTTGTCCCAAGAAGGAAAATACTGACTCTGGTGGATAGTACTCTCCCTAGTTGGAATTTTCTGAGAGCATAAACCTAGACTGGGAGGAAGCTACGTGCAAGCGCTAGAACAGAAGAACTTACTTAATTGTCCTCAGCAGCCTCCTGGAGAGTTGGGGAATAATATCTCCTGTCTTTCCCTCGTGTTTGGTCAGTAACCTTCAACTTAAGGCCTGGATCTGTCTAACTGTTAAAGTGAGTCTCTTTGTGAGAGTTTTTCTCTGTTATACAGCGTCGCCATGAGAGGGAGCTCCAACACAACTGATGGGCACTAATCTGAATCACGCTTTAGCGGTGGATCAGCGCTTATTTGGATTTTCTCTTTCTTTTATTTTTATTTATTTATTTTTATTCCTGCAGATGGACGTTGCAAGAGTCACCAGTTCAGCGGAAACATCAGGTCTGGGGAGTTGGTGAACATTCATATTAAGAAGAAAAGAGTGAAAGAGAGCCGTGGATTAGAGTGTTTCAAACTTTAGTGCTAGTTATGTTGCAAGTTAGAGTAGAAGGATCTCCTTTGCTTTTTATTATTGTTCCTTTTTGACTCTTCACATGTGGGAGGGAGCTTTATAAGCTATTGATAGATGTGAATATTAACCTATTACAGATATGTACTAGATCTACCCAGTATATGTTTTTTGTTACATTAAATAATGATAACCGATCTGTTAGATGTTTAAAGAATAAGCTAGCAGTATTAGTATGACAGCTAGATACTAAAGACTTATGTTTATAGTTTGAAAACACCTTTGATGTATAAGAATGATAGTGGATTTTGGATACTCTTAACATGTTTAGAACATCTACTTAATTAACAATAGAATAGGGGTCTTGTGGTGTTTGACCTAGAAGGACTTTTGAGATTTTTATTTTAACTGTTTTGAGAGCAAGGAGGGTGGCTGGAGGGAGGGGGATGGTTGTGGGACACGAGGAAAAGGTGGAGCGTAGGCGAATGGGGGTGGGTTGGGATCATAGGTCATTGTCCATACCATGTGCGGGATATAATAGGGGATCAGTTAGCTTTGGGGGATGGGGAGGATTTCTTCATACAGGAACTGTTATCTGGAGAAATGGATAAGGCTTACATATTCATCAGCATGAAAACCTCTATGGTGGGTACAGTGAGAATTCTGATATCGAATGTCAGAGGGGCAAGACACAAACTTAAGCAGTACCAGCTCCTTAAACATCTTAACCTGTTGGCTGTGGATATTGTTATGATGCAGGAATCCCATTTGTTAAATTCAGAGGCAGGCAACAAATAGGTCAGTGCTTCTTGGCTGAGGGCAATACCCAAAGTAGAGGGGTTATGATTCTAATTCATAGATCTATACCATTTACTCCCAATTTAATTATACCTGACTCAGAAGGGCATTACATTATAGTCAAGGGGAAACTTTACACCAGACACATCGTACTTGCTAGCATATATGGCACTAATACTGACTCCCCCAGTTTTTTCATGCATTTACTAAATATTCTTACGCCCTATTTAAATATACCTTTAATTTTAGGATGGGATTTCAGTCTGGTTGTGGATCCACAAATAGATCACTCAAGTAGGTCACTAAAGGCCTCTCCCCAGCCAACGAGGACTCTGAGAATTGTTAGATGGTGCAGGATTGATAGACATTTGGCATGTCCTTTACCCAGCGTTAAAGAATTCACCTTTACCTCACAGGTCCACCATCAGTCTTCCGTATCGACTACCTGTTAATTTCCAAAAACTTGATTACCGGTGTGTCGGAGGCTAATATACTTCTGGGCCCACTATCTGACCACTGTCCTGTGCTGTGCTTGATCTCCCTTGTATCTCTTCCCACGAAGGGTGGGTGATGGAAGGTCAACAACCAATTGCTTAAAAACCCAGAAAATGTTAAATATATAGCTGAGCTCATCACAGTTTTCTCCAAAATCAATACCAATTCAACAGGAAGACCTGATATTGAATGGTGTGCCCTAAAAGCCTACCTTCATGGCCTTCTGATTGGATTGGCATCCAAAAGGAAAATGATGCAACAGGAGAAACTTAAATCCCGATTATCTCAAATCCGGTCTTTGGAACACACTTTATCACCCCAGTCTTCTGATTTAGTGAAACAAGATCTAGTAAAGTTAAAAGATGCTTGCCTGAATTTACTAAAACAGAAGGCTGAATTCTCCATCCTCAAAACCAAAGCCCTTTATTATATCAAGGAGAAAAGGCAGAGCTTCTCCTGGCTCTCAAACTTAAACAACTTGAATCGAATAGGTTCATTGCCTCGATCTGCTCCATGGAAAATGACACCTTAAAATATCCCGTCAGATATTGTTTCTGAATTCAGAAAATATTACATGAAGTTATATAGCCTGATGGAGGAACCTCCGTCATTATCTAAATTGGACCTTTTCTTAACACATCTTTCATTGCCTACTATCTCAAATGTACATAAAGCCATTATTGTCACTCCCATCACTTCAGAGGAAATAATTAGAGTTATTAAAGATCTCCCAATAGACAAAACACCAGGTCCTGATGGTTTCTCAGCAAATTTTTATAAAATATTTGCCCCACAGCTGGTTCCATTGCTTCTGGCCTAATTTCATCATATTCTTTTGGGACAAGACTCAGATAAGTCTCTATTTGAGGCCTTAATCACTCTAATACCCAAAGAGGGTAAACCCCCTGATAAAACGCAAAGCTACAGACCGATTTCCTTCTGAACCAAGATTCTCACAAAACTTCTTCTGGATCGGTTAGGCCCGATATTGTCGGATATCGAGAGCCCAGAACAGGTGGGATTTGTGAAGGCCAGATCCTTGTAGACCATCTCAGAACCTATCGCATGTCTTTTTCGGCCACTAGGGATGCTGACTTTCCTGCTGTGCTTGTCTCTCTGGATGCCAAAAAGGCATTCGACAGGGTTGATTGGAATTTTTTATTTCAATCACTTCAAGCTTTTGGATTTCCCCCCTTGTTTGTGCAGTGGATTAAGGTATTATACAAATCTCCAAGTGCAAGCATTGTTTGTAACAGGTCAATGTCCGATCCATTTACACTTTATGCTGGAACTAGACAGGGTTGCACACTATCCCCTTTATTGTTTAATATCTATTTAGAACCTCTTATTCACAGGATTACAGCAGATCCAGATGTCCAGGGTATAGTGGTTCAACATCAGACTGTCAAAGTTTCAGCTTATGCGGACGACTTGCTCCTACAATTGTCCCTCCCCAAGACGTCAATGCCTGCCCTGATTACAATGTTGGAAGAATTTAGCTCTATGTCTAACTACAAATTAAACAAAGATAAGGCTGTGGTCTTCCCCCTAAATTACAAAGCGATAAAGATAGATGCTTTAGCAGTAGGTTTCTCTTGGCAGACTAAATCCTTGAAATACCTGGGAGTTAACTTGTCAAAGAGACCCTGGTAGATTATAAAACTAAACTTGGATCCTCAGTTGCTGTTACTAGGCAAGATCTTAAAAGATGGGCCTTGCTCCCTCTCTCTTTTGGGTAAAATCAATATAGTTAAAATGAATATTTTCCTCGGTTATTCTACCTAATTAATCTTTCAAATGTTTGGATCCCTTGGCTTGATTTAAAAGGATGCATAAGATGAATACAGATTTTATCTGGGCAGCAAGGAAGCCCCAGCTAAGTTATAACAAGCTCTCAGCCCCAAAGAAAGAAGAACTCCGTCTCACACATTGGGCTACATTATTGGGCCAGTCATGTAAGCAAGTACTTGAGATGGCCCACACCTGAACTCCCACAACATCATATTCTTTTACTCCTATAGGGCTCAAAATTGAACATACCCTTATAAAGGCTAATGGGCTATCCTCTGGGCACTTTTACATACTAGGTTAAAATCCTTACCTCAGTAAGCAAAAGGCAACCCTATAGCAGTATCTATAAGAGTTCATTCACAGTTATGTTCTTTCTTGAAGTATGAGCACAATAGATCCCTCTCAATCTTGGAAGGGAACTCAAACCTCACCATTGAGGGCAAACTTCTCCAATTGAAATGGATCTCCCAGCTGGGAGATCACCCACTTACCTTTTTTTATTCTGGAAGATGTCTCATGGTTAACCTCTTCTGATATTATACATAAAGCCCAAATCCCAAATTCTGTTATTTTCAAAATATTCCAACTACGGCACCTGATGGTGAAATCTTTTGGCTCTGTCCCACCGACACCCTCAAGTTTGTCCTACTGGACAGAACTGATTCCTATGGCAGGCCTACCTCATGCTATATCTAAGATGTACGGGATATTACATAACTGGAAATGGCCGGATTGTTTTGGCCCAACTCAGTTTTGGGCCTCTCTTTTTTCCCTACAGGAAATTAATTGGCCTTCTTTGTGGGTGAATTGCCACAAATATTTTAGACATGATAAGCTCCAGCTAATGCAGTTCAAAATACTGCATAATTACTATTATTCACCCCAGAGACTGGCTAAGCTGGGACTACTGTCATCCGCTACCTGTACTCATTGCCAACAGGAAGAGGGGAATCTACTACACATATTCTGAAAATGTCCTAAAGTAGCCCCCTTTGGCATGGATTCAACAGAGGGCTGATCCTTTACTAGGATTATACCATCTTTTCACTCCCAAAACATGCATTTTGGGGGATTTTGCCTCTGTCACAGTTAATAGCAGAAAATTTCACATAACTCTTATAACTATGTCGGTTAAAAATCTGACTTAACGTCATTGGAAAGATACGACTGACATTGCTTATAGTGAATGGTTACAAGAGTTGCTGGCAAATCTGCATTTGAAAAATAAGACTGATAATTTACATGATCATTCCCAGAAATTTCAGAAGATTTGGGGTCCTTTGCTGACATTGTACTCCTTATAATCATCATAGAGGTCTACCCTCTTTTTATTTCTCCTGCTGATATTTCATCTTGTGTGAGGAAATGGGGAAGGGGAGGAGTAGGAGGTGGGGAGAGTTGATCTAACTCCTGTTCTTTAATCCTGTGTCATTTGCATGTATGCTAACTAGATCTTCTCTCTGTAAATGCATAAAAATGAATAAAGTTTGAATAAAAAAAAATGAAGTACGAAATCTCTGCCTTTATGTTTCGGAGCTGATATCATATCTTTTCAGTATTTCAGTTTTTACCAGGTCATAATTTTCAGCATCCCTGGAGTCCATGTGACTATAAGCCATGTGGGCCCTCTAGGACAAATAGGACACCAACTGTACCACCCACTGGGTTTGTGGCCAATGACAAGCCCTAGCCACTCTCTCAAAAGTTGTTAGGCAGGCCTCTATATCATCAGAGTTAGTCATTTTAGTTAACTTGATGTCTTTTGGGTTCGGGGCACCTCCATCCCCACTGTTCCTGGTATTAAACCCAGTTAATTGCAATACTTTCACAGTCTCGGCCCACCTGGTTTCTTGTTGCTGCAGTTCTCATCTCCTCTTCTGGGCATCTATCTATTGCTGTCTCTCCATCTCGCTCTGTTGGATCGCAAACCAACACGGCAGGCTTGCTAAATCCTCAGGTGGTTCCTCTCTGAATGGCTTCTTTTGCAGTTCCTCCTTGGACTCATCCTCACTGTTCTTTCTCTTTCACCATGGGATTCTTCCTCCTGATATCCTGGCCCAGTCCAGGATTCAAAGGTCCCCTGTCAAGACCATCTGGGTTCTGGTTACCATTCCAGATTTCTTCTCCTGTCCTCCAGATGCCATCTCTACTCTGAGATGCCTGGAACCCTGGTCAGGTCCCTTACTGGTTTCTCCCAAGATACCTTAGACAACCAGTTTATCCACTCTGACACCACTTTGTTGTAGGGTGTGGGTGTGAGACAACTGAAACACAGGTAGAGACCAGAAATATGTTGTGACACACAAGAACTCCTTGGGTGCCTTTTATTTGCCAAAATAAAGGAATAACCAATTTAAACCTCAGGCGATATAAGCAAGAGGAAATAAAAATACTTGAAAACTGGTTACAAATAAATTCCTATACGCCAAGAGCTTGTAACTATCTTTTAGTTTTAACATAGAGTGGAAGTGGTTTTAATCCAGCTTCTCACTATCATATATGTCTTTTCTGGAACAAAGTCAACACTACTCCCTTCCACTTATTTCTCTCTACTGACTCCACCATTCCACCATTTATAGTTATAGTTATACACAAGGCATAATCAATCAAGTGGTCAATGTAGTCTGTCCTCTAATCTACTAATTAAGCTTCAGTCTAGACTAATACATACATATGAGGGACTACATCGACATATGCCCTATATTCTGCTTAAAACAATACTTTTTACATATAATACATACTTCTTAGAAGGTCTAAAAGAAAATTTTAACAGTTTTTAACCCTAATTAGCTGGAATGACTATTAACTCCGCCTACATTGTGATGTCACACGGACCTTGTATTCTATAAAGGTGCTTCATTCTGGGCCGCTAATCCCTTTAGGAGAGCTTACTGACAACTAGTGATGGCTTTCAGGTAATCTGCAAGGGTCTAACATTCATTATTTTGCTACTTTACAGCTGTTCCTTTACTTCATATGTTTTGTACCTGTAATTAAAAAAGAAAAATTTAAATTGCCGTGTTTAATTCTAAATCCTTTTTGAGCTTTTGTTTTTTTAAGATTATAGCAGTGAGTACAGAAAGGGGTGGGTTTGCTGCTCTGCACCCACACGGCTATCTGTTCTCACTGTAACAAGTGACAGCTACACAGCAGCACAGTCCCAGTGTGAGGAGTGGGTGAAATATGCCAGTTCCAGTTAAACATATCCAACTTCCCTTTTTGCACTTCTCCAAAAAGCAGCTCTCAAGTCTGCAAAAGGAGCGAACTCCTATACTTTAAAATACCCGCCCAGCATCCACATACACCCACGGCTTTCATTTTGGAGAGCCGTACCTGTATCAGCGCTAGCTTCCTTGAATGGCAAATCTTTCTTTAAACCATCAATAAACCATGTAGACAGGGTATTTGGCTCACATATTTATTTTAAACTACTCATACAGCGCAACTATTAACAACATTGCCTTAGGGCATCATAATTCTCATGTTCATTTCTCTTAAAAGTGCATGATTTTATTTTTCAGGGATTCTCAAGACAGAAAGAATAGAAGGAAGGGAAAGTGAAGAAAGATACCGTAATGGGTGGCCACCCCATTACAGTGAGAAAAAAATGAAGTAGTGATAGAAGGAGACTGCTGCAGCAGAGTTTGTTAAAAGGGGTTACAGATGGAGTAAGAAAATCTGTCCGATGATTCCAAGTCCTGATTTTAGGGCGTTACTGCCACAGTTAAAACAACTCATTGGATAAACAGTTTAATGTGACTTGTACTGTACAATGTTATATAAATAGCTGACATTTTATGGGATAGACCTTGTGGCTTTAGACCTAACAATACATTTTCAACCCTTGGCTCTGCATCAAGTGCAAACATATTTTTCACTATACTTTGTATTTTGGCGTAGTAGAACTTTACACTGGAACAGTCCCAGATTATGTGTGAATTCATGTCTATCATGTTACAGTCTCGCCTACATTTATCTGTTGGTGTAATTGAGTAATGCTTTTTGATCTTATGCATCCTAAAATATCTGGTAACAACCTTCCATCTACAATGAAGCACACCACAATGCAAGTCAATTCTGCAGCAGAGTTACTGCAGGGAACAATCCCTTCTGGCATGCACAAGACTGACACCACATTTCATTCTAGCGGGCATCACTGTATGTTCATGCCAAGATAGTGCAGCCTTTATTTTCCTGGCACCTTCCCAGATTATCAAGCAATCTCCAGCAGTTAGTTCCAACGCTAATTATTTGTGCCATTTCTGCTTTACTTTTATCAAAGTGTCTGTGACAGAGCATGAAAGTATTGAGTAGGGAAGAGATTAAGCCCTTATTCTTTTTGCTTTACGCTTCTGTGAAAAAAGTTGCTGCACTTTGGCTAATGGAGTTGTTAACATAGAAACATAGACTTTGACGGCAGATAAGGACCGCTAGGTCCATCTAGTCTGCCCATTTCCCTACCTACAGGATAGGCTGCAGATCCTAGTTAACCAACAGCCTATTTCTTCCTACCCCCCGCAAGAATTGCCTTATGTCTGTCACATGCATTCTTGAATTTTCCCAGTTTTAGACCCCACAACCTCCTCAGGAAGGCTGTTCCATGCATCCACTACCCTCTCTGTGAAATAATACTTCCTCACATTGCCCCTGAACCGCCCTCCTTCTATCTTTAAATTGTGTCCCTTATTCTTGCAAGTCTCTTTTCTGAAAAAACTGCCCTCTTGGACTTTGTTGATTCCACTGAGGTGCTTAAAGTTCTATCATGTCCCCCCTTGCCCTTCTTTCCTCAAGGCATACATATTAACTCTTTTAGTCTCTCCTCATGCGGCTTCTCCTGCAGACCCTGCACCATTTTAGTTGCCCTCCTCTGGACTGCCTCTATCTTGTCTATGTCCTTGCAGAGATGGGGTCTCCAGAACTGGACACAGTACTCCAGATGGGGTCTCACCAACTGTCTGTACAGAGGGATAACAACTTCCTGTTTTCTGCTGCTGATGCCTCTCCCTATGCATCCCAGTATACCCCAGCCTCCCTACTGCCTTCTCACATTGCTTGCTAACCTTAAGGTCATCTGATATGATTACCCCAGGTCCCTTTCCTTTTTTGTTGTTGTTACTACCTCCCCACCCATTGTGTATTCTTCCCCTGGGTTCTTGTTTCCCAGGTGCATTATTTTGCACTTCTTTGCATTGAATTCTAGCTGCCATACTTCTGACCATTCCTCCAACCTTGTCAAGTCCCTTTTCATCCTTTCCACGCCTCCTTGTGTATCAACCCTGTTGCAGATCTTTGTGTCATCTGCAAAAAGGCATACTTTTCCTTCCAGTCCCTCTGCAATGTCACTGATGAAGACATTAAAAAGGACTGGACCCAATACTGAACCCTGTGGTACCCCACTAGTAACCTCCCCTTTCTTCAGAATGGACTCCATTTACAATTACCTTCTGTGTCCTGTTGTCCAGCCAATGTTTTACCCAGGCTACCACCCTGGGTCCCACTCCCAGGCTGGTTAATTTGACTATTAATCTTTTGTGTGGGACTGTGTCAAATGCCTTGCTAAAGTCTAGGTAGGCCATGTCCACAGCCCCTTCCTGGTCTACTACTTTGGTCACCCAGTCAAAGAAATCTATTAGATTAGCCTGACATGACCTTCCGCTTGAACCCATGGTGGCTTGGGTCCTGTGCTCCACTGGCCTCTAGGTACTCAACTATTCTTTCCTTCACAAGTGACTCCATCACTTTCCCTACCACAGAGGTCAGACTGACAAGTCTGTAGTTTCCTGCCTCTGTCTTGGGCCCACTTTTGTGAAGGGGAATCACATCCGCCTTCCTCCAGTCCTCGGTACCACACCATCCTCCATGATTTATTAAAAGAGTAGCCAGTGGTTTCACTAGTTCCTCCCTTAATTCTTTTTAGAATTCTGGGGTGAATTCCATCAGGCCCCATTGCTTTGTCCACCTTCAGTTTTAGGAGTTCTTGCAGAACCCTTTCTTCTGTGAAAGGACTGGGATCGACCCCCTATCAAGAGTGCTTCTGTTAATTGGATTAGGCACTTCCCCTCCTCTTTTGTGAATACTGAGCAGAAATATTCGTTCAGTATTCCTGCTTTTTCACTGTCTCCCTCTGCCCACCCACTGTTCATTCTATTCAGCCTCACAATCCCTTCCTTTGTCTTTCTATGCTCGCTGATGTACCTATAAAAGGTTTTATCCCCCTTCTTAACTGAGTTGGCTATCTTTTCCTCAGTTTGGGCCTTTGCTATTCTGACTTCCCTCCCTGCTTCCTTCTGCCTTAACTGGTACAGCTCTCTGTCCTGCTCCTTCTGTGTTTCCTTATACTTCCGGAATGCTATCTTTTTCTTCCTGACTTTCCCAGCCACCTCTTTTGAGAACCATAGTGGATTTTTCTTTTGTTTTGATTTGTTCATTTGCTTCACACAAAGGCTTGTTGCCTCTGTGATGGCAGTTTTGATAATTCCCCATTGTTGCTCCACCCCTCCTTCTAGCCTGTTTGCTAGTGCTTTTCTGAGGCACTCTCCCATCTTGCCAAAGTCAGCCCTCCTAAAGTCCAGTACCCTCACTTTTGTATGGCTTGACTCTGTAGCTGAGTTTAATATGAACCACACTGTTTGATGGTCACTTGTCCCCAGATGGCAACCCACTTCTAGATCTGAGATCCTCTCACTGCCCCGTTTGAGAGTACAAGGTCTAAGATTGCTCCCTCATGAGTGGGTTCTGAAACTAGCTGTCTAATGCCTGCCACCTGTAGGGCATCAAGAATGGCCCTGCTCTTGGATGTGGCTGCAGCAAATGTGCTCCAGTTAACATCTGGCATATTCAGGTCTCCCATCAACAGTATCTCCCCTTTCTCTGCCATTCTAAGAATGCCTTCTATCATATCCTTGTCCATTCCTTCCCCCTGACATGGGGGTCTGTACACAACCCCTGTGCAGATTGTGGTGCTCTTTCCAGCCTCCAAGGTGACCCACAGTGCCTCCTCTCCTCCCTGTTTACTCTTTTGTTCAGTTGCTTTTATCCCTTCCTTTACACAGAGAGCTACTCCTCCCCCTGTTCTCCCCTGCCTGTCTCTCCTGTAGGTTATGTACCCTGGTATGTTAACATCCCAGTCATGGTTCTCTGTGTACCATGTTTCTGTGACTGCTACGATATCCAGGCATCCCTCTTCCATTAAGGCCATCAGCTCAGAGAGCTTGTTGCCCAGACTACGGGCATTGGTACTCATTACTCTCCATTTCCTGATGGCCTTACTCCCTTTTGCCCCATCCCTGTCCTTCTTGCCTTTGTCACTTTCTCCATTTACCCCAGCCCTTCTCCATATCGACACCTCTATGTTGGTGTTTGCCACACTTACTACCGTGATTATTTGGGGGGGCTAGGATTTTCCTGCTCCTTTCCAGTGCCTCCCCCCTTGGCTAGTTTAAAAGCTTGCCAATGAAGCATTTAAACCTATCACCTAGGATCCTGGTTCCCCTCCCGGACAGATGCAGCCCATCATGCCAGTATAGGCTTGCATCACTCCAGGTGGACCCCCAGTCCCCAATGAAGCCAAATCCCTGAGCTCCACACAGTTTTCAACCACTGATTGAATCCCATGGTGCAGAACACCCTAGCCTCTCCTATGCCATAGATGGGTAGCACCTCGAGAAGGTTACCGTGCATGCTACTTGACTAAGGCCCCTCCCCAATTCCACAAACTCTTCCTGAATTTCTCTAATCCCTTTCTTAGCCAGGTCATTTGTCCCTAGGTGGACAATGACATCCAGCTCCCTCCCCTGTGCAGCTGCTCTGGCAATCCTGAGGATTCGCTTCCTGTCCCTGCAAGCCATGGCACCAGGCAAGCACCTTACCTCCCTCTCCCCTTCCTCCCCCAGTTCTACCTTCCTAACAATGGAGTCCCCCACCAGGAGTTGTTTCCTTCCCCTGCAGGGTCCCCTGCCACCCTCCTGTGGGTCTCCTTTGTGGAGGTTCCCAGCATCCTCCTTGGGCTCCACTGTGGGTGCCTCCATAGAGGAACCACACTTTGCCAGAATGGCATAGGATTTGTGGAGAGGTACAGTGGGAGGGATGTGCCTCTGTTCCACCACCCTCACCCTCCCTGAGCCCACTGTCATCCAACCACTCCTCTTTCTTGGCAACCTCTGAGGCAACGGCAGTGGCACTGGTGGTCCCTGGATGGAAGAGGAGGTCCCATAAATCCTGGCCAACTCAGCCTGGAGATGAGCAACCTTCTCCCTCAGTCCAGAGAGGTGCCTGCAGATGGGACAATACCGCATCCTCCAGAACATCTCCCGGAAGACTGCTGCTCCACAGCCACTACACTGCACCACTCCAATCATGTCTTATTTCTGGCCCCTTAACTGTTTGCAATCCTTACTCTTTCCTCTTTTTTTTCTTTCTCTCCTTACTTTCTGCCTGTGTGCCCTTTAAGCTCCTGATTGTCCTGTTCTGAGACAAGAATATCCTATATTTCACAGTAGACCACTTACTTGCTCAGAGGCAGACCTCCAGCAGCTAGAGGGGGCCATAGAGCTACTCTTGCCCTTCTAGGATGGTGGGTCCTTGGGGGTTCTGTGATCACTCACTTCCTGCCCCTAAACAGAAAGTTCCTGTTGTCAGTCAAATTCTGTGCCTATAAAAATAAAACTAGCTTTGGATGAGGGGGTGGAGGGGAGGGAAGGAGGGCAATATAGTCCCAGCAGAGAAGTTCAGTCACACAACAGTCCTTTCTCCTGGTGTCTTTTGCCAAGCTATTAGCAGAAACTTTCTAAGACAGTCTTCAAATGTAGCTTCCTTATAGCTAAGCCACTCCCCCTACTTACCAGATCTTTCTACAAGTAATTTAAACCTCACAGCAGTTAAGTCCTTTCAGTCACCTGAGATTTACACCTAGATAACTCTTCAGATACCCATTCAGTTCAGTTAACCCAAGCACACACTTTTTTTTTGTATGTTATTTTTTTTACCCTAAATTAAAGGTCAAATACAAAAGTTCTTCTACTTTAGTCCCAGCAGAGAAGTTCAGTCACACAGCAGTCCTTTCTCCTGGTGTCTTCTGCCAAGCTATAAGTTAGAATGACTTTAATGGGTCTGAGGTAAGAAAATGTCTTAGTTGCAAATAATAAAAAACCTTTTTGCGGAGCACCTGCTATATTCCATAACTGCTAAAATGAGATTGTTGCATCTTGTGTTAAGTCCTGTCCTAACCTTATAAGGCTTCTAGGTTCCCATCTAATAAAGGTGAGATTTACTGGGCCTAATGCAAAAGTAGGGTTATTTCACTTACGTTATTATTTTATTATTAAAACTGTGCTTTCTAAAAGTTTGGAGCTAATTACTCAGGGCATGTTTGGTCCAGGGGTTACATAAAAGTTTAATCAGTTTTGTGTTGTGTTCCGTGCAAACAACATTCCTCACTAAGGATATGAGGAAAGCAGAAATTTCTGTATTTCACCATCCTGTCTCTATGTCAAATTTAAGGTATGGTATCTGCTGTGTCTTTTGGGTCTTCCTATAGTAAAGTTCAAATCAGGGATGCCCAAACCTTCACTTTGTCTGATAGTAGTTGCTTTCTCTCAACTCATCTTTGGCTTTTATTTGCCCAAATAAATGTTTAGAACGCTGTGTGGATTCTCTTCCATTCTTCTATGGGTAATGGAATTGGGAAGAAGAAAATAGGAAGACCAGTTGGGCAGGTTAAATCAGAATTAATTCCAGCCATATTATCAGTGATGGGGTAGTGTGTCCCATCTTGCCAAATCACATTTAATGTCACGAGATTGTCCCATAATTGAATTCATACACAGATGCTCTTACTTTGAGGCAATCTGAACATATTTGAAATCTGCTGAAGACAATTTTATTGGAAAGTTTTGCAAGTCAGGAGGTAGAGATCTGCTTAGCAATAGCACTTCAAACTTATTTTCATATATTGCAAGCTTACGCAAATGACCTAGTAATTTTATCAACTTCAAGACTCGGATTACAGAGGATTCTAATAAATTAGAAAGCTTATGTACCAAATTCCATCTAACACCTAATGCACAAAAACACAAGGTCAAGGTATAAGGCTTAAAAAGGAAATGCAAGAAATTATATCTGGTAGATAAACTCTTAGATAATGTACAAGATTTTTCCTATTTGGGAGTAAATTTTTCCAGTAACATGAAATGGACAAAACATGTTAAAACCATGGCATGTAAAATGAAACATACTGCAGGGGCACTTAGGAGATTTAACAAATTATATGGAGTTATGACTATTACTCGTATGTTGAAGGTGACTAATGTTAAATTGATAAACCACGGTCTATATGCAGTAGAGGTATGGGGCAACACAGATGTAAAGCCCCTTGAAGCTATTTTAAATACATTATACAAGCAGATGTTGAAATTATTAAGAAGCACTCCTAACTCCCTAGTAAAATCACAGTTAGACCAGATAGGGTTTACATTTCAAGCTCAAATAAGAGTAATTAATTACTGGATAAAAAATACATCTCAGCCTGTGAGATCACTGAATGCAGATTATATGCAAGAAAAGAAGATTTTTAATATCATTAATACCAAGGAATCATGGCTGATAAATGTCTACAGTCTCTGGGAAGAGTATAAGTGTACCTCTTTAAAGAACTGGACAGACCAAAACATGCATACTTCTTATACTAAATTTATTAGCATAATTCTTTATCAGAAAGCAAAGGAGAAAGATCTAAAAATTATTACCTGCCTTAAGGTGTCAAACTGACTGGTGAAAATCACTAAAGAACAATCCTTGAAATATTATTTGAATGCAATACAAAAGCCAGCATACAGAGATATACTAACTATCTGTAGATTTGAGTCTTTCCCAAGCAATGTTCTCACATTTAGATATAAAAATATATATATCTCAAAGAATTGCAGTTCTCATCTAAAAGAGACAGAATACTTGCGGCATGTAATAATGAGATGCTTATGGTATAGGAAGATTAGGGAAAAATATCTGGCTAAATTTCATGGATCATATGATGTACCTACTAGATATTTGCTGCACTTATTGTTCAATACAAAATTTGGATATTCTGCATAATCTTACAATTTTTCTTCTATTTACTTTAAAAAAATTAGAAATGGGAAACAGCAGGGTAAACTTTGAGTGCACACTGTGATTTGACCTTAACTAATCCTTAATCAAGATCACTAGTCTTCTGGTAAGATTTGGGATTACAGATTTTGAGTAGTGATGCAGTGAAGTTTTACTCCATGGGTGAATATGTGGTGAAGTCACCAAATTGGCATCCATGGAGCAGTTAGTGAAACTGTTGCAAATTAAAGGGAATTTGCCATTTGTGTGACCTTGCCTTGCTTTTGTTCTTTTTAAGTGCAAATTGCACTTAAAAAACAAAAGCAAGTAGAGGTTACAAATGGGTAATCCCCCAGCACCACCCTGATTTAGCCAGGGTTGTCTAGTGGTCTCCCCACCCTGCCGATCATTCAGAATCAACACACACACACACACACACACACACGCGCACACACACAGACCTACACACACACACACAAATCTCCAGCCAGTTGTACAATGTAAAAATACAGTATGTAATACAGACATTGCCAGCTATTTCCAGATATTTCATGAAATTTCTAAAGAGTTTCTCTCTGCTACCCCTACTGTAGAAATGGAGAAAGCATTAGCTATATCTGGAAATATCACAGACACTACAGGAAATAGCTGGCAGTGTCTGTGGCTCCTACTATATCTAATATATTAAATTTAAATTCCTCATTCTCTAGTATCTAGTGGACCCACCAATTGCTGGACACAGTTTAAAAATTACTACAATCACCCCCAGCTCCACATACCACCCCCCTGCTGATCACCCGGCCAATTGGTCACAATGTAAAATATAAATCATTTTTAATGAAATCCCCCATTCCCTGGTGTCTAGTGGACCCCCACCCACCCACCTCATGAGAAGTGCCCCACACCAGCACCACCACACCACCCCACTTCCCCATCCTGAATCCACCCCAAGCAGGCCACCAGCACAGCCCTCCACTCACCTCAATGGCTGGCAGTCCGACTGAGCTCTTAATGAATGAGTGCATACTTGTATTAGCTCACACTAATTCATTGACAACTTGTGGTCTTTTAGTGAGTTTTGTAGGGGGACAGAGAATGGGAGGAGGATGCTTCTAGTCTCTGGCAGGAGGGCAGGATGGGGGGAATGGTGTTTGTTCCTCCATCCTGCCTTCCACCAGATACCAGAGCAGCCCCCTCCCAATCTCTACCCCCTGAAAAACTCCCTAAATTGACTGTGAGCTGTCAATGAATAAGCACATGCCTGTACAAGCACACATTCATTCATTAAGGGCTCAGTCAGGCTGCCAGCCATGGAGGTGAGTGTGGGGCTGTGCCGGTGGTCTTCCTGAGGTGGACTTGGGATGGGGGAGTGGGAGTAGTATCTGTGGCACTGATGTGGGCACTCCTGATGGGGTGGGGTGGGTGGGTGGTCCACTTGCCATGAGGGAATGGGTGATTTACTTAAAAATATATTTATATTTTACATTGTGCCTAACTGGCTGGCACCCAGGGGAGTCCACTGGACACCAAGGTAATGGGGGATTTCATTTAAAAAATGCACACACACTATATATATATATATATATATATATATATATATATTATATTTACATTGGTGGATTGGCCATGGATCGGCAGGGTTGTGTGGGGGTGGGAGGTGATTCTGAATGATTCAAACTGTGTCTGGCAATTGGCAGGATGGGGAACCACTAGGCACCAGGGACGTTTATACTTTTTTAACACTGTGGCCAAAGTTTGTGTAGGAAGTATGGAATTTTCCCTGCAAAATTCCACACTACGCATTCGATCCAGCCTTAGTGAATTGACAAATTTTGTGTATTGTGCTTCACATATTGAACACAATACATGAAATATTTTGTGGAGCGAAGTTTGTCGACTTCGTCCATTTCTAATTTTGAGTGATATAGGGGATGTCGATAACCAGACCCAATCCCTGTACACCCCTGTTTACACTCATAATGAATTTGTTCAAAAAGAGTTTTTAAGGACTATAATACCGTATAGACTCTTTTTATAGTATATGAACAACTTTGCCCTCATTAATTTTTTTCTTGCCCTTCATGACCAGGGATACTTGTTAGTTATTGAAAGCTGCTATATAATACAATACTTATTAATGAGGTATAGGAAAATAGTGTGAAAATTGATCTGTGATTAGTATTGATTTTATTGTGATATTTTCTATTTAAAGAGCTTGTGACATGTTCAGGAGCACTTTAACAAAATGTAATATTTAGACACAGTCCTGCTTTTATTTCCCATTAGTGCTGTATTCCTCCTCCCCGTTATTTATTACTGAAGTAATTTGTATGAACACAGGATCTTTGCTCCTGAAGAGTTCATCTATTCCTGCTGCTTCTCCTACCTGAAGTCACAGAGCACTGCTTGTGGTATCACAGTTATTCCCATGGCAACAGACTGTGTTGTCACAGCAGATTATTATGACCTGAAGTAGGGAGTAAGCTATACGCAGATGAACTCTAAAGGAACTAAATGGGATAAAGATCATATATTTATGCACATTTCCTTAGTAATAAATAATGGGAGAAAAATATACAAAATATAAATGGAATGCAGGCAGAATTGTACCTAATTATTATGTTTTATAAAGTTTTCTTTGAGGTGTTAGTAGCTCTTTAATTTACCTCTTGTATAATCCTCACTGTGATATTTTGTCCTCAATTTTTATATGTAATGACAATATTTGTCGAACAATAAACTAACAAACTGACTAGTTTCATATATCTGAAACCCAAATGCTTTCCCAACTTGAAGCAGTGTTTGTAATAATGGGGTGGGTTCGCAGGAAGTAAGAGGTTCCCCAACATATACAGTACTAATGTATCATCAGCATGAAGTAAAGCTTATTTCCCCCTCCCCCCTCACACACACACAATAATACTTTTTATCTGGTGTGTGGGCTGCAGTGCTTCTGGAAAGGCTTTATACTCAGGGTGAATTGTAATGGTAAGATGGTGAATGTCGGTCTTATACCTGTTTATTGAAAATTTATCTGAAGCTCTTAATAGGGATGCTTGAGTAACAAATAGCATTTCCCAAATACCATGAAGAATGGCCTATAGTCTATTCATTACCCAAGAAGTAAAATGAAAAATCAGCACTTCTCATGTTATTTAGCATTTTGCAAGTTGAAGATCTCCTGAGAATTCCTGTCTAATCAGAAGCAAGTTTGGAAGCACATTGAAGGCAGAGTGATCCAGCACTCATAGAAGTTACAGGCTTCAGAAAAGGATGGATGAGCTGCAGTGAAAGAGCAATCTACAGTACTTCCATCCAGTTGTTAAAAATAGACAAATAGCAGAAATCCAGAAGTTTTGGTTCCCTTTCTAAATCTGAGAGGACCAATTTCTGTACACTTATAGTGTTAAAAATTCATATTTTCATCAGGAGCAAGAATGCCAAGTAAGTGAAACTAAAGAAAATCTGTTTTCTGAGAGAGACAGGTAGGGAGGAGGCCCAAGCCAGCAGAAACACACAGCCTGTGGGCATATATAAACACTGTAGGGCCCCATATTCAGAACTGGGTACAATTGTTGTTTCTGATTATGCGTGATCAGGCTCTGAGTGACATTTAGATGGTCAGTGCTCACCAACTGAGTGGTGCTAAGTGATTGAATATCAGGCAATGTCAGCACAGTGCTAAGTTGCCGACAGGGACCAGGGCTGTGTATGGTCTACATGAGGTAGAACTGTCTGAAATGGGAGAGTACCCAGTCTTCTGTAAGCCATATTCAGATCAAGCATGCAAATGAGCTCATGGGGCATACAAGGTGCTAAGGGACCATTTGCATGCCCATTATGGACTCATTTGAATGGGGCACAGCAGCCTCTTAGCACCGATCCATTAGTAAAACAGCCCTCCTTAGTGGTATAGTGGTCTCCCAGCCCTCCAGTTACCCATCTATCATTAAAACATTCATCTGTGGTGGTATAGTGGTCTGCCCAATAGCCTATCTATCATTAGAATTTTCATGCCTGGAGGTATAAGGGTTCCAATCCCCCAATTACCCTTTCTACATAACTGTACATTCCCTGATAGAATAGTGGTTCCCCATCCCTCAATTTCCCATTCTACATTAATACAGGATTCCCTGGTAGTATAATCATCCCCCAATCTCCAACCATTCATTAACATACATGATCGCGTGCCATGATTATCAGACAGAGGCTGGCCAATGAGACGAGATTAGGGCTGTGCAGATCATCGAATTCACAATGGTAATTGCAGGGGTTGAAATTAGCACCATCTCACTAGCCAAATGCTAGAAGATTTTGTATTGGGCTAGTAAGATTTTTCTTTAACTGGCCCTACAGGCTTGTACTGGAGATAGCAACATTTCAATAAGTACAAAAGCTGGATCAGTGGAAACATCTGTGGGGCTAATAGATTTTCCCAGTCACTAGCTCTGCTGGCTAATGGCTGCAAAGTTTAATTTCAACCCCTTCAATTGGGGTGATGGGTGCAGAACAGGGGTCCTTCATGGGTGGGATGGCGGTTGTTGAACAGTCAGGGGATGGGGTCAACTATACCACCATAGAAACCTGCATTATTGTAGAATGGATGATCAGGGATAGAGGACAACTACATCACCATGAATGTTTTGATGATGAATGGGCAATCGGGGGGACAGCTTTGCACAAGGGTGGGTGACTTTATTTTATTTATTTATTTATTTATTTATTTATTAGAGCATCAGTTTACAAACCTTTGAGTCATAGACTAATTTACAAAGGCACCTTGTCAAGAGTGCAATACATCACAGCAAACAAAACAGTACAGTACATAACACTTGGATTAAAAAGCAACCAGTGTTACAGGCGTTCACTGGTGGTACAACAGTAATAGATAGATCATAGTAGTCATACTATAGGTACAGTACCACATCAGGTAGAAACCAGAGGTATTTTATTACAATAGTCAGCAGATGTTGCCTGAGACCCCAGGTATATACAGCAAAAGTAGACAGGGCAGACCCAGCCTTGGGGTGAAGGTAAGGGTAGGTGGGGATTATGTGCAGTTGCAGCAGTGAGTGCTTGCCAGATGGCTTCTGAGGGAGTCCTTGAAAGGACTAAGCTTAGTGGAGTCAGCTATGTTGGCTGGGAGGGAATTGAACCAGGAGGGAGCCCGATAGCAAAAGGATCTCTGGGCCATAGAGTATAGCTGCCCTGCCTTTGGGGTTGGATCATGGGCTAAGCACTCAGATAAGATTTGGGTTTTGGTGGTAGTAAACAGTGCCATTCTGGGGGCCATTTACCACCACTACATACTTTTGAATTTACTGCTGTGCTGATATGCATGAAGAACCCTCTCATTTGTAAAGGCACAGTGGCAAACTGTAGACAGTGCACTAGCATTGCCGGGTTTGGGCAGTGCTCCAGAACCTCTGAATACGGTTCTGCCTGGAACACTGGTGCAAATTGAGGTTAGTGCCAGTGCTAACCATGTTCTCACTGGTGCTAACTTTTTGAATATTGGGCCTATAGTATTTTTAACAGCTTAAGGGATTAAGAAAGATTTTATATGGGTTTATTATAGTAAACTGAAATTTAAGTTTTTGTTTGTAACTTAGTTGAATTTATCTGAAACAAAAAAACAAGGCAAACACTAGGTAAGCAATAAGACATGATGGAGTGTGTGTTAGACAGTTCTAACGCATGACTAGGGGGCATAGAGAGGCACGAGGCCGCAGGCCGTGTGCGTCCAGCCCTCAAGAGTGGCTTTTTGCACTTAGGAAATGGCCATCTGAAGTACAGATGCATTTGGTAAGTAAAATGCACAGTATTAAGTAAGGAAAAACATAAATCTTTGTCTTAATTTTGATAAAATAGTTCTTCCTCCTCCAGTTTCCTTTATTTTTTGTTTTATTTTATTTGCAGCAAAGGATGTTTGTCCTACAAAGGTTTCTGTAGTTTAGATGTGGTTGTCATAGCAGTACTGCGCCCCCACCCTGAAGCAGTTTATAGTGTAGATAATATGGAACAAACTTTTTTTATTTGTTTGTATATGTTACCACTGTTGGCAGTATCGGGGAAGACATGGCGGTGCTGTTTCTGTGGTGCAGGGGAAACAGGTGAGGAAGTTCAGCGGGACTGCACAGCACTGTGAGTGAATGTGTGCAGCTTTGTTGAAACAAAATGAAAAGAGAACATTTCGAGGAGCTGAGGGGTAAGGGAGGGAAGTAGCAAGGGGCAGGCAGATGGTTCATTGATAAGGAGGCTGAGAAATGAGCTGGTGGGCGGGGGAGAGATCGTACCTGGCATGGTTCTCTTTTTTGGCTCTCTCTTTTTTATCTGTACCATATCTTACATGTGTTATTTATTTAAAAAATGAGGACTGTAAAACTGCAGAGTAAAAAATAGAAGTAGTGAGTGAGCGGTGTTTGAGGACAGCAGCGAGTGAGAGTGGTCTAGTTGGGGAAAGATCGTGGCAAGCATGCATTTTTTAAATATACTGCAAGAGGTTGTTTTTTTTACACTGCTTGTAGTTTAGTGTAAGTGACTGACTGATTTTAATTTTTTTGGTAGTTAGCCTGACAGTAAGGGTGGCATCATTTGTGGCAGAAAACAAGATGCAGCTATCTTTTTCTGAAAATTCTTGGTGAGCAGCATCACCCATATCAATGCCCAGTGGGCATTGTCGAGGCCTTATTCCTGTGCATTAGACACTTTGCGCACAGTCAGTGGCCAATCAGATTACTTGTAAATTGAAAGCCATTTCATAAACAGCATTTAGTTTCAATAGTCCAGGTGACATACAGTGAAGTGCAGAATGCACTAACTAAATTTATTATTTTGTTTGTGGAGTCCAAAGTGGGTTGATTCCCACCACCACTTCTTCTGTGGGTCCGGCTGCCATTCTGTCCTGTTTCTGTGATCAGTAGTGTTCTGTAGTGTATGCACACAACATGTAGCACACTTATCTTAGTTGTTAGAAACCTTTTAGGTTTTTGTATTTTCATGGCTTCATGCCAGAGAAGAAATTAAAAGACATTTTTCAATCAAGTGTGACTATTACTGAGACAGAGAATTATCAGCTCACTAGCATTGTTGCAGTGAATGAATGACTGACTACTATATTTTGTAATAATATAATTTACATTTAATATCACAGACATCTTCCTGTGAAGAACTCACACTTGGCTCCCTCCAAGCTGGTTGTTCAATTGCAAATGCACCACTGTATTTGTTAGCTGGTATGGTGGGACTAGTCGACTTACCTGTGCCACTTCAGAGCAGCTAGCTGCCTTTTAGTTCTGTGTAGTGTGTGTGCATACATGCGTGCATGTGTGTGTGTGCGTGTGTGTGTGTGCAGTGTGTGTGTGTGCGTGTGTGTGTGTGTGTGTGCAGTGTGTGCGTGTGTGTGCGTGTGTGTGTGCAGTGTGTGTGTGTGCAGTGTGTGCATTCAAGAAAGACAGTGCTGTAAGTGTGTGACTTCATGCCTAAGAAGAAATGTAAGACAAATATCTTTTCTTCATAATTTATTTACTAGTCTGGTTTGACTATTAGTGAGAGAGACTTTTCACTGCTCACTGCTGACTGGCATCGTCACAGTGAATGACTACAACTATATTTCTTAATAATATAATTTGAATTTCATATCAGACATTGTCCTGTGAGGAACTCGGGTGCGTTTCCCTCCAGGACTATTTGGGCAACTATGAGTGCACCACTGTGTTTGTTAGCTGTTAGCATGGGACTAGTCGACTGATTACCATTGCTTCTGGGCAGCTACTAGCTGCCTCATGATTCAGGATGAGTGTGTATGTGTGTGTATATATGTGTGTGTGTGCGTGTGTGTGTGTGTGTGTGTGTGTGTGTGCGCACGCTTGCATGTGCACATGTGTATGCCTAAGAAGAAATTTAAAAACATAATTTGTTTCTTCTGAATGTATTTGCTAGCCAGGCTTGACTAGTAAGAGCGAGACTTCTCAGCTCACTAACATTGCAGCAGTGAGTGACACTGAGCATGAACATTTTTCATAATAATATGACTTAAATTTCATATCATCTTACTGTGAGGTACCATAAAAGACAGAGGACATACCAAAAACATACTTGGTCCAGTAGCTCCAAAAGCTGCATCATATGGAGAACACCAAGCAGCAGGTGTAGGTGAGCATACCGCAAAGCATCAAATACAGCTTGATTAGGGCCTGTCATCCATGGCTGCTGACTTCAGATCCTGAGACCCCTGACTGGTTGTGCTCCTAAGCAGTGTGGCTCCTCTTCCTGCCACCACCTGCCTCTCATCCTGACTGCCGACTTCAGATCCTGAGCCCTCGACTGGGCATGCTCCTAAGCGGCATGGTTCCTCTCCTGCCACCACCCACCGCTTGTCACGGCTGCTGACTTCAGATCTAGGCCCCCAATGAGGCATGCTCTAAACAGTGTGGCTCCTCTCTGTGCTGCCTGCCTCTTATCCACGGACTGCCAACTTCAGATCCCGAACCCCCCAACCAGGCGTGCTCCTAAGTGGCACAGCTCCTCTCACTGCTGCCTCCTGCCCACCTCTCGTCTATGGCTGCCGACTTCAGGTACGGTCCCTCAGGAAAGCCAGAGCCTTGCTGTTTCAAATCTTCTGCTCCTGCATTCTGATTGGCTGGCTAAGGGGCTAACTCCCCTCCAATTGGCTAATTCAGTTAGCCCATTGTATCCTGAAGCTGAGCTGGCTTCTGGCTAATTTTTCTCATTTTTAGTTATTTAGCACTGCCTAATTTGCTGGTAATCGTAGAACTGCTAGTTATAGTCTTGCTAGTTTCTCTATTTGTCCAGTGTAACTTGTTGTAATACAGCCAAAATGTTTGCTGAGCCACCAGTCAATCATTGTATTCTCAGCTGCACTGTTTTACTGAGTTAGTTAGCCTGATTGTAAATTAATTGTGTACTAAATTGCCTGCTTATGCTGACTCTCTCCCTCCCATCTGCTAACTAGCTCCCCATATTTGCTACTTAGAGCTATCTCCTGCTAGTCTTTTTTCTTTTCTTCTGTACCTCTTTTAATTTTCCCAAACTCCATCCCCGGTCCATATTTCTAATTTCTCAGCTGAATGATTGCCACTCCCCCAGCCTCTGCAATCAGTACTTGGCATTGACCCACCCTGCCCCTAGTTCTTTTGTTATCTCCCATTTAGAGTTAATTCCCTGCCCATGATTAGTTAAAACTCCTACCTGACACCTCCAGCCCCCTGCAGCTACTCTGTCTCTGTGTCTCTGTCTCCCCCATCCCCTTCTTCCAGTCTTTGCTAAATTAACCTCTGCCCTTTCTCTCTTCTACAGATCCTGAGCCCCCCCCCCACCGACTGGGCATGCTCCTAAGTGGCACGGCTCCTCTCCCTTCCACTGCCTGCCTCTTGTCTATGGCTGCCAACTTCAGTTACAGTCCCTTGGTAAAACCAGAGCCTTGCTGGTTCAAATCTTCAGCACCTGCATTCCGATTGGCTGGCTAAGGGGCTAACTCCACTCTGATTGGCTAATTCAGCTAGCCCATTGTATCCTGAAGCTCAGCCAGCTTCTGGCTAATTTTTTTCATTTCGAGTTATTTTACTACTGCCTAATTTGTCCCACCCCCTTCCCCACTGCACCACTCTTTAAATACACTTGCTGAGCCTAGGGATCCTCCCTGCAGCACAGCTCTTCCAGTCACATTTCTGCCAACTCCCTCTGGCTCATTTCAACTCCTGTTACTGTACCAACTGCACAGTGGCTGTAACTCCATTACTTGGCAGCCTATGTACCTCAATTTAATTACATAGCTCTCTACCTTTTCCCTTCTGCCGAATGCTCTCCCTTCCCTTCTGCTGTTCTACACCCTTCCAATCCCTTTTTCCCCTTCTTCCCCTCTGATTTTTCTACACCCTTTTCCCTTCTGTTGATTCCAACTTTTCTAAATGCTTCCTTCCCCACTGTAGTTTCTAACTTATCTACAGCCACATTACTACCTTCATCATCTACAGTGTTTCTTCCCTTCCACTGACTGCTCCATTTACTTATATGGGCAACCTGTCTCCCTCTCCGTACTCTCACCCCGAGTCCCTCCTCCAATAAGACACCTGACTCACTTAGCCTCACCATCCATCTCTCTCCTGATTATAACATTGCTGGGACCCCCTTCCCAGTCTGTGTTACTTGGACACACTAGTTGTCAAAGCTGGCATACTACCTGATGCCCTGAGTGACCATTATATGACTTATACAGTGCGCAAAATCCACAGGTCCAAGGCTCCTCACAAGGTCCTACAAACCCAGTCATATAAATCCCTGGACCTCACTCCCCTTCTAAACAACCTCACACAATCTAACTGGGAGCCTATTTCCTTGTCTAACTCCATAGATGTTGCTACGGCCTATTTTCATGGAAAATTCTTAGAAGTATGGAACAAGCATGCCGCTCTCCATCGTGCCAGAGTCAGGAGAAACCACCTCCCCTGGATCACCCCTGAGCTCCTAACATGCCTAAGAGCATGTGATAAAGCATGGAAAGCACATAAAGCTTCTAAGCTTCCAAACGACTATAACATCTACCATACCTTGCTCAAGTACACCAAAGCCACTTGTCTAGCCAATGCTGAATACTTCTGTGCCACCTTCCAGTCTAATATAAATAACCCCGCCAAATTCTGGAGGTCATACACTCCCTCTTCTCCCCCCTATCCTCTCCTCCTACCCTGCTCCTCATAATAAATGACACTCAATTCTCTGATCCCCGTAGTGTGGCCTTAGAATTTAATTCGTACTTCACCTCCTGTGCTTCTTCCCTCATAGCTTCTCTCCCATCCCCCCGCCTACTGTATCCTCCACCTCTCTGAATTCTCCCTACCAGTCTAATATCTTCTTTTTTGCTAAAATCTCTCCTTCAGATACCCTGGTTGTGTTGTACACTCTCAATGCCTCTAAGGGCTGCTCACCAGATGGGCTTGATCCTAAGCTGCTTTTTCTATCAGCTCCAGCAATTGCTGCTCCACTATTTGAATTACTTAACCTCTCCTTTTCAACTGCCTCCATCCCCTCTGCTTGGAAGCATGCCATCGTTCTCCCACTGCCTAAGGGTGATGATTCCTCTGCCTATGCAAATTAACATCCAATTTCTCTTCTACCTACCCTTGCTAAACTCCAAGAGTACCTGGTTCTCACTCAGCTCTCCTCTTACCTGTCTGACTCTAACTTTTTCCCGCCATTCCAATCTGGGTTCTGCAAGAACCATTCTACGACCACCTCCCTGATTAGACTAACAGATTCAATCCTCTCTGGGATGGACAGTGGCCAAATCAAATCAGCTATCTTTGTCAACCTTGCTGAGGCTGGTGTATCCCTCTCTGCCACAAACCGGTTCAGAGTCTACCTGGTAGGTAGGACCCAGTCCATCAGAATATCTGACACTGTTTATCCTCCCCTTCCTATTAATATTGGTGCCCCTCGGGGCTCCATTTTGGGCCCTATCCTAGTTTCTATATTCTTAAATGACTTCCCCTCAGCCTGTTCTCTCACCTCCATTCACATGTATGCTGATGACACTGTCATCTTCGCCTCTTGTCAGTCCCTGGATGATGTGGCAACCAGACTTCGGTATGACTTAAATAAAGTTCAGCACTGGTTTTGCTCCCATCAACTCTCCCTTAATGCCAAGAAGACCATCTCAATGACCTTTGGCACAATGTAAAGACTCTCCAGGCTCTCCCCCATCTTTCCATGCACTTGACGAGACAGTCCTTGAGGACACTTCATCTTTCAAGTATCTTGGGTGTGGCTCGACCAACAACTCAGCTTCTCTGGACATGTGAACACCATCCTGAAAAAGCTGTGCCAAGCTAGGCACACTATACAGGAACCGTAGCTGCCTCCCGCTACAGGCCAGATGTGAACTAGTCCAGAAGATGATACTACCTATTTTTGACTACTGTGATGTAGTCTACAGTGCTGCTCACAAGTCTTCCCTATCCAGACTAGACACACTCTTTAACTCCTTCTGTCATTTCACCCTAAGCTCACCCCTCCACCACCACTGATCTTTATCATTCTCTGGCACTCCCCTCACTTGAAAGCTAGTGCCTTCTTTGAACAAATTTGTGTCCAAATTTTGGATTCCTCCCCACATTAACTCTTTCCCTTAGTCTCCCCCGTCCACTGTGTCTGTTCTTTTGACTCCCATCTACTGGTGGTCCCCCACTGGTCTACCATGGTTGGTCAAGTGGCCTTCTCACATCATTTCCCTAAGTTTTGGAATGCACTTCCCCATCAGATTCGGCTCTCATCCTCCCCTTACTCTATCTCTACTGCTCTGCATAACTTCTTCTTTGTAAACTGTATCTGTGTTTAATTCACTGCCTCCCCCTTTTTTATCCTATTCCAGTCTTATTCCCTTCCCTCCTTCATATTGTTATGCCTACACCTCCCTCCTGCCTCATTCCCTACTTCTGCTACTCCCCTTCTGGCTCTATATTTGCTATCCTCCTTTTTTTTTTATTATGTACTTTTGCTCTTGCCCTAATCTCCACATTATGCTGCTCTGTTTGGATGCCCTGCCCTTATTTAATATGTTTTATAATATGTTTTTACTCTGTAAGTGAACTATATAATATGACGTGTAATATGTGTAAAATGACTGACTCTCTGTAAAAATCTTTGTTGCTGTTCTCTTTGGATGTATTCTCCCTCTCCCCCTTCCCCATGTTGCACCATTAGATGAGCAACTTGTTGTTCAGTGTGCCTTTCCTGGTGAAACATTTCAATAAATAAATAATAGGTACTGCTTTTTACTGTTTTTATCATTTTGCTATCCCTCTCTTGCTTGCATTTATTTATCTCACAAATAAAAAAGACTGCCTACTTTAATTGCTCTTTAAAATCCATTCATTTCATTTTCTTTTACACACATCCACTTTGCTGCCACCCAACTTAAGCTACTGTAGAGGCACTGCAGTCCCAGAGGGGGACACTGTCTATGACCTTACTTCTCAATGCTCAATCACTCCTCCCCTGGCTGGCCTCCAAACAACCTTGGTCCATTCAGAAACTTGGTTTGCCAAAGTAGTTTGCAGTACTGACAGTATTGTAGTGATACAGGGCTGGCTCTTTCATTTAATTTTAGCCAAACATTTGTTTTTCTTTTTTTTTTTTTTCAGTCTTTTATTTTTCACTTCCATGCTGTTACCAGGGATATACCCTGTTATCTGACAGGGAGATACCCTCAAATCAGAAAGGGATATACCCTGCCCTGTAATATGACAAGGAATGAGATATACTTCAAGTCATTCTATTAGAGATACTTCTTGGAGCCTTGTCAGTGCCCTCCCTGTCACTAAACTGTAGCCCTACATTGCTATTCTTACAGTCAACCCTCTACACTTTCTATCCCCTCGTTAGAATTACCCTAAGCCATGTTTCTGGATTCATCCTTGCTTTCTACTTGCTGCTGAGCCCCAGCTTGCACTGTCACTAGCATTAACTCTGCTCTACTAGAGCTATCAGTGTCTAAAATCACTGGTTTGGCACATTGGTGCTGACTTGCTTCCACCTCCCTGCTGTACTGTTTACTGGGATGAGGCTTCACCTTATGACCAAGTCTCATTGATTATCTTTATACCTTGTTTTTATTGCTATGTATTGTATTACTATGCCCATTTGTGCTGTGTGTTCTATTGTGCTACTGTATTATTTATTCTATACCTACCAGGCCCTCCTTGAAAATGAGCTTGCTCAATAGAGTTTCATCTGGCTAAATAAAGATTGATTGATTGATTGACTTGACTGATACTTTGTTCAGGCTCTATGAGCTATCAGTGAAGCAGCACAGAGGTGTTTTAAGTTAGGTCCATTCCTGACATGGTACCCTTTTCCTCTCCTATACCAGGCCCACTGAGGATGCGTTGACCGGCACAGGGTCATAATGTTGCTAACAAAATAGCACAGCAATCAATGCTGCAAGCAAAATGTCATGTGCCCAGATAACATCAATCAAAATGCAGACCATCACAACAACAGCTCCACCATGGAATGGATGAGACCTCTTTGTTTTACAGAGGGCTACCTACACCCCCAATGTGGGTTGGCTTCACCCCACACACACACACCTCCTGGATTTAATATAATCAAATCTGAGGGGTGTGGACTTCAGGGATGGGAAGAAACTCAGGAGGGGGGAAAATTCCTTTAAAAAAAAGCAGCAACACATGGGAGGAACTGAACCATGGTCCCAGGTCACCAACCCTGCTGTGTGCTGGTGCCTTAGCCACTCCACCACAGGAGTGGCTTGACCAGGTGCCACACACAAGGCAACTTAATTCCTTCCAACTTTAATCGCACAGCGACAGGGGTAGTGGAAATTCACTACCGCTATTATACCCCTGTCACTCTGAATGTTTCCATCCTTTACAGACTGTGGTTCTTGCTGTGCTGTTTTAGCAGCACTATATTGACCTGGTACACCGCTGACCACACAACAAAACATTTTGATGGTGCCATGTTGATCTCCCTAGTGGGCTGTGGATCCTGCAAGGAGACCAACATGGCATTTTTTCAGAACTGTTGTGTGAGGCCTTGCCATTGGGCTCTCCTTGAAAATTAAAATGAAAGTATTTAAAAATGGCCATAAAACCAGACAGTCTTTTCTTATTTGTGTGATAAATAATTTCAGGCAAGTAAAGGGAGAGCAAAATGATGAAAATAGTAAAAACACTCCCCTAAACAAGCCCTTTCAATTAAACATTGGTGTCAATATATGTGGTTTTAATGGAAACATTTAACAACTTGGTATTGGAAGTGTTCTATACTTTTTGACTGTGTGCAAGCTGTAATTGCTGATTGGAAGGCCTACTGCCCTACTAATCTTATTTATCATTATGCCAAAATAGGAAGGATTTGCAAACCTAGCTTGCCATTTTGATACTGGTGGCTTTCTCCTTCATTTACTGTGTATCATACTCATTAACTCATATTCAAGTAACCTTTTCATATGCTGCCTGACCCTCTGTCTTGACTGCAGCTAGGAATTATTATTATTGCATTGCTGGCATGTTAAACATCTTTTTCACACAGGCCAACCAGGCCTGTCACACTCATAATTGATATTACTGCGCACATTGTTGTGTATTATTATTAATATGTTCCAAGGTTTAATGGCGTGAAAAACCAAAAGCAGGCTTCATGGGCTGGACATGGAATAGTACAGCAGAAGTTCTGAAAACTCAAGTGGCAACCAGAGCCCAATATCATGCTAAGAGTCATGGCAGCATTTTTCTGAAGAGTACTAGCTTGAATCCTGCTGCTACTACACACACAAATTGCTATTACATATGATTGCGACTGCATTTGATGTACCCTGTGCCACCACTGATTTGCTTCATGATAGATTAGTCTTATTACAGGATCACCACTACTGTGTTGCAACTGCCAGCCTACAGATGCCCAGGCAGGATCTGGAGATGATCTTTGAATACTATGTTGCATCCTACCAGCAAATGTAAGTATTATTTAATATTTGCGGTTATTTTTTTTTGGGGGGGTGCCATAGGTGGGAATGGCTTAAAACACATTGTGTCCTAACTGCAAAGATAAGTATTCAAGGGGATTTACTTTTTAATGGGGGAGTGTGGAGCTGCAGGTTACAAAGGTTTACATTAGCTGTACAGCTTGCCTGTCGGCCTCTAAACATGTTTGTTCTTCTGTCTCTTTTTCTTGCAGGTACAGATTACATGTTTGATGACAAGTCCTGTGGCTGAGTAGTTTTGGCCCGGATCAGGACTGATATGGTAGCCCAACATCATTGAGAAGGCAACCCATAAATCAGCAAACATATTGAAACAGGACCAAATCCAAACAGCATACTGCAGGGAACTGAAACTCAAGAATCTGACAGAAAGAACTCAAGTATCCATGAGAAAGAATAAAATTCAAGAATCAGAGAAAGAAGAGAGAATTAAAATCTGAGAGACAGATGTCAGGTGGTGGCAAATTGCAACCACCTGCCCTACCCTGTGTCAGAAATACACTAAATGTAGAAAGTGGTCAACAGCAGAAGGCCAAACCAAAACTGACTCATCTGTCTGTCCAGCAGTGGTCTGCCCTTTTCAAATGTAATGGTCTGTCTCTAAACTGCAGGGCAGTTAAGTGACTTGCTTTGCTCAGGGTCACACAGTATGCACGTTATCACCATACTACATTTATGTTTCCAGACCAGCACCTTACTGATACCACTGCCCAACCCACTCTTGTCCACTTCTCCCCCCAAAAACTGGCTAGAGCTGACAATCCTTGTATTCTACACCATGAGGAGAAAACCAGGACCTCAGAACAAAATAGGCACACACACACACACAGACACCCCCCCCCGAGCAGGCTCTCACATGGCTGATACAACTGGCCAGTGGTCAGCCACCACATAGCAGTCATGGTATGGATAGGAGTCATAGATAACTATCCTGTAAGGCTGTGAGACAAAGGTCAGTGATGGGGCTGGTCAGTGGAGAGCCATCAGACATCACCAAAGTGAGAAGAAAAAAAGCTCTATAGAAAAGCACTCCATTAAGTTACATACAAAGATCCCAGCAGAATTAGGCCTGTTGGTCTATCTAGTATACTCATTGTGCAGGGTTCACAGCCCAGGCTGTTGCCCTGCTCTCCCTCTCTGACCAATACATTCCTTTCTGTCATCCCTCCATGACCTTTATCTTCACCCTATATCTATCCAGCCTCTCTTGAAGCTGTCCACTGTCCTTGATAAGATCACCTCTTCTGACAGCGCATTCCATTTGGTCACCACCCATTCTGTGAAGAAGCAGCTCCTAAACTCCCTTTTAAATACCCCCCTACTACTTAGGGCTGTGGTCCCTCATGGTTTTGATGGAGCTTAGCTTGAAGAGCACATTGGTGACCTACGGCACAGTGACACTGAAACAGAGAAACCTGAAAAAAGATTATTACAGCAAAAGTCGCTGTGATGGTCTGGGTTTCACCAACATGACTTCTCCCAGTTTTCTGCCCCTTCCCTGAAACAACTTCAACCCAGAATTGATTATAAGAAATGTGGGGGTGCGAGGGGTGCAGCCCCCCTCAAAAACACCTCGAACATTGACGGCACAATGCTGAGTGTCGGCATTGTGCTGTCATTATAATGGATGTCGACTACAAGTGGTGCTTCCATCCCCCCTCCTTGTTCACCCTATTAAACCCTTTCAAGTACTTAAAGGTCTCAATCATGTCTCCCCAATCCCTCCTGTCCTCCAGGGAGTACATGTTTAGGGCCCTCAGTTTTTCATTGTACGATTTACTCTGCTGCCCCACAATCATCTTTGTAGTCCTCCTCTGGACCATCTCCATCAGGTTGATATCCTTTTTAAGGTGAGGGCACCAGAACTGCACCACATACTCCAGATGCAGCCTCACCAGTGACCTGTACAAGGGCAGTACCACCTTCTGTTGACTACTGCTGATCCCCCTGTCTATGCAACCAAACATCCTGTTTGTCCTTGCACTGCCTTCTTGCACTGTGTTGAGTGCTTCAGGTCACTAATTATCATCACACCCAGATCCTTCTCCTCTGTGGAAGATGCCAGGATCCATCCCAGGTAGTACTCTGTCCTGGGGTTTTGGGCTCCAATGTGCATAACCTTGCACTTCTTGGCATTGAAGCTCAGCTGCCACATCCTGGACCACCTTTCAAGTCTTCTTAAGTCCTCTCTAAGGTCTTGTATCCTCTCAGCTGAGTTCACACTCCTGCAGAGCTTGGTGTTGTCCATGAACAGACACATTTTGCCTTTGATGCCTTCCCTAATACCATTAATGAAAATGTTGGAAAGCACCAGCCCTAGCACCAAGCCCTGCAGGATGCCACTTGTGATCACTCTGGTGCTAGACAACTCTCTCCCCACCATCACCTTTTGAGTCCTGTTTCCTAGCCAGTTGTCCACCCATCTAACCATCTTCTTTCTGACTCCGAGGTCTGCCAACTTCTTGATCTGCCTCCTGTGGGGTACAGAGTCAAAGGCTTTCCTGAAATCCAGGTAGAGGATGTCTACTGCTTGGCCCCTGTCCACTGTTTTGGTTACCCTGTCGAGGAAGTCAATCAGATTGTTCGACAAGACCTCCCTCCCATAAATCCATGCTGCTATGCATCCTAGAGACTATGTTCCTCTAGATGCTCTATCAATCATTCCTTTAGTATGGTCTCCATAAGCATGCACACTATTGAAGTGATACTGACTGCCCTGTAGTTCCCTGGTTTGTCCCTGGGATCACTGTTGTGGAGGAGCGCCATGTTTGCCTTTCCCAGTCCTGCAGTACCATACCCAGCTCCAGCAAACAACTGAACAGGTCTGCCAGTGGCTCTGCAAGCTCCCCTGCCAGTTCCCTCAGCACTTAAGGTGTACTCCATCCGGGCCTGGTGATTTGTCTATCCTTAATGATAGCAATCCTTCTTTTGCTCTGTCCCCATCTACTGCCCCATCTGTCCTCCACCCCTTCTTGTTCCCTTCTCCCCTCTGTCTGCACCAGTCCATCTTTCTCCTTAGTAAAGACAGAACAGAAGTATTCATTCATTAACTCCACTTTCTCCATTTCTCCTCCGCCCACCAGTCTCCTTAACTTAGTCTAACTATCCCTTCTTTCTTATCTCTTTTCCTTGCTTATGTACCAGAAGCAAGCCTTCTCCCCCTTCCTGATATCCTTCACTAATTGCAGTTCCTTCTGAGCCTTGGCTGTCTGAACCACCCTTCCTGCCTCCCTAACCAGCCCTAGGTATTTTTCTCTGTTCTCCTCTCTCTTGGTCTTCTTGAGTTTCCTATAGGCCATCTTTTTATTCCTTACTGCCTGGGCTTCCTCAGAGCTGAACTAGCTGGGTACTTTGGCCCTTGAATTATTCCCCTTGTATCCAACACACTCCTCCACTGCAGCCCATAATCCTTCCTTAGTAATAGTCCATTTTTGTTTCACCTCCATAATTGCTGTAATTTTCACTAGATGCCTATATTGTACATCACCCATTCTCCTAAAGTCCACCCTCCTAAAGTCCAGGATTTTAGTCTTACTGGGGACACTTTTCCTGCCAATGTCCAGCCGGAACCACACTGAGTGATGATCATTTCCACCCAGTGTATGTGCTCTCCATTCATGAGCACCAGGTCAAATGATTACCTCTTCCTGGGTGGGTTCAATAACACCTTGAGTGACGAACCCATTCTGAAATGTTTCCAGAATTTTCTGACTCCTGGTACATGTCATGGTTGTTACACTCCAGTCCACCCTGAGCAGGTTGAAGTCTCCCCACTATTACTACTTCACCCTTCTCTGTGGCTCTCAGAATTTTGAACTCAGGTCCTTGCCTGTGTCTTCATCCTGATTGTGTGGTCTGTAAACCACCCCCAACCTCACCTTCCTCTCTTTACAAGTCCAGGATTTGAAAAATGACAGCTATAACATGCAAGAGGTGGGGTAATAAGAAGTCTATGTTGAAAATCTGAGGTCAAAATATTTAACATTTCCAAAGTTGCAAGCTTGCACAGTGAAATTGCAATGAATGGTCATAACTTTGCCATTTTACATATTTTGATGCCAAATTTTCAACATAGCCCTCTTATGACCCCCACCTCATGAACAATATGACTGTCATTATGCAAATCCTGCTCAAAAGGTGACCGCAAAATCACTTTTTGAGTGGGAGTTACATAACGACAATCATATTGTTCAGGAAGTGGGGTCCCCAAAGATCTATGCTGCCCCTTCCCTGAATGGTCTGTACTGAAAACTTGGGGTCAAAATGTCAAAAACTGGCTGAGTTATGAATGAAAGTTCAAACCCCTATTGAAATACGTTGAACCACATTTATCTTAGTTTTTATGGCTGCAGAAGAGAGAAAAGGAGGATTACCAGATACTGACCAGACTTTTAAATAGTGGAGGTGAACAGCAATCACTGTGTGTTCACTGCACTATTTAAAAATCCAGTTGGTAGGACATGGCACTGTCTGCTGTGTCCAAGATGGCCAGCAGAGTTTTCTGTGAATGCGTGGCCATGCATATGTGCACTGAATTCCTATGGCCATCTGGTAACTTTTACTTGGGCCAAGAAGAATCGATAAATTGTAACAGTTCCTTTCAGTGAAACACAACGTTGTCATAATTCTTTCAAATTTAAAAGATAGGAAAATATATGGTTGATCTCATCAAGAGTTGACATGCGATCATTAATATTCCTAAACTAAGGAGGTAGCATATAAAGGACTCATCAATATTTAATCTATTTTGCAAGACTACCATTCCATTTGAATTTCTTGCCAAGTTTATTTATTTCATAGGTTCTGCTCCATATTTCCCACATTTGTTTTTTACTATTAAGGACAGAAAGGTAAAACTAATGCCTTAACCAGACACAGTGGGGTCAGTCAGCCACCAGGTAGATTCAATAAACTGTCTGAAAGAATTATATAATTTTAAACCTTAGAGAGTGCATTTTGCAAAGCAGTAGAAAAAGGGTTTAATAATGCCCTTATCCCAGACCTGATGCCCTTTCCATCCCTTCTGTGCTTTTTTGATACAGACGCTTCCTATTATAAATCCCATATGGTGTTTTTCTGATCTGCAACCAGATGCTGGATTATAGGCACTTTTACACAGCACCCTTCTACGCCATAGCGATTTTATTGCACCTCTCCAACTGTGCGCTACTCCTGTAGGGTGTGCTTTTTCACAACAGAGTTGATATCGATCCTGGAGAGGGTCTCAGTGATACCAGGATCCCCAGTGCTGGCAATGCTTCCTATGGTGGGTCAGAGGGTCGTGCAATAGTATTGTGCTCAGTTCAGCTACATATATTTTCGATACTGAGAAGAAAGTTGAACTCGGGCAAGTAGGCAGTTTTAGAATAGGGCAAAAATGCTTTACATCATCTTCAGTGGGTCTATAATCTGACATGAGCTTATGCATAATCATATTCCTTGGGATATGAATATGCATAAGCTCATGGCCAGTATCATGGAACACACTTTTCCAATCAATTTTAAAGCATTTGTAGCTCTCTGTTTCTAATTATTGCCTACTTGCCTGAGTTCAGCTTTCTTTCTAGGATCTGAAAATGTATGTAGCTTAACTCGGGCACATTACTGCACCCATTAGCCTTGGGACTCAGCATAAGGAAATACAGTATTGATAAGCAAGGGTATCCTGGAGGGTCTTGCAAGACACTCTTCTGGATTGATGTGAATGCAACAATGCTTATGCATGGCAACACTCAGCAGTGAAACAAAACAAAACAGAATGATGAACCCATGAAAACAGGGAATGCCGAGCAAGTGAATGCTCACTTGTATTGCATTGCCGCTTACCTCTACATGACAAAAATGTAATGTTCCAGTTGCTCTGTACTGCTTGTTGTGGTAAACAGCCTGTCATGTAAAGGGCCCTAAAAAATAACATTTACCAATGCATTTCTAACAGATGGACACTGACAGCTCCCTCCCTTCCAAAGTCTTGCACTGTGTTATGCATGTATTTGACACTGCATTCAACAAAATAATAATTACCCAACCAAAGCATTTATACCCTTTGCTAATTTTGATGGAAAATAGAATCTGTGCCCTAGGTTTGCAGTAAATCTCTGATGCAGACAAGCATAAAAGTTTTATAGGAATTGCAGTTTATTGCTCACCCTTGGATTTACACTTAAAGATGAAGCCCCCAAAAAAATAGTCAATTTGATTTTTATTTTGTTTTGTTTTTCTGTGCCAGTGCTGTCATTCTAATAGTTTTAAAAGTAACCCTGTTATCATTACCTGTGATCTTTGGGCTGGGTCAGCATAGATCTTGTCCAGGGGGAGCCTCCATGCCCCAAAATCTCAGGCTGGATCTCTTCTGACCTGTAGTCTCATTTACTGAAGTGAATAACCACTCAAAGACACCTTAGGGAAACCTGGTTTCTTGCTGTACTTGCACCACAGTGCCATCTCAGTGTCCAGTACATCATCCCGGTGGGGGAGTAGCTTGTGCATGCAAACAGGGAGCTACTGCCTGCTGTCCCTCCTCCTTGTTCCCCTCCTCCTCATCGCCTAGTCTCTGACTGCACAGTCGATCTGTGCTATTAGACTAGGGAGCAGCACTGGCTCCCAAGCACCTCTTCTGAAAGCACCAAAGGCAATCCACAGTCCTTTCAGTAGCTCATTCAGCTAGCTTGTCCAGCAGACCAGGAATATATAACATTCACGTTGTTTTCAGTTATGCACTCAGAAATTAAAATATAGGTATTTGATTATACAAGACAACTGGCAAAAAAAAAATGTTCAAAAGGCAAGTTATGTTTTCCTTGGAGATTATGGAGCTCAGGAAGAATCTGCAGTTTCCCTTTAGTTCTTGAAGCTGGGGAATGGTCTGCAGTTGATTGGATGTGTGGAGACAGTAGCAGGTACTCCTGAGCCCCACAGAGTGAAGTCAATCAGTTTACTGAACTACACTTGCCTGCTGTGAGTTTTGTGCAACAGAAGGAAATTAGAACAAGGAGTCACAGAAGAAAGAGCAGGATGAAAGCCAAACCCAGCGGAACAGTTCATCTCTAATCCCCACCCACACCCCATCTCAGTCTCTCTCTGTCCCTGTCTCTGCAGTGTTTTACTCTACAAAGTGTTTCATTATATAAATATGTTTGTAAAATGGGAAGCGTATATAGTATGGTTTAGGTATATCGAACTGTGTTTGTAGGGATGGGGGTGCCGCAGTAATGACATCTCTGTATTTTTTCAGGTCACCACTTTGCATTTGATCTGGCATCAAGGTTTTCGCAGCAACCAAATTTTTCCTCTAAAGTGTGGAATCAATCCAAGTCAGCTAAAATAAAAGTGAGCTTACTGTATTCTTCTAAACAAAATAAAAATAAGTACAAGCAAGACTCAGTACAGCAGCAATACCAGCAGCAAACATTTAGCATTGACAAATGCTTGTTTTTAATATACTGTCCCAACAACAACAAAAAATTAAGCCACGAACCGAGGACAGGGCAGGTGCAAGTGATAGGTTAAGCCTGAATACCATTGTAACAGTCTCAACCCAGGGAAGCCATGCAGAGCAAGATTTCACATGTGGTTTCCGGGGGGTGACAGCTATGCTGGCTGCAGAGCTTAACCTACTCGATGGGGGCCAGGGGCCGACAGTGGGGGCCAAGCTTGGGAGAACTTCATACATTACATTCTAGGTGAGGAGGAGGCCTACTACATCCTCAGGTGAGGAGATGCCTGAGTCAGGAGATTGGTCTCTGTTTCAGGTTTTAATTCTTGAATTTCTTTGCAGCTCCCCCTTCCCCAATCAGGAACCAGGACTTTCTAACCCACATCAGCACTGTACCTGTTGCTTGCTCTGGACCTAATTTGAGCTACTTTCATATACAGCAGTTTGATTGATGCTGGTAGATTATTACACAACTCATTCTTTCACTTATTTAGCTATAATACAAAGTAGCTCTTGTCACAGGGCCCCCTTTGGAAATGATGTATCTTGGTGGTCGTGGCAGAGGGGAGGGTTAAATAATAGTGATTTCTTTGACTTCACTATTTGGTGTAGGATGTTTTATTAACTTTTGCACTTCATTTAAAATAGAAGGTTTGCCTCAAAATATGGTCTATGTGTAGACACAAAACTCAGACTGTATGAGGATTTTGTTAAGAGAACATCATTAGTTTCTTGGGATAATGATAGGTTGACTATATGTTGCTGCAGTTTCGACTGATTATTATTCTATCTGTCTGACTGTCTGTCTGTCTATCTATTCATCTATCTACAATTACTGGTCTCCTGTGCATATTCTGTTTGCTAAGCTTTTTCATATAAAGCGAAAGTGTAAGCAAAATAAGTGCAGCAACTGGATCTCCATGTGCTCCCCTGTGTGTGGATCCTGGAGAGAACATTTCTGCAGCCTTCACTGGCCACAACTTAGACTGTAAAAGGAAACATTATGATGCTAGTGAAATGAAGTACTTCTGTTACATATGCCAGCTGTACTGTGTAGTAAAGACACAGGGTTACATCTTTTCACCTGCTTCCTTGATTTGTGATGGCCATTTGAGTTCACAGGTGGAGCCAATGTTATCTGATAGTAAAACATCAACTAGGCTTTCATTATTATCTTCAGATATTCATATGGCGATTTGGTGTTACTGAAGGAAAATAGTGATTTTATGTAATGCTGTATGCAATTAGGCTACTTTAATTTATGATGCCCACATTTATAGCCATTACTATTTTATGTCTATAAACCCCACTCAAACTCTTTGGAACAGTATTTTTTAATTGTTTGTTAGATGTGTATTGTGTTTATAGTGCTGTAACTTAGAGGCTAATGTCTCTGCAACTATATATGATAGAAGCTAATGAAAGTTGAGGGTTTGGTCTTTCTGTGTATAGCATGAGGTTTTAGCCTGAAAGTTTCATACATATTCACTTGCAAAGCTACTGTCATTACTGATGTAGGGACATATCTATGTAAAATTAGTGTAGTGAAACATGTATGCTGCATTGCAAGCCTAAGTCATGCTCGCATGACAACAAGCTTTCATTTAAAACAAGTTCCTAGCCCTAACTGTTTCAAAGTTAATCCTTTCCAAATATGCTTTCATAGAAAAGGGATAACACTGAAACCATTTGGGCTACAAACACATTCCTTACTCAATGAAAGCTTGTTCATATCTGTCATCAGTTCCAGCAGCAAGGCGTGTCTTGATCAAGTGGATCTCGAACCTGGGACCTGTTCAGGTGAGTGAAGGTGTGTGGGTGTGTACTGGAGGGTGTGGGGTGGTGGGTGCTGAGTGGCTGGTGGGGGTGGGGGACTGATAGGCGTGGGACCGCTTATACACAGTTGAAAAAAAAACATCGAATATGTATTTCTTTATTTCAGTTTGATTTCACTATATATATATATACATATATACTGAAGGAGGACAGTGATCAGTGGCTGGGGATGCACTAGACACCAGGGAAATATAGCTGGACCATGATCGGTGAGTGGGGGGGGTGTTACTAGAAACCAGAAAAATGAAAAATGAAGAACAGTGATCAGTGGGTGGGGGGTGCCACTAGACATCAGGGATTATTTTAAAAATCATGGGGACAGTGATTGGAGGGTTGGGGGTGCCACAGGACACCAGGGAACATATTATTTATAGGGACAGTGTGTGGGTAGCGAGGTTGTGCCACCAGACACCAGGGAAATGGGGGGGTGACTTACAGCTCACACTGCAGCTGGCAGCAGGAGTTCAGCTGTGGCTGCAGAAGTCAAGAATATCCACTATTCTCTTACAGAAATGCAGAGGAAGGCTCCTCTCACTAAACTGGGCACAAGGGAAGTTGGGTAACCAGACAGAGTATTTCTGGCCCTAATTTTGAAAAAGAAACATCAGAATCTAGCTAAACAGGGCCTGTTTACCTAGGTTATTGTGTTTGATTTCTAAAATGACAACATTTTAATGTTTTTTTCACATGTTTTAGTTCCCAAGGAAAAATGACAAGTTGGCAGCTCATGAAAAAGGAATTTTTCCCCACAAAAAGGAATGGATATTGTGAGAAAGAATCATTTTTTGAAAGATCAATCCTTTGTTGAACTTTCTCCCTCTATCCTGGAAAGAGATCTTCCCACTGAAAACAATGGGAACTTAAAAATTGAATAACTTTGCAACAGATGAATGTTTTTTCACCAAACAAATGCATGGCAGTTATTTCCCAAGCTGTGTCTACCATAAAAAAATTATATCAAAATTTCACACCATCTGGACACAAGGCAATGAGGAAAAAACTGCAACAAATGGCAACTTTTAAGGTTTTTGCCCTATCTGGATCTCAAAATCCATACATCCAACCAGAATAAAATTTGTCATGTCAAAAGAAATACCCCACAGGACAGTGGATGCCAACTTTTGTGCAAATCCATTGATCAGTTGCAAAGTTATTAAAGTGCAAAAGTTGAGGTTTAACATTAGGCAGGCTACTCAACCCTATCTATAGGAGCATGACTGTGACCCTATAATAAGGTATCAAAGCACCAATAGAAGTCATAAGGTTTCAGATCATCTACAGTATATAAATAATTATTTGCAAAAAAATGCACCAGTTAGGGTACAACTAAACACAACAAAAGTAGGGAAATACGATGTTAAGGTTTCCAAGCCTAACTCCCCTTCCCACCACCCAAGCAGCAAAAGGAAAAAACATTAGGGTTTTGGGTCTCCTGGGTTTTGCTGAATCAGAACTTCCTTGAGGCTGTGAACCCTAATGCTCACCCCCTCCCCTGAGCAAACAAGGTCAGATGTGAAGAAAGATATAACATATTTTGTTGTCAACATGTGGTGAAACATACTTTTCTACCTTTGAAGGCTGTATCAGTATAAGGCACAGACTTGGACCTGTTCCTTGTGCTTCCAACAGGAGGCTACAGGGTGGGGAGGGAGAGTGTGTTGACAACCCCAAGGAAGACCCACCACTGATTTGCAATGACTCAGGAGACCCCAAACCCTAATGTTTTCTCCTTTTGCTTCTTGAGGGTTGGGGATGGTGAGTTAGGGTTGGAAACACTAGCTCCACATTTCTTTACTTTTGATGTGCTAAGTTGAACCTAGTGGGTGCATTAATGCAGTTTTTTTTTGCAAAGAATTTCCTTTCTTTTGAGATAGTAGAATCATATCCTCATTCACACAGGTCCTGAAGAGATGCAGATGCACAGAGCCATCTGGACCCTGCACCAAATGAAGACTCTGTCCACCAACAAACCTACAGGGCCCTGCTGACCTTGTACTTCCGTACAGTGATGGATGTCAAAAACTTACCAAGGTTATGAATATGCATAGAAAAATGTCAACATACTTTTAAAACTTTGATGTTTTGTAATATTTTGACCCCAAATTTTCAACACTGCTTTCTTAGAACCCACCTCATGAAGCCAATAGGTGACAATTTTCACATCGCGGCCAAAATGTCACTTTACATCACAGGTTCACAAAACATGTTTTGGCCAGGATTTGAAAAATGACAGCTGTCATGTTCATGATGTGGTGTGAAAAACTGGCTATGTAGAAACTGTGGGGTCAAAGTAGTGAAAATTACTAAAGTTATAAGCATGCATTGAAACATTTCAATGTATGCTAATAACTTTCTTTTTACTATTTGTACCCAAGATTTTCAACACAGCCTTCTTATGACCCCACCTCATGAACAACAGTGGTAAAAATGTTCAAATCTTGCCCAAAAAGGCGATTTTGTGCAGTGACAGCAAAATCACCTTTTGGGGTGGATTTCCATAATTTCATCACCCTTTCTTATGAAGTAGACTCCCAAAAAGGTCATGTTGAAAATTTGGTGTAAAGATTTTCAAAAATGGCCAAGTTATAAGCAAAGGTTCAAGCTCCATTGAAATAAATTAAACTGAACTTACCTTATGTTCTCATATTGCAGTAACCATTTTCAGCAGCAAGACTTGTCTTCAATTGCAGAGTGGATGTACATCATGGAATATGTTCAGGTGAGTGAGTGTGTGTGGGGGGGTGGGGTGAAGGGTGCTCAGTGGGGGTTGGGATGGGTGTGGTGCTGGGAGTGAGACCTGATGGACATTTTGCTTTTTCTTCAGGTAGAATGTAAAAAGATCAATGAGGGATGACTTTTTTTTATTTTAGGGGGACTCAAGCTGATGCTGGGGATCTGGCACCTCAGTGTCAGGATGATCTTCAGCAGCTCCAGAGGGTGGGCACCCTGGTGCCACCACATATTTTTTTCAGTGGGGAGATGACCTGGAGGGTTGGGGTAAAACAAGTGGTACCAGGAGTGGGCCACACTATTATTATAATTAGAAGGGGAGCAGGTGACCTGGAGGAGGGCAAGAGAAGTGGTACCTGGAGTGGGCACTCTGGTCTGCTTACTAGCTTAAAATTAAAAAAAAACATTGGGAGTGTGGGTGGTTGACCTGGAGGGGGGGAAAAAGAAGAGGTACCAGGGGTTAGCACCCTGGTCTGCTAAACAGAAATTATAGATAGATAGATTGATAGATAGATAGATAGATAGATAGATAGATAGATAGATAGATAGACAGACAGACAGACAGACAGACAGACAGAGAGAGATGGAGTGAGCAAGAAACACAGAGACAGATAATCAGATAGGTGGGTCACTATCATAATTGAAGCCAGCAGCATGACTTAAGCTGAGGCTTCACATTTCAAGAAAGTGCCACTGTTCTCATACTGAGACACAACTGAAAACATCCTTGGCACATGATCAGTTGAGTGATGGTGTCAAGGTGTGTGGGGCTGTGGGTTTGTGGGTGCCATGGTGGAGTGGGTGTGGGTGCAGTAGGGCAGAACACTGATGGACCACTTTCTTTTTTTTCAGGTGTAGAAAACAAAAGATCAATGAGGGACAGTTTTCATTATTATAGGGGAACACAAGCCAATAATGGATATTGGGCTCCCCAGTGTCAGGATGGTGTTCAGCAGCACTTTAGGTGGGCACCCTGGTGCCACTACATATATTAAAGAAAGGGCAGTGGGTGATGTGGAGGGAAAGGGAGCAAGTGAAGCAGTACTGGGGAAGGGGCACCTCAGTTTGCTTACATTATAAATAAATGAAACATAGGAAGGGTAGACAGGAGACCTGGAGGAGAGGGGGGAGAAAGAAGAGGTACTGGGGGAGATAAACAGACAGGCAGAAGATCCCGGTCATGGACAGTTCTTCTGTGAGATCACACAAAAAAGCAAGTTTTTTTTTAATTTGACCTCACAAAAAAACTGTGGTAAAAAACTAAGTCCCCCCCCAACACACACACACACAGACTTCTTTCATGAGCTGACCTTCTTTCATGAGTCATGAAAGAACTCACAAAAGAAGAGTCTCAGCTCATGAAAGAAGATTGTCAACTTAATTTTTTCATTGTTGTTTAATGTAAGTCATTCTTGTTTTGTGAGTTCTTTTATGATATCAAAAGAAGGTCGGCTCATGAAAGAACAATGGGGGAAAACAGCTAAGTCTACCATCTTCTTTCATGAGCTGAGATTCTTCTTCTTTGAGAAGAAAATCTTCTTTCATGAGACTCAAGAAACAAGAATTTTTGCTAACAAAACAAGCCTTGGCAAGGATTTGGGGGATGATCCAAAACCATATTTTAGGTCCTATTTTTGAAACACAAGCTCTAGAATCAAATTAAACAAGTCCTGTTTAGCTAGATCCATGTGTTTGTTTTTCTCTAGGGCATACTGTAGCTAAAGTCATCTGTTTGTTTTTCTCCAGGGCAACACTTTTATTGGTTTTCAACTAACAAAAAAAACTGAAAGAATATAGCTGCCATACCAAAGAAGGTTTTTTAAATTGTGAAAGAGGAATTCCAGCTCATGACAGAAGATCTTTCTTTTGTGAGCAGGAGATGCTTCAAACATTTATCTGAGAGACCCTACTGAGTATGCACAAAACCGAAATTTCAATTCCTTATAACTCTGGAACAGATTAATAGTTTTTTCACCAAACCAATGAAACGCACCATTCTAGGGCAAACCCTTTTTTCCCTGAAAAATCCAGAACAAAATTCCAAACTATTGGGGCTGTAGGTGAAAGCAAATAAAAACAGAAAAAAAAACTCCACACAATTTTCCTCTATTTGCACTATCCAGATCTCAGAATCCACACATCCATCTGGAACCAAACTTGCCAGATCAAGATACCTTGCCCTGAGATGATGAATGCAAACTTTTTTTTTATTTAGTATACTTTTTCATCATGGACCAGCCCACCCCATGTCCAGCCCTATCACTCACCCCTCATGGTCAAACCCCACTGAGGATACACTTTGGTTTCCCCCCCAGAGCAGGGCCACAGAAGGGATCCTGACCATCCAGAGGACAATTGAATATGGCCCCAGGATGCTTCTACCCTAGGGCTCTACCTTGGCTTACCCCCCCAGGGCAGGGTCTTTGGGAGGGGACTCAACCTCCTGGCAGAAGATGGGATCAATCCCTGGTGGTGCCTCGGGCAGTGGTGAGAGACTTGTGGCATGGGTAGGCAGCATCCTGCTCAGCCCAGTAGACTTTTTTGGTAGTACTCCCTAGGAGGCAGGATGTGCAATGATGTTGTGGCACAAATATCACATCTGTCCCTGCCTCCTTAGCTGGTGTAGGCACTGGTCACTGCTACCACCCCCAGCCTCCACCAGGGGTCACTGTTGCACCAGACACTCAGCCTCCCTCCAGAGAAGGAGAGCAGTCCCTAGGACACTCAAACCTACTACCCCCCAGCCAGCCCTCCACTTCCTGATTCTGTTCCTGAACTTGGGTTGTTGGCATTGTGAGTATAAACTCAACTACTGTGCCAGTGGGCTGGCAATGCATGCAAACTTTTGTGCAATTCCATTGAATGGGGATGATTTTTTGTTGATCTACTAAAAGGCATCAAATCACTTACTTTGCCCATCTATTTGTTCATGTACATGTACTCTTTGTCACTTTATTATTGTTGTTTCAATCCCTGTTGTATCCTCCCCCTGAGTAACACCTGGAAATGAGCTCCAGCTTAGTGGCCCTAGCCCAGTCAGCAAAATTAAAAAAAATAAGATGATATGCTCTGGGGAGCATACTTATACTATCAAATAATGTGAGAAATTTCTACTTAATTAGTGAATTTCCAAAATAGTCAGCACCCAGACCAAGCCAAGTATATATATAAATTATTTATTTTAAACAAGTGCAACAGTGTAAATGTACCGGTTCTTAAAGCATAATGCTCGCAGACATAACAAACATCTTACATTTTGCAAGGCTAAATGCCAAGCTTCATCAGAGATAAATGACATACATATTTAGTGACATTAAATAGCACTAAAAACATGTGCACCCTTAACCATAACAATTAAGACATCATGCATTCCTTCATTTATTTTCAAGAATCACAATAGAAAAGACCCATCAATTAGTACCCACATTCAATAATTATTTAATTAATAATTGAAAGTTACTATCAAAATACCAATGATGTCATTTATTTTTAAATATGACAATTAGAATGAATGTTCATCCATTAATTCATTGGTGTCTTCATTCATTAAGTATTTGATTGTAATAGGCTACTATAGTCAAAGTATAGATGGTATCTAATTAAAGATTAGAATTTAAAATATCTAATTACAATGAAGCATTGCAGGACAATTAAATAACATGGTAAAGATGTTAACACAATCCCAAGTTAATATGGAGTATCTACTACAACACAAATAACCTAGTTACAACGAAGAATTGAAAAACAATTAAATAACATGGTAAAGATGTTAGCACATTCTCAAAATAATGAGTAGTATCTACTATAATACAACTATCTTTTTCAAAATTTAGCTGTATAAAATCACAATGCAAATTAGTTATTTATTTCTACTCGTATGTATTATTTGTTATGAATATATTTGGACAGCCCCATTACCCTCTGGAATGAAAAGATGTGGAAATTGCAAATTTTGTTTATTTTTGTTAGTGACTGATCATTTTTATAGCCCAATTACTGGCCAGTCATTTAAAATTAAAGATTTGATTTTGTGTAATACCATGTCGATGGTGTATCTATTACAGTGTCCTTGTGGGTATTTTTATGTTGGACGTACTATATGTGAATTTAAGATTAGGATTGGTGAACACTTACTGGTTATAGACAAACATGATATGTCATATGCCATTGTACAGCATATAGCTAAAAGTAGCGATGTGAGAGTAAAACATGATATAAAATTCATCGGATTGGAAAAAGTAAGAGTAGGACTGAGGGGAGGTGATCTAAAAAGATAAATAGGACAACGAGAGAGTTATTGGATATTTATGCTTAAATCCAGAGAAGGTTTTGGACTCAATGAAAATATAGATTTGGCTGCCTTTCTTTAATAAACTTGATGTTTATTCAAAATAAATGTGAGTTCATAATAAATAATACATACAAGTAGAAATAAATAACTAATTTGCGTTGTGATTTTATACAGCTAAATTTTGAAAAGATAGTTGTATTATAGTAGATACTACCCATTATTTTGAGAATGTGTTAACATCCTTACCATGTTATTTAATTGTTTTTCAATTCTTCGTTGTAACTAGGTTATTTGTGTTGTAGTAGATACTCCATATTAACTTGGGATTGTGTTAACATCTTTATCATGTTATTTATTTGTCCTTCAATGCTTCATTGTAATTAGATATTTTAAATTCTAATCTTTAATTAGATACCATCTATACTTTGACTATAGTAGCCTATTACAATCAAATACTTAATGAATGAATACACCAATGAATTAATGGATGAACATTCATTCTAATTGTCATATTTAAAAATAAATGACATCATTGGTATTTTGATAGTAACTTTCAATTATTAATTAAATAATTATTGAATGTGGGTACTAATTGATGGGTCTTTTCTATTGCGATCCTTGAAAATAAATGAAGGAATGCATGATGTCTTAATTGTTATGGTTAAGGTTGCATGTGTTTTTAGTACTATCTAATGTCACTAAATATGTATGTAATTTATCTCTGATGAAGCTTAGCATTTAGCCTTGTGAAACGTAAGATGCTTTTTTGTCTGTGAGCATTATGCTTTAAGAATCGGTATGTTTGCACTGATGCACTTGTTTAAAATAAATATTTTATATATATACTTGGCTTGGTCTGGGTGCTGACTTTTATGGAAATTCACTGCTACATTTGTTATAGCACCAGCCCTTCTCAGTGCGGTTCATTTTCTAAACTGTTTGCTACTTAATTAGTGTTTGGGGCATACACATTTACATGTGGATGAACTCCTCCCATTTTCTGCCAGTTACTATAATAAATCTCTCTTATTTGTCTGTTAACTAATACCGTATATTGAATGGGCAAACTTTTTGACAAGAATTTGTACCCCTGCACTTTTGGAGATTGGTTAAGTGGTATACCACCCTAACCAGCTCCTGAGGAGTTTCTGATGTTTTCTTTTATTCGATAACATTTCTTATAAAACAATCTACAACACACCTGATGTTACTTAGTTCACTTAAACAGCACCTTTCTTGGTGTTTCACCAAAATCAGAGGAAGCTCCCTTACCTCCATGGGAGCTGTTCTGCACAACAAACAGCTTTTGAAATGATGGCCCCGAGGGAAGGGAAGGGATCATAAATTGCCCCCGAGGGGTTAGCAACATGATCCCTTTCCACTTCCCTGTTGCTGGCCACACCCCCACACTCTGATGTTTTATGATGCCGCAATAGGGACAGCATGGGTGCATGCACCATTGAAGTGTATGAACCATGATTAAAAATACAGTTGTCAGCCATTCGAGTGGCCATTTTGTAAAACTGGAGCCAGAGCTCAACTAAAAAGATTCTTGTTAGTTAAACCATGGTGCCAATTTTACCAAAGGCCGCCAGAATGACAAAAACTAATACATTAAAATCATGCTCCATACACTTCAAGGGAGTGCACCCTACACTCTCCCTATTGCCATGTCACAAAGTGGAGCATAGTCAGAAACAGGGAAGTTGAAAGGGATCATGCTGCTAGCCCTTAAGGCAATTTACAATCCCTTCCCTTCCTTGGGGACATGATTTCAAAGCTGTTTTGTGTGCAGAGGAGCTCCATGGAGGTAAGGGAACTTCCTCTGATTTCGGGAGCTGTAAAATTAGCAGGATTGGTTCTCTTTAAAATATTTTTGCTTTTAATAACAGAATTGATTCCTTTCAGCCATGGTCAGTGTCAGTTATCATAAATCTCAGCAGGCTTTTCCTCCCACCTATGGTATTGATAACTTGTTTTCTGATATACTGGAACAGAATAAGAGCTGGCATATGAATGTACAATTCTGTATCTTAAGACCTGCAAAATAAATCCTCCTACCACCCTAATAAACAAGTTCTACTTATATGCACACAATGTGTCCCTCACCTTGTTGGTGACCTGTCCTCTTCCCCCACCTTTGTGTCTCCTACTCTCTCTACCTGAGCCAGGGCCCTCCACCTCCATCTTGCTTCTTCTCTGGCCTTGTGGTCATGGTGGCATGAGGTCCAGTTCTGCCCTAGATTCTTAGGGCCTCAAAAAAGTTATATAAATCTTGACCCCTCTCAATCTGCCACCTAGCCAGTCCACTGACTAGCTTGCAGTCACTTTGTGACCTTCTCCTCAACTATGTCTATTGGTTTATTTGGCTACTGGGCTACTACTAGCCCCCAAGTAGCCCCTACCCCCAACAACACTGCTGACCAGGAGCAATTAATTGTTCCTATCCTGGTCAGCCAAGTATTATCAATCTAAGTCCAGCTAAGAACATAAGAAAGAGTCAGCAGATGGTGACTGCATGATCCATCTAGTCTGCCCAAAGTGCCTACCCCTATCCCTAGTTGTCCTTCTTCCTAAGTTGCCCACAATGCCTGTACCAAGTGAGTTTGAACTCTTGTACTGTCTTTGACTCTACCACTTCTGTTGGCAGGCTGTTCCATGGGTTTATCACTCTCTCAGTGAAAAAGCACTTCCTGGAGTTTCTTTTAAACCTACCCTTCACAAGGCACGAGTTTGTGCCTTCTTATACATGTGACCTTGTTTTCCTGGAAAAGTTCTCCTGTCTGAGTTGTGTTAATTCCCTTAATGTATTTAAATGTTTCTATCATGTTCCCCCATTTCTTCTTTGCTCCAGAGAGCATAAATTCAGCTCATTGAGTCTTGTTTCATATGAATCATGGTGCAGCACCTGTACCATCTTTGTTGCCCTTCTTTGTACCATCTCCAAATGGCCAATGTCCTTTTTCAGGTGAGGTCTCCAAAAGTGGATGTAGTATTCCAGGTGTGGCCTCATCAAGGATCTGTAAAGTGGTGCGAGCACCTCACACTTTCTACTCCTAATACCCTTGCCTATGCATCTGAGGATACCATTGGCTTTATGTGCTGCTTTTTCACATTGCTTCCCTACCTTCAAGTTGTCAGTAATGATTACACTGAGATTCTGCTCCATTTTCCTGTCCTGCAAAAGATGTCCTTCCAGTATGTACTTATTACCTGGGTTCCACTTGCCTAGCTGCATTACCTTTCATTTCTTGGTGTTAAACTTCAACTGCCAGTTCTTTGACCATTTGTCCAGCTTTTTGAGATCAGTTTTCATGCCACAGGACCCCTTGTGTGTGTCCGCCCTGTTGCAGAGCTTTGTATCATCTGCAAATAGGCAGACCTTCCCTTCCAGTCCATCGGTGATGTCACCTATAAATATGTTGAAGAGGACTGGACCTAGCACTGACCCTTGTGGAATGCCACTGGTCACCCTGCCATCCCTTGATATTGATCCATTGACTAAAACTCTTTGGGTACTATTCTGAAGCCAGTTTATAATCCAGTTGACTACAGTATCTTCTGACCGATGTCTGTATGTTCCAGTTCATTAGCCAGTCTCCTGTAGGGAACAGTACTGAAGGCTTTGCTGAAGTCCAGGTACACCATGTCCATTGCCCCATATTGGTCCACAGTTCTGGTTACCCAACTGAAGAAATCAATCATGTTTGTCTGGCATGAGCGTTCTACTGTGAAGCCATGCTGCTTGGGATTGAGTTTTTTGCTTTCCTCTAGATACTTCACTATGCTTTCCTTATGCAATGACTCCATGATTTCCTCTACCACCGAGATCAGACTTACTGGGCAGTAGTTTCCTGCCTCCTCCCTGCTTCCACTTTTGTGCAAGGGCACTACTGTTGCCCTTTTCCAGTCCTGAGGTACTCTGCCACTTTCTAGTGACTTACTGAAAAGTTCAGCTAGTGGTGTGGCAATTTCTACCCGAAGCTTTTTCAGTACTCTAGGGTGGATACCATCTGGCCCCATGACATTATCCACCTTCAGCTTATTTAGTTCTTCTAGGACCCTTTCCCTTGTGAACAGGCTTGTGTCTGTCCCTCCATTGTTGTGCATAGTTTTCTCCAGTGCTGGTCCTTTACCACTATCTTCTATTATGAAGACTGAGCAGAAGAATTCATTTAGTAACTCTGCTTTATCTTAATCTATCTCTAATAGCTGTCCCTCCTTTGTTGCTAGTTGGACTATTCCCCCCTTGCTCTTTCTTTTTCTCATATGTCTCTATAGAAAGTTTTATCTCCCCTCTTTACCCCCTGTGCTATTCTTTCCTCTGTCTGGGTTTTGGCATTCCTAATTGCTTTTCCTGCCTCTTTGAGTTTGTTCCTGTATCCCTTCCTTTCTGTTTCTAATTTTGTCTCTTTATATTGTTTGAAAGCTCTTTTCTTTGCCTTGATTTTTGGTTGCTGCTACTTTGGGAACCAGAGGGCTTCTTCCTTCTTTGGACTTGCTTATCTGTTTTGCACATTGTTCTGTCACTGCCATTAAAGCATTCTTCAAGGTCTCCCAGCAGTTCTCCACATCCCTGCTATTACCGACTTCTAGTATGGATTTAATCCTGGATTTCATTTTGGGAAAGTTTGCTTTCTTGAAATCTACCAATTTTAGCAGCAGCATATACAAACTGTATTGTAACACTTGTAACACAAGTGACAGACTTTGGTCAGTCCAGCCATCACTGTCCTTCTGTACTGAGCCTGATGGGTAAATTGGGGGTGGCTTACCGTACCTGCTTCAAACCCTGTGCAATCCAGCAGACAACTTTCTCCCAGTCCAGTGTCTGGAAAACCATTACAAATCCAGGGTTCACTAGGTTTTTAATGGAAAAAAGAAGGCAGAAGCCCATCGTGATTTTCCCTCACACAGTGTGGGCACATTAAGATGAAGGTAACCCTGTAAGCCAACTGTCAAGACCTTTTTTAAAAATATTGACACTATCAGAGTTAACCAAAGTCTGGGGTAATTGGTTCCAAAGCCTAGATGCCCTAACTGAGAAAAAGTGTTTCCTAAGATTGGTACTAGCAAATGGAACAGATAGTTGCTTATTATGGCTTCTAGGCACTATACGGTGATTTATAAAATAGAGGCCACAGTTGTTCATGAGTACAGTATTATGCATAAGTTTGTAGATTAATATTAAATCACCCCTAATTCTTCTGTTATGCAAGGCGTGCAATCCTGTCAATTTTATTCTGAGTAAGAATACTTGGCCAGTCTTGGAACCATCTTTGTGGCTCGTTGCTGAATCTTCTCTAACCATTTAATGTCACCCTTCAGGTGGGGGCTCCAAAAAGGAGAACCATAATCGATTAGGGGGTGAATATATGGCCTATAAAGTGGTATTAAACACTGTTCATTTCTAGTGACAAAAGAGCGCCATATTTGTCTAAGTATGCTATTTGTGGTATTGGCTATTTTTAAACAAAGGCCTGAAAAGGTTAATGAGGAATTCACCAAGATGCCTAGATCTCTTTCAGTGTTGGTTGATTTAATCAAGTTATCATTTATATAGTAACTATAGTTTGAATTTTGGGCACCGTAATGTAACACCATGCATTTGTTTACATTAAAGTCCATTTTATTAATAATTGCCCAATTTTCAAATCTTAGTAGGTCAAGTTTGAGTGCATTATAATCATAATCATTATTTACCAGGCCCCTAAGTTTAGAGTCATCAGCAAAGTTGCATAACCAATTTTTATTACTTATTTCCATGTCACTGATATAGAAGTTAAACAGTATAGGGCCAAGCACCGAGCCCTGTGATACCCCACTGGAAACTACGGCTGAGTTTGAAACACAGTCATTTATAGAGACCCTTTGAGTTCTGTTTGATAGCCAAGCATTGATCCAGTTTACTAACCCTATAGAAAAGCCCAGTGATTTTAGTTTTCTAATTAAGTTACCATAGGGCACTTTGACAAATGCCTTGCTGAAGTCCAACAGTATGATGTCCATATTTTGTTTATTTTTTAGGCCCATACTAATGTTATTGTAAAAAGACAACAGATTAGTGGTACAGGAGTGACTGGCTGTGAAACCTTTCTGGGTTGAGTCTACACTATTCAGAACCACCATTTCCTTCTCTAAGTAGGATTTTATTATTTTTTCCACGGTTTTACAAATAAATGAAGTAAGGCAAATGGGCCCAAAATTTTGAATAGAAGATCTGTTTCCCTTCTTATGAATAGGGGTTATGATTGCTGATAACCAATCTACTGGGATCTCAGATGATTGTAATGATTTGTTGAATAGAATAGATAGGGGAATTGAAATTGCCTCAGCTGTATGTATAAGAAACCTAGGACTAACTTGGTCAGGTCCTGGGCTAGTGGATTCTTTAAGGCTTTAAGAAAGGAGGAGAGTATAGCAGCCGTAATGTTATAGTTTTTGTAAAATGTTGACCTACTTTCAGATCACAACTGGGAATGTAATAATCTTTATTAGAGTAGACAGAGCAGAAGTAATTGGTGTGATTATGTGAAACTTGGAAAACTTGCACAGAACTGTCTTGAAAACTGGATTATTTTATCCAAATGACATGTATTATTCCTGTATAAAAATAAAATGTTTACTACTACTACTAGAAGCAGGAATTAAAGTGGTTTGCTATTTCGATGTCTGAATGAATTACTTTATCATCTAGTATTAAGGGCCCTATTTTCCTAGAGTTACCCTTTTTATTGTTTAAGTATGAAAATAATGCTCTGCCATCTTTAGTATTGGCTAATTTAAATTCTATTTTCATTTTTGCCTTTAATCATATGTTTTAAAAGTTGAATTGCCTTTTTATATTTGCTGTAAGTTTCATTGAGTCATATGCCTGTTTTTTCTTTTGATCTGAGTCATAATGGATTTATTTAGTCAAATTGGATTTCTGCCTTTTTTACTATATTTATTTTTTGTTGGCACATGTTTCCTTTCTAATGCAAAAATCACATCCTTCAGTTTTAACCAGGCCTCATTTACCATGAGGCCACAGAAAAGTTGTGACCATTTAACACTATTTAATTTATCAGTAATCACTTCAAAATTAGCACTGTCATAATTCTTGTAGACTTTTTTGTTCAGTCTGTAATGTATGCCCATAAATTCAAACATAATAGAGTGGTGGTCACTAGTGTCTATGGGTTCAGAAGCAAAAATAGTAGAGAGTTTATGACCTATGTTAGAGATGAGAGATCAAGAATGTTCCCTCCTCTGGTAGGAAAGTTAACTAATTGTGTTAGACCATTCTCAGTTAACATGTTCAAAAATCAACATCTTGTTTATTATTGCTAAAGTGTGTGGACCAATTAATAAGAGGCATTTTAAAATCACCCATAATTACCACATCTTTATAGTCAGCAAATGTTTCTATGTCCTTGAGTAATGCCTCCGTAGCTGTGATCAGAGGAAAGGGGTTATAGCAGTTTCCACAACAATTTAGGGGTGCCTTTGGATCTGAACAGACACCCATATAGATTCTACATTGGCTGGCGACTGTAGTTCATAAGATGTAATGTCTTCTCTAACATAAGTCCACTCCCCACCTTTTTATAGTTTATATGTTTATAATAAAGTTTGTAACCAGGAATTTGCTGATTCCAAACAGAATTTGAGTCCCACCAGGTTTCAGTTATCCCTATTATGTCTAAGTTTAATAAATTACTTTTAGCCTCTAGTTCAGCTAGTTTAGTGATGTTCAATGATCTAGCATTTAGAGACTAGAATTTGCAACCCCTATGTGACTGGTTGACCCGATGATTTAAGACAGGGAAATACCCATTCTCCCTCTTCTGTATTAGTTTAAATGATTTGTAATTATCCTCAAAAGGATTTACCCAACATGGTACTACCCCGTCTACTGAGGTATAGACCATCCCAGCTATACAAAGGAGATTTATCCATGATGTTCTCCCAGTGGGTTATACACATTATGTTCTGAGATATACACCATTTGCTAAGCCATTCATTTGTTCATTTAATCCTAGTAGTGACCAGATCTGTTGCCCTAGGGTTGGGTAAAATTTCAGAAAAACACACCATGAAATCTCTTTCTACCAGCATGTTGTTTAAAGCAATTATGTCCCGTTGTAAGGACTTGTGGTTGGAACTTAAAATATCATTGATTCCTGCATGGATAATGACTAGGGGATTATAACCAGAATCTTTTAAAATGTCAGGTATCATGTTGGTAATGTTGGATAGTTTAGCCCTCTAAAACTGGAACAGCTGTGGTTTACCTTGTCCTGACCACAGACAATCCTATCAGTATGTTTAATTATATTATCATTCATTCACATATCTGGACTGCCTTGTAGGGTATGGGCTGCTACGCCCATTGGCTCTTACTCTGCAGCAATAGGCGTGCAGCCTACCGGGCAGTTAGTCAGTGGAGCTGCGGGCGGCAGGCGGGTGGGATACTGCCACCCACCAGCTGACGGGGGAGTGGGGTGGTGGGGCTTTGTGGGTGGGTGGGGTGGGAGGCCACTAGATCACCAGGGTAGGTGGTCCTTGGGAGGTGTTTGAACACTTTGCAGCCCACGATCGAGCCCGATGTCACTGGACCACCAGGGATATGTTCTTGAGGGGTTGAACACTTTGCAGCCCTCAATCGGGCTGGTGGGGGTTTGATTTTACACTTTGCCCACGATCGGGCTGGTGGGGGTGGGTTTTATTTTACACTTTGCCTGCAATTGGGCTGGTGGGGGCAGGGTTTGATTTTGCACTTTTGCCCATGATCGGGCTAGTGGGGGTGGGGGTTTATGTAAACTTATGCCCGCGATCCGGCCAGTCGGGGTAGGGGTTTTTACACTTATGCCCATGATTGGGCTGCAGGGGGTGTCGGTCCCCGATGGCTGCTGCCTGGCAGGGTGCCAGGCACAAGTTCTCGGGGATCGGCACACCTGCATGCTAATGGCATGCAAATGGGGCCATAAATAGATGCAAATGCCCCCCCGTGCCTTGCATGAATTATGGCCCCATTTGCATGTCACCTTGAATATATGGGAATTTGCACATGGTGCAATGGTACTTGCACCACCGCAACTTGAATGCTCCACTCTGACCACTTGTGGTGGTGCAAGTTCCACTGCGCCATGCACAGTGGCTGTGGCGAGGGGTGATATTCAAAGGAGTTGCTCAATAGCGCAACTCCATTGAATATCACCCTGGACACACCCCTGCACAACTATTTTGTGCAGCGCAAGGGCTTGAAACACAGAATAGTGCAGTTTGAATATCCAGCCCTACATGTATAAGAAAGACAAATAATTACCTCTTATTTATATTCTCATATGAGGAGAGTCCAAAATGACCACCAATTGGTGGTATTGTTTTCTATACAAAAATATAATACTCTATGTTAAAGTAAAATAATTTATCTGCTACAAATACATGATTGTGCTGAATAACCTTGTTCAATACTATAAAGTTCAAATTAATTTGTTAATTGGATTCTGTATCTCAAATGCGTAGCTTCTTTTATATTTTTGACTACAAGAATACATATAAAGACATCACATCTTATATAAAAAGATGTTTTAATATTATGCGCTCTAAAGTATTACAATAATCAATTTTTATACATAAATCTCACTATAAAAAGCCTTTTCCTACTCACTTCATTCAAATATTTTCAGTACATACAGTATGCTTCAGTGTTTTTTTTTTAGGTTAAACTTGCACAAAAGTACAATAAAACAATAAAAGAGAACTCTTTCATAATCTGAAATACTAAAGTGGCTATCCACCTCCTGTTTTTATAACTAAATTAAGAAAGTATTTATTCACTTACAGAGAAATAAAGTTTAGTCCTCACTCCCCACTCTCCCAACTAAGTTGAACAACCTGTATAAAAACATAAAATCAGAAAAGGTTTTTTAAAGTTCAAGCTTCACTTATTGAGCAGGATGCTTAGCTTGCTATATGTTTGTAGTTTCAGATTGCAACTTCTAATGGATATGTTCATGTATCTACAACCCATTGCTGGGAATGGAAACACATTTGTCTGTTATATGCTTTCTGAGGTTTTACCTATCTGCCAGAATGTCAGAAACATAACAACATGTTGACTAGGATTTTAATAGGATCAGTACCATTTTGAGAATTAACTCAAACAACTTTTTTTATTACATTTTTATATTTTCTACTCCATAACGTGCTATGCAAGGTTGTAAAGATGACTATTTCTGAAACCTTGTTTTGTTTTCCAACCCTTATAACTGCCTAGAACTTGAATATGATTGCATTAAATTGAACCCAGTATGGAAGTGATGCTATTATTTACACAATTATAAACGGAACTTTATTTGTAGATGTTGCTGAATGTACAGTATCTATCTATGAAATGAAACTGTAACCTTCTATAGGGGATTAATGTGCTGTAGCACTAACCAAATGATTCAGCCCTAAACAACGTAAGGAATGTAAAAAAAGTCTAAAGTATAAGACAAATGTCTCCTGAGTCTATAGAGTCCTACTGCACTTGTTTGTAATATATTGCTTGTGTAAAACAAACAAAATGATTGGTTAAAAAAATGGTCAGATGATCAAATGACCATTAATTAATTTCACATTACAAAGAAGTATAGAAACATAGAACTTGTCAGCAGAAAAGGACTGCCATGCCCACCCAGTCTGCCCAGTTTGCCTAGCAAGCTACTAGGACTTCCTTTCTACCCACCCCCTCCCTGGAACTACCAGTCCCTTGTGTCTGTCCCACGTTCTCTTGAAACCCCCACTGTTCCTGCTCAACCAGCTCCCTTGAAATCTGTTCCAGCTGCCCATCACCATCTCTGTAAAGTAGAATTTTCTGATGTTCCCCCTCAATCTCCACCCTACTATCTGCATGTCATGTCCCCTTGTTTTTGATTTTTCCTTTAGTTGGAAGATATCCCCTAGTGGTTCCTTGTTGAAACCCTAGATATACTAGAAGGTCTCTGTCATGCTCCCCCCCTTTCTATCCTCTGTTTGAGGAGTACATGTTGAGGTCCTTCAGCCATTCCTCATATGACAGATGCCCAAATTCCCCTTCTATTTTTGTTGCCCATCTCTGGACGCACTCCATCCTCTCCATATCCTTCCTAAGTTATGGCCTCCAGAACTGGACTCCATATTCAAGGTGTGGCCTGACAAGCTGTCTGTACAAGAGCATTATGACCTCCTTCCTCCTGCTCATTATTCACCTGCCGATACAACCCTGCATCTTACTGTCCCTTGCCACCACCTTCTCAATTGATTCTCTGTTTTCAGGTCCCATAAAATGATGATGCCAAGGTCTCTTTCCAGCTCAGTAACCTCTAGGGCTTGCCCTCCCATACTGTATTTCATGCTCTGATTATTTTACCTAAATGCATGATATTGCATTTTTTGGGTGTTGAAGGACAACTGCCATTCCCTGGACCATTCTTCCAGCTTCTCTGGATCCCCCACATGCTCTCTCCCCACTCAGGCATGTCCACCATATTGTAGACCTTCATGTCATCCATGAATAGACACACTCTTCCCTCTAGCCCCTCCACTATGTCCCTTATAAATATATTGAAAAGGAGTGGCCCCAGCACTGACCTCTGTGGTACCCCGCTGGTGACCATACCATCTCTTGATGGTATCTCATTAACAATAACCCTCTGCTTTCTGCCCCATCCAGTTTTCACCCACCTTACCACTAGTGGCCCCAGCCAAAGGCATCTCATTTTGTGCAATAGTCTTCTGTGTGACACAGAATCAAATGCCTTATTGAAGTCAAGATATGCAACACCTATAGATCCCCCCGATCCAGTACCCTGGTGACCCAGTCAAAGAACTGTATCAAGTTTGTTTGACATGGAGTCTCATGATGCTAGAAAGGGTTAGCATCTCCTTTACTCGGCTCATCTGCCTCGAATAGTTACTCTAAATTTACTTTATTTTCACTTACTTTTACCATCTCTTCCACCGCTACTGTTAGTACAACTCTCCCAGTGGTGATTTCAGCAAGTTTCATTGCAAAATTAGGATGTCTGCTGAAGCAGAGATGTGGTAAAGCCTGCCACAGTGCACTCCACCTCAAGCACCAGATAAGGCCTCAAAAAAGGCCAAGAGCCAGAGTTTCAAATCCAGACAGGCTTCTACTGCTACCGTGGTAACTACCCCACTCTCAGAAGAAAGATTTCTCCTGGAATTACAACCAATAAAGGAAGAACTCTTTATGCTCACCACTGAATTCTCATTGATGAGAATGGATATCAGGGACGTCAGACGAAGGGTCACAGACATGAAAGCTTGGTCGGTCTAGCTTGAAAAGTGGAGTGACAAGAACCTGAGTTAAGTTTCCTGCATCAAAAACTACATAAGACTACAGATCACTGGTACCGCAGCCTCGAGATCAGAAGGCCAGACCCAGATCTATAGTGCTTGCGTTTCTTGATTACAGGATCAAAGAGGAGGTGTTAACCCTAGCCTGGTCAAGAAAAACTATATATTTCAGAGATGTCAGACTGTTTTTTGACCATGGCTTTACCCCACAGCTGCTTGCTAGGAGGAGGAAGGTGCTACAGGCCGTTAAATTACTACAGCAAAAAGAGGTAAAGGCCTTCGTGGAATACCCAGCTAGGCTGAAAGTTCAAACAGAAAAGGGTCTTTTGAGATTTCAAGAGCTGGCAGAAGCTAAGGAGTTCATGGAGAGAATGGGGTTGCACATATCTGAGGAGCAGGGTTGGCGGATTCAACAGCAGCTGGGGAAGTGGAACTGGTTCAAAAGAGGCCCAAAAAGAGTGAATGGTGGTTCAAGTAGGGACATGTTTGGGGTGTGGGACAAGGTCCTAGCCAAAAGAAAACCCCAGACACAGAACTTGAGTGAGGAGAGCAGGAACAAGGTGACCCTCCAGGAGAACAGGGCGTCATGCTGAACAACATACTTAATGGCTGAAAGATGAAGATGTGAAATGGGAATACACTGCAAGTACTTACTCAAAAGAAACTATGATGTGGACTAAAAGGAGTACAGTGTGCTCAGAGCTCTTGAAGGAAATGAAAATGACTTTAATAACTTGGGACTATGCCTGCATAATCAGACTACATGGCACATGAATAATAACTAACGATCTTAATGGGATTGCGGGGAGGTTAACATCTCCGACATCCTGCAGCAGTTATAATGCTATGTAGGTATAGAACGTCTCAGGGAAGCGGATTCAACATGGAAAGGTATATGAGCAGATATAAACGTGGATGTAGTGGAAGGAGGGCAAAGCGAAATGAAACAGAAGTGTAAGAATCATATCACCATCAGGAACTGGGTTATTTTTTACTTGATTGAGGGGAGCGAGGGTGGAAGTGGGAAGGGAATATAAAGGGGCTAATCTTTGGTTTGACATGGGAAAGGGGCCACTGTATTGGATTTGTGGTAAAAGTAAAACAAGGGCCCCAATTACCGAGCTGAAATGGGGAAGAGACTTGGCTCTAGAAGGAATATATAAAGTGTGGACCATTATATCTGAAACCGTACAATGCTATGGGTTTAAGATATCAGGAGTACAAGAATGGGCATTACTAACACAAAACATGGGGATGAAAAGATAAGAAGCTTTTGAGGTATGGGAAAAGGGGAATACCATGGAGGAATTAATGAATAAAATAAACAAAATTAGTCAGGTTAGTGAATTATGGGGAAGGGAGGGGATTGGGAAGGGGGTAATGATTCTTGGTTGGTTGCTGAGGGGTCTGCTTCCCTCCCACGTGAGGAGGGACTATCGTCTCTCCCCGGGTGGGTGCTCCAGTTGGGGAAGTGGTGGAGGGAGATTTCTCTGGCCCTATAGAAGACATGAAATTGGGATTAGGTCAGGAGTTAAATGTCTATATGAAAGACAGTTAGATCAGCGCAGAACATCATTTTCCTTTGGAAGGTGCTTGGGCATGCAGTGCTCCAATTAAAAAGCTTTTCTGATCAATAGAGTAATCGGTCACACAGGAAAGTGAAGAGCTCCAAATTATGAACAAGAGCTTTCTAGAGGGGGTCTCCCATTGTAGAGACACTGGTAACCCCTCTGAACTTGCCTTCACCTGTATAAGGTGGAGGTAGGACTAGAGCCCCCAAAAGTGGGACTTCTACCTTGGAGGTCAAGGATAATGCATTGGTTACTTGCCCAGTTGACTGTAAAGTTGAGCTACTGTTATCAAGTAATGGTTTTTATGTTATTTCATATCTGGGATGTGTTCCATCGCAAGAGAGAGTTAAATGAAATAAAGAAGGGAGATGTGTGGGAGGGCTCTCGAGGAGGAGTCCGGGGGGACCCTGAGACTATATTTCTAAATACAGACCCTTTCAATGGCAGGTAAGGGTACAATTATTTGTTCCTATAATGTTAACGGCCTTACAAACCCTGTTAAAAGATCTAAAATATTGAGCCAGGTAAGAAAAGCCGCGGCAGATTTTTTATTTCTCCAGGAGACCCATTTGTCGATGAAGCAGCACAATAAGTTCCTAAAATTGCGTTTTGGGGAAATGGCAGCATCTTCCTATAAGAATGGTAGAAGGAGGGGTGTGACGGTGTTGGTGCCATCTAATTCCCCATTTGAAAAAATGGAGGCTAAGACAGATAAGGAGGGATGATATGCGATGCCGAAAGGTAAATTGAGGGGCAATGTTGTCACACTGGCATCCGTGTACTTTCCCCCTGGCTCAACACTACCTGAGTACCGTTCCTTTCTAGCCACTCTGTTAGAGTGAGGGGAAGGAGTCATAATTTGTGGGGGGATCTTAATCTACCTTTGAACCCGGATATGGACTCCTCCTCGAGGGTAAGAGGGAAACCACACAGAACGGCTAGGAAAATCCAGAAATTGATTGGAGAAATGGGATTATTAGACACTTGGAGACACCAACACACTAGACAGAGGGACTATACCTTTTTCTGTGGCCCACAACACATATTCAAGCCTAGACTACATATTAGTCATGAAGACTGAGGTACAGAGAATTGAGGATGCTTGGATGGGGACTTACTTCTGTCTGATCATGCGTCCATATATATATAAAATAGACCTGGGGAGACTCACCAGAATACCTTATGGTGGCTGAACACTCTCTTTTGAAAGATAAAGAAATTAGGGACCAGATAGTAGAAACTTATAGGGCATACCTTCTAGATAATACAAGAGCAGGATACCACACAGGCCATCCATTGGGATGCTGAAAAGCTGTCCTGTGAGGTAAATTATCCAACTATCCTCAAGGAAAAAGAGGCGGGAGGCCAGAAGACTCAAGCTAATGGGGCTGATAGCAGATTTGGAGGCAGCAAAACAAAAGTGTGACAAGGAGTGAGGAGACAGTTGTTGGCCTATAAGAGGGAGTTTGTGGGAATTTTGGATTATCCAGGTGGAACAGATGCTCTTTCTGAGACAACAACATTATGAGGGACCTCGATTGTTGCGCTACCTGGCTTGCAAGCTGAGGGCAAATGGGCAAGAGCAACAATAATGAAGGTGTGGCATCCAGGGATAGGCAAAAATGGCTCAAGGGGTTCATGAAATAGCAGACGCCTTCAGAACATATTATACTAAGTTATACCCAGAAGACACAAAAGCAGGAGAGGAAAACATAAAGAGATGCCTGAGCTCACTTAAACTACTGGGCCTAACTAGGGAGCAAGGGGAAAGGTTAATGAGACCTGTGAGACCAGAGGAAATAAAGTAGGAGATTAAAAGGCTTAAGGTGGGTAAATGTCCGGGTTTGGATGGACTCCCTGCGGAGTTCTATAAATGCTTTGAGAACCAGATACAGACACTTCTGGGGAAGGTTTTCAAAGAGGTCATGAGAGATGAGGCTGTGACCCCTCCGTCTTGGGCCCAGGTGGTGATTTCGTGATACCCAAGCCGGGAAAGGACCCAACAAAATGCCCTTCATATAGACCGATTTCCTTATTGAACACTAATTATAAAATACTTACATCTCTTTTGGCAAGGCGTATTCAGGAGTACCTCCCTCTTTAATACAGATAGACATATCCAGGTTCATACCGGCAGGGAAGCACAGATAATCTTTGTAGAACAACACATATAATTGATCAAATTTCCATGCAAAATTACCGTCGCTGATAGTAAGTCTTGATGCTGAAAAAGCATTTGATAGAGTATTGTGGTTGTTTCTGAAGGAGGTCCTTTCCTGGTTTGGGTTCCTGAGGCAGCTGATAACGGCTATATTTAAGTTATATGAGTCTCTGAGAGCACAGGTTAGAGTGAATGGACATATCTCTGGGAATGTATATTTAGAAAGAGGAATGCGACAAGGGTGTCCTCTATCCCCATTATTGTTTGCCCTGTTCATTGAACCTCTTGCTCAGAGTATCCATCAGTGCCCAGAGATAAAAGTTATTAATATGGGAGGACAAACCCACAAACTGGCTTTGTATGCTGATGATGTTCTTTTGTATTGCAGACCCTTGGAGTCTTGCCAGCAGTATTCAGATGGCTAGATACGTTTCTGGGTTATCCGCTATAAATTGAATAATAACAAAGCGAAATTCTCTGTTTCAATTTTACCCAAACTGAGGAGCTTAAAAGTAAGTACCCCATGTTATGGGACTAGACAGAGATAAAATATTTAGGGGTAAAGTTGGGTAGGAACAACACACAATTGAAAGAGCTGAACTATCCTCCTATAATAGTGCAGCTTAAAAGTGATTTTCAAAGATGGTCCCTTCTATCCATCTCACTTAGTGCTCGGGCTCAAGCCCTCAAGATGAATGCATTACCATGCCTTCTCTACTTATTTCAACGTGTCCCATGTCTGTTAACTCCGACAGATCTGGAGACCTGGCAGAGTATGTTTTTTTCCTATTTATGGAAGGGTTAAAAACTCAGACTAAGAAGATCCTTGTTTTATCTTCCTAAGGAAGAGGGGGGCCTTGTGTTCCCATGCCTGCAGGGCTACTGGGTGGCAGCCCAAATGAGGGTTGCACTACTTTGGGGCAATCTGGGATATGACACCCATTGGAAGCAAATAGATCTCTGAAACAAGATCCCCCTTTGTGGGTGGTGATGTTTGGGCCTCTGGATACAGGGGAAACGTTTGGTTTCTCAGGCACAAGGGCCGTGTTGGAAGGATGGAGGAGGGGAATAAGCAGGGGGGCCACATTTGGGAATCTATTGAGATATAAATGGTGAGCATATGACCATCAGTTTATACCAGCAACGCTTGATAAATGGTATCAGAAACAAGCTAGAAGGGGTCTGTGAGCGCCTTATCAAATAATGATGAGGAATACCCTGCTGTTCTTTGAAGCAATTCAAGAAAAATATGACCTGAAGAAGACAGATAAAATCAGGTATTACCAACTGAGAGACTACCTGAATACGCAAATTAACAAAATAATGCTGGAGGAGCTGGTGTTGGAAGAGAGAGGGCTATTTCAAAGAGTGTGGGGGGCAAGGGGGGCAGACCATGCCATTTCGTTGCTGTATAATAACTATGTGGCAGATATGGCCAACACGTCCCAGCATATAAAGAAAAAATGGGAACAGGACTTAGTAATTCTTATAACAGATAAAAATTGGTCTCTGATGTGGAGTCATTATGATTTCTTGCTCTAGAACTGAGAGATGGCTCATTTCCATGGGAATCTGGACAGACTGCTTATCATTTTCTCCTCTTTGGCAGACTTTGGTATTTCTGTGAATGGCTCTGGCTATACGAACATTTGGGTCCTAAACTGTAATAGATAACCTTCTCCCCTTATGGAGTATGCATATAGTTATCAGATGACCTGCTAGATTTTTTTCTTTTTTTTCTTTCCATTTTTATGGCTGTGGGTGGAGCCTACAGCCATCTTTATCTGTAGCTGTAAAATGGAGTATCATGGAACACACATTTTGGTCTTTTCAATGTATCCTTCCATGCCAACTGAAATAAAATATTCCCTTCTTTCTGTTAAGAATGTTGGAGACATAACTCCAAACTGCTTATTAGATGCCATTAGGAAACTGAAACAGCATGTTAAATATTTGTTAAATAGTGGTTGCCTATTAAACTGGAGATTTGTTTACCCCCTTCAGAATGCAACAAACTGCACATTTAAATACTTAGCATTTAAACAGCTTCTTGATACTAATTTCACTTGGGAATGTATTGTCTTTCAAGAAAGATTCATATCTCATAAATGTCACCCTTTCCCAGCAAATCTGTGATTTATACTGTTTTTTTTAACCTCTACAGACATTATCTGATTAGCACTGTCTCAGACATATGCCAGGACTTCAGTGAACTGTTTAGACTAAATATGTAACAATCAGAAGTCATTTTCTACTATGCTTTTTGGGAACAAATATATTGAGCTAGAACAAACCACACACACACACACACACACACACACACACACACACACACTGTGCACACCATCCTCATGGCCACAACATTCAAAATAAATATTGCATTTTAATATGTTATAAAGAAACTGTTTATGTCAGTAAACACAGTGAAGTTCAGTTTAGAGTAGATTTCCTTTAAATATTTCTTATCCTATGTTTTGTACATACACACACACAGTACACACAACACACCACACACCATCCTCATGGCAACAATACTCCCAGGTGGCCTGGGTTCATGTCTCAGCTGTGGCACTTATTCTTTCTCACCTCTCTTTGTATATGTTCCATAAAATATGTACACCACACTCCTGTGTGATTGTTACAAGTAAATATTTGTGTTGTCATTGGGTTGTTCATTTGAGAAAGAGTAATGTGCTTGAAGATGGCCCAGGTTCCAATTGTCTCAGCGGCATAGCTGGTTAGCACAATCGGAAGAGTATTCTGGGCAGTCTGTGTTCAAGTCCCAGCTAAGGCACTTTCTCACCTCTGTTTGTATGTGTTCCATAAAATATGTACACCACACTCCTGTGTGATTATTGCAATAAAGAAACTGCTTGTTTATGTCAGTGACCACTGTGAAGTTCAGTTTAGATTTCCTTTAAATATTTCTTATCCTATATTTTGTATCCTGGATAGTGCAGGGGAGATGCTATATCTCATTGTCATAGGGATCTTCATTTATACATTTTTGCACTGTATTTACTCAGGCTGTCCCAGATTAGATGTAGTATCTTGTTTTCAGTGGGGTCATGATTTTCCCATTTTGATAATGTATTTCTTCAGGGTAGCCTAGTCCAGGGCCCCCATATTCAAAGGAGATGCACAGCACATCCTGGCAGAAAAGGGAGATGTGTCGCACAACTCCATCAATGCACCACAGCGTGGTATTCAAATGTGAGGGATGCACCTGCCACAAGGGAATGGGCCAGGGTGCACACAAATAGTATGCCATGCAAGTTGAGAGTGCGTTCCCATGCATATGCCATGCTGCAGCATACGCAGTAGGAATTCACTCCTCACAGCCCAGAGCAGCACAGTCCACAGCTAGGCCATGAATAGCTGGCCTAACCTGACCAGCCACCCACAGACAGGCTGCAGAAGTGCACCCACAGCAGCCTGGCAGTGCTCTGGTGGACTAAAGGTACACTCTCCCATCCCCAATCGATCCAACTCCATCCCAGAAGTGCTCCATAGTGAAGGGCCCCCCAGGACTCAGTCACACCAGAGGAAACCACAGTCTATATCCATAGTATAGAGGACCTCCATCTACCACCTTGGTGTACAGATGACCCCTCTCCCCCCATACATGACCTGTTGCAGAGACTGGCACTGCCCTCCACACCCTCCCACTGCCGGCCACGAATGCACTGGATCCAGGCCGGGGATCTGCACTCCAGAATGACCCAAGTGGCTATACCATACATTGGGCACTACACAAGCTGCAGACCCACCAGTGTATGCAGCTGTGTGTATGTCCCTGACAAACTGTAAGAGGAATTGACATACCTCCAATGCATGCCTTGTTTCTGCTATATCTTCTTGCTATCATAGACTCTCCCACATTCCCCTGTGTAACATGCCACCCTATGGACTGCTGAAGTATACTGGGTGCCATGGGTTGTGGTATCCTGTAATGCCATTTGTAGTGTACGCTCCAGGCTATGGACAGTGCGTTCATGGTTCCCTGATTGTACAAACAAATGGGAGGTTGGCTGTAATATGCCTGTTCCGGGACCTGTGTGAGTGAGTACAGCATCAGCTTTCACCTGCACTGAGCAGTTCAACAGCACCAGGACAGTGGATCCATGTGAGAGTGCCTGAGGTGCATGGCCACTGGGCATTATCGCCCACACACAGCTCGCGCCTATGTATGACACATTCCAGCATCCTACTGCTAGTGCTCCACCACCTGAAAATAAAATGACATTTCTTCTGTGAATTATCCAGGCTAAATATATAGAAATCAGCAGGCATATGCTAGGAAAATACATTGAAAAATATGTAAAAGGAAGACCACATTGAAACTGCCTCTTAGTAGATTTGCATTGTGAAAATTCATTAGAAATAATGGGTAAAAGCATCCCAAAAGCTTTCCACAGCCATTTGGCTCTGATCAGAGTTTGTTCACATAGGAACAATTGCCACCAGTGTCTGCCTCTTTTGTTCAATGGGTGATATTTATCAACTGAGATAGTGTTTGCATTGACTGAAAGGAAAGGTCTTTCTGCCTGTTATAGGAATATTATTATGTTCTCAGCATGATACAGTATTTACTGTTTCTCCTCTTTTCTTTCACCATTTCTGTATATTTCTGGGGGTATGGGGATATTTTGCAAGGCTGCTGGTCTCTAACAGCTTCACAAGCCGAAACATAGGGGGAGTCCTGTTTATGTTTTGTTGATGGGGAGCTTTTTGTACTTTTGGGTTTATATACTGTAACTCTGCCAACTGGTTCTTACGCTCTCCTTTCTACTTATCCTTCAGTGTATTTGTGGGAATGTACCTGTTTAACTTGTTTTTTTGAACTTTTGTTACAACTATGCAAAGATGCTAATTTGGGGGTTGGATAGCTATGGGGAGGTGGGTGGGTTGTATTTGGGTATTTGGCATACTGTGAGTAAGGCTCTGGTTACATTCTGGGTCGGGTGGGGTTGGTGTTTGGTTTTGGGATTATTTACACTCCAGTTATTGTTCGATGCTTTTTTTAATTATACTTTTTGTGCCAGCCTAGTGCTGAATTCAGCCCTGGTCATGGCCATCACTGGCCCCTGCACCCACATGAGCCATGTTCCCCATGCCCCCTGCTTACCCTCAGGGTGGGGTTGCAGCACTTACTGGTGTTGCAAACATCGGTTCGGGTCAGGGGCCAGCCTGGGAACACATCAGAGGTGGTGAGGAGGGCATCATGGAGGCGCTTGGTTGGGAATATTTCCTTCCAAAAGGACATTATTTTTCCTCAGGGGTGGGGACGGCAATGACATCCTGCATCCACCCCACCCCTCCTAATGTCCAGATGCCAGCTGCGTGGAGCACCCAGCCTTCACCAGGGGTCCGTAGTGCACTGGACATTCATCCCCCTTCCCCCGGAGAAGGAGAGCAGTCAAAGAATGCTCCATCCATCTCCCCTGGCTGACCCTCAGTGACCCAGGCCCATTCCCGAACCTGGGTCTCCAGCATCGCGAGTGGAAATCCAACCGCTGCGTTGACGGGCCAGTGGTATTGTTCGATGTTTTAATTCCTCTAATTGGGCGGGTGGTTTGGGTGAGGGGGCTGCCACCAGAAGGAGTGTTTTTCTAGTAAGCTGGTTCTTATTTTTTTGTATACCTCTACACTTCGCCAGTCCAGCCACCACTCCTGATTGGTGTCTTGACTATGGCAGTGTACAATTTTTGCACTTGGAATATAAAAGGTTCCCAATCCCCTACTAAATGGGCAAAAGTTTTACTTCACTTTTACAAACTCCAAACTGATGTGACCTTTCTGCAGGAGACTCATTTACCCCCATCCCAGGTTCTCCTTTTAGGTGATCCTGGTGGCAAGTCTTTGGTGGGCTCCAATCCATAAGAAGGGGTTGCCATTCTCATATCCTGGAGAGTCCCTTCCACCTTCTTCAGAGAGTGGCAGATCCTCATGGCTACTACATTCTCATTCAGACACTGCTCGGTCATCTGGAAATGATACTGGGTGCTATATATGGTCCCATTATTGATGAGCCACTTTTTGTACTTCACTGATGTCCTTCTAGCTTCCTGAGCTCCTTCTGATTCTCCTTGGGGAGATTGGAACGCAGTGTTATGTAATGTCCTCGACAGGTCTGGTATGGTCCAGCAGGCCTCCTCACTGGGGCAGTAGGACCTCCGTGAATTGATGGACTCCTTGGTCCTGGTTGACCCTTGGAGAGCCTTAAATCAGATTGCAGGGAATATTCATTCCATTTCCTCCCGCATAATTCCTTCTCAAGGTTGGATTATTTCCTGCTTGGAGTGAATTACATCCCTGGGGTCCTTCCTATTATTACTTGTACAAAGTTGTGTCAGATCACCACCCTGCTCATGTTCAAATTACCTTTACTCCCACATTAAACAGGGACAAGGGGTGGAGGTTTAATAACCAGTTACTTAAGCAAGATGACCTCATAGAACCCCTTCAATTCTTCATCACTAATTTCATGGAGTGTAACACTCCATTCATGGCTAAGATTGATATTTTATGGGTGCTTTGAATATGCTCTACAGGAGAACTAATTTGTCTAGCTACTAAACAGAAGAGACAGGACTCGCTGCTATTTCTTCCCTATTAGATCATATACAGTCTCTGAAAAGGCACATTTCACAATCTTCCCTCCACTGGAGTAGGAACAACTTGAAAATCTCAGATTCCAGTATAACTCTTTATTAGAAGAGAAGGTGGAGCATTTATTGCTATGCTCTAAAGTAAAATACTTTGATCAAGGGAAAAGGCTGGAAAATTACTAGCCTTTTGCTTGCATTCTCAAGCCATGGATAGGATATTCACACTGATTCTGGCCATCTCCTCACCTCCCCAAGGGATATTGTTAACACATTTAAAGATTTTTACCAATGGTTGTATGCCCCGTCCTCCTTCACTTTTGACCCTGATCGCTTTAATAATTTTTTTCCGGGCATAACTCTTCCCCAACTAGCTGATGTACACATTGCTATCTTGTAAGCTCCCTTGACTCTGGAGGAGATTTCTCATGCAATTGAATCTCTAGCCTCCAGCAAGTCCGCCAGCCTGGATGAGTATTCTACAAAGTTTTATAAAACCTTTAAAACTCAGCTGGTGCCCATGCTCCTGGATACCTTTAATTACATTTTAAGAACTGTATCTCAATCTCTCTCCTTACTGAAGCCACTATTGTAGTTCTTTCCTAAGCCTGGCCAGGACCCTTGTTGGTCTCAAGCTATAGGCCTATATAGCTTATTAATGTTGATTTTAAAATCCTTGCAAAAGTATTGGCCTGTAGATTGGACTAAGTCTGGGAGTCACTTATTAGTAGGGAACAGGTCAGGTTTGTGAGGGGTAGACTCTTGGCTGATCATCTTAGGAAGCTCTCTTACCTTATTTCTGCATCCAGGGATTCCTCTACACTGGCAGTTTTGGTGTCCCTTGATACAGAAAAAGCCTTTGATAGAGTCTCATGGGATTATCTGTTCACTCTTCTACCTTTGTATCATTTTCCTCAGGATTTCTTGTGATGGATCAGGGTGCTCTATTTTTACCCAACTGCTTGGATAGTTTGTAACAGTTTTATCCTCTCCATTCTCTCTCCATCAGGGTACTCAGGGCTGCTCTTTATCTCCTTATTTATTTAACTTGTTTCTGGAACCCCTGATCTGTAAACTAAATTTCTCCCCTCAAATTCAAGGTATTCCACTTGGTCATGTCAACTATAAGTTATCAGCATATGCAAATGATGTTTTACTGCACATTTCTTCCCCTGCCACATCTCTGTCTGCTGCCATGCAACTTATCTCTCAACTCAGTAATAACTCCAATTACAAACTGAACATTACAAAAACTGAGGTTATGCCTCTCAACAGTCGTACCCTCAAAACAGAAATTGAACGTCTTGGTCTTGTATGGAAACTAAACAAATTGAAGTAGTTGGGGATTTTTCTTAGCACTTCACCCTCCCAGCTGAAAAAACGCAATTTAGACTCCGTACTAACTTGTATCAAAGCAGATTTAAGCCATTGGTCCTTGCTACCAGTATCTCTATGGAGCCACCTGAACATTATAAAAATGAACATTCTGCCCTGTCTACTGTACCCCCTACAGATGTTCAATTTCACTTTACCTCAGTCATGGTTTAACCAAATTCACAAAATCCTCTCCTCTTTCCTCTAGCAAGGTAAGGCCACCCACCGGACCTTATCCAATCTAATGAGTACTAAACAGGATGGTGGCCTACAGGTCCCTAACTTCTTTTTGTATTATCTGGCTGTGCACCTTACCAGACTTTCTCATTGGATGGGGTCACCACCTTTGGAACCCTACACCCCACATTGGTTGGACATAGAACACTGTGCTTCACTCTGGGACTGGACATCCGGTCACTCCTTTATCTCTCCAGGAAAAAAATTCCTCACCCATTTAAGGATACCCCTTTAGAGGCATCCATCATTGTATACTTACAATTTTGTTCTCTATTTAAAGTTTGCCTGTATAGAGACACCTCTAAACCTTTATTTGGGAATTCTAATTTCCAAATCTTGGACTGGACTCTCTTGTGGGATTTTGGCCAGGTATGGGCATTGACACAGTGGAGGATCTCACTCACAAACAAAATGTTTATCTTTCCAAGAGGCCTGTGCTCATATCATTGGCCTACCTCTCACTGTTTTTGATATTTTCAATTATCCCATATGCTTTTACAACATTCTGGCAATAGACTATGGTCTAATGGTCTAACTCTTTAAATGCCTTTGTCCTCCTTACTCTTTGCAATGCTCCTACTTCCCACGATATCTCATAATTGTTACCGAACCATGCAGGAGTGTCTAGCTGCCTTTGAGGACTCCAGGTTTTACTACTAGTATCAAGCTCTTCCATTCATAACCCCACAAGAAACTGGACCACTATCTGGATGCATCTATATAAATACACCAAATGGGATAGATACCTTTTTATGCAATTTCAGGTCATTCACAATCTTTACTACATGTCAGTCAAATTGTATAGGATAAGTAGGCTATCCATGGATTTGTGTTCCAGATATGGCAAAGAATCTGGCACTTTACTTCACATCATGTGGTCTTGTGAAAAGGTTGCTCCCTTTTGGCATTCAATACAAACTTGTTTAGACCCTTTGTTGGGACTGTCTAATGCTTTTTCTCCTGAGATATGCATTTTGGGTGAATATAGTGATTCCCTTACTGGCAACCAGTGGCCTCATACGGCTCTAATCTCAGCCTGGGCAAAAAAAGGTCATTCTTCATCACTGGCTGGATCAATGCTTTTTGCAACTCCTTGAGTGGTACAGGGTTTTTAGCAACTCCTGTATTCAGTGACAAAGGCAAGCATTGCCATAGCAATGGGTGATGTAGCTTGCAGCAGCTACTTAACGCTCAGCTCCAGTGAGCATGTGGGAGTATAACAGCAGGAAAGTTAGACACACAGGACCAATTGATACACGCAAGGTACTAGTAGCTGAGTTTTTATGGGAAGCAAACTGTGTGTGGTACCTGCGTGGAGGTGCTCCTGACCCCCGTACTATGAGGAGACAGGAACTAAACAGGTGCTGTTATTTCAGTGTTTCAAGGAGGCTTCTTAAGCCCCTCAAGTGTTTGGCTGGATTGCCTTTATAAAAGGAGCACATAGACACTGTTTGGCCCCTCAGGGACGTAGTTCCCTCATTTTTAGCAACTCCTGTATTCAGTGCCAAAGGCAAGCATTGCCATAGCAATGGTTGGCATAGCTTGCAGCAGCTACTTAATGCTTGGCTCCAGTGAGTGGAGTTGAGTGCAGAGTGGAGGTGACACAGGCAGAGGCCAGTGTCATCTGACGGCATCAGACGGGGAAGCAGGGGATGCAGAAAGGGAGTATTTACTGAAGGTTTAGGATAACATCTGAGAAAATGACGGACACTACAGCAATAGACATATTTGGTAAAGAATAAATTCTTGACAAACAGAGACCATAGAATTGTGAAGAAGACCAAATATGCAAAAAAAAAGGTAGTAAATTATGGATACAAACATAGTAAGATTAGAAAGGGGAGAATTGGGCCTGAGGTGTATTATCTGCAAGAAAATATCCACAGAAGTAGCTAATGAAGTTTTAATATACACCTGCAAAGAATGTTTAGTTATTAGATAACTGAGACAAATAAATACAGCCTTAAAAATTAAATTGATTTCTATTCAGAAAAAAATTGGAGTCAATCAGAAAATGGAGATCACATAGTTACTATGAATGAAGAGATGAGCATCGGACCTGAGACCCAAAAGACAAATAAAAAAAGGGATAGAAACCCAGAGGCAGAGGATTGGCAAGTAGACACAAGAAAATTTAAAAAAGGAAGAAGGGCAATTAAATTTTCCTTAAAAACAACAAATAAATATGAGCAACTAATCGATTTAGATGTAGAGGAAAATTTAGAATGAGAAGAAACAGAAATAGAGAATGATGCCCTCATTATGGTTGGGGATCTAGATAATAGAACAAAAAATCATGAAGAAAATATAATGTTAGGTTCACAAGGGTCACATAAGGAAGTTGTTAAGAGAATAGGCATGGAACAAGAAATCATTTCTGAGAGTGACATACAGGTTAAAGAGGTGATTAGCGACACCTTTATTCACCAGCAGATTAATAAAGAAAACCAGATGGTAAATACATCCCTCAGGAAAGACAGTGAGAACACAAAAATATGGAGGTAGAGATTGGGGATTCAGAAAGAAAAGCTATATACTACAACAAAAGAATGATAACATTTGTGCTTATGTTCTTGGTGACTCAATACTTAAATATACAGACAGGTATATGTCAAGAGGGAATAAAGAACGAATTACAACAAGTTACTTTTCTGGGGCAAAAATTGGTGATATGAAGGGAATGCTGTCAAACATTGTAGAGGATAAGACAAAGAATAATATACTAATATTACATTTCAGGATAAATAATATTAGACATCAAGAAATAGAAGATATTAAACAAGAGTATAGAGACATCAAAGAAGAAGCCATTACAATACATCTATTTCTCTGAAATAACCCCAGTACCAAGGGAAAACAAAAAAAATCAAAATAAAATAAAAGACATAAATAATTGGTTGAGGTACTGGACACTTCAAGATAGTATAGGATGTATCTGCCACTGGGAAAATTTTGTTAAGAATCCTGGTTTATTCTGCTCAGACGGGTTGCATTTAAGCAAAAAAGGCAGTAGAAAATTGGGTATAGAAATTAAAAAGGTAATTGATTTACATTTAAACTGAGCACTTCAGGGAGATGGAAAAACAAAGACAACATGAAAGAGAACTTGAGAGAAAGTCCAGTAGTAGACAGAACATTAACCCAGCAATTACAAAAATTAAACAAATACAAAGGATGAAAAATATGGTCCTTAAATGCAAGGAGTGTAAATGCATTAAAAAAGCAGAATTAGAAACAAGACTAAAAATAGAAAATATTGACATATGCTGTATAACTGAGACATGGTGGGATAAAGAAGTATTTTGGAATAGAGGAATAGAAGGAAGTGAGTTATATTCAAAGGAAAGAGAAAGAAAAAAGGAGGATGCTTAGCAATTTATGTAAAGCACGGAATAAAAAGCTCATGGTACAAGAAATATGAACATAATGAGGAGATAGAATCTATATGGTTAGCCCTTCAAATTTTACAAACACAAAAAAAATTACTGTTGGGTTTGTACTGCCGACCACCTAATACAAGTAAGAATCAAGATGATTTGATAAATGACGAAATTAGACAAATAGCCTTGAAGGAAGATGTAATAATTACAGGAGGTTTTAACTTACCAGATACAAAATGGGTATCTATAAGTAATAATAACACAATTCAAAAAAGGTATATAGACATGATGGAAGAGTCAGGTTTATATCAGCTGGTATATAAGCCCACAAGTGGAGAAAATATATTGGATTGGGTGATGATGAACAAACAAAATGTAATAACCAAGTTAAGTATTGTTGCAAATTTAGGAAACAGCAATCACGATATAGTACAATTCTATGTAAAATATTGGCCAGTGTGTGAAAAAGGAAACACCATAATAAGAGATTATAGGAAGGCAAATTTTAAAAAAATAAAAGAGGAACTGACAGGTTGGAATTGGGGAAAAAAGTTTAGAGGAAAGAAGATAGAATATATTTAGGAAACATTTAAATAGAAATTATTACACTTGGAAAAGCTATATATCCCTCAAAAAAAACTACCTGAAAAGAGGAAAGAAACCAATGTGGTGTACAAATAAGGTCATGAAATTATGTAAAGAAAAAAATCAGCCTATAAAAAAATGAAACAATCAAAAGATCATGAGGCTGTTTAGAGTATAAAAAGATTTTGAGAAATTTAAAAAATAACAGTAAGAAGAGAAAGAAAGACATTAGAAAGAAACTTAGTCTTTAGGAATGATAACAGAAAGGGTTTCTATTCCTACATCAATAACAATAAAAATAGTAAGTCCTCTACGCAGATAGGACCATTAATGATAGGAGACGAAGAAGTAACAGGCACAACAAAAATGGCAGATGGGTTGAATCATTACTTTTGTTCAGTTTATGATAGGAACAAGTATGATAAAATAGAATTAAACCAAGAAAGCAACAACATGTTAAATTTAAACATTAGTGCTGAACAGGTAACAAAACTAGTACATGATTTAAAACCCCACAAATCAGCAGGATCCAACCGATTACATCCCAGGTTATTAAGAGAAGTAAGTGACTATATAGTGGCTCCGCTGACATATTTATTTAATCAGTCATTTGCTACAGGAGAGGTACCAGAGGACTAGAGAATTGTAATTGTGACTCCATTATACAAACGGAAAGGAATAAAATCATCTGTATCAAGTTATAGACCAGTCAGTCTGACCGCAATCTTATGTAAAATAGCAGAAAAATTTCTGAAGGACAGATTAGAATATAATTTAAAAATTCTTAACATAAATGATAAAAAGCAACATGGGTTCAGAAAAAACAGATCATGTCAAACAAATCAACTGTTTTTTTATGAACAAGTTAATAAAAAACTGTATGAAAATAAACCAGTGGATGTGTTTTTGTTGGACTTTCAAAAAGCATTTGATAAGGTACCTCATGATCAGCTTATTTATAAAATGAAAGCAATAGGTATAGATAATAGACTTACCCTATAGGTAAAAAACTGGTTATGGAACAGAAAACAAGTAGTCAGAATCAGGGGCACATATTCTAGGCCATCTGATGTAACGAGTGGGGTGCCACAGGGATCTGTGTTGGGCCCTTCATTATTTTCATTATATTTGGGGGATATGCACTATAATATAAAAAATGCATTGGTCAACTTTGCAGATGATGTAAAATTAGGAGGACAGGTGAATGACAAGAAAAATATTCAAATCTTAGAAGAAGACTTAAAAAAACTAGAATTATGGGCATTAGACAACAAAATGCCTTTTGGCATAGAAAAATGTAAAGTATTACATTTGGAAAAAAGAACCCTAAGCACATTTATCACTTAAACAATCAAAAAATTGAATCGACTGATAAGGAGAAAGATTGTGGAATATTAATTGATGTAGGAATGACGTTTAGGCCACAGAGATCAGAGGTGGTTAGAAAAACAAACTATATGATCAGAAACATCAAAAGAAGCTTTTTAAGTAGATCAAAAGAATGTTTATTACCATTGTATAGAACATTTGTAAGGCCATATACAGACTATGGTTCATCATTATGGAGCCCTTATGCAAAAGGAAAAATAACAAGGATAGAAAGAATACAAAGAACATTTACAAAATCAATATGGTCTATGGAAAAAGATAGTTACGAGGACAGATTAAGGAAATTGGGCTTGTTTAGTCTGGAGAATAGGAGAAAAAGAGGGGATTTATTACAGTTATTTAAAGTTATGAAAGATCAAGACTTAAAGAATTAAATGGGCATAAGGCTTATGGAAAAACCAGAGGGGTTAAGAGTGCATAAATTGCAAATAAAATTAGAAACTGCAAAAACCAATGTTATTCATTCTTATATAGAATGGCAAGAATATGAAATGCATTACCAGAATACATTCTTCGGAGTAATAGTTTTGATATATTTAAAAAGGAAATAAAGCAAGTAATATGTCGAAATTAAAGTAGTGAGCCCGCTATGCGGGGAATGGTAAAATGGGCAAAAATGCCTTCTCCGTTTATTATCCGGTATAAGACCCAGTATATAAGCTAGTATGTCGGGTAAGACTAATAGATATAAGAATATTTGGGAACCACTCAGTGTTCTGTTAACCATATAAGGACTGGTCCACGTTCATTGATATTCCTCTGCTGACTGGTTTAAATCAGATAGGGTCATTTTGACCCATGTTTCCATCAGTACCTTTAGCTTGTACCTTCAGTGGTGGGAGGGGTGGGTTTTGTGGGGGGTAGGGGGGATGGGGGGTTGTTACATTTACTCATGTCATGTTCCTAGATTTGATCATGTCATTTTTCTTTTTTCTTTCTTTACATGTACTTCCAGGATTTGATTATTCCTGTATGTAATGTCATATATGTTTTTCTTTTTGTCTTAAATAAAGTATATTCAGTTTGATAAAAAAAGTTTGTTTGACATGACTATCCCTCAGCGAAACCATGCTGCCACCGGTCCAGAAGATCATTGGTCTCTAGGTATCTTGAGACTGTCTTCTTGAGTAGTTTCTCCATGAGCTTGCCCACCATTTACATTAAGCTCACCAGCCTAAAGTTTCCTGGCTCCTCCTTGCTCCCCCTTATAAAGTGAGACCACATCTGCCCTTCTCCAGTCATGAAGGATTTTCCCTGTCTCCAAGGACCTGTTGAAGAGGTTGGTCAGAGGTTCCGCTAGCACTTTGCTGATCTCCCTCAGCACCCTGGGGTGTACACCATCCAGCCCCATCACCTTATCCACCTTCAACCCCTCAAGCTCCCTCAGGACCTCCTCTACCTGAAATGGACTGGAGTCCACCTCCAACCCCATCACCTTGTGTTCTCTGATTTTCTTGCTCTCTCCCTCCTTTTCAATCATGAACACCGAGCAAAAGTAGCTATTGAGTAATTCTGCCTTCCCTCAGCCATCTTACACTAACTTCCATGCCCCATTTTTCAATCTGATTATCCCCGTCCTTGACCTTCTCCTTTCGCTCACATGCCAGAAGAAGATTTCATCCCCCACCTTGACTGTGTTAGTTATTTTCTCTTCTGTTCTTGCCTTTTCCCTCCTGACTGCCCTACCTGCTTCCCTCTGCTTCTCCTGGTATATAGCCCTATCCTCCTCCCTCTGTGTCCCCTTATACCTCCTAAATGCCTTTCTCTTGTCCCTGACCTTCTCTGCCACCTCTTTATAGAACCAAAGGAGCTTCCTCCTTTTCCTATTTTTAGCTACCCTCCTAAAATAGAGGATAGTGGCCTCCACTAGTACCTCTTTTATTTTACTCTACATTTCCTCCATCCCCCCTTAGTTTACCCACCCCAGCTAGTGCTTGATGAACACTTTCCCCATTTTCTGAAAGTCTGCATGCCTAAAGTCTAGTACCTTCACTCTTGGCTGATGGACCTCAGCAGCAGACTTTTTAACAGCGAACCAGACAGTGCTATGGTCACTTGTGCCTAGATTCTCTCCTACAGATACCTTCCCCACCCATTTCCCCATTCATAAGTATTAAATCAAGGATTACCCCCTCCCTGGTCAGTTCTCTTATGAGTTGTTTCATGAGTGCCCCCTGTAGGGAGTCCATGTTCTCCCTGCTGCTGGTGGGTTCTGCTGATGGGGCACCCCAATCCAGGTCCAGCAAGTTGAGGTCCCCATCAGCAGTGCATCCCCTCTGTCTGCCATCCTCTGAATGTCCTCCATCATTTCCCTATCCATCGCCCCCTGCTGCACTGGTGGCCTGTAAATCACATTGGTACATATTCTTTCTCCCCCTCCCTGTGTCCAGTGATACCCATAAAAGCCTCTGCCCCCACTTACCCATTACTTCTGTAGCCTTAATGTGTTCTTTCACATATAGGGCCACCCCTCCCCCCTCTCCTATCCACTCTGTCATTCCTTAAAAGTACATACCCCAGAATTGTCATGCATTGCCATGAATTACAGCACAGTACAGTTTTGCTGTATATTTTATAAGTACAATAACATAACCTAGGGAGTGCAGTAATTTTATAAATTGCCCCTTCCCAGATAGATGAAAGCATTTAGCTCTACCACATGCTTTATAACCCATATCAGGTATGCATTACCTCACCATCTGCCATGGTATTTCTCACCTGTACACTGACTCAAACGTATGATATAGATATTATAATAAAAACACAACATGTTCATACCTTTTTATTAAATTTAATTTAAATAAACACTCTGCAAAGGGACAAAACATTAGTTAAAATATATTCTATGTAAATTACTGGCAAAAGATTGAAATTTCAAAAATGCAAGCTGAAGCACTAGGCAACGCCAAGTGTCTTAAGTGTCCAGAAAGTGTATTAAGTAAAGAATAACACATGCCAGGGTGTCCATCTGTGCTGAGATGTATGGACACTTCTGGTGCATTGCAAAGCATGAGGCATGGCTGAGTACTTTTAACCACCAGACATATCCATATATCCAACAAAACAGAAAATCTGCAGTTACTCCTCTTAAAAAATAGTTACAACATTTACAAAACAACATAGTTCAAGAAAAATCTGCCATGAAATCTGAGGTGTCCACTTGCAATGAGAGCATGACTCACATGGCCAACCAGATCACTAGAATGTCTTTACTTATTTGGCAATCTAAATTTAACAAGTAGATCTGAGACAATGAAGTCAGTGTTTGCGCTTATATGAAAGTGTTACTTGTGTTTATTTTGCTACTCACATGTTTATAATCATTTTATTTATTTTGTTCAGTATGATTAAGTAGCTCTATCATGACATTGTAAATAACATCTTTTGAATAAAGAAGTAACATGTATGGATGTAAGTTTAGGATGAACAAAGTTGTCTTTATTATTGTGATTTAGAGTGGTTTAGCATACTTTGGAAGTATATTCACATTTTTTTTAATCACCTTATTCTGCTTTTGCAGTATAATGGAAATGTGAACATATTACTATTGCACATGAGATTACTGTACATTATAATCTTTAATTCCCATTTGTAATCACGAAGTTGCACTTTATTTGAGTTAAAGGGAAATGTAACTGTAAAAGGATAGTGTCCCTAATGCAGCCCATGAAAATCTATTTAAAGCAATTTTTAAGTATCCAGGAAATTTTTTTTAATATAACATTTAGACATAATTCAGCCTATATTTAATTAATTTACTGTGTTTATCGTCCCCATTATTTATTACTGAGGATTTCTTTTTAGGAAGTCAGTTTCTTGGTGTCCACCCCATTCTTTATTACTGAGGATATTTTTAGAAAGATAGTGTTTTGGTGTCTTAGACTTCAGCTTCTCCTCCTGTTTCTTCCTCTACTTAAGTCATAATCAGCTTTGTGAGATCATAATCATTTCCACAGCAGTAGACTATGGTGTCACATATAGAAAGCTATGACTTCAACAGAGGAACAATCAAGGGGAGCAAATGAGGTCATGGGGGCAAAGATCCAATTTTCATCTAGATGTCCTCAATAATAAAGAATACATGGTGGTAAATACAGAACACTCTCAAAATATAGGCTGAATTGTGCCTGAATATTATGTTTTAAAAAGTGTTCTCGGATAACATGACACTGATTTAAAATAAGCTGTTGGCCAAACCTCAGACTCTTTTATGACCAGAAATTTATCATATTAAGTCTCTTTCCCTTTACAGCTGCAGGCATCCATTCTGTAAATCATTAACACAGTAAGTGACATCACTGAGGAGGACCTAGAGGTCTAATACAGTGTACCTAGTAATTCCAAATGAAGACTGTCTGATTGCCACAGCTCTCAATTAAATTTTTGGATATGTGTGCTAAAGGCATTTTCAGGAGCCTGCACTCCCGCGACCTTGAAAAATTTTGCACATTGTTTCATGACATAAAATTTGACATCATTTTCAGAAATGGTGTGTGCTGCTACTAGTATCCCAAACCATTTGTGGTGCTGTTGCCTTGAATAATGTTTTGTTACACCTCCAGCTAATAATTGGTTAGTGTGTCAGTTCTTTGTGCTAGTACTATTCTGCCTCACATTTGTGCCAGTGCTAATTTCCATACGTTTTGCACAATAAAACTATAAATATTACTATACATAACTTGATTTAGCTGAGTGTTTTTGTTACAATGTTTTATGTTCTACTTGAAGGCAGGTATCGTAACAGCTGAGCTTTAGCTGGCTGGTGATGTTTAGTTTGTTTTACTATATTTTACCATATCTGTGTGTGCCTTCCAAAAAAATGAGAAACCTAAAGGGTAAAAAAAGCCTTTATCTGTCTGTGTACTGTCTAGCCTTTCTGAGACAACATGTTTATTTATGCATAACACCCTGGAATTGTGGAGGTATAGCCCACTTATTTGTTTGGCCAAATACCTACTAAGCACTCTTCGGACAGACTTAAGGAGACATACACTCCATTACAGTGTATAAGAATGTTTTAGGGGTGTTTTGAGCCTAAACCAACATTTAAAAACTTTAAAGCCTGCCTCCTTGCAAAATTGGAAGTCCCAGTGATCAGCACTTCTGATCTGCCTGGATTTAAATCACCCATCTTGTGAGCATCAGTTGCATTAGGGCAAGGGTCCTGACAGCTGAGCTTTGGCTGGCTGGGCTGGTGATTTTCAGTTTGTTTAAGCATATTTTAATGTGTGTGTGCATGTGTGTGTATGTACCATTAAAGAAAATTAAAAAATCTCAACAAAAAAGCTTCTCTCTATCAGTGTACTCTCTAGCCTTTCTGGGACAAACTGTAACTGATTACTTGTGCATAGCACTGCGGGACTGTGAAGCTGTAACCCACTTCCTCATTTGGCCAAATACCTTCTAAGCACTCTTGGGACAGACTTAAGAAGTTACACAATTCATTACTGTGTGTATACACCTTTTAGGGGTGTTTTGAGCCTGAAACAACATTTACAAACTGTAAAGCTTGCCCTGTCATGAAACTGAAGTCCAGACAGACAGCCCTTCTGGTCCACCTAGATTTAAATCCCCCACCATGCAAGTGTCACTTATATTAGGGCAGGAGGGATTCCGTTGGCTGAGCTTTGGCTGGCTGGTGATTTTTAGTCTGTTTTAGTGTGTGTGTGTGTGTGTGTGTGTGTGTGTGTGTGTGTGTGTGTGTGTGTGTAAAACATCAACAAAAAAAGCCTCTGTCTGTGTACTCTCTAACCTTTCTGGGACAACTTGTTCAATTGTGCATATCACCGTAGGACTGTGGCGGTATAGCTCACTACCTCACTTGGCCAAATACCTACTAAGCAATCTTGGGACAGACTTAAGTAGTTATACAGTCCATTACAGTGTGTAAACACCTTTCATACTCTGAAATGCTGTTTAGTTTTCTCTGCACTCGATGAAGGGACCTGGGAAGTCTCAAAAGCTTGGGAAAACATGTTTCAGGTAGTCTAATAAAAGGTATTAACACAAACAAAGTGTACTAGAATGCCTTTTAGGAGTTTTTTGAGCCTAGAACACTGCAATGCTTGCCCCATCATGAAACCAGAACTGCAGACCATCGGCACTTTGTCTGCCTGAATTTGAGCCCCTCATCTCTCGAGTATTGGCGAGGACATGGTGGAGGCAACACATTGGCAGATGCAAGCATGTCTGTCAGTGTCAACCACAGAAGACACAGTAGTAGCCAGTCCCTTTGAGCAGTAACAGCACATTTTTAACACTGTACTCTGTCGATATAATAAGCACAATATGGACCCCACAGAAGATCTTTTGATTTTATTTTGCAATAAGGGGTCAATCATCAAGTGTTCAAGTTGCTTTCTGTATATAGAGAAACCATTAAATGAACTTGGTGCCACTTATACTTGAAAAAAATGTAAGGCATGCAAAATGAGCTTATCAAACATAAAATCAGAGCTTAAAAATACTTAAAAATGCTATTGAAATAAACAAAATCAAGTCCTGTTTAAAATCACTGGAGGTTGACAACTTCCTCATGGGAAACGTGCCTCCCAATGATAATAACATACTCTGGCCAGAGCCAATAGGGTTGCAGCTGAGGAATTTGGGGTAAAAATATTGAAAAGTGATATTTTAATATTTTTACACCAAATTTTAAACATAGCCTTGTTATGATCCTGTCTCATATTTTTGATGGCACCATGTGACGAAAGTTACATTTAAATTGCTGATGGGGCTTATGGAAATTATTCAGTTTTTGGTACTGTAATAGTGTTTACCATGTCCTAACGCTGTTCTGACTTAGGGAATTAGTTGGTTACTTGCCTTGTCTGTTACTTGCTTTGTAAATGCCTTGTAAATGTACTGGATGTAATAATATACTCTGTCACAAAGAAAAAAACACACCCAAAAATTAAAGCAACTGGACTTCTTTTAATCAGTGTAATATCTAATTGTAAAGTATGGTAAGAACTTGTACAACACCAAGAATGCCTAAATGTGCTATTTGTGTGTGGGGGGGAGGGTAAGAGGATATCTGAAGATGAGGGTTACCATGTGAGGCAAAAATGGGGGAAGGGCATTTTAAAGGAGCTGGGGGATGAGTAGGAGTCCACTTATTTATTTTTCAATTTTTTAATTAAACTCAGTTTGGCATTATTTTGGTGTGCAGATTGTTTTCTGAGTGCATTTTTTCCTTTACCTTTATATTCTGTCACTGTCCTTGTTAATGCCTCATAAATGTAAGGGTGATATAATCTGTTACTGTACACAGAAAAAGAAAACACTCCTGGAATTGAAGGCAGTTGAACAGCACCAAGAATTCCTTTAGTCAAAAAAGCTTCAGACTATGGTAAGTACCTGTACAGCAACAAAAACCGAACAGATTTCCCTTAGCAGTTTTATTTATTTATTTTGTTTTTCAGTTGCATCTTCACTTTGGCATTAATGTTTGCCTGCAGACTGAACTAGTGAAAAGAAAAAGAAAAAGCAGTCCTGGAAATGAAAGCAACCAGACTTCTTTTAATAAGTGTAATGTCTGGTTGTAAAGTAAGACAAGCACTCCTATAGCACCATCAATTCCCTTGTTCAGAACAGCATCATCCTATAGTATAACACTTGTACAGCACCAAAAACTAAATAATTCATTTAGCCACATCTGTGGTTTAAAATGTATCTTTGTATGATTTTACATTTCTGACAGCTTATTGGGACATATATTTCTGATGGTGCTATGTGGCAAAAGTTACATTTAAATTGCTGAGGTGGCTTATGGAAATTATTCAGTTTTTGGTGCTGTAATAGTGTTTATCATATCCTGACACTGTTCTGACTAAGGGAATCAGTCTGTTACTTGCCTTGTAAATGTGCTGGATGTAATAATATAATCTGCCACAAAGAAAAAAGCACACCCAGAAATGAAAGCAACCAGACTTGTTTTAATCAGTGTAATGTCTGATTGTAAAGTATGGTAAGAACTTGTAAAGCACCACGAATGCCTAAATGTACTATTTGTATGTATGTGGGGTGGGGGTGGAGGTGGTAAGAAGATATCTGAAGATGAGGGTAGCCATGTGAGGCAAAAAATTGGGAAGGGTCATTTTAAAGGGGCAGAGGATGAGTACCAGTCCACTTATTTATTTTTTTTCTCTTTTAATTAAACTCAGTTTGCCATTATGTATAGAGGTGGGAAAAATTTGTGGATTCTACTTTCACAGAATTCTCATGGAAATTCAGAAATTACATGGAATTTACTGAACTTCCACCATTGGTTAGATTGGAATCTTCCAAAAGTGTTTGGTGGATTTTTGCTCTATTCCACAGAATGTTTTGTCTGAACTGCGGTATAATGCACATGAGCTGAGAAATAACAGTTCTGAGGGATTTTGTTTCCACAATTTAATGAATTATTCCTCAGTATATGTAATTATTCCACAGTTCAGTGATCAGTTCTGCAGACTTTTTTATCTGCAGTTTAATGCAATAATCTGCAATTTATAATTTTGTTTCTGTCGGTCTAAGTCAGAATTTCTGCAAAAGTTGCTAATTGTATTTCCACACTTTTGCGGAAGCGAAAATGTGCCTTTGCAGAAATTCTGCGGGCGGAAGTTTATTTTCACACACTTCTAATTTATGTTTGCTTGCAAACTGTTTTTTGAGTGCATCTAGTCTCTTCAGCTTTCATTTTTCCTTTAACTTTATATTCTGTCACTTTCCTTGAAAATGCAATGGTGATGCAATCTGTTACACAGAAAAAAAAAACACTTCTGGAAATGAAGGCAGCCAAACAGCACCAAGAATTCCTTTAAGTCAAAACAGCCTCAGGCTATGGTGAGCACCTATACAGCAACAAAAAATGAACAGATTTCCCTTAGCTGTTTTATTTATTTATTTTGTATTTATTTATTTTGCCTTTCAATTGCAGCTTCACTCCTGCATTATTTTGCCTGCAGATTGCACTAGTGAAATAATCCGTCCCAAAGAAAAAGAAAAAGCAGTCCTGGAAATAAAAGCAACCAGACTTCTTTTAATAAGTGTAATGTCCAGTTGTAAAGTAAGGTAAGCATAGCACCAACAATTCCCTTGTTCAGAACAGTGTCATCCTACAGTATAACACTTGTGCAGCACCAAAAACTAAATAATTCCTTTAGCCACATCTGAGGTTTGAAATGTATCTTTGTATGATTTTAAAATCTGACAGCTAATCAGGACTCGTATTTCTGATGGTGCGATGTGGCAAAAACTAAATTTAAATTGCTGATGTGGTGTATGGAAATTATTCAGTTTTTGGTGCTGTAATAGTGTTTACCATGTCCCGACACTGTTCTGACTAAGGGAATTGCTGATACTGTACAACTGCTTACCTTACTTTAAAATCATTATCACCAGAACAGTCTGCAGGTAGAATTTATGCCAAAGTGAAGATGTTATTGGAAGCAACAACAACAAAATAAAAACAGCATCTAACTTGTATTTGACTGTTGCATTTTTGTATAGCATACAAGACAGTTTAATTTAATGAGATGATTTAATTGCCTGAAGTGTTAGTGTTTATCCAGCCACTGAAAAGGAATAGGTTCAACTCATCCCATTACAAGACACTTTCTAAAGGTACAGGAAAAGGAGTGCAGCTGAAGAAAACAATCACATCAGGGTCTAAATGTATGAAGACAGGAGCGGAACATCCAGAACTATTAGCCCATCTAACATTGCATTAATGATGCACATGTTTAAGAGCGCTTGGTGCCAGGTTGCTGATGTCCATCTAGTACCCACTGTCTAGGATCACTGTTCATTCACCAAAATATCGCCCCTCCCAGGTATTTTTCTGTGAGTGGTGTGTGTGTGTGTGTGTGTGTGTGTGTGTATGCATGCGCATGGGGGTGCTGATAAAAGGAATACAGAAAACATGTAACTGTGATGCCTATTCTTTTATGACCCCTCTGCCATGGGATAGATGCCCATCTGTGCCAAGAAGCCATTGGTTCTACTCTGGGTTCCTGGTTCAAGAAACTCCAGTTACCTCTTGGGCAGTTTAGTACTCTTACTTCAAGATTATCAGAATGGGTTGGGGTGCAGACAATAAACAGTCTTTATCTCACATACATTTGCAACTGTATGAACTAAATGTGATTTTTGTCAGAGCTTTTCAGAGTCACAATCAGGATGCCCCCGAGATTTTTGAGAAAAAAATAGTGCTGTGCTCTGGAGAAAAGGAGCGGAGTCCTCTTCTGTAGCAAGAGGACTGCAGGTCTCCTCCCACTGCAGCCCTAATAATGGAGGTAAGAAAAGATACAGGGAAGAAACTGAGGTGACTGTGGAAGATCATACAGCAGAAAGGGAAAAGAAAAGAAGGAGGGAGAATCTGAATGTGTCCAACCCTAATGAATGATACCTAGTCACTTCAAATACAAATTTAAGAGAAGAAGGAGAATAGAATACATAGCACAGAGAACATTCGGAACAAGAATAGATTTGAAATTGTAAATACTGAAGACTTTGAGGGTCCAACACTTGCTTACAGTATAATAACTTAGGATGTTCCACAAACAACTCTGATAGTAGACTCTATTTTAAAATGCTGTGATGCCAACATTTCTGAAAATAATAAGCTTATTACAATGGTCATATGCTTCTCTGTTGCCAGAATGCAGCACATTAAATCAAGAATACTATACTTAGTGTATAACACCATGAGAAAGACTACAGTTTCTCACAAATTAGGTACAAGCAATGGGGCCTATGCATGAACGGGCATAAAGTACACACCAGAGGCATAGTTACGTAGCCCTAGACAGTTGCAGGGTGTGCAGTATGCATGACCGGGAGCACCCGCAGAGCACATGTCCATGACCCAACCTCCCAGTGCACAGGTATGTGGGGGGGGTGGCCCAGTGCAGAGGGCTGGATCTGTACAGACATCCAATAAGATGCCCAACTCAGGTCCCAGAGTGGATCCTTTGGGCCCTGTGAGCAGGGGTGTGTGGGATGGTGTGGGCCCATATACTGCAAGGTGTGGGCACTCACTCTAATGGATGCCCCCAGCCCTCCCCCTCTACCTAGTGGTCTGGAGCAACATGAAGGGTCATCTCCTGGTCCCACCATGGCTGGCAGGTGGTAACCATGTTGCGCACACTGGATACAGCAGGGTCCAAGCTGCCATAATCTGTGCCCCCTTGTGCCTGGCACTACATGCCTTAGTGAATGGTACATAGTGCGGGCACAGCCCTGACACTCCCCTCAACTGCCTCCAGCTTGTAGCAGCCCATGTGGCCAGGTGATCCACTCTGTGATGGGCTAGCACACTGTCTGTGAATGCTGCTGGGGGTCCAAGGGACTCCTACTGTATGGCATTCCAATGTAGAGTTGCCTACGCACCTCAGATATGCAATCCTTTTTTTTGTGTGTGCATAGGGCCCATTACTGGAAAAGACCATAAGAAAGATATCTGTTTTGAATTAATTGAATTAGAAAAAGCTCTGAATAAGCATGGGTGCAGGACAGCAATCTTGGGCATTTAGCCAGTTATAAATGGTCTTGAAGAAGAAAACAAGACAATACACCAGATCAACTGCAGATTAAAAAAATTGGTGTGAAAATGGGACTTTTTTTTATTAACACATGGGGGAATTTTTCAAATGTGACAGCTTATATTCCAGGGATGGCCTACATTTAAACAAAAAGTGGCTTACTTACTCCATAAAATAATCAAAACTAAATGTCATGATTTTCATTTAAACAAATTAAGAATGTGCAATGATTGTGAAAAAAACTGTAGTTAAATATAATACTCCAAAAATAAAATGCTGAGTAACAAAATCATATGAAAAGAAAGGCAATAATAACAGCAAATGTTTATTAGGCTCCAGCCCAGTGGCACTAATGGTTGAGGTGCTGGATGCCTCAACGCATGTCATGCTGGTGACCTGGGCTCAAGAGCGAGCTCGGGTTGCCAGGGATCAGCAGGGGAGGGAGAGGATTGAGCATCTGATGAACTGCTCTTCTCTTCTGGAAAGGGAGGGAGGGATGGTCATCCCACTCCTTGGCTGCCTCCTGATGGAGGTTGGGTGTCAGCACTAGGAATTAGGGAGGCAAAAGAATATGACAACATACTGCACATGCCTCCACATGTGTGTGTGCTCGTGGCCGTGAAGGGGAGGGATGGAAAATGGAAAAATGGCAGCTGTTTATTAGGCTCCAGCCAAGTGGCATTAAGGGTTGAGGTGCTGGATACCTCACCAAGTGTAATGCTGGAGACCCAGGCTCAAGAGCGAGCTCAGGTTGCTGGGGATTGGCAGGGAAGGGAGAGGACTGAGCATAGAGGAAATCTGGGAAACAAAAATCAGAACTGGAAGTAATAATATCTGATGAGACAAACAGTCCTAATTTGTTATTTATAACAGAAACCTGGTGGCACCCAAAAGATGCCTGAGGAAAATATAAAAGGTTTTACATTACTTAGAGCAGACAGACTTACTAAAAATAGAGGTGGGACAGCTATTATATTAGGGAAAATATAACTGCTTTAGATATGTCAGATAGAATTAAAGTTCAAGATTCTAAAACAGAAATTTTGTGGATAAACTCAACCTCTAAGCTAATGGATAAGATAATTGGTCTGTGTTATAGACTGCCAGATATTAATTAGACTACACATAATGACATTTTATTAGAACTATGTAAGGCTAGCGACATGGGAGAGATTATTTGCCTGGGAGATCCTAATTTGGGGGATATAGTTTAGAAAAACCATCTAGCCTCAACAACTGGGAATTACATTTAATAGAACATGTATCAGGCAATACTAGGGGAATCAATATTCTTGATGTAAGCTTGAGCAGGGAAAACACAAACATCCTAAACTGTGTCACTGAAGAACCATTGGGAGGCAGCGATCATAAAGGTATCAGATTCAAAACTGAACATAAAGACAGATTAAAATGAGGTATAACATAAATTTCCCTGTACAATATTGTTGATAAGAATAAAATGATAGTTGAAATTAACAAAACTGAGTGGACAAAACTATTACCCACTAGATCAATAGAGAACACATGGCACGTCATTAAAGATGACATTATCACTGTCTAATAAAAACATCAAAAATGTAAAGAAATATAATAACAGAGGCATTTAATTTAAATGGCAGAATAAAAAAGTTATTAAACTAATAAAGAAAATGAATACTTTATGTGGTAAGCATTTGAAAACGGGAAACCAGACTACATGGTCACAATATAAAACAATATAAAAAAATACAAACATAAAATTAATCATTTGAAAAAGAAAGCAGAATTGAAACTAGCCAGCAATGCAAATAAAAATTACTGTAAACAATTTTATAGTTATATTAATTATCTAAAAAATCAGATAAAAAATTAAGTACCATCAACATTAATAAACAAACGATCATTGACCCTGTTAGTATTGCTAACCATTTCAACAAATATTTTTTCTCAATATTCAGTACAACAGATATCAGGATACCACTGTATACTACTCAAAATGAAGGTAAGATTACAATAAAAACAGAAGACATACTCCAAAAAATCTAAAATTTAGAGAATCAGAGTGCCCCAGACCCTGACACAATATCTACACCAATGATGAAAATGATGGGGCGTGTTATAATCACACCACTGAAAATTCTGTTTGAAAAGTCAGAAAACACTGGAACTGTTCCAGTAAGGTGGAAGGCATCAAATGTTATCCCATTACATAAACAAAATCTGTCCAGAGCTGATAGGGCTGCAGGTGAGGAATTGGGGTAAAAATATTGAACATTACCAAAGTTACGATATTGCGTTTGCAAAGTAAAATGAAGGCTCATAAATTTGTTGTTTTGTAATATTTTTACACCAGATTTTCAACATAGTCTTGTTATGACCCTGCTTCATGAAGAAGGGTAGAGCAAATGTTCAACTCCTTCCCAAAAGGTGATTTTGTGCAGGGACTGCGAAATCAAAGTATTGGGATGCAAAAACACATTTTGGGCAGGAGTTGAAAAATGACAGCTGTCACATTCATGAGGTGCTGTAAAGAAATGACTATGTTGAATATTTGGGGTAAAAATACTGGGGCCAATTCTTGAAGGGCTGCTGAAAGTCACGTAAAAGGCAACTTGCACCAAATGCTGTTGGGCCAGGGACCCAGTGCCTGATTCTGTATTGGTCAGGGTCCCCTCAGCTAAGTCCCGTGGCTTGTGCCAACCCAACCAGTATGCCAAATGGAGAGAGTACATGAACAGGTGGCCTCAAGCCTGCAGCATTAAATGTGGAAGGGTGCAAGTGCCCCCCAGCCCTGATCCCCAAGTATGAAGAATGTTGAAGCCCTGCAGGGCTATTGCCCCCAATCCCCAATTGTTCAAATAAAACACCTCTTGTGGGCTACCAGCCCCTCCTATTCCTGATCCCCATTGTTGAAAGAAAACACTTGTAGGTGAGCTGCCCCTCCCCCCAAAAAATCCCCAATAATATATCTGTAAATGCCCCACAGGGCTATCTGCGCCCTCCCCAAACCATGATTCCCAATCTGAGATTTGCATTTACAGGGTCACAATACTGTAACATTACCAGCACAAGTGTACCCAACCTTAGACCTGGTGGTTCAGTGGCCCTTCAGCCGGCAGTGACCTACCACCACTCTTCCCCCACACATACCCAGCTGGCGACTGGTACAGCCCACATCTCACCACCACGGCCATCCACTGACTCAGATCTGTATTAGTGTGTACTGTAAACAGCTGCTGTCATTCAATGAGTGAGTACTATTTACAGTACACACTCATACGGAGCTCAGTCAGTGGCTGGCTGTGATGGTGAGAGGTGGGATGTGTCAGTCACTGGCTGGGTACAGGTGGGGGAGTATGGTGGTATGCCACTGCCAGGTGGGGGTGGGGGGCCACTGGATGACCAGAGCTAAGATAGGGTACATTTGTGCTAGTGATAGTACAGTAGTGTTACACTGTAAATGCAAATTCAGGATCGCAGATCATGGCCTGGGGGGTCAGATAGCCCTGTAGGGCATTTACAGATATATTATTGGGGATTGGGGCTGGGGGGTCAGATAGCATGTGGTCATTTACAGATATATTATTGGGGATCAGGTTTTTGTGGGGGGCCACAAGCCCACAAGGGGTGTTTCATTTCAACAATGGGGGATAGAAAATGGGGGGCTTAAGTGTGGTCATGGGGGGGTACTATGGTTTGCTGTCACTTGCAGCACATAGGTGCAACCCCTGGTGGATGCAAAGTACTTACATCAGCTAATAGCTGGCATAAATGTACTCTGATGGATGTCCTCCTGGGGTTGCTTTAGAATCCCAAATTAAAGGATGTGGCAGCAGCCCTTACAGAATAGGGTGCAGCTACTGCCATAAACCCCCTTGCGCCATGTGGCATTGGGGTTTATGGTGCAACCATGGCATAAGTCCACTTTGGCGCAAACAGCCTGCGTCATGTCATAGGCTGCTTTCCAGAATCCCACATGTTGCAGCTCATGGTGCAAAGTGCTACTTGCATCATTCCTGTTGGGGCAAGTCACTTTGTGCCATGTGTAAGCCTTGAGAATTGGCCCTATTGAATATTACCAAACTTACAAGCACGCATTTGCAAAATTCAACATAGCCTCATAATTTTTGTTCATATTTTTATATCAAATGTAGAACGTTGCCTTTTTATGACCCCACCTCATGAACAATGGCTGAGAAAATTTTCAACTCCTGCCCAAAATTTGATTTCGCTCAGGGACCATGAAATCAGCTTTCGGGATGTAAAAACACATTTTGGCCAGGATTTGAAAGATGACAGCTGTCACTTTCATGCAGGGCTGTAAAGATATGACTGTGTTGTAAAGTTGGGGTAAACATATGAAAATTACCAGAGTTATGAGCCTGCATTAACAAAATTTAATATAGGCTCATAACTTTGTTGTTTTTTAATATTTTTACACCAAATTTTTAACATAGCCTTCTTATGAGCCCATCTCATGAACAAGGCCTGGGAAAGTTTTCAGCTCCTGCCTGAAAGGTGATTTTTGTGCAGGGATCATGAAGTCACCTTTCTGGACAGATCTGCCTAATGACTGTACCATTGTTCATGAGGTAGGGCCCCAAAGAAGGCATGTTGGAAATTTGGGCCAAAAATACATAAAAATGCCCAAGTTATGCCCCTAAGTTCAAAACACCATTGAAATACATTGAACTGCATACATATTTCCTCAGATAGCTGTCCAGCTTTGAAGAGTGAAGATGTGTCTGGGGTCTAGAGAGGATTACAGTGTTGGACCCCTGATGGGTATGTAAAAGCTTGTGGGGGTGCAGGGTTGTGGGTGCTGAGTGGGAGAGTCAGGTGGGTGAACAGTAATGGTACAAAAGACATTGATGGATGTTTTTTCCTTTTACATGGTAAAAGAAGGACAGAGAAATCACCATTGCAACACTGAAGGATTGGGCACCCCAGTGTCACTGTTATGTTTCGGCTGCATGTAGGGTGGTGGGTGCTGAGAGGGAGTATCAGGTGGGGGATAAAAAACTATTTTAAAAATAAAGGGGGCACATAACATGATTGCGACACTGGGGAATGGGCACTCCCAGTGTCATTGTTGTTTGTGGGGGTGGTTGTAGAAGGGGTGCAGCTGGACAGGGTTGGGTGGGGATAAAAATATATATAAAAAGGGGGCATGGAACACAATCATGACACTGGGGGACTGGGCACCCCCAGTGTCATTGTTATGTTTCCAGGGGGGTGGATTGAGTGGGAGATATGCATATTAAAAAAAAAGAAATTTGTGGTCATGGAGGAATGCAGCACACTCCACCATGACCAAAAATGCTGCAGCACTATGCTGCGCATGTGCAGTAGAGTGTGGTGGCCATCTTGGACACAGAAGAGTGTGCCGTGTTCTGCCGTGACCACCACTTGTTTGCTTTTTTTAAAATTAGAGATATTCCCCCACACCCAACCCTCCCTGTCAGCACCCACCACCCCACATACTCCCAGAAGCATTAGAGTGACATTAAGCCTGTACAGTTAGAACAATAACATCATTTGAACTAGTATTTAAAAAAATAGCTGCTACTGAGAAAAATGACATACAAACTCAGCACAGTTCTCCTTTAACTTGGTCAGCATGATAAACTACAGTAACAGGACTAGTAATTATAAGCTCCTTCACATGGACAAGGGCACCAGAAAACACAAGGGTTAGCAGCCAAATGCCCTTCATTTCTGTCAGTAAATTCAGCAAACTTTGTGGTCATGAAAGCACCAATTTCCACACTTCACAGAGCTTCTAACACTAGGATGATGAGGTTTCCCACATTTTGTCTCTCCCCAAACACAAATGTTTCCCCCTGCCTTCCTGCCACACATACATCTTGACCCCCACACACCTATGTAACATACATTTTGCCCCAACACACACATACACACACACATTTTGAGGGATAGTGTTCCCCACTGGGCACTGACAAGTTGAGAGCAGTGGAGTAACCAGCACACATGCATGCTGCTGCTGGGGGGACTCCCTCACTCATTCTGTCTACAGCGTGCTGTGCTACTGCCTCTATCTCTCTACAAATCCTGGTCACACTCCACAGAGAGAAAGAGAGAAGGAGACACATATAAACAGGGGACAGTGCACCTATTCACAGTTACATAGGCTGTTCTCTCTCTATCTCTCTGTGGCTGATCCTCGCTCTGTAACAGCATACCATGGCCACTCTGTATGTTTCACTCTTGCCCATGATCTCTTGCCTGCCAATTCATTCCCAAAAACAGCATATGTTAGTGCTGACAGACACACATCACTAAGTGAATTTCCCATTCTTCCCCCACAATCTCTGCTCCACCTGCCACACACTGTAACTCTGTGTGTGTGTGTGTGTGTGTGTGTGTGTGTGTGTGTGTGTGTGTGTTCTCTATCTCTCTCTCTAGGGACACAGTAATTAGCACTGATGAGACACGGAGACAGACAACTGGACAAAGGAAGCAGAGAATAACAGAAGCACCCACAGAGACCCATCACTGCTGAAAACTGAAGACAGACACTGTAAGCATTCCTCTGCTCCTCTCCAGATGACTGTTGTTGTCGCTGTCTGGGACAGAAATGATTGGTCTCCCATGGTTCCCTTTTGAGTGTTACAATTAAATAATGAGAAGTGAAAAGAAAGTAATTGGGGGGAGTGTCTACTTGTGGTGAAAACTTGTGAAAATGTTAAAAAAGAGACTCTCAAACCAAAATAGATTTCAAATAAATCTTGTTCTTTACTTATACTTTTGCAACTCTTTCTTAATCAACATCACTTTTAAGTGACTTTAAATTCATCCAGCAAAATCAGTATGTATAAATTTTATTTGATTATACAGCTTCTAGTAGGCAGATACCACTTTGCTACCGTAAATTGTATTCCACTTTGTTATACAGCTTCCAATAATTAAATTCCACTTCATTTCAGAAAATAATATTCCACTTTGTAATGTTTCAAGACAATCCTGCCTCTTCCTCAGACTTTAAATTAAGGAGTTGTAATAAAATAAAATATCTTTAAATTTATCAAGTTCTCATTAAGCTACAATTAATGTCCAATATTTTTATATTTTATATACATAGAAAGGGGGAACAAACCTGCATTTAAATCAAAACTGAATGTTTTTTCTGTGATTATGTTGGTGCTTAACTTCTCCTAAGCATCCTCTGGAGACCCTAATAAGATACATAGGCATTACGGATGCCATGTTTTATCATTAAATTATAATTTTAATTTTTATTTTTATCTTTGCTTTTATTTATAAGGTGTATATGCCTTAATTACCTTCATATACATGTCCTCTGTTTACTGTATTATTCTCATGGGCTGAACCCCTGTTGCCCTAAAAGAAGGACTTTTCACTTATTTCTCTGTTTTGTTCTTTTACCAAGTCAAACTAACTATGCTGAAATAAAAGTGTTAGAATATGGAATAAAGTGCTTTACCTCCGTGTTTATGAGGATGCTTATAGGTCTCTATGTATGATGATCTTGTTAACTTCACTTCCTTCTGTTCCTGACAGTGCTGAAAATATATCACAATTTAAAGTGTCTGTTTATTTAGGTTTACTTCATTAAAAACAGCTTTTACTAGCGTTGATATTGTTATATAAATAATTCTTACCCCCATAATCTTGTTTGTGATTTCTGTACTTATAGGATTTCGAGGTGACAAGAAAAATTCCCACTGCCATTATTGAGGACATCAGCTAAGCCTCTTCTTCTGAGGATGAGAAACTGAGGGGCTGGGCCATCTGTTATCACTCTCCTTCTTGGGCATGATTGCATCACTGGAAACTGATGCTTGCAGTTGCTAGTCGGTCCCCCTCTTGTTCTCTTAAAGTTCTGTAGTTGTCGCTGTCTCACTCTGTCACTGTCAGAGGATAGCTGGGTATAAGCACAGACAGATCCCTTCCACACCGCATGCTGGAAAGCTCCTGAGACACAGACACAGAGGGCACTGTCTTGCTCTCACTGACCATGTGTCTCTTAGAGCCACTGTCACTCAGTCACCAGTACACACTCTCATTGCAGGTTTGAAGCTGTACAAGCACATGGGGAATGCTTGTTCCTGTGTCTCTCTCTCAACACACAAGAACAAGGCTTTACTGTTTCCAACATGGTGGTGGACACTGCCAGACATCTTTGAGCGGGCCTATGGGAGACTCTGCCTCAAGTTAATACTCTGTCTCCCCCTTCTGTCTGTGTACATCCCTTGCCCCATGGATGTCTCTCACTCTTTGCCTCTCCCGTTGTGAAGGGGCAGCCGGGCAGGCAAGTAGGGTGAGGGGTGACTGCTGGGTGGCCAACAGAGGCATTCATGGCTCCCACTCTCTGTTCCTCCCACTGCCCTTCATTGCACAATGACATTTGGACCATCACTTCATTGCTGCATCGGGGACAGGGAGCAAGAGGTGAGAGAAGTAAACCAGGACCAATTCTCATTTGAGAGAGACAGGGAGAGGACACAGCACAGGTGATCATGTGCAGCCTCCTGTTGTCACTCACGATATTACTGTGCTCACAGATTGCTCTTCCTGATGGATACTGCTGCACAACATTGCGCTGCCTGTCCCTCTCTCTGTGTTGCTCTCTCTACTTGCGTGACTGTGTTGCACTGTCAGAAGGGCTGCATGGCACTTATCAGAGGAACACAATATTGCAACACTCTGAAGTAGACTCCTTGTCTTTCTCTCCCTCCTGCTCTGTGTTACACACTGTCACCAGCTCTCATCCATGCCACTTGCAGCAAGCCCTCCTGACACAGCACACACCTATGCTGACAAGTACTACTGTACTAAGCTGTGCTTGTGTGACTCTACTGCAGCACTCTCCAGACTAAACCTGGCAGACTGTCCAAGCTGCTGCTGCCAGCTGCACTTCCCTTTGCTCACTACTTGGAGGCAATGGCTGCTACTGCCCTTTTGTTAGCTGGCTTCCCAACAAGTCCAGGTGGTAGATCCCCTAAGTCACCCAGCACAACCATGCATTAAAATTAGGATTTAATGCATGGCTATACAGAGGGTAGCACCAATTACATTTCATGCTCCAGGCAACCCTTGTTATAAATATAAAACAGTGCAGTGTGACAGCTAATGGAGACAGCCAGCAGAGGGCTTCACAGAAGCGGAGGTGACTGTGATGCATGTCCAACATGTTGTTCAGTCACAAAGAATGTAAGGAATGCTGAGTCCTTTTCTGAAAGCAAGAGGTCTGCAGGGCTCCACCCACTGCAGCCCTAAAAAGGGAGATAAATGTAACATTCAGAACTACCACCCTATTAGCCTAACCTCAGTCCTGGGTAAAATGTTAGAATCAATATGTTTTGGTTGATCAAAAAGAACATTAAAAGTCATAGGCCAGAAGTAATCATGCCACTATGCCATGCATATGTGCGCCCACACTTAGACTGTGCTAGTTCAATATGGTGTCCTTACCTCAGGATGATATAAATTAGAAAAAGTACAAAATAGAGTGACCAAAATAATAACAGGACTCAAACATACTAATTAGATGAGGAAAGGTTGGTAAGTTTGAATCTAATGTGACAAAACTACAGCTGAGGAGTTTGATAGTGCATTTGGTGATTTAGTGGCCTATTTTCCTGACACTCACACCCACTCTGCTGCACTAAATGATCTACCTGGTGAGCATAACTGATCAAATTTCTTACCCAGTCAGAGGTATATCATTACTTGTCTAGGAAAAAAGTTAAGACTAGAGTGGGCCCTGACAGCATTGACATGAAGCTTCTCAAACTTGGTCTTAGGGTAGTCAGCTACCCCCTACAGCAAATCTACAACCTGCTTCTAGCCACTGGTAAAGTCCCAGATATTTGGAAAAAAACACGTTGTCCCTGTACTTAAGAGTGGTGACCTTAATCTTCCTGTCAATTATTGCCCCATCTCAATCCTCTTGCCTTTATCCAAAACACTCAAGAGAATTATTAATGACCAGCTAGTATAGTTCCTCTTTCAAAATGAACTCCTGGCCAATGAGCAGCTGACTGCTCTGTTGCAATTCACTGAGTCAGTTCATAGTGCTCTTGATTGGGGTGAACTGACTGGCTCTATTTTCATAGTTCTAACAAAGGCATTTGATCTTGTCAACCACACTCTCCTTTGTCACATGTTGTCTTCCTTTGGCCTCTCTACAGACATGGTCTGCTGGTTCAGGGACTACTTGGTCAATAGAACACAATCAGTTAAATGTAGGGCTGCCATATCAGATGTCAGAACAGTCAATATTGATATTCCTTAGGGATCAATACTTGGGCCATTGTTATTCAGCCTGTTCACTAATGAGCTACCTTCTGTCTGCAAATCCTCCCATATAATACTTTATGCAGATAACACTGTCATCTTCTCTAACAGCAGGAACTTTGATCTTCTTAAGCTGAGGCTACAGGATGACTTTAATTTGGTCCAAGCCTGGTTTGCCTGCAACCTTCTCATAATGAACATGAAAAAGACAAAATGCATGTTGTTTGGCAACCATAGTAAGGCAGATCTATCCTCTGGTCTCACAATCTCTACTGACACAGGTGCGCTTATTAAGCAACTGCAAGCTTTCAAGTACCTTTGTCTACTTCTGTATTGTGCCATGACATTCAATGACCATGAAGACCACTTAGTGAGGGCAGTTATGCAAGAATCAGTTTCTTATATAGACATAGATGAAACATCCTACCAGAGGTAAACAAAAAAACTTCTTGTCCAAATCTTTGTCATTACTGTAGCATTATCAACTATGGCATTGTGGCCTATGATTCTGCAAATGATGGGGTACTGAACTGGGTAATGATGCTACTTAACAGGGCCTGCTGCTTTGCACTTGACATTAAAGTCGATATGCATACATGTAACCTATACTCTAAGCTAAGTATGTTAAACTTCAGCTTGAGGCTCATCTACTACACCCTTGCCATGGGCTACAAAGCATTGCAAGACTTGCTCTCTCCAGGCTGCAGCCTTTGTTCACTTTCATTGATAATAGGTATGCTAGTTGGGGCACAGCATTCCACACATTGCTGCTGCCCAGGAGGAGAGCTGCGTTGGGTCAAAACTCCTTCTCATACTGATTTGCCAAGCACTGGAATGGCCTTGCTGATGCTGTTAGAAACTGTGTCTCTGTTTTGCTGTTCAAATTACAGCTGTATGCCTCTCTTTTTGAATCTGGAAGATATAAATGCTTTAAATGATTTGCCTCATAACATGACAAAGTAAACTGTTTTTTCAGTACCCTTCATAATGGCTTGTATTGTTATCAAATGTCATTGTGAAATCCCTGTATGCTACTGTTGGAATTGTATGTCTGTTGCAGTAATGTATATCAGTGATTGTGTAATTTATATTAGTGATTGTATGTATTAAGGTTGTCCCTGACTCTAAACCCTTTGAAAGTAGGCACCTGCATAAAGGATTCTTTGTGAAGTAAAAATAAATAAAATAAAAATAATGTCACCGGAAACAAAAAGGTTGAGGGGTGACCTATTACTAATGCATAATATTATGAAGGATCCATATCTGCAAAGTGATTTAAACTTAAAATACAAGGACTCAAATATTACCCTGTGAGATCACCCATTGCAAATAGAACAAACCAGTTCAGCACTAGCACTTGTAAGTTCTTTTTTACACAAGTAGCAAATATATAGAACATTTTGCCCAACAGCAGTAGTTACTATATTTGTGATGCAAAAACAGAACTGATGTCTAAATTAGGCAATTATATACTCGGTGGCAAGAAAATGGCTTATTACGGCTAATGAATAGGAGAAGCCAAGAGGCATAATGCCTCCTTTGCTCCTTAACCTCTTTAGTAGTGAGCCTTAGTTGTGAAATAAAACATCACCCACAATTGTCAGCTTTCAAATAGGATCAAACAGGGACACTGGTTGAGTAATCACAGAAATGTTCTGGAGAATTTTGTCTGTAGGGAGTGAAATATTCAGTATATCAGTTCTAATGTCATAATACAAATAATGACCATAGGTGAGAGAAATAGAGGGAAAATAATGACACTTAGTGATGAACCAGTGCCTGATAATAGTTATATTGACTGAAGCCAAAGACTGAGGGCATATGACTACTGCAGGCAATAATTCATCCTGAGGGGCCTATGTTTTCCCACTCTCCCGATACAACTCTAGTCAGTATCTGTTTTATTAAACCTTACCTGAGTTATCAGAATTAGAATGGGCAACAGCTGAAAAAACTGTTCCTCATTTCTAATGAATGCCTGCTTCTAATAAACTATTGCCTGGTTCTAATTAACTACTGACTGGTTCTAACAAACTACCACCTGCTTCTAATGAATTATTGTCTGGTTCTTTGTTTTGAACTGGACAACAGTTCAAAAACCTTATAAATCATGTGACTGTCTCAGGTTCAGTCAGAGACCAGGATTTTTTTTGTTTGTTTTGATTTGTTTTGCTAAAGGTTGATAAATTTGTCTAACCTGCACATTAATAATCTGTTGGCTTGTGAGTCACAGTCACAATACCTATGTTACAGACATCAACAATTTCTATTCACTTTTTATTTATGCAGTTAATTATAACTCAATTGCAGCCTGAATAACAGGTAATTGGAGTAGCCTGACTTATTTATTAATTTATTTGGTTAAAGAGTTTTACCAGGAAAAGCCTACTGAGCTGCAAACATCTCATATCCAGAGGTGTTCTGGGGAAAGGTGTACATAGGAAAGCATATGTATGCAATTTTAATAGCAGACAAATAAAAAATGCAGTGATTAAACAGTAACTTATAACATAGGCAGTAGGAAAGGTGCAACAATTAAAGATTAATGCTACTGTAAGGAAAGTTGATCACAAACAGAATAAATAATAGACAATGAGTGGCAACTGCTTATAATTCAGGTGGTAGGAATGGTGCAAATAGCTAAAAAATACTACTGGTAAGGTGAGGCGAGTGCAAAAAGTATGCGTTTGCTTATATTTGCACTCCAACTTTCTAATCTAGGTCTGCAAATTGTCTTAGTTTCCTTCTGTTTTCAAAGGAAGCATGATGGATCTGTTTACCCTAAAATTACCTTAGTGGCCTCTCACAGCAAAAAAGGAAATATATTGGCTTTCTGGTTAAAGAACAAACAAAAAATTTGTAATACTTTATTGCCCAAACCTTATTAGTGCACAGTAGGATATACCCTATGCATACAGGTCTGATATTTCATTAGCTATGTTTAATAATGTTTGTTTCCCACTGTAAAATTAATATATAGTGTATATAGTACCATGGTAATATGTACTATTTGTATATTGAGGTAAAAAGAAGTAGTAGTTACATGGTCAGCTACACTGCAGCCAAGAAGCTGGAGTACATGTTTCATACTATTCAAAATGTTTTTGTCATTAGTGCGTGTATTTAGCATCAGTTCTGATGTGTAGGGTTTGTGGGGCAGAAAGGGACCCAATTCCTGTGTCACTTCTGCTACTATTACAGGTGGTCAAAATAATGATTTTGCCCAAGAAAACAGCAGAAACCAAAGGGCTGGATATTATAAAGACTAGCCTTTTACCACAAGCCCCAGGTGCATCAAAGATACAGTGCACCAGGCTTGCAGCAATAAAGGAAGCTTTCTGTCCCTTTTATCAAAGTGACACTCACTAGAACATCTTTTTGTGGTGTAGCTTGCATCCAAACCGGTGACCCTTTACACACAGTTTGCATCTGAGGTTTGGCTCAAGGTGCCATGAATTTGTGCTGTTACAACTGTGTCTGAGACTATAAAAATGAGTGCAGTTCCATCAGTCATCAGTGGTGCCACTGTGTTAGTGCTAGGGTTTGATGTAGTGCTTGATGCAATCCCTATGTCAACTTTTGCAGATTTCTGTATGAAAAACAACAAAAGATTTTTGCATCATTCTATTTATTTATTTGTTAACCAGGTAAGAACACTGGGTTAAATAGCCAGTTCACAGGACCAACCCAGGTAAGAGGCATCTCTGAGCTGCATGGTCAGACTAACAGTGTTGCAAAGCTTGACTTCAGTGATGAATTGTTGGCAAAGTGCTAAACCTTGCACTATACATAGCTCTCCTGAAGTCAGCACTTCATCAGCAATTTGCAGTCACAAAATAAATTTTTTATTTTCCTTTTCTGTAAAAATATTAAGATCCCTCCCCAGTGACCCTTTCAAACTACCCCATACTGTCCACTTCCCTCCCACTCAGCTTTGTTTCAATGATAACCCCCATTCCCCACACCAACTGCACATCAACCACATGAGCACCACAACCTCTCCCCAATCTCAGAAGGAAGTTTAGAGAACCCTTCCCCCACTCGGCTCACAGCACCTGTCCTAATCCCAAACTCTTTCCCTCCAGCCATGGGCAAATTACACAGATGCCAGTGCCTCACTCCTAGCCCACACATTCAGTAGCACCCATCCACCCTCTGACCCCACACACCACATCAAGAAAAAAGATTCAGTCACATCAATGGGACAGTTCTTGGCACAGACCCTCCTCCCACCACATTAACTCCCTGCCTTCTGAATGACTAGAAGGACATACTCAGAGTAAAAATGGCTGATTATTATAAACACTAGCTCCAATTCATTTTGACAGTGACTGGCCAAGGTGACAAGTATAGGGTCTGTATTGGCAGCCATTCATTCAACATGGATGAATCTTTTTTTTTTTTACTGTGATATGTGGGGACTTGTGGATGGATGGGTGCTGCTGAGTGGGTGGAGTGGGGTGGGAGTGGGGCACTGGAATCTGTGTAGTTTTCCCATGCTTGGGGAAGAAGGTTGGGATCAGAACAGATGCTGAAAGTGGGTGGGAGGAAGGGTTCTCTAAGCATCTTCTTGCTGCAGCTGGGCGACAGGGGTGCTAGTTATGTGGATAGTGCTCATGGGTGGGAAAAGTGAGGTGTGGATTTAACATGGGTGTGGTGGAAGATGGTGGGTGATATGGAGTAGTTCTAGATGATGGGGGAAGGGACTCATTATTTTCATGAAGATAAAGACTGTAAATACTCCGTTGAGCATCACCTCATGGGATAAGTGACACTGCACGGAGCCTTTGTCAGGCAAAGCACTATGTGAAGTGACACTTCATGGCAAAATGTCACTTCATGTTGTCTTCACCTGGTGATATTGGCACTTTGCTACATGAAGAGTTGTGAGAAGTAGCAACACTTCACACAGTGTATGCATAGCAAAGTTCAGTCACTTTTCCTCAATTACCTAAAGTAGACATACAGCAAGAATACATCAGTATGAGTACAGATTACATAAATCAGTAAAATTTGCTTTACTGATCAAGAAAATATACTTTGTTCTTCCACTCCAATTAAAAGACTCCCTTCCTTGTCTACTTTTTACCTCAGAGTACATTTATATGTGCCCCATCCCACCATTTCCAGCTTTTCAAATGAATTGAAAGCCAGTGGATGTGGGCACAAACTGATGGAGTTGTACATACTTTAGAAACACAGGAAATGCTACACAAAAAAGATTCTGGCTCCATCAAGTTCATCTACTACACAGTTAGCTGCATTATTCAACGTCATGTGAAATATCCCCCACATATTTATATTTCATTTTACTCTGTCTGTTGAAAACAATTTGTGGGGTCTTGGGGAATGTTTTCAAATATGGGAATGTACCATTCTGACTCATACTTCATGTTTATTGTGAAATATGCATTTCTCATCCTTACTGTTGGGTTTCTTAGGGATTTCATAAGCTGAGGGGCTGTACTGGTTCCAAGTACAGTAGCGGCATCGCACTTGCATTTTAAACAACATTTTTTACTGTTCAGAGTTGTGTGTAGGTTCTGTTCAAGCACTCACATTTTGTGCAATGCCACATGCATCTCTCATACATGTGGGCAAGCTCAAGTAAAAAATTATGTTCTTATCAGCATTATGGTCATATTGTGGTCAACACCACCTGTTCCAAATATGTTCAACATCTAGGGGCTGTCTCATATGCACACTGGTGCAAGAAGAGGTGTTTGAAAATAAACTATTTCTTGGCCACAGCCTATAGCCACATCCAAGCTAATGATCGTGCCTATCAAAAAATTAATTAATTAATTAATTAAAAAACATACAAAAATTAATGCACTGGGTAAAATCCCAAGACTTGATCACAATAGTGCAATAGGCAAGTATGCTAAGGTTTTGTTTTTTTTCTATAGGAGTACATTAAGTTGTATTAATACTCAAAATAAATACAGTACTTTAAAGACGAAGGACATTTTGCAATATTCATTTCACTTTCACATGTTCTCTTCTTATGCATGCCTCTTTTTTTGTTTTCTGTCTCTTTGATCTTAAAAAAAACAACTTTGTGTGCAGCTACCCAGTTGTACCATTATGCAGTAGGTGATCCAACCAATGACATCATCATTTGCAATCATCAGTTGCTCTTGTCCTCATATATATACTGCTGCTTTCAAACACAAAAAAAGGTGCTCACCATACAAAATAAATTTATTGAGTCATAATCCAGCCATGTAGTATGTAGTATCCCCGGTGCTTTGTAGTATCCCCGGCACTTTGGGGGTGTATTGAAGACACACTGTTTCTTCATCAGGGGGGTGGAGTTACAATGTTGTTTCACAAGCATTTGTAGTGCTGGTTTTCTTAAAATGACATATGTCATTATGTGGCTTCTATTGTGCTCTAATCCATCATACAGAATCCAGCTATACAGCCTTGAAATAAAGTGCTTATCAATCAATCAATATTTATTTATTTATAAAAAGCGCAATTCCATGAATGATCAAAGTGCTTGAAAAATAAAATAATAAGATAATAAACAAGATACATAAAAAACAGATAAATTAGCCAAACAGATTCAGTGTACACAGCATACATACATATTAATCAAATTCTGTAAAGGCCAAGTTAAGGGCAGATATAAAGCTCTCAACAGTCAGGCACTCTCTTATCTGATGAGGTACAGAGTTCCACAGGGTATGAGCAACAAAGGCAAATGAGCGAGTACCAGAGGTCTTAAGTCAAACCCTGGGAACCTCTAGCAATCCTCATCAGAGGAGTGGAGTGACCAGAGGGGGTGATATGGGACAAGAAGATCTTGCAGATAGTTCAGTCCCTGACCATGTAGGGCTTTATAGGTTAGAAGTCCAACCTTGAAGGTGATCCACCAATAAACTGGCAGCCAGTGCAGGCTGCGGAGCACAGTAGTGATGTGGCAAGGTCAAGGTAAGGCAGTCTACAACCTGGCTGCCACGTTCTGAACTAGCTATAATCAGCAGATATCCACCCCCAGTAGCCCTAGGTAAAGGGCATTGCAGTAGTCAAGGTGAGAGGTCACAAAGGCATGGACCAATACAGGAACATTGTTGGGTGGGACTAGGTGCTTAACCTGGACAATGTTCCTCAGATGGTAAAAAGAGGTTTTCTCAACAGCAGACACCAGAGATTGTAAAGTCAGGCAGCTGTCAAAAACAATGCCAAGGTTCTGCAACTGAACCAAGGCAGGCAGCTGGTAGCTGGAAGCCATCGAGGCAAAGTCCAGACAGTTGACCAGCCACCAAACCTGAGCCCTGGCAGCCTGGGTCCACCTCCAACACCTCAGTTTTATCAGGGTTCAGCTTCAGCCAGCTGGCTCTCATCCAGTCTTGGATCTTGGAGAGGCAATTATTAAACACCGAGATTGCTCCAGCCCATTCAGGCACAAAAGACATGTAGAGTTGCTTACACAGAATGTGAACAACAAATATTGACAACCATATAATAAAAATATAATGGCTTGCATATCTGCATATAAATGTCATTTAAATTCAGCATTCTAAAAACTGCATCTTAATTGCAAAGAGGTGTCATAAACCATATATGCTACAATAGAGTTGTGGTTTAATAATAATCTCATGCATACACAGTAAACCAAATACCCTTAATTGAAACATAAAAAGAAAAAATAAAAACCCAGCAAATTAGGAACAATCCAAAAAATGGGGTTGTAGAAAAAAAAAGCAAAAATGCCATTTCCAAAAATAAATATATTTTTAAATTCCATACAAATCTCCATAGAAATATGTATAAAATATATTCATTTTTACTATAGTATCCAATATACTAAAACACCAAATGGTGTATGTCCCCTCCTGACCTCAAAAATGTCTGTTGGAAGGGGGAGTAAGGAGCTAAAAAAATCCAAACCACCTCCACCCATGCAACCACTACATTCCCCTATACAAACCAAAGTTTATAGTGAAAATGGATATTTAATCCATAAGGCACATGGGGCAGGGGGTGTTATGTTGGGATAAAGGCCTGCCTTGGGTTGGTTTGAAGCACAAGGTGAAGCTTATGGTGGGATAATGCCAAGAAGGGCATTATCCCACCATAACACCTCCCCCCCCCCGAGTGCCGTATTGCAATTATGAAATGGGTAACCACACTATTAATTAATTTAAAAAAATTAAAACATCTCTGTGTATTTTAAATTAGTAAAACATTAGAAATGTAAAGAATTAATTCAAAATAGAAAAAGTAGTGCTTGCCTATAGATTGTGGTTTTATGACTGGCCAGCAGGTGGCACCAGTGCTGCATGTACACAATGAGTATAGGAGCAGTGAGAAGGATGAGGGCAGTGGCAGAGTGGCTGGCAAGGCATGATCTAAGGCAGATTTCTGGAAGCTACCCTGAGCACAATCGGGCAGTTTGCCAAAACTAGTGGCAAGTGTGGGAGCCTGTTTGACTATTTTATTTTTTTAAATCTGCATTTTAAATCTGTGATTACAGAGCAGGTAGGAGCTGCCAGTTTAAATGTGGCAGCACAAGAGTGTGGCAGCTGCTGATTTAAATAGTGATTGGCAGCTGTAGTCAAACACAGGAACATTACTTTTTTTTCAATTCATGAAATGGACAGTAGTGACAAACATCAGATCAGGGCTGGGATTTGGAAGTACTGGAGTGAGCAGTCAGTGACAGCAAGCAGACAGTCAGCGACAGTGAGCAGGCAGTCAGAAAGAGTGGGGAGTGATATGTCATAGCCGATTGGTGGTAAAGAGGTCTGACTGCCCTGGAGCTACTTTTACCCAGGCAGTTGTGCTGGAATAATGGCCTGGCTAAAAGCAGCTCTTGACTAATCAGGAGCCATGATTCTTAGTACCCATTTCATAATATTTAGTAGTGCTCACTTTTGGCTGATCTTACTATCTTTACCTTTCTAAATGAAGGGATCATTTTGGGCAACACCCCTTCCCATCCCACTCACCCACCCCCTTCCTGCCCTAGTTATATGTGTGGTTTGTAAAATCAATTGAATGGAATTATTTAAATAGAATATATTTTATACACTGAATTTTTGGAAATAGCATTTTTGCACTTTTTTTACAACAAACCCATTTTTTGATTGTTCTTGATTTGCTGGGTTTTTCTTTTACTTTTTTCATCTTTCAAATAAGGGTATTTGGTTTACTGTGTCTGTATGAGCTTTTTATTAAAATACAATTCTATTATATCATGTAAGCCTTTTGAGACCTCCTTATAATTAGGATGCAGTTTTTATACATATATCCCATCTATTATAAATAGAATAATAGATAAAGTGGTTGCTATATAAAAGTTGCACATTACCGAGATATGCCTCAGTGGATGTGGCATGCCTCTCGGTGTACGACGAACTTGAGACATCACCTGTTACCGCTCAATGTCACGCTAAGTGGGCAGTGCTAATTAGTTGTAGTAGTTTATTTTTTCATCAGCTGCAGCTGAAAGTCACCAGATGGCACTGTTTGTAGTTTATTTATATTAATTTGCAACAATTTTCCTGCAGGTGTCCCCACATGCCACATTCCATTTCAGCCATGTGCGTCTTTTGGTTTTTCTTTGACGGGGGATACAGTTGTGAGCCTCTGCCTACAAACACCGCCTCCCCCCCATTTTCAAACTTGAAATTCTTTCCCGGTAGTTTAGTGGATCCCCATCTGAAAAGCTCCAATCCCCCTGTTTCATAATTAAAAATGTCTCCCTGGTGGTTTAGTGCATCCTAGCCTGCAAGCCCCACCTGATCCCCCTGTTTAAAATTAAACAAATTCCCATTGTTGTTGACTGAATCTCCCACCCCCATGTCCCGATCCTGCTTGATCTCCTGATTTTAAATTAAAACAACGTTCCCAGGTTGTTTAGTTGATCCCCATCCTCAAACCCCGAATCCTCTGTTTAAAATTAAAAATGTTTTCCCTTGCATTTTAATGGACCTCCTTATTGCAAGCTCTGATCCCCCTGTTTTAACCCTGCTGCAAACTGAACTTTTTGTTCGCAATCCATTGTCCTTTATTTAACTTTTTAGTATTTTTGGCATAAGTTTAAATGCTATTGCTAGGGTTCTGTACATGCATGAGGTTGTCTAAATTAATGTACAGAGCTGTTACAGCAAGTCTCCATTCTTGCATTCAGTGGTGTTGCCAGTTTCATTTGTAGTGCAGTTAAAAGTTGTACAGACTTCTGTGTTGCACAGTTTTGCTAGTAATACCATACATGTCATGGTGTTTGAATAACTTATAAGTTGAGAGTGTCAGCATACTGGCAAAGTGTTAATTATGCTTCTTTTTTCCTCTGTTTTCATGTATCGGGAATCAGGAGGTGGGCTACTCGGCACATTAATTCAGACAATCTTGTGCATGTACAGAACTCTAGCAATAGCATTCAAACCTTTGCCAAAAATGCTAGAAAGTTAATGAAGGACACTGGATTGTGAATAAAAGGTTCAGGTTGCAGTGGGTTTAAAACAGGGGATCAGATCTTGCAGTCAGGAGGTCCATTATACATTATAATATAAACCTGTGAGGTTATAACAGAAAAAATAACAAAGCATAATTCATGTCCCCTTTAATGGTGTTAGCCAGATTCCAGTGCAGGACAAGAACCCATAATATTCTGTCCCAGTCAAGGATATGATTTCAGTCGTCATCGTGTTTCAGAAGACTGGGAGGCTTCATGAGTGTAGACACTTTGTTGTATGGTGTGTGTGTGTCCTCTCAAAAAGGAATGTCCATTGTGTGTCCACATGGCACAGCCAGTAGCATATCTTCGCCTGGGACAGAATATTAATGTGTTCTTGTCCCACACTGGAATTGGGCTAATACCATTAAAGGCGACATGAATTATGCTTTATGTTATTTTTCTGTTATAACCTCCCATGTTCACATTATAAACAAGCTAAACACATACATATGGCTCCTGTCATTATTTTTAGTTGTGTGTTACCAGTTACCCAAATAAAGACTGGCCCCGACTCTCAGCATTCTTCTTATACTTGTGATCCGGCTGATAAAATGCTGCATTCTAAGTGATGTCCTCATTTGAGACAATCCTATGGTGAATAACCTTGATCAAAATATAGGCAAGGTATGCCAGTGTCATGAGTGTCTGTATCAATACTGAGTGTGATAGTTCATTTGACAGTGTGCGTCTTCATTCCAAAGTAAAGTTACTCTTGTCGAAAAAGATAACCAAATACCTAACACAAGAATGAATCAGATGACTGTCAGTTTATTATTTCAAAACAGAACATACATGTAATGCAGCTGGCTGTTTAAATCAACAGAAATGTCAAGATCTGTACTTGTATGTGTTTTTTTAGTTTTTGAATACATCTTCTAGTGGTCTCCCCTTATATTACCAGTCACAGTATAAAAACAATAAAAAAAACACTTCTTGGTAGTCTAGTGGTACCCCCAAACCCCTGTCCACTCAGGCACCCCCACCCCGGCACAACTTCCCATTGATGAGCAGCACTGCCCACCTCTCACCTCCATGGCTGCCCTCCAACTGAGTTATGAATAAGTTAGGTTCATTCATAACTCAGTTGGTGGGCAGCCATGGAGGTGAGAGGTAGGCTGTGCTGCTCATCGATGGAAAGTTTTTCTGAGGGGTGGGTTACCTGAGTAAGTGTGGGATTGGGAGGGGTACCACTAGACTACCAGGGAGTGTTTTTTTTTATTATTTTGGTATTGTGACTGGTAAGGTAGGGAAAGACCACAAGAAGCAGCATAAAAAAACAAGGATTTTCTCAATATTGGACAGAAGATCGAGAATCAGGGTGGGACACTACACAATGGAAAATTAATTTCTGATATTGGGTGATCACGCCGGGGGACCAGGACAGGACACTGAACTATGGAAACTTAATTATTGATATCTGCTGGGTGACTGGGGACAGGGGTGGGACACTATACTACAGAAATCTAATTATTGATATAAGGTGTAATGTACCACACACTATTCCATATTTAACTATTTGGGGGTGGGGGGGCATTTGGTTGCAACAGAGACATAGAGAGCCAGTGATGAGGCTGAGATGATTGGTGGGTACTAGACTGTACTGCTGTAGCCACAATGGGAAAGTTCAAACTAGCCTCATCCCAGCATGAATCTAAACAGACAGTGAGAGTGTACTGTATACGGCTTGTTAAAAAGAGAATAAAAAGCAAACTGTGCTTACCATTGCCCAACTGTGATGTTCTGCCTAATAAAAACATCTTGCAGCCAGTATCCGATCTCCACTGTAGATACCTGATAACTTGACACAAACTAGCCTGCATCCCACTGTGAATCACAACAGAGATAGTTGTGAGGGTTTGTTAAAAATTAAAAAAAAATACTGTAACTGAACTGGCGAGCATACAACTCATCTTCTCAACATTAAAAAGTATAGCACTGGCCATCAAAAATCATAGCAAAGGGCCAGAATGTGCAGCACTTTCTTATTTTAAACAATAATACAGTATGTCTATAAATAGTGGGCCCCACATGGTTGGTAATAAGGAATGATTCTAGCAACTTAGCTCAATGATTTAATAATTTTTGTGTCCAGAAATAGCTCTAACATTATAAGAAATATCAGTAAACCTATGCAGAGCAAGGGTAAATTTAAGTGAAAATCATAGCACTATGCAAAATTCATTGCAGTTGAAAGATATGCTGGCAAGCTGTCTGTCAGGAACTGGGGACATCAGTGTAAATTAGCTGCCTTCATCACGTAAATGCAGCTGACCAGTCTCCTGTAACAGATGTCTGTAGCCTTCAGTGTGTCACTATCTAAATGCTGGATGTTAAAAAAAGCACCAAAACAAAGTACCTCCACATTTAGGGACATGCAAACTAAGGCAGCAGACTACACAATCTCTTGCCTCCATTCCATACCTGGTCCACAACTCCCCCCAAACACTGACAATGATGCACTAAATGCTACACATGGTGTCCATTATGAGAACCATTATGAACCATCCACCGTACTTACATGCCGAAGACCACTAATCTTCTCCAACACTAGCTGAAACTAAGGAAGAGTTTTGTCATTTCAGTGATCAGTATCCACTGCAGTTCCCACCCACTATCTCATCAGTGTAGTTACAGTTTTTTTTTTTTGTAATAAACCCTCACCTCAGTCTCAATTGAAATTTGACCTGGAATGTATGCAGACTACTGAAGTTTGCTTCGGGGATCTGCAAAATAGATCCGTTATTGACATTAGTAGTTTGCTATATTTTTGTTCTCTATTTTTTAACAAACCCTCAAATATGTCATCTTGGTTTAGATTCACACTAGTATGCATATCAGCAGTACATCAATAACAAACTGGGGATTCTTGGCCCCATTCTGTCAGTATTGCTAGTACAAACCCAGTGTCAAATGGAATCAACAAGTGTAAATTGGGTCCCACATCAAGTCCACAGTCAGTCTGTCATTGTCCCCAACTGGTGAGAGATAATGCAAGGCAAGTCTCATGTCAGGGGCTGCAAGTCTGCAGGAACAGTATGACTCTACCAGCAACTCCTTCATCCTCACCAAGTCATCTATTCTGTGCCCCCCCTCCCCAGAAAAAGAACACTGAAGCTCTGGAGGGGACAATGAAAGGCAGTGTGATCCACCAGCATACAACTGTGAAACCGAGGATCCCAAGTGTGAATTCCACCAATGCCATCTGTTCAGTGTGACCCAGAGCAAGGCATTTGCCCTCCCATTGTTCACCAAGTCCCTCTCCCCCCGAGTATCAGTCCTCTCAGCTCTAAACTTAGGTAAGGTAGAGGCACAACCTTACTGAAAATGAAATGCTGCATCTCAGCTGGGCTTCTTTTTGATACTGTAAATAAATTATGTAAAAAATCCAGGCCATAGTCATGAATCTGTCATGTGGCCAGAATCAAATATTTTCCCCTGTTCTTTAGTCCACAGCCCATAACCCTGAACCCTCTATGATATCTTCTCATTCATTTCAGCATGAATGAATGATGATATCATTGCCTATGGTAAAACCAGGTTGGCTGACAAATGGACAATCAGGTATTATTATAGGTGATGACATCATCATTCATCCATTCATCCATTCATTCATTCATTATTTTCATGTTGGCAAACAAAGCAGCAGTGCACATGTTGCAGCCTTTTTTGTATGCAAAAAAAAATGCTGAACTTTGAAAGAGTCCAGTACAATTTTATCAAGTGTCCCATAAATATTTAATGCCTCATAAAGTGCCATAAAAACAGCCAAACAAATGCACTGATTAAATTTTCAGTCCAATACTTGGGTGCACTGCATCAAAATGCAGTTAAATAAAAACACGTACGTGTAGTCTCAAATGTGAAGATGTGCTTAATCAAACAAACTAGATATTTTAAAGCATTGGATGTCAAAGGAAAAATGTGATATTATCCAGGATATGATTGTGCAGTCACTGGATATGGTATCTATGAATATCTTCACAGCATCCCTACATTGGAAAATTCTACTAACTACAGTGTGATGTGTGGTGAGGAGGGAACTTTCCTACTCAGAGTTTGCCATGGCCTATTCCATAATCCATCTAACCACTTCTTACCCCTCCCCATTACTTCCCACATCCAAAGAAATACAACAGTTGTTTATCTTCTCTCTTAATCACCGTATAAACCAAAACAAAGCAGAGGAGCACAGCCCCAAATTTAATAGCTTCTACTGATAGCATTTGACAAGACACACTACCAGCTGACAATATGAAAAGTTGCCAAGTTAGAGCATTGCATTCACACCGTATTGTTTTCAGATCTGTCCCATTGCTTTGCTCCATTCAGCCTTGCAGGGGGAGGGTGAGAGGGCTTTTATGTGATAATGAAACACATTTCATGCTCAGTTCATAAGGTGTGTGGCCTTACTGCAGAAAGAGAGTGTTCCAATTTTGGCTGGGTTCCCTGCCAGCACATTGAGCAACTTACTGTGGCTTGCACTGATTTTTGACTGGACAGGAGTATGTGTCTTGGGCAAGAGAGACAGGATGTGTGTGTGTGTGTGTGTGTGTGTGTGTAGCATTCTATTTCATAGAAGAGAAATGCAAGCACATTGTACTCTTATGTTGCTATGCATGCATTGCAAGGGGAACACATACAGTAGCTAAATTATAGGTTAGTAAAATATTTGAAATGTTAGCCAGTGGAGGGCAAGCTACATCACACAAAAAGAAACACATCCCTGCACTTCAGAGGCAGAAAAATGTCAGCCCAATGAGGAAAAAGTCTTAAAAGTTTTCCATTGTTGACCTAAAGGCAGGCAAGCAATGTGAGAAGGCAGTGGGGTGGGGGGGGGGGCAGGATGCATAGAGATAGGCATCACCAGTAGAAAACAGGAAGTTGTTATAAGCATGACAGAATTCTACACTTAAGAGCCCTCCACTCTAAAATAGTGTAATTTTCAATACATTCAACATCAATCACTGAATCCAGACAGCACAAATTTGATTGCTACAAGTTAAGCATTAATGTAGTCAACAGGAGCCTGACAGTGCATTGTTGTGAATGTGCACTTTGATCTTTGAAACACTGAAACATTTTAGATACAGTAAATACAATGTTGTAAGTGAACTACTTGTTACAATGCATCATGTTACAACAGTAACAACTTATGATGTTACAGTATTACGACTACTACAATCCAGTTCACTAGCTCTTTAAAGATAGAACTGACAACTCAAGAAACTAGTGTGCCTTTCCAGTTGAACTGTAGCCAACCTAGTTTAATAATTTCTTGTATTTATTTGTAAAATGTGGAAGTTGCATAAAACATCGTACGCACACTTGCTCTGTTACACTTTTCTGATGCTTAAACAAAGTCACGGAATAGATTTGCATGCAGTGTGCAGTTTGCAATATATACTGAATATATTTATTTTTTTTAAGTCGGATGATCAAGTGAAATGACAGCAGAAGATCAAAGCAGTCATTTCAGTTGTAAAGATCACTGAATTAATAAAAGTAATTAATAAAAGTATAAATTCAGTCTATGTTGCATTCTGCATGCAAACCTATTCAATGGCTCTCTTTTGGCATCAGAAAAAAACAGTGGTTTGGCTGTCTTGTTACAGCTCTCAGTGTATCCAACTACTTTTAAGCCATTTTGGCTAAGCTCAGAGTTAAACACCTGCTATACAGAGGAGAGCTAGGCATTTTATATTGACACTTGAGCCTGGCAGCCATCCTAAACATTAGCTGCTTACATATATTTTATGAAAAGGTCCAGTACGCACACTTTGACACAGCTCTATACTGAGAAATAAGTGCCCTATACAGAGAGATAAGTGCCCTTTTTCTTTGGTTCCCATGCACGTTACCATATATACTATAGGATATACAACAGGCTGACTCAAAATATGCAATTTATATTCAAGTGTGAGGGGGCAGGACCAAAACTCACAAGTGAGTTATGAAAGTCTTGCCCACTCAGAGGTGATGATAAATTGCCTATTTAGAGTCAGCCTGTTGTATATCCTATGGTATATACTGTAATGTGCAGGGGAACCAAAGAAAAAGGCCACTTATTTCTCTGGGCACAACATAATATGTGCTGTGCTTTAGTGTGTCTGTCTTATATGATAATTGACAGTATGAATAAAGTACAGTACCACTACTTACAGAAAATACCAGACATTCCTCTTATCAATGAAATAGAAAATAATTTATGGCCAACTAAAAACCTTCTGGTTACCAAGCTTGGACTTGATTGTATAACTGCAGTTAAAATGTAATTATCTCCAAAATTTCATTATAAGCAATATGTTCCATATTCTAATTTTAAAATTATCGCATATGACTGTCACATGCACACATTAAAGCAATAGGCCATCTTCATGCAGAAAGCAGTTAATTGCTCAGATTTTAGTAACACTGCCAAAGATCAGAAGCACCGTAAATGAATTTATTTTTGGCAGGTGTATCTGAGATTGGTGTTATCTCTCTGGGGTTGTTCAATCTAGCCCCATGACTTTTTCAGAGCAGAAGTAAAAACATAGAGACTTTATTTTTCATGACTAGACAGTGATTGGACAATGTTGGGGGGGGGGGTGTCCACTGGACTATCAGGAAATTTTTGCACACATAAACAACAATTCTCACAGAGCTGTTCTAGCATCATGATATGGTGTCATACAATGACTTGTAATTTGCTCCTCAGTGAGGAGGACATGCTACACAACATCAAATAACAGGTCTACATTTGTAAGATACATGTCAAATGCTTTACTGATGTTTTACTCAGAGAATGACACAGTCATGTACTGTGCACAGTTCAAGTCATGTGTGGGTGCCCATTTTTCTGATTGGCCTGCAGTGTTCCCCCAGCTTGTTAAACTGGGAACTTTTTAGTGAATAATACTGATGCCATACATGAATGGTATTTGTCCTGAAGACTGTTTTGCATACTTTTTTTCTGTAAGTTACTCTCCATAATATTTGAAAGATATAGAGTACACTTGCTTGTTTTTTGCTAACAGAAATATTGAAAATGGGTTGCAGTTGTTAACTGCACTATTGTGACTTGAATTGAGGTGTTTGCACATAATGCACTTTGGGAAAATAACTTTGTGTGATGAGCTGATGAAATACAGAAACTGTGTAATCAGACCATTGATGATTCATGTTAGATAGTTTAGCAGTCCTAGAAGATTGTATACAAATTCTCTGAGGCAACATCAATCAGTCCAACTAAATGACAGTCCTTTGTCATGGTGACTGATTGCTGGGCATCCCAAGGCACTCGAGTTTGAATTGAGGCTAAACTGCCCCACAAGTAGGACACATTGGGCAGGATTCATGAAGTGAAATGGGACTCTTAAGTCCCACTCCGCAAACCCAGTTGCACGCCGAAATCTGCACAGCTGTGGAGCGGCCAATCCTCAATTGCAGTAGTTGTAGAGGGCGCTACAGTGGGTCCCACTGCCCATAGCAGCCTCCCACATCTGTGGTGCTGTCCCTGGCAACAGCACCCGCAAGCTTCTGTATTCCATGGAGCCAGTCATACTCTGGCTCAAACTTTGTGAATACCCACAGCTGCAGGCAGCCTGCAGCTTCACAAGTGGAAACCCACTAGCGCTGAGGTTTTCCCACAGCTGTGGGACCTTCCCCCACATTTGTGAATCCTGTCCTTTGTTTCTGTAAATGTGTGTTGGGGGTGGGGTGGGGGAGGGGTTATGACACTTTAGCAGTGCAAGACAAGCTGTGTGAGTAGTGGGCACTGTGAACTTTTAAGTCACTGTGTAAGTAAGAAACAGTCCACTCAATTCAAAATTAGCTGATGAAACTCATCAGAAATAAATTCCAGCAACCAATTAGTAGTGGTCCCCAATTTTTTTTTATGTCAGCAGCTATTCCTAATATTGCCACAGTTGGAACCAAAATAATTGGTAGAATCTTTGAAATCTTCAAAACTTTTTAAGCAGCAATAATCAAGCTATGGCAGCTAATAACTTGGAAGCCAAAAGCACATCCCAGTAGCAGTCTCATTTAGGTGAAAAAAAAATTGCTTAAAATGGGGGCATATAATGTCATAAAATTCAGTAAGCTGCTAGTTACACAGGCACAGCTGCTAAAATACCCAATCAAAAATGCTAATGCATATGAAGAAAGCCGATACATTCTACTTCTCTGTTTGTGAAAACAGACATACGAGTATACATACTTTTGTGAAACGCTTGGTTTGCATGTATAAAAGCTGATGTAAGGACCCATGCACACGCCATAGACAGAGACACCAGCTTAATACTAGTACCCTGTGGCACCTACAGTACACTATTGGTTGATACATACCTGGGTTTAGTGGCAGGTCCCCACTGTTATGAATAGGAACAATGATGGTGTTCTTTCATGATGTAGTGTAACTAATCAATTTGAAGCCAGCATTCTTCACTTTTTTTCTTCTTTGAAAACTAATGTTAAAATGTTACATTTCAAATGTTTGAAGGTCCTTATATCAAAACTAAAATTGTACATTTTAGGATGTTTCTGAAAATAAATTATATTAGGATTTATTTTGAAACATATGGATCCAGGAAGCCCAAGTCAGAGCATTTCATTGTAATATTGCATTTTCACCAGTGCAGTGTGCAATATTTGTGCAGTGGGTGAATGTTCATACTGTAACAGGTTTGGCCACTTCTGATCTGTTGACAATGCAGTATTACTAGCAACCCAAGAAGAGCAAATGAATGGTGCACATAACCTTATTAGAATTAAGAGATATTTTGTGATGGCATGAACTCCACTGCCACTATGCTACTGCATAGCACCGTATAAACAACACTTTGTTAGGTTGTGGTGCTGGGCCCAGAGTTACCAGTTAAAATACCCCAGACTGGTGTGGATGAATCAGTTTACGATGTGAAGAAAAAAGTTCACATACTGTAACAAATATGCTGATTCTTGTGCTGAATAGCAATGTTCAAAATACAGCGATGTGTAGTTATACCAGCATTCATATAACTGTTTCACATACTCCATGATTCAAATATTTCCAAGCATTTGCTGCTTTGACATTTAATTTGATTTTTATCAACATTTATATTATCTACCCATTTGTTGTGCTCCATATCGGAGGATAAAGGCACAGTATTTATTAGGTTCTACTCAACCCTCTGCTTACATTAAAATTCAGTGCAGTAAATGCTTGGAAATATTTGGATAGTGAAGTTATGTTAAGTATTCAAAGGAATGTTGGTACAGTATGACTAGCAAACATTGTTGAAAACTTATACATCAGTATATTGTGAATGTTGCTATTCAGTACAAGAATTAGTAAATTTGTTATATTACGTGAATTTATATGATACTAAAATGCTGTCACCTGTGTAATACAGGATCAAATCCACACTGTCATGAATATGTGCAATATGAGTCTGCAGCATTCTAACAGGTGACTCTGGGCCAAGCACCACTCCTAAATAAAACTTTTTTGTGGCACTCTCTGAACCTGCTTACATACTATCTTATTAAATATTTATTTGAGGTGGCAAAGTATGGTAGTGGTTAAGAGATAAAGAGAGCTGAGCTGCAAACTTGGAGACCAGGATTTGAATCCCACAGCCCCTTCTTGCTGCTGTGTGACCAGGAGCAAATTAGCCTCCTTGTGCTCCCCAGTGGCACTGAGAGTAAAATGTGGTAGTATGGCATTCATGCAGTCATCATACTTTCAAAAATTCTGAACCAAAACCATATTTGTTTTCCCCGATACCATTCTAACACTGTAATACAATAGTGTCCACTCCACTCCTCCACTGGAATGAGCCGGGGTTGGGGGGGGAGTACAAATCTCAGCTGAAGAATCCTGTAAATTATTTCTTGAGAAAAAAAATGGAAGTAAAAGATTTCTAGAAGCTTTTACAAGCAAACAATGCCTGACTGTGGGCACATATTGATCTGGATTGGGGACATGCAAATTATATTTCTGTTCTCATAGTGGACATGTAGGAAATGGGACCTGATTTAGGAGTAGAACAACATCATATGGATGCTGGTATCATATTCATGACTTGCATCACTCAAACCAATGTCCACCACTATTTTGGACATCTGTTATTCTTTATTTGAAAATTTTGAGAAACAGAGATATGTTCAGAGAGGGAAAATGAGGGCTGCATCCAATAATGTGGAATAGTTGCGAGGTTTAATCAAATTTGATTAAATATACCAGTAAAGTCCATTCAAACTAGGGCTCCAATCAGTGCCAGAGACTTCCTTACAACTTACAGTGAAGGAACAACATCGGTAGTATTAGTATTAACGCTGTTTTTATTTTAGCTGGTTCTACAATGTGTGGGTTTGCTCTGCAGCAATTTGACTTCTTGTTTCTATGTCAATTCAGTTCAATATGAAATAGCACATTAAAAAAACAGTATTTGAAGTGCTGCAAAGCAAAACTGTGCATCGAGGAATCAGTTAAAATAAAAACAGCATTAATTGAAAAACAGTGCAAAATACTAATATTAGGAATGCTGTTCCTGCACTGTAAGCTGTGACAAAGCGATTACTGAAGTGTTTGCATAACTGGCTAAATTGTTTGTGCTCCCCCCATAAGGATGTCAGTGGTGTTGACTGGAACGTTAGTTTGAACAGACTTCACTGGCATGTCATGTTTTGTCAAATTTGATTAAACTTCATAACTGTGCTACATTATTGGATGTGGTTCTACTCCTAAATCAGGTTCCATTTCTTATATGCCCACTACAAGAACAGAAATATCCTTTTCCTATCCCCTAACCCAGATCAATAGGTACCCACAGTCAGGCATTTGTTCTCCTCATTTTGAAATAGTAGTGGCCAAGTGACAAAGCATTTTAAATGGGAGGGGGGTCATCATGTTTGTCGTACAGTGAGACAGAATTTGGATCAGAACTGCACTTTGAACATTTTGGGGTTTATACTGTTCATACTTTTTGCATCCTTAAGGCTTAAAAGAAATCTGGCTTTATATAGTTTTCCATTGTTTACACCCTAAGGTTCAGAGTGGGGTCCACAGTGTGATTGTGCAATTAAGGTAACTAAGGCATTCAGAGGCAGCACATAAGCATTGCTTTTTACACCACGCTGGTATTAATTATGATATTTTGAAAGCACCAGTGACAGCACTTTTTTGTATGCACTCCTTATATTCCCTGGTACGCTTAGACATGTGCTTGTTTTTGTTTGTTATTTTTCTTTGTTTAATCTGTAGTATGTTCAGCACTGCCCTCTAGGATATGATTCTTCTGGCAGGTGGAGGTCCATCAGAAGATTAAGTAAGCATCACAAGGAGAGAGACAGAGCCTGTTCAGTGAGTGTCTTCCTGCTCTGATGAGGACATTAATTCAGAGGACTGAGCTGATGGTGTATTCCAATAGTACTCTGAAATGAATGCAATGCAGGGGAATTTGGAATGTTCTTCATTGTGACAGCACTAGTTAAAGTGCTCACTTTGGGCAAATACTATTGTAAAGTACAGTTGTGTTTTGTCTTTGTAATGGGGACCTAACTGTATTTGCCAAAAATATCCTTTTTTTTTTCTTTTTTGGTTCCCGTACTCTATTATTTTACTTCTCCAGATACACTAACTATTGTTGCCATACAAGCCTCCATTTTTTTCTCCTACACAATGGAATCAATGGCAGTTTGATGCAGCATAGAAAAAATAAAATCAGAATGGTTATGTGGCATCATCGGTGGCCTTCCCATCTACCAAGTTCCACAGCACTGGGCATAATGGCATGGATAATGGCATGGATGGCCCGATGTGGTGGATGTCTTAGTTCACTACATATTTCTTTGATAAATCACAGGGGTACATTTGCACACAGCACATTGGCATTCAGAAAGTAGGAGCAAGATCCTGGCAACAAGTTATCTGATTATGCATCTTCAATCTGCACATACAAAGAAGGCAGTGTTCCAGCAGCAGCATGGACAACCCTCCCACAGCAACTCTGGTCCCTACCCACCCCAAAAAATATTTCTGAACCATCAGTTTCATGGCATGAGTAGGCAAGGAATTCTATATGCCTAGCAAGGTTAGGTATCTTTTTGTCTTTACTTGTGGGTTACCATCAGCAAAGAAGTACTTCAGTGCCATCAGAGTTACCAACATGCTAATGGACAGCTAAATCCCGAACATTATTTGTGCCCATAACCATGACAGAACTGCACAGCGTAATGTACAGCAATTAAACAGTAACAAAAATCCTCCTCCTTTCTGCCTGCTGATATGATGTTTTATGCCCAAAGCAATTCCTATGACATTCTGAGCATAGTGCATATTGATGTGCTCGGCCGTAGCTGTGAAGGCAGAAAATGAGTAATGACTGACTGAAATGGCACATGGATTGCACATAACACTGAACATGAGCAGTAAGACTTTGGTGGATGTTTTTTATTTGGTGTGCTTTCCCCTGTCCTGTTTTGTCACTGTACTCTCCACAACAAACATTATTCATGGAGTGGTCCATTCACCTGTTTGCCAATACGATGTAACCAGTATAAGTGAACACACATGAAACAAAAAGAAATCACATTGAATACAACATTTCTGAATGTCTCATCCCACGAACATAACCATTCAGAACATTCAGAAACCTAGAATTTTGGTGGGGTGAGGAGGGGTTGTTTCTATGACAGTGCAATCCCTGTGCCATTTCTACCCTTGCCCTCAGGGATGTGATCATTCATAGCTGTGCAGGCAGCAGCTGCGGAGTTCTCAGCAGTTTACTGCAATGGCGCAGAGATTGCACATAACACTGAACATGTGAAGTAAGACATTAGGTGATTTGTTTTTCTATTTGCGGGATATATTTATTTTCTTGTATTGTTCCCTCTGTAAAATATGTAATACTGTGGCATAGGAGCTGAAAACTCACTAAAGTACCACTCCTTCAGTCACACTCCTTGTGTATAACACAAATACTTGTGCTTTATACTGTACTGTCCATTTCTGTCCTTGTACTCTGCACAACTAATCTAAGTGATAGAGTGGTCCATTCCCCGGTTCACTGCTACTATGCCACCAGGACAAGTAATCACACATAAAAGAAAGAAATTGTGATGAATACAGTCTTTCTAACCCTCTCATCCCATTAACATGACCCTTGAGAAACCTACTTTTTGGTGGGGTGGTTGTGTGGGGGGTCTCTATGATATGCAAATGGCCCTGGTGCTGGACCATTTCCTTTTGTATATGTACACACAAGCAAGATGAACTTACACAAAAATGTGACTGTGTGATTACTGCAGTAGTTATACTTTGCTGTAGGCTACCACCAAAATTGAAATGGCCATTAATAGTCTTGCTCTAGACAAAGCACCAGGCCCTGATGGATTCCCCTCTAATTTCTACAAAACATTTTCTAAAGAACTAGCCCCCCTTTTGCTTAATTTATATAGTTACATGTTCAAGGCTGACAAATTAGACCCGACCCTTATGGAGGCAACAATTATTCTCTTACTCAAACCAGATAAGACCCAACTAGACCCAGCTAGTTATCGGCCGATTTCTCTCCTAAATTGTGACATTAAATTCTTGGCTAAAGTGCTCTTGCTTCGGATAAAAGCACTATGGAACCAGCTCCTAAGCCCGGAGCAAGTGGAGTTCATATCATGATGCTCCTCAGCCAACCACCTTAGGACACTCACACATATATTCCAAGCGGCCCAGTCTTCCCAGTCCCCAGTAGCCTTAATCTCTTTAGATGCCAACTTTTGACAGGGTGCACTGGGAGTTCGTATGGTTGACCTTGGGAAAAATGGGCTTCCCCCTCATTTTATTGCAAAGATACAGTCACTCTATGCTTCCCCGTCAGCTAAGATTTACTACAATGGGGTCTTCTCTGTCAGATTCCCTTTATATATGGGCACCAGGCAAGGTTGCCCTCTCTCACCCTTTCTGTTTAACTTCTATTTAGAACCCCTACTCTGACATATTAAACAGTCCCCCCAAATCAAGGGCATCCCTTTTCACTATCAGATTCTCAAATTCTCAGTACATGCAGATGATATTCTTCTCCATTTGGTACACCCGGCATCCTCATTAGAACACATCTTAGAGGTTGTTAGTCAATATAGCAAGTTATCCAACTACAAACTAAATATCTCCAAAACTGAAATTTTTCCTCTGAATAACTACACTTTGAAATCGGAATTTGGGCACCTAGGTATTAAATGGTCCTCTCAGGCAATCAGCTACCTAGGTATTTATTTAACTAGCACCACCCAGAAACTTAATCTAGATGATCTGGTTGGAGCTATCCAACAGGATCTCCTGAGATGGCAGAACCTACCCCTTTCTTTATGGGTTGGATAAGTATAATCAAGATGAATATTCTTCCCCATATCTTTTACCCCTTAAATCTGCTGAATCTATGGCTTCTGATATCATTTTTCAAGCGCCTACACTCCATGATTTCAAAATTTATCTGGTTAGACAAACACTTCTGTCATGCTTTCTATAAACTCAGTGTGCCTAAAGCTCTGGGTGGTCTTCGCCTCCCTAATTTCCTTTTGTATTACTGGGTGAGCCATTTAACCAAGCTGGGGAAATGACTCTCTGAGAGAGATATGGATTACATTCCCAGTTGGCTCCAGATAGAGAATGATCTTTTAAGGTCTAATAACATTAATCTATCTACTGTTTTTTATCTGACAAAATCATCTCTGCCAGAGATGTTACAAGACTCGGTAATTAATATTTCTCTCAGAGTGCTATCACAATGCTGCTCATACTTTAAGATGCCCCTTAAATATGACATGGGCCAACCAGTTCTGCTAAATCTCAATATTAAAATTGGGTGGTCAAGACTTCCACTTCAATGGCTTCCACAACTACAGGAGGCACGAGTGGAAGACCTGTTTTCTCAGGACAACCTTCTCTCTTCATCTGAAATCCTCACTAAATTTGACATCCCGAGGTTGAAGATTTTCAAAGTGTTCCAACTAAGAAATTCTATAGGTACTCTTTTTGGGGTTAGGCCTTTGTCATTGTTAGTCAGACCCCTAATGACTCAAGTAAGTGAATGCTCCCTAAAGCCACACTGTGTTTCTACGTTATACAGCCTTCTTCTGACCACTACCTGCTCTAACCCTCTCCCTGGTTCTTCACTCTGGAAGGCCTTACTTCTGGACTTGAACCTTGATTGGGCTCGGATCTGGAAGGATCTCTCTATATATACCAGTCTCAGGATAGACTTAGACTCACCCAATATCATGTACTGAATAATAAGTATTATACTCCCCTGAGGTTGGCTAAATTGGGCAGGATACCGGATTCTACTTGCACCAGGTATGGCAGAGCAGAAGGGAACATGGTGCACATATTCTGGCACTGCAAAAAAGTATCCCCAGTCTGGCAAGAAATTAGAGCCAACCTGGACCCCTAGTTAGGGCTGGAAGACCTCTTCACAATTGAGATGTCTCCTAGGACAGTACTCCAGTATCAGTGTTAAGGAGTGTAGATTCCACATGGCCCTGATAGCCATTATTGTCAAAAAAATAGTTCTTAAACATTGGATGGATCAGTTAACAATCTCTTATAGTGAATGGTTAAAGGATATATCTAGCTTTTTTAGAACTGAATGATTGATAGCAGTTTTTGCAATAACGTGGCAAGTTTTGATAGAAAATGGGGTAAGTTGTATGCATTATATTTAAAGTAAGTAGGTTGTAACTCAGCTGCTCAGGTACTTTATTTAAGAGAGGACGAGGTCTCTTCTCCTCTTTCTAATAGTAAAGTAAGGCACACTCCAGAGGGGTGGGAAGTGGGGAGGGGGAAGGGGGATGGGGGAAACTTGAGGGGGATTTATTTAGTTGATTCATGTATAGGTTAGTATGTGTTTGCTACTGCTGTGTATCATGTGTACATCTAGCCAGGTACATGTATAACTTCCTTCTTTGTTAGAATCAATAAAAACTTTGAATTTCAAAAAAAAAATACTTTGCTGTAGGATGATCACCACATCAGTACATCAATGCATGAGGCTTTCCAAAATTTTTGTCTTCAAGTCCACCCTTATGCCTTTGGTCAAATCAAATCTGATAGGTTAGCATTGTATATGCTATATTATGTATTTCTTGCATTAGCCCATCCTCCCCAGCTTTATGCCTGCTGAGGTGTGGTGTTATGTGCAAGTGCAGTCCCTGTCAGTTTCAACCCTTGCACCCAGTGATGTGATCCTCCATAGCTGCAAAGGCTGCACAGTTACTGAAATGGCACAGAGATTGCACATAACACTGAACATGAGCAGTAAGACATTAGGTGTGCTTGTTTCTATTTAGGGGATATATTCCTTTTCTTACAGTGCTCGCTCTGTAAGTATGTAATTCTGTGGCACAGGAGCTGCAAACTCACTTATGGACCACTACATCAGTCACATTGCTTGGTATAGTACAAAGACTGAATGCCAAAATAAATAGAAAAAATAAATTACACTGTGATCTGACAGCTGATGTGCTGTGTTATGTGTAAGTGCACTGGCCTGCCATTTTCAGCCTTCTGCCCAGTGAGTTCATTGTCCATATGTGTGAAAGCAGTAGAAATGTGGCAAAATCCCAGAAACAACTAATCAGAATATTCATTTTCAATCTGCATATACTGAAAAATGTAGGGGGCAAACACTACACTAGACAACCCCCCCCCCATCATCATCACCTCCACACCCACTCCCACTCAGCCTCCCAATAAAAATGGTTTATGAACCATAATTTTCAGGGCATGAAAAGGCAACGGAACCTACATACGTAGTGATGTCATTTATCTGTTTGTCTTTACTTGTAGGGAACCATCAGCAAAGAAGTAATTTGGTTACATAAGAGCTGCCAACAAACTAATGGACCGGAACATAGCTCACATTATTTGTGCCCTGTACCAAAACAGAATTTCACAGGTTAATCCACAACAATTACCTAGAAACAAAAACATTACACTGCCAGTGCAGTCCTGGTGCCATTTTGAGCATTGTGCCTAGTGATGTGATTTGCCGTACTGTATCTGTGAAGGGAGAAAATGAGTGGCACACAGATAATGAATGAAATGGCATAGGGATTGCACACCACACAGAACCTGAGGAATTTGACAGATACTTTATTTCTTTATTTTTTCATTGTGCTTTATCCTGTTCTGTTCTGTCCTGGTACTCTGCAAAACAATTTATTACTAATTTTTTGTAACGGCATACAAGCAAGATAAACATTTCTTGCTTTTTCCACCAGATTGGAGCTCAAGTGATCTGACTAAGAGGAATAGCTCTATTAAACACAGAACAAGACCTCATTTTAAGTCCCAAATGAGGTTCTCTGATTTTGTTTTTATTTACTGTATTTGTTATTTTATTTTTAATAGATAAGTGGTGAAAATGTTTTTTTATTAAATACTTGGGGCTGCATTGGAGATCAGGGAAGGGTGGTCTGCTAGATGATAAGGTAATGTATTTATCTTTTTAAAATATATTAACTTATGGGTCATCTGGGGATCAGGGAGAGAAAGTCTTTTTTCACAATGCCACCTACCGCTGGATTTCTAGGTACTTTGCAACAACAGTGAAATCACACTAAGAGACTGCAATCACTGTGTAAGTGGTGGTGATTGCCATCTAGTGATCAAATGAAGAAATGCACAAATCGCATTCAGTAATGCCACATTTACAACTCCACCACATCAATACTGAGTTGGTACTGAGTGGTATAGTGGGATACTGCCATCAGTAATGAGTGACACAGCAAGGTACCGCACAACTTCATTATAGTGACCACTGTAGGTGAGGGTCTATTACAAGGGAATAATACAATCAAGAGGTTCTGGGGACAAGGGAACCTCGAGAGTGAAGCTCAAGAGGTTCCCCTGTCCCCAGAACTTCAAGATGGTATTACTCCTGAGTGATAGACTCTCACCTATTTTTTATTTTTTTGTAATATATGGATCCGAGTTTTGTTTGCAGCAGTTCTGTGAATGTGGTGCTGTGAGGCCTTGCTCCTCCTGCAATGAGGATTCGCTCACTCACTCTCTGTGTGTACTTTCCATCCCACTTAGCCTCTGCTCGCCCACCCACACACAAGCTCAGTCTGGTGTCTCTTTTAGTTGAAAAGAATTTTGTTTAAGAGGCAGTCTTACTTTGGTTCTTTAACCAGACAATTCTGTAGCATATAGGGGAATAAAAAAGTATTAACCGTAAAGTGAAGGGATGATTTTCTTTCACTTAGTGAGAGATGGCCACCATGTTTTTTGAATGGTTCTGCCCACCCACAGAGGAACCAGGTCCACTCAGGAGGTGCGGTTTTAGGAACATCAGCACACATGGCTAGGAGGTTGCCTTGGGGATATCAGGAACTAGCATATGGTGTTTGAAGATCTTGCAGTTGCACTCTTCAGGTTTGGTGATACTACTATTGTTCAGAGCTCAAATGATAGTATTACAAGTTCTGAATGATAGTATTATCACTTGCCAATGATAGTATTATCACTTTGGGTACTGCTGTATTACCAGAATTTTTTTGTATGGGATACTATGACATAGTGAGCCCTTGAGTTATCACATGTATAGTGTGTTGTTTGATAATGCTGCATGCCTGAGTTGCTACTGTACTGTGATGAAAACTGAGCACTCTGATGATCTGCTTCATTTTCATCAATGTAGCAGTCCATGCAAGTTGCAGTGTTAAGAGGCACTGACTAACTGTAGCTGGTGATGTCACTTGTTGGAGAACCCAGAACTTCACAAAAGAGGTGCTACAAACAGCTGTTTTTTCATGATCAGGAGAGACAAAAAATAGAGAGATATGTACAGAAAGAGAAGGAGGAGTATGCAAATATAAACTGGAAATGCTGGAAAGCTTCCCTTCCCTTTAAATTATAAAGAGTCTCACATGTGCTACAAGCATGCTTCACTTCCCCCTTCATATTGCAATGAGGCATGCAAGTGCCACTGCTGTATCAGCATACTTCATTTCCCCTTGGAATTGCAAAAGGGTGCGCATACACTATAAGTATGCTTCCCTTACCCATTGTACATTATAAAGAGGTGTGCATGCACAGTAAGCATGCTTCCCTTCCCTTCCACTTTAAATTTTAAAGGGGCACACATGTTCTATAACCATGCTTCCCTTCACCTTTAAACTATGAATTTGAATATGTATTTTAATTATGAGGCATTATGGGCAGCTATTAAGGGACTGGTGCTGAAAGTCACTGAAATTTGCATCAAGAAGGTTAGGAATAACTGAAGAAGAAGGAGGAGGAGACCTATATGGTTTACAAGGGAGCTGGCAGGGGTGGTCAGGGAGAGGAAAAGGGCATTCAGGAGGTATAAGATGACACAAAGGGAGGAGGATAGGGAGGCATATAGAGAGAAGAGGAGGAAGGCAGGGCAGAAGATAAGGAGGGCTAAAGAGGTCACTGAGAAGAATATAGCAAAGCAGGCCAAGAGGGGAGACAAAATCTTTTTTAGGTATGTGTGAGAAAGAAGGAAGGCATGGCAAGGAATAGTGAGACTGAGAAGAGAGAGAGGAATAAAACTGGAAGGGAACTTCGGAAAAGCGAAGGTATTAAATAGCTACTTCTGTTCGATCTTCATGAAAGAGGGTGAGGGTAGAGGACCAGAGCTGGAGGGGAAGGGAGTGGAATGTAGAGGAATGGATTCTAGAATGTTCACAATTGATAGAGTAAGGGAGGAACTGGGCAGGTTAAAGGTGGATAAAGCAATGGGGCCAGATGGCTTGCACCCAAGTGTACTCTGAGAGATGAGGGAGGAGCTGGCATCACCTTTGACAAGACTGTTTAACTTGACAATGGATACAGGGTGAGTGCCTGAGGACCAGAAGAGGGCAGAGGTGGTTGCACTGCACAAGGGGAGAAGCAAGGAGGTGGCCAAAAACTACCACCCTGTTAGTCTCACCTCAGTGGTGGGAAAGGTAATGGAGACGTTAGTAAAAGAAAGGGTGGAAGACTACCTGGTGGCCAGTGGTATGCAGGACAAAAGGCAGCATGGCTTCATGAATGGGAAGTCATGTCAGATCAACCTGATAGAGTTTTTCAACTGGGTGATACAGGTAGTGGACCAGGGAGGGGCAGCAGACATGGCCTATCTGGACTTCAGTAAGGACTTCGACACCGTCCCACACAGAAGGCTAGTAAATAAGCTGGAGAGCTTAGGGTTGGGCCAGAAGGTAACTAGGTAGGTGGAAAACTGGTTGATAGGAAGGAGCCAAACAGCGGTGGTAAATGGGGTACATTCTAGGGTAAAGGGGGTAATGAGTGGGGTGCCTCAGGGGTCAGTACTAGGACCCCTACTTTTTAACATTTATATCAGTGATCCAGCAGAAGGGCTAGAGGATAGGATGTGCCTATTTGTGGATGATATGATGGTCTACAATAGGGTGGACACCCAAGGTGGAGTGGAGGCCATGAGTCAAGACCTGGAGAAGCTGGAGAGGTAGTCAGAAATCTGGCAGCTAAAATTCAATGTGAAAAAGTGTGTGGTGATGCACTTGGGGTGGAAAAACTTTCAAGTGGCTTATACCCTTGGGGGGAGGAAATCAAGGAAACACAGCAGGAGAGGGATCTGGGGATTATTATATCAAGCAATCTTAAAGTGGTGAACCAGTGCAGCAAGGCGATGGAAAAGGCAAATATTATTTTGGCTTGCACTGGAAGGGGCATAACTAGCAGAAGGAGGGAGGTACTAATGCCACTGTACAATACAATAGTGAGGCCATACCTGGAGTATAGGGTACAGTTCTGGAGACCACACCTATGCAGGGACATTGAGAGGACTGAGAGTTCAGAGAAGAGCAACCAAGATGGTGCATGGGATGCAAGGAAAAAAATATGAACAGAGGTGGAGGGAGCTGAATCTATACCCAGTAGAGACTAGAAGGGAGAGGGGGGACATAATTGAAACTTTTAAGTATTTGAAGGGGATCAACAAGGTGAAGTAGGGGAGCTTGTGCAAAAGGAAGGAGGGAGCTCAAACAAGGGGGCATAACTTCAGATTGGAAGGAGGGAAATACAGAGGCAATGTGAGGGGGAAGGTCTTTACAGAGAGGGTGGTGAAGGCCTGGAACAGGCTACCAGAGGAGGTGGTGGGATCTGAAATGGTGAAGGGATTCAAGAGGGCATGGGACAGAGATATGGGGTTGGGAAGAGGGGAGAAAGTTCTGAGCCAGTAAAAGGAGGAGGAGGGAAGGGGTGGATATAACAGCAGACTAGATGGGCCAGTGTGGTACTTTTCTGCTGTCATATTTTTGTGAATCTGTGAAAACAAAGGGGCATGAATGTAATATAAGCAGGCTTCCTTTCCCCTTTAAATTTTAAAGGTGCACAGATATACTATAGGCATGCTTCCTTCCCTTTTAAATTATAAAGAGGCATAGATGAACTATAAGCATCGTTCCCTTCCCCTTTAAATTATAAAGGGGTGCTTGTACTATAAACATGTTTCCCTTTCCCTTTAAATTATAAAGGGGTACACATTTACTGTAAGAATGCTTCACTTTCATGTGGCATCACTGATATGCTCCCAAGTGCTAATGTGTTTGTCCACTAAACATCTTGATCCTCATAGCTGACCACGTTTTAACACTGTAAAGTCTAAATATACATAAGCTATAGCGTACAACAGGACATGGGTGGGAGCATTAATGCATGCCCCGGGTGCATTTTGAGGCATGAAGCTGAAGGCCGAGTGCCCTTCAATCACCCAGGAAGTGTATTAATGTCCCTATACACCCATGGCCTGGAGTGGGTTATTGCACTAATAAAATGGATAATCAGCAATTAATTAAAAAACACAAAAATATTTTTCATTGCTTGAAAGTTGCACAAATTTGGTGGATTTTCATCCACATAATAAAATAGTGTGGCTTTTCAGGACAAGGGTCTCTTTAAATATTCAGCATTTTTATTTCCAACAGTCTGCCCTGACAGTCCCCCTGTATTTTGTTTGCAGTGATTTTGTTTGTAATGAGTTTTGGTGCTCCCCATGTCTGCATTAGTTCCAGCAGCATGTCTGTGCTACCCCCCTCCTGCTTGTACTCACACATGCTGCTTGTGCTACAGTAGGTCTTGTTCTCTTGAACACCCCACACACACACACACACACACACACACACACACACACACACACACATATGGTCCCACTCCAACAACCAACACCTACACAATGATGTCCCCGCTGTTACTTCCTGACCGTGACACTCTGTTTCTCTCACAGCTCTGGATTTGGAGATGCATTTTCAGTCAGTGATATGCTCTGGAGTTGCTCACTGTCCCAGGTCACAGTCAAAGGGAGCAAATCATTTGGCACAACTGGCTGCACAGGAAGCCAATCTTTGGAATGGGTCATTTGCAGAGGTGTGGAACAGGCTACAAGACAAACGTGTGAAAGTCAGTTAGGCCACTGATCTGCTGACCAAGCTCAAGTCGGGGAAAAAAACATGGCTGCTATGTTCTTTTTTTCTTCTGCACCGATGTGGCGGATTGATTTCTTTAACAAGTTGCTAGGTAGAATTAGTATTTTTGGGGGCAACTGCCTACACAAGGCATTAATCAATGGTCAAGTGACTGTTTTTAAACAATCAAGTTTGAGCTTTTGACCTATTTCTAGCCATTTCATATCTAAGTTTAATATATATACTATGAACCTGTTACCCTGACATGTAATATTATGCAATGTCAAATACCTGTAGGCAGGTCCAAAATAAAAGGAGCAGCTTTGTACAGTACCTCACTAATGATAACCCTGTGTCAATCGGGAGAGTTTAAACATTCATAACGTTCATCACACATCAAGGCCAGGAAAGCCAGTAGTCATCACAGCCACCTGGAGTACGGTTACTGAATTACACATGCAATACATTTATAATTATAAACTTATTCCTGACTATATTCAACCCAGACTGCAGATGCTGAAAATCATATAACATGCCAGTGCTCTGCCACTATGCTAAATGAGCAGCTTCTCTTGTCTAGATGGAAGGAGTCTGGGTTATAATCATCCATGTTCATTATACATTGCCTTGCCTGCACTAAGGCACATGGTTGATTTCCAGTATTTTCACTATTGATTCTCGTGATCATCAGATCTATTGCCACACCTAAATAGATCAGAATTTATCCTTTGCAGAATCTTTGAAATACAAATAAGCACTAAAAGAAACACAAAAGCGTGCCTGTAATTGCGTCTAATCTTATTCTAATGCCTATTATTTTTTACAAAAATGAATTGCTATAATTGTCCTGTAAGCTTTGACGTGATGTGTATTGCAATATATGTAAGCAAAAAGTCTGTAATTTATATATTGCATTTCAGTTCTCTGTGTTACATGAAAAGACTTTGGGCTGGCAGTATAGCATAGATGATAGAGTAATGAGCTGTAAATGAGCTTGGTACTGTATATCCAGCAGGCCTTTTTCTTTTTCCCCACAACCTCCACTTGCATACTGTGTGACTCTGAACAAGCCACCTCACCACCCCAAAACCCCCCATGTCACCCCTAAAAACAGGCACTTGTGCCTAGTGGGCCTGACATAGTTAACAAAGAATAAATATATATATAGATATAATATATATTTGATACATCAGGAATATAAAGGCATAATGAAATCTAAAGAAAAATAATGTTTCAGATAATCACTGTTTTTCTCCTAATAATTAATGGCATGCACTCTGTACTAGCTTGAACTTCATTGCTCACAGCTGACCATGCCCCCATGCATCTGTAGTTACATGGTCTTGCTGATATTTGTACCAGACTATGCTCCTCTGGAGTTGATTTTTGCATTATCATGGTAATTTTTCTGTGTACCTTGTTGTCCTTGTCCTTGATGTGGAACCTTTGCAAAAGAACACTAGTGTTCAAAGGTGTTATCCAAATAAATGAATGACTAAATAAATAAATGAGATAAAAACCAAGTTTGTTAAAAAATGAAAAATGGGTAAACTTGTACCTACTGTATGCAGTATGCCTCGTATTTCTTTTCTGCTTCACTCTCCCCTAGTGTCAATCCATTCACTGTTCTGTATTTGAAAGTAATTCACTTGCCTGACAGGTCAGAATCAGGTCATCAGCTCTGACTGTCAACATAAATGGTAAAGGTACATCATTCACAGGTCACTATAGAGACTTGAGGGATTGGTGGTTAGTACTTTTTCTACCGATCTACAGCTTGTCAATAAATGACCCATATCCTTCCAGCTTACAAGGGTGGTGTGGGAAAATGAAACTCACCTTCTGTTAATATTTTCAGAGGGACACTGGCCTGGGTGGCACAAGTACACTCAGTAAATGCAGTTTAAAGGAATTATTTTTTTACTGTAAGCCTACAAAACTAATTGGAATAACTTTCATTGTTTTTACCATGCCAGCAGTTTTATGAAATGGGAAAATGCACATTGATTGAGTGAGTGATTTGTAACATATTGTACCAGGTAAGCAAGCAGTGCCCAAACAGACTTATTCCAGTTGTGACGGGAGGGGGGCAGAAAAATTAAGGAATTACAGTACATCAGTTTCAGTAAAAGTGATGTACAAAGTTAGCAAAAATACAGTCTCAAGTATAAATGTAAACACAGGCCCTGGTACCAATAAGGTACACATAAGGTATCAATGAAATTAAAATGTTTGGCCAAGAATATTTCTAACAAATCAAATATGTCTTTGCATTATTTCTTACCTTTTATATTGACTACATTTTTTATATCCATGTTATAATCTCTTAAACTTGCAGCCATTTAATTTCCAATAGTGTCCTGGAATGGTAGTAGTATTACACAGGTTACAATAACAGAATACATACACAAACTGAAAAAAAATACTTAGTATATAGTCACATAACTTTCATTATGCAATGGATAGAAAGAATCTAGCAACTTGATTGATAGAGATGTCTTCTTCCCAATGATTACATTTCAGCACATACTCACAAGTAAAAAATGTCCCAGTCAACAGTTTTTTTTACCTACTTTGAATCCCTCTACAGCATAGTCCACCATATCCTTTAGAACATCACCAGCCACTAGTCAAAACAGAACACATTTTTACATGTACAGTTATAGTCAAATCAAAAACACAATATAAATATTTGGAAAACATTTTTCTATTTTTAATACATACAGGATAAATCCATTTCATAATAGCAATAGTGCAATCCAGGGTTTGGTGTGTCCTTGGATTTTATCATTTCTCAGATGCATGAGACACTCACCCTTCAGCCTTGTACCCCACAATGCACCCAAGATGTAATAATATCACATGACATACAGCAACCTGTCTTGTATTATTGTTTAAATAAATGGCCTGACATAATATTGCATTGACATTGTATAATTGTGATTGTTATGCACTCTTCTCTAAATGATCTCACAATGTCTTCAATATCCTATCACCATCATTGCAATATGAAATATATATATATATATATATATATATATATATTATATTATATTCCTTGCAAAAAACTTTGTTAATGCACCAGTTAGAGATGACAGCACAGCAACAAAAGTATGGAAATGTGATGCTAGGGTTACCACCCCACCTCCTCCTCCCTCCACACACCAACAGACATCGGGGTGAGTCATAGGGTCATCAGGCTCAACTCTCAACCCAATCCATGTAAGCAAGCTGACATGCTACAGTATAGAAGAATGGGGTGAGAGTTAGCCCTGATGACCCCGTGGTACATCCTAACATCTGTTGGTGTATGGAAGGAGGAGGGTGGTGGGAGTGGGGTGGTAGGGGTGGTAACCCTAATATCACATTTCCCCACTTTTGTTGCTGTGCTATCAACTCTAACTGATACATTAACTACATTTTTTGAAATGAATGTCCCTTCTTTTTGAGAAAGTGTAACGTAACTGGTAATTGGTATGTGTTTGTGGGAGCGTGGGCCCTCCAGGCCCTACGGTCCCTTCATGTTGCCCATTTTTTTCATAACGGTATGTGATATGGTGGAGAGGCCCTCTGGACCCTGCACTCCCACTTACACATAAGTATGGAGCCATACGGCAGCCTCATAGCAGGGTTTTATTTAACTCTAAAAATTGATTAGCGTGTTGCTCATAAAAGTGCTAAAACATTGTGAAACTGCATTGCACTTGCCTCACTGTGTTTAACAAATATAACATTTCTAGAAAACCTATATAAATACTTCCTGTACAATTAGCATTGTCCCAAGAAAAAAACTGCTAATCAATTATTTAAAACCCTGCCATAGTATAGAAAAGGAACCCTCATAACACTTATTTGGCAATATCTCAGTAATCATAGTAACTATGAAAAATATTCCACTGCAGTTGTAATCATGACTTAGAAACCTCCACGCAAGCTTAGTTCACTGAAAGGACCACAGGCACTGCAATGTTAGCCTATGGGAAATATGTCAACTTTAGAGGGTTGTAGCTTTGTAACTATTTTTTTACCAAACTACCAAAAGGCAATCTGTGGGGCCAGGGCTTGCCATCCTGAAAATTTCAGCCAAAAAGCCCTAACTGTTTAGGTGCAGTGGTGTGGCAAAGAAATTGTACTTTTTGGTACAGTAGTGTCACAAATTGTGACAGTACAGATGCAACAGAGTCGTGATTTGCGAAAGTGTCGCAAATGTACTGTCATGATTTGCAATACTACGGGAAACCTGATTTTAAAAAAGGTATTTCTAGGGGTCCTAGAAAAAACTGATGGCACCATTGTGTTCCTCAGGCCCCGTTTAGGTAAACACAACTGTCAGTGTACAGCTAGGGGCAGCAGAATTTGAATTACAGATATTTTTCTTCACCACTAACTGAAACAAGATGGTGGCAGCATGATACTATTGATTGGATTTGTGACAGTAAAATGTGCTTTTGCAACAGTAACGGGTGCTGTAATTCAAATTTTACTGCCCCTAGGTAAGGTTGTTTCCGAAACTTCAATAAATAAAATAAATAAAAACATATTTTCCCCATTGTCTTCAATGCTAAACTTTAAAATTTGAATAACTTTTGAACAGTTTAATATTTTTTCACCAAATTTTCAAAAGGCACATCAGTGACACAGACTGCATCTTTCCTGAAAATGTCAGACCAGATGAGCAAATAGTTTGGGCTGTAGCCAGAGCAAAGTAATGCACAAAAATCCTGTTTTTGTGTGTTTTTAGGTGCTCCACAGCTCCACAACCAATCTTCAGACCACAACTTGCCATATCCAGAGAACTATGGTGCCCCACCACACATGCAAAGTTTCAGGCAAATCCATCAAACAGTGGTAAAGTTATTAAAGTGCAAAATTTGGGGTTTAACATAGAAGTGGCTGGGCAACCCTAACTATAGCTGCACTACCATGCAGCTATAATATATTTTCATTGCAAAAAGCTCCATTAATGCATCAGTTAAGGTAGCTAGTACAGCAATAAATGTCTGGAAATTTAGTGTTAGGGTTACCAACCCTACCACCCCACCACACACCAACAGGCATTGGGGGGTGTTTTGGGGTCTTTGGCCCTAGCTCTCACCCCATTCCATGTGTAACTAAGCTGACATAGTACAGTACTAGGGAATGGGGTGAGAGTTAGGCCCAATGACCCCAAGGCACACCCCAACGCCTGTTGGTGTGTGTAGGGTGTGGGGTGGGGGTGGGGTGGTAGGATCAGTAACTCTAAGAAGGAGGCAGTATAGCGCAGTGGTCTAAGGCTCTGAGCTGCAAATTTGGTGACATCCAGCAGACCAGACCTGGGTTTGAATCTCACAGCTTCCACTTGCATACTGTGTGACCCTGAGCAAGTCACTTAACCTCCTTGTGCTCCCAGGTCGCTCCTGTAAAAAAGCTTTCAGCTTAGTGTGCTATACCTGGTAAAACAACTAAATAAAAAAAAAACTCTAATGCTGAATTTCCAAACTTTTGTTGCTGTACTATCAACCCTAACTGATGTATTAATTGAGTTTTTTTTGCAATGAATTTCCCTTCTTTTTGAGATAGTATAATAGTATCATTATTTTATTGTGCTACAATCCTGCAAAGTTATGCGTGTGCATAGAATAAATTCAACGGACCCATGTAACTCGGGCATTTTCAGGAATTGTTTCACCCAATTTTTAACATTGTCTTTTGGGGATCCCATCTAATGAACAATGGCACTGTAATTTTGTTAATCTGTCCCAAAAGTTTAGTTTGCATAGCGACTGAGCCATTCTGTGCCACAGGTGTGAAAACATGTTTTGGGCAGGATGTGAAAAATTACAATTGTATACTGTTAATAAGGCAGTGTGAAAAATGGTAATGTTGAAAATCTGGAGTGAAAACTGGTGAAGTTATGAGCATGCGTAGAAACTACGCAATGCACACTCGTAATGCGCCATTCTGGGGAATTTTTTAACCAAATTTTCAACATGGGCTTTTTGCATCCTCCCCTCATGAACACTGGCACTGTGATTTCATAAATCCATCCAAAAAGTTGATTTTGCCCAGCGACTGCATCATTCTGCACTGCAGGTGCAAAAACATATTTCAGGCAGAATGTGAAAAATGACAGCTGTACTATTCATGAGGAGGTATGAAGAAATGTCAATGTTGAAAATCTGGACATAAAATATTAAAATTTTGCAAAGTTACAAGAGTGTGTGGAAACTGCACAATGTACGCTTGTAACACTGCCATTTTTTTTGAATTTTTGCACCAAATTTTCAACATGGGCTTTTTGAGACCCTACCTCATGAACAATGGCACTGTCATTTCAATAATTGGTCCCAAAAGGTGATTCTGTGCAGTGGTCAAAAAATCACCTTTCGGGCATGAATAATAAGATGGCAGTGACAGTGTTCATGATGTGGGGTCCCCAAAAGCACATGTTGAAAATGTGGTAAGAAAATGTAGAAAAATGGCCGAGATATCAACATAAGTTCAAAGCACCATAGACAGCCATTATACTGTACTTATCTTCATTCCTCAGTTTGCGGTTCACCTTTGAAGAGTGCAGATGTGTCCCAGTCCAGACGAGATCGCAACCACCAACCTCTGGAGGTAAGTACGGGGTAAGGGGGGGTTGCAGGGCAGTAGGTGCACAGAGGGAGGGTTTGGATGGGAGAGAGGTGGGGGAAACGATGAGGGACCATTTTCTTTTTTCTAAGGAAAAAATTTTTAAAAGATGTCGGGGGCAGTTTTCTTTTTTGACAGATATGATAAAATATGTTTCGAGACAATGGGGGTAGGCTCCCCATTGTCCCAGAATAATAATACACCAGCAACTGGGGACACTAAGAGTGGGCTACCCAGAGTCCCACACATGAGGTGGTAATGCTAACATGGGGATTGGGCACCCTGATATTGGCAAAATTAAAGGACATGATTTGGTACACTGTGAGTGGGCTACGCAGCATACCACAGTGTTGAGGGACATGGGGGGCAGATTACAACTAATGCAGGAGTTACCTGCTAAACTTCCAATCCTCTTCCCAGCACAGGGATTGGGCACCCCGATGTCAGGACTGATTATCAATTTAAAAAAGGAAATGTGCTGGAGACCACGTGATGCAGTGCTTTGAGTAGCAACTCTCCATGACTGCTCCCTCCACTGATGAACATTTCTTTTCTATTCCTACTTTAAATAGCCTAAAACAACTTTTTTTTTGCACTGTGTGCTTGCCATTACCATGCAGTAGTTCCTTGAGCACAGTTATGGAAGTGGAGATGCGTCTGGCTTTGCCAAAGCACACAACGCCAATGACCCCGGTGAAAACCAGCAAGAGACCCAATGCCCAACCGGGTACTGCTGGAAGATCCACTACTACTACCACCGCTCAGGTCTCAGAGGCTACTCCACTCACACCCGATCGCTTCCTTGCTGAATTCCATCCCTTTTGCAAGGAACTGAAATCTCTTACAGTACTACTGAAGTTAAACAGATGGCTACAGCAATTGAAGACATCTCCATGAGGATGGCAGACAATGAATCATGCCTAATATCCCTGAAGAGAAAAAGCTGATTGGATGAATAATGAAACAGTGGATAACAGACACCAAATAAAAAAGTTAGAGGCCAAAGTCGAAGATCTTGAAGGTAGAAGTCACAGAAACAAAGTGGTGTTAATTGGTCTCCCAGAGAAAGAGGAAGGGACCAATACTATTCTCTTTATTCAGAAGCTCACCGAGAAATTAGTGGGTCACTCTCCTTTTGGTGCTGCATACACCATAGAACAGGCACATAGAGCCCTCAGGCCGATGCCACCACCTGGTTCCACCCCACATCCCCTCATCTTTAAATTTTTGAACTTTCAAGAAAAACAACATTTCTTGGAGAAATTGAGAGACCTACAGGAGATTCAATGGGAGGGATCCGGGTTCCATGTTGCCCAGGACCTGCCAGCATCGGTTAGACCAGTGGTTGTCAACCTTTGTTGATCCAAGGACCCCCTAGCCACCTTCTGGCCTTGTCAGGGACCCCTACCCAAAAACACGCATTTGACATACTTCAGCGTGAAAAACAACATCAAGCAAATTTTCTAAAACAATGTAGTTTTTAATAATGTATTTGAAATTATACAAAAACATATATAATTAGTCAGGTGGGGTTATTTATAAACTAACAATGAATAGTAACAAACACTTAGTGGTAATGGCACTTCTTGCTAGCTGGCTGCTTGGGGGGGGCATATAATTATCCTTACACAGCTCAGTAAATCTTTAGTCCTTACACGCTGAATGTATGTCATGCAGACCACTGTTGAAATGAAACATAACAATAAATATAAATAAACACTTAGTGGCAATTCTTGCTAGCTGCTGGGGGGGGGGGGAGGCAATGACTTACACTTCTATGTAAATCTCTATTTTAGCTCCACAAAAATCATTGATGTAACACAGACCATGGTTGAAGTGAGACATACAGAGTGTATGATCACAGCAGGCAGATGAAAACAGAATCAGAAACAAGCTGCTGATAGTTGCCTTATTTGTAGTGTTTATAGTCGCAGCACTTAGTGGTGAAATAGCCATAAATAGCTGCTAATACCTGCTCATCTTTATTTTTAGCTGATGTGTACTAATTTACAATGCGCTGCAATGAGCTGCAAATAGTAAGGTAATTACCTGGGGAGATTGTGACCTGAAAGAGAGAGAGAGTCAGCGAGTGATTCAAGGCTTTACCAGTTAACTAGTTAACAATTAGCATCATTCAAATCGTCTCCAAGGTAGAGAAGTTCAAACATGGTTAGAGTAAGTGGAATCATTCATAAAAAAAAGTTTCCAACAGACATTGAGTCCAGCTACCTGCGGCTCAAGAAAATTTAAATGCACCATGTGGCAGTTCACAAAGATCAGACAGCAGATCTCAGCAGCTTGCAACCTCTGTTTAACATACCTGGCTCTTTAAAATACCACAGATCCAAGTAATAAGTGGTCCACTGAAGATTATCAAGTACCAGAAGTGCTGGGTTGCTTTGAATGTTAAGCCTTTGAATTACGAGGGTTCAGGCTGGGGTTCATTAAAAACACTTTACTCGTCCTCATTGTGCTTGACCTGTTGTGCACCTGAACTGTCACGGGAATAAAAAAATTTAAAAATTACCGCGATTCACTTTCAAATTTGCAGACTGTTCCACAGACCTCCTGGCATGTGCTCGTGGATCCTTTTTGGGCTGCGGACCCCTGGTTGAAAACTACTGGGTTAGACAATGTAGGACTCAGTTTCACCCCATTGCAACTAAATTGATAGCTGCAGGGGTGAAATTCAGGATGGGGTACCTGGCTTGACTGCAGGTACAGATTGTAGGGTCTTGGACCACTATTGAGGAGGTAGAAGTAGCGCAGACAGTCCTGTAAGCAGCCTTCCTGGATCTGTTCCATGCCCACTGATCAGAGCCAGTTTTAGGAATGCTCCTCCTGGCTTATAATGTAAAGGAGAGACTTTCCTATGTGCATCTGATTTAAGAAAGAGTGGTGGCCTAGTATCACCCAGGAGCGTTAACCTTACACATTTTATAGTTTGGAAAGTGTAATTAAGCTTATATGAGGTCTTGTGTTTTGTTTTCTTTTGGCTTTGCGATGTCCATGTTGAGACTTCTGTGTTTCTCACTGTTGGCTCATACAATACAGGCTTGTCTTTGAAATAGGTGGGGGCCAGATCTGCAAAATTTGTTATTGTAGCCTCCATCCTGATTAGCTTTTCCATCCAGGTTTACATATTGTACCAGTTTCGTGTGATGTATTTTCTGTCTCCTCGAATTTGCGCACAGTCGCGAGGCTGCAGGAATCCCCTTTTGTTTAAAGCAATTTACTAATGCAGCCACTAGAGGGACTATGTGCTACATGCTTCATCTCCCCATTTAAGTTAAATTTGTTTCCATGGCTTGGGACAACAGGATTTATGCTGTATATTACTCGTTCCTGTTTCAGTTTCTTTTAATGTAAATACTTTTTGTTGAGATTTCCTGCTATATTCTGGGACTCTCTTCAGTATAGGACATTTTTTACCCAAGATTCTGGACTTGTAGAAAATTACTTCACTGGTTCAAGAGATCAAAGGGACTGAAAGCACCCTTACATGTTTTAATTTAGAGCCTTTATGTTGGTTTCCCTAGTTACTGTTTTCGTGCTTGTTAATATGGATTGTAGTGTCTGATTCATTAATCCAAGGCACTTGTAATGTTTGTTAAGGTAATGAATCTTATAGGGTTCTATTAGTCTGGAGTCATTGTTGGGTGGCGGGAGGGTGGGAGTGGAAAAAAGGCTCTGCAGAATGCAATTCATAGCAGTTTGGGGAGGAGGGAGGGCAGGGTCAGTTTTATGTTATAGGGAAATTGCCTGGATATTTCTAATGACTGTGGGGTATGGGAACAGGGAAGGGAAGGTAGTATGGGGAAGGAAGAAGGGTTGGAGAATAGCACAGAATTGATATATAAAAAGTACCATATCCATTCTCCTTTGTTTCCACATTAAAAGCCTCCTGGTCTGGTTTTGCTAAGGAGAATGACTAGGGACTTGCACATAGCTACTTGGAATGTGAAAGGGGTCAGACAGAAGCTTAAGCAGCACAAGGTACTGAAACTATTATTTATACAGGAATCCCATTTGTTGGACTCCGAAGTGTTTCAGATGCGGAGACAACAAATATGGCAAGTGTTCTCTGCTGAGGGCACTACTAATAGATGCAGAACCATGATTTCAGTAAACAGAAGAATTCCATTCTCCCCTACTCAAATTGTTAGAGATTCCCAGTGATGATTTATATTGGTTCGTGTCATGATTCATAACCACAGAAATACTTTTGGGTAGCATTTATGGGCCCAATCTGGATACTCCACGGTTTTTGCACACAGCTTATTAAGGCCTTAACCCCTTTCATATCAGTCCCGATTCTCTTTGGAGGTGACCTCAATCTAGTTTTTGACCCGGTATTGAACCGGACTGGCTCCCCCTTAGTAGGGCTTTCCCCAGCCCAATGGGCACTCTGTGAGCTGATGGAACAAGTAGGTATGTGTGATATATGCTGTGTTCTTCATCCCTCTGATAAGGAATACACGTACACTTCTCCAGTCCACAGGTCTTCCTCCCATATAGATTATCTACTGTTTCCCCAATCACTTCTCCCCGGGGTTTTAGGCACCATGATTCATCCTGGCCCTCCCTCAGACCACTCGTTGGTCATAAGCCAACTTTCCCTTTTGTCTTTACCCAGGAGAGGGTCTCATTGGAAGATTAATGACCAGTTTCTGAAAGACCCTGGAGTAATTCAACCTATTTTAGAACATATAGAAGAATTTGTTGAGGCTAACCACAGATCCACTGCAAGGCCTGATGTGGAATGGTGTGCCTTCAATGCCTACCTAAGAGGAATTCTGATTGGTTTAGCATCCAGGAGAAAGAGAAATAGGGAACAACAGTTGTTACATATATTGTCTCAAATCCAGAATATATAGGTGAAATTGACCCCACAGTTCCCCGAATCTCTCGGACAGGAACTAACCAAATTGAGATCTGCCTACCTGGAGCTCCTGAGAGAAAAAGCAGAATATTCCATAGCATCAATACATTCTCAGAATGATGGATCACTGGAAACATCCCCAGCTGATATTATAGCTGAGTTTACCAATTATTACAAACATTATACGGACCAATGCCTAATCCTCCCTCTGAACAGACACTGGATAAGTTATCTTGAGGAGTCCCAATTGCCCCACCTTTCTGAGACACAACAGAAGGCACTATTGCCCCCCATTGCTGCAATGGAATTGGCTGAAGTATTCGAAAACCTCCCCACAGATAAAACTCCAGGGCTGGATGGGTTTTCATCCAACTTTTACCAAAAATTCAAAAAACAACGTATTCCTTTGCTTATCCCTTTATATCAGCATATATTCTTTTAGGAGCAGAAACTGACCCCACTCTCTTTGAAGCCCTGATTGTCCTTTTACCCAAACCCGGCAAAGGCCCTATATTGGTTACAAGTTACTGGCCTAGTTCCCTCCTTAATCAGAATATAACATTTTTTACTAAACTACTTGCCAATCATAATAGCATAATTCTCCCAGATCTCATTGGACCAGAACAGGTGGGTTTAATGAAAGGGAGATCATCAACAGACCACCTTCGTACCCTGGTTCATGTCTACTCGGTATCCAAAGATGCTCCTTTTCCTGCAGCCTTGGTGTCTCTGGATGCTGAGAAGGCATCTGACAGGGTAAAATGCCACTTCTTATTCTGGACTCTCAGGGCTTTTGGTTTCCCATTGGAATTTCAGAAATGGATACTGTACATGCTCTGTACCAGTCCCCAACTGCCCGAGTGACCGGTAATGGGGTGATTTCAGAACTTTTTGTGTTGCAATTGGGTACGAGGCAAGGCTGCTCCTTGTCCTCATTGCTCTTCAGTCTTTATCTTGAGCCACTTATTCACAGACTAATGGAATGTCTGAAGATCAAGGGCATCACTATTCAATCCCAGGAAGTAAAGGTCTCAGCTTACACAGATGACCTCCTCCATCAGCTTTCCTAGCCAGCCACATCCATTCCTCCCATGTTGGAAATTATTGAAAAATACAGTCAAGTATATAATTATAAATTGAATGTTAGTAAGACAGTTGTCTTCCCCCTCAACAACAGGATATTCAAAATGACTATCTTAGCATTAGGGCTTTCTTGGAAGCAAGACTCTTTAAGGTATCTTGGATTTGAACTCACAAGAAATTCAACACGTAGTCTGAAACTGAATTTGGATTCCCTCATACATATTAATAGTCATAATCTTGACCATTGGTCCACTCTCCCGATCTCCCTCTGGGGAAAGATCAACTTATTCAAAATAAATGTTTCCCCTTGCTTTTTTATCCCCTCAACCTACTAAATATTTGGCTTCCACTGTCCTGGTTCAAAAAAATGCATGACCTTCTCACTAAATTTATCTGGTCCAATAAGCTGCCAAAAATAGCCTTTCACAAATTAGCTGCTCCCAGATTCAGAGGGGGATTATGTCTCCCTCACTTAGGCCTTTAGTTTTGGGCCAGTCATGCCAATAAGTATCTTAGATGGCGCTCCTTTGCTGCGCCCCCTTATTTCCCATGTTGGCTTAAAATTGAATTAGCCCACATTCAATCTTTTGGTCTATCCCCTGCAGCACTTTTGCACATCAAAGAAAGTTCTCTCCTCTCCAGTTTAAAAGCCTCCCTGATTGCTATATCTGTAAAGGTTTACTCCCAACTTTGCCTCTTTCTTAGGTACAACCACACCACAGATTTAATGCAACCAATATGGGGTAACCCCAGTTTTAAAATTGATAACAAAGTTCTTCTTTCCCATTGGTTACCTTACCTGGGGGGATGATCTACTCAACTTTATTACAGAAGGTGGCTCCTGGTTTTCCTCTGCAGAGATCATGCACAAGTTCAATATCTCAAACACTCACATTTTTAAGGTTTTTCAACTGAAGCATCTTCTCTTAAAGGTGTTGGGAACAGACCCCCCCAACTGCATGCGCACCCTTCTGGAGGGAGCTGTGCCATTTAGCGGACCTTCCACAAGCCATTTCCAAGATTTATGGGATCCTATTTGACTAGATCCATCCAGGCTGCTTTGGCCCTATGGCTTACTGGACTACCTTTTTTCAGGATCTGACTATAGACTGGCCTGCCCTATGGCACAATTGCCACAGATTTGTTACTCAGCACAGGCTGAGACTTACGCATGTACGTACACTCCATAATTTGTATTATTCCCCAATAAAGCTAGTCAGATTGAGTTTACTATCCTCACCCTTATGTATTCATTGTCATCAAGGGGAAGGCACATTATATCATATTTTCTGGACTTGTTCTAAGGTGGCTTCACTATGGGCCAATATTCAACATACAGTAGACCCTCTTTTAGGTTTAACAGATTTGTTTACTCCTGAAATCTGTTTGCTAGGTGACTACTCTGGGATCTTAGTCATCAATCGTAAATACTACATGGCCCTTATCTCTATGTCTGTCAAAAAATTGGTACTCAGGCACTGGAAGGATAATGATGAAATCTCTTACATTGAATGGCTTAATGAGCTCTTAGCCAATCTCAGAACAGAGAAGGCAATTGTAAGCCTTACCAACAGGCTGGAAAAGTATAGGAAAATCTGGGACCCCTTACATACCTTGTACTACTTATAATCTGTACGCATTGGTACCTTTCAGTACATTCAAGTCATCAAGCTTTGTTTTTCTGTGCTGGGGGGGGTTAGGGAGGATGGGGGAAAGGGGGAGGGGGATGGGGACAGTGGAGGACAGCTTTATCATGACAACTTATCTTTGATCAATATTTCACGTCAACTTTGTACCTGTCCTCTGTATGGTAAACTTTTCAATAAACTCTGAATTGGAAAAAAAGGAAATGTTAAGATTCCTCATCCCCCTTCCCCTTACAGGCTGCAAAAGGGGAAAAACAGCTTTTCTTTAGGTGAACACCAATAGGTGTTCACCTAAATGAGGGTTGAGGAATCCAATTCTGGCATTAGTTTTTTTGAAAAATGGCCAGAAGTGTTTTGGGGTTCTTTTTGCCAGGGGCCATTGTTTTTTACAAGTAGTGCCACAAATCTGCTATACCAGAGTTGCAATAGTGTTGCAATTTGTGAAACTTTCGCAAACTTAGTGTCACATATTTGAGACACTTCCAACAGCAAAATGCCAAAAACATATTTTCAACCATTGGTTTTGAAAACTAACAGCAGGATCCTGTTCCTTTGCCCCTGATTAGATAAACACAACTGTTGGTGTTTACCAAGGGGCACTATATTTGGAATGACAGCATTTTTTCTGGCTCAGTAACTGAAAACAAAATGGCATCTGCACGACATTACAGAGGTCATTTGTGACAGTAAAATGTAGTGGTGTTAGCTTTCAAGAGGCACATATATTTTTTTCCCGTTGATTATAATGGGAAAATTCAAATTTGAATAACTTTTGAAACGAGTAATATTTTTTCACCAGATCTTCAAAAGGCACATCAGTGACCTAAATTGCAGATTCTCTGAAGATTTCAGACCAGATGGACAAACTGTTTGGGCTGTAGCCCCAAGCAAACAAATGGTGAAAAAAATGTTTTTGTGCATTGTTTGGCACTCCTCAGCTCTGCAACCACATATACGACCATAACACAACTTGCCTTATCCAGAGATCTATGGTACCAGACCACACTTGCAAATGTTCAGGCAAATCCATTGTATAGTTGCAAAGTTATTAAAGTACAATATTTGGGGTTTAACATAGAAGTGGCCGGGCAACCCTAACTATAGCTGCAGTACCATGCAGATATTATTTATATATAGATATATATATATATATATATATATTATATGCAGGGCAAGGAGAGGTGATAATTGTAGGTGACTTCAACCTGCATAAGGTGGACTGAAGCATACCATCCACAACATGTGCTAGGAGTCAGGTGATCCTGGAAGGACTGCAAGTTGGGTTCCTGATTCAGGGCATCACAGAACCAACAAGGGTAGTGGTAACTCTTGATCTGGTGCTCACGAATAGGGAGCATGTATAGGAAATAATGGTCCGGGAACTCCAGGGTGGGCATGACCATTGCACAGTTTGGTTCAAGTTAAATATGGGCAGTGAAAGCATCCTGACTAAGACCAAAATCTTGGATTTTAGGAGGACAGACTTCATAAAGATGGGTAAAATGCTAAGGAGCCTCCTAGCAGACATTAGAGCAGACATCAGGGTGGACTAAAGGTGGTTCATCATTAAGCAGGGAATACTGGTTGCAACAGAGGGGTGTGTTATTCTCAGGGGAAAGAACACAAGGGCCAAAGCACTGAGCTGGCTCAGTTCTGGGGTCACCCAGGCAGTAAGGAAAAAGAGATTAACCTATAGGAAATTCAGGAAAACCAAGAGAGAAGTAAATAGTGACAGTTACCTAACTAGGTTGGCTAGTAAGGCAAGTAAAGAAATCCAGTGAGCTAAGGCACAGAAGGAGTTGCAGATAGCTGAAGGAATTAAAAAGGGAGAGGAGGCCTTTTTTCACTACATAAGCAAGAAAAGGGACAAGAAGGACAGGATTATTAAGCTTAAGCAAGGGGAGGAGTGGGTGGAGAATAACAAGGGAAAAGCAGAGATACTAAATGAATACTTCTGTTCAGTCTTCACCAGGGAGAAGCATGAACCAGTGCCTTCAGGAGGGAGAAGAAGAGCAGATTGGGATAGGAACACAGATGTAGTGATAGAGGAGAACAGAGTGAGGGAGTGAGGGAATGCTAGCATTGAAGGTGGACAAATCACCAGGCCTGGACAGACTACATTCAAGGGTACTAAGGGAACTTGGCTAAGGAGCTGGCAGGGCCACTGGCAGGCCTATTTAATAGGTCACTGGAGTCAGGTGTGATATAACAAAACTGGAGAAAAGCACATATGGTGCCCCTCCACAAAAGCGGTCCCAAGCATGATGCTGGGAATTACAAGCCAGTCAGTCTGACCTCAATCATGTGCAAGCTAATGGAGAACATACTTAAGGAAAGGATGTGAGGCAGCATGGGTTCATCATGGGGAGATCACGTCAAATGAATCTGATTGACTTCTTTGACTAGTTTACTAAGACAGTAGATAGGGGCCAAGTGGTAGACATCCTCTATCTGGACTTCAGCAAGGCCTTTGACTCTGTGTCCCACAAAAGGTTGATCAGAAAGTTTGCAGATCTCAGGGTTGGGGAGAAGATGACCAGATGGGTGGAAAACGGCTGAGGGACAGAACCCAAAGGGTGGTTGTGGGGGAAGAGTTATCTGGCACCAGAAAGGTCACCGGCAGGGCCTGAAAGGCTTGGTGCTGGGGCCAGTGTTGTCCAATGTTTTGTCAATGACATTGGGGATGGCAATAAGGGTAAAATGTGTCTATCTGTGGATGAAACCAAGCTCTGTGGGAGAGTGGACACAGCTGAAGGGATACAGGACCTGCAGGATGATCCAGAACAGCTGGGGAGGTAGTCCAGGATCTGGCAGCTTGGTTTCAATGCCAAGAAATGCAAAGTTATGTACATTGGAACAAATAATCACAGGATAGAGTACTACCTAGGTGGAGGCCAGGTGTCTGCATCAGAGGGGAAGAAGGACCTTGGAGTGATGATCACTAGTGACCAGAAGCACTCCGCACAGTGCAAGAAAGCAGCAGCAGGGGCAAATAAGATGCTGGGATGCATAGCTAGGGGGATCAGTAGTAGGAGAGAGGAGGTTATACTGCCTTTGTACAGATCATTGGTGAGGCCACATTAGAGTATGGAGTTCAGTACTGGTGCCTCATCTCAAAAAGGACAATAATCTGTTGGAAAACATCCAGAAGAGTGCTACAAAGATGATAATGAGTCAGCAGGGCAAGGCATATGAGGAGAGGTAGATGGCACTGAACATGTACTCCATGGAGGACAGCAAAGAGAGAGGGGACATGACTGAGACCTTCAAGTACTTAAAAGGGATAACTAAGATGGATAAGGAGTGTCTCTCCAAGCTAAGTGGTAACCATAACATGAGGGGGTACAGTCTTAAGCTGTGGGGGGAGGTTTAGGAGAAAGGTCAGGAAACACTTCTTTATGGAGAGAGTGATGGATACTTGGAATGTTCTGCTGGAAGAGGTGGTCTTATTGAAGATGGTGGCAGCTTCAAGAAAGGCTGGGATATGCAAAGAAGATAAGGTAAGGATCATTGGTAGGGAGGATGGAATGAATGGGTGGAGTGAGGAGGGGGCAGAGTCAGTGGCTCAAGCTGTGGACCCTGCAATATGAGCAGACTAGATAGACCAAATGGCCTTCTTCTTCTTCTGGCTTCTTTGTATGTTAACTGGAGCTCGGAGATCAGATGATATTATGCCTGTCCTCCATGAACTGCACTGGCTGCCATTAAGATGGAAGATTGTCTTCAAGGTCAGATTACTGACCTATAAAGCCCTGCATGGAGCCTACCTGCAAGACCTCCTGGTTCCTCATTGCCCAGTTCAGGCTCTCCGTTTCTCCAGAGGCTGCCCCTTTATTGTTCCCAGGGCTAGGTTTTGGCAATCTGGGGATTGTGCATTCTCAGCTGCTGCACCAACCCTTTGGAACTCTCTACCAAGACATCTAAAGAAGGCACCCTCAGTGGAGACCTTCATAAAGGGTTTGAAAACCTTTTTATTCCATCAGGCCTTTTACACTTACGATTCATAATGAATCTGATGAAAAATGAACTGATTGTTGTTTTACTGCATGTGTCTTAAATGAATGATGGATAGAATTTTATATTGAATCCTGCACTATGTTTTGAAGGTGTATATTGTTTATGGATTGTTTTTAAATATTGTCAAGCATGCTGAGTCTTTGAGAAGGGGCGTTATATAAATAAAGGATGTGTCTATCTATCTATCTATCTATCGATCTATCTATCTATATATCTATATATCTATCTATCTAGTACTGTATGTATGCTCGTATGAAAAAAATATGATTACAGAAATACATAGTTGTAGATTCATAACTCAAATTGCTACATATCTAATGTCATCATCAAAATAATCTGATTTTATAAATGTTGAGATCCAAGCACAGATTGCCAAGATCAAATTCAAAATTAGGCCAGTTTCTGAAAAATCTGTGCACATGTGCACCTATACCCAAGGGCCCAATATTCAAAACTTTGCCCATGGGCAAAATTAGCACTGCCAGGGGGCAAAATTAGCCCACATCCAATTGCATGCAATATTCAGAGGAATAGCCCAGGAGCAAATATAGTTGAATATAGCTGGCAAATGAAGGTGGGCTAACATGGCTGAGAGTGCAGTGCAAAGACAGCCCAGCAAAGAAGAAGATCTGAATATAGCAAAGAGGACAGCTCTGAATATAGCAACCAGGCAATGTGAACAGCAACAGCAACACCATGCACACAGAGGTGGAGTCAGGCACAGGTGAACCACATGGCCACTGGGGGTGACAGCAAAGAAGTGGTGCAAAAAAATTAGAAATCCTGAGCATAGAGCAGTGTACAACACAAATAACAGTAACTGATACACCAAAGGCAATGCCAAGAGACACATAACCCTAATGTAGCAACACTGTACATATGTGAGCTATGGAAAAAGAGCAGAGACAGGATAGTGGGGAAGTGTCCTGCACAAATAACCAACCATGCCTGTGTGCCAGTATGACCCCAACATGTACCCACTGTGCACAGGGGGAGGAGACAAGTATTCCTGACACAGAGCAGGGGTCAGCACACCATATGACACACGGCAGGAGGGCACAGGGGGATGGGTGTCATCCATGGCCACATGGACAAAGCCACACACCACACTGGCCTGCAGACCAAGGCCCTCCAGTCAGGAAATGCCAGTGGAGTCTACCCAAGCAACAGGGACCAGACCATGTCCATGGACACTCACAGGCCAGATGTTACTGGCATGCACACAGGCCATGTTGGGTAGAAACATAGAAACATAGAATTTGATGGCAGATAAGGACCGCTTGGCCCACCAAGTCTGCCCATTTTCCTACCTAACAGATAAGCTGCAGATCCTAGTTAACCAACAACTTACACATGGAGAACAGAATGTGTCAGCCAACTGGAGGACTACCCTACTATGCCCGCAACAATGTACAGCCAGATGTGCAGCCACACACACTGCAGGGGGAGCAGTGGGGAGACCCACACCACATGACAGGCCAGGATGGCAGCCACCAGACTGATGCAGGTGGTTAGTAGGTGCAACACAGCAAGACAGTGAAACTGACTACAAGTAATCAATAAAGACACAGAACACAGGATCATAACATCCAAAAAAGTATTCTGTAAATACAGCAATAGCAACTATATACAACAGAACTGGAAATAGCAACAACAAAAACAAGGGGGGCAGGGAAGTGGGAGCAAAAGGGGAATGGGGGAGTTTAGTGGTCCACAGCCAACTGCTGCCCCTGCACCAGCTGCTCCAGGAGCTTCACTGTCCGATGTGACAGACACACGAACAGGGCCTACTGCTCAGCATCATCCTCTGCTGCCTGACGAGATACCGCAGCAGGTTGTCTTGGCCCTCTCCCTTCTCCAGCCATCTGGCCCATGCAGAACTGTGACATGGACCTATCCAGGAAAGATGCCCATGTATGAATGGTGAGCTGACACTGTGGAGTAATGCAGAACCCAGAATGTGGTCCCAGAGAATGACAGCATGTCCCAACCAGTATGCCCATGTACCCAACAATAGAATCAGTGCAGATGCCACCTGACATGTGCCAGTGTGTAGCATCACAGAACCCCATGGTACACACAAGCCCATCCCATGCAGATGTGAAAGCCCATATGGGTATTGCCACCACCACTGATGAGATGCTGCGCCATACAGAAAAAAGTGGCTGCACACAACCATTTATGTGCGTAAAAGGTGAGTGTGTCAGTCTCACATTTAAGAATGGAAATGTTAGTACTCAGACTAAACAGCCTGATAGAAAAATAAGTAGGCAAAATATGTCATGGAAAAAGGCAACAGAAAAAAAATAAGAGAACTACTACAATAGTTAGTAGTCATATGGCAAAAGTCAGATATTTCCATGCAATAGTTTGTAAAGCTAGGACTAAGTGTATAATATCTGCTATTATGAGCTGAGCTGGGAAGGAAATGAAAAGAAAACTTACTTTAATGGAACTCTGACTCTGTGTTAGACAGTTTGTTTCAATGGCGGTGCATGTTAGGACTCGGTTGTGTCTCAACTTCACTCATTCAAATATGTTGTGTATGACTTTGAAATGAAATAACAGGAAGTTGAGCAGCTCAATAGAGACAACGTATACTACATTTTCAATGGCTGTTGGCTACACACACAGTACACAGTACACAGAGCCGTACTTCTGTAAGAGACAAAGCACTCTTATCAAGAACAGTGGTTTTAATTGATATGAGTGACAAAGCATGTAATGTTTTGACATTACAAAATGCTGATACTGTCCAAGAGTTAGAGGAGGACAGTGATGACCCAGTTGCAGAACACAGGCAGAGATGTCTTGCGTGGCCTTGTGATGACTTGTGTAGTATAAGACAATCATCTTTTGATGAGGTTAAGAAATGTATTAACCTTTTTGTCAGCATAAAGAGTTAAAAAAGGTATGAATTATTTCAAAACATTGATTTTTGTGACATCCGTCCTTATACAGGATTGATGGGTCATTCTATTGCCTGCTTGCATACTGGTACCTGTGATAGTGTTGTTCATCATATGTGGATAATTGTAGTGCACAATACAGGAATATGTAAATGTATTGCCAGAATTTACTGTGTCAGGTGTGCTGTTCACATGTTTACCCAGATAAATTGGTTATTGACTGAAGATGATATGGAAGGTGCATCTCTATTGATAAAAAAAAGTACGTGCAACAACACATTCTCAAGGGGCATTCTGCCTATTTTCAGACTTGTCCTGGGGGCAGGGGAATAGAGATGGAAACCGACTGAAATTGAATCAGATTAAACTGTTGTAATCTTAAGTAAATTGGTGTATTTTGGTCAGAACACCAAGGAAATTCCCCTACTCTGTCTGTATGGGGCTTGGCCATTTCTCTACAATGGCCACTCAGAGTCTGCTGCTGGATGGAGTGGACACGCTGGAGGTAGGGGAGACGGTCTCCTTCTCTATCCAGACCGACCTGGATACTAGTAACCTGGTTTCTTGTCCTATAGTATCGGTAACGGTAAGTGGTGCAGCTATAAAGGCTTTGGATGTTATACAGAACTCTGGATGTGATACTGACAACCCCTGCATTGCTGTTGACTTTAAGGTTTGCCTACCTGAAGTCTCTACAAGGGAGATGGTTGCTTCACCAGTGGCTCCAGCTTTCAGAGGACCTGTCATCAGGGGAATGACGTCATCTGACAGGGCACGGCTGCAAGAGAGAATTCGGGCTGTGGAGTCTTCTGCCGGCTGCTCACAAGTTATCGCTGCATCGGCTGTTGATGTATTTTCTAAGACTGGCAGCTTTGTTTCATCTAATGACGAGTGCCTAGAGTCTCGTACATGTTCCTCCAGACTTTGTATAGAGGTTTCTGAAGTGAGACAGATGACTGGCATGGTGCAAGTGCAAAGCACAGACTGGGTGCAGTGTCAGCTTCTCCAGGCTCAGCTGTTTGAGAGCTCCTCTTCAGCCCAGACAATTGCTTCACCTTCAGACACTGTTTTTGCTTCACAACTGCCTGTTCCCTTATCTACTACCTCTTCCTGTCCACAAACTGAGTTACTGCAGCAAGATTTTAAGGGTCAGGGAACCAACCTGGCTTCTGTTTTTAGTCAACCGGTTGTTACTTTTAATAACAATATATCTGCTATGGGGCTTACAATCACAGCAGCGCTACAAGGAGTGGGTTGGGAGAAGTCACCTTTAGATAACTCTTGGGCCTCTCCTACTGGGCCTGGCCCTTCACCTCAGGAAGATCTGCTGTACATTTCTGACCCCCTCGAGCTTCCCTCAGGCCTGCAACTCACACAGAATCCTGTCCAGCATGTTGGTGGGACTGGAACAAAGGGACTGCATGCTTTAGTTAATACTGGAAAAGATACTTCTACTGTGGAGGTCACTTTAGAGGAAGGTCCTCTGCCTTCTACTCTAAATAAAGCATCCAGTGATTTGTTGCAGTTTGAAGATTCCACTGTTCCTCCTGCTGGGGCAGGAGATAGTACACTACTGAATTCTGTAGGATGTGAAGCTCTTGATTCTTCCTCTGATGGATTTTTGCCGTGGCCTACTGTGCCACCCTCTGTTGCTGATCAGGTACAGGCCATAAGGGCTTCTGAACAAACTCATAGCCAGACAAAAAATAAAACGTTTGCTGGTCTTTTCCATACTCCTCCAGAACAAGCTAAAAGGTGAAATACTGTGCGACTGAGATATAGGGGTGGGCTGAAAGTATTTCCTAATCGCCTCTATGTTGGGAAAACTTTGATAAAAGCTAGTTTACAGTTTGCACCTTCTGAAATTTTTGCCTTTATTCATACTTCTGGGAATAATTATTTTGATATTAGTTTTAAAACATCTGTGGGCCTTGAAACATTTTGGCATAGGTATCAGGCAGTCAGGCATACCCCTTTATGGTCCTCTTTTTTTGCCATTCCCCTTACAAAACCTACAATGAAAACCATTACAGTTTTATTTAAAAATGAAGGGGTTGCAATCAATGATATCATTAGATGGCTGTCCTCTAAATGTACAGGTAGATGGAACTTACAAGTGAAATTGCCTGTGGTGAATGGTTCCGTCCAGCATTTACCTAGTTGTTTTTATTTAGGTAGGGATAGAGGCTTTGTTTTTTATCCTGGACAACCTAAATCATGTTTTCAGTGTGGGGCCCACACACATCTCAGTAATGCTTGTGACAGGCTCAAATGCTCATCATGTCTGGGTTCTGGACATGTCAGTATTAATTGTCCTCACCCAATTTGTTGTAACTTATGTGAAGAGTCTTCCCATTCCTATAGAGAGTGTCCTTGGGCCTCTCGCAATAACCCTGAGAAGCCAAATGACAGTCAAGATGAGACTGTCTCTAAGGCCCAACGTAATGCTCAGACTAGGCCTCAATTTAGGCCTTTTGCTCATGAACATCCCCCCCCTTACATTCTCCTTTGGCTCAAACTGTACACATATCCCCTGCTCTGTTTCAGGATGACTCGGGTGAGTTCAGTCATTTTCTGATTCTGCACTGACTGAGGAAAGTATGGTACCCCTGTCTGGTCCTATGGTCTCTGTGGACACCGTGTTACAGTCTGAAGCTACTAGTGCACCTAGTACTTCTACCCAAATTTGTGACCCTAAAGATGTTATGCCTCCTCCAGAGGATTCTGACTGGGTTCCAGCTGGTACTCGTAGGCAAACAAGAAGTTCAACTACTAAAGGGGTACCTGCTCTTTCAGAATCCCAGTCTTCTGATATAATTTCTAAAAATAGATTTGCTGTGTTACACAAACAAAAACAGGCTACAGAGACTGAGGATGATTCTGATGCTTCCTCTGTGGCCTCTTCTCAGGTGGATATGTTGACTGATACTGATCAGCTTTCCTGAGATGCTAAGACTATTAGGAAAAAGAGGTGCAAAATGAAATCACCGGGGAAAGGGAGAGGTAAAAAGAAGTCCTGATTTTTTTGTTTAAATGGGGGATGTTTTGTCATTTGGCAGTTTAAATGGCAACAACCTGAAAAATCCTAAAAGGTGACTGGCTATTTTTTTCTTTTCTTACTTCTATTACACTCCATATTGTTTTTTTACAAGATACCAGACTTCACTCTCTTGGGGAGACTAGTCAGGCATCTCATGATTGGAGAGGTGGATTATCTTTCTGTTGTCTTTTGGAAGAGGTGTGTGCAGGAGTAGGGATTCTTTTTGATAACATAGAGGTACAAGTCATCAGACTTCTTGACCTAATCCAGGGTCAGGTCCTTATTTTGGATGTGATTATTCAACAAAAAGAATGGAGATTGATCAATATTTATAACCCCCAGATTAAAACACAGAGAATAGCTACTTTTAAAACTGTTCAGCCTTTTCTCCATTTGCCTAAGTCAATAATTTTTGGGGGGACTTTAATTGTATTTTATCTCTTTCGAATAAAACAGGAGTAACACAAAAGTTATAGTCTGATTCGAATTTTCTTAACTCATTATATATCAAAGTTAACCTTATTGATGGAGCTTTATTTGGTTCCCAGCCTCCTGCACACACATTTCATCATGGAAGATTAACCACAAGGATAGATTATTTTTTTTATTTCTAACTGATTGCCGGGTGTTCAGTATTCAGTTCTCCCCTGTGAATACTCTGATCATTGTTTACTGGTTTTATCTTTGTGTCGTCCTATTAATAAACCAGACTCTCATAATTTTTTGGAAAATGAATATCTCAGTATTAGAGGAGGAACATGGCTGGCAGGAATTATACTTGGTTCTTCAAGACAAAATTTCTGTGTTTGAAATATTTGACAATCCTGCCTTTTGGTGGCAGGACACCAAAATGGAAATTAGAAAATGTTGCTAAAGGTTTTCTAAATCCTGCTCTTCTAGTGGGTATCTTAAATATTTAAATTGCCGTCGTCAGTTGCAGAAATTGTTATCCTGGCAAACTGAATTTTATTTAAATTATTCTGCTCAGATTCAGCATTTAAAAACAGAAATGTGTACTTATCAGTATGATAGCTCCACCTCCCTTTTTTTAGAACAGAAATATGGTAGGAAGGGGGCAGTCAAAGCGGTTAACCCTTTTGACAGTAGTAACCAGCAGGTTTAGTCTAAATATATGCCATCATTAATCTTATATACTGGTACCCGGATTTTTGATAATAAAAATATTGTGCAAGAAGTTTCCTATCATACCCAGATTTTGTATGGTCAGGAATTCAAGCCACATGACTGGAATACTTTTATTGATTCCTTACATTTTCCTAAATTATCCCCTGAAAGTGCTCATGATTTAAGTTGGCCTATCACCAGTGCTGAAGTAGATTCTGTAATTAGTTATTTAAAAAATACTGTGACCCCTGGCACAGATGGAATTCCAAATGAGTTCTATAAAAAAGCAAAAAATGTGCTTTTACCTTACTTAATGGCTGTATTTAATGTAATTGTTCAGGGAATATTGCCAATATCTGCAGGATTTGCAGATAGTAATTTAATTTTTTTATTTAAAAATTAAAATAAAGAATATATAGACAATTGGCGTCCTATTAGTCTTCTGAATTTAGACTGGAAAATCTTATGTAAACTTATTTTGGTTAGACTTTCCAATATTGCCCAAAAAGTAAATTTTCATACTCAAACATGTACCATCCCAGACTGCTCTATGATTACTAACTTAAAAGTGATAAGGGAGGTTTTTGATGGATTAGGTACACAGGGGTATGTACTTAGCTTAGATCAATCAAAAGCTTTTGATCGAGTTCCACATAATTATTTGTTTGCGGTCCTGGAACGGTATGGAGTGCCGAAGGATTTTGTCTCCTGGATTAGAAATATGTGACAAATATGCTTCCATGACTCCGGTAGTGAATGGGTTAAAGGGATCTCATATTCAGATAAAAAGAGGGGTACATCAGGGTTGTCCCTTAAGCCCCCTTTTATATGTTTTTTCTATAGACCCTCTTCTTAGGAAACTGAATACTGACACTTCCATCAGACATATTTCTGACAAATCTGCCCTGGTTTTTCCTAGTGCTCTGGCATATGCAGATGGCATTTATATTTTAATAGCAGATCAGGCCTCAGGTGTGCAAGCTATTGAGATTATGTAATCTTTCTCGTTAATCTCTGGATCTGCCTTAAATACTCAAAAAAGGTTTGGCACAGCTGTACAGATTCCCTTGCAGGATGTTTATAATGACATTGGGAGGATATCTATTAGGTCTAAGAAGATGCAGATTCTGGGTCTTTCTTTTGGAGTACCTTTAGCAGCAGAAAGTAATTGGCTTTCTTCTATTTCTGTTGCAGAAGATAAAATTACAAAATTGAAATCTGTTCCTATGTCTAGGAAAAAACGTATTTATATGTTGAAAACTTTTATTATTCCTATTTTTTATTGGTTAGTTATATTTTTCCTCTTCCACTTCATCTAGAAGCCAGCCTGTATAATTTATTTTTTCAACTATTATGGGGCAGTAGGTTGAACCCTGTTAAGAGAATAATTACTTATAGGCCTATAAAACAAGGGGGTCTAAATATGGTTAAACCAGTATTGTTTTTTTTTTTACTATTTTTGTACATTCAAATGTTTACCCTTGCATGGCTGGTCATCCAGAGTTTTGGGTATGGAGTTTCACTTCCAGATCCCAATATTTTATAGATAAATGGAGAGCACCAACCTGGAAGCCTTTTACTAAGACTCCACAAGGGACTTCTGGGTATCTTGTTGAGCTTTTTAAAAAAATAAGGCAGTGGCATGTATCCAGTCAGGTGCCGGCTTTGCAAAACAGAAAGCTCCTGTATTCTTCCATTTTGAATAGAATTTTTTTGTCAACACCCTGTTTTGACCTGCCTCATGACAGTCAATGTTTAATTGAACAATTACTGGATGGTAGGATTCCAGTAAAAATGTGGGACACTATATGGCTGTGCTGTCACAATAAGTTAAATGTGAAAGAGAATCAAGCCCATAACCAGCTGAAAGATCATTTTTGTGTCAGGTAGTCCTGTGTTTGCCAAGTGGAAACTAAGGTGCACCTTTTCTTTGATTGTCCTTTTATAGAACCATTATGGGCTCAGTTGGCACATGAGTGGTCTTTACCCATGTTTGCTAATATAACATACTCAAATCTGGTATATAGGAATTTGGGGCCTGACTGGAAATATTTTATCCTGATACTCTTAGAGTCCTTTTCGCAATTTTCAAATGATGTATTTGGCATAATAGATGTCTTTTGTACTTCAGCAAAAACAAACTTCTAACTGGGTTGAAATACCTTATTAGGAAAGAAATTGCACATGTTTATGAAGCAGAGAAAAAGGCATTACCAGAATCTTTAGTTGCATACTGATGGAGGGCACTTCCTTTAATACTTTTTGAAGGGGTTACTTAAAAAAGAGAATGTGTTAGTTTTGAAACTTCATGTATTACTCTTAGTCTGTTCATTTATAGAATGTGTATTACTTTTCTATTTTTTTGTGTGGGCTTTCTATTTTTTTATGAGTTATTGTCGTGATTGAATGTATTCCATTGTTTTTGTATAGTTTTTGATTTGTTATAGTGTTCTCAATAAAAAATTCCCCTACTCTTTTTTGAGAAGTGCCTTGGGAATTTTAACATCCACATGAACAACCACCAGAATACACAGACATGACCTCAGTTTAATGTCTCATCTGAAGATGGCATCTCAGAAGTACCTCAATACCTAGAAGCACAGAAACATAGACGATAATGGCAGGAAAAAAACAAAGGTCCATCTAGTCTGCCCAGAGTTCACTATCTGCCCCAGAACCTATTGTCTATTCAGGGTTTTAATCTACCTGGTCCACCCCCCTGCTCCCCACCCTACTGCTACTTACCTGAGCATCCACCAGACCCATCACTCTTTCCCAGCCATGCTTGAAACCATTTACAGTCTTGGTGCCACCACCTCCACTGACAGACTGTTCCATGGCTCCACCACCATTTCCATAAAACAGAACTTAATCACACCCTTCTTAAACCTCCCCACCACCACCAGTTTCCACTAGAAACCTCAATTACTTGACTCTGCGCTCATGCTAAATAGTTGTCTGCAGTTCACCCTGTTTATTTCATTCAGGAACTTGAAACTTTCTATTATATCCCCCCTCTCTCCTGTTCTCCAGTGAGTACACAATCAGTGCTTTGAGACAACCTCCATAAGATCTGCCGTGTTGGCCCTGCATCATCTTAGTCACCTTGAGTTGCATCATCTCCAACTTGTCACTATCCTTCCTTAGTGGAGGACTCCAGAACTGAGTACAGTATTCCAGGTGCAGCCTCACCAGTGACCTATATAGAGGTAGTAGTAACACTTCCTTTTTCCTGCTGTCAATACTCCTTCCAATACACCCCAGCATCCTTTTAGCCTTACCATAGGCCGTGTTACTGGATTGATTCTTTGAGGCAGTCAAAGATGATGATAACTCCCAGGTCCCTTTCCTCTGCTGTAGTGCTCAGTTTAACCCCACCCATACAGTACTCGGTTCTTTTTTTCTCTAGGTGCATAACATTACATTTCTTGGCATTGAATTTCAAGAGCAAAATCTTAGATTACCTCTCTAGCCTAATGCAGAGCTTCATGTCATCTATGAAGAGACACAACTATCCCTGGATGTCCTCTTCATTGTTGCTGATGAACATATTGAAGAGGACAGAACCCAGGATAGATCCCCATGGCACCCCATTCATGAACAAACTCTCTTCTAATTTGACCCCATTTACCACAACACTCTGCTGTCTCTCTTCCAACCAGTTTTCTACTCATGTAAATATGTGTCCAGTCATGCCCATGTCCTCCAGCTTCTGCAGCAATCTTCTTGTGGAACCAAGTGGAAAGCCATGCTGAAAATGTAGTAGAGTAAATCCACAGTGTGGACCCTAGCTACTAGCTTTGTTACCCAAAGAAAACTATGAGGACCTCCCTGCCATCAACCCATGCTATTTACTTTCCTGTAGATCACTGCTCTCTAGGTAGTACACAAGGTCTTCTTTAATAAGTGACTCATCAGTTTACCCACTACAGAGGTAAGGCTGAAAGGTGTGTAATTTTTCAATTGCTCCTTGTCTCCCCCATGCAATGGGACTATGACTAATGGAGCTATGATCTCTGGACCTTGTTGGCTCCTCTACCCTCACTCCACTCACCATCTCCTAGTGGCTTCCTGTTTAGCGGGTTCCTTAAACAGCTGCACCAGTTGGCAGTCCTGCAAGGTATCCAACAGGATTTCTGGTGCACCTGGCTGTTGGAATGTCCCAGTAGGTATCTGGCAGATTTAGATCATTCACTGTCACAGCTTCTCCCTTCTTCACTCCTTTTGCCAACTCTTCCTCAAGCTGACTGTCTCTGTGTGTCCTGTTGGTCTATAGATCACTCCACCAACATTTTCTTGCCCAAAGGTACTAAGAGGTGAACTCACAGTGACTCCATTTCCCCTTTGCTCCAACTGATGTGTCCATCCTCCATAGCCTCTATGCCCTCCCAGACATACTATATAAGGCTATGACACTCCCCTCTGTCTTTTCCTCTATCCTGTCTAAACACTGGGTAACCTGAGACTGACAAGTCACAGTCATTACCCTCTGTGGTCTAAGTTTCTGTGATTGCTATTAGGTCCACCTCAGTGTCTGCCACCAATGCTGGGAGTTCACTGATTCTAGTGCACAGACTCCTGGCATTAAGATGAACCTCTTCCATCTAGCTCTGGAACATTTTTTGCTGTCTTGTGATCCTATGCCTGCATCCCTTCTCATTCTCATTCTGATTACCTTGTTTTTTTTTCCATTGCTTGCAGACCCTGAGAGCCTTCCCCCTTGCCTCATCCACTACTCTTTTTTGAAATGTAACCCTATTTTTACCCACCTCACTGCTACCAGTACCCAGCATAAGGGCAGCACTTGCTAGGTTCCCCTCCCTCACTCCCTTTGCCACAGTTTCTAGAGCCTCAGTTCCCCCTCAGTCCAATGTTTTTAAATTCTTTGGTAACCAGATAAGGCCCACTAGGAATATCTGCCTGTTTTCAGGGATGACCCAGGATCACTGGAGAGGTTACATAACTTGCTCAGAGTCACACAGTATACTAGTGAAAGATGCAGGAATCAAACCTGGGTATGATGGATGTACCAAGCACGTTCACAGCGCGTTACTCTAAGTTCTATGTTATACTGTCAGACATCTAATGTAGTTGTTGACTATCTGCCCCAGCACACTGGTTCCCTCTGCTATCAAGTGAGTGCCATTACCTTAGAGGAGCCCCCATCCCAGAAGTATTTCCAGTCCTCCACCTTAATGCATTGTGTGGCAGCAGGTTACATTGAGGTTTTCTCTGCTTCTGTTAAGAAGCAAGTTCTGAAGTGCACATTCCCAACAAAACTACTGCACTCACTTTTTTTATCCTTTCTTTGCCCTTTACCCACCACCACTGATTTCTGCTGAACAAATTGTGCATAACAATGTGGCTCTAGTTTGGTCTGCTCTGATGGAGAAATGTGGCAGCTATGTTAGTCCAGTCTATGACATAGAAGAAAAAAATATGTTGCAGAAGATAGCTTTTATTGGACTAACTAAATTGTTTTTGAGACTAATTTTCAAGAGTTAAAAGTCCAATTAAAGGTATCATCCACCAGTAACACATGTGTTATGTTTTTTCACCTACTGTATTGTGATACAAAGCAATGTAATTACTTGTAATCTAGGTTATGATCTAGGATCTAGGATTGATACAGTTCATTGGTGATCAGATAAGCAGCAAAGAATAGTTATGCCAGAGTTCAGGTTTCAGTTTACATTGCTACTCTCTGCATACCTATGTAAATTGTAGTCATTAGCTTAATGACAGACTGCCTGACTTAACAACAGACTGCAGGTCTCTCCAGCTTTTGTCTCTTCTTTCAGTACAGTACATATACTATGGAGGTTAAAAAATGTTTCTGCTATGTCAGATCTACATTAGTTGATGATAGAATTGTTCTTCAGTCACTGACAAGCTCCCTTGCTTTGTTAAGTATTGTGTGTACTCAGCAACATTCATTCAGCTGCAGAGGTGGCACAGAAAAAGAAAGAAGTGTCACAACCATAGATTCATAAATAAAGTTGATCTGCATTGAGGAAGGGGATGGGCAGCACAGACAAATACAAAACAGCACAAGTTTTATGCATACCAATGCAGGGTTTCATGTCAAGATAGCGAGTTTTCAATGGCGATGACCAAAAACAGCACATTCATAACAGCGTGACCACATTCAGTGATTTCTCTTTTTGTGGGAAGCTTTGCACCCACACCACCCCTTGTGGGGTGCTTTGATCACCCACACACCCCCACTAGTAAATATACTAACTCCAGGGGGGTGCAACTCTGTGAGGGAGGGAGGAACCGCCAGTCACCAACATGGCACTTGCAGTTTTCTTGTGCTGTTTTTCCTGTTGCCATTCCAACCCAAACACCCCACCCACCAGACAGCAGCAGGAAAAATGATTACTGTTTCACCTCTCCTGCATCTTCACTAATAAGGCATGGGGTGTGCCTTGGGGTTGTCAGCCCTAACACTCACCCCATTCAACCATGAAAGAAGCTGAGATGTGTAGAGTATATGAAAATGGGGTGAGTGTTAGGGCTGGCAACTCCAAGGCATACCCCATGCCTGATTAGCAAAGACACAGGAGAGGTGAAAAAGTAATGTTTTTTTCCTGTTGCTGTCTGGTGGGTGAGGGTGGGGTGTTAGCTTTGGAAACCCAAACACCACATTTGCCAACTTTTGTCACATCAACCCTAAATAGTGTATTAAGTTTTTACACAGAATTTCCTTACTTTTTGAGATAGTATAATTGTATCCTCATTTATCTGTGGGCCCTGCACTCCCATCCCTCCTTAGATACATACATATACAGTTGTAGTCATACAAAAGTTCACCAGTAATGAGGTATACCTCGGTAGGTGCGGTATACTGAGCAGTACCGAGCAATGCCTCATTACCGTGTCAGTAAGATGTTACGTATGTGTTAAGGTATGCTGAGTTCTGAATTAATTTACTCCCATTATCAGCAGCTGAAATACACCAGGTGGCACTGTTTTCAGTTAAATTTATCTTGACAATTTGCAATTTTCCTGTAGGTGTCCCCACAGTCCACATCTTCTGGGTCTTCTGTTTTTATAGTGATACCAATGGAGGAAATAAAAGTTTGTACTGCATTCCCTGTGTTTTTTATGTGTCTTTCAAACTTTTTCTGTCCTGTGTCTTGATAGGAATAGGGATCAAAGAAAGAAAAGTTTGATTGTACTTGCATTTCCTGTGGGGTTTTTTATGTGTCTTTCATATTTTTTAGGTGAACAAAACTCTGGCGCACACACCTGTTGAACATAAACAGAGCAGCCACCCACAACACTGAAAATAATGCTTTAAACCTTCAAATAAAGAAGATCCCAAAAATGGTGTAAAGTGCTGAAAACAAATTTATTTAGTGTGCTAGCTGAACAAACCACATAAAGAAACCCTGGCCCTGGTGATTTGAACTGTGAATGTTCTACCTCTGAGGATGGGGTGTCTTTACGTTATGCCATTTACATTTGCAATCCCCCTATTGCCTTGCCTTTCCTTGCAGTCCATCCCCTTCCTGACATAGAGTATCCTAGAGGACTAACTATACTTTTTTAATACAGCTACTGTACATTAGTCTCCCCTCTAAAGCAAGATTTTGATGGTAGCTTGTTTACAATATGTCCCCATGTTGTAATAAAAGACCTCCCTGGTGTTTAGTGCCCCTCCGTCCCCAATCTCTCCAGGTAGTAAAATAACAACCTCCCTGGTGTATAGGGGAGCCCCCATCCCTGATTCCCAATCCTCTGTGGTTTCTAGTATACCGCACCCTCCCTATCACCAGAACCCTGGCCTAACAGTATTTTGATTTATAAATAATAAATCATTCAACTTATAGAGCTGGCAGCACCGTAGGTGGGTCCTGGAATTATCAAGTACCTGTACTCTGCCAAAAAAAGTAAATAAATAAGTCAGTAAAAAAAAAAATATATATATATATATATACCGATATATATATATATATATATATATATACACACACACACACACACACACACACTAAATGTAAGACTGCATAGAGCACAACTTCCTCTAATCTTTAGAAAAAATATTGTCTCTGACAACAGCACTCATGGTCCACAGCTGCTATGAGAACCGCGACCTTCTGTATGAAAAAACAAAAACAGTATCAAGTGTAACACAGGAGGGATCTCTCCTGTTGTTAGTTTATGTTAGTAAACCAAGGATCCTCACTTTTAGCACAATGATCAGTTTATTAAAAAAAATATTGAAAATAACGCTGAACACTAGAAACAGATACCAGCTTTTGTTGTACATGATCCAGTCCCAGAAGCTGATTTTTTTGGTTTGGCCCTGGTGATTCGAACTGGGGAAGTTCTACCTCTGAGGACAGGGTGATTTTACAAAGTGCGCAAAGTGAAAGCGCTCTCAAATCCTTGGCTCACTGCTAATCTATTGGCCCTACACAAAGGAAGGGACCACCTCTGGGCTATAGCACGAGGCACTGGCTCTCTGACTGACATCCAAAAGTATAAACAGGCCTGAAACTACTGTACCAAAGAGACTCACCGGGTGAAGAGTGCCTACGTCAAGAATGTCCTCTCCAACTCCTGGGGTGAAGGGAAATCCTTCTGGGACAATCTAACAAATATCACAGGTAAGCAGTCCAAGTCCTCTCCTACTATATTGAATGTGGATGGCACTACCACCCTTGACCCCTTGGTCATAGCAAACACCCTTAATGAGACCTTCACTGACCTTAGCGGTGTCCTCTCATCTGACTACTTCACTGATACTGACCCTCCAATCTCTATATCCCCCTCTGCCCCTCCAAGCATATCACCCTTCCATCTTAAAATAGTAAAACATAATGAAGTTCATAAATACATAAAGAAGGCTATATCTAAATCCCGGGCAAGCAGTGACTCTATTGACCTTAAAATACTGTCCCTTACTCTGGATGAAGTTCTACTCCCCATCACCAGAATATTCAATCTCTCCCTCTGCTCCAGCAAGTTCTCTAGTAAATGGAAGGCTGCAATAGTCACTCCTGTGCACAAAAGTGGTGACAAGTCTCTGCCTGGTAACTATAGACCTATTTCAATACTTCCTCCCCTGTCAAAGGCTCCTGAATGTATAGTGGCTGACCAACTAACAGACTACCTTCAGAAATATAACATCCTCTGTGCCCAGCAACATGGATTCAGACAAAGGCATAGCACATCGACAGCCCTGCTCGAATTCTCAGGAGCAATCCACAAGGCCTTGGACAAAGGACTCCTAACCGGAGCTGTGTACATTGATCTAATGAAGGCATTTGACACTGTACATCATGGTCTACTCATCAGTCAACTACAGTCTTTTGGGCTCTCCCCAGGCTCTGGTGCCTGGATAAAAAGTTACCTTGCCCAACGCTCTCAGGTTGTAAAAATAGCTGGAGTTCTCTCAGACCCTAAGCCTGTCCTCTCAGGAGTGCCGCAGGGATCCATCTTAGGCCCTCTCCTCTTCAGCCTTTTTCTAAACTCCCTCCCTAAATCCTGCCCAGAGCAACTTATCCTCTATGCTGATGATGATGCTGTGATTCTATCCTCGAACAAAGATCCAAACCCCTTACGCCTTAGCCTCCAACATGCATTTGCCTGTGTTGAGACATGGTTCATTGAACATAAGCTAGTCCTAAACCACAAAAAAACAAAATCCATGCTCTTCTCAAGCCCGCAAAACAAGAAAAGGAAAGTACCTCACACTATCAACACATCCCTGGGAATCACCCTTGAACAGGTGGCTATCTTTAAATATCTTGGAATCACCTTTGATCAAGGCCTAGTCTTTGCAACACATATTGATAGTATAGCCAAAACTATTAATCAGCGGCTTGGGATACTTTACCGGAACATACAACTCCTTACCCTACCAGCACTGAAGCTAGCTATTCAATCCTCAATCATCTCAGTCATCGACTACGGCTTAATTGTCTATGGGTCCGCCTCTTCTAGCGCACTTAAACATATCACAACCTCCCTTAACAAGGCCTGTCGGCTGCTTACTAGTGCTCATCGACGTACTCATACCTGTGAGCTCTATTCTGAAACTGGGTGGTTACAACTCTCAAACCGCTTAAAGTACCTCACCTGCCTTATGGCTAAGAAATCCATCATGGGCCTCACCCCACCTTGCATTCAAGACCTGTTATTCCAGAACACAAGTGTCCAACCCACCAGAAGATCAGAAAATCAGCCTCTTCAGGTCCCCCATTGCCGGACCACACAGGGTCAATGATCATTTGCCTATCGTGCCCCCAACTGGCTAAATACCCTTATCACCACTATTACCTCCTCTAACTCTTTAGGTGCATTTAAATCTAGCCTATTCTCTCACCTTGCCACCTCCAACTCTTGTGACTGCCTTGATTAAATCCTAACTATTTCCCTTTCTCCACCCAGACCACTTACCTGACAAAGGCCTGGTAGAGGTTTCCTTTTCTCTAACTATGGTCTGCTCCTCCCTCCTTTCTCTCTCTTGTACTACCTATCACACTTCCCTTACCTATCTTTCCCTTTCCCATATGTTTTCTAAATGACGAAAGTGTTTAATTAGTAATTATCTGTTGTTCACAAATGTCTTTGATGTTTAACTGTTTCATGTCTCTGTTTATTTCCTCAATGTAATCTAAATGTGCAACTCACTGTAACCCTTTTGTTTGTACCTAATTTGATGCAGAACCTTTGTAAAAGAGCCTTGGCTCAAAGGTATTAATTCCTAGAATACAATAAACAAACAATAAACATTATGCCATTTGCATTTGCAACCGCCCTATTGCCTTGTCTTTTCTTGTGTTCCATCCACTTCCTGACATACAGTATCCTAAAGGACTGACTGTACTTTTATAATACAGCTACTGTACTTTAGACTCCCCTCTAAAGCAAGATTTTGACAGTAGCTTATGTCCCTATGTTGTGATAAAAGACCTCCCTGGTGCCTAGCACCCCCAATCCCCGATCTCCCTAGGTTGTAAAATCATGACCTCCCTGATGTGTGGGTGAGTACCCCCCATCCCCAATCCCTGATCTCCCCATGTTGTAAAATAAGGAACTTCTTGGTGTCTATCAGATCGCACCCTACCTATCTCTGGAACCCTGTCCTAACAGTAATTTGATTTATAAATAATAAATCATTCAACTTATATAGCTGGCAACACCATAGATGGGTCTTGTAATTATCAAGTAATCTGCCAAAAAAGTAAATAAGTAAATAAAACAAAAACAAATTATCTAAATGTAAGACTGTATATGAGCTGAACTCTGGAAACAGAGGGCTGCTTTTGCTTTACATGATCCAGTACAAGAAGCTGATTTTTTGATTTGTCATGGTAAATTGTAATGGCAGTTATTCTCTTTTTTGTTGACACAAACATAGGATCCACACTGCTCAGTTAATAAATCAGGATTTGACTGCTTTTCCATGCTGTTTCACACAGCGTTAACCATACTGATAGTGAGGTTTTTGTGTGTTTGTTTATTTGTTTTTTGTAGATTTCACTTCCTGGATACCCAACATGAAATGGTGCATGATCACATCTGTATATGTACAAGACTGATATTGGGATTAAGCAGTGGTTTCTATTTTACCTTTCAAATTAATTAATTCACCATCATTGCAACTGCCACTTGTCCAGAATAACCGCCCCATCAACACACGTTGGTTCCAGTTTGGTTCTGAAATTAAAATAGTGTGCTGCCACTGAGGAATCATATATTCCCTTTCATTTTTTTCTTTTTTGGCATACTACAGTTTCAAAATTACTACAAAAATAAATAAAAAAATACTTTCACGGGGCCGCTGTCCCACTACATCTGCCCGGCTAATGCCAGACTTTAGTCAGTGTTGCCAATAAAGCAAGTACCGTGATGGTGGTAATGGGAGGGAGCAGTTTGAAATCAGCTCCCCAGGTGTGAACGATGCCCCCATATTTGACGTCCATACATTCATTACAACTATCATATGTATTCATTAATGTACAGTTAGTTTGTAATTAGCTGACTCCACCATTCATTTCTCATTTAGTTGATAAGTGAACAGTTGTACTTTTACTTCCCTCTTTACCACTATTGGCAGCTAAATATGTTCATATCCACATGAAATGCATGGATGTGAGTTGTTAGTATTGATGTGACATGGGCAGGTTGATGTTATTGGGGAATCAGGTACACCAACACTATTACAACTGCAATGATCAAGAAGTATGCTCACTGACCCTGAAATGTCACTGACATGCTGCCAAAGGTAAGGTCACAGATAATGTTAGGCTGTGTGCATTGCGCCAAGTGGAAGTGGAGTGTAAGATTGGGTGTCTGCATGCCAGCTCATTTTCTACTACCTTGCTGGTACAGGTGGATGAAATGGTGAATTCAAGTGTCCCATTCATGGAGTAGCTGGCTAAAATCATCCAAATGTGGGGGCCAAACATTTGGATATGTAGACATGACCTGCCACCTTGGTAAAAGTCACTCAGCCTCCTTATAGTTCATCAATTGTGTCCTGTTTGTTTCGTCTTTTGGCCCCTTGTATGAAGTGCCCCCCCAATGACAGTCACAGTCCTGTGTCTCTGTAGCCACTGTCGGTGGTCCTTCATTCCTCAATTCATTTCCCCATCCCCTTGTGTCCCACTCATTCACCCAATGGACCTCCGGGCACTATTGATGTCAGTTCAGCTGCTGTTTTTCCCCATCCTAATTGGCACTGCATCACATGAGATGTCAAAGTAGGAGGTACATTATTTGGTAGCCAAGGAGGCCATGGACAAACATTTCATGTGATCTGACAGAGCACCTGACACTGTCACATACATGTCATATGAACATATGAAACTGCCAGCAGATATAGGCGACAAAGTCCATCAAGTCTGCTCAAGTGTGCACCTACCAATCCCCTTACACTGCAGCTGCCCCTACCTCCCCTTCCCACATAATAGTGACCCTTCCCCTCATTTTGTCCCACCTACTCTTAAAACTGCCCATTGACTTAGAAGAAACCATCTCTTCAGGCAATGTTGTCCACGTGGACACTACTCTTTCTGTGAAAAAGTTCCTCCCATTTCTCTCCTGAATCTACCACCCTCCAACCTTAGCTCATGCCCCCTCATGTCCCTCAGTTCTTTCAACTTAAAAATCTCCTCTGTACCAGATTTGTTAATACCCTTCATATATTTAAAGGTCTCTATCGTATCCCCCTTATCCCTTCTCTCTTCCAGGGAATTCTTATTCAGTTCCTTCAGCCTCTCCACATAGTGTTTGCCTTCCATTCCCTGGATCATCCTTGTTGCTCTGCACTGTACCCCTTCCAGTAACTTATCATCCTTCTTCAAGTAGGAGCACCAGTACTGCATGCAGTACTCAAGGTGTGGCCTCACCAATGACCTGTACATCGGCAGGATCATCTCCTATCTTCTGGAGGTGATACCATTAGCAATACACCCCAGCATCTTACTGGATTTAGATGCTGCTTTCCTGTACTGTGCCATGTGGTTCATTGATCCAGGTATATGTGATAATGGTGAAAGTCCTAAAGGTGATTGCCGTTATTAAGAAGTCAGGAGTGCCAAAAAAAAAATGTTTCTCCACTCCAACACCCCAGTGCAAAGCAAAACAGTGCCAAGGACATACTTTTTTAATGTTTTATGTGGGAAGCTTTGCCCCCTGTAACTCCCCCTGGGAGGCTTCACCTCTGCACCAGCCTACTTAAGGATTCTCAACTCCAGGGAGGTGCATGTCGGGGGGGTGAAAACATTAAAAAAAAAGATTCGGGCCGGGCACAACAAAAACACACCAGTGCCCAGACCTGAACCCAGTACCCTTCTGACCAGTGCCACAAACCCACCCACCACACCACGGGGTAGACTCCGCAACCCATCACAGCACCACCCCTCTCATTCCCTCCCACCCCTCGTTGTGTGTGCTCACTCCGCCCGTGCGCATACGTATTGCACCATCCTGTCACTATATTCGCTGACCCCTCCCCATCCATCCACCCTACCCTATGGTAGCCCTGGACACTTGCTCTGGGGATTGGGTTGCCATTATTGTAGGCACCCAATTCCTAGTGCTCATATGTCAGGCTATGGTTTGCCCTTTTATTATCACCCCCAGGTCTTTATCCTCCTCTGTAGTGGTTATCTGTACTACTCCCAACTGATAATACCTCCTTGGGTTCCTTTCTTCCAAGTGCATGACTTTGCACTTCTCTTTGCATTGAACCCCAACTGCCATGTGTTTGACCAGTCCTCACATTTAGCCAGATCATCCTGCAGCCCCTGCTACCCTACTGTGTCATCCACCACCACCCCGATCTTTGTGTCATCTGCAAAAAGGCTAATCTAGTTCTTAATGCCATGCGAGATGTCAGCTATGAAAATGACAAACAATACTGGGGGTAGTACCGAGCCCTGCAGCACTCCACTTGTCACAGCCCTCAGAGACAAGAGTTCCCCTCCCACCACTAACCTCTGCTGCCTCCCCTACAGCCAGTTCTTGATCCAACTCACTATCTTTGTCCCTGCTTTCTGGTATTCCATATTGTTAATCAGCCTCCCACGTGGCACCTAATCGAAGGCCATGCTGAAATCCAGATGCAGGACATCCACTGGGTATCCCATCATAAGGGCAAATCAAATTGAGTGACTCAAATTGAGCAACTCAATTTGAGCACCTGATGGGATAACGAGTGTGGAGGTATAGCGATTGAATGGGATAGCGAGTGTAGAATGATGCTATAGCGAGGGTGAATGAAGGGGGAGCTGTAGAGTCATGCTAGCTAAAAACAGTAGTGAGGACTGCTTCTGCTGAGTTGTCTGCCTGGCGTGGCAGATAGTGTCACCAACTACACTGGTGATGGTCCCAGGTTGAGGACTGCTTGTAGGCAAGTGCTGATTTTTACTTGTTTTGCTTATTACATTGTTTTCATCGCCTGGTGTGCCCTGCACACTGTTGCCCCCTTCTCATGTATTCCCCTTTCCCCCAGTGTTGGACCCTGCCAGAGTTGATTATTTTAGTTCGGGGGCTGGGGGGAGCATAGCTCCCTTTATTAAATTTAGATTTTAACATCCACTTGTTGGACGTAGTTGGTCGCCATATTGGATTGGCAGTCTTCGAGGTGGATGCACATCCAATTTTGTATTCAGCAAACTGTACTTGCTGTTGTGCGAGTCACCAAAGAAAATTCGCCAGTATGACATGGAACCCATCTATTGTTTGGCTCTTGTTAAGTGCCCTCATCACCCAGTCTTAATAGTCAACCAGGTTGATTTGGCAGGATGTTCAAGCAACAAACCCATGTTGTCTGTCATCCTGGAGACCCATTACCTTCCAGAAAGATTACCAAACTCTCCATAAGGATTATTTCCATTTTCTATTAACTTCCCCACAATGGATGTAAGGCTTACTGGTCTAAGGTTGCCTGGCTCATCATTAGATCCACTTTTGTGGAGGGGCACTGTGTGAGCCATCCTCCAGTCCTGGGGTATGCACCCTGTTCCCAGAGAGGTAGTGAACAAGTCAGCTAATGGCTCTGCTAGGATCTCTGCCAACTCCTTCAATACCTTGGGGTGTATGCCATCTGTGCCAGATGCCTTATCCAACTTCAGTGTCCTTAGATCTTCCAGTACCCTGCTGGCTGAGATTGCCTCATCCATCATCCCTGCCACCCTGTGCCTACCCATCCTAACCCCTGAGGCAGTGACCCATCCTTTTTCTTAGTAAATACAGAACAGAAGTATTTATTGTGTGCTTCTACCTGATCCGCCCCTTTTTCCTCCCACTCCCCATCTGTCTTAATCCTTACAAATTGATCCTTGCAATTCCTTCTTTCCCTTATGTACCTGAAGAAGTCCTTTTTCCCCTCCCTTGATGCTTTGTGCCAGTCTAAGCTCTCTTGAAGCCTTTGCTGCTCTGACTGCTCTGGTCACCTCCCTTGCTTTCTTCAGGTACAGTACTCCTATCTATCTTCCCCTTGATTGGTTCTCTTGAATCTTCTGAAGGCTGCCCTTTTTGCCCTCACCTTATCCAGTATCTCCGTGCTTAACCAACTAGGTCTTTTGGCCCTAGATTTTTTTACTTTGTGTCCTAGTGCAAGAGCTTATGGCCTCCACAAGCCCCTGCTTGATGACTTCCCATTTCTGATTAGAATCCATGTGTGGATGGATGCTGGCTAGATGCCCTGCCACTATGTCCCCCATCCTACCAAAGTCAGCTCATCTGAAATCCAATGCCCTGTTCTCTGTTTGTGCAGCCTCTCTGCCCATATTAAGTGTGAACCACACCATTAGGCGGTCATTCACTGTCAGTGGATCCTCCAACCCCAGCTCTCTGACAAATTCCCCATTGATCAACACAAGGTCCAGAATGTTACCCAACCTGGTTGGCTTATTTACCATCTGTACCAGGAAGCTGTCCTGGAAAGCCTCCAGAAGGACCTGCTCCCTTGTGATTGAGGTGGCTGGTGTGCTCCAATCTACCCCTGTCAGATTGAAGTCCCCTGCAATCACAGTGTTACCCTTCCCACTTACCCTCTTTATCTGCTCTGCTAATTCCCTATCCAAGTGCTCCATCTGAGATGGTGGCCTATACACCACTCCCATCCTGGGTGTCCTGTTCCTTAAGTCCAGGAATTGTAACCATAATGCCTCAGTTCTTCCCTCCTCCCCCTCCTCCCTGGCACACCATATCCCCTCTCTTACATAAATAGCTACCCCACCCCCTTTTCCTTTTTCTTTATCTCTGAGGTATAGCCTATACCCCAGGATCTTCAGGTCCCAGTCCTCATATTGGGTGTCCCAGGTTTCAGTAATGGCAGCTGTGTCCACTGCCCCATCTGCCATCAGAGCCTGAAACTCAGCAGCTTTGTTCCCCAGGGTCCTCACATTCAAGTAAACTACTCTCCAATATGTACCCTTCCCTTCCTTCCCCTTCCCCTTCCATATACTATTCTTAGTGACTCTGTATGAACACTCCCCTGCCCCTTTCCTACTGGTGTGGGGGGGTAAGTCCATTCAGCTCCCCACTCTGGAGACCTTGTTTGATTCCCCCCTTGCCTCCCCCCACACCAAGTTTAAATCCACCCTTGTTACTACGTGTTCCCTCAGTCTCTGTTTTAAGACTTCAGAGCCCTTCTTGCTCAAGTGTAACCTGTCCTGGGCATACAGAGAGTTGCTATCCCATGTTCTATCCCATCCCTCCACCATCCCATACCCTTTGGTCTGACACCAGTTCCCCATTCAGGTGTTGAACTCCTCTAATCTCAGCATCTTTGCAGCACTTGCTCTGGGTACTGGGAAAACTTCTGAGAAAGCCACTGAACTCCCTGCCTGCTCACACAGCTTCCAAAGCTCTGTGAATCTCTCCTGTACCTCCCTGACTATATTGCCCTCCAAGTCATTTGTGCTCAAGTGCACCATGATATGAAGTTTCTCCCTCCCCCTTTTTGCATATTTAAGAATAAACTGTCCCACCCTTCCTGCTGACATTCCTGGCATGCACTCCACACAGATGCGACTATGCTGTTCACCCTTACTCCTGCATCTCATTCCTTTTAGTATTGAGTCTCTCAGAACTATAGGGCACCACTCTGTCTCTCTTGATTCAGGCTCTGACTCTTCCCATTATCCTGGCCCTCATTCTGAACTTTTACCTCACCTTGCATATCCCTGCTACCTCCTGTGCCTCTGGCCAGCTCCTGTGCCCCTACCCCATCCTTAGTCTGGCCTCTCCTGTCCTATAGCAGACCCAACCTCCACTTCCCCTGATGCACTCCCTGTAACAGCACCATCACTCCCCCACCAATATAACCTTGCCCCCTCCCTCTACTTAGCTTCTGTCCCCCTGTCCAGTCCCTCAACCCCAGACCCCCTTTCCCTTACCCATTGAAGCTCTGCCCCTCCATCTGCCCTACTTCTGCCCTCTGATTTGCTAGTAGTCTCTTCCTCCAGCTCTGCCCACAAAATCCTCCCCTCTCTATCCTCCAGTTTAGCCAGCACTGAGAACCTATTCCTTGACACCACTACCCTGCTCTGAGCTCCCTCTGGTATGCTGTTGAGAGACCACCATTTGCTACCTATTCTTAGGCCTTTTCTACTCCTGTTCCTGATTCTCGTCCCCCCTTTTATCTGTACCCATCGGTTCCTGAGGTGACAATTTTGTTCCATTTACCCCCCGCCTCCTCCTTAGTATGGACTGCCTGCCATCTTCTGGTGCACTCCTATGTGCCCTAGGTCCTGGGTTGTTCCAACAGTCTGACCCATCACTCTTCCTATATCTGTCCTTAACCAATGAATCTCCTCCCTAAGCTGCTTGAGTTGTCTGCACAACAGGCACCCCCCACTCTTCATGCACCCCCTTAAAAGACATCTGCCCCACAGTTGTTGCAGTCTACTACCCTTCCCATGCCACCCTGAATTCCTTCCAGATCCCCAGCTTGACCCTGTGGACCCCACTGCATACTGCTTGCCCCATCCCATGGGACCTTCCCACCTTCTAGGGCTATCCATGTTATCCTTTTCCCCTATGATAGCACCACTGTATCTATGTTTGTTTTGTTTAAAGTATCCTTTTCTCCCCCTGAGAAGGTCAGGTACAATCACGATACTCTCAAGGCTGCACTAGGTTGTGCTCCCTTTCTATCATGACCAGGCTCCACCCCTATAAAGGTGGATGAGCCTGGGTTGGGAAGGATGTGGGAGGGCGGGTTGGGCCTAGTCTGACTCTTGAGAGTCAATCAACCCCATTCTTATCATCAGACAAGACCAGTAGCTTGGATCTGGAAAAAGGTTAGGAGGTTGCAGTTTACCTAAGTGGTGGAATTTGACCACAGACACTGACTCCTCGGCCCACCCGCATTATCCATGTGCACTATTCAGAACATTAATACCAAAACCTCTATGTTAACTCATGCTCTTTCTCACTCTACCTTTTCTTTATACGATGTTACTAACATTTCTCTAACATTATGCCTGCATGAATAATAAAAAGTAGAAATAAAAATTGAACCTTGGTTTTTAGTCCCTTTTGACGGTAATGATTATCTATGGGTGTGTTATGCGGTATCCAAATTTTTAGTTTATTGCATTTGGTTAATGTTTTACCATGAAACATAGAAACATAGAAACAAAGAATTTGATAGCAGATAAGGACCGCTTATCCCACCTAGTCTGCCCATTTCCCTACCTGATGGATAAGCTGCAGATTCTAGTTAACCAACAGCTTACTTCCTCCTATCCCCCACTAGCATTGCTTTATGTCTGTCCCATGCATTCTTGAATTCACTCACTGTTCTTGACTCCATAGCCTCCTCAGGAAGGCTGTTCCAGAAGTCACATGTTGGCAGCTTGAGTTGAAGCAGCAGATCCTCGGAGCTCCATTCTTCACTCTATGATTTTAACTAAATACAGCTTTCTGAGATAAGACTTACCCCCCTAAGGAACTCTAACAGCAGCGCAACGGCGATCTGAAGTGTGGGACCCGAATATTGAATGAGCTTATGTAAAAAGTGCAACTGGTCGATCCCCGCCCATCCACGCCTGAGAGCAGTGCGCCGCAAAACCGCCCAGGCAACAAGCACAGACACAGCTGAAAATGACTGCCGTAATAACTGCACTATCAGAGGAGAAATTCTTAGAGATAATGCAGCCCCTTCAGACAGCAATATCTACTATATCGGATGACCTTCAAGCAATTAAGAACTCCGTGGACTCTTTATCTAGAAGAGTGGGGGATTCAGAAACCAGAATTACAGCTATCAAAAAAAAACAAGACAAGGTTGAGTTAGACTTTGTCAATATGAAGCGCAGGCTCAAAAAACTGGAGGAGAAAATTGAAGATTTGGAAGGACGCAGTAGATGGAATAATCTGGTGGTAATCGTTATCCCTGAGAGAGAGGAAGGGAGTGCAGTGATTTCATTTATGCAAAGATTTTGTTTGAAAATAGCTGGTCCGTCGCCAAACCGAGGAGATTACTTGATTGAGAGGGCTCATCGAGCCTTGCGCCCCCCACCTGCCTCCGGTCAGTCCCAGAGGCCGATGATTTTTAAGCTGCTTAATTACACTGATAAGCAGCACATACTCGGTAAAGTGAAAGAGCTTCATGAGGTGACCTGGGAGGGAAAGAAAATAAGAATCGTACAGGATTTACCCTTCTCAGTGCGACTGCGACAACAAGAGCTTTACCCTGTAGTATCCAAGTTGATTGCAGCCACGAAGCAGTTCAGGGTTAAATATCCGGCTATCTTGATGGTCAGAAATGAAGACAAGTGGGTCTCTTACGATTCTCCAGCACAAGCCCTGAATGGTTTGAAGGAGCTCTTCCCAGAGTTGTTTAAATGAAGGTACTGTTGGTGTAATCTACTGTGCTGTCCTGTTGAATGTATATTTAATGGAGCTGTAAATTTAGAAGGACGAGGTATTTCGGCATAAAAGGCCTGGTAATGTTACAAAGGGGGGGCTTGTTAACTGTGAATTCAAGTGTGATTTGATGATGTACTGAAGCTGATCCTAAATCCACCATTGTGCTTCGAACAAGAAGTAGAAGGAAGTTGATTGTGGTGGAAATTATCGAAATGATCAGACACTGGTAGACTAACGTCACCCAGAATAGCATATCCAAGCTGTCACAAGTACTGGACATTGGCGGTGCTACGTGGTGATTCAGTGAGTGTGATGGCTTGAAGTCGATGCATTAGTGCATGCTCTCCATGGACGCTAATGGACAATTTGTTTGACAGATAGGAATAGTGTCTCTTGGGTGAAATTCATGGGGGTGCTTAATGTAATGCATGGTGATGTAAATTAGCATTCTAAGTAATATGGATTTTTAGTTTGCCCATCGGTTGCCTCACTGTTAATGTTGCTCTAGGTGTAATAATAATGGTCAAATAGCTTAAGCAATGAGTGGGTAAACACAAGTTGGTACTAAAAGGGAATTAAATGGGTTACAGGCTTGTAGAATGCCATAATATATATATGTTGTTTAGAAACTAAATTCTTAGGGTGCAGTAATACAAAAGTATGACACTTTACTCTCAGATTATCAGATGGTTGGTAATGACAGGTGCACACGAGTAACAGAACGTATTGATTTGATGCTGCTTTTACATATAAGGTTAATAAAGGGGATTTTTCTTCTTTCTTTGGAATAGCTATTAACAGTGGGATAACTGGGAGGGAAGGGGCTACGGGGAATAATGTTGGTAGGTTTAAGCTTGCTAGTTGGTATAAATCACATGGCATAGCAAGGTGGGGTATACAGTGATTAGGCACTGGGGGTGTTATTTTAATGGATAAGTTAAATAATTATGGAGGAATGGGAAGTGAAATATTGAGGGAGATTGGAGAAAGAACTACACACTGTCAAGATTTAAATGATAAAACTTCATTAAGGTGCATTTTAGTTCTCCAGCTGTGCTGTTGTGCCTCTGCTGATGGTAAGACACTGGGAACCATTAGGGCACCCCTATTAAGAATTTTGTTAATTATGCTATTGAGAGGCATTTGTCATAGATGTTGAGTAATAATTATTGCTTTGTGAGCTGGAATGTCAAGGGAGCCAAGGATAGGGTCAAAAGACAGGTCATTTTAAAGCATCTACAACAACTATGAGCACAAATTATTTTTTTACAAGAAACACACTTAAAGCAGGAAGACATTCTCCTATTTAGGAGGTTATGGGTAGGTCAGGTATATGGGGCGGGAATCTCCACGAGTAAAGGAGGTGTAGTGATTCTTCTGGCCAAGAGTATTCCATTTAAATTAACTCAGCAAATTTGGGATCCGGAGGGTAGATTTATACTGTTACATGGAACCCTGGAAGCTCATCCGGTCCTCCTAGGCTCCATATACGGTCCAAATAGTGATTCGCCCTCTTTCTTTGTGGATTTGTTAAAAAAAATAGTGACTAATCCACTTAAACTCACTATATTGGGCGGGGATTGGAATTTGGTATTACAGACAGACCTGGATAGGTCTGACCGTGTCCGAAGAGGTTTATCCCCAGCACAGAGAGCAATGAAGGAACTTATGTGCAATGCTGCCTTAGTAGATGTATGGAGAGTATTTAACCCTTCGGAAAGGCAGTATACCTTCTTTTCAACTGCACATAAAACATATTCACGAATTGATTATTTACTAGTAAGTATCTCTGCAATTCCTGAAGTTACGAAAGTTGGAATTTTAGCTAGGGTAATATCTGATCATGCTCAGGTTGATATGGAATTTTGGTTGGGTTCGGAAGGCAAGCGCTCCCCGCTGTGACATCTTAACAGTCAGTTGTTGAAAGATCCAGTTTCTTTAAATTATATTGGGGAACACATCACCTTCTTCCTCAATTGTAACCAGGGATCCGTAGACAAGTATGACTTAATTTGGGCAGCTTTAAAATGTTCTTTGTGGGGTGAATTTATAGAAATGGCCTCCAAAAGAGTAAAGAATCAGAGGACTTAGGCAGACACCCTTTTAAGGTCAATTAGAAACTTAGAACATAGTCTATCACATACTTCCCCCGGCAAAGACTTGAGCTAGATTATACCAATTACAGGCCCAGTATGCTGAGTTGATATCTCAGAAAGCTGAGCTATCCTTGCACATAACCAAATTGAAATATTTAGACATGGGAGAGAAAGCAAGCAAATTGCTCATGATGCAGATTCGTCAAATAGTTTCCTTGCAATTTATTACAGGAATCCTCTCTGAAGAAGATGGCCAAATCTGCACTGATCCTCAAAAGATGGCCGAAATGTTTGGTTTCTATTATCAAAAACTATATACAGTTGATCCATCTGCACGGCCTGACGTAGCGGACATAAATTCTTATCTTAGTTCAGTGAATTTGCCTAAGGTTACTGCTACAGAGGCAGCTTTATTAAGTGCTCCAGTCACAATAAGAGAGATCCAGGAGGCTATCCAGCAGTTACCTCTCGACAAATCGCCTGGACCGGATGGCCTGTCAAATAATTTTTATAAAGCTTGTCAATCCGCTATTGCACCTGTTCTTATGGATCTCTTTTCCTATTGGTTTGATTATGGTTTATCAGACACTACATTTCAGGAGGCCATGATATCTTTAATCTTGAAACCAGGGGAAGAATCCACAAAACCTCGATAGTTATCGTCCTATATCATTGTTAAATACAGACATCAAAATATTGGCTAAAGTTTTAGCTAATAGACTCATGAAAATTATTGGCAATCTGATAGGATGTGAGCAGATCAGATTTATGACCGGAAGGTCATCTCAAGATCATGTGAGAAAGTTGTTACACGTTATTGTAACTGCTAGAGACTCGAATGTGCCTATGGTACTCATCTCATTGGATGCTGAAAAGGCATTCGACAGAGTCTCGTGAGACTTCTTGTTTGTCACTTTAGCTGAATTTGGCTTTCCAAAGGAATTCGTAAAATGGGTTGAAATTCTATATTCATGTCCCTCTGCCAGAGTTAAATGTAATGGCTTATTATCTCTCCCTTTTAAATTAAATCGGGGTGCTAGACAGGGATGTCCCCTTTCTCCACTGTTGTTCAATTTATATCTAGAGCCCTTGCTTTTAAGAATGGCAGGAAATAAGACTATCACTGGCATTCAAATAGGTGCAACAAGATATGCCTATTCGGTATATGCTGACGACATTTTATTGCATTTAGAGAGCCCTGGTTCGTCAGTCCCGGCCGTTCTAGGAGAAATTGAGGAATACTCTAAATTATCCTATTATAGGTTGAATTGAACAAAAACTAAGATAATGCCCTTGAATTATAAAGTAAACAAGGTCTTCATTAGGCTTCGTTTGGGAAATGAAGTCTATAGATTATCTAGGTATCAAGATTTTTAGGGAATTTGGGACCATAAGGTGTAACAATATTGACAATCTAATCACAACAATATCTAGGGACTTGGAGAGATGGCGATTGTTGCCTATATCTCTTTGGGGTAGATTAAATATCATCAAAATTAATCTATTACCAAGGATATTATACCCTTTAGGAATGTTAGGGATGTATCTGCCAAAAATGGTTTTCTAGGCTACAAAGTAAGCTTAGCTCCTTTTTGTGGAACAAAAAGGGTATTTGCAGGTCTTACTTAAAGTTAACAGCACCGAAGTTGATAGGAGGCCTTGCGGCCCCCTTCCTCTTTTTATATTACATAGCCCAACATATAAATAAGTTAGCCTTCTGGCATAATGACATTGAGATTAATGCATATTCCCCTCTGTGGTTATATATTGAAAGATACCTAGTGTCTCAAGTTAAGTGTTAACTATGGGCCCTTCTATATGCCTCCCCCGCGCATATTCCCAAATCCCTCAGCAATAACCCCTTGGGATGATCAATGAAAGTTTCTCACCAGGTCCAAAGATATCTCGTAGTAAATTGGTATCAATCCTCTGACCAGCCAGTTATCAGTAATCCGCACTTCAAGATTGAGGGTTCATCGATATCTATGTCTCTTTGGCCTCAGTTGAACCAATGTAAGGTTTCGGAAATGTGGAAGAATGGGAAATTGATCTCTTTTGCTCAACTACAATGGTAGATTGGTGCATTAAATAATGATGCCTTTAAGTATCTCCAAGTTTGTAAGGCCATTACCTCATTCTTCTTGCGGGTTCCCCTAAAAGATCCAGGTGAGAGAGAGATAACTACACTCTTACAGATAGCTTCTCAATCACATGCTGTCTCTAAATTGTACAAAACCTTACAGGAGTGGGACCACAGATTGCCTTCTGGATCTTGTTCCTACTGGATAAGAGAATTAGGTATCCCAGATGATGTTACTTTACGGAAGACACTTTGGACATCAATGTATAAATCTGTTAAACAAGATAGACTAAGGTTAGTTTGTTATAATATTATGCATGATTTATACCTGACGCCAGTTAAACTCTTCAGATATGGGACATTAGTTACATCATTGTGTAACAGATGTAAGAAAGATATGGGTTCTTTATGTGGCTATGTCCCTATATAAAGACATTCTGGAGTTCTATTAATAATACTTTGGACCCTATCCTTGGCTTGAGTGAGCTCTTCACTCCTGAAATTTGTATGGCTAATCACTTTCCAGCTGGTACCCCTAGGTGTAGGAGAGCACATATGGCACTTGTGGCTGCATCTGCTAAAAGAATAATAATGAGACATTGGACAGATGAGAAATCTCCTTCGGTGCTGGAATGGTATAGGGAGGTTATGACAGCATTACAACTAGAAAGGCACATTGCAACTATGCAATATAGAGTCAAAGCCTTTACTTCGTTGTGGGGCAATTTGGAGGCTATTTTGATAACCTGGAAGCATAATTGATATGAATCTCCTCTTATGTTGCAGGTATGGGGTTAATAATGGTGTGTAGCTCTTGGGGTGGGGGAAGAGGGAGGGATTATATTGTTTCTTGGTATTTGCACCTAATATTTCCAATGGTGGATTGTCCTCTGTATTCAACCTGGTGCTGGAAAACAATAAAGCTTTGTTAAATAAAAAAAAAGAAAGGCTGTTCCATGCATCCACAACCCTCTCCATGAAAAATACTTTCTAACATTACCTCTAAGCCGCCCCCCGTCTTCAAATTGTGCCCCTTGTTCTTGCACATCTCTTTTTCTGAAAGATGCTACCTTCTTGGACTTTAATTCCCTTGAGGTACTTGAAAGTTTCTATCATGCTCCCCTCTCCCTCTCCTTGATGATATACATATTAAGCTGCTTTAGTCTTTCTTCATATGTCTCTGGTGCAGACCCTGCACCATTCTGATTGCCCTCTTCTGAGCAGCCTCTATTCTAAGCCTTTGCAGAGATTGGGTCTCCAGAACTGCATGCAGTACTCCAGCTGGTGTCTCACCAGCTGTCTGTACAGAGGGATAACAACTTCCTGTTTTCTACTGTTGATGCCTCTCTCTATGCATCCCAGTATCCCCCAGCCCTCTTACTGCCTTCTCACATTGCTTGCCCACGTTAAGGTCATGTGATACAATTACTCCAAGGTCCCTTTGGAATTTTGTTGTTGTTAGTATCTCACCCCCATTATGTACTCTTCCCCTGGATTTTTGTTTCCCAGGTGCATTACTTTGCACTTCTTTGCATTGAATCTGAGTTGCCATGCATTTGACCATTCCTCCAACCTTGCCAAGTCCCTTTCCATTCTTTCCACCCCACCCTGTGTATCAACTCTGTTGCAGATCTTTGTGCCATCTGCAAAGAGACATACTTTTCCTTCCAGGTGCTCTCCAATGTCACTTATAAAGACATTAAAGAGGACCGGTCCCAGTACTGAACCCTGTAGTACCTTGCTAGTTACCCTTCTTTATTCAATGTGAACTCTGTTTACAATTACCCTTTGCATCCTGTTTGTTAGCCAATTTTTTATCCAGGCTACCACCTTGGGACCCACTACAAGGCTGGCTAACTTGTATATTAATCTTTTGTATGGGACTGTATCAAATGCCTTTCTAAAATCTAGGTAGGCCATATCCACAACCCCTCCCTGGTCTATTACTTTGGTCACCCAGTCAAAGAAATCTATTTGACATGTCTGACATGACCTTCCTGCTGTGAATCCATGCTGCCTTAGGTCCTGTGCCCCACTGGCCTCTAGGTACTAAACAGTTCTTTCCTTCAGAAGTGATTCCTTCATTTTCCATACCACTGAGGTCAAACTAACTGGTCTGTAGTTTCCTGCCTCTGCCCTGCTCCCACTTTTGTGAAGTGGAATCACCCAGTCCTCAGGTACCACCCCATCTTCCCATGATTTTTTAAAGATAGTAGTCAGTGGTGTCATTAGTTCTACCCTTAGTTCTTTTAGAATTCTGGGGAAAATCTCATCACGCCCTATTGCTTTGTCCACCCTCAGTTTCAAGAGTTCTTTCAAAACCCTTTCTTCTATGAATGGACTGGTATCGACCCCACTCTCCAGAGTGTTTCTCTTGTTTGGTTTAGGTACCTCCCCCTCCTCTTCTGTTGTGAATACTGAGCAAAAATATTCATTCAGTATCCCTGCTTTTTCACTAACACCCTCTGTCCACATTCTCTTCCCTTTATTAAGTCTCCGTATCCCTTCCTTGGTCTTTCTTCACTCCCTAATCTACCTATAAAAGGTGTTATCCCCCTTCATAACAGAATTGACTATCTTTTGCTCAGTTTGGGCCTTTGCTCTTCTGACTGCCTTCCCTGCCTCCTTCTGCTTTAACTGATAAAGTTCTCTGTCCTGCTCCTTCTGTGTTTCCTTATATTTCCTGACAGCTATCCTTTTCTCCTTAACCTTCCCTGCCACCTCTTTTGAGAACCATATCATTTTTTTCCTTCATTTTGTTTTATTGCTTTGCTTCACACAAAGGCTTGTTGCCTCTGTGATGGCTGTTTTGATTATTCCCTATTGTTCATCCACCCTCCTCCTTGCCCATTTGCTAGTGCTTTTGAGAGGCACACTCTCATTTTTCCAAAGTCAGCCCTCCTAAAGTCCAATACTCTTGCTTTTGTGTGGCTTGACTGTATGGCTGTGTTTATTGTGAACCACACTGTTTGGTGGTCGCTTGTTCCCAGATGGCTACCCACTTCTAAATCTGAGATCCTTTCTCAGTCCCCATTTTAGAGTACCAGGTCTAAGACTGCTCCCTCCCAAGGGATTCCAACACTAGCTGTCTGAGGCATGCCCCTTGTAGGGCATCAAGAATGACCGTGCTCCTGGATGTGCCTGCAGCAAAGGTGCTCCAGTTAACATCTGGCATATTCAGGTCTCCCATTAACAATATCTCCCCTTTTTCTGCCATTTTAAGGATGCCTTCTATCATTTCATTGTCCACTCCTTCCCCCTGAAATGAGGGTCTGTGTACAACTCCCATGCGGATTGTGGTGCCATTTTCTGTCTCCAGGGTGACCCATAGTGACTCATCTACTTCATGTTTACTCTTTAGTTATGTTGCTTTAATCCCTTCCCTTACATAGAGAGCTACTCTCCTCCTCTTTTATCCTCCCTGTCCCTCCTGTAGATTGTATATCCTGGTATGCTGACATCCCAGTCATGGTTCTCTTTATACCATGTTTCTGTGACTGCAACAATGTCCAGACATCCCTCTTTCATCAAGGCCACTAGTTCAGGGAGTTTGTTACACAGACTACAGGCATTGGTACTCATCACCCTCCATTCTTTAATGGCCTTAACCCCTTCTAGCCCCATCCCTGTCCTTACTGCCTTTGCCTTTTTTTTTTGCATTTACCCCTGTCCTGCTCCTGAATGACTTCTCCACCTTAGTGTTTACCTTGCTAATTACTGTGCTTTGTGGTAGGAGGCTGGTATTTCCCTGTTCCTTTTCAGTGCCTCCCCTTTTGGCTAGTTTAAATGCTTGCCAATGAAGTATTTAAATTTATCACCTAGGATCCTGGTCTCCCCATCGGACAAATGCAGATGAATGCACCAGTATAGGCCTGCCTCCCTCCAGGTGGATCCCCAGTCCCCAGTGAAGCCAAAACCCTGAGCTCCACACCAGTTTTTCAAAAATTCATTGATGGTGCAGAGTACCCTTGCATCATCCTTGCCATAGATAGGCAGTACCTCCGAGAAGGTTACTGTATGTGCTACTTATATAAGGCCCCTCCCCAACTCTACAAACTCCTCTTGCAATGCTCTGATCCCATTCCTAGCCAAGTCATTTGTCCCTAGGTGGACAGGGACATCCAGCTCCCTTCCTCCCTCATGCAGCTGCTTCCACAATCCTGAGGATTTGCTTCCTGCCTCTCTGAGCCACAGTGCCAGGCAGGCACCTTACCTCCCTCTATCCTTCATCCCCCACTTCTACTCCTGTAATGATTGAGTCCCCCACCAGGAGTTGTTTCCTTCCCCTGTGGGGTCTCATGCCACCCTCCTGTGGGTCTCTTTTGTGGAGGTTCCCAGCATCCTCCGTAGCCTCTACTGCAGGTGACTCCATAGAGGAACCACTCTTCACCAGAACAGCATATGAACTGTGACAAGGTAGAGCTGGAGGGATACACCTCTGTTCCACCACCCTCTCCCTCCCTCCCTCCCTCCCTGAGCCCACCTTGGTCCAACTGCTCCACTTTCTTGGCAGCCTCTGAGGCAGTGGTGGTGGCTCTGGTGGTCCCTGGGTGGGAGAAGAGTTTCACAAATCTAGCCAGGTCAGTCTGGAGATGGGCAACCTCCTCCCTCAGACCAGAGAGGTGCCTGCAAATAGGGCAGCATCACAGCCTCCAGAATGTCTCCCAGAACACTGCCACCCCACAGCCATTGCACTGCACCACTCCCATCATGACTTATTTTGTGTCCCCTCTACTGTTGCTTTTTATGCTTACTCTCTCCTCCCTCTGCGTATTTTTCTACCTACTTTCCTACTGCCTATGTACCCTTACAACTCTCACCCTTCCTGTTCTGGGACTGGAACTTCCTGTAGTCTTCATTAGTCTCCCTCCTCCTTGCTTGGACTCAGACGTCCAGCAGCTAGGGGGACAGAATGAGCTATTTTTCTTTTCCATATAAGGTTGATGAAACTAATGTGACTCAGTGATGCTTCCCTTCCTACTGCCAAACAGGAAGTACCTGTTGTCAGTCAAATCCATTGGCTATAAAAGTAGAAATGGCTTAGGGTGGGAGGGTGGAGGGGTGGGACAGGGGCAATTAGTAAGAAATTCTGTAGCTTTTTTAGTCAGCTGCTTGCTCTGAAAACAAGATTCCCTCTGCCAGAAACTAGCAGCAGGAAGCTGTAATTGGAGACAACTGCTTTCCTGCTGCTCAAACCGCACCCTCAATTAACTTATCTGCTCCACTCCTGATTTAGTAAACTAAGTTGATACAGCCCCCTTCCCCAAACAGAGAAACACACAGTGACTTTCTTCTTCTTTTTTTTACTTAAATGAGAACCCCTGCTTCTAATAAAGTATCTGTTTGCTTAATCCCAACAGGCACTGACTCCTGCTGAGATAGAAGTGATTTATCAGTAAGAAATTCTGTAGCTTTTTTAGTCAGCTGCGTGCTCTGAAAGCAAGATTTCCTGTGTCAGAAACTAGAAGCAGGAAGCTGTAATTGGAGACAGCTTTTTTCTACTGCTCAAGCCACACGCCCAATTAACTTCTCTGCTCTGCTCCTGATTTGACAAACTAATTTGATACAGCCTGCTTCCCCAAACAGAGAAACACACAGTGAATGTCTTCTTTTTTTTACTTAAAGAGACCCCCTGCTTCTAATAAAGTATGTGTTTGCTTAATCCCAACAGGCACTGACTCCTGCTGAGATAGAAGTGATTTATCAGTAAGAAATTCTGTTGCTTTTTTAGTCAGCTACTTGCTCTGAAAGCAAGATTCCCTCTACCAGAAACTAGCAGCAGGAAGCTTAATAGGAGACAGCTGTTTTTCTCCTGCTCAAGCCACACCCCCAATTAACTTCTCTGTTCTGCATCTGATTTAGCAAACTAAGTTGATACAGCCTCTTCCCCAAACAGAGAAACATAAAGTGACTTTTTTCTTCTTTTCTTTACTTAAATGAGACCCCCTGCTTCTAATAAAGTATCTGTTTTCTTAATCCCAACAGGCATTGACTCCTGCTGAGATAGAAAAGTGATTTATCAGCAAGAAATTCTGTAGCTTTTTAGTCAACTGCTTGCTCTGAAAGCAAGATTCCCTCTGCCAGAACCTAGCAGCAGGAACCTGTAATTGGAGACAGCTGCTTTTCTACTGCTCAATTAACTTCTCTGTTCTGCTCCTGATTTAACAAACTAAGTTGAAACAGGTCCCTTCCCCAAACAGAGAAACCCATAGTGACTTCTCTGTTCTGCATCTGATTTAGCAAACTAAGTTGATACAGCCTCTTCCCCAAACAGAGAAACATAAAGTGACTTTTTTCTTCTTTTCTTTACTTAAATGAGACCCCCTGCTTCTAATAAAGTATCTGTTTTCTTAATCCCAACAGGCATTGACTCCTGCTGAGATAGAAAAGCGATTTATGAGTAAGAAATTCTGTTGCTTTTTTAGTCAGCTGCTTGCTCTGAAAGCAAGATTCCCTCTGCCAGAAACTGGCAGCAGGAAGCTGTAATTGGAAACAGCTGCTTTTCTATTGCTCAAGCCACACCTCCATTTAACTTCTGTGCTCTGCTCCTGATTTAGCAAACTAAGTTGATACAGCCTCTTCCCCAAACAGAGAAAAACACAGTGACTTTCCTCTTTTTTTACTCAAGTGAGACTCCCTGCTTCTAATAAATAGCTTCTGGCTGGAGTATATTTGAGCCTCTGGTGATAGGCAATTAATGAAATAATTCTGGTGTGATTAAACATTTCTGATTGTATTATTTGTATACTATCTTGTGCAGGATTGAGGTATAGTATACCCTTCTGACATCTGCGACACTCTGTGCCTCTATGCTAGGGCTCTGTGGGATACTGGTGGTGTAGCAGGTTTACTCTGTGCTGCAAACACTGCAGTATTTGCTACCAACTGCCTTGTAGTCTATCCCATACAACACTGGGATATTTTATTTGTGCTCCTTTGTGAAAAATGGAGCTTTTAGTGTTTTAACACTTTCTTTGAATTCGCCAGTCACTCGCTGAAACTGGAAGCAGGAAGCCCAGTCACTTCCGGTTAGGCACTATTTCAGGCCCACACAAGTCAGTGGGGTTGAGATAGTGCTACTGGCTGGCGTATATGTGAGCCTCTGGTGAGAGGCAATTAATGAAATACTGCTGGTGTGATGAAACATTTCTAATTGTATTATTTTTATACTGTCTTGTGCAGGATTGAGGTATAGGATGTCCTCCTGACATATGTGACACTCTGTGCCTCTATGTTAGGGCACTGTGGGATACTGGTGGTGTAGCAGGTTTACCCTGTGCTGCAAACACCACAGTATTTGCTATCAACTGCCTTGTAGTCTGTCCAGCACAATGCTGGGATATTTTACTGTGCTCCTTTGTGAAAATGGAGCTTTTAGTGTTTTAAGACTTTTTGGGGGGTTGCCAGTCACTAGCTGAAACTGGAAGCAGGAAGCACAGCTACTATAGGTAAGGCGCTATTTCAGGCCCACACAAGTGAGCGGGGCTAGCATGCACAGTGCCATGTATGGAGACCAGCACATGTCTACCGTGTCCACCAGGGACAACTGGGTGACTGCAGTAAATATCAAAAGGTATCTAACGTTAACTCCATCGTAGACTTGCAACTGTGTATAACATTACAGAAATGGAGATTAATGAGGGCATTGTTACATTGGCTTCAGGTGAAGCAGCCATGACATGTATCATCTGCAATAACTTCTGTTTAGAGTACAGTAAGGGATTTGAAGGACTTAAATGCTTGCAATGTATAGAGAGTGGAGAACGAAAAATTTAGATTACTAAACTGGAGAAAACCATTCAAGATTTAGCAACAGCTTATGAACAACTCAAGTGCCTGCAAGCCATAAATAAACCATAATCCCACAACCATGTGTAATGTCCCAAACAGACAACATGATGAATCTCTTAAAAGGGGAAGGGAGGATGACAGTGATGATGGGAATGATTGGAACCCTGTAATAAAAACAAATAAAACTAAAAATGGGCATAGGGCAATGGACTTCAGTATTCCACTGCATAATTCATATCCACCATTGGTAAATCAGACTGAAAATACTACTGAGGGAATCAGCAACTCAGAAACTGCAAACTGTATTGACAAAAATGCTTCAGACATGGTTATACAACAAACTAAAAATGCTATGGTGATCTCTGCTCAGGTTCATTGCAATGCTGCAGGTCAGGAAATGGTTTTGCCAGGTTTAGAAAAAGCACCAACTAGCACAGGAACAGGGAATCAATGTTAACAAATATGAATGAGAAACAGACTAAACATATCACTGTACCAAAAAAAAAAGTAACACTGACAAGGGTGTTAGTCAATCAATGGAAATAGAACAACTTACCAATGAGGCCACAAATAATACAATCATAAACCCCAGACAGGTACTGGTGCTAGGGAACTCCATCATAAAGTATGCTGATGGACAAATTTGTAAACAAGATAAAGTTAATAGAACCTGTTCTACTTTTGGGGGGCCTGGATTTGGGACATTGAAAGAGAGGTCCCAAACATTATGAAAGATGCCGGTGCAAATCCCCTAGTGGTAGTATACATCGGTACTAATGATATCAATAAATTTACAATTGAGGATATTCAAAACAGTTATATATCATTGGTCGAGATCCTCATATCTAAAGAGTGTGATATCTGCATATCTGAAATCTTGCCAGTACCACGGGCTACAATGGCTAAAAGAAACAAAATTAAAAAAATCAATGAGTGGTTATGGAAATGGACATTAAAAAATAAAATAACATGTATCACACACTGGGAGAGATTTAGTAATGATGATAATCTGTTTAGCTGGGATGGTTTGCACCTCAATAAAAAGGGCTGTTTTATCTTGGGAAAAAGCATCCTGTCAGTAATTGATAAGTATTTAAACTAGATACTAAGGGGCAAACAGGGCCAGTAAAAATTGATCCACCTAAGATCAAGGACAGTGTTAAATTCCTTTTGGCCAATGCCAGAAGCCTTAATGTTACAAAAATGAGCGAACTGGCAGGAGTAATGGAACAATGAAATAGACATATCTACCATTTTTGGGGGGATGAGGCTTCCTCATGGCATAAGGCCTTACCAGGTTATACACTATATCACAAAAACAGAGTCTGTAAGAAAGGAGGAGGTGTCTGCATACATGTAAAAAACACCATTTGGTCACATAAAATATCAATCCAGTCTGATGAATTCCCTAATACAGAAGGTTGCTGTATACAACTTGAACTCAAAAATGGAAATAAATTAACAGTAGCCAACTTTTATAGACCACCAACAGCAGATATTGATTATGATAAACCTATTAAGATAATTACCGAGTCAGCAAACAGGTCAAATGTAGTGCTTACAGGCGACGTTAACCTACCAGGTATAGACTGGCAAAACTTGACATTGAACACACAAGCTGAGCATAGATATCTGGATATGTTCTTAACATTGGGTCTGGAGGAAATGGTTTCTGAACCAACTAGGGACAAAAATATTTTGGATCTTGTCCTAACTAGCATACCGATGGAAATATCAAATATGGAAATAGCTGAAGCCATAGGTAACAGCGATCATAATATTGTCCTGTTCACTCTTAATAAACAAAACAAAAGACTAGGTATAATGCATATAAATACAACTATAATAAGGGTGATTATATTAAAATTAAGAAAGCACTAAGTAAATATGACTAGACAACACTATTCTCAGATCTCCCAACTAATGAGTGCTGGGAATTACTGAAGGATATTATTTATGAACTTGAGCAGCTATATATCCCATTGAAAAAACAAGGAATAATAAAGGGAGAGTAAGATCATGGCTTACCCCAAGAATTATGAGTCAAATTAGAAAAAAAGAAAAGGCATTTAAAACATTAAAGCAATCTCAAACCAAGGTAAACAGGACTAGATACAAGTACGAACGAAAGAAAACAAAAGAATTCATTAAAAAGAAAAGGTGCAAAATTGAATTCAAACTGTCTGTTCCAAAGGAAATACAAAGGCATTTTATGCATACTGTAGATCAATTCAAATAAAAACAGTGATTATACAATTACTTCAATCAGAAAAAAATGGGGAGGAAATCAGTGATGAGAATAAATTAGTTCTAGTTTTAGTAAATATTTTGGGATAGTGTTCTTACAAAAAGATAAAGTTAATATCAACATTTCTCAAACAGATGAATTTATTGAATTTACTGAAGAGGAAATAAAAAAATGCAATTCTCTCCCTCAAAGGTAATTTGTCTTCAGATTCTGATAATTTAAATGTATACTTCATTAAAAAAAGTGAACAAACTGTTATGTCTCTTAAAAATAATTTTTAATAAATCTTACAGAGACAATGTTGTCCCAAAGATTGGAGTAATGCCATAGTGGTGCCAATACACAAAAAGGGAAACAGAAATATAATTAATAATTACCGCCCTATTAGCCTTACATCAATGATTTGTAAAATTATGGAGAAAATACTAAAACAGAAAATTGACATGGAAATGAATCATAAAGGATTAATTGATAATTCACAACATGGATTTCAAAATATCAGGTCATGTACCACTAACTTGGTTTCATTTTATGAGGGAGTCAGTAACAGCTTAGACAAGAACTGCCCAGTGGATATCATCTATTTGGACCTACAAAAAGCATTTGACTAAGTATCCAATAACATATTAATTGAAAAAATGGTGAAACTAAATTTGAACAGTTGTACAGTTAAATGGGTAGGAAATTGGCTAAACCACAGATCCCAAAGTGTTAAAATAGTTGATACCATCTCAGATAGCATAAAGGTCACCAGCGGAGTCCCCCAGGGATCTGTTGTGGGCCCAGCGCTTTTTGGCATATTTATATACGACTTACATAGAGATATCAGTACACATGTTAGCAGATCTGCAGACAATACAAAACTTTCTTCTGAAGTAGACACAGAACCCAACATTACCAATTTCAAACAAGATTTAAAGAAAATTGAAGACTGGGCTACAAACAATAAAATGACATTTAACATTGATAGATGTACAGTTATACACTTGGGCCCAGATATTCAAAAGGGTTGTGCATGGCAGACAGCAGTCCACTGGACCACCAGGGATATTGGACATTAATCTTTATGATATGACAAATGCCCATGATAGGGCAGACAGCGGTCCACTGGACCACCAGGGATATTGGACAGATTTCATCTTTTTTTATACAAATGCCCACGATTGGGAAGACAGCAGTCCACTAGACCACCAGGGATATTGGACATTAATCTTTATGATATGACAAATGCCCGCAATCAGGCAGACAGTGGTCCACTGGACCACCAGAGATATTGGACAGATTTCATCTTTTTTTATACAAATGCCCATGATTGGACAGACAGCGGTCCACTGGACCACCAGGGATATTGGACAGATGTCTTCTTTTTATATACAAATGTCTGCAATCGGGCAGACAGCGGTCCACTGGACCACCAGGGATTTATGCATTTCCTCTTTTTTACTGCAGCCTGCGATCGGGCTGTGGAGCACATTTCCGGCTGCAGGGGGCATCGGTCCCTGATGGCTACTGCCTGGCAGGGTACCAGGCACAAGTCGCCGGGGATCGGCGCACCTGCATGCAAATGGGGCCATAATGACATGCAAATGATCCCATTTGTGCCTTGCATACATTATGACCCCATTTGCATGTCAAGTGTTGAATATTGTGGTTGCTGTGCATAGCACAATGGAACTTGTGCTAGTGCATCCCCATGCTCCATTCTTGCCACTTGCGCTGGTGCAGTGCCACTGCACCATGCACACTGCACATGGCCAGGGTGCGATATTCAACAATGCTCTGCCATGGCACAGCTCCGTTGAATTTCGTCTAGTCCACACCCCTGCGCAGCCAAGTTGTGCTGCACCCAAGCTTGCGCCACAGCCTGGTGCAGTTTGAATATCTGGGCCTTGGGGTCTAACAATCCAAACACCAACTACTTACTAAATGATAACATCACTAAAGTAGTAAAGTCTGAAAAAGACCTGGGAGGATATTGTTAATAACCAGTTTACATCGAGCAACCAGTGTAGGAAAGTTGCACAAATGGGAAATCATATCTTAACATCAACAAGGAGATCATTTATCACTAGAAATGAAAACTGTATTCTTCAACTCTACAAAACATTTATTCGTCTACATACAGATTATGCTGTCAGTTTTTGGGCCCCACATCTTAAAAAGGACATTAAACTAATAGAGAGTATGCAAAGAAGGATCACAAAAATAATACCTAGAATCAAAGAACTTCCAATACAAAGACAGACTTACTGCTTTGGGTCTATATGACCTTCAGCTTAGTAGGAACTGAGGAGACTTGTTATTAATATTCATAATCTTAAAGGATATACATTTAATGAATGATTGTAACATCAAATATGTTGAAAGGCCTAAAAGTCTCAGACATAACAACAAGCAGATTTTTATCCCTAGGGCATGTACAAGCAAATGAGGCCAATACTTTACAATAAGAGCTGCCAGACTATGGAATGTTCTGCCCCAATATATTGTGGAAAGCGATACACCTCGGAAGTTAAAAACTGAACTGGACAAGTTTCTTCTGGGGATAGAGAACTGAATATACCCCACATGTGAGGGGAGGGTGATCTCAATGGTCCTAGGCCTACTTCCACTCTTAAATTGTAGAGTAATACCGAGTAATGTGCTACCTAAATTGCTGTCTGAGAAATACCTCACAGCTCTGTTGTAAATCTGTCACAAATCTCTTTCTCTCTCTCTCTCTCTTTGTCTCTGTCACTCTGTCTCTCTCTGTCACACACACACACAACCGAATTAGTGTTTATGCTGTTCTAAATTTATCAAGCAGAGCACACAATGCAATGCAAAGCTGGATTTCATTTACTAGAAACAAAATCTAAGAGAATGTGACATAATATGTATGAATGAATGTAAATACAAACTTTCATTTAATTATACTCCCAGGTTTAGGATGTGGGGTAGAGATCAGCAGAGATCTCCAAAAACTGCATTGTATCACAGTTTCTGATATAAATGGGCTGTAAAGTAATTAAAGAACTGTATCATGCTGATGAGTTGGTTGACAAAATCTACCCATCTACTGTATCTGAAGCAAAGGAATATATTAGCAATGTGATGGTGTTCATCTTCATGTTTTCCACTTATTTTTAATTTAGAAGAATAAATATACTGCTACTTAGAACATCCAGGTAGAAAAAAAAGTCAGCACAACACTGCATCAAATTAAATGTATGCTGAATAATTTTATATGTCAGACTTAGGGAAGTCATTTATATGACTCCCAGGATTAAATGTATTTAGAGGCACACATTGCTGGCATTAATAAAAGAGAAGCAGACCTGTGCAGAGTCTGACAATTTGGCAGTTTTGCACACATAGTAGTTACAAATTGTCTGTACAACTAAATGAGGTATGCAATCTTCTAAGAATATTCACCCATGTTACACCACAAATTTTCTAACCCTTTGGTTACCTTTTCATCAGTTTATTTCAGCTCTGACATTTTCATTCTTCTTTTTACCACACTCCTGTCTATTTATTTCTGTCGCGGTGGGGGTTGTTTTAAGTAAATACGTTTTGTTCACACTTTTAGTAAATGGATGAAAATATGATTGCTGCAGTTGCAAATAAGTAAAAAAAAAGTCTTTATTGAAGTAACCATGACAACATTACAATTAAGCAAGTTGAATGGGTAACAGTGTTTGTTCATGCAATACATATGCTTCTCAAGACAGTAATTGGTAATTCCCCATTCATAATACATCCCTTGTATCAATAGTCACAGTCATGGCTGATAATCATTGTACTTTCTGTTAAAGCTTAAAAGAATCTTCAGTCCATAAGTTTTATAAGGAAAGAACTGGAATATTGCAAAAATAAAAATAATAAACATATTTTGTTAAGCAGAACAACTACCAGAGGTAAGTGTCCGGTCTGGTTAAAAACAAAAGAAGTTACAAAATTGGGCACCATAGAAGACTGCTGTTTCTTAATTTCATCAGAGTTGATAATTCATTTGCGACCAGTGATCTCTTATAAGAAGCAAAAATCTGTATCCCTGTGCTTGATGGGACAGAATCAAAGTATCTTCCAGTTCCTCAATTAATGCATTAAATGGAAACCAGGCTCCCATGAACCTCCCTGTTTGCAGACACAGGCCTGCAGTTAATTTTCGATGTGATATATTTTTTAACCTCAGGTCCATCAACTTTTTTTTTTTTTTTTTGTTTTGTTTTTTCAGTGGCAAGAACACAACTGTGCATCTGAAGTAATGATTGTCGGTGGAACAGACACATTACAACCAGCAACCTGTTGTGAGGTATTCCTAAAGTAAGGGGACTGCTCAGACTGACAAATTTATAATATTTAATACATTAAAAAGAAGCTTAAAATCACAGTATCTTACCATTGTAAAGTGAAACTAAATTAATGCAGGACACAGCGAGCACGAGTGGGAAAATGTATTTATTTGTTCATGTTTTTTGTGCATGTGTGTTGGCTGGTTGGGTTAAATATTAGTGATATGAGTTAGTGATACAGTCAATCGACAATGAAATTAATATTCATAAAATAAGCATACTGCTACGTGAAGACATCTGGGGTTTATCATTGATGAATACTGTACATTATAACTGTTATTCTGTTGTGTTGATTTCAGACTGTTGCCACTTCTCGTAACACAAAGATTGCATATTACTGCTTTTTTATATAGAAAGGTGAAAATACCTTACATCCCTCTTTAAGCCTAAAATCCTCCTAGTTTAGTAGTCAACCACCCCTGCCCAACATACTCACTAGGGGGAGAAATTCCCTTTCACCTCTCTCCCCACAATCCCCCCAACCCCCCCACCAAAAAAGTAAAGGATGTCTAATTGTGGACTAGAGTGAAGAAAGTCCCATGGTGGAGTAGCTCACATGTTTCAGTCACAAATGAAGTGATTAAATAATTCTATAGTGACATCTCAATGGATAACAAGCTGCCCATAAGGTTTCACTATGGAAGTACTTGATAATCATACCTTTTGTGACTGATAAAGAGGGAGCAGATCCACCACCAGACAATATTCACTCTCATCTCAAATGGGATATTCTTTAACTTTTGTGGGATAAGAGTGGTAAGAAGTAAGTTAGCGCAAGTGGGTGTGTTGGGCAGGGTAGTTGACTACTAAACTGGGTGGATTTTAGGCTTAAAGAAGGATTTATATAATCAGCTTACAGTCTGAGGTCAAGGTGACAATGTGAATATCCATCATGGGATCAAAATATTTAATGATAATGCCACAATCTGCTTGCATTTGTGAATAGATGGGACTTCTGCTACATTACGATAATGGCTAACAAAAAGATTAGCCAAAACTTTGGATTTTAGATATTCAGACAATCATGCCACATATCCTAAACTAGAAACTACCAGCCACCTAAAAAAGGGACCTTGGCCCCTATGCTCTCTAACAAACTCAAACAACCCTCTAACCTATAACCTTACTCATGTCCCCCAATAAAGGCTTCCCCATTCTGGACTGAAGAAGGTCCCCTGGTGGACCATCTTGCTTTTCTTCAGTTACAAAGGTTATGAATGAAATAATGATGTGATCCTATAGTGACACCTGATTGGCTAACAAGCAGCCAATCAGGTGTCACTGTAGGAGCACTTCATCATTTCATTCATACCCTTTGTGATTGTATGAGAAGGTCTCCAAACCATTTCAGAATGAGATAGTCTTTACTTATGGGGGTCTGTGGAAGAGGGGGGTGGGAAGGAAGTTGGCACTAGGGGAATTGTTGGAGCAGGGATGGTTGACAATTAAAGTGGCCAGTGCCTCCTTTACAGAGTGGGAGAGAGTTTTTTTTAATCTAATAATTTCAGATTTCAGATATTCAGCAGCTCTATCTGAAGTCTTAAATACAAGGTTTTGGCAGAAAAAGGAGGTATATGTTTCTTGGAGGAATATCGTATTAACTTAGTACAGTATATACAGTAGCTAGAAGCCCACCACTATGTCCACAACATGCACACATAAAAGATATACTGCACTAAAAAGATGGACAAATGAGCAAAGAGAACAAAACAGAAATGAGTGTAATGGTGTGTTTACAATCGTATCAATTTGTAGCACATGGTAACAAATCACCCAGACATATTACTGCTATGCATAACATAAACATTGTAACAGTGATATTTATTCAATTCAGCTACTGCATTTTGAAATAGAATGGATTTCCTTCTGTTTAAATTTGCTTTTTATCATGACACTGGCCATGGCTGCTGTTCAGGTGGTTCTGACTCTGACAGTCGGATGTTGGGGGGGTCATATCAGAGGGTGGACTGGGAGTGATTTTTTGGTGGGATGGATAGTGGCAGAAGGTGGGGTGGTGGGATTTTTTAGTTAATCTTATGGTACCAGACATGGGCAGGGGAATCATGGTACAGGACTGTGGAATATAACCACAAATTAAACCATCTTCCAACTCATAGACTGCAGTAGACAAATCGTGACTGTCACTTATGCTTATGCAGCTATTCAGATAATTCTGACTCTGCCAGCCAGACCCCTCTGTCATTCCATGGACACATTCATTTACCCCTTAAGCCTCTCTTTTTACCCTCCCCATAGTAATACATTTTAATTAAAAATACAGCACCAGACATGATGGTTTTGGTGGGGGGGGGATCGTGGCCGAGCGTGGAGTGGAAATAATTGGTTAAGTATTATTATGGCACTGGTCATACCAGGGAGGGGTTGGATCATGGCAGAGAGTGGGAAGGGAGGGTTTTTTAATTGTTGTTACCTCACCAGGTATGGTTGTGTGGGGTGGATAATTGCAGATAATTTAGTGGAAGGTTTTGTTTTTAATTATTATTATGGCTCCCAGCATGGCTGGGACAGTTTTGATCATGGCATGTGGTGGAGTGGGAGGGATGTTTTAATTATTATTATTATTATGACACTGGGCATGGCTGGGTGGTTGGAGAGTGGCAGAGGGTGGAGTGGGCATGATTTTTTAATTACTATTATGTCACTAGATATGGCTTGGGGGGTCATAGCAGAGGGTGAACTGGGACTGGGAGGGTTTATTTTTTGGTTTCAACTCTTCTCAACTACTGCAGTCTCTGCAATAAACAATACTAAGTGTAACCCGTGCTATGTTAAAACAATTTGAAAGAAAAAAAAAGAATGACACAATAAACAGATTAACAAAAATATATTTCTGCTGCTCAATTTCTGTGCTTTTTACACTGCATATGGAGACTGTAGCTACAGTATACAGGCATCATAGCCATGACTTTCACATAAATCTTTAGAGTCTAGTAGCAATTGTTGTCAGCCACCACCTCACTGAATTCCCAGTACCAGTCATTGTCAGCCGCCACCTCACTGAACTCCCAGTACCAAAAAAACCTGAAGGCCTGAAAATGCATTAGCAATAAATGAAAAGGGGCACAGAGAATAAATGAATTACTTTATTGAATAACTTATTTCTGTAATTATAACATAATCAGTGACTGAAATTCTGTTATTCCTGCTAGATACAGTACCGTAGCCAAGGTGCAAAATGGCTACCCAGTCAGTGTAGGGCTTATGGAAGTAGCCTGCCAGCAGCCTGATAAGTTTACCTGTAAGTAGAGGGTCACCTCACATCTGAAAACACTACTCTACTTTTGTGGGTCTGGGAGGAGTTAGGTAGGAGGAAAGTTGTGGGAATGATGAGGGCATGTTTTACTGAGTGGGTCCACAGCTGGGATCATAAGCTTCAGTCTCTGAATATATAGTAGTTTCATGTTAGGCAACTTTACGGGCATCCACATGTGAGCAGGCTGAATAAATTCAGACTCATCTTTCGGCCACCTTACAGTAGATGTTTGCAAGAGTCTTTGATCAACAGCACCCAGTCTGGACATTTTTTTTTTTATGTTTCTGTCTTTTACAGTGACCTCGTTCACAGCCCCTCTGTGTCTATCCCATCTCCCTCTGCTTCCCTTTCCCACACACTTTCTGTGGTCCCAGTAATGCATTAACAATTCCCCAACACCCAATCTGGCCATTTGTTAAATGTTTTTATTTTTCTGTTTTTTACACTGACCCCTATCACAGCCCCTAAGTGTGTCTCTCCCCTCTTCCTCCACTTTTCCTTTCCCACCCCTTTCCAGCCCTTGATGTGGTCTAAATAATATAATAAAAATATTCTGACACCCAGTCTAGACATGTTTATTTTTTCTGTCTTTTACACTGACCTCAATCAAAAAATAAATAAATAAATATCCAGACTAGGTGGATTTTTCTTAAACACACTGACTGCAGACTTTCTTCATAACAGTAAGTCTGAAGGGATTAGGGACTCTAGAAATCAACGCCAACCTCAACTGACTAAATACTTTCTTTACAACAGTGGCTCTCAAAGGACCAGGGAAACAAGAAACCATCCCCTTCCCCAACTAACCTTAATGGCACATATTGCTTTTCTGAGGAAACATCAATCCAACTACATGGCAGTCTGTTGTCAATGTGACTAATTGCTCTTCCTCTCAGTGCATTCAAGTTTCAATGGAGGCCAAACTACTGCACAAGCAGGACATATTGGGCTGAATTCTCAAAACACTTGGAAGGTGCAAAAAAATGTGAAAGTCCCCAAAATTTGTGCAGTTGTGAAAAAAAGGGGTAATTGTGCTTAGTGGTTTATACAAAATTTCCACAGCAGTGGGAGAAATACACTGTAGACTGTGGAAAAAAGTGCAGCTGCAAAAGCTCTGAGCAACAAAATCCATTGAAACGTAGGGCATATCCCTTTAAAGGCAATTCTCAGCCACTGCAGTTGTGGAAAAAATGTTGCTGACATACTGCACCACTGAGAGTGAGGTGTAACTCACTCTGAACAAAAATCAGTGAACTAACAATTGGGATACAATTATAGTTGGAGGTTCAGGCACCAGCAACTGCAAACATGTGGGCTGTATAGTAGTGTCAGTTGTTACAACAAAAATAGCACACATTTCCACTGAAAGGCAAAAAAACACAACCACATGACAGTGCATCCCATAATGGAGCCCCACAGGCAGAAGAAGCAGAACTGTTAACAGTCACAAGTGAGTGCTACTGAAGCAGGCAACATAAACACCCCATGGAAAAACACAAGTGGTTACAGAATGCCACTGTGGTGTACAGTCCTGCTGATATTGATGGTGCTGCTGTGGTCCCATTTGTGGGACTCGCTGCCAGTTTCACTGTGAGTACTTTCTGCTGCATCTATGGCAAGACTGTCAATGTCTGCTGCTCTAATTAATATGGATCACCTGCTGTTCTGGCTGCTGAGCTTCTTCCTCAGCTGTAGATCCTCACTTGCACATTTTCTGCAGCTGCAGAGTTCCGTAACTTGCCTTATTTGCAATTGTCCACAAGTGCAGACTTTTTGTGTGAATACAAAGCAACTGAATTTCTGCAGTGCTGCAAGCCATTTTTCTGCAACTGTGGAATTGTTGGCTCTCTTTGAGAATCCAGCCCATTGTTTTTGTGTATGTGTGTTGGGGCGGGGGAATCAGATTGTATCAGTGCTCCATTTAAAGACAGGCTCACTGAAGAATACAAATTACAGTACTTATAGGGGGGATCAGGCCATTCATTTGAATTAATGCATGAAAGAGTGCCAAGTTTAGTATGAATATTTTATTGGGTACTGAGTAAAGGGATTACTTTATAGCATAAATGATTAAAAAGGTGACAAAAAACTATAGATATGATAACATTATACATATTTTTGGTCCTCAAAACAAACCATGACAGTCTTTCTGTCCCAGTTATGTTCATCAATATTTCACAGTCTTCTATCTTTTGAACATAATAAATTATATTGTATCACATCACCTAGTGTTAATCAAAACCACCATAAAAAAGATGACTATTTCATAATTAATGTTTCTGCACTGTTTGTAAGGTTTATAGTTGATATCTGTGGTATGCACATCGGAACATTAAATGTTAAAAAAAATATGTTCTTGTCATCTGTGCCCCCCCCCGCAAGTAGTAACCCAATACAAACTCATAAGTATATAAAAGAAAATAAACAAATTAATGTTAATGCCTACATGTACCAAAGCCACAAAACGGTATGTAGAGACAGTAAGTGGTAAGCTATGTATTAGTTAAGAAATACATTGGGCAAATGACTGAGAATAGAAAGAACAAAGTATTATACAGTTCTTATGGTGGACTACTGCCTATGCAGTAACAGTTGTGTCGGCTTCACCTAAAATGAAAATCCCAGTAAAGAAATTTAGCACGACTTACAAATAAAACTTGACAACTGCCACTTTTTTTACTCTATTACTCTATCATGCATTAAGTGTGAGATCACTTCTGGCATAATTAAATAATGTGTCAGCAACTGTATATCCATCTTGCTCAGACTTAATTTCTGTCACCAGATCAGGGAAGGGAAGAGGAGAGTGGGGTGAGGGCACACTACCTGCTGGGGCGGGGGTCCCTTAGACACCAGGGACTGTTGTTCCTGTCAGAATAGGGTGCTGGGGATGGGTGTGGGTCCACTAGACACCAGGAAGTTTGTGATGTTATAACATTGGGAGATCGGAAAAGGGGGGCGGCACTAGACACCAGGGAGTTTTTGTATCACAACATGGGGAAATTGGGGATTGGGAGGGGGGTCCACTAGACCTCAGGGAGTTCTTTTCATCTGTGGAAACCAAAAGGATATTGCCACAGTCCTACAGAAAGACCTACAGTACACTTCCTTGCACTGGCCATGACATTGCTACATTGTTGTGCCTGGTGATATGTGCTAACAGTATTGTACAAATCTAGCTTACAGTGGGTGGGAATGCAAATAGATACAGTAGATTCTTTTCTTTTTGCAGACTGTTTGACACAGCTATTGATGCAGCGACTGCTGTGATTTCAAGGCTCAGCTCTGAATACAGGAAGGTGATCATAACAAAAAGGTGAGTACCATCTAAAAATACATTAAAATGAAGAAATAGGCACACACACACACACACACACAATGGATCGTGCTTAAAATGTTATTGAAAAAAACAAAATCAAAAAGAGATCCTACCAATTATATATTTGTCATTTATCTTTCAATTTGACAGTGTCTGTGCATTGCAACTTGACACCATCTGCAGGTACATTTGGGGGGAGAAAATTAATTACATTTAAGCCACACAGTATTGCTGTGACAGCTTATGGTAGCCATCCTGTGGATAGGTGAGAAACTGCATTTAAACAACTGTAATAATCTGGCATTCTACACTATGCTAACAGGCTACCACTTCTCTGCCACACCACAGGGAGTGGTACCAAGTGGTATACTGCAATTATTGCAATTACTAGTAAGATGGTGGCCATGCTGATCCGGCTATCTCATTGACTTAACAGTGTTTTATTCTTTTAGTTATATTTGTGCACTTTAAAGTATGATTTTTACCATTTTTACCATTTTTATTGTTTGTCTGCTTGTTGTTTGTAGTGGCTGTTCAGCAGTAGTGGGAAATAACGAAAAATCACTGATCTGACCCAATATTTACAGCTGTTGAGCATCTCCTACTTGCTATGCCAATGGCTTGTTTGGCATTGGTTACAGCACGGTATGTGGAATTCTGACTATAGGGCTAGCATTTAGCACCAAAGAAGTTGCATGGCCCAAACTGAACTTGGAGATTGAAATCCTGATACGTACTTTAAACAGCTGAATTAAGGAATACAAATTCTGGAAACAGTCTGTGGAGCTAAAGGATTACCTGGAGAGCTGATGCCTTATTTGTCCTGGCGCTGCCTACTGTTGAGTAAGAGCAGCCAGGAATTATAGTGGCTGGAGGATTGAGACTGCTGGGTTGGTGTGAACCATCAGGTGAAGGGACTCAGAGCGATGATCATGAGTGGAGGAGTGGTCAGCTGGACCAGCTGGCCCTGAGGTGGGTTACAGAGTGCAGCTTTTTTCTTGGGGGGTCGGTGGGTGCAAACTGGAGGGTGAACATCATCCAAGCTCCTGGAGCTGCAGGGAATAGCCAGATGAAGGTCAAGCCATCCCAGCAGCTGTAGTAGAGAAATCAGCTGTGTTCTGGGGCTCACTTTGGGGTCAGGTCAGGACCTAGCAAGTCTGAGCTATCAAATGCTCTCTGGTTGGATATTGGCTCCTGAGTAGAAGTTCTCTTGAATGAAGTATCGCTGACTGTTTGAATCCCAAGAAGCTTTTGGTGACTAAATATAAATCATTCAATTATATTTGGATTTGCAGTGAGAGTGCTTAATTTTCTGCTTTTAATATCTAAAGAACTCTGTGAATGTGGTAGTGAGAGTTCCTCATTTTTGGGACAAATATTGGAGGTTAGGGGGAGGTGAGAGCCCTCCTACCAACATCAAACTTTTTCAGGAATCATAAAAGTTGACCCTATGGACATTATTTAATTTAAGTTAATTCACATTGACGTTAATCATTTAAATTAGTCATTTGTGAGACTGCCTGTATTTGAATTTCTATCTGGAGAGTGTTCGCTGATTTTCTGCAGCTATCCCACTTTTCTCATTAATTCTGATACATCAATTTCTGCTGCATCTTAAATAATTTGTGTACTGGGTTTTGGGGGGTAGTTAGTGGTAAAATTTGGGAGTGGTTTTGTGAGGCATAAGGGACATAAGGCTGGGATTTGATTGTTATTTATTTTAGTGTGGGTTGTTGTATTGAGTTTGTTTGCATTATTTTAGTAATATAATGTGTTGGGAAGGAGTAAAGACAGCCAGGCACTATTCCCCCACCAGGCTCAGGGAAATGCACCCCTTTGAATATCCTCCATTGTCAGCAGATACCTATTTAAAGTGTCGAGCTTTGGGGATAGTTAGACAAAGGAGAAGGGGGAGAACTGGGCCTGGTGGGGGAGTGGAAAGGGGGGGACAGATTAAGGTGATGGGGACCAGGAGATGCCCTGGGGTAAAATAGGGACAGAACAGAAGTATCTCTTGTCTTGTCCCCATACCCAAGGGCTCCATAATTAATAGGAAGGAGCTGAGGTCTTCCTCAACAGTCATCCTACTCATGCAGTGTTATTAAAAAACAAGACAGCTATTATAGCTGATCTTGTTGAAATGGTAGATCTGGCTTGCATCACCGAGACCTGGCTGGATGATAAGGCAACCCCTATATTGGCCTCAGCTGTTCCAGCCGAGTATTCGCTGATACACCACCCGAGGCTGGATCATGGGGCAGGGGTGTTGCCATCATATTTAAGAAGGAACTGGGCCTTGTGGATGTGCCAGTGGGGCCCACCAGATCCTTTGAGTGTATCCTGGGTAAGGGTGTAGGGTGCAGGATACTTCTTATTTACCATCCACTCAGTGATGGTGGAGAACTCCTGCAGGAGATAGTGGACTTCATCATCGACAAGGCATTGGAGTCCCCTAGATGGTTAATTCTGGATGACTTCAATGCCTGGGTCAACCATGAACTCTCACAATTTGGTCAGAATCTCCCCCAGCTAATGACTACACTGGGTCTTACACAGGTAGTTACCTCCTCAATCCATATCATGGTCGCTCATTGGATCTGGTGTTCTTCCTGGGAATGGAGATAACTTATTTGGGGGTGGAACCAGTCAGTTGGTCTGACCATCACACCATAGGGTTAAGTTTTAAGGCCCCACCAAATGGACCTGCACCTATGGAGATGGTCCAGTACCACCCTTTAAGGGGTGGTGCCCTAGAAGGTCTGCTGGTGGTGCTTGACCTATCAGGTATGTTAAGTGAATGCATGAGTCCAGGGGATCTTGTACTGGCCAATAATAGATCGCTGGGAGAGGCACTGGACAAGATTGCTCCAGTTCGTGTTTGACTGCTCACTCTTCACCCAAGGACCCCATAGTTTGATGGTTCCTTAAAAGAGCTGAGGAGAGTTGGTTGAAGGCTAGCGAGAGCATGGCAGAAGTCCAACCTGGATGCTGGCAGGCTTAGACTGATAGAACATTACAAAGGCTATCAATCAGAAATCACCCGTAAGAAGGCAGAATTCCTGTCCAGGGAGATTTCTGCTGCAAGGAATCGACTGGCTCAGCTCTTCTGGACTGTGGACAGACTGTGCAATCCAGTCTGTCTCCAGCCTGGAAGGGCATTTTCTCAGGCTAAATGTGAGGAGTTTGCTCAATTCTTTGTGGATAAAGTTGTCAGCCTCCAGTCTGGCATCAGCCCTACTCTCACTATGAGGGACTGCAGAAGTCAGTGAGAGGTGATGAGCACTCAGTCTGTCTGGGTGGACTTTAGCCAGCTGGAATTCGTGGACATTGTGCAGATCATCCAAACATTATGCCCAACCAGCTGTAGTTTGAATCTGGGACTTACACCCCCTATTAGTGGGTTGTGTAGATGTTATCAGCCCAATCCTAGCTAAAATTGTCTGGGGATCCTTGGAGAGGAGTGTCTTTCCAGATCCCCTTAAGGAGGCGGCTGTACGAGCACTCCTAAAAAAACTGTCCTTGGACCCAGACTGCCCAGTTAACTACAGGCCTGTCTCTAACCTTCCTTTTGTCAGCAAGGTTATTGAGACAGTGGTTGCGATGCAACTGGATGATCACCTTGTGACCCACAATGTCTATGATGCTCTCCCAGTCTGGATTTCAGAAGAGACATAGCACCGAGACCGCACTTGTTCGGACATTGAATGACTCCTAATAGCAAGGGATTGAAAGACATGTACCATCTTGGTCCTTCTTGATCTCTCCACAGCATTTGACACTGTGGACCGAGGTGTGCTTTTGGAGTGCCTGCGGTGTCTCTGTGGACTGTCAGGGACAGTCCTAGAATGGTTTCAATCCTTCATCATGGGCAGGTCTCAGAGGGTGGTGACTGGAATTTATTCCTCCGATGCCCTTTCCCTGTCCTGTGGGGTCCTGCAGGGCTCCATATTGGAGCCCATGCTGTTGTCAGTGTACATGCTGCCATTAGGAGATATCATTAGGTGATACGGTTCGAGTTTTCACTGCTATGCAGATGATGCTCAACTGTATCTGTCCTTTCTACCTGAACAGGGGGATGCAGTCTCTTTGTTTAACAAATTTCTCACCGAGATCAAGGACTGGATGAGCACCAGCTGGCTGAGACTGAACCTGGACAGGACTGAAGTGGTGGTCATGGACCCTGGTCATCCTGGGGTGGGTCTGGAGGCTGGACAGGTGTCGGGCATATGGTCCAGCAGTGTCCAGCTCATTACCTCCAACCAGGTGCATAACTTGGGTGTTGTTTTTGATGATGGTTTGACCCTGAAATCACAGGTGTCTGCCACTGTCAAATCTTCATTTTACCATCTGAGGAACATCGCCTGAGTGAAACACCTGGTTCCTCCAGATGACCATCCAACATTGGTCCACACCTTCATCACCACCCACCTTAATTAATGCAATGCCCTCTACCTAGGATTTCCTGGGGTTGATATCCACTGCCTGCAGCTAGTGCAGAATGTGGCAGCCAGGCTATTGACTGGTACATCTAGGACCAGCCATATTGTGCCTGTGCTGCATGGATTGCACTGGCTGCCTGTTCAGTGGTGGATCACCTTTGAGGTCAGTCTTCTGACCTTCAAAGCCCTACATGAACTGGAACCCAGCTACCTGCAAGATCTCCCTACCACCCTCTCCGTCCTCTCCGGTCTGCCGATGAGGGATTGTTAGATTGGCATATTTGGCATGCATGGTCAGTCTGCTAGAGTCTCAAAGTATGAAAAGATTTGTGATGGCATCTTGCATGGTTTTTGAGCTATGGAGTAGTAAAAAACATAAAAAAAAATTCCCATACTTAGCATGGATTTATTTGTCCTCACCTACAGCCCAGATGGTATGAAATTTTCCCCTGAAATTTTAGGGAAATTTAAGAGATGATAGGGTCTGTGCCAAGGCTATGCCTTTTGATGGTTTGGTGAAAAAATATCACATAATTTTTGAATTATAATGATTTTTGTCATAGCTGCTAGACAGGCAGGTAAATGAAAACTGTTTGAACTGTAAATCAGGAAGGAGTTTCTTTTGGTTCTCAGAGAAATACTGTTCATGATGTCAGCCATCTTATTTGTTTTCCCCTGTTTAAAAAAAATTGGTTTCTAAAGAAATATTGCTTGGTAAGGAATGAACACGTGTATTTAGGTATCATTCACATAATTAAATCTATTTTTTGACTTAAAATTTTGAAATATACAGGGCGAATGAATGTTTTTGTGCTGATAATCATTTTGTCTTTTACCAAGGTTGGTTCAATTAGAAAACAACAATTCATAGCGTTTTACAGTTTGAAATTTACTGTTCCATCGGAAAAGATTGTGAACAGTAAAAGTCAATGACAGATCGAATTTTAATAGCTCCCTGGTGTCTAGTGGTACTCCCCACCCCCGATCACTGTCCCAGTAAGAAATAAAATATTCCCTCGTGGCACCCATCCTTCCGGATCACTATCAGTCTTGAAATACAAAAAAATGGTCCTCAACATTTTTTTAACCAGCAAAAAAGAAAATGATCCCTAATCAATCTATGACCCCCCAACCCTACATCCCACTCAGCACTCACTACCCCCCACACACCCCAGCACACCCCTATACACCTTCACCCTCCTGAACAGGTCCCATCTTGAAGATCCACTCTCTGATTGAAGAATCATCCTGCTGCAAGAACTGCCAACTGCAATATGAGAAACTAAGTCAAATGCAGTTCAATGTATTTCAAAACAATCCTCAATGGTTTTTTTACTGTACAAAAAAGAAAACGGTCTCTCACTGATCTGACCCCCTCCCCACATCCAACTCTGAACAGATATGAAAAATATTTAATGGTGCACGCCTAGAACCTGGGATGTACTGGAGATTGCAGGTGTATTTCGTGATGTGCATGTGGTATTAGGGAAGGAATATATGCCGCCATATGCACTAGTGGCTTAAATATTGAGAAGCTGGTTTCTAACCATAACCAGGGATGTCTATACTGTGTAATTCATAACAAAAAGTTAAATGACATTGGGAACTTGTGATGACATGGCATATTTATTAACAAAAAGAGATTTCTAATAAGTTGTTTCCAGCTGTTGCTCTGTGCAACTGAATATACAGTGCAGTATGCACTTAAATATTAATGAGCAGGTTTCTAACCATAACCAAGGATGTCTGTGCTGTGTAATCCATAACCCCAAATTAAATGACATTGTGACTGTGTGACGACACATCATACTTATTAACAAAAACAGAAACAAAATTATTAAGTGGTTTCCAAACTTGAGTTAAACTAGTCTGTCAGGAATACTGAACTGAAGTTTTTATGTCTGCAAGGAAGCCACATTTTGGGTCCCATTGTTTCCTTTTCTTATAGTCCACATTTCTTCCAAACAGTAACTAAGAACTGGTCAGATGAGTCCACCCCCCCCCCCATATAAAATAGATAGCAAAATAAAGCTATGGGGATTCTAGTAAAGAACTGCAAGGCAATGAGCTTGTAAATGTTTAACCTCTTATCAAACTCAAAGTATTAATACAAATAAGTTTCTTTCCCACCTGTCTCCCACTTGCCCACATGCAGTGCACTTGGTGAGTATCAAAATCTAAATACATAACAACACTTACTCAACAGAGTGGCTTCATGAAAGTCCTTGACCATGCCATCGGGGTGGATCTGCATATGAAAGCCAATATACTGCACAACAAATCATCACTCCAGACCAAAGTTTTGGTGCATGTCCAACCAAACAAAGTAGAAAAAAACAAAAGCCAGCACACATAAACTACCAAGCAAGTGTTTAATCTCACACAAATGCCATGGAGTAACAGACAAGCTCCATGGCATTTGTGTGAACATTTGCTTGGCAGTTTCTGTCTGCTGATTTTTGCTGTTTCTACTTTAGATAAAAGCCAGTGTCTACCCAGCAGTACAGGCTGCCAGTTCTGTGCCCAGAATGGCTCGATTGCAACATGCCCTACCAACTGCAGCTTCAGCAGTTGCTCCCTCCTCCTCCATCCCTCCTCCTCCTCCTCCTGCTGCTCTTTTTCCTTCTTCTGGGGCTTGTCAGTGGCAGCAAGGGCAAAGGCTCTGCAGGGTGCTCCAGTGGGACTCAACCCTGAGATGAGTTGCTCCGTTGGTGCCAGCTGGGCCAACCAAATCTGGGACATGAGGAAAAAGAGGAGGGTGATGACCAGGAAGTGCATTCTTCCAGCAGGGGAGCACTGGGCAGCTGAAAGGCTACAGTAGTATCTGCATGGTGGTGCTAGTTCTGATCTCCCTGCCCCTCCAGTCTGCATAACAACATGTGGTGCTGGTGGTGGGTCTCTGTTTGCAGCACTAGTGACCATATCCTCAGGCTTGAGCTCTAGGATATAGAGTTGGCACTAGGACATTTATAGCCCAAATTATCTCAGTGCTGCTGGAGATGAATGCCGGAGGTCTAAAAGGATGCTCCTCATCACACTGTGGCTCACATGAGCACCCTATCCAAAGCCCTGCAAGGGGACTGGGGTGGTAGCAGTTACCTCTGGAGGACAAGGTGCCATCAGCCAGCAATGCCAAGATGCCATATATGACCACTCTCCAGATTAGACTAATTTTCATGGGAATTCAATGTCTACAAATATTTCAGAATGGTCAACAAATGGGTCCCCAAAGAGTTGAGAGGAGATGTGTCATTTAATGTAGCAAACAGTGGAAGTGGCCCCTAAACAGACAGTCCTTGAGTGAGAGGACCCCTAAATGGACAGTCCTTGAGTGAGAGGATTGGGGATTTTGTATGAGCCATTGCCTACCCGAGGAAACCAATAGCTATAAATGATTGTTCAGTGTCTTAAGGATGGAGCTGGTTTAGGATGTTGATCAGTGTATTGCAGTCTTTCAGCAGCAGTGGGGGGGCAACCATCACCAAGGAATGGGTTACTCAAGAAGAAGAACATGCCCTATGTGCACTGACATGTGAATGGCCAATTCCAAATATCACAATTAGTTATAGTCACTTACATATGTCAGGAAAAACCTAGCATATAATATTCAGGAACAATTCACTTTTATCTAATTATTTACTTTTCTGTGCTTATAAACTGTCACTCTATTAGTGAACAGTTTTGCAAGAACTAGGATCTTTATGTATCTGACTTAATCTAACTGTCATGCTTTCTCCTCTGAAAAAATAGACACATCTTCTGTTTTGAGATCCCTGATGTCACAGAGAATTATGATGATTTCAGAGGATGGAAAAGTAGAATATGATAAAATCTAGATGGAATGATCCTGCTTTTTTCAAATACGCTAAGCAGTAAAGAACAAAGGGAGATAATAATAATAATCATATACAAGTATTATATATTATCTAAGAAATAATAATAATAAAATATCAAAGCATAAGCGGAACTGTTTCTGAATATCATACATTTAGAAAGTTTTCCTGGATACCGATAAAGTACATTATAAGATCCATCCTTTACTCTTTATAATATCTTTTGGGGTGCCTTGCCAGTTCTCAGACAATTAAATGTCTATTAATGATTTTGTTTTGTATTTCTCTGACTGTTTACCTTGTTATAGACTACTGCGTTTTCATTTATTTGTTTTTAGTTTCAATTTTTGGCCAGAATAGTATAAAGATCAATGCAACCATTTTACACATTGTTAAAAAAAAAGCCTGAATTCAAGTCCTTGTGTCATAAGTAGTGTTTCCTGAAAATGTCATGTTGTTTGTTTTTGTGGTTTTCTTTAAATAAGCATTTTTTAACTTGTTCTGCACTAACTATAAACAGTCAGGCTGCTTCAGTTCCTCTAACTGAGCCATGGAGACATCATGCTATGTTCTGTATTGCCAATTACTGTACTTGAAATTGTTCTTCTATATGCTATGTACTGGGCCTAGGCCCCCAGGTCGCATCTGGAATCGAACATGTTGCTCAGTATGCCTTCCTGGTAAATCTTGTATATAAACAAATAAATAAATTTCGGAGTAAGCTACCGCTTCAGCAGTGTAAGTCCTTGCTAGACTGAAGAGCTGTAAACTTCTTAATTACAGCAGTCTGTAGAACTAACTCCATCTCTGGTATGTGTTCAGATGAATTAGCTGAAAAGCTATCATTTTGTTCTTATAAAAAGCTGATCATTTGAGTTGCAGTGCTAAATTGAAGTGGTATGCATTTGAGAAAGCAATTTATCTGTATTACGTCTATGAGTTCTTTCTCATCAAAATTCTGTGTTTTTTTTCTAGCTATATAAGACTGGATTGTTTATTTAATGGATATAAAATAAATCTAAAGCTTGTAAATTCATACAAGTAGTTTATCTTCGATGTAGCCAGAATAAATAGGTCCATGTAAGAACAACTATGTTCCTCTCAGATTGACAAACAGGTGTCTGCCACACTCTGCTGTTTCAGGCACATGTACTATATGAACTCACAAATTTCAGTTCTTTGATGGTTTCTGTGTGAAAATACATACTTTATAACTGGAAACAGTAAAGAGCATCTTGATGCCCACTGTCTCCTGCATCATGGTTGAAGCAGCTGCACTCTGTTGCCCTGTTCCCTGCCACACAAGTCCTGCCTCTTGCCCCACATTTGAGGCTGCTGCACCTTGCTACCCACTGTCGTTTCCTGCACAGTTGGGGTTGCTGCACCCTGTTGCCCCATCATCTGCCTGAAGTGTCAGGGCTGCTGCACCATGTGCACCCCATCCCACAGTCAGGGCTACTGTATCCTGATGCCCGCTGTATCCTGCCCCACAGTCAAGGGTTCTGCACCATCCTGTCCACAGTCTCTGCCACCACAGCCAGGGCTGCTGCACCCTGCTCCTACCTACTCAGGCAGGGCTATGGTGGCATGTTGTGCCCTAGAGCTCCTTGCCTTGACAATTAGGGCTGCTGCACCATGCTTTCACTTGCAACAAAAGTTATGGCATTTGCTGCACCCTGTCCTCTGCCTGAATAATTGCATCAGTTCCACCCTAGCATGGCTGCTGCACCTTGTACCACAGTTTGGGCTGTTGTACCCTAATGCATCCCTTGTCTCCTGGTTGAACAGTTGGGACTTCTGCACCTTACTGCCTTCTGTCTTTCACCCCCATAACACAAATTTGGAATTATTTTTCTGTTTTTTTCATTTGGGCAGTGTAGAAAAAAATCTGACTTTGGTGGCAGGGGGCAGTATGGTGCAACAACCTTAACTGTGGAGTCATAGGGCATGGAGGCATGGGGCTGTAGTGTGCAGCAGGGCACAGCAGCCCTGACTGTGTAGACAGGAACAGGGTACAGCAGCTCTGGCTGTGGTGTCAGGGAACAGACTACAGCATGGAGCAGAAGCCTTGATTGTAGGGCAGGACATGGGAGGGCATGAGGGTACAGTGGCCCTGACTGTGGGACAGGATGTGCATAGTGCAGCAGCCCTACCCATTTGGAAAAATGGAAGTACTGTAGGTAGGAGGGTACAATAAAAGTCGCACCTCTGGTGGCATTGGCAGCATGGTGCAGCAACCCCAAATATAGAGGCTGGGAACATGGAACTCTAGGGCATAGCACAGCAGCAGTAACTGTAGTGACAGAAACAGAGGGCAACAGGGTGCAATGTCTCTGACAGGGGAGTGGGGGACAAAGTGCAGCAGAGTGCAGAAACCACAACTGTTCAGGCAGGGGCAGCAGGGTGCAGTGGCTCTGATTGTTCAGGCAGGAGAGGGGGGCAACAGGGTGCAGCAAGCCCAACTCTATGGGAAAAGAGATTGAGCAGCAGGCTGCAGCAGCCTCAAATGTGGGGCAGAAGACAAGGGGGATTGTGGGGCAGGTGATGGGGCAGCAGAGTGCAGCTGCCTCAACTGTAGGCAGGAGATGGGGGCATCAGAATGCCATATAGTGTTTCTAGTTATACATGCATGATATATTTTCACACAGAAACCATCAAAGAACTGAAATTTGTGAGTTCATGTGCCTGATATAGTAGAGTGTGACAGGCACCTGTTTGTCAATCTGAGAGGACAACAATTGTTCTTACATGAACCTATTTATTGAGGCTATATCAAAGGAAAACCACTTGTATGAATTAACAAACATTAGATTTATTTTATATTAAATAAACAACTCAGTGTTATATAGCTAGAAAAAAACACTAAGTTTTGATGGAACAGAACTCACAGCTCTGATACAGACAAGCTGATTTCTCAAATGCATACCACTTCAGTTCAGCACTGAAACTCAAATGATCAGCTTTTTATAAGAAAAGAATGATAGATTTTCAAATAATTCATCTGAACACAAACCAGAGACTGAGTTAGTAAAAACCCTGGACAGCAAACAACGCTCTAATTAGGAAGTTAACAGCTCTTTAGCTCTTCAGTTAAGAAGGGACTTGACACCTCTTCAGTCCTTTTCTGCTCTTCAGTCCAGAAGGTCCTTGACTCTTGGTCTCCTGTACCATACCATGTCAGCTTGTATACACATGGAATGGGGTGAGAGTTAGGGCCAATGACCCCAAGGCACACCCTGATGTCTGTTGGTGTGTGGAGGGTGGGAAGATGGGGTGGAGTGGTAGGGTTGGTAAGCCTAACATCGAATTTCCTGACTTTCATCGCTGTAATAGAAACCCTAACTGATGCATTAATGGAGTTTTTTGCAATGAAATATATACATATATATAGACTTTGCAAAAAAAAAAAGTTCTTAATGCACCAGTTAGGGTAACTTAAGGCCACAAAAGTAGTAAATGTGGTGTTAGGGTTTCCAGCCCTAACTCCCTACTCCAACCCCCAAGTAGGAAAAGGAAAGAACATTAGGGTTTTGGGTCTCCAGAGTCTTGGCAAATCAGTGGTGGGGTCTTCCTTGAGGTTGCCAACCCTAATGCACACCCCATTCCCTGGGTAAACAACATCACATATTATGTCCTTTCTTCTTGCAGGGTACAAAGAAAGCTATAAAAAATTGTATTGGCAAGATGTGGCGAGACATACTTCTCTACCTTTGAAGAGTGTATCACTTGAGGCACTGGCTTGGAGTTGTACTTTGCGCTACGGACAGGAGGCTATGATCTAAGGGTGAGGGGTAGCCATTAGGGTTTACAACTCCAAGGAAGACCCTGCCACTGATTTAACAAGACTCCAGAGACCCAAAACCCTAAGGCTTGTTCCTTTTGCTGCTTGGGGGCTGGGGATGGGGAGTTAGGGCTGGAAAACCTAATGCCATATTTCCCTACTTTTGTGACATTAAGTTACCCTAACTGGTGCATTAAAATTGTTTTTTTGCAAATAATTTCCTTTCTTTTTGAGACAGTGGATCATATCCTCATTCATGCCCATGCCTTCTGGACCTGTGTATTTAGATGCAGATGTCCTGCACCAAGGGAAGACTCTGTCCACCTCCAGAAGTGCTGTGATAGATGTGAAGAATTCATGGGGCTGTCTGGAGGGCTGCAGAAGTGCAGGGCCCTGTGCTCCCTGCACTTCCATGTGGCCACAGATACAGATGCACAGGACAAAGAGTGCATCTGTCATCCAATGCACAGGGCCGTCTGCCACCGACAGGTACAGATGTGCAGGACCCAATGCCAAGATGACAGTAGTCTTCACTGTATGGTACCTTGGCCCATGCAGACAACCCTGCACCATTCATTCCTTGACTGGGGGTGTTGCATAACAGCACCATCCCCTCCCACACACACTCACAGCATCCAGCTGGGTCATTAGGCTCACCAGCATAGAATCACAAAGCATGCCCACTAGGGCGAGGACTGACATTACACACAAATTTATTAACAATTATATTTTTTTTTATTTTGACACCAAATTTTCAAGATCTATAAACATGACATGTACCATTTATAGTATATTGTCCAAAATGTCATTTCACACCAGAAGTGTGAAAACACATCACATCCAGGATTTTAAAAATGACACGTCGTGTTTATGAGGTTGTGTGCAAAATGGCTATTTTGAACATCTGGAGTCAAACTATTGAAAATTAGTGAAGTTATGAGTGAACATTGAAATACTGTAATGTTAATCAATCAATCAATCAAATCTTTATCCAGGCAAACACCATTGAGCAAGCTCATTTACAAGGTGGACCTGCATCACACAAGGTTGAAATACAGTGCATTTATGTACAGGCAAGAGTACAAAAAATGTATATACATAATAAACAAGCTATGTGACAATGAGATAAGTAGTGTAATATTTGAGCACATAATGTACTAATTCTAACTAAATACATATCATGTTCAGAGAAGGAAAAAAGGGATATTGGTATGGGAGCTATAAAGAGAGGAGGATGCAGTAACAGTATTAACAGAAACCTCACACAAAGTACAAATATCCAGGGAAAGGAAGTGGGGGGGTATGGGTGGGAGTGATGCAGAGAGTGAAAACTCAGGTCGGCTAGGGGTTGGTAACACAGAAGTAGCATCAGGGTAGGAGTTACGGTACAAGATTCCTAAATGGTAACACTTGTGGAGGGCAAGGAGAAGTTCAAAGGGTGGATAGTATGTAGGTGGGGAGCGGTTAGAGACGGTGGAAACAGCGGCATACTTCTGTGACCGTTTTGGCATACAAGGTCTTGAATACTGCAAGACTAATTGGAGACCTTAATTTCAAGGATTTCTGCAGCTTATTCCAGAGAGTCGGCAGTGAGAAGCCTATGGCTGCTGTCCCAAAACATGTGCAGACCCTAGGAACCTTCAAGGAAATTATGGAGCAGCTCCTTAGGGAATAGTTTTGGAGCCTGCTTAGAGGCAGTAAGTCAATAGTATACTGTGGTAATTTACTGGTAACAGCTCTGAATGTCCATACAGCCGCAATTCTATTTCACCTGTATTGTAGGGAGGTCCACCCCACAGCAGCATATAAGGAGCAGTGGTGGGTGGAGAAGGGGAGATTGGTAATGAATCGCAATGCTCTGTGGTATAGTATGTCTAGTTTTCCAAGATATGAGGCATTGCATTGGCTATAAATGAAGTCAGCATAGTCAATTAAGGAGATGAATGAGGACTGGATGAGCTGCCTTTTTGCCTCTGTGGTTAGAAGGCAGTTTATCTGATAGAAGAGACCAAGCCTCTGCCTCAGTTTTTTCAGCAATTCCTGCAAGTGATCCACAAAGGAGAGTTTGTGGTCTAGCCAGACCCCCAGGTATTTGTACTTCGTTACAAACTCCAAGTTTTCACCAAATAAGGTAGTGATAGAGGGTAGGGTACCAGTAATAGCAGGGTGTACCATGTGTTTGCCAGGTAAAAATATCATTGCCTTTGTTTTCTTGGCATTGAGGAGCAGCTTTTTGCTAAGAAGCTGGTGTTACAAGATATTAAAGTCCAATTGCAAGTCTTCGCAGGCAGCTTCAGGTGATGACCGGCTTAGGTAGAGTACTGTATCATCTGCAAACAGGTATATGTTGGCCTCCTTAATATATCTATGCTGTTAATATATATAGTGAATACGAGTGGTCCCAGGATAGAGCCCTGTGGGACACCTCTGATTAACGGTTTGAGGGAGGAAAGCTCTCCCTCTGCCTTGACCTGCTGGTGCCTATCCATTAGATAATCATGGAACTGGTCCAGTGAGGTAGTGTCAAGACCCAAGGTTTTTAACAAAGAAAGAAGCAGACAATGGTCGACAGTGTTGAATGCCTTACTGAGGTCTAGGAAAGCAGCACAGATAAACTTTTTATTGTCTAGATCATGCTGCCAGTCATTTGTTACCTTAGCCAGCACCATAACTGTACTATGGTTAGCTCAGAAACCTGACTGGATTGGTTTTAAAAAGTTTGTGTTTATTAGGAAAGCTCTCAGCTGGGTGTTCACAATTTTTTCTAAAAGGTTTGATAGAATGGGGAGAAGCAAATTTGGCATGTAATTATTTAGATCACAGGGATCCCCAGATTTAAAAAGCTGTATGAGATAAGCAGTTTTCCATAGATTGGGGAGAGACCCTTGAGACAGTGACAGATTAAATAGGTGAGTAATTGGCACAGCTAAAACATGTCAGGCAATCTTAAGGTAGTAGCGGTCAAGCAAATCTGTGCCAGTGCTTTTCTTGGTGTCCAACTGCAGGAGAAGGTCTTCAACCTCTTTCAGAGAGGCAGATGAGTAGGAAAAGGCAGCACTTAGATTGGATTCAGGGGACAGTACAGTCATCTGGGAGCGCAGGGTGCAAGCGGGTGAGTTGTCGAATGCTAGACCAGCAGAAGCAATGATTATTGAAGGCTTGTAAAATCTCCTTTTTGTCATTGATAGTTACGTTGTCCGATGAGATTTTTGAGGGGAGCGTACTTCCTGTCGTATGTCCAGATAGCTCTTTTATTGTGGACCAAAATTTGGTGGAGCATTTTGATGCAGAGTCCAGCTCTGAGTGGTAGAAATTAAACTTGGCCTCTCTAATCATCTTAGTGCAGGAGTTTCTTGCAGTTCTGAAGAGGCACCAGTCTTTGGCTAGTTGTGATTTGCGGGCTTTTTTCCAAAGCAAATCTCCATTTACTAAAGCGGTCTTAAGGTCGGCAGTGAACCAACAATATGTTCTATGCTTTATGCAGATTTTGACCAGCGGAGTGTGGGTGTTGAGGGCATTTGTTATAATTTCCTGGAAGATATCATATGCTTTGTTTACTGTTTTGGCAAGGTAGAAGTTCTACCAGAGCAGTGAGGCTTTCAGTTCATTGATATAAGCCAGTGGGTCTAAGTTCCGTTTGGATCTTTTAGTAGAGAACTTCATGGTAGATGTCAGTTTAGGGTTGGCTCTTACACCAGCGATGAAACAATGGTCACTTACATCGGCATAAAAGATGCCAGCTTGGAAGAAGAAGTGCAGTTTATTCACTAGTAAGACATCTAACAGCATGCTATTCATGAGATTTTTCTCTTTAATGTGTGTTGGTTCATTAATAAGTAGTGCTAGTCCATGGGAGTCACAGAATGATTTGAGGGGTAACGAGGCACTGGACAGCCAGTGATAGTTAAGGTCCCCAAGTATAACTGTTTTGAGGTTACTAGAGTCCATGATAGACGAAAGGTGAGACAGGAGCTGCAACCCAGCAGATGGTGGTCTGTAGCAGCCTATGATACGGAGGGCTAATGAAGGTGTAATTTCAGTTTTTATGGACATACATTCAAATCCATTAGCAATAGAAGAGGAATCAAGGGAGGAGACCATAAATTAGTCCTTAATATAGATGGCGACCCCATCCCCCTTGGTTTGTCTATCGGATCTGAATAGCAGATAGTTGGGAATGCTGACCTCCTTATCAGGAGTGGATGGATGAAGCCAGGTTTCCAAGATCACAAGAACATCTGGTTCGGTGTGTGACCCAAGCCTGGATTGAGATGAATTTCTTTATAAAGCTACATGCATTGACATGCATAAAACTAATTCCTTTTAATTTTGTGAGTTCTGAGGGTGATGAAAGGTCTTTTGTTGGACCAGGGTTGAGTTCAAAATTGCCTGAACAGAGTAATAGGATGAGCACAACTTTCCTCAAGGCAACAAGGGATAGTTTGGAAATTCTAGACTTTTGATGGCTACATGAAGCATCAGAATAGGAGTACAGGGACCTGTTTTTAGTACTATGTTGCCCTAGTGATACATAGCATAAGACCCTTGCCGCATAACTCCAGGGAATATAATTACTGAGTGGATATGGTGGATTTCATCCTATAGGCATCTGGCTTATAGAGGCACCCCATGTATGAAACACAATTTGGTGTAGGTGCGGGAGCGTAGGGGTAGTGCATGAATTAAATAATGGCTCGATATGTAAGCACTCTTGTGGCGAATAGTATAAGTACCCATTGAGGTAGGTCCTACCCAGCAGGTTTCCTAGAAAGGGAATTGCACAAATTTCAGCAAGGATTTTTTAGCCAAAGCACCACGGTCATAATTCCAGTTTGTGGGGCCAGGTAGAGAAGTTGAAATAGAGAGGCAGCCCCATTGAGATAGGCTTTGAAAGCAGAACTTCAATGTTTGGCAGTGCCACAGAGAAAAACAGCACACCACTAGGTTCAGTAGCCTAGAATGTATACGATCAGTGTATGTAATCATGGAAGAGGAATAGGATAGGCAGGAGAAGGGCCAATGACAGCCTGGGGTGGAGCAAGGTCATCTATATAAGAAAGGTCTGGGAGGGGGGATAGTCTGGGAGAGGGTGATGGGAGGGGGTGATGGGTGAAAATGTGTGGCTTTGCTGTACCTCTCAGGGAGCATAGTCCGAGCAAGTGGTCTCGGGCGGCAGCTTCCGAAGCACCGACCGCCCGGTGGCCATGGTTTCCTGCGACGTCTGAGCTGGGAGCCCTGGAGGGTTCTCAGCTGAAGAAAGATAGAGAGAAGGGTCGAATTAGTACTGGAGCAAGACAATGGGTCAGCTATCCAGTGCAAAAAAACAATTTGCAAGTGAATGGAAGAGCGATTTCCTCAGCACTCTGAAGTCTGGCTTGCAGTTACAGAGGCAGGAAAGGACTGTATCACTAACACAGTCTCAGTAGGCAAAAGGTAGGAGATTTCACATTTAAAAGCATTTTAACATTTAAGCAGCAAGATTGTAATAATTTTTAGCCCTTTTCCAGCAAGAACAACTCCTTTTTGCCAAGTTACATTCAAAATCGATGGAGAAGGGGGGAGAGCCAATCAGAACGTGCCTAGAGAAGGTGCTCATGCTCCGATTGGTTTGTGGCTTTGCTGTTCCCTTTCAGGGAGTGTAGTCTGAGCAAGTGGTCTCAGGCAGTGGCTTCAGAAGCACTGACCACCCGGAGGCCACGGTTTCATGCGGCGTCTGAACTGGGAGCCCTGGAAGGTTCTTGGCTGAAGAAAGAGAGAGAGAGAGAAGGGTCCAATTAGTACTGGAGCAAGACAATGGTTCAGCTATCCAGTGTAAAACATAATTTGCAAGTGAATGGGAGAGCGATATCCTCAGTGCCCTGAAGTCTGGCTTGCAGTTATAGAGACAGGAAAGGGCTGTATCACTAACACAGTCTCATTAGGCAAAAGGCAGGAGATTCCACATTTAAAAGCATTTTAACATTTAAGCAGCAAGATTTTAACAATTTGTTGCCCTTTTCCAAGCAAGAACAACTCCTTTTTGCCAAGTTACATTCAAAATCGATGGAGAAGGGGGGAGAGCCAATCAGAACGTGCCTAGAGAAGGTGCTCATGCTCCGATTGGTTTGTGGCTTTGCTGTTCCCTTTCAGGGAGTGTAGTCTGAGCAAGTGGTCTCAGGCAGTGGCTTCAGTAGCACTGACCACCCGGAGGCCGCGGTTTCATGCGGCGTCTGAACTGGGAGCCCTGGAGGGTTCTTGGCTGAAGAAAGAGAGAGAGAGAAGGATCCAATTAGTACTGGAGCAAGACAATGGGTCAGCTGTCCAGTGTAAAAAACAATTTGCAAGTGAATGGGAGAGCAATTTCCTCAGTGTCCTGAAGTCTGGCTTGCAGTTACAGAGGCAGGAAAGGGCTGTATCACTAACACAGTCTCAGTAGACAAAAGGCAGGAGATTCCACATTTAAAAGCATTTTAACATTTAAGCAGCAAGATTTTAACAATGTTTAACCCTTTTCCAAGCAAGAAAAACTCCTTTCTGTTAAGTTACATTCAAAATCAATGGAGAAGGGGGGAGAGCCAATCAAAGTGTACCTAGGGAAGGTGCTCATGCTCCGATTGGTTTGCAGCTTTGCTGCACCTCTCAGGGAGTGTAGTCTGGGCAAGTGGTCTTGGGCAGCGGCTTCAGAAGTGCTGACCACCCGGTGGACACGGTTTCCTGCGGCATCTGGTCTGGGAGCCCTGAAGTGTTCTCGGCTCTCAGGGAGCGTAGTCTGAGCAAGTGGTCTCAGGCGGCAGCTTCAGAAGTGCCAACTGCCCGGTGGCCATGGTTTCCTGTGGCGTCTGGGCTGGGAGCCCTGGAGGGTTCTTGGCTGATGTTCGGTCATAACCTGACTATTTTATTGTATTTGTACACTGAATTTCCAGCAAAGTCTTCTAATTTCTCCACCTAATTAAACCAGTCAGTGAGCATTATCAAATTACAACTAAAACTTCATTCTGTGCCACCAAAATGTCATTCCATGCCACAGATGCAAAAATACATCTTGGCCAGGATTTGAAAACTGCCAGCTGTCACGCTCATGAGCTGGTGTGAAAAAATTGTTATGTTCAAAATTTGTGGTCAAAACATTTAAATTACCAAAGTTACGAGCCACCTTAGAACATTTTCATTACACATGCATAACTTTTCCATTGTTATGTATTTTGATCAATATTTTCAACATAGCCTTCTTATGCCCATACCTGATGAATAATTGTGGTGAAAAGTTTCAGATGCTGCCCAAAAGTTGATTTTTCAATGTGACTATGAAATCGCCTTTTGGTTCTGGTTTACATTTTTCACCACCATCTGTCATAAGGTTGTGTCCCAAAAAGGCCATGTTGAAAATTTGTGGCCAAAATATGCATAAAATGACACAGTTATGCATCAAAGTTCAAAACCCCATTGAAATACATTGAACTGCACTTACCTTAGTTTCTCATATTGCAGTTGATGGTATTAGCAGCAAGACATATCTTCAATCAGAGAGTGGATCTTCATCCTGGGACATGTTCATGTGAGTGAGTGTGTGTGGGGGGGTGGGAGTGGGGTGTGGGGTAGTGGGAGCTGAGTGGGAGGTTGGGTTGGGGGTGGGGCAGATTGGTGAGGGACCTTTTTCTGTTTACATGTTCTGTAAAAAACAAAACATTTAGGGACAGTTTTCTTTATTTTAGGGATATTCAGACACTGGGGATTGGGCACCCCAGTGTTGGGCTTGTCTTTGGCAGCACTGGGGGGGGCAGGGACTAATGATCTGGAGGTGAAGGGGTCAAGAGAAGTGGTACTGGACAAGGGCACTCCTTTTCACTTATAATTTCAATAAATATATATAAAGATTGGGAAGGGTGGGCAGGTGATCTGGAGGGGATGGGGAGAAAGAAGTACTGCAGGTGGGCTCCCTGGTCCAATAGATAGATAGGTAAACAGAGACAGAGAGAGAGAGAGAGACAGATAGACAGACAGACAGGTAACGAGATACAGTAAGGGACAGAGACAGAACGGAGGATCAGAAACTCACTGCTGTCACTGCAGCCCGCAGCATGACTTCCAGCTGCAGCTGCACAATTCAAGAATGTCCCACTGTTCTCATACAGAGAAGCCAGGTCAATGGCTCCTCTCACTAAGCTGGGCACCCTGGATTTGGGATGCCCACTGTAGAAAAGTTGTTTGTAGCAACTTTTTAAAAAACAAACAGCACAATAGCTACTGCAGGCTGAGGTGTTTGTTTTTAAAAAAATAGATCCGTTTTATGTATTTTTAGTGCTTGTGAGTTTAAAAGGAGAAAAAATACTGTCACAATCGGTATTTGTTTTAGCATGACAGGTAAAATCATGAAAATAAGCAGTTGTTCACCAGTCAAACTTGAACGTTAACTCATAAATTTTCGTAACTCTAAAATGGTATAGTACTTTTTCACCAAACCTTCAAAAGGCACACCCTCAACACAGGTGCCTTCAAACTAGAAAATGTCATTAAAAAATTTCACATTGTCTAGGCTGTGGTGAGAGCAAATACAATGCAATGTTAAGTACAGTATAGTTTTATTTGTTTTATTTTTTGGCATGCTGTATCTTGAAAACCATACAAGATGCTATCATGAAACCTGTCACGCTTTGAGACTATGAAAGCCTGACCAAGTATGCCAAATTTTGGGCTATGGTGTAAAAAGATACCAAAGTTATTAATGTTCAAAAACTGACGTTAAGCATTGAGCAGCTAACTCAAACCTAACTATAGGGGTGCTACTGCATGCCTATAATATATGAAAAGATATACTTTGACCACAGAGAATGAGTCACATTATGGTTTAATTTTTGCACCTTGCTGTCCTATATGTAATTCTTCATAAGAGACCACATGTGAGCAAGAACACAAAACAAGGTGTGCCTGAAGTTAGTTCCAGGTTTCCGGCATCACTCCAAACCAAACTCCAACCAAGACGGCGCTTGAGGAAAGCCTTTGCAGAAGCACTGGGGCTTGTACATACACTGTGATGTAATGGTACCATAACCTATTTATTATTTTCTGAAATAAATTGATCTACTTTTTGCATTAAGAAGGTTGTTAGTACTTTTATGTGGTAATTTGGTTTGGAGTGATGCTGGAAACCTGGAACCGTCTGCAGTATTAGGTTTAGCCTTCCTTTACCAGTGCACCCCATTCCTTTTATTGAGTGCAGGCTGCAATCACTTGGAAGTGTGCATTTAGTTATATTGCCAAATGCCCTGACTGCATTGTATGGCACAAGGCTGTAATACAAACACGTCAAGCACTTGGGAATGCAATGGTGTAACTTAATGGTCACCTGGAGTGTGTTATTGCACATATAAAATGTGTATCGCTACAAACAAAGTAACTAAAAAGAAAGCAAAACCTGTGTTTGCTATAAGCAGTATCACGCACAGTCATGTAAGATGTCTTAGGAAATCATACCTCTCTATATTATTGACAGATTTTATAATCTTATATTATCAAGGATTACATTATTTATGCACTCTAAATGTGTTGTCATCACAATGATACAGCAGTAGAGTGAGACTGTTCACTATGCACAAGAACTAGGTTCCCACTCCCAAGCCCAAGTATTAAGCAGCAGGCTGGTGATGGTTGGAGTGGTATCCCACAGGCTGCTACAACCTCCTAGGAAGAGAGACCTGCACCGACCTGGTGTGTGCTTAACTTATTGTGGTCCAAGCAACAGTGCAATACTCCAGCACAGTATCTGACACCATGATATGCTACACTACAGCTTTTGCATGTATTGCAACTGCTATGTGTCAAAAAATTGCTGTCATATATTTCAGAACAGTATTAAAAACCAACTTCAGATCTCATTTTCGTTTACTAATATTGATAAAGGTTCACAAGCATACTCTTATTAATCCCAGTTATCGCTGAATGTCAGTAAGGTATAAACTGCTGACAAACACCCATTCACACTGTATGTACAACAGCTGGCATTGACTGACAAATGCAATTAGTGTTTTAGCCTAAAAAAGTGAAGAAAACATACAAAAAACATTAAATATGGTCACACATGAAAACCTATAAAATATGAACATAAACAAGTGAGAAGAGATGTTAGGTTTTAAAATTTTTTACAAACTCTTGTACTTTTTATTACACCTACCAGCTACTGTACATGTAAACTCTAGTGTGTATCATTGTGCAGCATGGTGTAGTGTCACCTACATGTAATCACCCTCATTTAGGAGGATGTTGGCAATATCAGAATGCTTATTTGCTGCAATTTCTTAGACTCACCTGAGCCCACCAAGCCAACATCTCCTGTGGGACAGTCAGGGCAAACAAAGGAGATGAACATGCCCCAGGACTCTCTCAAAGGCTCTAGGACATGCGATGGATCACCACATAGTCTAGGCTTCTGAATCAGTGTCGCTAACATGCATCCCAACAGGATTAGCCCTGCTAAAGGAAGGGGAAGCTACATGTACTTTTTCTGTAACTTCAGTGATGATCAAGGTGAGTCCAGAGATGAAGGGAGTGGGACAAACATGAAATTCCCACTAAAATATAGTTTAAATTGTTGCAACAGTAAATCAAACCATGGCCACAAATACTGTAGCCCAGTCCATTTGGCTAAATAACATACTAATTGCCAGCAGATTAGGCCTTAAGGTCTATCGAGTCTGCTCGTACCTCAGATCCCTAGTTGGGTACCGAGGCCTCCCCCACCCTTGTGTTCCAGAAACCCTATCATCCATTCCACCCCCTGGGCCAGGCCATCATCTGATACATCTGCTTTCTGTGTCTGTCCCACTCTCTCTTGAAGCCCTCCACTGTGGATCTCTGAACCAGCTCGCCAGGCAGCACTTCCAAGGATTCACCACCCTCTCAGTGAAAAGCATCCTCCACTTTTCTCCCCTAACCCTTCCACCTTCCAACTTCAAACCATGCCCTCTGGTGATACCTCCCTGCTGTAGTCTGAAGATCCCCTCCGTTTTACCCTATGTATTCCCTTGAGGTACTTGAAGATCTCAGTCATGTCCCCCCTGTCTCTCCTCTCCTCTCCTCCAATGAAAACAGGCAGAGCTCCTCAAGTCTGTACTCGTATGTCAAATCCCCTAGTCCTCATATCATCTTAGTTGCCCTTCTCTGTACCCTCTCCAGGAGCTGTATGTCCATCTTCAAGTGTGGTCTCCAATACTGTACACAGTACTCAAGGTGTGGTCTAACCAATCCATTGTACAGTGGCAGAATCACTTCCCTGCTCCTAGAAGTGATTCCCCCTTACGATGCATCCCAACATCCTGTTTGCTTTGCTAGCCACTCTCCTGCACTGCTCGGAGTTATTCATACATGCATCCACCATGACCCCTAGGTCTTTTTCCCCCTCTTGATGCCTCCAGCGGCTCCCCTCCCAGGGTATACCTGTGTTTAGGGTTTCCTCGCTCAAGATGTAACACCTTGGACTTGGTGATATTGAAATTTAATTTCCATGTGTGAGCCCACCTTTCCATGGTGTCCAGGTCCCATTGCAGGACCAACCTCCCCTCTTCCCCCTCAACTACTGCTCCCATCTTGGAGTCATCAGCAAAGAGACTCATTTCACACCCTATACCCTCCTTGATGTCCGAAATGTATGCATTAAACAGGATTGGACCCAGGACTGAGCCCTGCGGCACCCCACTACCGACCTCTCTAGGGTTTGAGAGCTCCCCACTGACCACTACTTTCTGAATGTGTCCAGCTAGCCAGTTTTCAATCCATCTGACCATCAAAGGGCCTACTCCCAACCCCGTCAGTTTCTCCACCAGACCATTGTGGGGGACAGAGTCGAACGCCTTGCTGAAGTCCAAGAATAATACATCCACAGGCTTTCCCCTGTCCAGTTCTGATGTTACCCATTCATAGAACTCCACAAGATTGGTTTGACATGACCTACCTGGCACAAACCCATGTTGCCAACTATCCAGACCTCCCACCGCCTCCAAGTATACCCCCAATCGTTCCTTTAGTATACTTTCCATTAATTTTCCTGCCACCAAGGTCAAACTGATGGGTCTATAGTTACCTGGTACTGCCCTCGACCCCCTTTTATGGATTGGCACCACATGTGCCTCTCGCCAATCCCTAGGTACCCTCCCTGTCTCAAGCGACCTGTTGAAGAGCTCCACCAGGGGTGCAGCAAGTATGTCCACCAATTCCCATAGTTCTCTTGGATGAATGCCATCCGGCCAGGAGATTTATCTTTCTTTAGGCCCTTAAGGGCTAACCACACCCTTTTGGTGGAGATAGCATCATCCGTCCCCTCCACCTTACTGGCCTTTTTATCCTTATCCTGATGTGACACCCCGGGGTACCTCTCCCTCCCTCTTGCTCTATTTCTGCTGCTCTCCTGATCCCACTCACTACCGCTTCTATCCCCATTGTGCCTTGCTTTGTAGATATCTCATTCCTCTCCCTAGTGAACACAGAGGCGAAGTACTCGTTTAATACCACTGCCTGGTCCCTCATCTCTTCCACTCACCCTCCTTCTGATCTCAACCTGCCGAGATGGCCCTTAGTTTTTCTACACTCCCCAATGTACTGGAAGAACCCCTTTTTCCCTCTCCGTATCCCCTGTGCCAGCCACTGCTCTTTACTGGACTTTGCCCCCCCACCATCCGGGTGACTTTTCTAGATGCAAGATGGTACATTTCCTTTTCCCTGTCCCCTCTCATTGTTTTATATTTTTTGTAGGCAGCCTTCTTTTCTCTGACCGCTACCTGAACCTCACTGGACCACCAGCATGGTTTATGTGACCTTGCTCCCTTACGCTTCACCTTAGCGCAGTTTCTGACTGCCTCATGAAGTCCCCGTTTTATGACCTCCCATCTCTTTTCCACATTTGTCATTGTTCTAATCCCCTTCAAGTGATCCTTGAAAATATTTCCCATGCCCACAAAGTCTGCCCCCCTGAAGTCCACTGCCAGTGTCCTAGATCTCTCCCCCTTCCCCCATGCTTATTTGAAACCAGACAGTATTGTGGTTGCTCCCAGTCAGGGGATCCTCTACAACCAGGTCCCTTACCAGATCCCCATCCGCCAGAACCACATCCACGACATGCCCCTCTCTTGTGGGTCCCATCATGTGCTGTGTTAAGAACACATCCTGGAAGCCGTCCAGCAGCCTCTGCTCCTTGACCACCTTAGAGGACATGGTTCCCCAGTTTGTACCTGGCATAGTAAGGTGCCCCATCAACACCACCCCTTCCCCTTTTGGGCCACACTGGGCAATGATGTTGTCCAGCAAACCATCCTCCAGAACATCACCCATCCTGGGGGGCCTATATACTACACCCAGCTTGACCTTACCTCCTGCCGGGGTTCGTAAGGTGACCCATAAGGCCTCCACATTTCCCTCTGCCTCTTCTACCCTAGCAATTTCTATGTCATCTCTAATGAACATAGCCACTCCACCCCCTCTGCCTTCCTTTCTATCCTTCATAAGAATAATGTACCCCTGCACGTTTAGGTCCCAGTCATGGCTGTTGTTGGCCCACGTTTCCATGACCACCACCACATCCACCCCCCTCCTTGAATAGCATGGCCTGCAACTCTGGCAACTTGTTTCCCAAGCTTCTGGCATTTGCTAACACCACCCCCCACCCCTTATCCCTGATCCCCTTTGTCGAACCCCACCCAGGTTCCTTATACTGCCATCCATCCTCTGCTCCTCCTGAAACCTCCTCCCCCAGTCTGTTTCTCCCCTCCTCCCCTTGGGTTTGAAGGCTACTCCCCTCATCTGGAGGAGAGGGCTTCTGGTCAGCCCCTCCCTTATCCCTCCTCCCCGCACAAGTTTTAACCCCACTTTTCTTGAATGTAGTCAGCCACCCCCTGTTTAAGGACTTCCTTCCCTAACGGGGCAAGATGGAGCCTGTCCTTGGCATACAGTCCCTTATCCTCTCAAACTCCTTTCCAGTTCCCTAACACCCCCGACCAACTTTCTTCACCTCACTTCCTGAGCCAGTCATTAACCTCTGTGATCTTCATTTTTTTCTCCACTGAGGCCTTTGGTACTGGCAATATCTCCAAAAAGGAAATGTTGCATCTATCAATCTGACAGACTCTGGCAAGTTCTTGGAACCTTGCTTGGATTTCCAAAATGCTATTTCCCTCTAGATCGTTAGTTCCCAAATGCACCAGGAAATCTGGTTTCCCTCCACAATCCCTAACCAGTTCATACACTATGAACTTTGCTCTGTGCACCGTCAGCCCAGAGATACTCACTACCTTCACCTGGCTATGGCATTCATCCCCCTGTCCCTCCCAATGGATATCCTGAATCATTGAGTCTCCCAATAACAGAACTGTAACACCGCCATCATCCTTATGGTTACCTCCACTATGCGCTGTCAACCCCCCATCTCCCCTTTATTCGTGATCTCAATTCCATGGGAGTTTTCCCACCTTATTAGAGACCCCCTTGTCACCCTCCCCTTTCTGCCTCCCTTGTTATTTTGCCCACTTAACTCAGACCCCCCCCGAATAGGTGTCTCCTTTAACCCTATCTTATCAGAACCATTTATCCTGGCCCTGATGGTTTCCCCTTCCCCCACACCACATCCTCCTCCCTTGTAATAGTACCCCTGCCTTCAGAGGCCCTCTGTGGGTCCCCTTTACCTAGGGCCCCATCCTTGGTACAGACCGCCCTCCTGAAGGGGGGCCCCCCCCCCACCTCCTTGTCTCCCAGTTTCTCTCCAGTCGTGCTCTCCTCCCTCATGTCTGCAATATGTTGCATCTCCCCCATCTGCTTAACATTTAAATTTCCCCTTTTCCCTCTGGGACTCTTTCTATCCTTTCCATTGCCAGTCTGTGATGCCCTATAGGTATGAGACTCCCTCCTCCCCCGGCCTCTGTATCAGTTTCTTCATTTCCACAAACCCGTTCCTCCCCCTCTAGGTGGCTTAGTAGCTCAAATTTATTGTAACACTCTATACCAGCCTCCATAAAGTAACCTGTGTTTCCCTCGACTACCCCTCTAAATTGCACCTCTTCCTCCTCTCTTGTCCTGTTCTACTTAGGAGCTCCTTTCCCACAGTCTGCTCTTTTAAGCTTCCTCACAACAGCCCCTCCCTTCTCACTGTCTGCTCTTGTAGGCTTCCCCACAAAAGCCCCAGCTGACTCTTCCCCCTCCACTCTCTTTATATTCAGAATGTTTACCCTGTAAGTTTTCCCCTTAGCATCAACATCGCTATCTAAGGGTCCTCTGTCCCTAATATCCCCCCTCCTGCTTGGTGTAACATAATGTCCTGTAATTTCTGAGCATTGCCCCAGTCTGCCTTCAGCACCACCCTTCTGCCACCCATATCAACACCCCTTATCCTTGGGCACACCCCCAACTCCCCAAGCTTACTCCTTGACCAATATACTTCACCCCTGATATGAGATAGCTCTCTACAGAGAGGGCATCCTCCCTCTCTCCAGGCCCAATTGAGAATTATTGCCACCCCACAGCCTGTGCAGCCTACAATCCTTCTGAAGATGCCTGCCATGGTGGAATGTGGCCACCCTGTTTGTCCCTCTCTGTGCATAATGGCACACACTCCTTTTCTCAGTCCATTTCCCCTGGAATACCATCTCTTTCTCTCTGTCTATACTGACTGCAGTTGTTTATGAACCCTATTTCAACCCCACCAATAATGTTCCCAAGTCTCACAAACACATACAGTCCAGTGTGTGTGTCCAGTCCTGCTAACAGTGTGTGTATGCAGACATCAGGTACCATATGATGTCACAGGCCCACCAGTTCCTGTTGCTTCAAATTTCAGTCACAAACAGAAATTCACAGCACTTCAATCCCAACCCCCAGTGGCTTTTCAGTATTTAAGAAAGCCTACAAAAACAGGGTGGTGGAGGGCTCTACCACCACCAGGAAAACATCACATTAAATTTCACTCTAATTATCACTGCCAAACAAGTGTTCACACAAGCCCCAATAGTTACAATATCACAGCCCAAGTAACAGTTCTAACTCAAAGTAGTAATTTTTAACACACAGAGCTAATTTCAAGTGCAAAACTATTCAAATATTTCAGTTAAAACAGAATATAAACCAAACCTCTTTGCTAAACAACCTCCTACTTCTGTTCCCAGGTGGACAATGAAAGACAAGATGATTCTTGTAATTACCCCTCCCCTTAACACCAGGCAAACATCACATTACATTTCACTCTAATTATCACTGCCAAACAAGTGTTCACACAAGCCCCAATAGTTACAATATCACAGCCCAAATAAGTAATGTTAGAGTGAACGGAATGGGTTGGAGACTACTATCTTGTCTCTGCAGGCATATACTCAAAATTTGCATGGCAGTACAATGCTGAAAATGGGAGTGTGTGCCACTATACCTGAGCTGTGGGTGAACAAATGACTCTAGTATTAAGTGTCACCAATACCTCTTCATTCATCTGCAAGAAGTTAATCACCCATATGTTTCAAAATCTGAACTGACAAAACATGAAATACAAAACTATTTTACCTTAGGAAAAACTGGTACAGTCTTGAAAGAAACAAATATAATCCTATATAATATGTCAGCTGTGCTCTAACATCCTTTCTGTAAATGGCACCATCTTGCAGTACTTTAGCCAATTGCTATTACATCAACATCTTTCTCCCAAGTGGCTAAAGCTGTGTTAAGATGCTGGGCCGAAACACTTTGTAGATCAGTGAGGCAGTGCATGTGGCAATTTCCTAATTGTAGCTGAACATTTCTGGTATAGACCTTGGGGATGACTCCACTGCCCTTTTTATACAGCTTTTTTCACTTGAATAAAATTCCTAAAAGCTTTTTTTTTCTTCTGGAAGCTGACTTTGCAAGGTATTTGTAGAGACTGTATAACAGACATGTATGTCTTTCCAGGAACAGATCTGCACTTACACAGCTTCATGTTTCATTTAATAACTTTGGCATTATGTGGATTGGTCTGGCAAAAATAGCAGCCTCCCAAATACACACAATAATTTTATACTTAGATACAAAGGTACTGTCAACTGAATTCCATCATTTTTTGCACATCAAAATAACATATGTTGGACTCTCTTATGAAAAACAAAAACATACCTGGCCATTAACCTCAACTGAGGTACCCTTGGTGGGCCTCATGGGTTTGCAAATCTTACAAAGATCATCACAGTAGTGGACACTACTGGCTCTTTCCCTGATACAGCTATTCAAGTGACATATGACAAAGTAAGTGGCTATAGTTTGGGCATCTTGGATAGGAGCAGGAGGGAAACAAGAGCAAGTGGTGGCTGCAGCCTGGTGTGCAGAAACATAGCTTTTAAAAGACTATATAGAAATAACAAAATATCAGGTGTTTAAAGACTTACAATATAAGCACATTTACAAAGCAATCCAGAGCCTTATTCTTGAAATGTAATTCCACTGAGCTTCTTGCTGATTGCAAATAAAAAAGTGTCCAGGTTGACCCTAAACAAGAGACACAAAACTGACTTTAATACAGTTCTGACTTACACCACACCTTTTATTTTTGGTTGTATTGTTGCAGAATCATTCCAGTTTTAAGAAAACAATATTAGATGGGGCATTGTGCGTGACTAATCCTTTTTCATTATTCTTTAATTGAAGATGACAGTGAGATAGAAGTTCTCAAATACTTGACAAAAAGAATATTCACACACTTCAATTGCTCCAGCAAGGAATGTCACTGCCTGAAGACTCTGCAGGAGAAACATGAGTTGCCTAAAAGCATGCTCATGTAGGATGTTACGCTAAGACAGAACTTCACCTTTTACATGTTCCAATAGTTATTGGAGCAAAAAAAAAGGCTGTAGGGCAAGGCACCTTGGAAAATGGAAAACACAATTGAAGACTGTAGCTTTATATTAATCTTCCAAAATGGCCTTTTTATATCTTGTCATCTCATTTCTGAAACCTTTTTGAGAAATGACTATAGAAGTCAATGCTGACTCTCCGCCATGTAATTTCTCAGATCAGGATTCTATGATTTAAGTTATGTATGATCACAGATACAGTGGTTTAAAGCTCTACAAGAAAGCTATGTTATCCCATTACAACTTGGCAGGATACACAGTACCAACCACAATAAATATGACTTAGTTTAAAAACTATACAGCACCTATGGAGAGGATGTGGAACTCTGCACCATGATGGAGCTGGAGCATTATGTTATTGTAACTATGAGTGCAACAAAAAAATAAACAGCTTCAACAGCCTGACACAGTGGTGATGCAAAAGCTGTAGAGATAAAATGGATGAAGTAAATGCCAGCATAAAAAAGAAAGCTGATAAATATGCAGCTTCCTCATCCTATTCTCCAGCACCATCCCATCCCCAATTCTCCATCTGGGTAAAAAAACTCAGCTGGTAAGGGCTTTTACATTATTCACTTGTGAACTCACTTGCATTGTTAAGGTTCTGCTCAAGCTATTGTTGGCTGCTATCTGGCAGAAAAAAATTGAGGGAAATGTGTAAACACTGGCACTAAGGAATTCATGTTTCTCAGGTGTGACTACTATTCTGCAATGTCACTGACTTATTAAAATCTTGCTCCATTTCTCCCAAAATTTATGTTTATTTCAAGGGCAGATATGATTTAAATGCAAAAAATGTCAAACATTTACAAGTTTTAGTGCACTGTAGTTCACATTCAGAAGCAATGTCTTTACGCAAAATGATTTAAGCTAAGTGATCCCTGAGTATTACCATTTGTGACATGGTATTCCTAACTTGTGTCATACTTTTCTTGATTTTAAGCCATATACCTGATTTATTGACCTGGTAATTGAGAGGCATGAAGAAATATGAGTGGCCAAAAGTTCTGCAGTTTTTAAATTCTGTCTGTCATCCGGCCAGTATATACTGAGAGAAAATGTACAGGTCTACAGATATTCTGATTAAACAAATTCAGTCTACAGAAAGTAATTCACAGTAATTTTGAACACCTAACATTTTGAAAGCAAATAGTCCACTTTTCTTGCTTGCAAAAGAAAGATGAGCAAGTCCATTAACGTCCTCCTTCATAACATTCCCACCCATACTGTGCCTCCTCTTGTAACTCACCATTCCCTACCTCTCCTTTTCCTTTTCTACTTCCATTTCCAGCACCACCATCTTCACCCTTCTCCTACTGGCGCTATTTCTTTCCCCTGTCCATTTAGTGTCTGTCCCTGCCTGCCCTGTGTTTCCCTTTAGCATAACAATTTCCCTCACTCCCTGCTCTGCTGCCCTCTGTCCATTGAGCCTACACTGTGCACCCCGCTTTTAGCCTCACCCAACTTGTGGTAACATTTTGTACTATATATGGAACTACTTGCCTTATTCTGTTACATTTTGCACCTTTTGCATTCTTAAATGGTATATATCTGTATTTTAAAGGGTACAGTTGGGGAAGTTGCTTTTAAAAATGTAGTATGCAGTATGGTAGATTCCAAATTATCCAAACAACCTGGAAGAAATCTGAAAAGTTCAGACAATCATGAGTGCAGATAAATGGAATTGCTTTAGGTTAATATTCCAATCACTGTTAGAAAGCTGTTTAAAGACACCATATACAGTATGTATAGTGCTGTATTCAAGGTTCACTACACACTAACTTTATTAAGCATATGTCTCAGGAAACAGATGCTTTAAAAAAAGAATTAGAAAATCATTACTTCAGCACTGTGTCCCATGCTGTACTTTTTTTTTTTTAAATAAAAAGTCAAGACAGATTTCTGCTTTAGTCCTGCAAATCTTTTCTCACTTGCCTTGGTTTGTAGGTTTCTAAGGATCATCAGACCAACAGGAGTACAGACTATTTGTGTCTCCAGGTAATGCAGGCATTTTTGAAAATAAACTGCTGCTTTGGAGTGCATAATCATCAGTGGGGGTGGTGTGGGATCCTCTTCATCTGAGACTGATTTAGTTTCTTGACAGGATGCACAATCGAGTTTGCCCTTTTTAGGGGCAGACCAAGTTGCCCTGGTGCACCCCTCCACTGTAAAGTAAGATGGTGTGCTCAGAGGGAGGGGAGGAGTTAAGAGAAGAGACAGGTGGGGATAGAACAATAGGTAGGTAGACAGAAAGGGGAGGGGCTTAGAGGGGCACATAATGGTTAGCACAGTGGTGCTTCAGCCACTTTTGCTGAAGTTTTTTGTTGTTTAAATACATTGAAGACCACAGCACGTCATATTGGCATCAAAAGTAAGGGGATGAGGTTTGTTGCAGAGCATCAAAAAAAGGTAAGGACAAGACAGCAAGAAGAGAATGTGTTTTCATGCACAGTCTTTTGCATTGGAGGTGTTTACTATGGCATTTAAAAATAAAGAGAGAAATTAGATGAAATTAATAATGAGTCAAAGGTTGTTTGCAGTGTGTTTTGGGCCCAGCATGGGGGTCATTGAGTAAGGCTTGGGCCAGAGACTGGTGCAAGAAATTGTTGTGGAAAAAGAGTCTAATAGACCCGGTTGCTTGTTGCGAGGAGGCAAGTCTGAAACAAGGGGAGAGAGAGAGAGAGAGAGAGAGGGAGGGAGAGGGAGAGAGAGAGAGTGAATCCAGGGACAAAATGCATGAGATGAAACAGACAGTTTTGTTTTGTGGAAAAAAGAGCCAGAGACTAGGGGTGAGATGTTTATAGAGTGAGCCGGCGAAGGCCACATGGTGTGACGTCAGACGTCATGATGGGACCTCACAGTACTTTTGGAATCACGTGATGGGGGGAATCAGCACAAAAAAGGCAGGACACTGTGCCTGCATTAAGGAGTAAACAGGGTGTTGTTTGTGAGCAGAGCTGAGAGAGAGCGATCCAGTAAAAAAAAAAAATGTTTAACTAAGCGAATCAGGTTTGGTGTAGTTTGGCATAGTGGCTAAAGTGTGGGCCCCATTAGTGTGTTTTAGGAGAGACTTGTTCTGGTTTTCTTGAGCGTTTACAAAGTGGATCTGCTAAGGCCACATGGCGTGGCATCAGACACCACGGTAGGGCCTCACAGCATTTGGGAACCATGTAGTCGTGGTGGCAGAGGCTCAGAGAGTTTTTCAGAGGGCTTGTAACAGAAAAGGAAAGACAGGATGCCGTGCCTGCAGTATGAAGAGAGGAGGTTTTGGTTTTCATGGGTTGCAAGAGACACTACGAGGTGAAGGTTTTGAGCAGGCCTGCAGGAATGGCCGTCTATACAGTGAGCATGCCAAGGCCACGTGGCATGATGTCAGATGCCGCAGTTAGGCCTTGAAGGATGCAGAAAGCCATTGGGACACAGAACAAAGGCCAAGGAAGGCAGAAAAAAGGCAGGATGCCATGCCTGCACTTGCAGGGGGTAAGGAGTGGAGTTGGGAGAGTATGGAAACAGGGAGCAGGAGTAGTTCCTTTCTCCTGGGATGGGTGAGCAGAGAATGGGGGGAGTCCCAGAGCTCACATGGAGGGAGCAGGATGCCTGTCCTGTAAACAACAAGCAGGAATGGAGTGGCAGCAGATGGCCACAGGGCATTGAGCGAATAAATTGCAGATTGGGCAAAGGACACGGTACTAGGCCTAGTAGGCTGGGGGGGAACATGCATTAAAACGTGGGACACAGGCTTAAAAGGTACATTTGAAGACAAAAAAAAAATGATTAAAGAAGGGACAAAGCGCAGGGATAAAGGCCTCTACGGCTCCGATCACGAGAAGCAAGGGGGGGGCCTGGATACCCAGGAGCATGGCAGGGTGCTAGCCAATGAGGCCCACAGGGATAAGCATGGACAGGGATGAGGGCTATCCAAGGGGAAGTGGGGCACTCGAACAAAGGAGGGTTAGCTCAAGGGGAGGGAAGGAGAAGTGTATAGGATATATATATATATATATATATACACACACACACACACATACAGAATTACCTATAAGCAGACAACAATGAAGGGTGTGTTGTGGAAAAGAAGAGGAGAGGTCATAAAAGCAGTATGGGACATTAACAAAGACATCTTTTGTGCAGTCTTTTCACAGTGTTTATACTGGTACCCAAGAAGAGATGGTGTCAAAGAGGAATAGGCAATCAAAGGAGGAAGCCTACAAGGCTATCATGGAATTAGCGGAGAAGGCCAACAATATGTGGCAGATAGTTGAAGAGGAGGGACCGGGGAGATCTGGGTAGAAAAGGAAAGTGGGAAAAGGGAAAGGAGGTGGTGGGAAAAGACCTGCAGGGAGGCAACACAGCCTTAGAAGGCTGCAGCTGCTATAAGTGGTGCCTCCCCGAACAGTCAGTCCAGTCCCACTACTGCCCCAAGTGCCGAAGCCATTAGTACCTCCCCAAGAACAGTTGGTAGTTCTGGTACCAGAACCCAGACCGGATACCCTGTGCACAGTGGTTCCTTCTCCTCATCCAAGGATCCAGCCACAAGATATAAGACATGGGCAAACCGATGACACCAGGCCACAAGGAACTGACAAGCCCACAGGTAAAGTATTAGGCTCAGTGGAGGAGAGCATAAAAGACTATATAGGCCAAATTATTGCGGCCCTCTGGACAGGGGTTTTGGGACAGATGGAATTGGCTTTAGCAGAGATCAGGTCGGAAAAAGAAATAACGACAGAAGTGGAAAAAGGGACTGACAGTACTGGTAAAGGAACAAGAGATATAGGAGCCCCAGGGATGAGAATAGGGGAACACATACCATTGGCTACAAAAGAAAAGATTTGGAAGGGGGAATATGTAGACATTTTTGCCTTAGTAAGTAGAGAGGCTGCCATGAAATATGAAGAAACAGAGTATTGGGAAGAGTGAGATGGCGGCAGCCATAGTGTTGATGGGGAAGAAGGAGGAGGAGGACAAATTTACAAAAGGAAAGACATGGGTTGGGTGGTTTGTGGGTTTCACCACATATTCAGCAATAGTCCTGGAAAAGAAACCAGAATTGGGCATCCCGCTGATTATGTACTCGTTGATAAAAAGAAGGGCTAAGGCAAAAGGGAGTATAGGGTGGATATACTATGACAAATTCTTTCATCAGAGGATGGAGACGTATGGGATGTGAGATGGGATACCAAGCAGTTAGATTTGTGGACAAATTATGTAACTGATTAATCCACTCCCAGAGGGAGAGATGGGAAAGAGAAGGGCAGTACCTTAGAAGTGCTGCTGGGTATACAATAGGACATTTTGCTCATGGCCCCGTGCCGATTCCAGCATGCCTGTTCGATATGTGGGGGAACCCACCCTGCAAGCAGATGCAGGACAATGTGGACACAAGGGGCTCAAGGGAGTGGGAACAAGGAACAGGACACCAGCCCTTTCGGGAAGGGCAGGGGTATAGAAGGCATTGCTGGAATAGGGGTTCAAGAGGAAGAGGTTATGGCAGTCAGGGGGGCAGGCTTACTGATCAAAGGGAACAAGAGGGGGGTGGGGAGGGGGAAAGGGGGGCTGGGCAATTCCAGGGTGCAAGACCCCCATCAGGTTAAAGGAATGGGAAAAATGGTTAAAGAGATATCCAGATAGAAAAGGGGCAGAAGCATTGAGCAAAGGTTTTAGGACAGATTTTCCCTTACACTGTGAAGGTCCAAGAAAGACAAGAGAGACTAACAACTTGGGGTCAGTAAAGGGAAAGGAGGACATCTTGGGGAAAGAGAAAGAGAAAGAAAAGGCAGCAGGTAGTATAGAAGGGCCGTTTGCAACTGCCCCATTACGGAATATGGGAATTTCCCTTTGGGCTTAGTCCCAAAGAAACAAAAGGGAGAATACAGAGTGATTCACCATCTGTCATTTCCAGAAGGGGGAGTCAGTGAATGATTTTAGAAGTGAGGAACACAGTAAGGTATCCTATGCCACATTAGAGGAAGTGGTACAGATTATTAGAGCAACTCCCGATGCTTGGATGGCCAAGACAGATATAGAGTCTGCCTTCCAATTGCCTCCAGTTAGGAGAGAGAATTGGGATCTATTGGGTTTCAAGGTGGGGGATCAATACTATTTTGACAAAGTTATGCCCATGGGTTGTTCCATAGCCTGTGCTACATTCTAAACAATCAGCACCTGTCTACAGTGGATATTTTGGAGAAAACAGGTCACAAGATGGTCATACATTATTTAGATGATTTTTTGTTAATTGGCAGTGGTAGGAAGGAGACTGAAGGAATGCTGGCCAGTTTCCAGGAACTGTGTGTAGAACTGGGGGTACTATTGGCATTGGAAAAAACAGAAGGCCCTGGAAAAGTGTTAGAGTTGTTAGGTATAGAAACAGACACACACAGAGAGTTGTTTAGATTGCTAGACAACAAAGTGAACAAACTGAGGGAACTCACTCATTTACACTCTAGCAGGAGGCGGGTGCAATTGAGACAGGTGCAACAGGTTATAGGTCATCTCAACTCTGCTTGCAGGGCAATTGGACCAGGTTGGACCTTCACCAAATGGCTAGCGAGGGCCATGGCTGGAGTAACCAGGTCACACCATTGGGTGGACATAACAAAAGGGGTAAGGGAGGATTTTCAGGTATGGAAAGAATTTTTTAACATACAATGGCTGTTCCTCTTGGCAAGAGGATTGGGTGTACAATAAGGACCTGGAACTCTATACAGATGTGGCAGGGGGGTTAGGAATGGGAGCTATCTGATTGGAAAATGGTTCTTGGAGCCATGGGCAGAAAGTTGGGTAAAAGAAGCGAAGGTAAAGGACATCACACTGCTAGAAATTATGCCCATTTGGGCATGCACATTGGTATGGGGCAAAGATGTGTAGAACCAAAAAGTTACATTTTGGTGTGATAACAATGCAGTAGTAGAGGTTCTAAACAACAGAGGAGCCAGGTCTGAGACAGTTATGAGGGTGTTAAGACAGCTGGTATTAACAGCATTGCAACTGAATATGTCATTCAGGGCTAAGCACATAGAAGGGGGTGGAAAACACCCTAGCTGACAGCCTTTCCTGCCTGCAGCTGGATCATTTCCAGATGCTGTTCCCAACAGCAGAGGAGTGGAAAACACCCACACCAACGAACATCTGGGACTTTGGCAAGAGGGAGCTGAAATGCTGTTTCGCAGCTCATGGGCACCAAAGACCTTGAGGCCCTACAAAGGGGCTTGGTGGGTGTTACAAGCATTCAGGAGAACACATCACATGGAGGTAATTGGGTCTCTTGCAAAGGAACAGTTAGGGAAGTTCACTGGTGGACCAACTGCAGAAGGGGATGGCTCACACCACTATGGGAGTATACCTGGCAGGGATTAGTTTAGTTTGCACCCTAAAGAAATGGAAGGACCCAACCAAGACAATCCTGATTAAGAGGATGATGCAAGGGTTGAGTAGGTTGAAACAAAGACCGAAGGACTGTAGGTGACCAATAGCTGAACATTGGTTAGCAAAACTTACGGGCATATTACCAGCAATCTGCAGATCTAAGGATAAGGCGCGCAGTTATTTCACACAATCTACTTGGTAATGTTCACAGGGGCCCTGAGAGTGAGTGAGGTGGTGGGGCATGGCAGGAAGGATGAAGAAGGGGGGTTGGAATGGGAGGACATAAGTTGGGGGAGGGATGAAATATGGATGTGAATTAAGAGGTCAAAAACAGATCAAGAGGGGCACAGTTGCACCGTAACCATCAGGCTTCACATGGATCGCACAGTGAGCCTAGTAAATTTTTTTATTTTTTTTTTATTTATTTATTAAATTCTCAGATTACAAATACCTTTGAGCAGAAACTGCTTGTTTACAAAGGTTCCACGTCAAAGGATGAGGGTCAACATACATACAGAGGTAGTAAAAGAATGCACAATAAACAACCAAAACAACTAAAAGAAAAAATAAAGATACTCAGTTATAACATACTTTGAGATAATATTCATAAAACAAGCAGCTTGAGTAGGCAGCTGGCTGTGGTAACAAAAAGAGGAAAGAGGGCACCATAGGCAGTTAGTTTCGCAGGCATGCGACCGGGAGAGGAAGTTGGCAGGCTAATGGGCCACTGTCCAATGGTAGTGGAAAATGTCTTGTACCAGTGGAGATGTGAAGCAGGAAAGGAGTCTCAAGGAAGGCCCAGTGCCAGAGGGAATGAGATTGGGAAAGGCGGGCTGTGAGACATGAGTGAGCTGGGAGGTGTTTAGAGAGATCTCTGTTCAACAAAGCAGTCACATTGAGTGGTAGAGGTGAGGTAAAGTTTGAGATTCCTTTTGAAGGGTCCAAGTGTAGTAGAGGAAAGTGATTCTTTATTGAGGGAATTGAACCATTGAGCAGCTCTATAGATAAAGGACCGCTGACCCATGTAGGTACGACATCTGGGAACCTGAAAGGTTAGAGATTGGGTTAGAGAAATGCTTTGTGGGCTTACACCGCAGAGTGAGGATTTAGGAAAGGGAGATTATTCATGCATGGTGATGGGAAAAAAGTGACAGGCTACCAAGTAACAGCCATGCTTAAAAAAGGCATGGAGTTTCTGGGCGAGAACCCAGACAATTATTCATCTCATTCTTTTCGAATAGGGGCTGCCCTACAGTGGGCAGCGACAGGGGAAACGGTGGCTAACATGTTGGAAAAAGGGCGATGATGGTCTGCCAGCTACAAGAGGTATATTCGGGCCCTGCAGTTTGGAGATTAACATGTCAGCTTTGTTTTTGTTTTACAGGTGCAGAACCAAATGGGGTGGGAGAGGGAGGGGGGTTTAAAGAAGGGGGGCAAAGCAAACAAGGAGCCAAAAAAGATGTTTAAGATGTATATTTTTGCTTAAATCCTATAAGTAGAGAGAGGAACATAGAAGTCTGGATCTGCGGGCATTCATACATTTATTGGGTGGAAAGGAGAGCTGAGAAACAGGCTGGGAAAACAGCTGTACCAGGACATAAGAAAATGGAGGGTTGGTTTGGCATGGCATACGAGGGATGAGATGGGGACAGCTTCTGCCTACCTTGAAGGAAATGAAGGAGTGGCGACCCACTCCAGATTTAATTATTATACACCTGGGGGGAATGACATTGGGGGAAAACCATGGGTAGACACATATCTACAAGTAAAAAAGGACTTCGAAAGAATACAACAGTGGTGGCCAGGGGTGGCCATAGCCTGGTCTGACATGATACCAAGGAGGGTATGGAGATGTGAACACAGTCATGTAGCAATAGACAGAGCCAGGAGAAAGATGAACAGAAGGGTAGGAACTATGGTAAGAAAGATGGGTGAGCCTGTAATGCTGCGAGGGGTGGAATAATGGATAGAGGAATTTTACAGATCAGATGGGGTGCAACTGTCAAATTTAGCAATAGACATGTTTAACACAGAGATGATGGGATTTATAGTCATGGAGGAGACAGGAAGTAAAGTAAAAAAAAAGGGGAGGGTTACCCGAGCAAAAAAAGGGGGGCAAGCCGGCTATCCAATGCAAGCTGGAGATTGGTTATGGTGAAAAATGGGGGGAAGAAGGGGAGGGAGGAAGGAAAAAGGGAATATGATGAGAAGAAGAAGAAACTGAAGGAGAAAAAGCGGTCTCAGTTCTCACCGTTACCTACCAAAAAAGAGAAGAAGAAAGCACCCAGGTTTTCACCTGGGGGAGCGAGAAGAGGAAGAAAGAGGGGATGAACAGAGATTGATATATATGAATGCAATAAAGATACAATTATGGAAGAGACAATAATAAATGATGATTGGAATTGTAAATGAAAGCATGATATATAATAAATTAATTGCCAATCTGAGCACAACAGCATATAAGTAGTCTTTGTTTTTTGTGGGGGAAATGGGGAATTCGGGACAATAGAGTCTTTGTCCAGTACTTTATGTTTTGCATTTTGGTCACAGGACACCCATGCTTCCACATGCACTGCTGACATTTGTGCTCCCAGTAAAGCAGCAAACATTCTCAGTTCATCCTACGTGCACTCACTTTGCTGAGGTGCAGTCCCATCAGCTGCACCCTCAGGTCCTGCTCCTGTTTGGCATCCTGGTAATTGACAAACCTTTTCCCAGACTTGCTCCAGGCTTTTTGTATTCTCTCCTGTTTGACATACTGCTATGCTTGAGTCACTATATAGACCACATCTTTCAGAGTTATACATCTGATGGTTTCGTTTTGTAGGATGCTTTGGTTGTCATCAGACAAAATGGACTGCAGCAATTTCTTGGGGTAATTTCTTTCTGAAATTTTTAGTATCGCCTGGTCATAAGGCTGACATTTTGAAGTGGTATTTGGGGAAAAAACATACATTGTATTGAAAACAGCAAAGAATTTACAGGAGCTGGACAAAGTTGGTGGGTACAAAGAGATCTAGATGTACTATAATATGAGCCTTTTATATGACCCCAAATCAGGTGCAGGTAGTCACAATCACTGCCCATTCAATGGACAAGAAAAGTGTAAATTACCACCGATTACAGTGCTAAGCAGATTAGCAGCTGCTACTGTACTTCACATTATCAGCAGGGAGATATGTCCAGAGTCTGTTAGAGAGTTCTAGATAAACAAGGTTCAGATAAATGAGAATGTGTGTGTGTGTGTGTGTGTGTGTGTGTGTGTGTGTGTGTGTGTGTGTACTTGTACCCATGTATGCAGTGTGTGTGTGTGTACTTGTACACATGCATGCAGTGTGTGTGTGTATGTGTGTACTTGTGAGCATGCATGCAGTGTGTGTGTGTGTGTGTGTGTGTGTGTGTGTGTGTGTGTGTGTGTGTGTGTGTGTGTGTGTGTGTGGGCATCATTGTGCCTGTTTCATGTGCTGGATATGCATGCACATTGGAACAAGTCAATTCTTTACTATGGCTATGGAATAAGGGTCATACTAAACACAAAGCAGCATCTGATGACAGACTGGCTATTAGTTTTTGACACAAATGTAATGTTTGATGGAAACTGATTATGACTAATGAATACAGAATTTTGAACTGTGGATGTAGTTAATGACACTGAGATGACATAACATATGTAATTGGATAAATGATATGGATATGACTTAAGTTGTTAAGCACCTGCCATTTGCCCTTCAGAGGGTAACCAGCACACATGCTTAATAATGTTAAAATGGCTGTTGTCAACTGTAAATTATAATAAATTTATAATTTAGACTGCCAAGCAAGGCATAGATATTTCCAGATTATAGATTATTTTTTAGTATCAACAGTGGACAGAAAAAGAAATAAGTATTTTTTTTTTTGCAATATATTGAATATATAGAATATGCTTTAGCTAGAGGAGACACTGTTAGGAAATAGGGCATACATAGATACATAGGGAGGATCCGGAAGTGATTGTCCACTTTAGGACAAAACAATCTGGTCTTCCATGACTTGGAAGAAGTGAAAAATGGCTTTCCCAAGTTAGGTGGCAGGCTGACAGCAGTAATGGCATCGGTGACCTTCTCTGAGGTTCTGCCAGTGTGTAATGAGAGAAATGACAGGCAGCTAAAGATTCAAGTTTTCACCACATGGCTGAGGGGCTGGTGCAGTCAGGAAGGGTTTAGTTTTGTAGGAGACTGGGATCACTTCTGGTGTAGGAGGCTCTTTAAAAGGGATGGCCTTCATCCCACAGAAAATGGACAAATATCCTATGAAAGAAGCATGATGCCTGCATCACGGGGCATTTAAACTAGAAGGGCGAGGTTGAGGTAAGAAGATCTCTACGTGGGGTGGCAAATACAAGAGGCCTAGCTAGAGCTCCCCTGACCAGTGGCATGAGTCACAGAGCAAATAAAGACAGGGTGAATACATGGGGGAGAGGGGAAACAGGGACAGAATGAACCAAATAAAGGAGTTGGGGCAGATCAGAGGCAAAGGTTGAGAAGAAAAGAACCCTTGGCAATAAGATGATAGACCTTCAGGCACTGGCTATTGAGGAATACGCAGACATCATAGCTGTTACAGAAACGTGGGGTTCATTTAATCATTACTAGGATCTGACAAACCCAGGACCTACTGTCATCTGAAGAGACAGGAAACAGAGAAAGAAGGGGGTCACATTGTATGTAAGGGATAGTATTAGGACAATGGAGGAGAAAGCCATCAGGGGCAAGAGGGGCAGAAATTCTATGGACATAGCAGGAGGTGCGAGGGTAAGAACATCAGATTAGGGGCCCGATTTTCAAACCACCTGTGCTGGATGCAACTTGTGGCAGAAAAGGGGGCTGCATCTGAAGCAGTTGTGACAAATGCAAAAGGTGTTATTCCGGAAGGTTGGCAACTTGCATCACACCTTCTGAAATAGCCGCAAAATTCAGCCTACAGTGGAAAGATGGGCACAGTCAGGGATCCTGGTGCAAGTCCACAGATGCATCCAGGGACATGTGTGCAGGGGCCAGCCTAGGTGCCTGAAGGAGCAGCAAGCCCAAAACTCAGGCACAGAAGGGGCACCCAACACCAGGCTGTGGCATGGAGTGTTTTGTCACCCATGGCACCGTGTCACTACACTTGGGGCACTGCTTTTCCACTACTGTGGAATGCCTGCTGTGGCAGGCTACTGCCAACCCCTGCAATCCCCAGTTCATGCAGTGGTGCTATAGTACCCCCCAACTGACAAGTAGCCCCAATGCACATTCCACATTGTTACAAAAAACCTGGTCTCAGTCTGTGTCCCTCACCCCCTCCTGCACTCCCGGCATACTCACACAGATGTGGCAACTCATTATCTGGTGGTCTAGTGGCCCCGCACCCCTCCCCATCCTGACAGGCAGTGGTAAACCACCCTGCTCCCCCCATCCCTGACCAATTTCTGCAACTGGCACTTCCCTCCTCATACCACCATGGCCAGTCACAGAATGCGATTGCACAGACTGCGTAAGCATAGTGTTCACTTATGTGGCCAATGTTTGCACATTCTATGTCTGGTCATGGCGGTGTGAGGAGGGAAGTGCCAGTCACAGACCTCTGCCAGGGACAGGAAGGAGCAGAGTGGTTGACCACTGCCCATCGGATTGAGGAGGGGTGGGGCCATTAGATCACCAGGTAATGAGTTGACACATATATGTGGGCATGCCAGGAGTGTGGGAGAGTGTGGGGGACACAGACTGGGACCAGGATTTTTGTAATAATGTGAAATGTTCATCTAGGCTACTTGTCAGTTGTGGGGGCCACTACACCACCAATGACCTGGCAACCCAATGGGGATGGGGTAATTACAACTACAGTGCCTTACTGTCTGGGCACCAGGGTGTCCATAGGGACATGTGCCAGTCCAAGCTGGTGCCATCACACTACCTGTGCCACATGCTAGGAGCGGGCTACCACCTATCATCCATGCCCTCACCATGACTTGTCCTGCCCCTGGTGCACCCCTACAGGCCCCTATCCCACCTCAACACATTGGGGCAAGCCAGTTAGACCACCTCCTGGATGGTTTAACTGGCAGCCCCTCCTGCATCCATAGCGGGGCTTCCAAAATCGCAAAAAAAGGGGATACGGCAGCCCCAGCATGGTGCAAGTCCACTTGCAACCTGCCACACTGGGTTGTTTGACACAACCTTGACACAAGGGGGCTTATCACAAATCACAACTTGCAACAAACACCTTTGATGCAAGTCCCTTGCGTCTGTTGCAACCAACTGAAAATTGGGCCCTAAGGGGTGGTTTACAGGCTCCCAAATCAGAGTGAGGCAGAGGATAGGTGCCTAGAAGAGCTACTTAGGACAATTTTGTGATAGAGAGTGTGCCCCTCAGAGGTGATCTAAATATGTGGCAGCCCTATTTAACAGCTCACTAGAAACAGGAGTGGTTCTGGAGGACTGGAGGAGGGCAGATGTAGTCCCATTTCATAAAAGTGGCAACAGGAAGGAGGCTGGCAATTATAGGCCAGTCAGCCTGACATTGGTGGCTGGAAAAGTAATTGAATCACTGCTGAAGGAATGGATTGTGGTATATTCAGAATCTAGTGGGTTACAAGGCCCAAGGCAGCATGGACTTGTGGATGAAGATGACACATAAAATGAATCTGATAGATTTCTTTGACTGGGTGACCGAGGAATTAGATCAGGGTTGAGCAGCGGACATGGGCTACCTAGATTTCAGTAAGGCTTTCAACACTATTCCACTTAAGAGACTAGTAAGCAAGCTGAGTAGCTTAGGAGTAGGTCCAAAGCTGGTAAACTGAGTGAGAAACTGGTTAGGGGATAGGTGGCAGAGAGTAATGGTAAATGAAGTTCACTCCAAGGAAGGAAGGGAGGGTGACCAGTGGGATCCTCTTTAATGTCTTTATTAATGGCAATGCAGAGGAGTGGAAGGGACTGCTTGCCTTTTTGGGGATGTCACCAACATCTGCAATAGGGAGGTCACTCTACTCCAGGAGGGAGGAAAGGGTGAGCAAAGACTTTAGAATACTCAAGGGGTGGTTAAAGGTATGGCAGCTGGGTTTCAATGACAAAAAAGTGCTAAAATATGCACTTGGGGCACTGAAATCCAAGGGCAGAGTACACAATGGGTGGAGTAGTATGATGACCCACCACCAAACAGGAAAGAGACCTGGGGTAGTCATAGCAAATTACCTAAAGCTTGCCAAGCAGTACGAAAAGGCAGTTAAGAGGGCTAGCGGGATGCTGGGGTGCATAGGGAGGAGTATTACCAGCAGAAAGAGAGAGGCACTGTTGTCTTTGTATAAGTCGCTGGTATGACCTCACCTGGAGTACTGTGTCCAGTTCTGGAGACCACATCTCCAGAAGGACATGGACAGAGTGGAGGTGGTCCAGAAGAGGGCAACTAAAATGGTGCAGGGTTTGCATCGAAAGCCTTACAAGGAGAAACCAAAGGACCTTGATATGTACACCCTAGAACAGAGGCAGGAGAGGGGAGATATAATAGAGACCCTTGAATACCTCATTGGGGTTAATAAGGTACAAGAGGGAAGTAGTTTTCAGAAGCAAAGATGCTCAAGAACAAGGGAACATGCTATGAAGCTGGCGGGGGGAGTAAATTCAGGAGAGATGTAAGGAAGTTCTTCTTCACAAACAGAGTGGTGGATTCCTGGAACAGTCTTCCAGCAGATGTAGTGGGGGCAAAAACAGTGGCAAGGTTCAAGAATGCATGGGATAGGCATAAGGGAATCTTAGTGGAAAACGAGGGAAGATAGAAAGAGCCATTGATCAAGTAAGATCTGCAGTGATATTGTAGCTAGGGAAAAATGAGCAGACTGAGTGGGCCAAATGGTCCTTACTGACCTTCAAATTCTATGTTTCCATGCCTGACATCAACTGGGACATACCTGGACCAAGGCGCAGATGCAGTCAGACATTAGTGGACATCTTTTAGGATTACTTTCTAGTGCATTATGTCAGGGAACACACCAGTGATGGAGCCGTCTTAGATCTGGTGCTCTTAATCTAGGCTGCATTAAGAAAATGAGGGTTGAGGGCCCCCCTTGGGACCAGCAATGACAGTACCATGTAGTTTAACAGATCACCCAGGACTCAGCATCCCAAAACCAAGACCCAGGTGAGAGAGTTCCAGAAAACGAATTTCATGAGGACGACAGAACACCTGAGGTTCACCTTGAGGAATGAGAAGATTGGGGATGGAGGCAAAGTGGGAGGTTATTAAATAAACAATTTTGAAAGATTCCAAATGCTGCATGAAAATGGTAGGTAATATCAGGAAGTATAGGCAGCCTATCTGGTTCTCCAAGTAGGTCAAGGAAGCTACAGGAGCAAAGATGAAGGCCTTCTGAAAGTATACATTGGGGCAGTGATTAGGGAAGCTTACCTGGCCAGGTTGAGGGTGGGAGGGGGGACTGCAAAGAGGAGGGCCAAAGCTGAGACGGAACTCAGAATTGTGGAATGGTGTGGAGGAAAATAAGAAAACCTTCTTTAGATATATTGGGTAAAGAAGAAAGTCAAAGAAGGGAACAGAATGCTGAAGAGCTGGGAGATGTAGGCTGTGAAAGATGCTGGGAAGGCAAGCCAACTGAAAGAATGCTTGGCCTCGGTAGTCATAGTGCAGAAATGGGGCCCACTTGTGAAGTACTCTACCAAACCAAAGGAGGACAACTAGCAGAAGTTAAAAATGAAGCACATTGCAAGAGATAGGCTACTGAAAGAACTAAGGGAAATTCAAGATAAACAAAGCACCCAGACTCCTCCTCCTCAAGATACTGAATGAGGTGGGATGGCATGGACAGACAACTTGCAAATCTGCTTAACTGCTCTCTGGCAACAGAGGTGGTCCCAGGTAACTGGAGATTGGCAGACATAGTCCCTCTTCACAAGGGTGGGAACATAGAGGACCCAGGTTACTACAGGTTGATAGGTCTGACCTCATCACATGAAACTGCTCAAAGATATCATCAAGAAATGGACCGTGGAATTCCTTGAGGAAAAGCAACTACAGAACAAGAGGCAACTGGGCTTTGTAAAGGGAACCTCACTGATCTTTTTAACTTGGTGTCACATGCAGTGGACAGAAGCTAGGCTGCAGACATCCTTTGCTTAGACTTCAGCAAAGCCTTTGCTTCAGTGTTGCACAGGAAGCTTGTGAAAAGGTTGAGGGACTTGGGTATGGGAGATACCTTATTAAACTGGATAAGCAATTGGTTAGATGAGAGGACACACAGGGTGGTAATAAATGGGACTCTCTTAGAGTTGAGGAGGGAGGCACGTGGGGTACCATAAGTGTAGCTTAGCCACAAGAACAAGCCTCAATGTATCATTTTTCAATGAGGATTTTAAAGGTGCTAGGTCTGACCGGTGTGGAAAGTTATAGTGTGGCTTTTCAGCAGCAGGGAAAAGGAGGTCATATTGCCTCTGTACTGGACTCTAGTGCAATCAAGTGTTTTCTATGTTTTTTTAATATTTTAATGCATTTAAAGCAAACCGATTACACACATTTTGTTGTAAAAGAAAGGTCAAAATGTAAATGTGCAAAATAATTATTTCTGATATTCATATGTATTACAGAAAGTATGTCACATCTTTTCACCTGACAGTTACCCTGGGGGTATTTTGTATAAACTGTTTTTTGAGTGCTACTGGCTCTTCAGATTGATCAGTTACTGGTATTTAAAGATAGACTGGAAGATTAAGACCTGAAGGATATTTCAGGTCACTTTGAAGGGCCATTTCATGGCAGTTTTTGACAAGCATTTCAGTTTTTTGCTTGAAGGCAAATTTGCATTTTTCATAGTTTTGAAGGGTATTCAAGGGTAAATTGAGACCCCTTTGAATGGATAAATAAATGGGCCCAGATATTCAAAAGGGTTGCGCCCCGGTGCGATATTCAAAAGGGAAAAGTGCACCGCACAAATCCCGATCATTCACATATCTGGACTGACTAGTATGGTATGGGATGCATGCCCATTGACTCATGTTCTGAACCAATGGGCGTGCAGCCACACCGAGCTGTCAGTCAGTGGGTGGCAGGGCGGCAGGCGGGTGGGGTGATGCCACCACCGCTGATGGGGGAGCAGGGTGATGGGTCTCCGTGGGTGGGTGGGTTGGGGGTCCACTAGATCACCAGGGATTTCGGACTGGGGGTGAGGAATGCCACCCGCGATCTGGCTGCGCTGTCCACTGGACCACCAGGGATATTGGACTTTGGGGAATACTGATGCCCACAATTCGGGCTACTCAGGGGTGTTAGCAGTTATGCCCGCGATCGGGCTACTGGGGAATACAGTTATGCCCGCGATCGGCTAATGGGGGGAAATACTGTTATGCCCGTGATCAGGCTAATGGGGGGGGAATACAGTTATGCCCATGATTGGGCTAATCGTGGTCCACTGAACCACCAAAAATAGGAGACATTCATTGTCCCTTACGGGAAGTCCCACGATCGGGCTGCAGGGGGCATTGGTCCCCGACGGCTGCTGCCTGGCAGGGCGCCAGGCGCAAGTCGTCGGGGATCGGTGCACCTGCATGCTAATGGCATGCAAATGGAGCCTTAATCATATGCAAATGCCCCCCCGTGTGCCTTGCATAAATTACGGCCCCATTTGCATGTCACCCTTTGAATATCGCAGGTGCTGTGCATGGTGCAATGGAACTTGCGCCACCGCATCTCAATGCTCCACTCTGACCACTTAGCGCTGGTGCAGTTCACTGTGCCATGCGATGAGGTGTGAGAGGCGATATTCAAAACAATTGCCATAGAGCAACTCCGTTGAATATCACCCTGGCCACACCCCTGTGCAACTATTTTGAGCGGCACACAGGCTTGCGCCACAAACTGGTGCACTTTGAATATCTGGGCCATGGTGTTCTGAGGTGCAAAGGAAGCAAATTTTTAGTAATTTGAGGGGGACTAAAATACTTCAGATAAAAGAAAATAACTGGAGCAGATTTCTAAAACACTGAAGAGTATTTGAAGTGAATTTGGAAGCTTTCTTTATAGGTGTGATTTTTAAGTGCAAGTTAGTAATAAAATAAGTCAAATAGTTGCATAAGATAGGCATTATGTCATTGTAGAGAAATTGAGACTTTAAAAACATTAAACTGAAGGAAAGTGAGACAGAGCAAGAATGGGTAAATTAATGAGGTATTTTAGTAGTCTATCAGCCCTACTGGCTCTGCAGAAGGCATCTATTGCAGTATCCTGACTGGTCATGAGAGCATCCCTCTGACCCAGTTGAGGTGAGAGGTAACAAAGATGGCAGCGATGATTATACTGTAAGGCATGGGCCCCAAAAGTCTTTATTTATAAAGGGTCCCTTCTCTCAAAATAGTTCCAGCAGCCCCTAGATGCGTAGGTGCATGGTCACACTAGTGACCACTTCTGTCAAGAGTACTCTCAGTGCTGCAAGTGCACAGTTGTGATTATTCTCATTTGTGGCAGAGAAATGTGCAAAAGTGGACCTGCAGATCCTTAATGGACACACTGCACTGAAGATGCTGGCATGCTGAGTCTGACACCCTGACTACAGTCCCAAGTGTCTCAAGGCTGAAGAAAGGAGCAATAATGAGGTAGTAGATTGGCAGTTGGACCTCGCAAATCCAAGGTAAGTCCTATACTTTGGGGGAGGAGGCTTACAATACTATAGAGTAAACTTTTAAAAGTTGCACTAAATGCTTAGAATAAGTTGCATCAGTTCACACTGTAGGAACAATCTCATGCGCATTGGTTATTTATTTTCAAAACATTACATGACAGGGTACTACTCTGACAGGTAGGCTACATTGAGACAAACTTAATTCAAGATCCTTACAGGATAACGTATTGCAAGTTAGTAGAACTAAAAAAGATTGGGCAAAATCATTTTTTATGCAGCCTCATATAGGTGCAATTTGCATCCCAAAACTATTTGACAGTTGGAAGAATTTAGGACTTTTAAAAAGCCACACAATTGATTACATAAATAGATCTTGTATATGTGTGAAGTGAGGATTAATACAACATAGTGTGAGGATTGTATTTAAATCATACTCAAAATTATTACATGAACTGATAGGTTGTCAGACTGTCTGGAAATTCACTGGTTCGGCGGGCATCATGAGTATGTGCGGGAATGGTTATTGAATGTGGACTGAATGCCTTTGCAATGTCAGCTTTGGCCATTCCTCTCATAGCCCCAGGAGAAACTACCATAATTTTGAGGAACCACTGAGCTCTGTCTGTGGCAAAGTGACCCTCTTGAGGAGGGTTGCACCCCTACAGGTGCCACAAGAGCATGGTCTCCATAGACAAAAGGTACCATAAAGAAGCATGGTGATGGATTTCCTGTAAGGTGAGAGATGAAGTCAAGATGGCTTGCATCACCGAGACCTGGCTGGATAAGAATGTGGCCCAATATTGGAGGCGGCAGTTCCGGCTGGGTTCTCTGTGATACACCACCTGAGGTTGGATCAAAGAGGCGGGAGGTGTTGCCATTTGTTTTAAAAAGGGATTGAGCCTGATAGATGTACCAGTGGGGAAGGCCTGATCCTTTGAGTGTACCCTGGGTGCAGGTATGGGGTGCAAAATTCTTCTCATCTGCTGCCCACCCAGGAATGGGAAGCAATATTTGCAGGAAATCACAGACTTCATTGTCGACACGGTGTTGGGGTCCCCCCGAGTGATGATGATGGGTGACTTCAATGCCAGGATCAATGATGAACTCTCGCATTTTGGACAAGATGTCCTCCAATTGATGCATTCATTGGGCTTCATAAAGATGGTTTCCTCTGCGACCCATTCTTCGGGCCACTCATTGGACCTGTTCTTCCTCCTGGGTATGGAGAGCTCCAACCTGGTGGTAGAAAAGGTCAGGTGGTCTGACCATAACATTATCAAGTTCAATATCCAGGCACCCCCTTATAGGTCTGCTCCTTTGGAGATGGTCCGGTACCACCCATTAAGGGGTGTGACCCCAGAAGGCCTAATGGTGATACTGGACCTATCAGGCTTCCCGAGCACAAGCTTGGATCCAGATAACCTACTGTAGGTCTATAATAAGGCCATAGTAGAGGCTCCTGACTTCATTGCTCCAGTCCATGGTTGCCCTCTCCCCTCTATCCTCGCTCCCCATGGTTTGATGGGATGCTGAAGGAGATGAGGAGGGTTGTGCAAAGGTTGGAGCATTGCTGGCAGAAATCTGGCCTTGAGGTCAACAGGATTAGACTGATGGCACATTATGCTGACTATTAATCTGTGATCTCCCATAAGAAGGCAGAGTTCCTGTCCTGGGAGATCACAGCTGCATAAAACCAACCAGCTCAGCTCTTCAGAACTGTGGACAGACTATGCTCTCCAGCATGTCTGCAGCTACGGAGAGCATTGTCACAGGAGAAGTGTGACGAGTTTGCTTGGTTCTTTGCAGATAAGATTGCTGGCATCAGGGTGGAGATCAGCTCAGCCCACTCCAATGGGAGTGGCATTGGTCGGTGGGAGGTCGCAACACCATGGACTGACTAGTCGGCCTTTGATCAGGTGGTGATCTCAGATGTCATGATGGCTATCCAGAATTTGCTGCCAACCTACTGTGGTTTGGACACAGGCCCAACCCATCTCCTTGTGGGATGTGTGGAGGTCATCGGCCCAGTCCTAGCTGAGATTGTCCAGTGTTCATTAGAGACCAGGGAGTTTCCTGACTCCCTGAAGGAGGCAGAGGTGGTTCCATTCTTCAAGAAACCTTCTCTTGACACAGACTGTATCACAAACTACAGACCGGTCTCTAACCTTCCCTTTGCAGGGAAGGTTATTGAGAAAGTGGTCACGCTTCAGCTGGAGAACCATCTTGCCATCCATGACATCTACAATCCCTTCCAGTCTGGGTTGAGGAAGAGGCACAGTACAGAGATTGCTCTTGTTCGGGTGCTCAATGACCTTCTAATAGTGAGAGATCAGAGGAGGCAGTCCATCTTATTCCTCCTTGATCTCTCCATGGCATTTGACACTGTGGACCAAGGGATATTGCTGGAGTGCCTGCAGTTGATCTGAAGACTGTCGAGCATGGTCCTCAGATGGTTTCAATCCTTCCTCACTGGCAGGTTGCAGAGGGTTGTGTCATGGATGTATTCCTCTGATCCTTTCTCCCTGCCGAGTGGAGTACCGCAGGGCTCCGTGCTGTCTCCCATGTTGTTTGTGGTGTACATGTTGCCACAGGGCGATATTGTAAGGCAGTACAGACTGAGTTTTCACTGCTATGCAGATGATACTCAGCTGTACATGTTTATTGTACCCAAACAGGACACAGTGGTCTCGGTATTTAACAACTGCCTGTTTGAGATCCAGGACTGGATGTGTGCCAGCTGGTTGAGGCTGAACCTAGATAAGACTGAGATGTTGGTTGTGGACCCAGGTCATCGAGTAAAGGGGACTTCAGCAAGATGGTCGACCGGTCTTGTACTAGGGGGCTGCCAGCTGAGGTCCTGTGATCAGATTCGGAGTCTGGGCATTATTCTTGAAGAGAAGCTGACCCTGAAATCGCATGTGTCATCCTTTGTCAAACCCTCATTTTACCATCTGATGAATATTGCCCAGGTCAAACACCTGATTCCACCCAGCGACCTTCCGACATTGGTTCAGCCTTTGTGACCTCCCTCCTGGACTACTGTAACTCTCTCTACATAGAGCTGTTGGGGGTGGACATCCACCGGCAGCATCTAGTGCAGAATGCAGCAGCCAGGTTACTAACTGAGCTTTCTCAATCTAGCCATCTTACACCTGTGCTGAATGAGCTGCACAGGCTGCCAGCTCAGTGGAAGATTGCCTTCAAGGTCAGTTTGTTGAACTATAAAGCCCTACACGGTCTGGGACTGCGTTACTTGCAGGAGCTTTTGTGCCCCTACTACCCCTTCTGACCGCTCCACTCCACTGATGAGGGATTGCTAGAGATTCCAAGGTTTCTGTTGAAATCAACTGGTGTTCGAGCATTTGCTTACATGGCCCTTACCCTGTGAAATTCTCTACCTCATCAGGTTAGAGAGTGCTTGACAGTGGAGAGCTTTAAAGCCGCACTGAAGACTTACTTGTTTAGTCTCACTTTTCCATAATTGGATTAGATTGATTCAGTCATTACTGCTGATTTTAATTATTTATGGTTTTATTGTGTTAACAATTTGTAAAGTGCTTTGATATGTATGAATTGTGCTAAATAAAGTTTATTATGATTATTATTATTATTAATAGAGGAGGAGTGAAGGATGGTGGAGAAAGGAAAATGTGTGATTTATTTAGTTAGTTTGCTTTTGTTGACCAGGAAAGGAGGTGTAGGCAATTTTGTGATCAAGAGAAGCAGGAGCATCCTTGGCGGGGGAGTAACTCGCTGTCCCACCGAACCACTGGCATAGCCTTTTCAATTCACTGGTTCACAGGGCTACTTCAGTATGTGAAGGAATGGTTATGCAATGTAGATTGAATGGCTATGCAACATAGACTTTGGTAGTTCCTCTCTGTTATAGAGGCAGAATACCACCATTACGATGTATCACTGAGCTTGGTCATGTGGCAAAGGAACCAGATTGAAGAGGGTTCCACCCCTAGAAGTGCTGCAGGGACGAGATCCCCTTAAACTAATGGTACCACATGGAGTATAGTAATGAATCCCCAAAAGCCAAAGGTCTAACGGAACACTGACAAATTCATGATGCTCTCCTGTGAGGAGAAAGAGAACAAAGAACTAACAATGGATGCATACTCAATATCCAGGCTCAACTCATGGTGGAATTTTATGATCTTTTGCTCAGAGGTCAGGAAATATGGCATGGGAAAGATGCTAAAATGAACGCAGATGCTCTCCCAGGCAGACTGTAAACAAAATCATAGTAGAGAAAGGTGGCAAACAAATGGAATCCCATCAGATAGAGCGAAGTTCTAAATTATTCAAGATTTTCTTTTTCCCATCATATGTTTATTTTTTTATGGCTGACCGACCTTAACCCTGCTCCTATATGCCCAGCCCTGTCATTCCACTATCACTGGGTCTCACCTGCTTCTTGGCAAAATCCCATATGTGCTACCCCTCATGGTAGTGCCGAATGGTGACCAGAAACCCCCCTCGGAGTACAAATCAGAGCTGGAGGAACTGCCCAGTCAGTGACTGCAGGGCATGTGGCAGGTTGGGCAATCATCCTACTAGCCAGAGTTTTCCTACTTGCTTTTCTTCCTGTTACCTGCAGCATGCTGCTCTGGGATGGTGGAATATGTATGATGGGATGTACAATCTGCATAATGCCATTAAAAAACACTAGAAAAGTTGTAACGGGTCCAGATTGGAGCTCACTGTTACATTACAGTTGATGGCCCTTTTTGGGGTAAAAAGCAAGATAGAAAAAGACAAATGGTGCAGAACAAGGCAAGGTAAGGCAAAATTTATTTAAAAACGCCCAATCCTGGAGGCTCTGGGCTCTGCACAAACAATTAAACACTTATTTAGAGGATTACATACAAATACAAGACAATAAAACCCAGAGTGATAATATGTTACTGAACTATTTTAAACATATCAAAACTAACAATTAATAATTCAGTCCAAGAATGCCTGGGCAAATAGGAGGGCCTTAAAGTGAACCTTAAATACCTCCAAAGTGGGGGCCTCTTTAACTCCAGGGGGCAACAAATTCCATGGGATGGGGGCAGCAACACTGAACGCCCTGTCGCCAGCTGATCTCAACCATACCCTAGGAATCACCAGGATGCCTCCATAGGAGGAGCAGAGGGGGCGAACAGAGAGAGCAGGTGCAAGAAGGTTTGACAGATAACCTGGACCCTGATCGTGAAGGGCCTTATAGGTGAGAAGACCCACCTTAAAGAGCATCCTCCACCTGACTGGCAGCCAGTACAGCTCATGCAACACCAGTATAATATGGCAAAACTTAGACTGCCCAGTAAGTAACCAGGCAGCTGTGTCCTGCATTAGCTACAGTCTGGGGAGAGATCCTCCCATGACCCTGAGGTAGAGCACATTACAGTAGTCAAGCCTAGATGTGACTAAAGCATACATCAGAGTGTGGAGGTCCAGATGCGGAACAAGGGGCTTTATCCTGGCAACATTTCTGAGATGGAAAAAACAGAAGTGAACCATGGAGGATATTTGCACCTCCATAGACATGCTCCTGTCCAGAGTGACGCCAAGATTTCGCACCCTAAGGGAGGTCTTCAATGAAACAGATCCCAGAACAAGACCAGTCTCTGATTCAGAGGCTATCCTATCATGTACTCTGTTTGACTCCACCACCAATACCTCTGTCTTATCAGGGTTCAGTCTCAACCAGCTAGAGGCCATCCAGTCATTGATCTCAGCAAGGCAGCTGTTTAGCACATCCACCACATTGGATGTTCCAGGGCAAAGGAAAAGTACAGCTGGGCATCATCAGCATAGCAATGAAAACTGAAGCCATACTTCCTAATGAGCCCTCCCAGGGGTAGCATGTACACTGTGAACAACATTGGGGCCAATACTGATCCCTGAGGAACTCCACAGGAAAGGAGACTGGAGGAAAAATTCCCCATCACGACCTGTTGCCTCCTGTTGGTAAGAAAAGACTCAAACCAGCTGATAACAGTGCCGGTGAGTCCGCAGAGTTCCCTGAGATGGTCAGGCAACACACAATGGTCCACAGTGTCAAATGCTGAAGAGAGATCGAGAAGAACAAGAACTGTCTTGTCCCCTTGATCTCTCACCCTGAAGACATCATTCATTACCCAAACAAGTGTGGTTTCAGTACCATGCCTTGCCCGAAAACCCCGAATGGAAAGGTTCATACAACTCGTGAGTCATGAGGTGCTCTTCCAACTGAAGCACCACTACCTTCTCCACAACCTTCCCCAGAAAGGGAAGATTGGAGATAGGTCAGTAATTTGCCCTGATCTCCAGGTCCAAGGATGGTTTCTTTAAGAGTGCTCTCACCAATGCCTCCTTCAAGGCATCAGGGAAAACCCCCTCAAATAAGGAATACCGGACAATCAGAGCAAACAGTGGGCCACCCCATTTTAGAGTGTAGCACTCTAATGTAGGTCACCTGGTTGAGGAGTGAGCCAGGGTCATCTGTGAGTAGAAGGCTATACTCTGCATCAATGATGATTTCTGTGGTGAGCTATGGAGGGTTCATCCTCCTCCACAGCAAGCTGATTGTGTGCCTACAATGCCGCAAGGTGCTATGCAGTGCCAACTGAGGGAGTTGGGAGAGGTACCAGCAAGAAAGCCTGGGTAAAAAAACTCAGTATCTCAGAAAGATGGTAGCCCAGTACTCTTGAACACTACTACTCAGAGATATACTTCTAAGACCTATAGTGGTAGAACTAGCAGGCTGGCAGGGATACTGAGTGAGGAAGGGGACAAGCCTTTTATCAAGGATAAAAACTTTTAATAGAAAAAGGTTTATGGGCTGCATTAAAAAGAGAATAATGTATGGAATGTAGGGCTGTGCAAAACAAACACCACTTGGAACACATACACACAAATATTGCACTTCATACAACTACAAATACAACTATCATCCCTAAATATCTGCATTTGCGTTAGAGCATATGAAGTTGCATTAGGCCATGGATGACTCTTGTGTGACACACGACTGCCACTGCTCATATCATAAATGCATATTTTACTGATAATTCTCAAACCTCTTGATCTCGTGCTATCATTAACAACAGAAACAAGGAAAAAATGTTAAAATAATATATTTTGCAAATGCAAATATGCAGACAGATACAAATATCAGAGACATAAATACAAATATCATTCAAAGTATCACTTGGCACTGAGAGGCATCAAACTGCCCTAAACAGAAGTAGGACCCCAGTGGAAATGAGATGTTGAATCACAGCTTGGCTATCTTCACTAAATACATTTCTTATAAGCTGTAAGAAGATATCTTTGAAGCCTATTCATACTAAAATTCCCACATCAGAATGAGAAGATAGGCTGCAGCACTCTGAACTAGCTGCAGATATATGACCTGGGAAAGTACTGTATAACACTTGAGACAACATGGGGCTGCCGCTGCACTATGTTTTGCACAATTGTATTTCAAACAATGAGTACAATTTGGTAATGGTCATGGAAATCTCTAACTACAGCCAACACCCAGGATTCCTAGGTAAAAAAATGGGAATTCTATAAAGACGGGAAGCTACTAGTGGTTCGACTTACTGGGACAAGACACATTTAAAGTCTTGCAATTTTTGAAGTTAGTGAAAAGAGTTGAAGCAATATTAAATGCTGATCAGAAAGAAGAATGCAATGGATGCATAAATGGTGCACAAAAGCAAAAATATTCCAGTTTGTATTGGTTCTGAAAATGCATGCACGCATGCAGATACACACATACACACACACACACACACACACACACACCCCTACCTACCTACCTACCTACCTCAGACCCAGCAAAAAGCATCATGGGTATGCAAATCTGTGTGGGTGGAGGGGTGGTAACCTAAGAATGTTCCAACAGGAACTACATTCTGTTTGACAAGTCACTATGTAAACCTTACCGTATCAGTGGTACTGAAAGTCATCACACTCCTCTAAGCAGGAGTTGAGCCCCAGTGGAAATGAGATATGGCATCACATATAGGCACGCTTGTGAAAATAAATTCCTTGCAAGCTGGAAGCAGGTACCTTTGAAGTGTTTTCCTATTAAAAAAATCACATGTCGGAATGAGGAGATAAGTGGCAGCATTCTGGACCTGCTGCAGATTCTTGACCTAGGCAAGTGTTGTATACTACTTGAGACAACACAGGCTGCTTGCACCACTTATTGCATGGCTTCAGCTTAAAGCAAGATATATAAAGGATGATGGGGTGTGGTTGTGCTGCCACAAACACATGCCCAGGGGCGTAGTAAGCATGAGGCCACAGGTGAGTGTCTTCAGCCCCTGAAAGTGTGGTTGTGGCAGCAGAACCAACACCCCGGAGTGTTGTATTGCACTTACATAATGAGTTTTGTGTTAAAAAGTCCCAGACTCAGTTTGTATCACTGTTACCAGATTTCTCAATACTTCAGTAGCTTCCACCTCTTAGCTTTGACATTCTGTTGGGAAATCTCCAGATGCATGTCCCTTCAGAGATACTGCTCACACAGTACAGTGCTCCTTGCTCAAGATCACATGACCCACCCCTCTCTGTCACAGCTGAGAACACCTTACTTTAGAAATAGGATATGCTAACAGTAGCTCTCCTCAGTGGTGGAAATATAGTTATTGTCAGAAGTAAATTAATTAACTGTACTGCAAAGGATTCAGTCACAGAAAACATGAAATATATAAAAGTATGTTTAATATTTCAAGATAATGACAAATTCTACAGGAGATTAGAACAAACTATGGAGACAGTAATTCTACAGAAATAAAAAGAAACTTGTTTTCATACAGAAGGTTTCTCTCTCTCTTTTTCTGTACAAGGTAGATTAGCTCACCACAAGACAAACTCTGAATCAGGGCAGACATGAACTCTTAGATGGCAGTCTGTTCCTACTGCCATGCCTGACTGATTCTGTGAGGCCTTGTCAGACCTAAAACCCTCTAGTTGCCACCCCCATGACACATCATCCAGCATGCCACTCTGACATCACAGATTCAAAGCCTTTTGTCTGGGGGCTGCTGTTAGAAGAACCAGCTTGTACCAATCTGATAGATAATTAACATGAGCCCCTCCTTTACAGGATTGTTGGTGATAGCTAGGGGATTCCTGACCTCAAGAACATTCCTAGCACTTGGCTATATTTCAGAGTTCTGAAGTAATATTCACAACCGGACCTCACTCATTGATAAGACAGTCTGGGTTGGATTTTCAGAGGTCAGAGAATGACGCAGGTTGCTTGCATCAAAAGCAACTGAAACAAGGAGCAGGATGCATCAAAACTTGCATCAGTTCTGATTTTCAAATGGTGCTTGTGCAGAAACATGTCTGCATGCAGCAGATTGGCTTGCACCATGCTTGTGCCAAAATAAAATGCCTACGCCATATCCGAAGGGATATCTGCATCACTGAAATGATGCACCATCCCCTTATTTGGGATTTTCAAGGAATGTGAGTCATGTCCTTTTGCTTAAGGTGCATGCCTGTTAGACCAGTAAGAGCTGGTCTAAGGGACACTAGAGCACATAAGACCCACAACAGGAGAGTAGACCTGACCATGCTGCTGTTAAGGGCCACTATTACCCTGCAGGACTAGTTTAGAAAATGTTGGTGACTTAATCTTAGCCATTTCATCTGCTGTATGTTTTAACTCTGCTTGTGTCATTCTCATCACTTGCATAGCTTTGACTCAACTTGCACCATTTTTTGACTCAACTTGCACCATTTGTTTACTCTACTTCCGTCATTTTCATTCTTTGAGTAATTTTTTTGCCTCAGCTTGTGTCATTCTCCATCCTTGAGTTATTATTGTTTTACTCAACTTGCACCATTTTTTGCTGCAGCTTGCATCATTCTTGTTGCTGGCATCATTTTGTTGACTCAGTTGACCTCTTGCATCAGTTTGGGGGACTTTGCCACAGAGAATGCTTTTCTTGCAAAATATGGTGCACAGTATTTGGCGCACTTGTATCTGACACAAGGTGGTTGTTTGACGTAGTCTGCATCGATCTAAGTGCCCTTTGAAAATCTGGCTCCCTGACTATTTTCAGCAGCTGGAATTGCATGTGTAACAAAAAATGAAGAAAAGGGAAATACTGTATAGGTACCTAGCAAATTGTTAGATTACATTATATCTATTACATTTCATCACCCCGAAGAAAGAAAGAAAAAAACAAACCTTTTTAGCAGCACTAACTGATATTTTTTTCTTTCTTTTTTTTGTGTGTAAGCAAGCTGGCTCCACTTGCCATGGCAACACCACTTTAGTTTCTCAGAGGTCTCTCCTATTTAAGAAAAAAAAACAAAGAAAAAAAACAGGGGCACTAGCTGTTGTCTGGACAACCCATCTGCATCGCCTTGCTGTGGCACATTGCGGTGCCAAATGTCCATATTATAGGAATGCAGCACCAGGCTCCATCTTAGTCATTTTGCATTCTTACCACTTGTCCAATGCAGCCACATGAGGGGGTTGTGATCAGTAACCAGGGAAACCCCCTTCCATACACATATGGTTGCATCTTCTGCAAAGCCAAGACAATCCTCAGACACTCCTTCTCTATTGTGGTGTAGGTTTGCTCTCTGGACATCAGTTTCCAGCTCAGGTACACAACTGGGTACTCCTCTCACAAGTGCATAACCTGACGCAGAACTGCACCTAACCCATGATCAGATGCCTCTACATGCAAAATGAACCTAAGACGGTAGTCCAGACTGGTAAGCACAGGTGCCTGACGCAATGCCTCCTATGGCAGAAGGCAGTATCACAGGTTTCCATCCACTGAAACTTTTCTGCCATTTTCTTCCTGGTGAGAGAGCAAACTGTTACATTACATTGCATTACCTAACAAATTGTTACATTACATCAATTACATTACAAAATGTTTAAAAATCAGTAGTTTTTTATTACATTACATCTATTGCATTACAAAATGTTTAAAAATCAGTAGTGTTGTGTTACATTACATTACATATATTGCATTACAAAATGTTTAAAAATCAGTAGTTTTGTGTTACATTACATCTATTGCATTATAAAATGTTTGCAAATCAGTAGTTTTGTGTTGCATTACATGACATCTATTGCATTACAAAATTTTCAAAAATTAGTAGTTTTATGTTACATTACATCCACTGCATTACCAAATGTTTAAAAATCAGTAGTGTTATGATAAATACTCTATCTATGAATGGGCTGTCACTACAGGGTGCTAGCCTGAGTTGTACTGTGTGTGCTTTTTGTATGAATTGTCTCTTGAAGTCACATCCCCCCCACGCATGTTTTGTTTCACCTTTTTCTTCAAATCATATTGTTTTATTGTGGACTTAAAATGGAAGTGATTGGTTTCAGGTGTTTTACTTCAGTTACTGAGTGGATCAAGCAAGGTAGTAGTGTGAAACGGGTGGGCGAATGTTGTAAATTCCACATTTGTGGAACTTCTGTGAAATTTTGGAAGTTTTGCAGAAATTTTGCCATTGCTGAAACTGAGATTTTCTGTGGATTTTCATCAATTTCAGTGGATTTTTTTGTGAACTGCAGAAAAACGCATAACTGCAGAATTTATTCTATCCACAGTTTAATGAACTGTCAGTGTATGAGCACGTGCGTGTACAACCATGAGGTCATTCACTGACAATTCAGTGGGCCTCCAGTTGTGGAGGAGAGAGGAGGGTAGCACCAGTGGCCAGTCAGGGGCTGGGTGGTAGGGAGTGGGGTGGTGGCGGATGAACTGTCAGGGTGGGGGGTCCACTAGACACCAGAGAATTGGGATTACTTTTTTATAAGGGATTGGGGATGGAGGGTCCACTAGACACTAAAGAATACTGGGAATAAAGGGGGATGAGTCAGTGGACTGCTGGCTATTATTTTTGTAGATTAAGGAATCCAGGATGGGGGGTCCGCTAGATACCAGGGAAATAAAATGTTTTGGGGGGCCATGATCGGAGGGTGGGGTCCACTAGACACCAGGAGGGTCTGAGGGAGGGACTGGAGGTATTTATTTATTTACTGGGACCCCTGATCAGTGGGGAGTGGATTAATCAAACTGCAGTTAAAAAAAGCCTCAGAACTGACCACTGGCAGTGATCCATTCTGTTGATTTTTTTTCCTCCGTTTACAGTAATAAATTACTCCATAGTTTGTATATTTATTACTCAGTTTTAATGTGGAATTTCTATGAAAGTTGCAAAAATGATTTCTGAACTTTCACGGAAGCGACATTTTCACTTTCGCAGAAATTCCACTAGTGGAATTTTTTTTCTCACACCCCTAGTGTTAATGAAAGTGAAACCAGGATTTGGGATTGCAGCATCTAGGTGCTGCACACTGATATTTGCAGTAATTGAGCAACACTTGTATCGATACCCATTTTTCATACCCATTGGTTACGCTGCCTCAGTCCAATGATTGGGAACTAGTTTCAGCTAATTATAATGCTGGATTCTTAGTACCCATTTTATGAAATCTGGTAATGGCAAAATCAGCCTCCAACAACAGTCAACATCTGGGATTCCATAGGCAACAAAACTGACTCCTATAAAACAAACTCTTGTCAGAGCCAACATAGCTGCTGTGCATTAACCTGTCAGAAAGTCTAGCACACCTGATCATAGAGCGGGTGCCACTCATATCAGATGCAGCTGCAGCAGGTAGCTGCCTTGTGTGGACAAATCTGAGCTGCCACTGCAACTTCAACTGATTGAGTACTTGTGTTTTGTTGCAGTAACTTCAACAAGCTATCAAATCTCCATATGTTCCAACAGTTACTGTAGAATATTGTACAGATTATTATAAATAAAGACTTTTGTCTCTACTGATTGTTTTGACTTTTTTATATAGGGTTGTCAGCAGTTGAAACACTGACAGTGTCTTGAATTTTAACCAACAAAAGTGAGGTGGAAACAAGAGTTGCAGCCCAACAGCTGTTGTAAAATTAATCACAAATTATCTGGTAACTTTGTTCTGAGAGTCAGAGCACTGTTTAAAAATAAAAGTGTGCAATATATCAATATTTTAAGTTGTAGAAACAACGAAAATCATCAGGAAGTTGTGGTACCAATCAGTCTGACCTCACACTTACCATAAGAATAAGTGTGGGAAATATTCATGTGGGTCTCTCTGTATTCACTTAAATGTGTTTCCCAGTTGTGCAGGATTATTAAATGTTCTTAAGATATACATCAGTATGTGGCATGTCCATAATGATAATGATAATTCTGCGAAGGTTAGATTTGATTTAAAATTGGTGGAGAAAAAAATTATCAGATGCCTGTACTCAGTTTCACAGATGTCCAAATGATTTTTTTCTTGGTTGTATTAAGAAAATAATCATATGTGTTTAGTGACTTTTGTGCTTATAAATATAGTAAACATGTATATTACACAGTATGGAATTAATTTGTTGTACTTGTTGCTGAAAATATATGAAAAGTTCACTTGTTAGGTTCAAGGTGTATTCAAGCACAGCATACACATTGGTAGTTGTATATGTAGTCTATAACACTACTGTAAGTCAATAGTAGTAGAATGTGCTCATCCTGCAAATAATAAATTGTTATAGGAATTGTTTAAACAGTTTTGGTGCAAATGATAACATCGAAAATATGTCAAATAATTACGATGGCAATTTTATATGTATACTTCTGCTGTTAGCAAGCTCTTCTTACCCAGCTATGATCATGATAACTTATTTCACAAGCTAATTACATGTGCGTCTGTGATGCAATAACAATACTTAGTAAAACCGTAATGTATGAAATAATAATATGGAACACATCTGGTACTGCAATTGTTCACATACAAAAACTGTAAAAATGAGAGCTTTAGAAAAAAGTCATTACAGTGGTAATGCTGTCAGCATGACTGATCAAATGTGTACCACAATTTTATGATTAAGCATAATTTCAAATGTGTTTTTATCACTTTGCAAGTTAAATAAATACAAACAGTGAATATACCAGGATGTGACAGCTTTATGAAGAATGCACTCAAGTGTTCCTGCTGTCATTGTGATTGATCACACATGAACAATACATAATCTGAATAAACTTCATTGTGAATCTTTTCTTTTAAATCAGTTAACAAAACCCACAAACCATATAGCAATGAATAATCCATTATGTATTCCAGCATAGCACATTTGATTTACAATGCTGACAGATGATTGGATTATTTTCAGCAATTAATCTTAAATAAACATATTCCGGTAATGGGGGGGGGGTTAATTTGAATTAGGTGGGGATGCTCAAACTGAATTTGAATTGATGACTTCTAATGCAGGGCTTACTCAATTGGTTTCAAATTTTATTCAGATGAACTATCATAGTAATCAGCATTCAGTGATTGATTGGATTTTAACAAGGACAACAGAGAAAGTAATAGAATGTGGAGCATTCTCTGATAGCATTAGTGATCATATGCCCATTTACTGTATATGGAAACATGCTAAATTAAAAACTCCATCTAAAATTATTGCTTATAGGAATTATAATAAGGTGTACTGTAATGCCTTGCGTACTGAGTTAAGTATGTTAGATTGGTCATTTTCGTATGTCATCCCTGATCCCAGTGCAGCAGTGGATTTCTTTTTGAAAACATTGTTAGAAAAACAAGAAAAAAAATTCCTCTATTTAAAAGAAGGGTAAAGGGCAAAAACAATAAATGGATTATATCTGAGCTGTTTAAATTAATGAGGAAGAGAGATAGGCAGTGGAAGGTTTACAAAAATATTTATAATAATGAGGCTTTAAATAATTACATCATGCTTAGAAATAAATGTAAACTTCTTGTACATAAAAATAAATCTGATTATTTTCACAGACAACAAATCAATTATCTAGGTGATTCCAAAAAACTCTGGGGATCGATTAAAAACTTGACAGATCCAGGAAAAAAAATATAGCTGTTGGGACTATTTAAATGGGGTCACAATCACTGATTCTAAAAAGATCTGTGATCTTTTCTTAAAAAAAATTATTGATCTGACTATTTAACGAATTTTGGTCTGTCTTGTACTTTAAATAGTTCAGTATTTGATTCTCCTCTAGATTCCATTCATCCTTTTTACTTTCATAGTATTAGACCGCAGCAAGTGCATAAACTATTAACACAGATGTCTACTGATTAAAGTGTGGAATTTGATGGTCTTGAACCTTGGTTCATAAAACTTATATCTAATTTCATATACAGGCAATTAAAACAAATTTATAATTTATCTTTGATTACTGGGGGATTCCCTGAAGCTTTGAAACAGTCATTAAGCCTATACCTAAATGTGGCTCACTTCATGATTTGGATAGTTATTACACAATTTCTATTCTTTCCCTTTAAGTAAAATTTTTGAGAAAAATATTAGTGGTTGTGATCGCAAATTCTCTCACTGTAAGTATTACCTGAGCAACCGCTCCTGTCATCACGGGGCCAAAACCACACCACTGGGTTTTGTCTTAACGTCGCTTTATTTGATCAAATCTTTCACATGCATGCGGGAGTTCTGCAAAGGAGAAAGCTCCCTGATTACAATTTACAGCAGCTTTTATAAGCTAGATTCTGCACTTCTTATCTTGAAAAATACCAACATTTCAGTATAAGCCAATCATATAACAGAATAACAAGTTGATACCAATGTAACAGAAAAACAAGTTGATACCAATGTATGGGTACTTTTCCACTGCTTATTCCATTTCTTTCCCAATACTTTGATACATATGCCTGGTCAATCTGACTTGGAGGAAACAATGAGTTTCACTCACACCATAGCAACGTACAGCTTGCCTTCAATGCCTCAACGTGCTGTTATCTTATATTTTGCCCAAGCATGTTGTTATCTTATACTTTGTCCGAGCCTGTTATTCAGGCTGGTACAACCAGTTCTGCCCAGATTTATCTTGCTTTCTGTTTCTACAAATGTACCTCAAGTAACTTCAATAACATTCTATAACCCTGTAGAAAACAGCATGAACTCATAAATTTCTACTACATTCATTATGACTTTGCTACAGCATGGCTTACAAAGCAAGCATAGCTTCAAGGCATATAATAGCAAATATAGCTTTAGGATATATAAAAATTCCCTCACACTCTCCCCCCTTTTGATACTCTGTATCAACTTGTGAACTATTACATCTTAGTCACGTCTGGTACATCATAGAATGGGAACACCCCGACTAATTCGCTAGGGTCTTGGTCCTTGGGGTGTAATAAGGGGTGCAGATGGGTGATGGCATGTGGCGACAAGGTGCTACACAGTTGTCGCAAGAGAAATTTGAGCAACACAGTCAGGAGCCATAATGCCAGTATCACCACCACGATTACTACCACCCAGTGGAGGAGGGTAGTGCCCCAGTCACCAAATATGCTTGAGAACCATGACCAGGGGTCCCAGCCCTGCAATATAGGTGCATGCTCTCTAAGAACATGCTGCTGTAGTGTTTTTATTCCCTCAATCAGTTGCTCTAGTTCCTGGGAGAGTTATCAGGTATATAGGTGCAGCATTCCTCCCCTATAATGGCGCACACACCCCCCTTGTGAGGCTAATACATAATCAAGTGCAGCTCTTATTCTGCAAAGCTACAATTCTAAGGGCTTTAATTTCAGATGTCAGCAAAGCAGTTGATTTCAAGGTATCATTAATTAATGTTTCCAACTCATAGCTTAACTGGTCAATGTAATGCATGTTCTGAACAACACCCCACCATGGGAAGATTCCTGCCCCAAATTTTTCTCCCACTGGGACACATTTATTCGTGTCCGGCACCTCCCTTTTTTGAACTTGATTTATATAGCTTACACGCTGATGTATAGCAGATGCATTGTACTTATATACATGGGCCGCAGGGTGGAGTGTGGCTAGATAGCAGCAGCCCATCCACCCCATAGGTAGAAAAAGATAAGCCCTATCCCTGCATACCCAGTATAGACCTGACAGACTGCCCACGGCAGTGAAATCAGGATGTACTGTGTGGGCATCTGCTTGAGAGCAGTTGGTTATGGTGGACTCGGACTTGGTGGTGCTGTTGTAGTGCCTACAATATTGGCACGTGGACCATCCCAGTGGTGCTAAACTCATGGTTAATTGCTTATTACACAGGCAGAGCCTGGCTGATATATTCTGCTGTCTAATGTCTAGATACAACGGGGTTGACACATTTGTATCATTCGGTGGGCTGTACCATGCAGTAAAATCGTGCCCCCGAAACACAGTTAGGTTTTTTATTTTGTTTGTAGCATAATCTGGGGCATTAGTGATGTTTCTTCCCCTGATGGCACCGGAGAATCTCGCTGGCCTCAGTGCTATTTACAGGCCTGGGTTTTAGGTGGAGCCCTACAGCTGCAGAGAAAGGAGAGCTAGTGCATACATAGCAATCAGAGACATTAGCATTATTAGCATGTAAGTTCATTAAAGTCCACCAAGTGTTCAGATGTGTAATGGTTTCTGCAGGCGGCGGAGCAGTTGCCCCCCCATATCCAGAGCCCCATAGCAAAAATAGCAGCAATAGTCCGAACGAAAACAGAACGATAACAATTTTCATGGTTGCTCAGTTCACTGTGCAATGGTATCGACTGTAGAGGCTGTCACCAAGTGACAATGAGATGCGTGAATCCACGTTTCTCTCTCCGTGATCTTTATGGCAGTGGCAGTAGTCAGGAGCACTTGAAACGGTCCTCGCCACCTTGGGGCGCACCACTTCTTTCTTCGGAAGTCCTTGATAACCATGAAGTCTCCTGGCTGTATCCTATGCAGGGGTCCTCCAAGGAACTGGAAGTACAGCTTTTACCCTAGGATAGAGAGATCTTAAACAGCATTAGAGATAAACAGTAGGCAATCATTTCATTATCTAAACCATGCAATGTTATTCGGTTTTGTGGAAGGGACATTTGTCATTCTGAGGGGCCTTCCATCAAAATTTCATGAGGTGATAAACCCATGGGGCCAGCTCTTCCCCTCATACTCATTAGGGCTATTGGTAGTGCCTTTACCCAACTAAGGCCAGTATCTGCCATAATTTTGGTCAATTTCAGCTTTAATGTCTGATTTGCCCTTTCTACTGCCCCTCCCAATTGTGGGTGGTATGCACAGTGCGTTCGTAAATCCACTTGCAGTGCCTCATACAAGGTTCTGATGACTACATTTGCAAAATGCGAGCCATTATCGCTGGAGAGCCGGGTGGGAATCCCCCACCTTGGTATGATTTCTCTAATCAGGGCCTTTGCTACTGTACTGGCTGTGGTTTTCCGTACTGGAAACGCCTCTACCCACTTTGAAAACATATCTATAATCACTAAGCAATATTTATACCCTTCACACGAGTTGAGCTCAATAAAATCCATCATTAAATGTTCAAAAGGTCCTGTAGGAAAAGGATGGGCAGAGGGGGTTACTTGGAGTCCTCTGCCAACATTATTTTGCATACATATTACACACTTTTTACAAAAATCTTCAGCATATACGGTAAAGCCAACAACATACCAATGTTTATTTACAAGATCGACTACTCCACTTTTTGAAACATGATCAGCCCCATGGGCCAATTTTGCCAAAAAGGGAAATACTGCCAAGGGCAGGCAGAGCCTGCCATCGGGGTTTGTCCACATCTTAGTGCTAGCATCAAATTTACAGTTTGTTTGCCAGTTACGTTTCTCTTTTGCACTGGCCGACTGTTGTAAAGTTGCAACATCCTTTACTGAGAATAAATCAAGTTGGTTAGTTACAGTCAAAGACATTTGAAATTTCAGAACACTCCCAGAAAGAGCTGCTTCCTTTGCAGCTGTGTCAGCCCTCGCATTTCCTGCAGAAACAAAATCTTGGTTAGAAGTATGGGCTTGACATTTTACAATTGCTAACTTTTCTGGCTTCTGGATTGCTAACAAAAGATTTTTTACCAAATTCACATGTGCAATAGGTTTTCCAGCTGCTGTTAAAAACCCTCTGTGTTTCCATAGGGGGCCAAAATCATGAGCTACCCCAAATGCATATCGACTATCTGTGTATATGTTAACTGTTTTACCCTCGGCTATTATACAAGCTCTCGTCAGAGCTATGAGTTCAGCAGCTTGGGCTGACATTCGTGGGGGTAACTTTGCTCCTTCCACGACATAGTTTTGAGTACACACTGCATAACCTACCAAGGGGGATCCTTTTTCGTCTCTTTGTGCCGAGCCATCAACAAATAATTCTAAGTCTGCGTTTTGTATGGGTACGTCAGTGATATCCGGTCGAGGCTTACAGTCTAAATCAATCACTTGCCCACAGTCGTGCTCCTCCCCCTCCTCCGAGGTGGGGAGCAACGTCGCTGGGTTTAAAGTGGTGCACCTTTTCAAGGTTATGTTAGACATGGTTAGTAACACATTTTGATACTGAAGCAATCGTGCAGACATTAAATGAGCTGTGCGAGCTTGTAGCAGAATAGAATGCACAGAATGAGGCACATGCACCGTCAAAGCACAGAATCCTACCAGATCCACGCATGCCAACACCGCTTCAGTAGCCACTGCCACTGACTGCAAGCAAGACACCATCCCACATACCACTGAGTCCAAACGCTTCGAGTAATATGCTATGGGCCTCTGTCCCCCTCCATGTTCCTGTGTCAATGCAGCTGACATGTAACCTCCTTTACCATTCACAAACAGATTAAAACCCTTCTCATAATTTGGTAGTCCCAAACAAGGACTTGTAACCAATACATTTTTAAGTTTCGAAAAACAGATCTCTAGATCAGGTGTCCACCTGATCTCCTCAGTCATCTGCATTTTCTTGCCAAATATGGCTTCATGGAGGGTTTGCCAACATAGCATAATCCACGATCCAGGCTCTACATAGCCCACCATACCCAAAAAAGACATCATTTGCTGCTTGGTAACTGGGCGTGGCCAAGCTGTTATGTTCTTAATTCTCTCAGGGTCTAGCTTTCTACCACTGCCAGACAACACATGACCCAAATATTTTACTTGCTTTCTACACAATTGCAATTTTCTCAAGACACTTTATGCCCATTCTCAGCCAAGAAAAGTAATAAAGCTTTTGTATCCTGTTCATTTGCTTCCTTACTGGGGCTAGCAAGCAATAGATCATCCACATACTGTATTAGGTACTGCCTGATGGGGCCACAAAAGCGGTAGATTCTCTCATTTGAGCTGAGAATACTGCTGAGACTCAGCATAGCCTTGGGGCATGCGAGTCCAGGTCCACTTTTCCTTTGTAGGTGAATGCAAACCATTCCTGGCTACTGGGTTCTACGGATACTATAAAATGCATTTGCTAAATCAATGACTGTGAAATAACAGCTGTTATGTGGAATGGATGACAATACAGTAATCGGGTTTGGCACTACTGAGATATGTGCATGTACTGCTTCATTTACCGCTTTCCCAGGTCCTGCACAAAGCGGTAACTTCCATTTGGCTTTCTAATTGGTAAAATTGGTGTATTTACCATTGCATATGGGCAGGGACAATACTCCTTCCACTAATGCTGCATGCACTTCGGGCATTCCTCCTCCGCCTCTTTACCCAGCAGATATTGATGCCTATTCAGTCTGTAAGAGGACTTTGGCTTGACCATAAGGGGTGTGTATTCTTCAGTAATCCCACATCATACTTTGATTCTGCCCATAGCTTTGCTGGTAACTCATTTATCCAACTTACACCTCCTGCATGCCTATTTCTTCACAAACCTTTCGCACATTCACTTCTCTTTCATCACTCGTGCCTTAACCTTTCTGTTAATTATGTATTTTCACAGTTCCCAGCCCTTGATATTAGCTTGCGTCCTACACGTTCCCAATCACACAACTGTACCATTTTTGCTACCCATGGCCCCAATTCCTTCCACTCAAGGGGGGGGTTCTCTTGCCATGAAAATGTGCGGGTATGATCCTGGCTCTTGGAATACTTTTAATTGCTCTGCATTCAGCCTCACTGAGGCTGCACAACGATCCTTTGCTACATATATCTCTGACACCCAGATGGCCTGTTCTACTGGCTGTTTTCCCCACTCTTTGCACTCATAAGTTAGGTCCCAACCTCCCACTGCATAATGTGTTGTACAATGCAAATCTGTCTGTAACTGCAACTGGCCATGTGTTACTACTTCTGCCCATTCTTGTAGCCAACCCACCTCCTTTGGTTCTGTTAATTCCCAACTATACAGCCAATCCCCTGTTCTTTCTGCCAAACATGGATACCAACCCACCCCCGGCACTTCTATATTAACCCCCTCTGATGTACAAGTAATGTGTGCATTTACCTTTGACAGGAGATCCCTTCCCAATAAATTCACAGGACAGGTTGTGCTACTGAGGAAAGTATGTTGTAATTCCATTTTTCCACACCGAACCGGTAATGAGATTGTTAATTGCTCTCTTTGTGGTACTCCTGATGCCCTATTGTTGTCACCATTTGACTGGATAAGGGTGCATTTAACTTCTTTGAATTACTGACATTGAGGCACCTGTGTCTATCAAGAAAGTCAACTTTGTGTTCATGATTATTAAGTCTATTACTGGACTACCTTCTGGCGTTGTTGAAGCACATAGCATTTGTGAAAAGGGGGAGGGGGAGTGTTCCTCTGACGTTCAGCTGTCATTGGAAAAGCCAACATTATTAGTCCAGAACTGAGGATCCTGAGGATTTCCACCCCATCCTTGCTGCTGATTTGGCTGCCACTGTTGTGGAGCAGGAGGGGGTGGTGGCGGAGGCAAGAGGGCATTGGAATCTTGATTACGCTGCCACTGATTTGCCTTTACACAGTTTCTTGCTATGTTCCCTGTTCTCCACAAGCAAAGCAGATGATACCACCTCCGGTCCGGGTCTATGTCCTGCCGATCCTTCCGATGGTTGCCCTTTTCCCCCTCCTCCCTGTGGATAACCTCCATTATTTCATCCTCTCTGTCTTCTTCTGTTGCCATTTCCACCTCCTGGTTGGGGCTGCTTACTGTCTTTCTCAAAGTACATTAGCTGAGCCTTTTCCAGCTTTTCTTTCTTTTCCTTTTGTATCTCCTTCTGCTGTCTCTCAGTATGTTCAGCATACGGCACTAGCAGCCATTTTCTTTGTCTCCCATCCAATGCACACTGTGGTAACTCCCAATCTAATTGGCTCACTCAGTCCGGTGCAAAAAGCCATACCCAACTGATGCTGGTATGCGGGATTATCCAGCCCAATACTGGAAAATTGCCTAAAGACCCCCTTCAATCGTTCCTTGTAATCGCGTACTGATTCCTCATCTTTTTGTCTCGTATCCCGGATGCGAGACCAGTCTGTCACATCTCTGTATTTTTCCCATAGTTTTATGCACATTGCGTTAAATTGTGGCATAATTTGGTTCCTTGACTTCTCTGGGTCCCAGGCCTCTTTTACTTCCTCCCACCTGCCCTTTAATGTCCGTCTAAGACACTCTCCAACCTCAGTCGTAGACAGTTCATACATTTTTATTAAGTTTGTTAACTCCTTTATATATTCTTCTAAGTTATCTTGAGGCTTTGGTACATCTTTCAGGGCTTCTCTCAACTCCTCAGGATTCCATGGTGGTCCACTTCAATGTATTTAGGACTGCAGGCTGGTCGCCGTAGCCAGTCTTCCTGCCTCGGTGGTGGTTGGGATAACGATCAAAGGCAACTGCTGTGTTAGTTTCTTTCTTCCCCCTGCCTGTTTTGGGCCCTTAGTCCTTGCATCAGTTTGCCTAAATACCCAAGGCTTCCCATCTCCCTTGCCCTGTACCTTCCCTTCCAGTGACATAGATTCCACTGCTTCAACCAGGTCCTCTTCCCCCTCTTCACTCCCTACCTCCTCATCCGACTGTACTGTTTGGCCCGGTTGGACTATCAGTGCTTGTTGAGCAGGTAGGGCAGCAGGCACAGTCAGGGCAACCCGTTCTGGTGGCGCATCTGGCACAACCCCTCCCTGTGGGACCGGCGGAACAGTTGGGGGAGGGGGCCGATATGGTGGAGGGGTATCGTGATGATGAAACACCCTCCTACGGTGTTCAGTATCTTCCCCTTCTTGTTTTACCATTAACCCTCTCACTTGATTTTCATGTCGCCTTTCTGCCTCTCTTTCCCATATTCTAAACCTTGACCAGTCTACCTTGCACCTTTTTGTTTGCTCTTTTCTTTTTCTTCCAATGCTATCCTTGCTTCCTTTAGTACATCTATACTAAAAGTACCTATAAGGGGAAATATTCCCCTGGTCAACTTATGCCATTGTCCTATCTCAGAGACCGAATCCTGGCCAAACTTATCAACCATACATTTTGCTGGTCCAGATAATACTAACTCTGGACCTAGGTTATCTTTTGTTCCCTTGTTTCCCATTCTATCTAGGCCTGTTCTTTATAGTGCACACTCGCTCCAAGGTATACTTGTACTTACAGTGATGATGATGAGTGTCGCCGGCCCCTAGGTGTCACGTCCTGATGGGGTTCCACAAAAATGTCCTTCTTTTTGTCCAAGGGAAGCAACCCGATCACGAGGTGATACGGACTGAAGAACTAATCCTGCCGACTACTCCAAAACTGTGATCACAAATTCTCTCACTGTAAGTATTACCTGAGCAACCACTCCCATCGTCACAGGGCAAAAACCACACCACTGGGTTTTGTCTTAACGTCGCTTTATTTGATCAAATCTTTCACATGCATGCAGGAGTTCTGCAAAGGAGAAAGCTCCCTGATTACAATTTACAGCAGCTTTTATAAGCTAGATTCTGCACTTCTTATCTTGAAAAATACCAACATTTCAGTATAAGCCAATCATATAACAGAATAACAAGTTGATACCAATGTAACAGAAAAACAAGTTGATACCAATGTATGGGGTACTTTTCCACTGCTTATTCCATTTCTTTCCCAATACTTCTTAATACATATGCCTGGGTCAATCTGACCTGAGTGAAACAATGAGTTTCACTCACACCATAGCAACATACAGCTTGCCTTCAATGTCTCAACGTGCTGTTATCTTATATTTTGCCCAAGCATGTTGTTATCTTATACTTTGTCCGAGCCTGTTATTCAGGCTGGTACAACCAGTTCTGCCCAGTTTTATCTTGCTTTCTGTTTCTACAAATGTACCTCAAGTAACTTCAATAACATTCTATAACCCTGTAGAAAACAGCATGAACTCAGAAATTTCTACTACATTCATTATGACTTTGTTACAGCATGGCTTACAAAGCAAGCATAGCTTCAAGGCATGTAATAGCAAATATAGCTTTAGGATATATAAAAATTCCCTCACATGGTCAACTGGTTGAATACCTAGGGCTGAAGGACTTTGCTTTCTTGAGCGGCATGGCTTTCTACAGCTTTATAGTACTGGTACTGCATGCTCACATTTTACAGACCATACTTTAAGATCAATGGATATGGAAATGTTGACAGGTGCAGAATTTATCAATTTATCAAAAGCTTTCAATTTGGTTAATCATGCCATGCTGCGCCAGAGACTGAAGGACTTTGGCCTGACAAATAGGTCTTGTGAATGGTTTCAACGTTATTTAACTAGCTATCCTGTAAAAGTAAATCTGGGAGAGACTGACTCATTGATATGTATGCTTCACCAGGGAGGTCCACAGGGGTCCATAATGGGACCCCTGTTGTTCTCCCTATTTATCAATTCAGTCTATAAAGTTTCTAATACTGCAAGAGTACTGCTTTATGCAAATGGCATTATTTTGTTTACTAGTTCTGCAAAACTGGACAAAACCAATGTCTCCCTAAATCAAGATTTCACTGCATTAAATAAGTGGCTGTTGAAATATTGTTTAATTCTAAATACCCAAAAAACACAATGTATTTTATTTGGTTCTACACCTAAACTGCGATACGCTAAACTATTATTAGTTTATGATTTAGTGGAATCTTTGATACAAAAAGTTTCAGAGGTTCTATGTGATAATAACAATTGCAGAATAGCGATCACTGTTAGGGCACGTGCACATCGCTGAAAATGAATTTCAATGACGCACAATCATAGCGAATGGGAAGAGGGAACCCGAGATATGACTATTGTTTTATAATGTGGGGGGCTGCACCCACACACACACCCCTACTAAAGGAGTCTCAATTCCAGGGGGGTACATGTCAGGGGCATGAAATACTTGTGAAAATGAAAAGCCGGCTGCTGGCAAAGAAAAAACAATGCTCCACACCAGAACGAACCCTGTACCCTGCACCTCCCAAGTGACCACCCACCCCACCAGCTAGTGGTCCAGATTGGAAGCTATCCACTACACCCCCTCCTACATACCTTTCCTTCCCTTCTTCCCCACATGCACATGTATACATGTGTACTTCCCTTCACCCTACCTCGCCCACCCCGGTATCTGCTCGCTACCCTACCAGGTAGCCATGAACACAGGTGCCATAACTGAGTCACCATTTTTGTAAGCGTTCAATCACAGTCACCTTGTTCGCCAGCAGCTCTTCACTTAAACAGGTTTTTTTTGAACATGTAGTGAAATCAGGGTTACAAAATGGCTAATAACTTTAAAATGAAGTAACATAGAAATCTGCTTTTTGATATTAGATTTACTGGGGATATGTTTATTCTAATTCCACAATGTAGCACTTTTGGCCAGATGGTGTCAGTTGCCCTTTAAATCAGATGCATTTGACTATAACTATCTGGTGATTTGATGTTAATAACGTAACATAACAAGCCTGTGTTTTCAACACTTTTTTTGATATTGTTATGTACTTCATTGTAGTTTAGTTTGTCATTTAAAAATTCAGTCTGCAATGTCACTTACAGCTCCTGTTTCTCAGTGACATAAGAGGGGGATTTTCAAAGCTGTATGAGGGATGCAAGGTGCTTGCATCAAACATTTGAGATGCAACCAGCACCTCTCTCCAAAAGATACGGCATTGCAATTCAGTAACTTGATCTGCATCTGAATCGTGAGCCGCTGCATCTTTGTGGCACTGCACCACCTTTGTGGCCAAACTTAGGGTGTGCCATGCCACAAAGGGGCTTACTCCATGGTGGGGCTGCAACATCCCCTTTTCTAAGATGCAAGTAACCCCACCATGGCCACAGCACGGGGCTGAAGATAGACCATGGAAAACCTGATCTAAGTCCCTTGTGCCACTGCATATAATGTGGGGGCATGTGGTGTGGGGGATGTATTGCACGCTTACAGGGTGGCATAGGGCATGGGGTGGCACAGTTGTGGTTGGGGAAGGGGAGGACAACCATTACATTGTGGTTGCACCTGGCGGGGTGCTAATTATGGCACCATATTGACATGGACACACACTGGGGACTGGGGGGTACAGCAACACATAGCACCAGGGCCTCATGTTTGCATGGCCCTGAGGATGGCTGCCTGGGCCATGCCAGCATGAGACCATGGTACTGTGTGTTGCTATATCCCCCATTCCCCATTGTGTATCCATGCTAATATGGTGCCATACTTGGCACCCCCACCAAGTGCAAAGGCAATGTCATAGTTGCCCACCCCTTCCTCACCTGCAGCTGTGCCACTTTGTGCCCCATGTCACCCCTGCATCCTATTTCTAGCTGTGTGTGTGTGCCCCCACCCCTGGCCATCCTACCACCTCTTTGGTTGCACCAAGTAGGGGGAAGTCAGAACCCTGTGGCATTACCCGCAGCTGTGCCATTTGCTTCGGTGCACACCTGCGGTTGTGGCACATCCCAGATTACTAGTGCAGGGACCCTGCTCTTTCAGAATATGATGCAGGATCCCAGACACAGCCAGGATGTGGTGAAGCCCCCAGATCATCGCAGCTTTTGATGATCTGGCGGGTCTTTAAAAATCCAGCCCAAGCATTGTAACTCTGCCCACTTCTTATTTACTTTTGCACATGACATTTGCCAGCTTCTCGCTATGCTGTTCATAATTACTCTGCCTATGTTTCTAATGTGATTTACATTGTTTCTCATTCAGATTTCTGCTATCATTTATATATTTAACCTGATTGATTCAAACTGTAAATCTGAGAAAGGCTCCGAACAAAGATCTTCATTAGATGTTTCAAACTGTCATGTGTATCATAGATTTATCGAATGGATTATCACTGCATTTTTATTCATAAAACAGGGGATAAAATCTGACATTTCTCCATGTTACATAACATTTTCATTCGGACTCCATTTGGATCTGTCAATTTTTTTTCTCCTGTCTTTTATCATCCACCTTGCCCTTACCCTTCCAACCATGACCACACATCTAGTACATGTTTCAGAGCATGGCAAAGTTGCAAGAATTGAACACTTTTTTTCAGTATCAGTATGAGATGTTTTGCACTGCCAGTTAATTCACTGATTAGTTTTTCCACAGCTTTACTCCTTAAGGGAGCATGCAAACATTTGAACTGAGATCCTGAACTGAACATTTGCTTCATTGTCATAAACCACTCCCCTCCAAACAAACATGCAAATCATGTGACTCAGTTTTGGTCTGGCAAATATTTTCTCCCATTCTATTGTTTTAAATCAGCCCTCCCCCCAACATCACCTCCACCCACCACGGAAAAGGCATAATCATCCAACATTTGTACAAATTTTCTTTCTTTTTTGGTGCTGTTAGAGTTTTAATATGCAGTCTGCAATAAATGCAGATGATCAGCTAGTATGACATACTGTCAGCAGACAACTGTTTCACTGTCCAGGACTAATAAAGGTGTCCAACATGGCATAGTTGCAAAGATTGAATAGTTGTTTTGGTTTCAGTAAGATATGTTTTACACCGCAGGTTACATCATTATTACATAATTTACTCCATAATGGAGCACAAAAATATCTTCACTGGGATCTTGCATCAAACACTTGTTTTATTATCATCACCCCCTCCCCCCCCCGAAATACACAAACAACTCACGCAACTCCATTTTGGTATGAGCAATTTTTTTTGCCCCATTCTATTGATATACCCCTGTTTTACCCCAACACCACTTCTTCCCACCACATCCATGCATAACCAAAACACATCTACACTGATTTCCTTTTTTATTTTTTATTTTTTGGGGGGGGGGATAAAAAGCAGACTATATTGCCTGATGCAAAAACAGATTATACTGCCAGATATATAAAAGTACAAGCATCCTCCATGAGGAAGTCATGACTCGCATGCGCATGCGTGAAATCGGTCGGGACTTGTGAGTTTTGCAAATTTCACTTCCTGGTTGTTACAGGCAGCTATGTAATAAAGAATATCCTTTTCTACTATTTACAGATGCTGGTGTTGCTTTCCCATACAAGATGCCTTAACAAAACACTCAGATATTGGAAATGGTAGTCCTTCTACTGATGAGATGCAGAGCTGTAGAGCTGATCTCATCTTGAGAAGTGGAAGAACAGATTCTGATAAAGAATTGGGGGGTTGTAAAGTATATGAATGGTAAATAATATTTATGAGGTTTAAAAATTATTATTCAATTATGCTTTACTTCTCTTATGGTTTTGCCTTTATGCATACAGTGAGTTGACAAGAGACAGAGTTAATCGCTGTCTTTTGCATTGACCTAACATGCAGGCATTTGATGTGGCAGAATTTTGCCGTGAAGTTGCAGTGCTGATCACTTTGTATCTTTTCATATTTGATTCTACTTAACTACAAGTAGGGTGAAAAAAAAAGTATGTCTAATACATAACCTAAAAGATATTTGTCAATATCAAAGGATTATGGCACTGCATACTATGTGTGTGAGTTGGACATACTGTAAGAGTGGGAATAGTTTGACAAGGGATATGGTGGTTGAATGGAATACATCGATTTCAAAACAGCATTTAAAATAGGAATACCAGGATTTGATTCTCATAATTTTAACAATTGAAAATTTTAAACAATACTATTTGTGTATGAAGTTAATGAGATTTTTCAACACAGGTATTAGTGTCAGAATGTTTCAAAGAAAGGATGTATGATGACATTAAAGCACTAACAAAAAAAACTGGCTTTTCTTATACTTCTTTTTTTAAAGGGACACTGTCAACTCTATATGGAGTGTAATATTTGTAGGAATACCTTTTTTTCTGTAATAAAATGTTTAAATTAAGAGCTTTATGTGTCGTGTGGCATATTTTATATTGTACATCTAATGATTTGAATGCTTTTTCATTATGTCTTTGTTTTTCAAAAAGTGCCCTACTCTGGGAGTCCATTCTTGTTGTTGCTGCTGTGGAACCTAGAGTAGATGAACAGTTGGAAGGACATTCTTTGTGCACTGTCACATAATAGCCCTATTGTGTGTGCTTCCAGTGATATGCACATACTATGCCTTTCAGCCTTGTCATTACTCATTTGCAGCCTAATATGCACACACTATGCCTTTCAGTCTTGTTATTTGCAGCCTAACAACCTTGCATAAAAAAAAACTAAAAAATTACTTCTGAGGTGCATGTTGACTTATATTTTGTTTCTTTTTGTATGAATTTTTATTATTCAGAACATTTTCTTTATTTTGCATTACTGTTTTTTAAATTATTTTATTTGTTCTGATGTGCCTTTTCAGATGCAGTTCTCACTGATTAGCTGTGAAATGACAGAGGCAGAATTTATTTACCACTGTCAATAGGTATGGTGGAATCTGTCAGTGCCTGTCTGATAAATTTAATATCCTGAATTTCTAAGTTTTGCATAACAGTGATCCTCACATGACAGCTGTCAAAGGATAGTGAGGGAATGTCTGTGACTTTTTCCCAAAAATGTGGTGCATTTTCACTCTGTCTGTCAATTGCAGTGCATTTTCTGATGTTTGCCTCTGTAACTAGAAGTAATTTTTTTTTGCATTTGGTTTTCAGTATACAATTTTATTTAAAGTCCATTCCCTGATTCAGGATATTCATGAATGTATGTAGGATAATGAGGTAATAATTTTAAAAAACATGCAGGACCATAGAATTCAAAGGAGAATTCTGCAAAAAAATGTTTTGTGTGTGTGCAGGACAGGGTGGTGTTTAAATAAGAATAAGTTTAGATTTGTCTTTGGGGGCAACAAACTGTGAATAAATACTGGTTATAGAGGCTTAAGGGGTATGATGATCTACGACTGTCCTACCTACACTGAAAGTTTAAACATTTACATTGTTGATGGCAGGTTAGTCTGAATAAATCAGGGAAGCAGAGTTATATTATTTTTATTGCTGTTTGATTTGGAGTGCACATCATACAGGTCATTACCTGATGACCTATGCAAATGTTAAATAATGTCCTGACCTGATGACCTAGAGGGAACCATTTTATGGCTTTGGTAAATGATGGAGTAAACCATTGCATTTTTCACATCTCAATGTAAGCTCTTGTTTATGGCATATAAGCATTTTTTTGTTTGTTTTTGTTGACTGGGTAAGTGCACGAGACAAATTTTGCCTATTTTCAGGCACAACCCAGGGGAGGGGGATACAGATGAATGCCAACTAACTTTGAACCAGATTAAGCTGTTTGGACTGCTTCTAATTTGTTCTTAAAGGATACCTAAACAACATTTTGACATGAAACTATTAAAAAATCTGACCTCAAACAGGACTAAAGGAAAGGTTGCTGAATTCGTTAATGCTAAAACTACATTTATATAAGTTACCTAAATGTGGTTCCAAAGCATTTGAAAAATTTTAAATCAGCCTTCCAATTTCAAAAAAACTGCCTTACCTGCTTCCTAAAATGGCCACCAAATGTGTTAAGTGATTACATCATCGGAGTCAAAGTCAGAGAGCTATATGGCTCTCTATAGTGCTAACTAATTCTTTATTCCCTTTATATAGAATTGTTTCACCAACATGGTCAAAAACCATGTGCATTATTTAGATCAATATGCATGTTAGGCTATGGTTCTGTTCATTTTGTTTACTTTAACATGCTGAAATTGTGTTTTAATCCAACCAACTTTCTCTTTGGCAAACTACAGTGCAGTACACATCTTGAATAACCTGGTGGTCTAGTGGTTATGGTGGATCCAGGATGCTATAATTGGGGGAAGGGAGGGTGCTGGGAGTGTGCGGATACTTGATATGAGCTTTTTAACAGTTTTATGAAACCTTTATATTTTCTGCTATTATGCTTTTCTAGTATGTTTTTGACTAAAACTACAAATGGAATCCATATTTTTGAATGTAAACATTTGTACAATCAATAAATCAGACTTCAACAAAGTGAAAAGCAGCAGCAAGCATCACTTTACAATGGGGAGGGGGTTTACAACCGTTCCCTTCACCACCCCATAGATCCACCACTTGTTTGTAGCAAAGTTCTTCTGTAGTCCAATACCAGAGCTCATACTTTCTTGGAAATCAAAAATATACTTGTCTTGTCTTCTCGTCTTTATCCACGGGAAATAATAATAAGAAGAAGAATCAGTATTTATATAGTGCTTTCATACACATTGTATCCCAAGGTGCTTTACAAGCAATGCTAGACTGGTAGTGAAGTGACCGGATGTGTAGTGGCAGTCAATTCACACATTAATACCTACACACAGCCTTGGAAAATTGCATGAACTGGTCTTATGGGAAGGGGAATGTTGGCCAGGACAATAGGGTTAGGTAGTGATCATGGTGCTGGCAGCCCCACATCTTATTTCTCACAGTGATCTGCTCATATTTCTCCCCTTCTGTCTTCTGTCTTCCCTGAATATAGCAGTACCTTGCAGGAGTGGTCTTCTCAGTCCCCCTCTGGTATTCATTCTCACTACTTCTCTCCACACAAAAAACTGGTGAGCTCATCACCCTAGTGCATCATGAATGTAGGTAGTACAGTCCCCAGGTTTTTTGATATGTCAAAAATAAACAAATCTTTCCAGTCAGTCAGGCTGATAGCAGCAGGGGACAATGGGAATTATAGGCTTTTCTATCCTTAAAAGATCTAGGCTACCTTTGATTAGGCACTATTAAATGACGAGTGTGCACATCATTATGCATGTCATTTAATAGTGCCTAATTATAGGTGGATTAGATCTTATATGGGTAGGAATGCCTATGTTTCCCCTTGTGCCCTGCTGCTATCAGCCTGGCTTACCAGAAGATTACGTCTATTATTAATATGCAAAAATGGCACAGGCAACTATACTAACCACATTCATGATGCAGAAGGGTTGTGAGCTCACCCATTTTTGGTGTGGGGAGCAGAAGAGAAGAAGAGAAGAATGAATGCCAGAGAGGGACTTAAGAGGCTGTTCCAGCAGGGTACAGTTATATCCAGGTTAGGGGAAGACAGGAAGGGGGATGTTTAGCAGATCATTGTGAGATCTGAAATGTAGGGCTACCAGCACCATGATCACTACCTGACTGTGAATGAGAGCAGCCAGTGATGATAAATACTCAGTGGTAGGGATGCACTTAAAGTGTTACTTGAATTCAGTGTAGAGAGATTACCCTCAGGTTGGGGGGTGCTGACATTTGTTAGGACAGTATTGAGGGAGCTGTGTATAGATCATTTGAGATTTAGAAGGGTGGTAGCCAACCAGCTCACATTGTGGAGTAGGGCACTAAAAAGGACTGGAGAAGATTTGCAGGGAACTGTCCTGCGGGGTTTTGCAGACCACAGGTAAAGGAGTAGACTGACACTAGAAGTCTGGTTGATTCGCTCAAGGCATTAGTATGCCTCTCCTGCTAATAATACTGTTATCCATAGCAAGTGCAGCCCTTATGCGGGCATGAACAGCAGTTTTTCTGGTGAGTCCTGAGGTTCATTGCTTGGACCTCCATGAAGACCCAATTGTTGGTTAATGAGGTGGGACAAAAACACAACAGGGGAACTGTACATACTGCCTTCACTGTGCAGAAGGGTGGTGATCCACTCAATGTTTACTGTGGAAGCAGAAGTCAAACATTGAAATAGTGGACTTAAGTGTGATTTGGGAGGTATTTTTTAACCGTGCCAGCTGATGATCTGTATCAGGGTAGGTATGCACAACTCTCTGAGGTATATGATTACAGTATGAAGTGTGATAATTCTCTTCATGAAACCGCAAACTCATATGCAGCCCCAGGCAGTACTAAGGACATGGTATGAATGGTGGGGTGCTCAACAGAAGCCAGGCTAGATGCAGGGGGTTCACTTGGAAAAAGACTACAAGAGAAGCTTTTTTTTGTGGATTAACAAGAATGCAAGAGCTTTGGAAATGGACCAGACTGGTACTTCGCTGTGTGCCCCTGAGCAAGTCACTTAACTCCTTATGCTGCCAGGCCACATCTGTAAACAAGGTTTCAGCATAGTGTGTCTCTCCTGGTTAACAAAAAAAAATTCAGGGCATCACATAACCACTAGATCATCAGGTATTTGAAGTGTTGTATTGTGTTGCAGTTTGCCAAAGGGAAAGTCAGCAAGATTGCGCAACATTTTCAGAAAATTAAAGTAAATAAAATGAACAAAGTCATAGCCTAACATGTGTACAGTTCAAAATAATCCACATGTTAACACATAGTGTTGATCATTCTGGTAAAACAATTCAAAACAAAGAGGGAAAGAACTAGTTAGCCTATAAGAATATGTATTTGTCTCTGGCTCTGACTCCGATGATGTCATCATGACTCATCACTTAACACAGTTGGCAGACATCTTAGGGAGAAGGCAAGGCAGTTTTTTGTAAGTGAAAGGCTGATGTTTACATTTTTCAAAAGCTATGAAACTGCATTTATGTTATTTACATAAATGCAGTTTAGCATAAACGTAAACAGTAGCCTTTACTTTACCTCGCATTGATGCCAGATTTTGGAGTTTGCAGTTTTAAAAAACTGCTTGTTTAGGTATCCTTTAAAGAGGGATCGTGCCTCTTCAACATTACAACTTGATATTCACTTTTCCAATCCCACTCATCATTTTTTTCGGGTTTTTTTTTGGGGGGGGGATAATTTGTTGACCTCATTTAATTTATGTATCTTAGTAGAGCTTTTCATTGACTTGCACTTGATTACAAATAGCTCAAATAAGACTGAGTTATGGTCACTGGTTGACTGCTGTTCACCTGTAATAAAGATATGTATTATTACATTTTTGCTGCTGAATGGTAAAGTAGTACTAGTCACCAGTGATGACTATGTTTGCAAAGTTTACTGTTCTCTTAATTCACTCAGTGTTGACTTGACTGTATAGGCATTATGCAGCGTATCACAAAGTCCTAAGATCATATCACCTCCTCTTCTATTACATATCTTAACACACAGTGTTTCAGTAGTAGGATCTATATTTCTTACGGTGTTGTAGTTACTCCAACACATAGTCCAATACTACCCTTTTTCAATTCTCTATCCTGAAGATAAATAGTATTATCTGAGTTGTCCCCTTCCCCAGTGGGAGCATTATTCCAACCATGTCTTGGATATACGAATATGTCTAGATTTATGTCGGCTGTTCCAGCTTTTAATTCATCTGGCTTGTTATTCTGGCTCTTTGCATTTATATGAACACATTTTAGGAACCATTGTGTAACCCATTTTGTGACTGCTACCAATCCTTAATTAGCTGAGCATGTCTTGTGATTTAATATCTCATGTGTATTTCACCCTCGTTCCCCAGCTTCTTTAGTTTAGAAATCTCTCATTATCATTTTTTATTCTTTTTTCTCCCAGGAAGGCAACTCCCATTTTGTCTAAATGCAGACGATCCATTCCATACAAATACTGCTTGGGTATAAAACAATTCCTGTGGCAAATAAAAAGATGATTTTCCGTATCTGCCTTGTAGTTGATTCTCTGCCTCCTCAGTATTATGGTGCCATTATTATTATCATACCACAGCTTTTGCTCCTCAGTATTTTAGTTTATTATACAATTCAATTATGTCAGACTTGATATCATCAGCAAGCTGCCTTCTGATATCATTGTTGCATGTTTTTTCATGTCCTTAGGGGTTGGGGCAGGCATAATGGACATAGTGTCCCTTCAAACCTTAAACATATGTATATATAGTGTTTTTTTGCTTGTTTTTTTTTGCTTTGTTGTCTTTTTTTCTCTCATACATCTGTCAAAGCCGCTGATGGAGGAAAAAAAAAGAAAGAATTGGGGTGTATTTAGAACAACTGAAAACATTGTTGGAAAATAGAATGCTCATAATGTAACTTTACTGCAGATCTCCTTGTATATCACTTTCAGACATATTGCATTCATTGCAAACAGAAACAAGCTTTTCTACTAATATCTGCCTTTTCCTCTGTAGCTCCATGAATAAGTGTTTCATGCTGTCTGCTGCTACTGCTGGAAGAGGATGGCTGAACGCTGCTATAGTGCCCCCACTGCTGCAAATAGAGTGGATAGTCCAGCAGTGTTGGTGCAGACAGGCAGTGGAGACAGCACTGCACATTCATTCATGGAACTATAGAGGAAAAGACAGATATTAGTAGAAAAGCTCACTCAGCCTCTTCTGCTGCTGCCACTGCTTCTTCCACCTGACTTCCCAAACTTTTAATGCACACACACAGCATCAGCCAAGCTGCTAAGGTTAAGAAATGTTTCATCTGAGAGTCTTTCTTCCTTGGCTGCTTTCAAGAGAGAGCTGGGGATTGCCATACAGTAGAAACATAGAACGCCTGATCTTACACCCCAAAAGCTATAGCTAATTCTAAGATAGTTCTAAAATATTAGCACAGGTCTCAACCATAATGGAAAGCTGCCCATTCTTTCAGAACCATTGCTCCCAGCAAAAAATGGCAGATGAAGAAGTGACTACTACTGATCTCCAGAGGTTACAAACCCCTAAATAAAAATAAAAAAGAGTTCACGGAGCTATGGTAGGTAGATGTTTCCAGAAGTATGGGCAGCAATGGAATAGTGTGCCCATGGGAGGAGAGGCTACTGCAGCCAAGGAGGGGAGGGGGAGGGAGGGGAAACACCATGCACCACCAATGAGTGGAGCACTGTGGACAATGACCGCTGCACTGTAAAAGAGAACTAGGATGCAATCCTGTCATAGTCCCTTTTCTGTTCTATAGTGATCACAAAATGTCTGCAGGGCTCTGCCCATGCAGCCATAAAAAATGAGCAGCAACTGATGTCTTAGCTTTCTGGGCCAATTATTTTTCTTGTCTTGTTATTGTCACAGTGAGTGAAAAGTGTTAAAGAGCTAGTATACTACATTAACTCTATAGAATTCCTGACCCCATCACCAGGTGTTTTATACCTAATAATAACTGTACTCCATTTTTCCCATAGAGGAAACCAAGTTATAATTTGCCATTATAACCAGCTGGTTATTATAGCAAACATATCTGGGTTCTCTACGTGAGCCCCTAAGCCACAGTTACCCTCATGCACACAGTCAGTCTTTTGTGGTAGGAAAAAAACACTCATAATTACACTTGTCGCTCAGACAACAATTCCTGACAGTCTCCCTGTCTCTTTTCTCTTCTGAGCACTGAAATCAGTAACAAGAAAGACCCTTACTGAATTGTACTTTCACTCCATTTTTTTCTATCTCTCTCTCTCAACATTGCAATCTTCATGCACATCACCAGGTTGTCATGGAAACCCAATGTTATTTTCCTTAAGCAACAAAACAAATACCTGCTTCACAAAATCAAAAACACTGTCCTAAAATCAGTTTCAACCATAAAATGCAGCTAACAGTTCTATTTTTTTTATTTTTGACATTTCAAAATGTTCTCCTACAGCACTGTATTTCAGCTCTACATTCATGCTGTTCCTCTCAGGTGAAAAAATGGAGCACAACAATTATATAAAACAACACATGGGTATGTGTCAAAACTCAAATTTTATACATGCCCTTGGTGTGTAATGTTTTTATAAACCCTCAGGCTTCACTCTCAGGGTTTATGTAGCATCCCAAACCTCAGGTGTGTATAAAATACAGAATAATACAGGGGGTGGTGTGTTTATCAAGAATTGTACATGTACCTGATGTGTTGGATGCAACATAAACCCTGAGAGCGAAGCTTATGGGGTTTATTTAAATATCCAACACCGTGAGAGTGTATAAAATTTGAGTTTTACATACCACCCCATGTTTTATTTTATTTAATTGTTGGGGAACATTTTTTCACCACAGCAGTTACATAAAATATAAATACATCACTGTTAAGCTGTAGTCCAGTCAGGATGAAGCATGGTCCACGGCCAAGCAGCTGTTGAAAACTTTCCATTTGTTAATGGCTTAATCGAGGATTAAAAGTTTAATCAAGGAGTAAAAAATTCCAATGATGAGAGGCAAGTTTTTTTAGTGTACTTACCACCAACTGTTAGTGGCAGTGAAGTGTCCGAGTCCGGCACTGAAGAAAGGAAGATCAATGGCTGGTGCACTCGTGAACCCAGGGAAACCTGGCACATGTTTGCCGATATAACCAGCTGGTTATAACAGTGAATTATAACCAGGTTTCCCTATGGGGAAAAACACTAGTCAGTTATTATATATAGAATAATACATGGGTGGGTATATATATAACATGAATTTTATACACACAAGAGGGGTGTGCTGCTTCATAAACCCCATGAGTGCAGCTCAAGGGGTTTATAATAACATCACACCCGAGGGTGTGTGTAACATTTGAGTTTTTGCACACCCAGCCATATATTGTTTTTTATAATTGCTGGGGATTGTTTTCTTGCCTACAGAGCAGCACTATAATGTGGATGTGACATTGGACAGTTTGGCCAGTAGATGGTGCTGCTGTTTAAACTGTTACTGCTGGCTCTTTGTGTTTCCTGCTTTTGTCTCTCTTTCTCTCTCTCTCTCTCTCTCTCACTCTCACGCTCTTTCTGTTTGTGGCTCTTTCTGTTAGTTTAAGAGGGCGCTATCCATAGTGTAAGTTTAGGCAGAGTCAATTGAACTGTGATTTGAAGTTTTACTTTTTTTTTGTTGTTGTGCTTGTGAATACACAAACTGGGAGTCATTTATTCAGCCGTGGTACAAAGGGCAGAAGAAGGGCAGGTAAAAAACCATTGCCTTCTTGTTTACAAAGTAAAGAGTCATCTAAGGAGGTGTGGTGAGTAGTGTACGAGAGAAGGTGTGTGAGCATGCACTCTACAAAGGAAACCTGGTGCATGTTCACTGTTATAACCAGCAGGTTATAATGACAAATTATAACCCAGTTTTCCTAGGGGAGAAAATGCTCCCCAGTTATTATATTCATGTTATATATATATATATATATATATATACCCACCCATGTATTATTCTATATTTTATTGGATGTTTTGTTCTTATTTAGTCATTTTATAAAGTATTTTTTATCATTTTGTGATTTTGTTACACTTCCGTGTCGTGTTGTTTGCTTGGCACCATTCACACCGGAGTATTCAGACTGACATAGCTGGAGGAACAGTGTCAGTCAGCTGCTCTTATCACCAGCTGGAAAACAGCATGTCTGATGGGCGAGTCAAAGTGACACTTAGTTTCGTCATGTCAGATATTATCAAAATTATGCTGACTTTTATTGTGCATATACAGCACAGTTCACCTATTTTTAATGTAGTTGAGGGGAGAGATACTGATGCAAACTGACAAGCAAAGGTCATGTAACATGGCAGTTTTACATGTACAGCTCACAGATTATCATTTTTAAACCATTTGTTAATTTCACAACTGTAAGTATTTGATTGGAAATAGATGATCTCACAACTGGTTCAATCATATTGCAAAACAGAGTTCAAAAGTGTGCCTGTCTGCATAAGTCAAAAAATGCAACAATAAGTAGAACCGTTCTGCAGCTATATTTATGTCTACAGTACTATGGCACTTGATCTTCAGAAGCACTACTGCTGTACCTCAAGGTCCCACTTTGCTCCTACGCCTCTCAAGTTTCTTTTTCTAAAGCCCTCTACCTTTATAAGTGACATTGCAAAGAGGCTGGAATGGAAGGTCTGCCTCTTTGTAGATGGCAACACAGTCTACAATAGAGTGGACAATCTGTGGGGGGTGGGAAGGATGATCAGAGCCTGAGAAAACTAGATGAGTGTTCAAGGGTATGGCAGCTTGGTTTTAATGTGAAAAGTGCAAACAATGCACTTAGGGCGCAGAAACCCAGGGGCCGAGTACAAAAAGGGTGGAGTGGTATTGACAACTACCATGCAATAAGAGGCCTGGGGGCATCTTATTAGCAGTGTGACAGGGCAGTCATGAGGGCTAGTGGGATGCAGGAGTGCTTAGGGAGGGTTATCACCACCAGAAAGAGGGAGGTGGTGTTGCCTCTATGTAGATTGCTGGTAAGACCTCACTTAGAGTACTGTGTCCAGTTCTGGAAACCACCTCTCTGGAGGGACATAGAGTGGAGGCAGTCCAGAGGAGGGCAATTAAAATGATGCAGGGTCCACATCAAAATCCCTAGGAGGAGAGACTAAAGGATCTCAATATGTACATCCTGGGAGAGAGGGGGCTATGATAGAGACTTTTAAATACCTTAAAGGGGGTTAATAAGGTACAGGAGGCAAGTATTTTTTCAGAAATAAGATGCTCAAGAACAAGTGGACATGCTAGAAAGTTGGAAAAGAGGTAAATTCAGGAGAGATGTGAAGAAGTACTTCTTCACAGAAAGAGTAGTGGATCTGTGGACCAGCCTTCAGCATAGTTGGTGGGGTGAAAACAGTGGGTGGGCTTATGAATGCATGGGACAGACACAAGGGAATCATAGTGGAAAGGAAGGGGGGAAGGAGAAAAAGCTGTAGAACAAGTACAGTATGGTTTGTGGGAATAATGTAGGCATGGAAAAGTGGGCAGATTGGATGGGCCAAGCAGCCCTTATCTGCTGTCAAATTCTGTGTTTCTATGCTTCAATCTTTGTGTAACTAGATTAGAAACTTGGAGCTGATATCTTTAAAGTATGTTTTCACTACAAGTCACAAGTCAGATTGAGGATATACAGTAAGTTGCAACATTCTGGGTCTGCTGCAGATATCAGACCTCAGCAAGCTCTAAATATTGCTTGAGACATCATAGGGCTGCATCACTTGTTGCCCGCTTTCAGCTTAAAGCAAGACGCGAGATCTGGCAGTGATCAACACAATCCTCCAACAACAGCAAAAAACCTGGAATTCCATGGCCAATTAAAAACTGAATTTTATGAGGATGACCAGAAATCTATGCTTTAGCTTTCTGGCCCAGACACATTTCATGTCTTGTTATAGTCACAGTGAGTGAAAAGTGGTGAAGTTGTTTAAATGCTGATCAGAAAGAGGAACAATAAGTAGCTTGCATACATGACACAAGAAGGCATTTATTTTGTTATTTGTGTGGTTTCCAGAAACACACATATAATCAAAAGTCTCAAACCCAGCACAAGTTATCATGGATATGCAAATCATTTTGTGGGGGAGGGTCTTGACTAAGAATGTTTCAACAGGTATTACATTTTGTTTTACAAGCCACTATGTAAACCTCACACTACCAATGCTCTGACAGTAATCAAACTCCCCTAAGCAAAAATACTATAGGACCCTATTAAAAATTAGATGTGGCACCGCAACTAGGCAATCTTGTATAAATAGATTGCTTATAAACTCAGCAGATACCTCTGAAGTCATTTACTACTAAAAATCACAATCAAAATGATAAGAAAAGTTGTTGAATTCTGGACCAGCTGCACACATCAGTTTCACACACAATACAAAGAGTAGTATTAGGAAACTGTGATATATGTGGGTACAGATATAATAGGTATAACAAGAAAGGAGACTACAAGGGCTCTGACACACATTCAGAGCCACTTGTCACATAGATACATAGTCTATTTACTGTTTCATATCTAGGATATGTTTCACATCAGTGCAGGGAGAAATGATGTATCTCATAAACATAGTAGGTGAACAGGGGTGCCTGCAGAAAAAGAGAGCAAAGAGCAGAAAGAGCAAGAAATGGATGCATAGGGAGAGAAAAGTTGATCAATCAGGGTATAGTGGGGGTAAAAATAAGGGTGGTATGGAGTGGAAGGAGGCGGGAACATACACGGAAATGCAAGCAGTGCAGGAGGTTTGCTGCTCCAATTCCATCAGTAAGGCGGGGGTGTTATTAAGCCGGTGCCAGGTGTTACAATAAAAGGATACAGGCATAAAGTCATATACCACCTTGCATGAACTGGATGTTTCTAAAAGTGTCTTTGTCCTGGGTAGTATTTTAGGATGTATTAGCTGGAGATCAAAAGGGAAGGGGTGACATGATGGAGGCATTTAACACGTTAAAGTGTAAAGAACTACAGTATTCCACAGGACAAGCAGGTTGTCAGTAATAAAGGGACATGAATCAAAGCTGGTAGGGGGTGAATCAGGAGGGATGTGAGAAACTCTTACTTTACGGAGAGAGTGATTGAGCCATGCAACAGCCTACCTGAGGTGATGGTGGGAGCAAAAGCCAGAAAAGGATTTAAACACATCTGGGACAGAGTGATGGGTCTGATAGCTTTGAGGGGGGTACCTGTATGGAGGGGAACAAGGCAGGAGTTGAGGTCATAAGTCCCATCCAAGCAATAATTCACTGGAAATGGGTAACAAGGGCAGATTGGATGGACAAATTATTTTTTTCTGCCAACAATGCATATTTCTGTTTCAATGTTTACTATTTAAAGAGTGAGTTGGAAAACTGCTTCATAAATTAAATCTGACTGGAAGCAAATGGCAGTTTTCTGTGGCATGAGGGTAGACTTGCTAGGCTTGCACAAGGTATCAATCAGAGGACTTAAAGAGATGTGAGACTGCATGTGACACACTCTTTGCAATATATAGGTGATACACATACAGCAGAGCCAGCCATGATGCAACGCAACAATTTGCACTAAATGACATGTCACAAAGTATTGCATGACAGAAGGGCTTAATTGCTATTGAATTACTTTGTTTCCTGAAGCATACTGCAGCACTTTGAGATATACTGCAGCATTACTGTGCTGCATCCTGGCTGGTGCTGCTGTGTGTATATTATCACTTGCATATTATGGAGTCTGAAAAAGGTCATAAGCTGTACATTATTTAATGCAACCAGTAGTCATGAGGGGAATAGATTCCTGTTCAAGGGGAACTTATACTACTCTTGCACATGAAGTTAGTTAAATCAGGAGTATTGTGGTTAGCAAGGAGTGAGTTCTGAATAAAAAGCTGGTGAATTTGAATACTGTGTATTTCCCTTGGAAGAAGATGACATGGGGGAGAAATTATACAGGTCTACAAGACATTGAAAGGTTACAACCATAAGAAATTGTTCACAGTAATAGAAGACAGTGAAACATGAGAGAAATAACTTAAAATATTACTTTTCTCATAGGGGGATTAATTTGTGGAAATAGGTGTCAAGGCAAGTAGCGTAACCAGTTTCAAAGTTAAGCTACATCTCTCTCTCTCTCTCTCTCTCTCTCTCTCTCTCTCTCTCTCTCTCTCTCTCTCTCTGAAATGGCAGCAACTCTATCTCTTGGATCATAAAGTGCTTTGTGAGGGATACAGTTTGTATGACTAGTGCCATTTAAGATCAAATTCTTGTTCTTCCTAAATGTTTTTGTGGTTTTAAATTCTCATAACAACAATTCCCATGTGTTCGATGCATATTTTTGGTTTTGTATATTTTCACCATGCTTCACATAAGTTTTATATTTCTTTTAGAACTTTTGAGAGTTAGTCAGCACTCTGGCATGGACCCAAGTCGTGATAATAAGGGTCAGGACGTTTTTATGTTCATGTATCACCAATTGCCTTTACAGTAAAAAAAATAATTTTAATAGATTATTCCAGAGGGGGCCAAGAAGCAAGCTTCTTTAAAGAAATTGTGATTTCTTATCTAGACATTTCACAAGTGCAGCAAACTAGGATGCCTTTAATGGCATTTTTCCTTTTCTGAACCCATTATCCATTTGTATCATGGTGCTTATATGTGTTCCACCAAATGCCAAGTGCAGAGCTATGAATAAGGTAAGCTTGCATCCTTTCTTTCCTCTAACTGAAGTTTTAAAAGTAATAGCATTTATTTTTCTGTTTCTTGAAGTCCCCCGCCCCCACACTATGTTTTAAAGGGAATGTGCTCCATTCTCAAACTGATTATTTTTAAGTTACTTTAGTAATCCAGTAACTAGATTGCTAGGCTATCATTTTACAAAGGCCTTCACTATTACAAACTGCCAGAAAAAAAATAATTTGTGAACCATAATACAGAGGCCATCCATTTCCTGACCTGGAATGCCTTTGTGATGTCATCATTGACTCAAAGGTATAGCAGTGTGCTGACAAGCTGTTGATCTATGAAGAAAAAAGCTGCACTTCTAACTAAAGATTAGTTTATTTGCTCAGCATATTGTACTTATACTTCTGGACCTAGAGCACCTTCTAATCATAAATTATTATTGTACATTATTGCCAAAGATGACAGTATATTGTCTATTGCTTTATAAGGTTGAGGAGCCTGGATCAATACATTTTGAGGAGATTCATTCTCAGAAGAAACTTAGATAGATGACTTAGGGCCTCCACACAGGAAAAATAAACAGGATAGGTAACAATTCAGTACTGCTCTATTGGAAAGAAATATTAACCCACTATGGCCTCCACTGGAACAAGTCATCAAACTCCCCACACATTAGTACAGTTAATACAATCTTAATGCTCTATTCAAATAACTAGGCTGTGATTCAAATATTAAAGATGCAGCTGCAACAAGGATTTACAGTATTTACAATGGAGCTGGGGAAAGAAAACGTTTACTGCAGATCAAATAATATTTCAGCAATTGGAAATGCTTTTTATCAATGCCTGCCCCACCCACCTTCACCCTTAACATTACTGGTTGTACAGGCTCCACTTCCACATTGATAACAGTTTAATTAAATTGTAGGGAGCTCTTGGTGCTTTACTGTGTTCTCAGCCATTGGAACAATGCGGGCCCATTGACTGCCACACTGCACATGTTAGCTGTTAAAGAAACAAACTTAGAGAATGCACTATTTGTACTGCACAGAACCATTGGCCTACTTGTAATTCACAATGGAAAAAGAATAGCTGGACTCTAGCAAGTCACAGACTTACAAAAACTATGGACAACTGCAAGCCTCAGAAGTCCTGTGGCTTTCTAAAGTTCAGTGAGGCTGCCCACTGGCACCTCATGGGTTAAGGTACAATGATTCAGGAGTGTATGTATATATGTGTGTGTATATATATATATTATGGGAGCACGGTAGTGCTACCACAGTTAGGGTTGAGGAGCCATTTGCATGTTAAACCCCAAATTTTGCACCTTAATAACTTTGCAACTGTTGAACGGATTTCTCTGAAAATTTGGAATATAGAATCAAGACCCATATGCCTTGGGACCTGCCACATTTTGTACTGGTTGGATGTATGGCTGCAGAGTTATTAAGCATGATCTGTGCATGTGTTTACGCTTTTTTTGGAATTCTACAGTGGCCTACAGGTTGCGGTTTTGTGACAGTTGAAATCTTCAGGAACATGTGGCAGGGTCCCCGGCGTGCCTTTTTGAAGATTTCATGAAAAATAGTAAACGGTTCAAAGGTTATTCAAAACAAGTTCCCATTATAAGTCAATGGGAAAAGTTAAAAAAAGTTCAACAGTGTCGCAAATGCAGTTTTTACTTTCGCAAATGGCCCTTTTACTGTCGCAAATCCACTATTTTGTTTTCAGTTGGTGACCAGAAAAATGCTTGGCATTTACATTTGGGACCCTCTAGCACCTAATTCTTTTTGTATTCACCTAGTTGGACCCTGAGGATGCTAGCCATGTCCTTATTTTGGAGTAAAACACCCCAGAAATATGTTTTTCAGATTTCTGGAAAAAGTACTTTTGCAAAGTAGTGCTGAACTCATGAAAGTGTCGCAAATTTTTGTGAAAGCTTTTGCAAATTGCCACAGTACTTTTCTAGGCTGTGGGAAAATGACAGCAATTCTTTCTGCCCTGTTGCAAAAGAACGGTTTGGCGTTTTGGGCTGAAATTTGGAAGGATCACAGTCAACATCTCACAGATGTGCCTTTCAGTGTTTTGTTGAAAAAATTTTACATGGCAGAAAAGTTACAGTACTCCAAAGTTGACACTTTTTCCCATAGGATAACATTACGGCGTACAACGCATTGCAGCAATTGTTTGGTGCCCTGCTGCAAAATAACGGTTTGGTCTTTTGGGCCGAAATTTGCAGGGAACACAGCCAACATTCCACAGATGTGCCTTTCTGTGGATTGGTGAAAAAATATTACAGGGAGGCAAAGTTATGGCACTCCAAACTTCTGTTTTGTTCCCATAGGATAACATTACGGCGTTCGCCGCGCATTTCAGGGCCCGTATCTCAGAAACGGTGCGAGATACGGACTTTTCATCGAAAAAATACTTAGCCCGGGCTAAGTATAAAACTAGCCAGGAAAGAGATAATTCATATAACTTTTAATTTTTTTTCTATGTCGTACAGTTCCTCAGAAATAAGCAATTTACTATTCCAAGTCCTCATTTTTCTGTCCTAAGAGTCATTATTTTGCATACATTCTTTGCACGCACTGTCTTTCTCTATACAGCTTTTGGGGAAAACCAGCCTGTGTGCTTACATTACTGTTACCATTACCGTTTCTGCTTGTGGTTCCGTACCTGTTTCACTTACCATTCCTGTTTACACCACCATGTGCGTTACCCTTTGCGTTTTCATTTGCTGTTGCATTTGCGTTGTTTTTAACATTTCTGTCTACAATACTGTTTCTCTTTCTGTTTCGCTTTGTGTCACCATGCACATTATGATTTGCGTTTGTGGGCACAATGTTACCGTGTGACAAGACATCACGTGGCGGGAGTGCAGGGCCCAAATTACATTCATTATTTCTCGTTATCATTCTCAAAAAGAAGGGAAATTAGAGGCAAAAAACTCCATTTAATGCATCAGTTGGGTTGTTCCACAGTGACAAAGAGGAAATTCAATGTTGGGCTTGAAACCCTTTGTACCCTCAGCCCACCCCAACTGAAATCGGGTGCATGTTGGGAGTCATCGGTCCCTAACTCTCACCCCATTCTCCTATTCTCAGCTTCTTTCCATGTGTTATGGGTGAGAGATGGGCCGATGACTTCAACGTGCACCCCAGTTCCAGCTTGGGGTGGGCTGAGGGGTAAAGGGGGTTTCAACCCTAACATCGAATTTCTTTTGCTTTTGTTGCTTTGGAACAACTCTAACTGATGCATTAAACTGAGTTTTTTGCCTTTAATATATATAAATATATATATATATATATATATATATATATATATATATATATATTAGCATGGTTACACCTCTGTAGTCAGGGTTCAACATTCACTTCTATGTTAAACTCAAACTTTTGCACTTTAATAACTTTGCAACCATTCAAGCAATTTGCAAGAAATTTGCATGCACCACCAGGGACTAACGATCTCTTGAAGTGGCAAGTTTTGTTCCAGTCAGATTTATGGGTGCAAGATACAGAATGTCAAAAAAATTGAAAATGACTGCTTTTGGTTAAATTCTTTGTCATGTCTCTGCACAAAAATGGTGTGGAATTGTGGTCTGAAATTTTAAGGGTACAAAGGTCTTGGGTCACAAATGTGCCTTCTGAAAAGTAAGTGAAAAAATGTTAATCCATTCCAAAGTTATTAAATATCAAAGTTTCCTATTATTTCCTATGGGACCAGTTAGCTACCCCACTCGAAAAAGGATTCTTTATCACAAATGCAGAATATTTTTTCACAAACACAGAATCTTTTGTCACAAATGAGGAATCTTTTTTCGTGCTGCAGCCATCTTGTTTTCAGTTAGTGGTGACAACAAAATTAAATAACTTATAAAATACACAAGTTTACTAGACAACAACAGCTGTCGTTACCTACTTGGGACCAGTACAATCCAATTATGTGATTAGTTTTTTGATAAGTTACTTAGAAATATGTTTTTTGACATGCAGAAATCCTTTTTTGCAAACTGTGGAAAAAACTGGAATCAAGATCCTTTTGCAATTTGCAAAAAGGATTTTCTTTTCTGCAGATCGTGAAAAGAAATCATGAAACAGGATCCTTTCCTGCCCTTTGCAAAAAATGATTTTTTTTCCGCAAATAAAAAAAAAAAAAAAGGATTCTTTTTTTGTAATTTATGAAAAAATTTTAAAGACAACTGTTTCTTTGTCACTCCACAGTTTACAAACAATTGTTGATTTTGGTCTGAAATTTTCAGAGTACAAAGGGCTTGCACCAGAGATGTGCATTTTGTCAGTTTTGTGAAAATATATTACCTTGCTGTGGAGTTCTGGGGTGTTAAATTTTACTTAATTTCCCATAACATAACTTTGTAATGTGCAGTTTACAGAGTTGTTTCTTTGTCACTACGCTGTGAAGAAACTGTTTGCAATTTTGGTCTGAAAGTTTTAGAGTACAAAGGGCTTATGCCACCAATGTGCTTTTAGCTGGTTTCGTGAAATATATTAATTTCATGTCCAGTTACACAGGTTTCAAATTTTGTTGTGTTTTCTATAGGATAACATTGCAATGTGATGTGATTTTAGCACTGGACACTACGGGATAGGCCCTGAGTGCCCAGAGGGCCCTGCACTCCCACATGTAAATATGGATACCATTATGAACTGATGGGAGCACAGGGCCTGGAAGCTTTGTTATCCCTGGTGTCTAGGGGCATCCCCCCACCCTCTGATCACCTTCACCTTTATATTTTTTTATACCTAGTGTCTACTGGCATTCCCCACCCTCTGATCACCATCCCCATTCCTATATTTGTTTTCACTGGGGTCTAGTGGCACCCCCCCACCCTCCAATCACCTTCTCCATTATGTTTTGTTATCCCTGGTGTCTAGTGGCATCCTCTACCCTCTGATCATCATCTGTATTGCTATTTTTGTTATCCCAGCAGTCTAGTGGCATACATGTGATATGTCCAACTTGCTTAAGAGGGAGATTTGGGTCAAATTAGTAGGAGAGATTGGCCTACTAGTAGGGGGATGCCATAACATCATGAGTTTGTCCTTATATGGTGTCAAAAAATAAGAATAAAAGCATTTAATATATTTCATTTTGTCAAGAATAAGCACTAAAATGAATCAACAGCTAGTTGTATAATGTTATTACTTACGTTGTTCTTCACTAATTTACTTTTTATGTGTCTTTATCTGCCAAAAACAAACATGAATGGATATTTTGGACATCATTTTACTTAAGCGGGAGATTTTGTTTCCGGGAGGGAGAGAGGGAGTTCAGTCAAAAAAACAGGAGTCTCCTGCACAAAGAGGGAGATATCACATGTATGTAGTGGCACTCCCCACCCTCCAATTGCTTTCCCCATTGTTTTGTTATTCCTAGTGTCTAGTGGCACCACCCACCCTCTGATAACTGTCCCCACTGGTATTTTTATCTCTGGTGTTTAGTGGCATCCCCCCACCCACCAGCTGCCATCCCCGTTATCAAAGAGTATATTCCCCTGTGTCTAGTGGCACCCACAGCCTCCCATTTCAAGCAAAAAGGCAAAACCTTGAAATGAAGAAACAGTCCCTCACTGATCAACCACCCATCCCTACCTCCCATTCAGCCCCCACTACCCCACACCACACCATCCAGTACCCCCACACACCCTCATTCACCTAAACAAGTCCCAGTTTCAAGATCCACTCTCCGATGGAAGACATGTCTTGCTGCTGGAACCAGCAACTACAATATGAGAAACTAAGGTAAATTTGGTTCAATGTGTTTCAATGGAGTTTTCAACTTTGATGCATAACTAAGCCTTTTCTTGACATTTTGACACAAACTTTTCAACATGGCTTTTTGGGAACCCCTCCTCACAAACAAAATGACTGTCATTATACAACTCCTGCCTGAAAGATGATTTTGCGGTCACTTGGTGAAATCACCTTTTGGGTTGGATTTGAAAATTTTAACTGCACTTGTTCATGAGGTGGGGCCATAAGAATGCTGTGTTGAAAATTTGCAGTTAAAATATGTAAAAATGCTGACGTTATGACCATCTGTTGCAATTTTGCTAATTGTGTTGCGGTTGCATGGAATTACATTTTGGTGGCATTTGAAAGTTCTCTATACTGGGTACATGAGGTGGGGTAGTAAGATGGCTATGCTGACAATTTGGTCACTGTTGCCCTATAAATGGAAGCACAGGGTTCTTCCACTGGTACATGCACATACACATCTATGAAGGAATAGGAGCACAGTGCTCAGAGGGCCCTGCTCTCCTACATGTCAATAAGGATATGAGATATATTATAGTGGAGAACATAATAATTGTACCATCTCAAAAAGTAAGGAAATTCTTGGCAAAAAAAACTTTGTTAATGGGCCAGTTATGGTACTAGCAACAAAAGCTGGGAAATGTGCTGTTAGGGTTTCCAACCCTAACACCCCACTGTGCAGGCAGCAACAGCTGTGGGTGGTGCCTTGGGGTTGTCAACATTAACTCTCATCCCATTCTTCTATACTGTAATCATGTCAGCTTACTTACACATGGAAATCCTGTTTCACAAATCTCAGAAAACAGGATCCCTTTTTGAAATTTGTGGAAAAGGATTTGTTTTTACTACAAATTGTGGAAAAGGATTTGTGAAACAGGATTCTGTTTTGCAATTTGAGACAAAATGAATTTTAAATAGCTGTTTCTTTGCCACTTCATAGCAAGAAATGGTTTGAAGTTTTGGACTGAAATATTCAGGGTAGAAATGGCTTGCTCCACAGATGTGTCTTTTGCTGGTTTGGTGAAAATATATTACTTTGGCTTGGCATTCTGTGGATTTGAATTTTGGTTGATTTCCCAAAGGATAAGATTGTACTGGGAGGTATATGGAGCTTTTTTTTTGTCACTATCGTGTTAAGAAATAGTTTGCAATTTTGCTCTAAAATGTATAGGGTAGAAGGGTCTTGCGCTACCAGTGTAGCTTTTGGTGGTTTCAAGAAAATATAGTAATTTTGTGTCAAGTTACACAGCTTTAAAAGGTTGCTGTGTTTTCAATAGGATAAGACTGCAATATATGGTGTTTTTTGATGCTATACACTACAGGATGGGAGCACATAAGGATGCTACTACTGTATTTGAATAATTATTGATGAATGTGAGTGCAGGATACCATTATGGACTGGGCCCTGCACTCCCACATGTAAATAAAGATACAGTTATGGAGCAATGGGACTGCACTCCCACAAGGAAATAAGGAAAGGATTATACTATATAAAAAAATATGGGTGGATGGGAGCACAGGGCCTGGAAGGACAGGGCCCAGAGGGCCCTGCGCTCCCACAGGCAAATAAGAACAATTATGCTTTCTCAAAAAGTAAGAAAATTATTTGCAAAAAACTTTGTTAATGCACTAATTAAGCATAAAGTGACAAAAGTAGGGAAACATGGTGTTAGGGTTTCCAACCCTAGTACCCCACACCCACTGTGTAGACAGCAGCAGGCATGAGGTGTGCCTTGCCATTGTCAGCACTAACGCTCACCCCATTTTCATATACTGTACCCATCTCAGTTTACTTACTCATGGAATGGCATGAGCATTAGGGCTGACAATGGCAAGGCACACCTCACGCCTGCTGCTGCCTGCAGGATAGGGGTGGGTTGTTAGGTTTGTAAACCCTAAAGCCATATTTCCCTACTTTTATTGCTTTAACCCTAGCTAGTGCATTAATGAAGTTTTTTTTGCAAAGAATATATAGATATAGATATAGATATAGATATAGATATAGATATAGATATAGATATAGATATATAAATTCATATAGAGATATAGATTTTATATGTGTCTAGAATCTATATATGTTCAAACATATTCGACAATCAAAGAGGTCAAAGAGTTAAGAGCTCCTCCTGCCATGTGCTCTGATGCATGTGAAGGGGAAGGTGCCTGGTTTGCTGCTTATAGCTGCCACTCAGAGGAGCATCAATTTGTTGTTAGATTTAATTTTTGTTTTGATTTTGATTGAGTTTGGAAGAAAACTGCCTGCACCTGACTGTGAGGTCCCCTCACCTCATTCTGCTCATGCTGCCCGTGACCTTCAAGCTTCCATGAAGTGGTATAGACTGTTGGGATTTTATATAGCTATTGAGTGTCTGCCCTGCAAGATTGACCTACAGCTGCAGCTGCAATCATACTGAACTTTGGCTGCTGGAGTCTGCCAAGATTGCTGCTGCAGCAATGTACTGCCTATTAGCATGAGCACTCTCTTGCTTCTCCCTTGACTTGATGTACCTCTCAGATGATCACTTATCTTCTGCTGCTTACAGTCTGGCACATTATGCAGGCAAATCTTCTAAATACTGCTTTGACCCAGGATCACCCACTCACTTTACCAGTATAGTACCCCTTCAACTCCCACAGCACTAAGTCACCTGGCTATAGTGTCTGATGTTAATGGTGATCCAGACACTTTGCCATAGTTTTGGTTAGGTAGAACCCTTCATTCAGATCTTAAGCTTGGGGATTTGGTAATGTTAGCAAATCCCCCCGTCTCTGCATTTCTAACAGCTGTCTTCTCCTTGTTAGCTGCTTAAGCTGAGAAACTGCTTCCTGTCTCCCATCTGTGGAAACCCAGGCAGGCCCCCAAACATTGGCAAGCTTGGGAAGCAGCTCTACCTCCAAGTTGTCTCCGACACAGACAGAAAAAGTTCTGAAAAGAACTCTGGCTTTTCACTTGTGGAGCCATACCTCTCATTAGTCCATACCACATATCAGTCTTTAGAAAGGTCATTGGCACCTTTAGCATAAATGGTGTGCACCACTTTAAATACCAGTATTAGGGAGGGTCTGTATAGCTGGTCCTTACTGTCTGATTGGTCATCCAGCTCCTGAGCAAATTAATGAGGTCCTCCTCAGTCTCATGAGCCCTTTCTGACTCTGTTTGCAGGGTCTATAGCATGACAGACTGGCGGGCTGACCTCTTGAGGTCAGAAGAAACAGAGATAGTAGCAACCTTCAGTCCTTGGTGTACTTGACCCAAAGTCTTCATTTATTAAGGGCCCCTTTTAAAACATTTAAAACAGCCCTCGTGATGCTATGTGCAGTCCATGCTTCTGTCAGGTTGTCCCAGTTCATTGATCAGGAAAGTCCCCAGAAGTTGTAAATATCAATCACACTCTCCATTGGTGTCATGGAAAGCCTTGTGCGGCCAGAACTGCAATCCTCCATAGGCATGGGCATCATCAAAGAGTATGCACGCCTCTTTACTCCCACTCACCATGTACAGTCATGGGGTACCAGAGAGCAACAGTAGCAGTGCTGGGTCTTCATGGATTCCAAGGTAAGCCCACACATTTAGGAGAGGGAAAAACACTAAGCAGGGTGCATTGTGTTACATTGTTGCTACTTTGTTTTTTGCCAGTGTTCAAAATATGAATCTTTTTTTTTCTTTAACAGGCCATTTAGGATCCCTGAGGCCAATTCCAAAATGAATGTCACAACTCGCAGGCATATGCGAGTTATAACAATTGCCACTATGCCTGGGACTCTGTGCCATATTCTAAGAGTGACAGGGTCCCAGCACTTATGACATGTAACTTGTGAGATACATAAGCTAATGCCACTGGCATGGTATAATAGCCCCACATGTTGCAAGTTGCAGCCCACTGCAGACTGCCCCCCCGGAGCCCCCCTGCCCCAGAACACCATGGCATGCACCAGAGGGCATGGGGGGCTGGAAAGATGGCCCAGGAGTCTGGGGGCACAGTGCAGAATGGACCCCTGGGGTGCCTGACATTTGAAGTGGTGAGGGGCATGGTCATGTTTGTGGGGGCATGGGGAGCACAGTGGGACCTTTACCACAGTGATGTGGAATGGACATCCATCACATGGCACCAACAGATGCCCCTTAGAGCATCTCCAAGATGTTCTAAGTTAGCTCCACCAGTGCGGCTCCTGGAATTGCAGTAGTGGGTTACAGCAGCCACCCTTCTGAAATAGGGCACAGTTGCTGCCATAACCAAGCCTTGTGCCATGTCATTGCGGGTTGCAGTATAGTGGGTGGCATATCCCACGGTTGGCATAGCCTGCAGCCAACATGGCACAAGGTGCCTTTTAGAATAGGGAATGGTGTAACACATGGCGCAAGTCGTGAGTTATGCCATGGGTTTTGGTGTAACTCAGCTTGTGCCAGCATACACCATCTTGGAATCAGACCCCCTGTCAGCAGGAACAATTCATTCTTACTAAACTTTTAAGACTGTCAACACTGTTACATGGTTTCAACTCCCTCTTCAAAAAATGGATATCTTCACAGGGGTGAGGATACATAAATATGTAAAAGGTATTTTTCTATAATTAAGAGAACATATTTGTTAATCTAGCAAATCTAATAATAAATCAGTATACAGGAGCTGACGTTAGCACTGTTTTACTTGTCAAAGGTATAATTCAGACTAGTGTACCTCAGTTCAGTACGATTCACCAACAGGTTTCACAGTGAATGGTGTGACATGAGTCAGACTCAGAAATGTGGACTGGAAGGGAGTATAGCTTAGTAGTTAACAGCACTGAGTTACAGACCTGGACAACTGGGTTTGAATCCAACAGCCACCATTTGTGTACTGTGTGACCATGAGCAAGTCATGTAACATCCCTGGCCTCCCAGGGCACACCTAGAAACAAGTCTTGGTTTACTGTGTCTTTCCTGGCCAACAGTTGTAAAATCTAAATAAATAAAATATGTTTTTGCTTCATTGAAAAACATCCATGTGTTCTACAGGGCCCTGATAAATTCATCAAATTATTTCATTGCAGCCTGTTTTCTGATTATTATTTTTTTAACAATTTTTAGCCAGGAAAGAATACACTGAGCTTATTCCTATTTCCATGTGTTTCCTGGGAGGGCAGGGAAGTTAAGTGACTTGTTCTGTGTCACACAGTATGCCTGTGGAGATTGTGGCAATGAAAACAAAGTCTGCTGGTTGTACCAAGCTAGTTTGCAGCTTGTTGCTCTAACCTCTAGGCTATACTGGCATCCCACTGACATTTTACAGGATTGGCTATTACAAGATGTTAATAGATCAAAAATGCAAGCTTCTGACTCTGTGTCTCCTAGTCGTGAGCTGTGATTGGCTAAAGAGACTTGTGCATGCTGCACTTCCCATGTATGTTGGGAGCCTGACGCCTTTCTCCTCTACATCACAAATGAGGAGGAGGAGAAGGTGAGATTACATTCTGCACTATTCTGCAGCTCAAGTGTGGCCACACAACACTGATGCCCTAGACTTCATCACTGAACTTACTGTAGTGGGGCTGGACCATTGGTACAGCAGCAGGGGCGTTGTTTACAATGCCAGTGACCTGGGTTCAGGAAGGAACTTGAGTTGTTGGAAGGCCACCCAAAGGAGTAGGATCAAGCATCCCAGAGGACACTCTCCTCTTAGTAGAGGGAGGATTTCCAGACTCCACTCTGCTACCATTACCTGGGTGACCCTGGGTGGTGTAGCTGGAGTACAGGAAGAGGGATACTGATGAGATCTGACATGTGGTGACACTCATCTATGTGTGCATTCATGTCACTAAGTTCTCATTGTCAGTGTCCTACAGGGAAGGAAACACAGGAAGCAATAAACTCCACAAGGTATCTGAGATGATACAGACACTCTCAATCGGACTGTCCACCACCTTCTGAATACATAGCCTTTTGGAGGGAAGCTTGGGGCATCTTCCAATGGATCCCACCTGGGAGGGGTTATTCTGGGGTAAACAGAGATGAGTAAGTTGTAGAAAAAAATGTGGTGAAGCTGGGAGGTTGCCAGTACTGAAGGGGACCACCACAATAACTAACGTGAGAAACAAAATGTTTGAAAAAATGAACCATACTGTGGTATGTCCTAAGAGGAACTGAGAAATAATACCTTTTGCGTGAGACTGTTCATACCATAATTTATTCTATGGTTGTAATGGCAGATGTAGGCTAAGGAGCCCATCTGGAGTGCCCACCAACTGTTCAATAGTAGTACTCAATCATATTTCCTCCCAGAATGTATGTGTCTAGTCTATCCTTGAACTGCAGTGTGTTATCACTGTTTACAATGTTGTCTGGGAGTCTGTTTCATGTGCCTATTTCCCTTATGAGTGTAAAAGAGTATGTGACTAGTAGTTTTGAATGGGTTGTGTTTTAATTGCCTATTATGTCCCCTCAAGTTCATCAATGTTGGTATGAATTTCAAATTCAGTTATGACATTAGGGGATGGTTATTTAATATGTTGTATAGAAGGAGACGATCTCCCCTTTTTCTTCTACTTTCAAGATTATATAATTCTACTCAATCAGTCTTTCAGCATATGGTTTATTCCTATATTGGGAGGGCATAGAGGCCACAGTTAACAAGAATGACAATCACATGAATGTTGAATCCTTGTCAGTTCAACTAATCTCAGCATCAGAGAAGAAGCTTCACTTGGGGGTGATATACAGACCTCCAAGCCAGGGGAAAAGAGAGACAGAGAGCTTACACATGAAATTTAAAGGATTTTGGGATGGGGAAATACAGTGATGGTAGGAGACCTGAACTTACCTGAAATAGACTGGGATGTCCCGGTGTGAAATCCACCTGAAGTCAGGTCATCCTAGACTCCCTACAGGACAGCATGCTCATGCAGTTGGTAAGGGTTCTAACCAGGCAGGAGGTAATCCTGGACATAGTTCTCACCAACAGTGAGGCAGTAGGGACAGTTAGGGTTGGGGAACCGCTAGTCAGTAGTGACCACAGCACTGTATGGTTTAAGATTTCCTTGAACTGAAAAACCTAAATCCCAGACAGAGGTCCTGAACTTCAGGGGAGCAAACTTTAAAAGGTTAAGACAGATAGTAAGCAATAGTCTGGCAAATATCACAGAAAAAGCAGAAGTCAAGGACATTTGGGGGTGATAAAAGAATCAATCCTGACAGCAACAAAGCTCAGCATCAGAACAGTGAAAAAAAAAACTGACACAAGAAACCTGTTTGGTTCACAAACAAGGTCCAAACAGCAATCAGAAACAAAAGGGAGGCCTTTCACAGCTTCAGAAAGAACTAAAGGGGAGGCGAATGGAAATATTACACCGAATAAAATAAGGAAGCAAAGAGGGCGGTAAGGTATGTAAAGGCAGAACTGGAACTCCAGATTGTAAAAGGGCCAAAATCAGGGGGGAAACACTTTTTTTGATACATTCAAGAAGCAAGAAAGGTGGAGGGAGGATCGCAAACTTGTTGGATGGGGATAAACTGGTAGAGAAGGACAACCAAAAAGCTGAGGTCCTGAACAACTTTTTCTGCTTGGTATTTACAAAGGAGATAATTGGTCCGATGACAGAAACTGGGACAAAGGCAGCCAATAGAGGGATCAAGATAATGGAAGCACTAACATTTACCTCAGACAGGATCAGAGAGTGGCTGGTAACCCTTGAGCCAGATAAAGTGCAGGGGGAAGATGAACTGCACCCAAGAGTACTAAAAGAATTAGCAGAAGAGTTAGCTAAACATCTAGCATACTTATTCAACAGTTGCCTGAGAACAGGAAGGGTACTGGGAGATTGGAGGAGGGCAGATGCAGTGCTACTCCATAAGGAAGTGGGGAAGGAGGAGGTGGGGAATTACAGATCAGTTAGCCTCACTTCTGTTGTGGGAAAGCTAATGGTGTCCTTAATCAAACAAGACCTCATGCAATACATAGAGGAAAATGGACCCCAGGACAAAAAGCAGCACAGATTGATGGCAGGGAGGTAATGCCATTCAAATCATATTGCTTTTTCTGATTGGGTGACAAAGGAACTAGATATGAAGGCATGCAGTAAACCTTCTCTACTTCAATTTCAGCAAGGCATGTGACTCGGTGCCACATAGATGACTGCTGAAAAAGCTGGAGGACATAGGGGCCACAAAGGACATTGTTAGATTGGTGGGTAACAGGATCATGGACAGGAGGCAAAGGGTAGTGATAAACAGAGTGAGATCAAAGGAAGGTGAGGTCACAGGCAGTGTCTCTCAGGGTTTGGGCCCGGTCCTATGCAACATATTCATTGGTGACATCTGTGATGGCATCCAGTGCAAGCTTGCCCAAATCACAGATGACATCAAGCTGGGAGGGCAGGTGGACAGCCAGGAAGGTGCTAAGGACCTGTAAAAGAACCTCCAAAAATTGGAAAGATGGTCAAGTCTGTGGCAGCTGAAACGCAACACAAAGAAGTGCAAAGTTATGCATCTGGGAAGAGGGAACCCCAGGATGGAATATTGGCTAAATGGGGTTAGGCTGAGCGCCTCCCAGGAAGAAAGGGACCCGAGGGTCATCATTGCTGACACCAAGAAACAGACAAGCCAATGCAATAAAGCATTCAGCAAGGTAAATTGAATGCTGGGATGCATAGGTAGAGGAATCGATAGCAGGAATAGAGACATGATCAACCCCCTGTATAGAGCTCTGGTATGACCGCACCTGCAATAGTGCATTCAGTTTTGGAAGCCGCACCTGAGGAAGAACAAAGATAGACTGAAGGCAGTGCAGAGGACAGCAACAAAGATGATCCAGGGTCTACAGGAACTCACCTATGAGTATCGGCTGGCATCATTATATTTGTACTTGTTGGAAATTAGGAGGGAAAGAAGAGACATGATTGAGACATTTAAGTTCCTGAAAGGCATAAATAAGGTAACAGACACAAAAGAGCTATTCCATAGGATCACCAGTTCAATGACTAAGGGACACAAGTGAAAACCAAGAGGGGAGAGTTTCAAAAGGGATCTAAGGAAACACTTCTTCATTAAAAGAGAGGTGAAGCCATGAAACAGTCTGCCAGCAGAGGAGGTGGCAGCAGAGATGGTGATGAGCTTCAAGCATGGGTGAGACTGCTACAGAGCTTGTTAAGGGGTATGACAATAGGTGCAAATGAAGTAATCTGGATGGGGGGTAGCTCTCAGGATCTATAATAAGTCCTGAGTATCTCATGGGCAGACTCAATGGACCCTCGATCTCCTTCTGCCATAGTTTTTCTATGTATCTACGTATTGCTTGACTCCCAAACAAGTCTGGTTGTTTTCTGCTGTACTCTTTATACCCAACTAATTTCCACTCTGTGGTGTGGATCCAGGAATTGTGAATTAAAATCTAAATGCAGTTGATCTTATAATCTCTATAGGGCACCAAGGACTTTCTTGTTTCTATTTACAAAATTTCTAAGACTACAGTTTATAACTCCACTAGTCTGTATCTGATAAAAAGGATAAGCTCATCCCTGTAACTGACTCCAACACTCCCTGTCTGCTGTTAAAATTCAGTGATCAAGGTGCACAGTCATTAAGCTATCAATTTATTTATTTACTAATGTTTGTGGAAACAGATTTTTAAAGACACTATTGTCTCAATGTGATATGTTATAAAACCCTCCAATGTAACAATAGACAAGTGAAATAAAATAACACATCTGTGGTCCTACTTTCTTTGCTGGCCAGTCCAGAAAAAAGGTATGTGCCAGCATCTGTAGAGAAGGGAGGTTGCAATTATTAGAACACAAAACTGTTAACCTAGAGACCCAAGTTTGACTTCCACAGTGGATCTAAGAGTGAGTAATGTATGCCATGGCATAAAAGTAGTTTTTTTTAAGGTGGGATGCCATTCTGGGCACTATCTGTCAAGTCTGGTTGTCCCCACTGCCTGATCCATACCATATTAATGTTATAAAATGATTGCTTGCTCTGTTTGAAGAAATACAATGCTAAATACATAAAGTAAGTACTGCATAGGGCATATAATGGGGCAAGGCAACACACACAGGGCTCAGTAAATGTAACTACCCATAGAGTGGGGGGGGTTATCTGATGCTCCCCACCTGACTGTGCTGCCACCAATGAATGTCCACCATTGAGAGAGTGCCAGAAAGTTCACTGATGCCTGAATCTTCATTTCCTGTTTTTTACAGACTGCAAAGGTGATGGTGACACAGTGCAGGCATCACTTTTTTGTGCCACTAGACATAAACAGATTGTGACTTTTCAGCTGTGAACTGCAGTACTGAGAATGGCATCTCACCCATACTGAATGCCTGACTATGACTTCTGCACCTGTGTGGCATCGACCAGCTTGCAACCAGAGCTGCTGCTGGGGACAGATATCAAATGAAAATAAAGCCCACAGTGTGGGTACTGCCATCTTAAAACCAGTGGCCCAACAAACTGCAGCCAGAGTCACAGATCCCTAGCAACAAGCTTGTGAACACATGGACCAACCAAGAGACCTAAAAAAACTAACATAATGGAGACGTCACATGATGCGGTGCGCTGGGTAAGACGCCTCTCTACCCGCTCCGACCTACCGCCTGTTATTTGCCCTTCAAAATCCTGCTTTTCAGTAATTTCTACAGAAGACTAGTAATTTACAGCCTCTCTGAGCAGTCCGATTCTGTTTGTGGGGTATCGATGGATGAGGAGATGCCGAAAATCGCTCCAAAGCACACGCCTCCTACTACACCCAAGAAGGCCTCTAAGAAAGCCAGGGCCTCCCCCTTGCAACCCTCACTGCCTGCTACCATTGAGTGTCCTGATAGTGACCCTCTTACCCTCATGAGGTTTCTAGAGGAGTTTCAGCCTTTTAAGGCCGTAATGCAGAATATGGCAGGGGAAATTAAAAGGATTTCTAGTATCCTGGGGAAGCTTTCTAAGAGAACTGCTGACAACAAAGTAGGTATACAATCGGTTGAAAAGAAGCAAGATAAAGCTGATCTGGAGTTGGTGGCCCTGAGGCAAAGACTAGTGAAAATGGAGAATAAGGTTGAAGATTTGGAGGGGTGTAGTCGACGTAATAATGCAGTAATAATCAGCCTGCCAGAAGGTGAAGAGGGCTGAGATCCCATCAAGTTTACCAAAAAGTTTGTGGAAAAGGTGGCAGGCCCTTCTTCTTTCGGTACTAGCTACATCATAGAAAGAGCTCACCTGGCACTACGCCCCCCTTCCTCAGCCGGAGCCCCTCCTAGGGCATTTATATTTCATTTTCTGAATTTTCAGGAGCGACAAAACTTCCTATACAAGGTTAAAGAGGTGCAAGATTTACAATGGGAAGGTAAAAAGCTTAGGGTGGGACAAGATTTGCCCTTATCTGTATGCCAGAAAAGAGCTACATTTCATAAAGTGGTCCTCAAGCTGATCGCCACGGGAATCAAGTTCTGCATGGGTTTTCCTGCAAGGCTTCAACTGTGTATAAATGGCTCATGGGTGACCTATGAAGAGGTGGAGATGGCATCTACTGGGCTCAAAGAAGTGTTCCCTGATCTATTCGAGCCTATATGAGAGAGGATCTGGTGTAGGAAGACACGCCAAATTTCCATCTGGTGGAGCTGTCTATCTGCAGTAAATCATATTTGGCTGCAATACTTTTGTGGCCATACCACGGATATACTGTATACCTGGTTGTTTATCTCTTCATTACAGTTCTCGAGTGGGGTCCTCCTTCTGATGTAACATGGACATTCTATTCCCAATCTGGTTTTCATCTTCAAGACTTTTTGATACGTTGTAGACACTTATTTCTCATTTCAGTTTATTTCTGTCTCAATTGTGATTCACGTGCTAGGTGTTAGCAGGCTCATTTGTGTTTTCTCGGCTTCATATAATGAGCATATGAACGGGGCCATGGTTCTTATGCTAAATCCCATTGTGTTAGTCCTGGTGCCTCTGTTTCTCAAGAGTGTTGACCCAATCTCATGGCTATGGGGGGGCAATGCTTTTCTTTTTCAGATTTTATTATGAGACCTCTCTGGCCTTTGCAGTCTCTCCCTGGCCTGGTTAACAAGGTCTATACCTTTTTTATTGTTCTCAGATTTCATTCCTTCTCATGTTTCCTGCTATTAATGGGCAATGTACAAGGATAATCTGTATATTAAGAGAGATCCCACATTTAAGGATAGATGAAAATGCCAGGGTTTTGCTCACTCTCACTGGGCTTTGGTTTGCTCCCTCTTTATAACCTTGTCCAAGTATTGTCTCTGGAGGGCTCCCGTTTTTTCCTTCCCCCCTTTTTTTTCTTTCGTTCCTAAAAATTTTCTCCTTCTTATTGCGATGGCCACTGGTTCTGATTTAATATGTGCTCTGGACAGCGATTTTGGGCCTTCAGTTCTCCCTCTTTCATGGTGGGTAGCAGAGAGACTGCCTGCTCTCAGTCTTTAAACACTGATATTATTTCCACCACTTAAGGAAGAGGCGTCTGAATTAATCTTCATATAATACCTCTGGGTTTGAGCCCTCACGCTCTGTGGGCTGTGAGGTTCTATGCTCATGGGATCACTATAGGGGAATTGTTTTTCTAAATGGCTGGTATAGCCAACCCCCTGGGATCATCTAGGGGTATTGTCAGGATATTAATGCTGAGAATAAGCTAATCTATTGGAACATTCTGAGTATTAAGGGGCAATTTTGTTCCTGATTTCTGCTTTGTGGTAGGGTGGTTGGGGGAAAAGGAACTTTTCAGTCTGCTGGATATCATGTATTATGTAAAGTATGGGAGGGGTGGGAGGAGGGGTAGGGTCTATGGGGTGTTTTGGGTGGGGGATCGTGGGGGGTGGTTGAGGAATGAATTGAATGTGAACAGAATTGGGGGGAGGGTAGAACAACCCAGTGCATACTATGGAGCACTATAGATGGAGTATGCATATATGTGTGTGTTTTGGAGGATCCCAAGCTGGCAATATGAATGGTGGCTAGAAACATTCAAGTTATTAATTGGAATGTTAAGGGGGTGAGGCACAAGACCAAGCAGTATAAAATACTGAAGCACATAAGCCATTTAAAGGCAGAAATTGTGTTTTTGCAAAAGACGCATTTGCTCATGGGGGAGGCTGAAAAGATGAGACGGCAACAAATTGGGCAGATGTTTGCAGCGGAAGGAACAACCCATAGTAGAGGGGTCATGATCCTCCTACATAGGTCAGTTTCGTTCAAGCCTCTTCAAGTTATATCTGACCCTTCAGGCAGATTCCTGTTTGTAAAAGGTAGATTGTATACCTTGGACATTCTCGTGGGTACTATTTACGGCCCCAATGCAGACTCCCCTAGCTTTTTTGGCCAGATAATTAAAGTCCTAACTCCCTTTTTGGACACTCCCATGGTCATAGGGGGTGATTTCAATCTCGTTTTTGATCAGACCCTTGACAGGTCGGGTCAATCCCATCAAGATCTTTCCCTGGCACAAAAAGCCTTTAGGGACCTGATGGATTCCATTGATCTTTGTAATATCTGGCGTGTATTGCATCCCAGTGTAAGGGATTACACTTTCATTTCTCCAGTGCACGCAACCTCCTCTAGGATTTAATATATCCTCATCTCTCAAAGCCTATTACCAGGGGTTATATGTTCTAGCATTGTTTCAGGACCCCCTTTGGGTCACTCTGTGGTCACCTGCCTAATAACCTTGGCCTCATTGCCAAATAAAGGTGGCAGATGGAAGCTGAATAACCAAATCCTGAAAGAGCCGAAGATGGTTCAATACCTAGCATCCCAAATAGAGCAGTTTATCGCTTTTAATTCTAACTCTATGGGGAAGCAGGACATGATATGGGGTGCCTGTAAGGCATATCTAAGAGGGATTATAATTGGTTTAACATCAAAAAGGAAGAGGGGAGAGGGCATCTCAGATTTCTAATCTTCTCTCCCAAATTAGGAGTATGGAAATTGTTCTTTCTCCCTCTTCCTCTGTGGCATTCAAACAAGATTTAATGAAACTGAGAGAGGCCTACTTAGCAATGTTAATGGAACAAGCCGAATATGCAGTTTTGAAAACAAATGCGGTATATGCTGATCAAGGTGAGAAGGCGGGTAAAATGCTAGCACTACATCTTAAGCAGCAGGAATCCACCAGACTCATTTCTGCTATCTACTCTCTTAGTGATAATTCTCTTAGGGTCTTGCCCCTGGAGATAGCAGAGGAGTTTACAAAGTACTTCCGGGATTTATTTGGTCCTATGGTTAATTCCCCATCTAAGGAAAGCCTTTACGAATATCTGAGTGATTTACAGTTGCTGACCCTTACACAATCCCAACAAATAATTCTGGAGTCTCCCATCTCGGAGGGCGAAATCGAAAGAGTAATTAAATCTCTCCCATCTGACAAATCTCCGGGCCCTGACGGGTTTACTTCCAATTTCTATAAAGTTTTCTCAAAACAGCTGATCCCCATCTTGCTGCCACTTTTCCAGGTCATTCAGTTGGGCAAAGTGTCTGATCCCTCTCTTTTTGAGGCCTTAATAGTTCTGTTGCCCAAGCCAGACAGACTGCCAGATCAGGTGACAAGCTATAGGCCGATATCCCTACTTAACCAAGATATTAAAATCCTGGCAAAATTATTAGCCAACAGTGTGGCGGCAGTACTTCATTCTCTTATCGGGGCTGAACAGGTTGGTTTCATGAAAGGGAGATCATTGGTTGACCATCTGAGGACCCTGTCCCATGTCTTCTTGGCATCCAAGGATGCTCCTTATCCAATGGTCTTGATCTCATTGGGTGCCGAGAAGGCATTTGACAGAGTCCACTGGGAGTACCTATTTGTTATGATGGAAGCCTTCGGTTTCCCTAAGGAATTCTGGAATTGGGTGAGTTCTCTATATAAATTCCCCTCTGCCAGAATCTCATGTAATGGGGTTATTTCTAACCCCTTTAGACTACAAGTTGGGACTAGACAGTGGTGTCCCCTATATCCTCCTCTCTTAAATATTTATTTAGAGCCACTTATCAGAAGGTTATCAGGAGCCCAGGGTATATCGGGTATCTTTCTCAGGGAACAGATGGTTAAAGTGGCAGCCTATGCAGATGACTTATTATTACAGATATCGCATCCACTCACATCTATTCCTGCCATCTTAAAGCTTATAGATGATTTCAGCAAGGTTTCCAATTATAAACTTAATGTAGGAAAGACGGTAGTTTTTCCTCTTAATCATAGGATCTGTAAGCAGGATATTACTGTGTTTGGACTCACCTGGAAGTCTGATTATATTAAATATCTTGGGCATCTTTTAGCAAGGAGCACTACACGGTTCAGACAGTTAAATATTGATGCATTAGTACATAAAGTAGATCTTGACCTTCGTAGGTGGGCTCTACTCCCTCTCTCTCTCTCTCTATGGGGTGGAATAAGTTTAAAAAAATAAATGTTTTCCCTGGTCTGTTCTACCCCCTCAACCTGTTGAACGTATGGCTTCCCTTGTCCTGGGTCAAAAAGGTACATGGTATGAATTCCACTTTTATATGGGGGGGGAAGAAGGCCAGAATGGCGTTTCATAAGTTAGCGGCCCCGAAGGCCAAAGGAGGTTTAAGACTTCCTCATATCGGATTATAGTATTGGGCCAGCCAGGTCAATAAATATCTCAGATGGCAGACCGTGGATCAGCTCTCCATGGCTGCTACATATATCCTGACTTGGTTAGCTGTCGAATCTGCTTCCATTAAAAAACACGGTCTTTCCCCTGCTGCATTGTTATATACCAAAATTGGTTCTCTACCAAAGTCTCTATGTAGTTCCCCTATAGCTGTCTCTATCAGGGTTCATACTCAGTTGTGTGCATTTCTAAGATATATGAATCTCAAGGATTTATCACAACCTGTAATAGGCAGTCCCAATTTCTTATTAGAGGGTAAGCCCTTCCCAGCCACATGGCTTTCTCAGATATGAAATTGCTGTTTAGAGGAGTTTGTGTCACCTAATAGTCAATGATATTCTTCGGCTGATATTATGTGTAAGTTCTCGATACCTTGTGCAAATATGTTTGAAATGTTCCAGTTTCGTCACCTTGTGGTTAAGGTAATGGGCTCAACCCCTCCACCTCCTAATTTCAATTTTCATAGCACTCTAATGGAGTTGGAAGGTCTGCCTCATGCCATTTCCAAAATATATAGTGTTCTCTTCACCTGGGCCTACCATGATAATTATGCTCCTGTTTCCTTTTGGGCCTCTCTCTTTCAGGGTAAAGATTTGGACTGGTCTCTCTTGTGGCAGAACTGCCATAAATTCCTTAAGCAGGACTGACTTAGGCTAATTCAGTTTAAGATTCTGCATAATATCTTCTACTCACCGCAGAAACTTGCTAGGCTTGGTCTTCTGTCCTCCCCCTTTGTACAAGATGTCAGTCTCAAGAAGGAGCTCTTCTTCATATTTTCTGGAGTTGTTCTAAAATTGTTCCACTCTGGACTGCGATCAAACAGCGTGTTGACCCTCTGATGGGGCTCTCGGACCTCTTCACCCCAGAAATTTGTTTCCTTGGAGATTTTTCCTCCATCTCGGTGGTGAACAGGAAGTATTATATAGCTCTGATGTCGATGTCGGTTAAAAAGGTGGTTTCAAGACATTGGAGGAATATGGAGGTGCAACATATGTTGAATGGCTTCAGGAGTTACTTGAACATCTCAGAACGGAAAGGATTATTGCCAGTTTATCTAATAAACTTAAGAAGTTCGATAAAATCTGGGGACCATTACAGGCTCTCTATGCACTTCAAGGTTAAGCATTAATAGGTAATATGCATAGGGATAGTGCTAGAGATGCACAATGGTGGTGGGTTGTTCGAGGTGGAATTGGGGTAGGGTGGAGAGCAAATCACTTCATACTCTATACCTGCTGTATATGGACATTTCATCCATTGTCTTGATTTGCTGTTTGTATAGGAAAATTAATAAAGTTTGAATTGAAAGAAAAAACTAACATAATACAATCAGCTAATGAGAGGTAGCCAGTTATGGAGGTAAAGCCAAACGTGGCAAAATAGGAACTTTGGACACTGAAAGACAACACCAGTTCATCTATTAAATTGGAGGCAGGACTGTGTGATGGCAAGTCAAGGCAAAGTAATTTTTTTTCTATAGCACCCAGTCCCAATGGCTTTGTTCACCTTAAATCAATAAAAGCAAGATTCATAAAATGACATAGAACTTCAGGGCAATGCCCTCTTCTAAATCGTGTGCCAGTCAATGAGGAACTGATGCTGCAAGCGTGAATGTTCAGTTCAGTTCAGTTTATTTAGAAAAGAAGTGTATATAAAAATTGGTACAATTTGTTACACTTATAAATTAACAGAGGATCATAATCTTTAAAACAATACAATTTATCAACAATACATAGTATTTATTAAACATTCACAATCTAACCAAAAAAAAATTTAGCCAAGCCAAACATTAATTTTATTAACTCCATTTTTAAAATTTTATTTATATAATATTCATCTGTCCCAACCATAGATTTAGGAAAAAGAGTCTTGAGGTATTTTGCCCTTCGTTCTGACCAACTTTTACAATCAAATAGTATGTACATAATCCCTGGATTAGAAATATTCAGACATAAACATCCTCCCTTTTTGATTTTTATAAAAACGGTTGCTGAGGTTATGATAAATATTTCCCATACAGGCCAACCTCACTTTACAAAGCATGTTTCTATGTAATTTATTTTTGCATAGAGCAAGGTATTTTTCCTGTGCCCAAGTCAGTATAATTTTTGAATATAACCCCAAAGAATCTAGATCATGAATAGTACTAAAATCTGTTTGAATAGCTATATCTTTAATCCTTTGTTTAGCATTATTCAGATAGGTTAAGGGTGAATTTAATATAAAAGTGGACCGTAGGTCTCCACAACCTATACTTTTTAAAATATTATTTACGTTAGAAAACCAACAATTCCTAAGACCCACATCACATAAATTTTTATAGAATTCTAACCAACGTATTTTGGGTAGCCTCTTGCTATTCATTTGAGTTATTTTTCACTGATAATTTATCACCCTTAACAATATTTTAGTGTTAATAGAAAGTAAGCCTGATTCGAGTCTAAGGAAAGAAGATGGAGTGTCTTGCAGTAAATTCAGAGTTATTTTCAAAAATATATTTTGGATACATTCAATATTTCACTTCCCCAGGAACAAAGATAGACCCCACATTTTGGAACCATAAAGAATTTGAGACATTAATTTGGCCTCAAAAGTTCTTTTAAGGGTCAACAAATAATTACTTGCAAATTTATTTGCAAAATTTCTTATGGCTGCTATAGATTTATATGAGTTATTTTAAAGGTCAGATAAAAGAGGTTTCCATGACCACGTAGAGTCAATTTTTATTCCAAGATAATGAAATTCTTGAACCACTTCAAAATTTATTCCCAGTGATATCCCAATAATCTCTCTTCAATTTAGATTTTCTCAATATAAGAACTTTGGATTTATCTATATTTAGCTCATGGTCCAAATCAGATAATGAATCCATAATACTAATTAATCTTCGTCTAAGACCTAGTGGCATCTGAGAAATAATAATTGCATCATCAGCATAAAGTAATATCTTGATTTTCTCATTATTTATAGCAGGGGCAAATGTATCTATTCTTGAAATATTGATAATATGTGTTTCTACATACAAGTTAAATAAAATAGGTGCCAGCAAGCAACCTTACTTTACTCCACTAGTTATAGATATTTCTTTAGACAGGGCACCATCCCTCCTAAACCATACCATTGCTACTGTATCTTGATGCAAAAGTTTTAAGATAGAAAACAAATGAGGGGCAGTGTTAAATTTTGCCAATATGTCCCACAGCTTCCATCTATTCACTGAATCAAAGGCAGCTCTTATATCTAAAAAAGCCAAATAGAGGGGGCCCTTTTTATAGTGAACATACTTATCTACCAAATAGTTCAGGGTAAATAACAAATCCAAAGAACTACATTTTTTTTTAAACCCACATTGAAATTTAGAAAGCAGCTTTTTTTCTTGAACCCATAACTCCAGTCTTGAAAGGATTAATCTAGCAAACACTTTTTGAACTACAGGGAGAAGTGTAATAGGCCTAAAGTTTTTGGCATCTTGTTTGGCCCCCTTTTTATGCAATGGGACAATAATACCTTTATTCCAATCCAGTGGAAGTTTCAACTGGGAACAAATTGCACAACATACTGGGGTGAGAATACTAGCCCAAACTTCTGGCTTATGTAAGAAAATCTTGGCTGGAAGGCCATCAACCCTGGCTGCCTTATTTCTTTTTTGAGCTTGAATGGCCATTTCAACCTCCTTCTGAGAGCCCAAAGAGATTTTCATCTACAGGAAGTTCACCGAGGCTTAAGATTTTATGATGGCTACCTAAAATACCACTCATATTCTTATATACTTCATTAAAATGAGAAACCCATTTCTCAGCACTGATTAAACCAAACATATTATAACTTACATTGTTGTTGTTTTTATAACCAGTGGCCACCATATTCCAAAAGGCCTTAGAGTCTTTCCTAAGGATGCAATCTTGGAGTTGTTCCCACAATTTTATTTTGTGTATTTTCTTTTTATGGACCAATAGCTTCCTATATTCATTTCTCAGTTTTTTTAAAGCTCCCAAAACTGGGCCAGAGGGCAGCCTAGATCTAATTTTCCCAACTTTTTTGATTTTTTTGCTAAGTTTTTGACATTCAGTGCCAAACCATGGTTTCTCAGTGTTAATTATGTGACTTCTTTTTGGTCTCTCATAGGCACCTAATTCATCCTGACTAGTCTTAAGTAACACATCAAATGTTTTTATTATATCCTCTCCATTTCCCACATTAAACCCTAGAATGCTGCTTATATCATATTGTAAGTTCTCTTTCATAATTAAATCCTCTAGAATTACCTTAGAAAACTCATTCCATTGGATTTTTTCCCATACTTGATGCACATATGTTGATCTGCTGTAGTTCTTTCCTTAATATTAATTCTTTTAATTTTGAAAGCTGTATACAGTGTACACACTACTGGGAAATTATCACTGTCCAACATTTTTAACACTTCAAATTTTTTAACCATTCGGTATTCGTTTGACTCTATAACACATAGATCTAGTACAGCTCCACATTCTCCTGTGGGGAAAGGTGTATCCTCCCTGCCAGTCTCCCCTAGTGCACCCATTCAGGACTCTTCAATAAAACTTATCAAAGAATTGTAAGATAGATTTACCTTGGTTTGTTACCCTCTTGTCTTTGGAGTCCCTTTTCCGAATATTAAAAACATCATCTATCCCCCAATCTGTTTTTTTTTCCTCTAATCGATCTCCGATATGGGCATTAAAATCCCCTGCTAGTAATAATTTACTCCCTGGAAATCTAGTGTTTGTAGACACTAAGCTGTCCTCTAGCATTTTAATCACTTTCTGAAAATCAGTCAGTTTAAGACCAGGGTGGATATAGACATTAAACAGTATCAAAACATTATTATCATCAGCAATCACTAGAAAAAAAAATTATAAGAACCAACCTCAATTATCCTATAGTTTAAACTAGTATCTATCAAAATAAACAAGCCTCCTTTTAACCATCCAAATTTTTTCTCTCTGTAAGTGGGAGAAGACCAAATATTATACCCTTCTATTATTTGTTCGTCAGAATATTGCATCCATGTCTCTTGAAGCAATATCATAGAAAATTTTCTTAACTATCTTATACAATCCTTATCTAGCATTTTGCTCTTCAATCCTGCTATGTTCCAACTAAGAAGAGTAATTTTGTTCCTTAACTTCCCTTTAGTATGCAGTCAATTTATTTCAACAGAACTGCTTATAGTTGAAGCTAAACTTTCAATACTGATTAAAGTGTCACTCTTATCTGAAAAACTAGATGTTTCCATGGTAACCTCATCCGCTGAGATTACACTACTATTTATTCTTACACCTAGTTGTTTTCTACCTCTTATCATTACCATTTCTTCTTTGTCCCCCCTTAAACTATGAACAATTTCATTTGTCTTCATATAAGCAGTTATTCGAGGCTGTTTCAGGCCCTGGGTACCACCAAGTCCACCACTCTTTTCTGCACAATTTTTAGATGTTTCCACATCTAAATCTTTGTCTGCATCTAAATATAATCCAACATCTGAATTTTTTTTTCATAACCATTACTTTTTTCCTGTTTTCTACATTGAGAACCACACAGACCCAACCTTTGTAAGAACTGGCAAGATACCTATAGGTAGATTTGATGTTCTGCCAGCTAAATTTGTTCCCCATAAAACCTTTAAACAAATTGTAAATTGTGAGCTTAAGAATATGATCATTTTTTGATTTAGTTTTAGGAAGTCCTTTTATAAATAGAGTAGGTAATAAATCTCCTGCCATAATCAGCCATTCTATAATCTTCTCAGTTGTTTCTGGTAAATTAACCTTAGTCTCTTTTTCTGGTCTAGAAGTTTTGTTACATAAATTTCTAAAATGCACTCCACACATTTTTTTTTTGTCAATCTCATCCTTCTTCTGTGGCATCTGAGTCTTGTGTTTGGCTATGTTTACAATGTCTGTTTGGTTTCTATTGCCCTTTTTTTAATAAATCCATGGGACAGTCTTCCCTCATGGTAATTTTTTTACTTCCTGAATAATCTACTTTGTTGTTTTCAAAACCAGACTTCCTAGCCTTTTCCTTTAGTTGCATTTTCCTTTCCTTGAGATCCTTTATCAATAAGTTGATTTTGTCAACTTCTTTTTTTGAGATTGCATCAGTAATTGATTTTATACTCTGCTCCACTTGAGTTTCTGGTTTGTTGCACTTATCAATTTTCCCTTTATTGTTCTTAGTTTTTGGGAATTCGATAAGGTTAGACTGATTTGGAACTACATTTTCTAGTTCTGTTTCTATTTCTATGACTGTTTCTATTGCTGCGGCCTGTGTTTTCATAACAGCTCTATGACAACAACAATTGTCTTTATCAGAAACATAGAAGTCTACAAGTGTCCTAACAATAGTAACCAACTCCAAAAGCTGGGTATTAGCAAAACTGATTTCTTTTTTTAAATCATTTAATTTCGATATTAGATTTCCATTTTTTTCTCCAATGAGCTCATCACTTTTTCCACAATGAGGGACTTTATCTTTCAGGTGTATATAGCTTTGCTCACTTTCACACAACAGTGTGGATTTCTTTACATTATCAGTCATTAGTTTTCCATCTAAATTACCATGCTGTGTAAAAGGAGACAAAAAGGAATCAAAGTTTTTCAAAAAGGATCTACTTTTTATAAATTGTGATTCAGGCAGATTAATATTTTTGTTTCCTTCAGTGGATTCCCAGCATTTTGAAGTTGGTTTTACAGATCTTACTTCATCAGTAATACCTTTTGGTTTATTACAAGCTTTAAAGATGGGTGTTTGACAATTATCAAAATTCTGGATCTTTTTTGGCACACAACTAGCCCCCCCTCCCCAAGATCAGACAAATGTAGTTCAGGAGCTGCAACAGATACATTTGTCACATATTGACTATCTAATCTGAGATCTAATGATCTCTCTATTACTTCTCCTCTTAGGCATGATTGATTCCAATTTATATAATTCTCAGAGATTTCTTCTAAGCTTCTGATTTTTCTTAACAATGGGTGCATAGGTATCTGGGACTCTTGAGATCCAGAGCCTACTGGGGATGAAGTCAGTTTAGGAGCAACAGGTTTTATTATTTTATTATTTCTTAACTCTATCTGATTGATTGGAGATTTAAAAAACTGTGTTATTTTTTTATTTAGACCTTTGGGACCTTCTCCACTAGATTCAATCCCTTTTTCCTTTTATTAAGCCCCTTTTTACCATAGGTTTTTAGTACCTTCTTCATTTTAACTTTAGCCCTTTTTAAACTTTCAGCAGACCTTCTCTAAAAAACAAATAGATAATATCCACACACTATCCGAAGAAAAAAATCTAAAAGTCTAAATAAACTAAACAAAAGCAAAAACAGTAGTATTCATAAATCATAAATCATGAATCATAATTAGTCATAAGTCATAAGTACAAATCTTCTCATTCTTCACACTCTTATAAATTTTCAAAACTTTGATCGTTCTCAATCGCATTTTGGTTTGTAGGTTTTGTAGATTATAAAACTTAAAAGGAATATCAACAGTGACCGATGTAAAATCCAAAGATCTGAGAAATATAGACCACAGACCAAAGTAGCCAAATAGTCAACCAAATAGTCAGATAATAATTAGTTAATAATCAAATAACCAAGTAATCAAGTAGTCAGTAATTGACAAGTCCAAATAGGGGCCAATCAGGGAAACACAGCAGAGATGGTATCCAATTATCCACTTAGCGCTGCAGTTCACAGGATTGCTTACTTGATAGTTGTTTTTCCCAAGTGTTAAACACACTAGAACTTAGGAAAAAACTTGTAAAATGATGACGAATTCCCCCAATAGACTAAAACAAAAATCAAAATCAATCAGATGACAATCAGATAAAAATGAATGGAAATATATGCAGAAAAACAATGAGAACCACAAAGTCGCAAAAAAAGGATGTGTGCAACAGCACAATAATATAATATAATAATACAATAAAAATATTATTTAGATTTTAAAATGACCCTCTGAACCTCTAAACTCATTCTAAAAGATAAGGGCAGAGGGGAGATGAAGCACTAGGCAATAAGAGATAGGACTTTGCACTGAGGTAGGTTAACAATGGAGTAGATGGAATAAATATTAGGTATAGAACACTTACTCTTAGATGTACACTTTCTTCCCTATGCAAAGTAAAAATCACCTTCAGGTGTACGCTCACTATTTCCGTAAGTAAAATGGAAACTCGGTCCCGACGAAACACAAAAGCAGCACTGAATAGCACAATCGGCTTACGGCTTAGTCGGCACAGTTGCACTCATGAATTTAACAGTGTAAATTCCCAAAGCATTTTGAAATGAAGCAGGAAGCAACAGAGCAGCACAAAACAGCACGAAATATGAAGCACACACACACCTCAGTGTGAGCAGGTGAGTGAATGAGTGATTACTGCAGGAAGTGCATGCTCTTTATACCTCTATAGAACCTCCCCTCATTAGCATATGGTGGGAATTACAAACCAGTAAATAAAAAGAAAATGTATATAGAATGTATATGAAATATAGGATATATATAAAATCAAGCCCTAAGACTTTAGCTTTAAGATTTCTAAAAGTTTTCTAAAAACACAATCTGCAGCCTGAAAAGCTTTTAAAAAAAAATGAAAATATAAAAGCTAGTAAAATTTTCAGAACTGTATTAACATAGAAACATAGAAACATAGACTTTGATGGCAGATAAGGACCACTTGGCCCACCCAGTCTGCCCATTTCCTTACCTACTGGATAAGTTGAGATTCTAGTTAGCCAACAGCCTACTTTCTGCCACCCCCAATACAATTGCCTTGTGTCTGTCCCATGAATGTTTGAATTCCCCCACTGTTTTATCCCCAACAACCTCCCCAGGAAGGCAGTTCCATGCATCCACTACTCTCTCCATGAAAAAAGATTTCCTCACATTACTCCTGAGCCATCCCCCCCCCTCTATCTTTAAATTGTGTCCCCTTGTTCTTACACACCTCTTTTTCGGAAGGATGCTACCCTCCTGGACTTTGTTGATTTCCTTGAGGTACTTGAACATTTTTGTTGTGTTCCCCTGTCCCTCCTTTCATCAAGGGTAAACATATTAAGCTCTCTCAGTCTCTCTTCATATGATTTCTGATGCAGACCCTGCACCGTTTTAGTTGCCCTCCTCTGAACTGCTTCCATCCTGTCTATGTCCTTGCGTAGATGAGGTCTCCAAAACTGCGCACAGTACTCCAGATGTGGTCTCACCAACTGTCTATACAGAGGGATAACCACTTCCCTTTTTCTACTTGTGATGCCCCTTCCTATGCATCCCAGTATCCCCCTGGCTCTCCTCACTGACTTTTCACATTGCTTACCCACCTTTAGATCATCTGATATAACTACCCCCAAGTCCCATTCCATTTTTGTTGTTGTTAGTACCTCCCCTGCTATTGTGTACTCTTCTCCTGGGTTTTTGTTTCCCAGGTGCATTACTTTGCACTTCTTTGCATTGAATCTAAGTTGCCATATGTCTGACCATTCCTCCAACCTTGCCAAGTGCCTTCTTATCCTTTCTACCCCTCCTTGTGTATCAATTCTGTTACAGATCTTTGTATCATCTGCAAAGAGGCATACCTTTCCCTTCAGACCCTCTGCAATGTCACCTATAAATATGTTTTCTCTTCTCTGCTGTGTTTTGTTTTTCAGGACTGGTATTAAATTGTATACAAAGTCACATAACTTTTGTCAGATTTAAAATGCAATTGTAGGCAGATATAGGCTTCATGAATGATGGACTCCACTAAACATAAAAGTGTGGGTGTATATCTTTCTTCTTCTCACTGATCCGACTGGCTGCTGTGCAGAAATAACCAGGGCAGACTCTCATTCTCCTCTTCCCACAGTTCAGTACAATTCAGTACAATTCAACACCGAACGGCGACCGATAACTCCCTGGCTTCTCCTCTCCTCTCCTCTCTGGACTGCACGGTTTTACAGGGGGTACAGATCAAAGCTGGGCGGGGGTGGAGATGCTTACCAGTCCTGAAAAACAAAACACAGCAGAGAAGAGAAAGCACCAAACCAGCAGCGTTACACAGTAAGACAGAACTGGAAAGGGAGCAGACTCAGGCAACGACATCATACCTTTTCTAAATAAATTATAAGCACTGCTCCACTGCTTCTCAGTTTTCCTCCTCAAAACTGAGAGTGCGTAGTGAAATAGCTGCCACTTCTCCATCAGCCATCCAAAAAAAACTACAATATCAGAAGTGGCAAACACGCATTATCGATTAACTCCTCAGAAGATGGTTGGAGGCATTTTGTTGCAGTACTGTCTAAATTCTATTTGGAAGGATTTATACATTTGTACCTCTGCAGGCAAGTGTGAATGATGGAGAAGGGCTGAGAGATTTCAGAGTTGCTTGGTAAGAGATCATAAGAGTAGCCTCTGGCCTGAGGACTTTAAGTGAGACAGAGACTTTGCCAGAAGAAATTTGAATTACCCTTCTGATATTTTAGTTGCTGTATGGATTACGACTGTGATCCTCAGTGGCTGAAAAATCCATAGCCAGACATTTCCTCCAGAATAGGAGCCTGCTTGTCTAAAGGTTTTTCAGCAAAAGCTGCAGATGCTAGTGCAGACTGTATTCTGATATTGTGAGTGCTGGTTGTCTTGAGTTGCAGTCCATCAAATTAGACCAGCATGTACCAACAACTACTACCAGCTGAAGTACTTGTTTCTACCAGATAGGGTGCATGTTGCCTTGTAAGCACCCTGTAGGTCAGATAGGCCATTTCCTGAGTGGCAGAAAGGCCTCATGAGGGATGCAGACAGAAAAGCTCCCTCTCAGGAGAGAACAAAATTCCTGAAAGACTGAGATGTCTGTGAGTGGCCTACCTCTTCCAGACACCAAGACCATACTACAGGGCCTCTGCACTAGTTCTTGATTCCTGGTCACCAACCATTTCTGAAACAGCTACTAAGGAGATCCCCTCTGTGAAAACTGTCTGTTAGACATGAAGGGGATTTATTAAGGTTCATAATACCTGAATTTAGTTTCATGGCACACTTCCAGCTAGTTGCCGAGTCTGTTGAGTCATGTTATTCTAATACCATTAATTCAAGCATAGTCGTTGCTCATATGTTGTCTGCTACTTCAGTTCCTCCTGATCCAAGGAGTAAAACATGACAAACTGGCAATGAAAGTTGGACTGAACTGTGTCACGTAAAAGAATCCAGACCATGTTTTACTAAGAGCACACCTCGTGCATGGTTAGTTCCCCTCCAGGTTTTACAGTGAGACTATGTAACCCACAATGTTGCAGGCTGAAGGCACCCTGATAAAGCTCCTTCTGAGAGAAGCATTGGGGCAGTTGGGGCCACATTTGTTGTTGTTTTATTTTATGTTTGTTTAGACACCATTAGTAACAATTTCTTATCTTTATCAGCATGTATCTGTGGCAGCAAGCATTTCAATTATTGCACAGTTTTTTTTGTGTGTGTTTTAAATAAATCTGACCTGTTTTCTTGTCCACTACTATTGTTCCCAGAAACTTCTTTTGTTCTTAAGTGCTGTACCTTTGGTCCATGCCATTATAGGCAGCACAACCCTATTTACTGTATTGTTTATTTCATTTATTTATTTAGTTTTTGTTGACTGGGTAAGTTCACTAGACCAATCCTGCCTATTTTCAGGCACAACCCAGGGGAGGGGGATACAGATGAATGCTAACTGACCTTGAACCAGATTAAGCTGTTGGTGGTATTTTTAGGGAATGGGAGAAATTTGGCCTGGACACTGGGAAATTCCCCTGCTCACCAGTAGGGAGACTGTTGGTTGCCAGGATGGCCAGTTCGTAGGAGATACTGGGAAGAATGGATGTTCAGGGACAGAGGAGCTAGTCTCATCCCCTGCCACTAAAACAATTGAGACACAGATTTTTTTATGTGGATGAAGTGGATGATGCTACGGAATCAGTGCTTATGACAGTGGCTGAGGAAAACCCGAGAGAAAAAGTTACAAATAATGAAAAACAGCAGTATCATATGGAAGATGTTCCAGTTGCGTCAAACATCAGAGCTGAGCAAAGGGAACTACAAACAAGGCTTGCAGCTGAGGAGATACGTTTTATTGCAAGAAAAAAGGAATTAGAAATTGCTATTGTGTCACAGCAAGAATGACAAACAGCACCATTGCTAAGTGCCACTGAGAAACAGATTGAACAGCTCCAAACAGATGATGCAGCTGTAACATCAGGGCAAGGCAACATGCACAATAGCAAGGATCATGCAGGAGGAGCTAGCGGCAATATGGACATCGGACAGAAGAGCTTTGATTTCCTGGCAAGTACTTCAGAACTTACCCTGTTTACTTTTAAAGGTAATATAACTAATCCTGTAGGGGTCTCAGTGGGAATGGCCACAACGAGTGGAATGTCTGGCCTAAATCAAGACCCCATACCTATGCAACCTGAGGAATTACAGAATGAGGGGGTTATAACTGCTTTACATGAAGCGGGTTGGGAAAAGGAACTGGAAATAGGTAAATGGGTATGGGGTCCTAAACCCATTCAAATCCTGGGGAGACCTCTTACAGTAGTAGGAGGGAGACCTAACACCATTTGTAATGTCTTGAGTACTGATACAGCACAGGCAGGCACCACACAATTCCCTCAATCCCCTCTACATACCCCAGATGGACTGCAATTCACTCAAAATATACAACTGAGTCTAGTGCAATGTAACCCACCCCCTTTAAGAATGAGCACCAACATAATGCAATCTGAAGCCATGAATCCTCCTGCTGAAATAGTTTCTAATCCAGATGCAGTGACTCTGCTTCAGGGGGTTCCCAGGCCTCAGAACTCTGGTTTACCTGTGAATTCTGCCACTAGATCTTATGCCTCTTTATTCCGTGCTCCTACATTTCCTGCTAAAAGGCACAACGCTATATGTCTCATATATAAAGGGGGTCTTGAAGTTTTTCCTACCCGTAGGTATGTGGCTAGAACCTTGTTACAGGACACTATGCTCTATACAGCTCCTGAACTTTATGCACTCATACATGTGTCGGGAGAACCTATTTTTGCTATTAGCTTTAAACTGGGGAGCAGTCTGCAAAAATTCTGGACTCTGTATGACACATTGAAGGCAACAGCAACATGGGCTCCCTTTGAGGCACTGCCTTTAACCAAGCCAGCACATAGAATCATCACGGTGCTTTTCAGAAATGAAGGAGTCAGTGTCACTGACCTTGTGTACTGGCTCAAACAGAGGTGCACGGTACAAGGAAACCCTGAAATCATCTTTGATGAAGACCTTATATGGACTGGAGGTTGGAAAGTTCATGTAGTTCTAAACACAGACAATACAGGACTACAACACCTCCCCAATAGCTTCTTTTTGGCCGAGACAGAGGTGTCCTGTTTTATGTAGGACAACCCAGGGCATACTATCATTATGGATCAACTGGCCATCGAGTAGTTTATGTGGTCACTTAAAATGTACAATTTGCAATGAATTGGAACATGCTGGCACTCACTGTAGAAATGAGCAAGTTTGCAATCTATGTGATTTAAAGGGACGCACATATCACAGTTGCCCTCAAGCAGCACATAACCAACTGGACCAGGCAGATAGTGAAGAGCAATTGGTACTTGTAGCTCTTGCCCAAAGGAAAGAAGCTAAGAAAAAGTCATACACTACAGCTCCCACACCTGTCAGTACCCAGCCAACTGTGGTGCTGCATGAAGATGTACCAGTAAGTGTAGGCCCAACACCACAGATACCCCAAACAGTGACCATGGCTTTGATCCACAATGCAGATCCCATTGAGAAAATGGATATTGAGGAAAATATTGTCCCTGAGCAGACAGTAATGTCCTCCTCTTCAAGCCCAGACAATATAGAGTGGCAGGAAACCATCTAGTAGGTGGAGACAAGAGCGGAGCCAACCACAAACACAAAAAAAAGTATCAGAAATCCACTGATGTACCCACAGAAGACAGGTATGCATTGTTAACTAAAGATGGAGGCACCTCTGGTAATGAGTCCGATGACTCATATATTTTGTCTTCCATATCTAATGGAGGCTCTGATGCAGAAAGCTCTGTATCAGTGCATACAGCATCAACTGCCCCCTCCCAGAAGGCTAAGGAAAAGCAAAAGCACTCCAGGGTTACTAGGCAATCTCAGAGGAAACCCCCATGATATAAGTTGTGCTATTTCCTCCCCTTTTTTCTCATAGAGCCTGTTACTATCTTCTTTTCTAATAATGTGAATAGTATTAAAAATACAACAAAGAAAATGGGAGTATTTTCCAAATTACGTTCCCTAACTGATGGTAGTTTTTTCTTACAAGATACACGTATTCACATTATTACTGAGGTACAACAGGCTATACACAATTGGAAAGTAGGCCCTTCTTATTGGTCTTTAGGGCAAGACAAATGTTCAGGGGTAGCCATCCTATTTCAAAGTATGTCCTTCCATTTAATCAAACTTGTAGATTTTGTACCTAGTAGGGTTCTTATATTGGATGTTAAAATGCAGGATGTTTTGTTCTGACTAATAAATGTGTATGCTACTCAAATGAAAGCAGACAGAATCCAGTTGTTTCAAACTATACAACCATATTTGCACTCAGCCCAAAATGTAATACTTGCTGGAGACTTTAATTGTGGGTTGACTTTAGCAGACAGAGGGGTATACACATTAACAAAAAAGGTGTTCTGTGATATGTCTTTTTTTAAAAATATGATACAGAAAACAAATCTAATTGATGGTTATAAAGAAAAAACTGGACAAAGTGACCCAACGTTTTATAAGGGCTCTTTCGCCACCAGAATTGATTTTATTTTTATTATGTCCACACTAGTTATACAAGCAGCCCAGATAATAGTCACAGAATTTTCTGACCATAATATACTTTGTATCACTCTGGGCAATACTAGTACTGCCCCAATGGTCCAGGTGTTGGAAATTCAGTTCATCCCATCTATTGAAACCTGATATGCAACAATATATTCTATATTTTATTGAGGCAAGAAAATCAGTAATGGACATGTATGATCCCCCTACTATATGGTGGGAAGATACTATTTCTGACCTAACCACTTTGTTAAAGACAAAGAGCAGAATAGAAAGACATAACAAGTAGTATGCTTATTTGCAAAATAGGAATCAACTACAAAAATTATTAACCCTTTCACACTCTACTAAGCAAAATTTTCAGGCAGAAATACAAAACATTAAAAAACAAATGACAGCTTTTCACATACAGCAGGCTCAAGGATTACAACACCAATTAAAATTCAGCAGGCAGGGAAAAAAAGGAACTGTTTTCCCTTTTGAAGGGTGTAGTGACAGAAATAAATAAAAACATTTAAATGGTTTATTGGATAATGCTAATATGGGAAAAACAGACACACAATCTATATTACAAATAATTACACAGCATACATCTGAACTATTTCAATCCATACCAGATAATATCGAACATCTTGATGCCGTTTTAACTACTTTCCAAGTACCTGCATTATCTAAGCAGCAGGAGCCATCTCTGATACAAAATATTACTGCAGAAGAAGTGGAAACAGCCATTATACCCCTAGCTACAGACAAAACCCCAGGCATTGATGGCTTAACAAGTGAAATTTACAAATTCATAGGGACTGAGTTAAGCATGGAGTTGGCACAAGTGTTTATAAGCTTGTTAGCGACACAGTCCCCATCATTAAGAATGATGAATGGCCTGTTGATTTATTTATATAAAAAAGGCAATAGACAGTATATTAATAACTGGAGGCCTATTAGCCTTTTGAACAATGATTTTAAAATATTAGCCAACATTTTGAATTCTTGGATATTACTTGCAGCTAAATCACTTATCTCACAGGCTCAAACATGTGCAATACCAGGACAGAACATCACAGAACATTTGGTTTTGGTTAGAGAACTTTTTGAATTAAGTCATAAGAATAAGATCTCTGGTTTCATTTTGTCATTGGACCAACAAAAAGCATTTGATTCTGTTAAGCATACTTTCCCATTGACTGCACTTGCAAAATATGGCATCCCCCCACAATTTGTCTCTTGGATTCAATCTTTGTATAAAACAACAACTGACACCCTTAGTAAATGGATGGAAGGGCCGCATGATACCAGTACTTAAAGGGGTAAGACAAGGTTGCCCATTAAGCCCTTTACTTTATGCATTTTGCATTGACCCTTTTTTACGTATTTTAAATTCTACAAAATATGACTATACCTAGAGCAATAGCATATGCAGGTGATGTGTGCCTTATAGTATGAGATAGTTCATCTGTAGAAGAAGCTCTCCACCAGTGTCATCTACATGGCGCACATGCAGGAGCTTCTTTGAATTTGAATAAATGTACAGGGTTTCAATTGGGGTATGCAGAGCAGAGATATGAGACAGTAGGGGGGAATCAAACTCACAGAAGAGCTCCTAAAAATTTTAAGTATTACATTTGGACATACAGACTCAGCCACTTTAAATTGGGAACCAAAATTACAGCAGGGAAAACATTAAGTGACACAATGGAACAAATAGCATCTTAGCTAACAGAAATGTATTTATATGATTAAATCATATTTAATGCAGTTATTTATCTACATTAGTCATATTTTGTCACCACCATGTACACTAGAAACCACTTTATATAGCATATTTTTCCAAGCGATCTGGGGCAGTAGGCACAACCCTATTAAGAAGAACATATTGTATTTACCTATTTCAGAGGGTGGACTAGGGATGGTTAATCCTTTAGAGTTTTATTACACTGTATTTCTACAAACTAATTTAAAACCCTTACTGTTATTTTCAGGGCACGTCTTGACTTCCTTACTCTACACTTCTTGCATCACATGGTTTAGGCAATGGAATATGGGAACATTAGGACCATTAAGAAGAGCTGTAATGCCTCCCATTATATTAGGGAACTTTTTAAAAAAATAAAACAGTGGCATATTACAACTCAGCTGATCCTTTCTAAACCAAGGAAAGAAGTATATCAGTGGATTATACCTCATAATTTTCATGAAGACATAACCTTCCCAGCATGCCCACCCACACATACCACATCTCATTTGTATTTATTAAAAGAAAAACAACTTCCTCAGAAATTTTGGGACTTACATTGGTTAAGCTGTCATAATAAAATAAATGTTAAAAATAATCAAAAACATCCGACTTTAGCTGAATGAATATGAAGTACACCACAATGTAGACAGCAACTGGAAACTACTGATCATCTTTTCCTTTTCTGTACTTATGTTCAGGATTTTTGAGACTCATTGGCAGCACACTGAAATGAACCATAGTTCTCTAAAGTAACACTTGAAATGTTGATGTGGGGGCATTATACAGGTATTGGGAAGAAATGGAATAGGAGTACTTAACATATTATATTTTTAGCTGTTAAATGGTATATATGGAATGCAAGAAGTTTGTTTGCCCTGCAACAAAAACATATTGAGCACATTGAATTGATTCTTAAAATCGCATCCGAGGTTCAGGATATGTATTACATGAAAGCACAATCATTGACCAGAAATCACCTCAGAGCCCTGTGGCAGAATATGCCCTGGATCATGAATACAGATGTGCCCGTAACATAAATAGTATTAATAGCCGGCCTGGTGGTGCTGAGGGTTGAGGCACTGGATGCCATGCCTCACATCACGCTGGCAACCCGTGGGTTGGCAAGGACAGGAAAGGATCGAGCATCCCAGGGACTGCTCTCCTTTCCCGGGGAGGGGGGTTCACACAAGCCACTGCTTTAGTGGCCTCTAGCGGCAGCTGGGGTTTCACAGCAAAAGCGGCTGCAGTATAGAGGGAAGAGCTGCGTCGGATTACCAATGAGTGTGCGCAGGCGCATGCACACATCATGCAGGACATCATTGCACATCTGAGCTCTGGAAGAAACTACTACTGAAAACCCCCTTGACTCTGGTAGACAAAGGTGGGGCCAGGGACCACCACCCCCATGCCCAATGCCAGGTGCGGTGGCTGCCTCCGGTGCTCCCTCCACCCCCAGATTGCCTGACCAGATTTTCAGAAAGATCAACCAGGGAGAAGGACAGTCCCACCTCAGGGAGCTTAAATCTGGGGGACCAGGTACTGGGCGAGTGGTAGAGGAGGTAAGGGAGCCGAATGGCAGGACTGAGTCTATGGCAGGGTGGGATGAAGTTGCAGTCAAGTGCCTACACTGGAGTGAGTCTGAGGCCAAGGAGAAAAAAACAGAACTGAAAAAAAATAGCAATTTATAACAACTATACGCCTATGATTATAATAGGATTATCCCAAAACAAGTAATGGAAGTGAATTAACTTGAAAAATATATCTGATTGTTGTATGGAATCCTACTCTTTCTTACTAAAGTTTCACAGAATTATTTTATTTTCAGTACTATGTATTAAGATATTTTGGGAATGTTATTCTTTTCTTTGGTGAAGTATGTTTTGTTTGATTTCCCTACCGTAATAAACACCCCTGCTCTTTTTGAGAAGTGTCATGGGATCTTTAACATCCAACTGAACTACCAGAACAGGCAGATGGGACCTTGGTTTAACATCTCATCCAAAAGATGGCACCTCAGGAGATCAGTACCCCCCTCATGCTGTACTATAGTGTCAGTATTGGGATTTTAACCCAAGTGCCTGGTGTGGGACTAGAACCCACAGCCTTCTGATCTCCCTGCCTCAGAGGCACGTGTGCTACTTGCTGAGCCACTGACACTGATATTGTAAATATATTCTAAATTATTTACCTGATTTTAGCCAGTCAATGCACAGAGTCACTGTACATCTTTCCTGCATACAATGCTCCATTGCGCAAGAACTTTAGGAGTGGAGTATTTCACTTTAAAGCCAGGGGGAGGGCAGCTTCATATAACATTTGAAATAAAAAAAAAATATTTAAAAGTTGTTACAAATCATTCCAGCTAACTCGAGTGATTTATAAGTTGATAGGGCCTCTGCATAGTGTCTCTTATAGTATAAGAGACTCTTCTCATGAGGTTTGGGCAGCAACAACTGTCCAGCTTTGCTTCATGGTGCCCAATTCCAAGTCAGCTTATGCCAGCACAAGCCAAGATATGCCAAACCCCTAGGTGTAACCCATGACTTGTGCCAGGTGTTACGACAGTCCCAATTCCAAGTGGCACCTTGCGCCATGATGGCTGTGGGCTATGCCAACCATGGGTTATGCCACCCAGTACACCAAGGCCTGCAATGACATTGAACAAGGGTGGGTTATGGCAGCAACTGTGTCCTATTCCAAGAGGGTGGCAGCCATAACCTGCTGCCATGATTCCAGGAGCAGCACTGGCAGAGCAAACTTAGAGCAGCTCAAAGCTGCTCTAAGGGGCATCCAATGGTGCCAGCTGTCAGATGCCCACTCTGCAGCACCACAGCACTGGTACCAATTTGTTCCCCATGCCCCCAAAGACACAGTCATGCCCCCCATTCTCCCAAATGTCAGGGACCACTTGGGATCCACTCTGCATTGTGCCCCCCCGGACTCCTGTGCCACCTGTCCTGCCCCCCCACCCCTGGTGTGTGCCATGGTGTTCCAGGGAGGGGGGGCTCCAGGAGGTCATCAGTTGAGGGTGGTAACTTGTGACATGCAGGGCTATTACGCCATGCCCATGGCGTTAGCCTCCGCATGGTGCAACCAGCATGTCATAAGTGCTGGGACCCTGCCCCTCTTGAAATGTGGTGCAGGGTCCCTGGAGTAGCAGCGAATGTCACAACTCGCATAGTTGGTGATGGTGATGTGTCCTGCCTGCCTTTCTACAACTTATATGAAAAAGAGTAGAACTGTGAACATTCGTCCTGGAATTGGGCCGCTGGTCTTTTTGCCTAAACTTCATGCTTTGAGTCTCTTGTACCATAATAGACACACAATGGAGGCCCAATTGACTTACACATTTTAAAAAAATCCTGCACATTTGAAAAACAGGTATAGAAGGATTTTTGGATTGTTTTTTTTTTTTTTTCCTTTGGCTTAAGGCTTGCAACAGGCTTATGGGGAACTGTTTTAAATTGTTGTAGGGTGTAGAGAGTTGAGTAGCACCAGGCTTGTAATCTTGCTAGTTTGCAAAACACTTTCTCCTCCATGCCCCTCAAAAATTAGTCATTTTTCTGTAAGTAGGAATGTTTTAGTTACCTGTGATCAAGCCAGAAAATGCTTCTGTTGTAGCCCAATAAAAATAAATGTTGACGACTTCATACAGGCTTTTGTCAGCCAGTCACTGGTCATTCATTTTGTCCTGTCACCCTTTGATCACCAATTTAATTCTTCCAGCAGACAACTGGCTTTACAAGACTATACAGTCCTGGTGCTACTCAAATGCTACATTGCTTCAGCCTATCTCCCAATATTCACCAGTTCTTCTCATTTAAATTCCCATGTCACCTTACTTCTATGAGTAGGTGACAAGCTAGCTGGTAAGTCTACATGCTAGGCAGATAGTGGGCAAATGGGGTGGGCTAATCAGTCCTTTTTTACTGACAAACTCTCTGTTTCTTAGTGCTACTTTGATTCTCAATATAGCTCTCAAATACCTTTCTAGATGATTTCCTGACTCTGGAGTCTACCAACAGTTTGTGCTTCCTAATTGCAATGCTAATTACCAACCTGTTTGTTTTTCAACATCATTTACCTGTTTTATACTTTATTATACTTTAAAATAATGGAACAGAGGACGTTAAGCTAAATAATTCTTCCACTGGAAGACTGTCACCAGAGGGCACTATAAGAACATTTTTTGTTCTCAGTGCTCGGGCATGCCTTCATTAATGTGCCATTGTTGTTTTTAATTGTTTTTTTTTTTCTTTAAGTATGTTCACAGTTCTACTATTTTTCATATAAGTTGCAGAAAGGCAGGCAGGACACATCACTACCACCACCTCCCAGTTCAGTGGTGTTTGTAGGTAGTCCTGGTAAACCTTATGTGGGAAGCTTTTAAAAAAAACACCAGCTTGGTGGTCCTTTCCACTCAATCCCCTTGCAGGAGCATGAGGAGGTGAGGTCCATTTAGAAAGTAATCTCACACAAAATACTGTAGTGGATGCACAACCCATGTGTGTGTGGTTGTGCTTTGGGTAACTAGCTTTCTGTCTCTGTCCCCGATGCTGAAATAAATATCTGCATAAAAAGGAAAAAAGAGCCCCTCCCTCTCCACTGTACCTATCCTGAGCAGTCTCTGACCTGGCAGCAAGCCATTGTGGGAATCTGAAGGACTAGAAGCCATAGATGATTTCCCAATAGCTCTTATTAGGGCTACTGAACAGTTTTTACAGCAGTTCTATTACTGTGTGCTCTAACGTGGGTGCTTTTTAAGCTTAAAAGCCAATTTACAGTTTTAAAAATCACTTTGCGTGCTGCCACTCAAACTAGAAGTAGGAAATGAAGTCACTTCCAGTTGGACATAGTATACCTGCAGGTTTCTGACATCGGACTATGCCTGGAAGTGTGCCACCGTAGCCATGGTGGCATACAGCACTTCTCATCTTACTATCTGCTGCCTCCATAGAAATAACTTGTACTGTTTGTCACCAGCTTACCACTCAGTGCCTACAGCAGGCAGGAAACGTGGGGGCGAGACAGAATCTGTGCAGTGAGGCAAGGGGGTGGGGCTACTTCAGCTACAAAAGCCTGCACTGCCTGCCCAGTATTACACCTGCAAGTTTCTAACATTGGACTATAGCTGGAGGTGCACCATAGCCATGGTGGCATACATCACTTAATTCTCATCTTATCATCTGCTGCCTCCAGGGAAATAACCTGAACTCTCTGCCACCAGTTTACCATTCAGTGCCTACAGCAAGCAGGGGACTTGGGGAAGATGCAGCAGCTATGCAGTGTGCAAAGGAGGTGGGGCTACTTCAACTACAAAAGCCTGCACCATCCGCCCAGTATTACACCTGCAGGTTTCTAACATCGGACTATGCCTGGAGGTCTGCCATAGCAGTGGCGGTGCACAGCACTAATTCTCATCTTATCATCTGCTGCCTCCAGAGAAATAACCTGAACTGTCTGTCATCAGTTTACCAGTCAGTGTGTACAGCAGACACGGGACTTGGGGGCGAGTCAGCAGCTATGAGGTCAGCCAAGGGGGTGGGGCTACTTCAGCTACTAAAGCCCATGCCACCCACCAAGCACAAGCACTAAGTATGAGCATGAGTGTCGCAAGCACCACTCAGAAAAGAAAAATTGTTTTAGAATAGTTTACTTTTTGGTTAAACTGAAAAGGCTGTGTTTCTTAGTGAAATAAGAACTTGATGCTGAGGATGGTCTATAACTTTGTTTACATAAAGTAAGATATTAATATAGATCCCTAGCAAATATCTTATGAGGGACAGCTGTGCAATTAAGAAACTGTTTGACTGAAGATTAAAACAAAGGCTAATTATCCCATTAAATTTTTTCAGGCTTCGGCCCAGTGGCACTGAGGTTTGAGGCACTGGACGCTACACCTCATGCCATGCCAGCAACCCAGGTTCGGGACCGAGCCTGAGCCATCGGGGTCGGCAGGGAGGGAGAGGATTGAGCATCTGGAGAACAGCTCTCCTGTCCTGGGAGGGGATGGGTTGCGCTCCCACAAAATGACTGCCACCAGGTGGAGGCCTGGGGGAAGTGCATGTCTGTAGGGTGCACAGAAGGGGTGGGTGCTGAGGTACTTCCGCGGATGTGCACGTGCCTCCACACATGAATGTCTGGCGTGTGCACCCCAGCAACAGGGATTGGGGAGAAAAAAATGGAGGAAAATAAATCTTCTGGCCGCAGGATGAAGTCTGACTCTCCGCAGGCTTCGCTCCCAGGCCAGGCAGAAAGGTAAGCCCCCGTTATTCCAGGAAGTCAGGGCTGGGAGGGTCAGTCTGAAGGGGGCACAGGGAATGAAGAGTGTAAATAGAATATGGAAAAAAACATTTTCAGGCTTTATTCCCCTAAATTATTGAATGTTTTAAGAACTGTGTTGTAATTTGTTACAGAATTTCAGAGCATTTAATTGGTAAAATGAATCACTATACTTAGCTCTTATGTATCTGGGGGATTTATCTCTGCCCTATACTTTTTAATAAGGAGCCAAAAATAGTTTTTGTTACTGATTATGGCTGTCCCAATGATACTAGCACAAAAGTTAGTAGTACAGCAATTTGGCAGAAGCCTTCAGTAAATAATCAAAACTATCAGATACAGCAAGCTTGGTATAATTCAAATGTGGTAAACACGCTATAATTAAAGCTAAATTGCAAAATAAAATAGTAAAAAAAAATATAGCAAATGTTTCAGCATCTTTAGGGGATTATTTCCCTTAATATTATTGTTGCTCATTGGTGATACTGAGGGGAGCCCAGGACCATCTGAAATTGGTTTAAATTGTATTTCAGAACTGACAAATATAAAGGGTTTCACGCTTATTCATTTAAACATTAGAAGTCTTTTATCACATTTGGCTGAACTAAAAATATGGATTTAATTGGAGAAATTTGATCTTACTGCATTAAGAGAAACATAGTTGAAATAATCAGCTGCAAATGAGTACATCAGTTTAGAGGAGTATGCCTTGTTTTTAAAAGACAGGGCAAAACATAAAGGTGGGGTAATTATTTATGTAAGAGATACTTTTTACCTTAAACTAGTTGATGCAAACTTAGGCAGTAGTTCAGTTAATGTAATGAAGTAACTTCAAACAGTAACTTAGCTGAACACTTAACTATTAAACTTACTTTGGGTAGAGAATCGGGCATTGACATTTATTTCTCATGTGTCTACCAACTAAAACAGCTAGAACAGACATAGTAGTCTTAGACAACTTGACACTTTTAAACAAGGGGGAACAAGGAACATACAATAATGGAAGACTTCAATACTGATTGGACAAGTCTAAGTGACAACAATATGTGTTAATACATCCCCCGGAGCCACTTGCTACGGAAAACAAGTGATTTCATGCACCTTCAGTTGAGTGAGAAAAGTGAAGCGAAGCTGAGTTGTTCTGGTTCTAGCTGAAGGCAAATGAAACCACTCATTTTCAGCAACAAGTGGCAACGGGGGGGAAGTATTAACATATTAATGATCGAGAGTAATCTGTGTGAGAGGCCTTTCGGCACCATGCAATGCTGCTTAAAGTTGAACCAGCATAACATTCTGTGGTGATTTGCATATGCAGCCCATGATGCTTTGTATTGTGTGGGCATGTGTGATTTTGTATTTTCTTGAAACTTGGCTTCCCAGCCAAATGCCCTTTGGGGTAACCCTTGTCTCAGTGTTTGCACACATAGGTTCTTTGTCTTTTAAATAGTTTTTTTAATTTTAATGGGTTCACCACAACATAACCTAGGCAGACCATCTTAGGGCAGCTGGTTCATTCCACTGGGGTGTCAAACAGATGAGGCATACTGATGAGTCCTGGTAGGATGAAACACGTGTCTATGTCATCTGTTAGCACCCTTTTCAAACTGTGTGAGAAGCCTTTCGGCACCATGCAATTCTGCTTAAAGTTGAACCAGCATAACATTCTGTGGTGATTTGCATATGCAGCCCATGATGCCTTGCATTGTGTGGGCATGTGTGATTTTGTATTTTCTTGAAACTTAGCTTCCCAGCCAAATTCTCTTTGGGGTATCCCTTGCCTCAGTGTTTGTGCACAGAGGTTCTTTGTCATATATATATATATATATATATATATATATATATATATATATGGTTTTTAAAACTTCCCAGAATTTGCCTATTTCCAGGGCATCTGCTCATGAGATGCTCTTCACAGAATAAGAGTGCCTCATGTGCAGGGGTAAGGAGCACTCCAATTGGTTCTGAGCACTTCCTCGATCTATGATAGGATTAAAACCATTGTAGCATCTAATAATTTTAATCAAGTGATTAGAGCACAGACTAGGAAGGAATTATAAGATGTGAGGGGATACAACTATACATTGGGTATTAACAAATAGAATTCAATTCTTAAATGGTTCATGTGTGTTAACTGATGCTGTTTCTGACCTTTGTCCTGTTTGCATGGTTAGAAAAAAGTTAAGAGAGAACAAACCAGATCTTCATAGAGGAAATTAAATATTTTAAAAATCTAACTGATGAAATATTTTTTAAAGAAAATTAATAACTTAGACTGGTCCCATTTGTACAAACTTAAGCAGGTAGATAGGGCAGTGGCTTATTTTAATGAGGAATTATTACATATAATACATCATTATGTGCTAATAAAAAAACAAAGGGTACGAATGAAGAAATTACCATGGTTAAATATTAAGTTAGTAGATGTTGCTCAAATTAAGAATAAAACTTATGGAAACAATTAACAAAAATTAATTTGCAGAGTGACTAAAATGAATACCACAAAATTCAAAACACTTTCATGACTTAAATAAAAAAATCAAAACAGACACACTGTAAAGAAACATAGTTAAAAGACTTAACAAACCACAGAAACTTTTGGAATTCTTTCAAATATTCTTATCAGCCTTTGAGTCAGATGAAAGTTGATTAACTAAAAGTTGGAGATAAATTAATAAACAATAAATTAGACCTACCAGAAACATTTAACAAATTCTTCACTCATATGACAATATAAAAAAAATCAGATGAAAAGCGTGAATCTATGGGATTGGACAATACAGATTATAGGATACTTTGCTCAAAAACTTTTAATGTTGTTAGGGTGACAAGAAAGGATGTTTATGCTCTTCTGTTAAAACTAAAGGGAAATAAAGGGCCAGGTGTAGATGATCTTTTTCCTAGATTGTTTAAATTGGCAGCTAAATAATTGGCTGAACCAGTACCATATTTGGTTAACTTATTTCTGTACACAAATCAGGTACCAACTTGTCAGAAAACAGCTATTGTAACCCCAATATTTAAGTCCAGTCATAGGCAGATATTACTAACTATAGGTCTATCTCTGTTTTACCTGCATTAACAAAGCTGACAGAAATAGTGGTTTTCAGCCAACTGACTACACGTCTGGAAGAAAATTACCTGTATACACAAAATCAATGTAGATTCAGAGGGGGATATATAGATTCAGAGGGGGGGGCACAGCGCATCAGCAGTCTTGGTCAGGTTAACCAGTGACATGTTTTTGTTTTTGTTTACTCCGCTGTTCACCTCCTAATTTACATCCTGTATGCTCCATCGTATTGTATTGCACTGTGCCAACCTGTTTTAGAGCTAGCCTTGAAATGCCTGTTATTCCCTATGTATTTTCTCGATTCCTCAACTGTTCGTGTACGAATTTTTACCTGTAACTCCCAGGTCGCACCTGAAAATAGGCACTTGGCTGTCTAGTGTGCTTACCCGGTTAACAAAAGCAAATAAATAAATATACGGCAGCATGGATAGTGGAACAGGGGTGGGAGAAAGTTGTGAATTCTGCTTTCGCAGATCTTCCATGAAATTCTGGAAATTTTGCAAAAATATTCAGAACTTCCACTATGGTGAAATTGGCATCTTTCGTGGATTTTCACCAGTTTCTGCAGACGTTTTTACAGAACTGCAGAATAATACATTAAACTGCAGAATTTATTCTATTCACAGTTTAATGTATTATTTCATATCCTAACTCATAAAAACACCCTGCCCTGGAGGTGTCTAGTGGTCTCCCCACCCACTGATCATGGGCCCCATGTGAAAATAACACCCTTCCCTCCTCACCCTGGTGTCTAGTGCCCCCACCCACTGATCATGGGGCTCATATTAAAAAAAAAAACTCTACTCCCTGGTGTGTAATGTCACCCCCTGCACCCACCAATCAAGGGTCCCATTCATATAAAAAACTCAAATCACTGTGTCTTGTGCCCCCCAGCCACTGATCACAGGTCCTATGTAAATGAAATAACCCTCCTCTCCTGAGTCAATGGTGTCTATTGGTCCCCCCACCTGCCCCCATCTAGGACTCCCATAACAAAACAAATGCAGTCCATTCAGTTTTTAATTTTTCTTTTATAATCAGCATTATTCCCTGGTGTCTAGTGGACCTCCCCACTTCCTATCCCCAATCACCTGTAAAAAAAAAATATATACAATCACAATTTTCTGGTGTCTAGTGAACCCCCACCCAAACAGTTAGTCCCCCACCACCCTGCTCCCCCCACACCCCAAAGTTCTGTTTAGTGATGTCAACAACTCTTTGCCTTACATGCTGCCATGTGACAAAAATAATTACTGATTTTTTTTACTTCATTGCCTGTTTCATTTCAGCTATCTTTTTTTCATTAAATGTTTGGTTTTTTAGATGGTTCTAAATATTGCAGCATTTGAAGGCAAATCTAGTTTTCTGTTCTGTAAACTAATGAAAATGGGAAGTGTTCTTATTGGACTATGAATGTGACAATTTTACTTGGTATCTGCTTGATTTCAGCAAGAAGCTGTCAAACTATTTGTCCCATTAGACAGATTTGACTTCAATGATACTCTTGTATCTTTGTTTCCATGGTTATTTTTTTTCTTTCCCTCTATTTTTCTTTGTACTTGTACATATTTTTCATGTTCTCTGTTGTAGATGTTTTATGCAGAAGCCTGCTTTCCTATGATATTTTTTTTCATATTTGTATGCTTACATCACTTGTGCTGAAAATAGAAGATTGTGACTAATATTGTCTTTCTGATGGCTCCCAGAATTTTTGTGCACTATTAGGATATTTATTTAAAGTTAATTTTATCCTGAAAGTTGATGTTGAAAAAAAAAATATTCCTTGCTCAAATGCCCAGAACATCAGACGTGGTTCAATTCCATTCTGCGGTGTCTAGTCTCTACCCCTTGATGGCACCAGACCCTATACACTGTCTGAGTGATAACTTCCAAGAGACACCCACCTCCACAAGCCACAATACCTCCCATAGGTTCTATGTCATAACAGCGATTGCAGAATAGAATTTGCCATTATAGAGATGCACACTCACAGTGAGGATAAAAAGGGTGCCTGAGACCTACAGGTTTTGTTTTAAATGAGGGGGGTTGTGCCCACTGCACCCCCTACTAATGGATTCCCAACTCCAGGGGGGGTGCATGTCGGGGGCGGTGAAAAACTTGTAAACATAAACAGCTGCCTGCCAGCAAAAAAAAAAACATGCCATACTAGACCCAAACCCTGCACCTACCAAGCGACCACCCACCCCACCATGCTAGCAGTCCAGATCAGCAGCTACCCACCACACCCCCTCCCACATACCTTCTCTCCCCTTCCTTCCCCCATGCATGTGTATATGGGCATACTTCCCTTTGCCCTACCTCACTCACCCAGGTGTCCACTTGCTACCCTGCTAGGTAGCCCTTTTTGTAAGCATTCAATTGCAGTCACCTTGCACATGGTATACCCCTCCCATATGTTTCTATCACAACCTTTCTGGTGTACTGTGTTTGGCATTCAGCTATTACTGACACCCATTTAAATGTTGATAATTTCTGTTATTCTGCCATCTGGTGTTGTCACATTTTTTTCTAATTACTATCTCTGGAGATGGAAACCTGTATAAGTATTTAAGTGCCCAGTTTTCCCATCTTCAACATCCTCATAGAATCTTTAATTTATTGTCCATCAATGCCTAAACAATAATCTCTCCCATACATGCAGACCCACCGCCCCATCTCCCCAACACACATAATCATAAGCATCTCATTAATTCCCCTCCCATATACTAGCTCATTAATGTTAACAGTAGTGCTGATCATCAGCTTCTGGTGGTGGGTGGGTGGTTGTTGGGAACATAATTGGCTGCTACCTGCTTTTGTGAGATGGTTGCTGTTGAATTATTGTCCCTATAGATGTTTGAAAATGTGTGACCATGCAATCTGTGAAATGGGGTTCAGATGTGGTTGGTGGTGGCAGTTGGGCTGGGGGGGTTGACATTCAGACATTTTTTGTGTGTTCATTTTGATTTACATAGGTATGGAACTAGTGAGAGATGAGTCACCAGACATCATGGAAGTTGTTACTAATTTCTTTACCTGTGAGGATGCATAGGACTGTTATAGTGCCAGATAGTTACTTGTGATGCTGAGAGGCAGGGGTTGTTGTGTGTCATTGGTTTTTATGTACTGAATTTGTGAGGGGTGCATTGTGGGTACAATGCTAGCCATTAGATTGGTTGTGTTTATGTTATAATTAGTCTGACTCCTTAATTTTTTTTTTATTTGGAACACCCTTTATACTGAGTGCATTTGATATCCCGTACCCCTTGGGATGCCTCGTCAGGCTGACTGACTTTCTGCTTGATGTGAACATGAGTGACAGTATTTCACTGGCTCAGACATTGTTTTGTGAAACAGTTGCAAGCAGCAAGACTTCCACACATGTTTCCATAGTTAATCCCCACCCCCAGCCCCACACTGGCACAGCCATTCATATAGGCATTAGAAGAGGAAGCATATATATATATATATATATATATATATATATATATAGCTAGCACAGACATTTTGAGAATGTTTTAGCCAAATAATACATTTAAATGGCAGTTCATTGACCACAACATGCTAATCAAATGGCAAATCAAAAGACAATGGATAAGGGTGCAAATTCCTATAAAATAAATTTACTATTGTTCTATCATTTAAAGAGCATCAGACACAACCAATGCATTTAGGCACTGCTCAGTTCATATGAGAGCTTTGCTGCTCACTAGCATGCAAAACTGCATCAGTGTTCGATACAGAAACCCTAGCACTGATTGACCCAGCCCTTGCCATAGACTCTGGTGTGTCCCCATTCTCTCCAGTGCAACTCTAGGACACACAAAACATAGTTAAGTGTCTATTGCTCAAGTTCTAACAACTACATGAAGTTATAGACAGGAGCAAATAACAGAGGACATGACACATCAGTATTGGTGCTTGCCTCTACAGACTACTTCACTAAACAGGAGCTACAGCCAGGCTTTGGATCATGTGAGTGCCACAGAACTACCATTTACATTTATTTATTAATTTCTGAATTGAGCCATGCAGGAAATAATGTTAGGGTTGTAGGTGAGAAAATATGCAGTAGGGATAGTACGCATGTTAACACAATGGTAGGCAGCAAGGGTGCTTGCTAGCATTTGCCATGGAGCTGAGACAAGGCATGCCTGCACTACTGTAGCCTCCGGTCTGAGTCAAGTGATGACCCATGATTCATGAGGCTCTACCGTATATAATGATAGCATACTTATTCATAGAAACTGCCATTATTTTACAAAACTATTCCCTAGGGGAGCACCAATCACACAGCAGTTCTGCCAGTGAATACTATGATGTAGACCTGACGCTCAGCAATTGGCATCGTCAATCAGCACCCCCACTCCACCCCCACCTCTCACAAAACACACACAATGCTAGTAGTAGTAAATGACTAAATACAAGCTTCAACGAACACATACGAAAAAAGACAACAACTGAAAAATAGGAAATTAAAAGACCTAACATCAATACACCAGTCAGTTACTGCTTGGACTTCCCAGTTACCAATAACTTTCTGCCCATCTGTGACTAAATGCATACCGGTCTTGTCAGTTCTGTGCCCAGTGTTCTGATGAGCAGGCTCAAACATGTAGGGCGGAATAATTCTTTTAGCCCTGTGATAAACATTACTGCTGGCCTCATCAGAACCACTCAAGAATTCATCGGCATCTTCTGAGAATTCTTCCATACCAGTATCTTCCATGCTGCTGACCATGTCTATAGCTTTGCATGCAGTGTGTGTGATGTAACAGCATACAGCAGGGCATGCAGAAACAGTAAAAAAAACTGAAACAGCGATCTTGCTCAGGGACCAGTGACAGAAGCTGGTCACTTACAAACTGGAAAAAAATATGGTCATTGCACTCTGCAATTACACATTGCCTCACTAAAGTCACAGATGACTAGAATAGTTAAGACGCACCATGTAAAATTTAGTTTCATTTCCCAGATCCATTAAACTGCAGATAAAAAAAACCTCAGAACTGACCACTGATGGTGATCAATTCTGCAGATTGTGTTCCTTCAGTTTAATACATTAACCCACAGCCAGTACATTAATTTCACCCTTTTAAGGCAGAATAACTGAAAGTTGTGAAAATTATTTCTGAACTTTTGCAGAAGCGAAAGTCATACTTTTGAGGAAATTCTTCTGGTGAAATTTATTTTTTGCACACCCCTATTGTGGAATGATCACTGGGGGGATTTTTGTTTACATGACCAAGGCCTCCTACATGGTGGACCCCCCTCCCCCCTTACTGACTTGTAAGTTAGAAAATGTAGGAGTGGGAAATTATACATTAAACTGGTTTAAACACTATCTGTCAAGCAGAAAGCAGTTGGTTAATATTTGGTCTGAAAAATCCTCAGTTAGGACAGTAAATACTGAGGGTGCCACAGGGTTCAGTTCTGGGTCTGTTCCTGTTTTCAATATTTGTAAATGATCTACCAGAAATCTGCAATAAAGTTTCTACTATAGTGTATGCAAATTATACAGTACTTTATTGTGCTGGAAAGACAGAAGCAGACAAAGAAGTGAAGATGCAACCAGCACACTCTGCATTACAAAGCTTCTTTCAGAAAACAAAATCGTGCTGAATGAAAAGAAAACCATAACTATGGTCTTTGGAACTAAACAAAGGCTTGACGTAGTTGGTAATAACATGATAATATTTGGAACAAAGAGAAAAAGTCTGGAGGAAGTATCTAGTTTTAATTACTTGGAGGTAACATTAGGCAAAATATTGGGCCTGATTTTCAAAGGACTTGCAAATGCCACAAGCCCCTAGTGCACTGAACATATGGCTCGGGGGCTTGAGGCATTCACTTGGCACCAGTCATGATCTTTTGTCCTTTGCACCAAATGCCACATGTTAGACTAGCTGCCCCAGTCTAACTTGCACCAATTGGAGGACCCATTTTCCATGGTCCATGTTAAAACTTTGGTGCAAGCTGAGATAAATTGTGGAAACTGAAGCAATTATGTCCAATGTACTAAAACTGGGTGCATTTGCACCAAATAACAGGTGATGCAGGGTTTCATGCAACCCCTGTATCAACCTTTGAAAATCAGGCCAATTGTCTTTTCGAGACCATACCATGAATGTTACTAAAAAGGAAAACAGCCAATTAGGATACCCATACAGAAACAAAATTAGCTGAACACCACATGTCAAAAAAAATCATACTGAACCAGGTATTTCTTCCAGTTTTTCAATATAACTCTATTCTGATTCTCAATTTGCCAAACACAATACTCCAAAATATGTGGTAACATTTAACAACATTGTTAGATTTGCCATTAATCATGATACATTGTTTCACCCATGGCTGGATTAACCTGTATGCTAATTACGCCATGCCGTAGGGCCCCGAGGTTCAGGAGGGCCCCCACTGTTAACTTATTTACAGCTACTTTCTTTAATTCTGGCTGTACTGGACAACCACTGACAGGCTGAATTGCCCAAAAAGCAGCCCCGTCCTTGGAGTCAGTCAGCCCCCCCACCTCACTGAGTCAGCCTGGTGAAGGATGACCCTCCTCCGCAACTGTTCTGAGCAAGTGAGCCTCTCAGTTTCTCTGATGGCTGCTCCAACTTCACCTCTGATCCACCCTGACCCCACCACACACAACCAATCATGTCCATCAGAGGTCCTCTGGAGGTGTGGCTACTGGGGAGCAGGAATCAGTGTGTGTATGTGCATGGCATCAGGACATGTGGCTGGGCAGTAATGAGGAGTAGAGGAGGAGAACGAGAGAGAACTGTGGCAGTCAGTCGTCGGAGCCAGTGGTTGGTCTTGTCTATCAAAGAAGAAGAGTCTCTGTCTAAAGACACAAAAGTAGGCCATGGGGGGTCACCTGGAGTCAGATTTGGCTTCAGTGCAGCATCACGTGCTGCTGTTGTTTTCAGCGTAGCCACTAGCCAGGGTCAGTCAGTGCTGCTGCTAGTTTGGCCTTTGGTCCTGCTGTGACTATGAGGAGTCCTCCCATGCCAGGCCACACTGCAAATCTGAGTCGTGCCACCACCACCTGTGTGATCTTGAGAAAACAATCAAGAGGACAAACTGGACTCATCAAAGTCACATTCACATCAGTCAGGCCACACCTGGTATGTTGTGTTGACTAGTCGTCTGCGTGCTGCAGTGTCCAAGTCATTTGTGCTGCAGAAATAACTAGTTTTATTGCATTGGAGAAACAAACTAAGCTGTGGTTGCCTCTGGTCATGGTCTGTCTGTGAGTGTTCAGTAACCTGAGTAGTGTACTGAGTCTTTAATAAGATTTGAGTTTGGCACTGAGTGGACCATGGGATACTAATAAGTCACCTGAGGGGAACTAACTTGTGCGACTTGCTCTTGCTGGCACAGTTTTGTCATGGTTTGATTTAAGTCATATACATTACTGGGAAGTTGCAGTAGGTTGCTCTAGGAAACTTAATTTCTGAAGTGACTGCAGTCAACACCTGCAGGTCCTGCAGGGTTCTTAAGGTTCAGTCTTTTTGGCACAACTCTGTTTAGCTTCTTTGGCATCAATGACTTGGAGTACGGGCAAGGATGTGGCAACTCAGCACTGGCAGCAAAGCAACTTTTAGGTTGACAATAAAACTATAAATGACAATGGAGATGGAGGAGAAGAGACAGTGGGAGAACAGACAGAACTGAGGACAAAGATAGCTGCACAGAGGGCGATTGTGGCAGATGCATTGCAGAGGCAAGGAGCTTGAGCATGTCTCAGGTTTGGAGCTCAAAGGAGTCTTGAGTGAGGAAATAATGGGAGGGAGCTGTGAGCTCCACTAACTGCTTCAATACATGCTTCAGTTTTTTGGTTTTGGCAGAGAGAATAGGTATTCAAGGAGGCATGTGCAGGGAGATCGTGGCAGCTACAATCCCCATTTTTATTAATTTATTTATGTGGAATTTGAATTTGATATCTGGGCAGGCAGGGCACACTAACTGAAGTCTAATGTCCAGGTGTGTCTCAGGGGAGGGAAAAAAAAGAGGAAGAAAAGAGGATCCATAATTAATAACAAAAATAGTTACAAGGTACAGTAGTGGCAAGGAAAAAACAAGATGAGTTGAAGGTAACTAAAAAATGAAAATATACAAAATGTTAATATTGTACTGCAAAATGTTTTTTGTGCAGTAATTGGTCATTCTGAATTGTGTTGTTTATAATCAAGGGCATGTGGCCTGTCAAGTCATGTGGCATAACACATAGCATTATAAACCACATCCTACTTGAGTACCCTGGTCGTTACTGCAGAAGAATGGAATGTTGGCATTTAGGGGCCCCCCGGGCCACAAAATATGACTTGGAGTAGGGCTCCCACATCCATTAATCTGGCAATGGTTTCACCATTGTGACTTATACCAAAAGTTTTAAACTTTATCTCCTAAACAAAGAATTCAGTACTAAATTTCCTTCATAAAATTCTAAAAACAGAAATGCCCAAAGTTCTAATTAGTAGATTAATGAGAGCAAACATTAACAAATCTTTGTGTACATGCTCATTAAAATACTATCAAGAAAATTGGACTAATACCAAGGCAGTTTAATATTCTTTAACATATTATCATCCTAGATTACTAAATGACTTTCTGAGATGGGACTAGATTTTCAAGTCAAAACACATGTATTAAAAATAAATGTTATAAATTACATAAGGACACTAGCAACATGCTGCTGTCTCATTAATAACTGAATAAGTTACCTTATGTACATTAATGTATTTAGATACAGATATACTCATGTAAACATGTACAATTGTATACATATTTTTTCTCTGATTTTATTGTATGATTTTAATTTGATGTTATGTACTGTATGTTGCATTTTTGTATAGTTAAGTTCTTGTGTAACCCCTTCTCCCCAGGAATGGCTGAAAATGGGTATTTTTGATCCTGTCCACATTCCTGGTGAAACAAGTTAAATTAATCAATCAATTAATTAATAAAACAAAACAAGATAAAGCATGGGTGAGCTTGTGGTGGTGGCAACATGGACAGAGTCTGTGCATGTCCACCACTGTCCAGCAATGGAGCCAATTAACCAAGAAACCATGGAACATTTTTCCCAAGGTATTATGTCTCAAGTTTTACCTATTTGCAGAGAAATTATTGTCAGAATTAATAATGTATTACACAGACTTGACAAAAAAGGGTTAAAGTAAATTTATAATGCATACAAAATTGTAAAATGTTCACTCAGCTTAACACCAATTCAAACACAAATATCTTTGCATGTGAAATTGCTTAACAATCAGGAAATTAAGGGAAGAACTCCTAGAAGTGCATAAGGCATGAAACAGGTTGTAACAAATAGGTAGTATAGAATGTTTTGTTGATAACTTTAAAGGGCATGGATCCACAGTCTGTGAGCAAACAAAATATACCCTCCAGAACAAAATCAAAAAGAACAAGACACAAAGCATGGTAGGGAGGATGATGAATAGGAGGATAGCGATAATGATTGGACTACAGTCCAACTTAGGAAGGGAAACAGACATGGAAAGAAGGCCAAACACTACTCCTCAGGTGAACTAAGTCAAACCATAGATCTTCAAAATATATTTTCACCCCTTATGTCCAGACAAATTGTGCGTCAAAACAAAGAATCAAGAAGACAGTGATGTTACAGGCAGCAAGTGAAGAGACACCAAAAAATAGTTAGCTGTGACTTAATTGTAAAATATACCAGTAGTGAAATCTGTAAGAAAATCAAAATAAATAAAATGGTTGCTTGTCTACCAAGGACAAGGATAAAAGATGTGACAGACAACATAAAAGGCATAATTATAAATGCAGACATCAACCCCACAGTCTTAGTGCATGTCAACACTATCAACATTAAATTAGGAAAATGCATTAAAGGAACATATGTGTAAAGCAATCATCTCTGGAATCCTGCCAGTCCCAAGATCTTCATATAATAAACAAAAGGCTATAATAAAAGTAAGAAGTTGTCTAGATGAATGGACAAGCAATAATGACTTTGGATTTATAAAGCACTGGGTCATGCTTTTTGGTGAAACAAAATATTTTGTAAGAGATGGTTTACAACTCAGCAAAATGGGGTATACAACCTTGCAGTTGGGTACTAACAGAACAGTTTTACACTGTGGCTATAATGGAGATGTGGTAGGCACCAGGATCCAACTGGGTTAACATAATTACTGTCTACAGCGTAATTTACAAAGGCAGAGTAGAGAAAAGAGGAGGTGGCATAGCTATCTTTACAAGTAAGTGCTTTGGCTATGAGCAACTTAAACATCACACCTTGACCAGAACTGAAGCACTATGGATAAGTATAAAATTTTGTGCTAGAAAACTAATCATAGGTCACTGTTACATACCACCAGGTGTTAAAAAAAGATGACCTGCAGGATTATCGTGATACAATTAAACTATATAACAATAAGGAGGACAAGATTCTAGTTAAAGACTTCAGTCTTCCTGCAATAAATTGGAAGACTAAATGCAAATAATGTAGCTAGCAAACAAAGCCTTCTTAGATATGACAAATACTGTAGTTTCAGGCAACAAGTTGATCAACACACTCAAGAGGCAAATATCCTAGATATAGTTCTAACCAAATTTAGGGGTGAATTTGAATTTAATATTGAAGAACCATTATGCATGACTGATGACTCAAGCATATTTTTCATGGTTAAGATAAACCACACATCTGTATAAGGTAAAATAGAAATATTTAAGTTTCACAAGGGGAAATTTTCAAGGAATGAAAGAAGCCTTGTCTAAATGGAACTGGTAAAGGGAAACAGAAAATGCAGACACAAATATATGCTCAGCAATACTGAGAACCAAACTACTGAATCTACAGGATATGTATATTCCCCAAATCACAGTCTATAATAGAAAAGGTAAACTGCCCATCTGATTCACCCCAATGAGTAAACAACTAGTTTCTTAAAAATGAGCCTATTTAAAATATGGAAAAACAACCTCACAGATGGAAACGAACAGAGATGCTTGAAAACTTAAAAAAAAAATTCAATCACAACAGCAAAAAAGAAACCTAGAAATTAAACTAGGTAAAGCATACACATTCTTTCAGATTTCTATGCATACATTAACTCAAAAAAATAGCAGCATTTAACCACTTATAATAAACAATAAACTGATAAACAATGAAAAGGGGATGCTGGACACATCTAACCAGGATTTCTGCTACATATTCCACCAAAACTCAAAACCCACAACATGTGACTAAATCAAAGGCTATTCATTACATATAAAAAGTCAGGGGGTTCCAAACAACCTTAAAGATATTGATAAAAATATTGTCTGGGCCAAATGGTTTAGTACCACTACTTTTAAAAAATGTAGCAAAGTTTATTAATAAGTCACTTTCACTTATTTTTAATATGTCACTTTACACTGGAGAAGTACACATGGAGAGGACAATAGCAGATGGTATCCAATTACACAAGGGTAAAATTAGAATGTATCAAATTACAGGCTAATACATATTACTTTGACGCTGGGCAAGGTCAGGGAGAACATAGTCAAATGCTTAACTGAGGAATAATGCTGCTATAAGAACATACATGCAATGTGGAGTCAGGGGAGGAAGATCATGCACAGCTAACCTTATCTGTTTTTATGAGCCATTTAGTGAAACATTGGACCAGAGATTGCTAGTGAACCTCATTTTTTCTCAACTTCAAAAAAGTTTGTGATTTGGTCCTACGTGATAGATTAATAACTAAACTACGAACACTAAAAGTAAGTTTGATACTGGTACAGTGAGTCACTAGCTGACTTATAAATAGAAAATAAAAAGTAAGAATTATTGGATGTAAATTGCTAGACGGTATGGTTAGAAGTGGTGCGCTACAGGGACTAGTGTTTGGACTCGCTCCATTTAACCTGTTTATATCAGATTAGGGTATAGATACTATAAACCTATGCACAAAAATTATGATATAAAACTAGGCAAAGGTAGAAACAACAGATGATTGTGTAAGACTACAATTTGATCTGAACAACGTTTGTGATTAGTCAATAAAATTGGGAATGACATTTAATGCTTCAAAATGTGTGGTAATGCACTATGGGGAAATAACAAACAGTTCACTTCTAAACATATGAAGAAGCCAGCAGAAGACCATTTGGTCTATCTAGTCTACTCATATTGCACGGTCTTCTGTTTAAGCTATTGACCCCCTCTCCTCCCCAATCTGCCCTTCCCATCCATCCATCCATCCCTCCTATGACCCTTACTTTCCCATTAACTCTATCTCAGCCTTTCTTGAAGTTGGTTACCATCTTCAAAAAAATCACCTCTTCTGAAAGCACATTCCAACTTGCCACCACCCTCTCCATGAAAAAGTGCCTCCTAGCCTCTCTCCTAAACTCCCCCCAACTTGAGGCTGTGTCCCCTCATGTTTCTGTTTCCATTAAGTTCAAAGAGGCCTTCCCTATCACCTATTTATTCTTTTCAAATACTTGACAGTCCCAGTATTGTCCCCTCTCTCTCTGTTTTCTCCTCCAGAGAGTAAATGTTCATGACTTTAGTGCTCTCCTCAAGCCTTGTACCCTGCTGGTCCCTGATTATCTTCATTTCCTTCCTTTGAACTGCATCCAATGAGTTAATATATTTTTTTAAGGTATGGGCACCAGTACTGTGTGATGTACTCCAGATGTGGCCTCATTAATGACCTGTACAACAGCAGTATTACCTCATCTTGCCTGTTGCGGTCCCTCTGGAAATGCAGCCCAATATTTCATTTGCATTTGCTGCTTTCCTACACTGTGTCACTACTGATCATCACTCCCAGATCCCTAACCTCTTCTGATGCAGATACCTGGACCCCTCACAGGCTATACTCCATCCTGGGGTTCTTGTCTCCAATATGCATGACTTTGCATTGAAACTAAGCTGCTGGACCACCTTTACAGTTTCTCCAGATCCTCCTTTAGGTCTTGTGTTCCTTCTGAAGTGACCACCCTCCCATAGAACTTGGTGTAGTCAACAAATAGGCAAATTTTGCCCTTAATGCCATCCCCATTATCACTGATGAAGATATTGAACAGTACCAATATGAGTCCCACTGCAGGACCCCACTGATGGCCTCCTTGGTCTATATAGCTTACCCCTACCATCACTCTCTGTATCCTGCCTCTCAGCCAGTTTTTCACCCATCTGGTCAACTTCTCTCCAACCCCAAGATTCACCAACTTCTTGATGAACCTCTTGCAGTGTACCTAATGAAAGGCTTTGCTGAAGTCCAAGTAAAGGATGTTCACAACTTAGCCCTGTCCACTGTTTTAGTGACCTAGTCAAAGAGATCAATCAGATTAGTTTGATATGACCTTCCTTCCATAAAGTCATGCTGCCTCACATCCTGGAGATCATGCTCATCCCAGATACTCTACCAACCTTTCCTTAAGTATAGTCACCATGAGCTTGCATATGACTGAGGTCAGACTGAGCAGTCTGTAATTCCCTGAGTTGTTCTTTGGACCATTCTTATGGGAGACACTATATGTGCCATTCTCCAGTCCTGCAGTACCACACCTGACTCCAGACTGTTGAACTAACTATTGAACAATCCATTCAATGGATCTGCAAGTTCTTCCACTAGTTCCCCGCAGCACGCTGGGATTTATGCCATCCAGGTCTGAGAATTTGTCAACCCTCAATGCTAGCAGCCCTGTCCTCACTCTATCCACTTCTATCACCACATCTATGTTCCCCCCCTACTCCTCTCCTTCCCCCTAGTGTACCAGTCCATCTTTCTCCCCAGTGAAGATGAAACAAAAGTACTTTTTCAATACATCTGCCTTGTCCCCATTCTCCGCCACCCAGCTGCCCTCTTTCCTGAGCCTAACTATCCCATCTTTCTTGACCCTATTCTTGCTAATATAACAAAAAAAAAGACATTCTATCCCTTCTTATTTCCCTCAGCTAGCTTCAGTTCCTACTGAGATTTAGCCCACTAGACTATCTTACCTGCTATGCTAACCATCTTCAGGTAATCCTCCTTGTTTTCCTCTCTCTCTCTCTTTTGGTCCTTCTGAATTTCTTGAAGGCTAACCTCTTGTTTCTTACTGCCTAGGTGACCTCAGTACTAAACCAGCTGGGTAGCTGGCCCACTAGTGTAGCCATAGAGCTACTGCTCTTGACACCAATGGCCCTGGTTTGGGAATGAGCCAGGGATGTCGAAGGGCTGACTTGGGGGATAAGGATCAAACATCCAATGAACTACTCTCTTTCTCTGGGGAGGGAGGAGGGATGCTATTCTTGCTGCAGTACTGACACCTGGGTAACCACAGGAGGCACTGCAGTAGAGTGCCTGCAGAGCAAGGGGGTGATGTCAGCGGGGGCCCATGTCTGAATCCACTTTGCATCCACAGGCACATTGGTCTCCTGTGGGACTGTCACTGTCTGGGGTTTATCACCATCAGGGAGGCATGGAAAAGCATGCCTTGGGACCACCTGGATCTGTCTCGACCCTGGGCATGACTGCCATTGGAAGCACCATGGTACGGAACTGTCCCTTGGGACAGCCCCACCATGAGGGGATGGACTCATGGGGTTGATATTCTGTGGTGGGGTGTATTTCAGTGCTGGGGAAGGGTCCAGGGTGGAGCTACTGCCAGGGATTCAAAAACTATAAATTAAAAAAAAAGATGGGTGCTTTGTCCCTTGAGTTTTTTTCCCTTGAGCCTAATGCACTCTTTTGTGGCAGCCATTATTTCTTCCTTGATGATGGGACTCCTTTTGTCTGTTTCTATATCATTTTAGATGCCTGCCAGGTGACTCCTTAGCAACTCACCTATCTTCTACCTTTCTAAAATCATAGAAAAATATACCAGGGCAGCAGAAAAGTTTAAGTTAAAAATGTTTATTTGGTCAATATTCAAGTCAATGCAAAATTTATATGCAAAAATTAAAATGTGATCATAAAAACTGAATAATAATAAAAGGGAGAAATATGTTTCCTATTGCACCGTGTTACAGTTCTATCTCTAAGAGTACATCCAGCATCTTTACAAAAACAGTTTAAGGCAAGTAGCTTTAATTTAAAATTCAAAGGTACTAAGGTAGGTAAACATACCAAGTGGGTTTTGTTATTTACCTCTAGATATTGTAAGATTAAGGAACCTTTTCAAGTATTGTATCATATCCTGGGTGATAAATTATATCTGATGATTCATCAGTTATTCATAATATTTCATTGTTCGTTAATGAGTTAAATTGAAAATAATGTTCCAAGATTATATTCCTCATCAGCTGATATCTGGGACAATGATGTAAAACATGAGGCAAACTTTCTAGTTCATTATTACCACAGTCACAGTATAGAGCTATATGCTCGGATCTTTCTTTTTGAAAATATATTATTCAGAATTTTTGATGGGTGTAATTCTAGCCAGAATTTCAGAAAAACTGCTCTGACCTACTTGTTTCATAAATGTAAAAGATATGGTTCTAGCACATAATTAATTTTATTTTGTGCATACGACTTATGTAATCTTAAGGATTTTATTTTTGCCATATTATTTCCAAAGGATATTTGTTTAAGTCTGTTTTTCTATTACTGTTCAGTAGTTCTGAGCAGTAGTCATACCCTGTAGGGAATCTTTCCACAGATGACTTAGTTTTAAGCATTTAATTGTATCTATTATCTGCTCTAACCATGGTGAGGAAGAGCCTCTGTTTGGCCACCGTAATTTCTCTTGCATACATATTCTTACTGATCTTCTTTGATCCAAGTTTGTACCTCTTATCCAGTAGGTTAGTTTTGCAGCAAGAGCCAGATATTTCATTTGAACGCTACCTAATTCTGCCTCTGCAATTTGGGAGGGGGAAAATCTTGGACGTTTTAATAATGTTCTGTACAGTTGTGTAAATGGTTTTGCGAAGATGTCAGTTACTTTTTCATACCAAATCCCAGCAGCATATAATGCAATAGGAATAATTTTCATCGCCATTGCCCGTAGTGTAGATAGTATGAAATATCCCCCATATTTATCATAGACTCTAAGTAAAGCATTTTTACACTGTTGTAATTTATTCATGGTATATTATGTGTGTTTTTTTTTATTATTAGAAGATATATCCTAAATATTGGTAACTTGATATCACTTAACGAGGCATTTTATTTTTTATACCAAGTAAATTTTAGGCTGCACTTGTCCATTGTAAGAATTTTTTATATATATTTATAGTCAATTTATTTAATGTGTTCTAGTAGGCTTAATTGTTTTCCTAAACTCATGGGTGACACTGAGATCAACACTAAGTCATCTGCATATATTAATGTTGGTATCATAATAATGCCAACTGAGGGAGAATGAGACATTTTAGGAGAAAGATGCTTGGCAAATTATTAATAAATAGGTTAAATAATAGTGGAGCTAGGATGCAACCTTGTTTCACTCCTCGGTTAGAACTGAAAGGTTGGGTGACATTGCCTGCTAAGCTATACCTCACCATTGCTCAATTTTCAGAATGCAAATATATAATCAGACATACTGTAGTATTGTATGATTCATGTTGCGCTCACATAATTTTGTTCCAGTGTAGTGTTCTATCTATCCTATCAAAAGCCCCCTGGAAATCAACAAAGGTGAGGTAAAGTGAAAGATGTTTTCTGACATAATATTTTTCAATAATATGATGTAAGATATAACACTGATCAATTGTGGAATGTTTTTTTCTGAAACTTGCTTGATATATATTAAGTATCTTTTGATGTTAAAACCAATTATACAATGGCAAAAAAAATTCCTGGTCTGTGGTTGGTCAATTTTGGGCTGGACCCGTGATGTTATCCCAGAACAACATCATGGGTCTAGTTTCAGCCTCACTGTGAACCTGTAGATGAGCTATATGATCGCTAGATTACCTCTTTTTTTGCATCTCCTCTTAAGAAACAAAAATATTTTTCCACACTGAAAAACATTCTTTAAAATTATTTTTTTTATTTTATATATAACAACGAGCCATTGTATAATAGCAATAATGCTCTCCAGGGTATGTGTCATTTGGGATAACGTCACATCTCAGTTGTTGGACGCACTCAGCCTGCAGCCTTGTACCCAACCACCTGAGGCGTGACGTTACCCCAGCACAACACACACCCTGTTGGGCATTATTGCTTAATTATTCAATCTTGTAAGAATTATTCTTCCCAACACAGTCTAATAAACTGATAGGGGGGTAATTTTAGGCAACAGCAGAAAAAGATGAGTGATCCATCCAGTTGGCCCATATTCCCTATAATCCCGGAAACCTTCCCTGGAACCTGTTGTTCCTCCAGGGTACTGTGCCTCCCTGTTTTATCCCTATTCTCCTACCTGGCCTTGTTACCCCATGCTACCACTATTCCCTTCATTCTATCCCATGCCTACTTGAATCCCCTGACTGTGTTTGCAACTTCCACCTTGGCCTACAGACTGTTTCAAGGTTTCACCATCCTTTCCATAATGAAGTACTTCCTCATGTCCCTCTTGAACCTCCAGATTTTAGTCTTAGTGGAGGCCTTTTCACAGCTCATGTCCAACCAGAACTACACTGCGCAATGGTCACTTCCACCCAGGGGCTTCTTGACCATTATAACCTGGACTTGCTCCCCGTTCATCAGCATCAGCTCAAGGATTAACCCCTCCCTGGTGGGTTATGTGACTTCCTGAGTCAGTAACCCACTTTGCAGCACATCTAGGGTCCAGCCTACATGACAGAGCTCCTGAATCTGCATGCCCCAGTTCACCCACTCCATTTGGTGGTGAGAATCTCCTTGAGATTCTGAGGTTCAGATTGAAGAGTTCACGGAACCAGCCTTTGAGAGCCCAGTACTGTGGAATTCTTTACCCAGGTCTCTGAGGGAGGATCCCTTGGTCAATGTTTTCAATAAAGGGCTCAAGTCATACCTTTTTCATTAAGCAGTTGGAAAGGCTTCATAATTGTATAGCTGCAGTATTTTAATTTGGCTATATTTTAGTGTATACAGGTTTTAGGATGTTTTATAGTAGTTTTATGAAATAGGGAGTTATTAAGTATTTTCTAGTTTTTTGTTGGATTATTGATCATGTTTCTATTTATTGTATTGGTGACCTGGGCCTCCAGGGAAGGGCACCAGATATAAACAAACACTACTATCTAGGATCACCTGACTCCTGGCGCAGGTTGCGACTAGTACCCTCCTATCTACCTTGGGCAGGTTGACATTTCCCACTGTTACCTCCTCTCTCTTTCCTTCAGCAGTCAATATTTGCAAGTTCAATTCCCAGTCTCTTTCCTCCTCCTCCTCCTTGTTGAGTGGTCTATAAACCACCCCAACCTCACTTTCCTCCCTCTATTTGGCAGTAACTGAATTTACATTGTTTCCACCCTCCCCTCCTTTGACTCCTCCCTTGTACACATTAAATCCTCCCTGATATAAACCGTGACCCCTTCCCCTTTTTCTACAGCCCTGTCATTCTTGTATAACTTATACCTGGGATTGAGAAATTCCAGTCATGGTTTGGTGTGACCCTTGTCTCAGTGCCCACCATGATGTCCACTCCCCTCTCTGCCAACACCTGCAGGCTATCCATATTGTTTTCAAGACTGTGTGTGTAGAGACACCACCCTCCACCTATAGTCTGGCTATCCTTCCCTTCCCTCCCATCTACTATTTTAATATCTCCCCATTGCTTGTACCCCCCACCCACTGCTAACCCCTTCTCTCACCCTCTAACTCCATCCTCCAGTATCCCTGTACTGGTATGGGGGAGGTCTGCTCGCCTCCTCCTGCCAGAGTCTTGGAGCCTGCAGGTCCACATGCCCCCCCCCCAAAGTTTAAATTAAGTTTATGATTTATGTACCCTCCTAGTTTTTCCCTGAAGACCCTCAAGCCTCCACTACTGAGGTGCAGTCTGTCTGGTGCAAAAAGTGCTTTATTTGACCAGGTCTCCCCCCAGTCCTGGTACCGGTCCTATTCCATGTGTTTATGAGTGACATAGTGGAGGAACTGGAAGAGAAGGTCTGCCTCTTTGCTATTAATAATAAATAATACTAATAATATTAATAAACTTTATTTTTAAGCACCTTTCGAAATATCAATGTGCTGTACAAAGATTAAAACACAATTACATAAACAACAAATACAATAATAAATTAAAAAAACAGATCCATTCAACTATGTATCACTGAAAGGCCTGATGCCACAAAAATGTTTTAAACGCCTGTTTAAATCCCCCCACAGTCACGCACTCCTGGAACTGATGGGGTAGAGAATTCCAGAGGGTAGGGGCCACAAACATAAATGCGTGAGCCCCAGAGGATTTCAAAGACACCCTCGGAATCTCCAGCAACCCCTCATCAGCCGGACAGAGCTGTCACACAGCGCAGTTGGAAACAAGAAATTCTTTCAGGTAGTTGGGGTCAAGTCCATGTAGGGCTTTATAAGTCAGTAAACCAACTTTAAACGTGAACCGCCACTGAATCGGCAGCCAGTACAGATCATGCAGCACCTGCATAATATGTGAAGAATGGGAAATCCCTGTCAACAATTGTGCTGCAGCATTCTGCACTAGCTGCAGGTGGCGGATATCAACCCCAGGAAGCCCTAAGTATAGGGAGTTTCAGTAGTCAAGGCACGAGGCCACAAAGGCATGGACCAACATTGGCAGATCCCTGGACGGAACAAGGTGCTTGATCCTGGTGATGTTCCTATGATGGTAAAAGGAAGAACTGACGACTGTTGACACCTGAGATCATAGGGTCAGCCCATCATCAAGCACCATCCCCAGGTCTCACACCCATTCAGAGGTAAAAATCTGGGGGAGCCCCACCAGGTAAAGTACAGAAGGCTGACCAGCCCTCAACCCTCTATCCAGTGACCCGGATCCACAACCATCACCTGAGTCTTTCCTGCGTTCAACTTTAGCCAGCTCGAATTCATCCAATCCTGGATTTCAGCGAGGCAGTTGTTAAATACAGAGAGAGCACTATTCTGGTCAGGTGTAAAAGGCAGGTAGAGCTGGGTATCATCATCATAACAGTGAGACCTCAGCCCTTACCGTCTTACCATGTCTTTGAGGGGCAGCATATACACTGCAAACAACATTGGAGACAGCACTGAGCCCTGAGGAACCCCACATGACAGAGAGAGTGGATCTGAAGAAAAGATTCCAGACACAACTCTTTGTGTTCTGCCTAGATCTGCAACAGAGTGGACGCTAGGTGGGGTGGAAAAGATGGGCAGGCATCTGAAAAGATTGGAAGAGTGGTCAAGGGTAAAGCAGCTGGGTTTTAGTGCAAAAAAGTGCAAATAATGCCCTTGGGACATAGAAATCCAGGAACAGAATACAAAATGGGTAGAGTGATACAGTCAAAGACCAGACAGGAAAGAAACCTAGGGGTAATCATATCAAATGACCTAAAGATGGCCAGGCAGTGTGACAAGGCAGTCGGAAGGGCTAGTGGGATGCTGGGATACATAGGAAAAGGTATCAATAGTAGGAAGAGGGAGGTGGTGCTGCCCTGTATAGATCACTAGTAAGACCCCAACTTATGTACTTGTATCCAGTTTTGGAGACCACATCTCAGGAAGGACATAGACAGAGTGGAGGCGGTCCAGAGGAAGGCTACCAAAATGGTGCATGGTCAGCATCAAAAGCCCTACAAGGAGAGGCTAAAGGAGCTAAATATGTACACCCTGGCTGAGAGGAGGGAGAGTAGGATTGGATAGAGACCTCTCAATACCTCATTGGAGGTTATTAAGGTACAGGATATAGGTATTTTTCAGAGAAAATGGTGCTCTAGAACAAGATGGCATGCTATGAATCTGGAGGGGGTAAATTCAGGAGGGATGTGAGGATGTACTTCTTTACAGAAAGGGTGGTGGATACCTGGAACAGCCTTCCAGTGAATGTCGGGGATGGAAACAGTGGTGGGTTCAAAATGCCTGGAACAGGCACAAGGGAATTGTAGGTGGGGGTGCATTGCACTGAGATCAAGTGAGGTCTGCAGCAAGAAAAATGAAAGTAAAAAAAAGTAGTCAGACAGGGTGGGCCCAGTGGTCCTTATCTGCTATCACATTCTACTGTATGTTTCTATGTTCTATGTTTCTTTTCTAGTTTTGTTTTAAATTTTGCTGGCATAGGTCTATTAAACATTCAGTTTATTTAGTACTTAGTATATAACTGTGCCTTCAAAAAGATTCTAATTGCCCCTTACTGATGTTACATTGTGGTTTGTGACATCCTAGTCTGTTGTCATGGTGAGCATTATGATGTTATTAAAAAAGGCACTACGAGATCAGTAAGGGCAATCAAATACTCTTTAGGTAGACTTTTCAGGCAGGCTAACAAGATGCGGTACAGTATAAACCTTGAAAAGGAAACGTTAGAACTAAACATGCATTCATCAGTGAACTGTAAGAGCTGAAACATTATGTTTATGAAAGTGTATTGCTGAAGTGCAGAGCTGCTTTTTAAAGAGCACCTGACACCTTCTGGAGAACTTTACCAAAACAGAATATTCTGACACAGTTTGGCTTATATTTCACATTTGTTCTGTATTCCTCCTCCCCATTATTTATGACTGAGGTCATTTGCATGAAAACAGGATCTTTGCTCCTGAAGAGGTCATCTGTTCCTGTTGCTGTCTACCTATCTGAGGTGATAATGCACTGTTTGTGGGATCACAGTTACTCCCATGGCAACAAACTGTGATATTACAACAGAGGAGTATGACTTGAAGTAGGGAGTCAGCTGTAGAGGTAGATGAACCCTGAGGGATAAAGATCATGCATTCATGCAAATATCCTTAGTAAAAATACTGGGGAGGAGGAATCTTTAGAATATATATGGAATGGAAGCTGATTTGTACCCAGTTATTATATTTTTCAAAAAATATTTTAAGGCATCAGCAGCTCTTTCAGTTCATGTCTATATCTGTGCTCAGAAAGTACACATTATTTACTAGTATTATGTGATCCAACAATCCACAGTGGCATGAAGTGTAATCATTCCAGAAATAAGCCCTAATATATTGTGTGCTGTAGAAAATCAGGTCACAGCCAGGTACTTTATGAGGCACACAGCCCAGCCCAGGGTGGTAGACACCCAAGATTACTCCTACACCCATGCCACTGACAATGTAGCATGGTATGCTGTCATCAAACCACAGTGCCAACTGAACCTGAAAAATGCTTGCTACATTACTAATATTTCACAATCTTTAGTATAGCATCTTTGCAGCTATGTTTCAATCCACAAAAAAAGAGGAACTAACCAGTCTACACTTATAGGCTTAACCCATTGCTTTCTCCACTTAAATTCAATAATCTGCTCCTTAAAATATACTGCAACACAGAGAGATAGAGAGACAGACAGACAGACAGATAGATACAGACAGACAGATGATAGAAAGACAGAGACAGGCAGACAGATAGATAGATAGATAGAATAGATAGATAGATAGATAGATAGATAGATAGATACACAGGCAGATAGACAGACAGACAGACAGACACGTAGACAGATCTGGCTCACACAAGAAATAATACATAGGACACTACATGTGATCACATTTAGACATGTGAAAGTCTTGAGATCAGACATTACCTCTCATTATACAGTTGCAAGGAAAATTCTTGGAAGCTGATTGGCTGCTGAGCCCTAGAGACAGTGAAGTTATCAGATAGTAACATCACCGGATCAAGGGCAGGCACAGACATGACCACATGTCCACTACAGAAAACACTCCTTGCTCCAGTCGACTGGGAACCTGACTTTACTGAAACACGTGACAGTTAGTGTCCGTCATTCACGTTCACTTTCTGTCACCCAGTTTCCTCCTTGTGGTGCCCACTTCATTGCCAAAAATTACATAAATGCCAAATTTAAAACAAAGCCATCACTAAAAATGGCATTGCAGGGAGTCTCATGATGCACCAGAGCAGGTAAGAAGCAGATACCTTGGCTCCACTCGTCAGCTCCTAATTTCTTACATTAAATAGCAGGTCTAACCTACAGCTGGCATCACTCGTTCGGCAGGGAGTGTGTCCTTACTGGTAGATATCAGTGGAAAATTACTAATCTTACTAATGCAACACAATCACATGGATTGCTGCACGACCACAATGGAGGCAGAAATGCAGCCTGCAGGGCCCTCCCACACTCCACCCACCACGTCAGAAAAGCCCGAAGTGGCCAAAAAATCAAAAACTCAGCTGACCACTGGCCCTAAAGCAATGCTGCCTCCAGTACTTCTCACGGAGGAAAAGTTCCTTGCTGAGTTATCCCCCTGAAGGAAGCCATACTGGGCATCACCAAGCAACTCACCGGCTTGCAGAAACTCTCAGAGACTCTCTCTCGCTGGATGGGGGACATGGTAATGTGGGTGAGCTCTCTTGATGACTGGCACTCCAGACAGGAATCCAAAACTACCTCAGTCTGCTGTAAACTTGCAAGGCTCGAAGAAAAAGTTGAAGACCTCGAGGGCTACAGTGGGAGGAACAACCTCCTAATCATTGGCCTCCCAGAGGGAGCAGAAGGGTAAAACCCCATTTTGTTAACCCAGAGACTATGAGAGAAAATAGTTGGGCCCTCGCTAAATGGACCCAGCTATGTCATCGAAACTGGCTCACAGGGTGCTGCGACCAATGCCTGCTTCCAACTCCCCACCTCGCCCTCTGATATTTAAACTTCTAAATTACCTTGATAAAATGCATAACTTGGCAAAGCTGAGGGACACAAAGGAGATTCTATGGGAAGGAGTCAAATTGCACATTTCACAAGATCTTCCCAAGTCAGTAAGGCTAAAAAGGGCTGAATATAATCACATAGTGGCTAAACTGATGGCAGCTGGACTGAGGTTCAAAATGCTTTATCCGGCCAAACTGCAGATTTTATACCAGGGCTCCCCAAGATAGTTTGACTCAGAAGCCCAAGCAAAATTGGAACTGCCCATGCTGTTCCCCAACCTGTTCCAGGCCTTGAAGTGAGCTACTTATATGTGGAAGTGGGCACAAGATATGTCTTTCTGGACTGAAGTTAAGAGTCATGCTGGCATTATACCCATGGGACTTTAACCTAAAGAAATTCTCAGGCTGTTGCTGTTTTTCTTCTTGTTTTGGTTTTAACGGGCCTCAGCATAATCTTGGGACTACCCTCCTCCTCCTTGTACTGGGAATTTATACTACTAAGAAGCTCTGTGCCTCCCTTACTTTTATACCCCATTCAAAACTGGAACCTCCCTGCTGCTAGAACTAAGGATGGAGATTTTATGCGGGGGCTCTGTATTCCCTTGAACAGATGTCCACAGCTTTCTGGTACCCCCATTCAGTGTTGGTTCAGGAGAAAAGAAGCATGGTAGCCACCTCGTCAAATATGAGGTAGGTCCTCTGGGATTGTTGGAGGGATGAGGGCCTGGATGAGCCAGGGAATTCTCTATACACACCTGCATTAGCATTCCCATGCTAGCTGTTTGTCAGCTAGCCTAATAATTAGATTTGAAGCCTATCAGGTCCGAGCCCTCTCATAAGTTGAGCCCACTGTCTGTCCTATGGCTGCTTGAGAAGTATAACTGGGAGCGCAGGGATAGGCCCAGCTCTCCACGATGATCGCTACTACATGGCCCCCTTGGACTGTGAACCTGGTGCCACTGAGTCATGGCGAGGTGCAGGAGGTTGTGAGGGTGGGTCTCCCCTGCCCCCCCAACAGCCTGTTGGGCTCTGAGAAAATGGATACCTTTAGCACACTCTGGAGGGCAGTTTGCCTTAGAGCAAAGGTTTGATCTTGTATTTGGCCTGGACAGCCCGGAGTAAATAGAATTGATGGTCCTGGGAAGTCGTGTGTATTTGGTGGTCCTGATGTTACTGACGGCCTGTGGCTAGACATGGCTTTGGCAGTGGTAATTAGATGGCAAGGTTTGTCTAGTGGTGTGTCGGGGATCTGGTGGCTCTGGATAGGCCTGCCCCTCCAGCTGCCCCAGGAAGGATCCCTTACCAATGCACACCAATGCGTTTTTTTCCGAGGGATCACCCTACTGGTTGGGTCAGTTGTTCTTGAGTCAGAGCCTGGGAAGCCCGAATGCTGTCAACAAGAACACAAAAGATTTGTTAACAAGATTCCAGTTTCCCTCGGACTGGTGTCACACAGCATAATACAGTCTGACTTTCTGGTCTTTTTACTGGTACTTGGTCGAGGGCTAGCAATGGCCACAATGATTTATTAATGATGTGGTTAAAGTATGCGCTGGGGGGAAGGAGCCCACTTGAAACGGGAAGATATTTTGCTTTTCCATAGAGAATGGGTTGGCCAGGTTTTTGGGTCTGGGTCAAGCAGTAAAAGAAGAGGGGTGTGTATCCTGATTGACAGGAAGACCCCCTTCCAGCTAATTGAGGAGCACAGAGATCTAGCAGGTCAATTTATCCTGATAAGAGTCCGACTTGGACTCACGTAGGAGTTGTTGGGAAGTATATATGGTCCAAATTTTTATTCACCAGGGTTTTTTTCCAGTCTCATAACTCACCTTTCTACTCCCTCCAATCCCCTTATTATTCTACAAGGAGACTGGAACCTAGTATATCAAACTGACATTGACAAATCTGGGGGACATAAAAGAGGGCTTTCATCAGCCCAGAGAGGTCTTTGGGAACTTATGGACACACTCGGCTTGGGGGACCCCTGGCGTATCCTATACCCCAAGGATAAACAATACACATTCCACTCCCTTCCTCATAACTATTTCTCTAGAATGGATTATTTTTTTTACCTCCATGGTTGGCCTTCCCAGGTTGGCGTTGTGTACTATCCTACCACAGTATTGTCAGACCATGCCCCAATACTTATGGAGCACTCCTTAGGGTGGCTGACTGACAGAGATAGAGTCTGGAAGTTTAATCCAGGGCTCCTGCGAGACCATCAAATCACCCAAATCACTTCCACGTTCATCGTGAATTTCTTCAAGGATAATACTGAATCAGTTGCTTCGATCAGTGGGGAATGCATTCGCATAGCCTCTAAAAACAGGAAAGCAAAAGAGGCCTCCATTAAAGAGATGGCTGATCAGATCAAGGCCCTGGAGTGAGAGCTCTCTTCCTCTTTGGATGAGGGAGTCTTGGCTAAGTTTAATGTCCTTTGGGCTCAATACTTCGGGCTGTTGGCCACAAAAGCAGACTTGGTGCTACAAAGAACTAAATTTTGATATTTAGAATCGGGGGGGAAAGTAGGTAAACTGTTAGCTATGAGACTCAGACAACTTGAAGCACAGAGCGTAGTGCAGATCATTCAACCTTTAGGGGGTGGCACAATACTTACTAAGCCCAGAAAGATAGCAGAAACCTTCAAACAATTTTATGAAACCCTCTGTTCGGCACCTAATAAGGTTTTGCCTGATTCCTCTTTAATAGAACAGTTTCTGGGACCAATAGCCCTGCCCTCCCTCTCTCAAACCCAGCAAACAGACCTGAGTGCCCCCATCTTGACTGAAGAAGTTAAACAGGTAATTAAACAACTACCTAAGGACAAAGTCCTGGGACCCGACAAGTTTAGCAATTCATTTTATGCGGCTTTTGCAGATGAGCTAGCCCCCTTTTCTTTCTCAGCTTTTCAACTTTTTCAATCTTTTGGTATCTCAGACTTCTCTCTTACTCAAGCCTGGATCTCAGTCATTCTGAAACCAGGCAAGTCCCCCCACAACAGGCAACTACCGCCCCATTTCATTACTAAATTCGGATATAAAGATACTAGCTAAGATTTTGGCAAATCGTCTTCTTCAGACTGGCAGAGCCTAATTAGTACCTCTCAGGTGGGTTTTGTAGCAGGACGATTTTCTTCGACTCACACACACAAGATTCTTCACCTCATGGCCTCTGCTCAGTATGGCCCTCTTCCCTCAGTTCTAGTATTGCTCAGTGTTGAAAAGGCATTTGACCGGGTCTCCTGGCAGTTTCTCTTCATGATGCTCAGCAAATTTGGCTTCTCCTCTGAATTCTGTGACTGGATCCATGCACTGTATTCCCATCCTACGGCTCAGATCCGCTGTAACGGAGTCCTCTCTAACCTCTTCCCCCTCTCCTGTGGCACTAAACAAGACTGTCCACTTTCCCCATTTCTCTTCAACCTCTACCTCAAGCCCCTAATTCGCCTGTTGCAATCCAGTCCCAAAGTTCAAGGCATTCATGTGGGCCAGACTGAATTCTCTTTATCAGCATATGCAGATGACCTGTTGTTGCATCTAGAAAATCCCCAGCAGTAAATTCCATCAGCAATTACCATCATTAATCGCTTCTCGTTGGTATCAGGATATAAACTAAACTTGGGAAAAAACTTGTGTTATGCCCCTTAATCACCTGGTTCAGAAGCAATAGATTAAGGACCTTGGTTTGATATTGGAACCATGAGCCCTTACCTACCTGGGCATTAAGCTCCTGCACAATCTTACACAACTTACTAAAATTAACCTTCACCTGATCATCCATGAGATTAAGGTGGACCTACTTAGATGGAGACACCTTCCTCTTTCTCTTTGGGGACACGTAAATGTTATAAAAATGAACGTTCTCCCATGCCTTTTGTACACCATCAGCATGATCTGCCCGTACCTTCAGAAAAAATGGTTCAGCAAGTTGCAAACTCTGGTGTCCGACTTTCTCTAGCAGGGGAAGGTGGTACGATGGGCATACACCAAATTAACCTTTCCAAAAACTGTGGGCAGTCTTGGTCTCCTGAACTTCTTTTTATATTATTGTGCAATTCATGGCAGTAAAATCTTCCATTGGGGGAGACCGACAAGATCGAGAGTGATACCATGGAATATTTCCCTCAGTGACTATCACTAGAACAACAGCTTTTTCGGGCCAAAGCTATAGACTTAAAATCCCTTTTATATATTAAGCCACCAGCTTTGCAGAGGACATTATGGGCCTCTCCTCTACGGTGGTCAGTTAAGGTCTTGCGCCAAATCAGCTTCCTCTTTTCCTTAGATTTGACTAAGGACCTGGACCAACCGATTCTGGGTAACCTGTACTGTAAGATTGTAGGCCATGTAATACCGAGAGGTTTCTGCCCCAAACTGTGGGGGGGGGGGCAAAGCTATCTTCCTTGCTACACTCAGGTCGCCTCAGGCCAGTGAAAGATATCCAGTCAGAATTCTCGATCTCAGTGCTACACTCCTTTAAGCACTTACAGTTACGGAAGGTGCTTGTGGACTCTCTGGGCCCACCCCCATGGGACTTTCCAGCAAAATCTTTGAAAAGATCTCTACTGGACCTGGCATCCCAACCTCATGTAATTTCTTCCTTTTATAAAGTCTTACAAAGTCAGACACTCCATTTTCCCCAAGGAGTGTGCTACTATTGGCAACAGGAACTCAGTCTCTCCACCACAAGTGGAGAATGGAAGAAGTTATGGCAACATTTGTACAAACTCATCAAACAGGATGGACTACGATTTTTGCAGTTCTGTATCCTGCACAATCTATACTTCTGTCCCGATCAACTATACTGGATGGGGAGAGTGAATTTCCTGTTGTGCACTGCTTGTCAAAAAGTGGACGGTATGATTAATTATCTCTTCTGGGACTGTGATAGGGTGGCACCTTTATGGCAAAGAATCAAAGATTCACTTGACCCAATACTGGGACTACACCCTTATTTTACCCCACAGATCTGTTTAGTGGGTCTAGTCCCTGCTGACACGATAGGGGTACACAAGACACACATGGCCCTTATATCAGCAGTACAAAGCTGATTATTGCTCATCACTGGATTGATCGAGATTGCCCCCCCCTTCCAGGAGTGGCATGCGGAAATACTGCAGGCGTTACAGCTAGGAAAACACATTGCACATAGACAGGATAGGCTACAGGCCTTTAATGATCAATGGGACCAGCTTATAACTCTGATACCCCTTAACTGCTCTGCAGGGCACCCTAAAGTTAGCTAGAGGGATCAGGGATTCCACGTGAGCTCCTTGATTACACACCTGATGGGCCATTATTGTTGGGCCTATATGTGTGCCTCAGCCTCACTATGACAAACTTTTCACTGTATGAAAAATTTTCCTACCTGATGCTTTTCTTTACTTCCTGGCTCCGAGAGGGTAGGGGTGGGTTGGGGGTAAACTAGATGATAGGTAGATAAGTTAGATAAGTTTCATTTTGTGGTATGGATAGGCAGTACCGTAGGAAGGGTGGGGTGGATGGCGCACCCGCCCCGGGTGCATGTCTCAGAGGGGCGCAGTTTTGGTAACTTTTAAAACATTTTTTTTCCTTTTTTTTCTGCTGTAATTACAGTGGCTTCCAGCAGGGATGCATCTGCAGAAGGACCAGCAAGTGTTTGGGGGAAGGGGGTCACATGGTCACACTGTCTGAAAGCAGGAAAAATCATGTGGACTGGTGGTAACTGGGTGGGCCAGCCACCAGTGGCACCAGTATAAAAGGTAGGGGCAGAGCAGAGCACATGGTTGTTGTGAGAGGTGGTTAGTTGACGCTGGAGAGGAGAGAGTAGAGTAGACCAGAGCTTGATAAACTTGTTTGATAGTGAGAGCCGAGAGTGATTCTGAAATTAAAAATGTAATTTTAATGTAAGCATTGGCAAGCAAGCACTGCACTCTTGCTTTGTCTTCTTTGAGTTGCTTGCTTTTTTATTTATTTTATATGGTCTGTCCCAGTAGTGACTGTCCTGTCACTGTCTGTGTGTGTCCTCTGACTGACAGAGTCAGACTACTGAGAGTTGAGAGAGAGAGACTTGCTGAGCAGCTGCCAAGCAGCCTGAGATAAAATAACATTTCCTGGCTTAATTCCTTCAAAATTCAGTTGGTTCATCATCATTCCTTGTTGTGTGTGCCTGGATGTTTTTTTTTGTGATCATTCGTTCGTCCGTCATCGTCATTCTCTTAAGGGTCTTCGTTTTCGTCTGTCTAGACTTCATGTGGCAACATGGAGGGATGCCCGATTGAAAAAAAAAATAAATGAGTGATAAATTTTAGTCTTGTTGTCACGCCAGTGTTGTGTATGTGTTGCTGACCCTGGGACCTCCAGTCTGCTCCGCGGGCTGGGGCTTCCGCCCTCCTCCCTCCATTCTCCACGGACACTGAGGGCAGAGACTCTCTGGAGATTACTAGTAACTACTGACTGAATCAGTCTGTCATGACTTGCTGTCTTCTTTTCTTGCTGAGCCTGATAAATAAGCTAACATTCCCAAGAATCCAACCAAATTCCAACCTTTATTTCCTTGTGTGTGCCTGCCCAAGTGCCAGAATCATTTTTTTTGTAAATTGATTGATCGTCCTCCTACATCCTTAGTTCAATCTTTGATTGTGAAATATGGGGGGGGCAGGGGGCATCTGATTGAAAAGAAAAGAAAATTAATAAATTTCTGGTGTGTTTGCATTGCTGACTTTACTTCCGCCTGGTGGGGGTCAGGGGCGACAGACTCCAGCAGCAGGAAAGAGCAGTAGTCATTGCAAAAAAAAAAAATGCAACTTCCTGGCTAGCAGGCTGTTCTGCTTCATACTCTTTCTCTGTGAGTGTGCTGGTCCAGCACAGAGCAAGAGTATGAACCAGAATTGCTTTCTAGCCAGGAAGTTGACTTTTGCAATTTTATTTGACTAATATCTCTCCTGCTATGTGCTGTTCTACGGTGGTTCCAGGCTGAAGGAGACAGTAGTCACACGGACCTGGCTGGCTGTTACTCTGTTTCATATGTCTGACAGAAAAGAAACAAACACTGTTTAGTCAGTGATTAAAAAAAAAAAGAGTGCTGCAGTTTTTTAATTAAGTCTTTAGTGAAGCATATTGTTGCTGTTTTGTGTTCTTATTTGTAATTTTTTTTATAAATGTTCTGTATTTGTTTCTGTTTGCACTATTTAAATTCACTGCTTACTAGTCTGTACCTATTTTTTATAGTGTGTAAATTGTTTCACTAATGTGTATAAAAGTAAGCGGGGATGTGGAATGACTATAAGGAAGACTGGTGGTGGTGGTGGATGTGGGAAAATGTTGCTTGGCCATGGACTGATGTTGTGTTGTGGGGGCACTGGCACTGAGAACAGAACTGGCAGTTTTATGCTATCATCCACTCTTTGTGGGCAGAATGGCTAACATGAAACTCAGTTACATGTTAGCCATTCTGCCCACAAAGAGTGGGTAATAGCATAAAAACTGCAGTATTTTTTTTGTTAGATGTAGCATAGTCTCACAAGTCAAACCAAATGCTTTGCAGAGCATGGACATGAAATCTGTAAAAGCACCTTCAGCATCAGCAACAGCCATGGACACTCAGAAGCAGTTCCTCTGCTGCAACCTCACCTGGTGTTTTTTTTTTTTTAGAATGTTTCTGCAAGGAATGCTACTGCCAGCAGCAGCCTCACAATTGTGAACACCACTGCCAGCACCACAATGTTGTGTCTCTGTCTCAGGCTAGAACAACCAAACATTAACGTGCCATTTAACCAAGTTTACCAGATATCAATGTAATCACCCAGTATCCCAAGAATTATACACTGTTTCAGTGGCACTTTGTGGTTATGTCAGTGCTTTCTCCTGGTTACAGCAGTATCTCCTAATTAGTGCAATAAACGCTGATGGTTATAACACTTTATCTCCTCTCAGTTACACCAGTATCTCACAGCTACTACAGTGACATCTACCAGCAATACCAGTGTACCCTCCCAGGTGTATCAGTCACCTAACTATTGCTGTAACTGGTATACTGACTTGCCGTATCTGTTAGCCTAACAGATACAGTAAGGCAGTATACCAGTTACAGAAATGTCTGCTCTCAGTTATAGCAGTCTTTGCTCACATTTAAGCCAGTGTGGCAGTGTTCCGTTGAAGCAGTTCCTCCTAGTTACAGTTAAACTGTGTCTCAGTTACAGCAGTTTCTCTTCCCACTCCAGTTATGCCAGTATCAACTTCCAGTTATACCAGTGTCTCTTCACAGTTACACCTCTTAGTATTTCAGTTACATCATTGTCTCCTTCCATTTATGCCAGTGTCTTCTCTGAAACATAGAAACTTAGATTTGAGAGCAGATAAGGACCATTTGGCCCATCGAGTTTGTCCACTCCTTCATAGTCTTACTTAAATAATAGAATGTGCCCTTGGCTGCAGCTGCTTCCCCACAAGAAAACAAACGATACATACAGTACTTTTGTATAAATAAATAGAATGTGAGGGCATTCACCCACTGTGAGGGTGATCACCCTCAGTCTATTTGTACAAAAGTACTTTATGTACTGTTTGTTTTCTTGTGGGGAAGCAGCTGCAGCAAAGGGAAGTCAAGTTTAGTTGAAGTTAGTTGGCTGTTAGTACTATGTTGTAAGTGGAACTTGACCTGCTGGCAGCCAGCCCACCTGACTGGGCTCAGTGTTTATTCTGCTCTCGCTCTCTGACTGTGAGGGGTTGGACTCAGTTTATTATCATGCCTGGGTGATCAACGATTTACCTTGTTCACCAAATCCCCCTGGGATGCCAGCACTAAGTGTGCAAGCTGTGATGCACACAAGCCTACAGATTGCAATACTGTCACTGTTCCCCTTCCCATATACCCTTTACCCCTACTTGTGCATTGCTACCTGTGGTCTCACATGTGACATGTGGCAGTATTGCCTTGCACTCCCCTGAAGAGGAGGAGGAGGGTGTCCCCATGGACACATGATCCTCCTCCTCCTCCTCCCCTGACTGTCCCAGAGCAACCCAGGTTACTTCCCAAACCCAGGTCACCAACATTGCAACAGGTAGCACTTCTGTTGTGCCAAGGGGCCAGCCATAACATATTTTTTTTTTTTGTCTCAAGAGCTATGGATGCCTCAGAGAAAACTTTCAAAAACATAACGTTATTTAGATTTTAGACATAACTCAGCAAGTGTATTGTGTGTATTTGCAGAAATCTACATGAACACTAGATCTTTATCCCTTAAAGTGAATTTATGACTTACCCTATGGCAGCTACCCCTCACATGGTATGGTAGCTGCCCTCCACGGCAGCCATTCTAGCCAGGTTAGAAATACTATGTGCAGTCAATAATCCAGATATTTTACTCATAAATTAGTTTTAGCATTGGCTGCCCAATGCATTTTCAGAGCCCCATTCCAGCCACCATGCCCCCACGCTCAAGCATGTAATGACGTGTGGCCAGGGAAAGCGCAGAGGGTGTGCCCCATTGAAATGAATCTGGCTAGAGTTTTCATTCATTTTTAACATCAAGAATGGCCAGTAACAGATTAATGAAAGGCACCACTTGACTTACAAAATCCTTGTCTCTCACATCTCATATTCCATGCATGGGAGCAAAATATTCCCTGAAATCAGGGGTAGGGAACATGTAACAAAAGTATGTTTTTTCTTCAAGAAAAGCCCCCAAAACTCATCATAAAGCATGTAAACCCGTCAGAGCTTCTGGGGGCTGCAAGGCTCCCAGACCCATGGCTATTTTCTGGGAGGGGCACAGAATTAGTCGCTTGCCCAGGGCACCAAAATGCCTTCCTACAGCACTGTGGATAGGCCCCAACTCAAATATGTGATGTTGTTTAAACTGTAGGGGGCCTTCTAATGCTGAGAAGACAGACTACCTGAAGGATATGGGTTTTATTGCCTTCTTTAAAACAGTTGTCCAGGTGGAACTGCTGTATACATCTATGGACTGTCTCCTTGTATGGTTGATTGTCTTTTCCTTTGTAGAAATGTTGTACAACCCATAAACTGAAATAAAGTATATTAATTTGAAAAAATAAATGGCATTGCAGTCCCCCTTCGCACCACAATCACACTACCATCAGTTAAACAGCTGTCCCCACTAGTGTTGCTCCCCTAATTTTGGGTTGTATTGATATCATCGGTCCAGTCCTGGTGCAAATAGTCTGGAGCTCCTTGGAGTCAGGTGAGTTTCCTATCTCCCTGAAAGAGGCAGTGGTGACACCTCTCTTGAAGAAAGCTACCTTGGACCCAGGCTGTTTCTCAAACTACAGACCCATCTCTAACATTCCCTTTATTGGGAAGATTATTGAGAAGGTAGCGGCTGCCCAATTAGAAGACCATTTAACCATCCACAATATCTACGAATCCTTCCAATCTGGTTTTCGTAAAAGACATAGCACCGAGAATGCGCTGGTTTGGGTGCTTAATGATCTTCTGAGGGTGAGAGATCAGAAGAGATGTTTCATTCTGGTTCTCCTTCATCTCTCGTCAGCCTTTGACACTGTGGATCACCTGGTGTTGATAGCACACCTGAGGCAAATTTGTGGAATATCAGGAACTGTTTTACAGTGGTTCACCTCATTCTTCACTGGGAGATCACAAAGAGTTGTGTCAGGAGTTTTTTCTTCTGGCCCAACTCCTTTGTTGTGTGGGGTGCCTCAAGGTTCCATGCTGTCACCCATGTTATTTGCAGTGTATATGCTGCCCCTCAGAGACATTATTAGACAGTATGGGCTGAGGTTTCACTGCTATGCAGATGATACCCAGCTATACCTGTCTTTTGCACCCGACCAGGATGGAGCTCTCACGGTGTTTAACAACTGTCTTGAGGAAATCCAGGGTTGGATGGATTCTAGTTGGTTAAAGTTGAACTCAGAGAAGACAGAGGTTTTTGTTGTGGACCAGGGAGGTCAGATAGAGAAGTCATGTGGTGGCACGCCTTCTGGAATATTTCTTGGTGGCGTGTCACTTCTGACCTCTGAACGGGTGCGTAGCCTTGGGATTGTCCTAGATCTCAGGCTGACATTACAGTCTCAGATGTCGGCCATTGTCAGGACTTCCTTTTACCATTTTAGGAATATCGCCAGGGTTAGGCACCTTGTTCCTTCTGACTCTTTGCCAATGTTGGTCCATGCCTTTGTGTCCTCATATTTGGACTATTGCAATTCCCTTTACTTTGGGCTTTCCGGGGTTGAAATCCACCGCCTACAGCTGGTGTAGAATGCTACAGCCCAGGTTTTGACTGGGACAAGTAGGTCCTCCCATATTATCCCGGTGCTGCATGAACTGCACTGGCTGCCTATACGATGGTAGATCACCTTTAAAGTCATTTTACTGACTTTCAAAGCCCTTCACTATCAGGGTCTGGACTATCTGAAAGAACTTCTGATGCCTTATTACCCTGGCCGATCCCTCCGCTCGGCCCACTAGGGGTTGCTAGATATTCCGAGAGTGAGTTTAAAATCTTCTGGCAGTAGAGCTTTTTCTCATGCTGCCCCCACTCTCTGGAATTCTCTACCACGCTGGTTATGGGAGTGCACCTCCGTGGAGGATTTCAAGAAGAACTTAAAAACCTATTTATGGCAAATGGCCTTTTTGGATGCTTAATCCTTCTTGGATGCTTAAGTAAATATATTCTGTTGAGATTTTTTATTTGTATTTCTTAATTGATTTTAATAATTGTTGTTAACATGATATGATTTTATTTACTGTATATGTGTTATTAATTTATATTTGTGCATTGGTTTTAATATGTTCAGCGCCTTGGTATGCTGAAAGGCACTATACAAATAAACGTATTATTATAGTATCCTATCAATTAGGATACCATCGGATATCAGTCTTTTTGCCAGATAGTGGATCCAACCAGATAGTAGCACTATCTGACCATGGATCTGACAGTCCCAGATCAAGGTTGAATCCCACGGATCCATGGTCAGATCCCTGCATCCGACGCTGGATCCAACCATGGATCCCTGGATCTGACATCAGATACAGGAGTGTGGGATCTGACCTCTGACTTGTTCAGATCCCAGGTCAGATACTGCCACTATCCAAGGGGATCCCAATCAGATCCACAAAGGTATTATCTGACCATCACTAGTCCCCGGTCTTCCCCTGAATATCCTGAGTGTGGTTCCCACTTACTGCCTTGCACTCATTTATTTTTTTCAACAAATGTAGAAATAAACAAAACTAAAATGAAGCTGTTACATATCAAGGTTTGTCAGTCTGACCACAGTCCACACTCCTGCCCCAAATGGCCTTGGTGAATGTCATGTGCTCCACTTACCAGTCGCAATCCATGTGCCTTGCCTCCTTGCCTCTCTTCAACCCACTGTAAAGACTGTGTAGAAAACAATTTAAATACAAGAAAAGTCACTTGGCACAGAAAAGGAAACACCTGAAGAACAAGAGCTATCTAGAGAAGCGGGATGGGGGGGCGTGAGCCAAATTTGTATAATAGCAATAAGGCAGTCCAGGGATGTGGGTTATTGTGTAATAATATCACTTCTCCAGTATGGCCTTGTGCTTCAACTACCTGAGGTGTGATGTTATTGCTCAATAATGCACACCCAGTCATGCCTAATTGCTTAATTAATATCTGCGGGTGTAGTAATAAGGTCCCCTGAGATGCTCTTTAGTGTCAGGGCAAATAAGTTGTATTGTTTTTGATGAACTAGATTGGAAAGTAATCACATATTTTTCACTTCAGGTTCAGGTTCAAAAGAAGTCAGCTTCTTTCCTCAGATAGGAAGTTTATTTAAATCTCATTTGACGCTTTAAAGAGCATTGATAACTTAGACAAATGAATTAAGCTGGTACTGCAATTCTGATTTTTGTATTGAGCCTATGTCTGTAGATTCCCTTGTCTGTACTGCATGATCTATCAGACATTTCTCATACATTACACACTCACATGCACACACACACACACACACACACACACACACACACACACACACACACACTGGCACCCTAATCAAAAAGAACCATAACTCTGAGTACCTTTTAAAACTTTCACACTTTCAAACATTTTTGTTAATGGCAGAATACTGCATGTTGATATAGGTTACTTATCAGTGGATTACAATACAGTACAATTCAATGCAATACAACACACTTTTTATATAGCCTTTTTTAGACTGAATGTATAAAAAACACGTTGCCCCTTCAGCAGAAAGTGATGTCAGCCTGAGGACAGAGAACAGGAAGTAAATTTAAGGGCTGGAATTAAGAAAAGGAAGGAGATTGAAAGAAGAAAGCAGGCACATGATTGCAGATGATGTGGATTAACAGTTAAATGCTAGCGAGATCAGATGTGTTTTCAATCAGTAGTTAAGGAATGCCAAATAGTCAAGGAGTGAGTGGAGCTGACATCATGGGGATTAGGGAATGCCAGGTGTTGGATACAGCATGGGTTAAAGTATCTGCCACCTTCAGAGGATGAGATGATTTGTGGAACAGAGAGAAAATAGGAGTCAGAGAAAGGGAGGAGGCATGGAGGAGTGCAGAAATGATAGTCTGAAGGTCTGGATCTTCATTTTCATTTGTAAAATTTGTCTGCCATACCATAACTCAGCAGGACATGAACTCAGCCTACCCTATCATCAATGGCTGGGTCTTCAGTTTCCCAAATCCTGCTGAATCCCCTGTGCAAGACAAGTAAGTAAGGTCAAGTCTAAGCAGGGCTTTGAAGACTAGAAGAGCAGTCCTGAACTGTATTAACTGAGCAATTGCAATCCAGTGGAAGTCCTTGTGATTGAGAATGGTACTATATGGTTTCTTTTGTGCTTGTAGGTGAAAAAGTAGGCAATTATGTTTTGCATGTGATGTACAGTAGTTTAATAATAAACTTCAGGACACTATCTTACCATACATTATGCAAGAAGGAGGTGAGGTCGGCTCCAGGTAACTACAGACCCGTAAGCCTTATTTTAGTGCTTGTCAAAGTGTTTGAATCGATCATAAAAGTTCTGGTGGCCCAGCACATAGAAGAGCATGAACTGTTTTTAGCACTCAGCATGGCTTCATAAAAGGAAGGTACTACCAAACCAACCTGATTGCCTTTTTGAGGAAGTAACTAAGGAAGTCTATGAGGAGCATGTGTTGGATAGAGTTAGTATACACTTCAGCAAGGCCTTTTATATTGCACTGCATGGAAAACACATGCAGACAGTACTGCAGTGCAACATGGAATCTATAATGTGTACAGAAATTCAATAATCAATTACCTGACAGGCAAGAAGCAGAGGCTAGTGGTGGATGGTCACCATTCAGAGTGAAAGAATGTTCTGAGGGGAGTACCCAGAGATCAGTTCTGTGTAGGGATGGGCTACCTGATAGGTACCCATGCCAAGTACTTCAGGTAGCTGACTTTTCAGCCAGGTAGGGTACTTAGGGTACTATACTATACTAGCCTGCCTGGCTTTGCGTCTCTTGAATCTGGTTGGATACTTGCAGTACAGCACTACATACCCCTTTGGCTACTTTGTCCCAGACTGGTGTTTGTGCCTCATCTTATACAGCTGTGTCTGTGACTCCACCCCTCTCTGCTCAACTAATGGGAGCATAAGGCATGGGGGCTATAAATACAAGTCTGTCTTAGTGCGAAAGCATTTGATTATGACTACAGGGAGGTAACAATAGCATTCTACGTAGTTAGCTCTTCCTAATATTTATTTCTAAACAGTTAAAGACATAGGATCACTGATTTAAAATTAGCAGCTATGTATGTGTTCTAGCTGGGGAGTAAAACTGGAGGGGTCATTGGGAAGGGCAGGCTTTTCATTATGTACAGTATGATGCTGGCATGTAGTGCTGCTAGTGCAGGTAATGCAAACCCTTTTGGAAACTGGAGAGACAAATAAAAAATAAATTATATTTTTACAGTATGTACAGCAGCCAGCTATGTCTAGTGGGCATGCCCAACACAGATAAGCTTACACTGCCTTCCAGAATTATTTCACTAGGAACATATGACTAGCCAAGGCTAGAGTAAGCAATCTTGCAATGCCCCTGACTCTAAATTAAGGAAAACAATTAATAGCCTATTTAAACCCTGCCCCCACTGGGCTCAGATGACCCTTCGTTCCTCTCATTGCCTCCAGGAAACATTTGTAGTTGGCAGCCAAATCATCCCCTTTGTCTCCCACAATGACTTCAGTCAGCAGCTAAAGACTTTCTGTTTGCCCTGGACACTTTTCAGGTCATCAGCACTATTTCTCTGTATTACTTGTGAACCAAATTGATTACAATTGAATGCATAGCACCATTAGAAAGGCACTTTTGTGCTCAGCAACTTTGCCACTGATACTTTGTGTGTATCATGTAGTATACTTTAGGAGTTATTCGCATTTGTTTATGGTATGGTGTCTATGGCTGGCATTTGTCCTTTAAGCTCACCTAAGAACCTTGAATAAAGTGGGAAAAAATACATGTTTTATATTAGAAAAAATTATTTTTAGTATAAAATTATTTTAATACCTACATCTAATGTATGGATGTTTAATTTGGTGTTGATATGTCACATATTTTCCTAACAAAAATGGTTTACATTGGCTTTTTTATTGCAAAAAAACCCTTTTTTTTTATATTTCAACTAGTTTATGAAAAAAAAAGAAATCACTTATGATTAATTGCATAGCACCATTGGAAAGATAATTTTGTCCAGAACAACTTTGCCGCTCATACTTTGTGTGTAGCACTTACGGTTCATGAGATATTCGCATTTGTTTGTGGCATGCTGATTATGGCTTGATTTTGCTTAGAAAGGCCCAGGATGCAGTGCTAAGAGTATTTAGGACACAAGTGGTGGAACTCTCAAAGAGCTCCTGTGGAGTGAATGAGTTAACTGCAGATGCCCTCAACCAATACTTCACTGTAGGCCCCAAGGCATTATCACCAACCACCCCCACCCCCAGCAACCCAACCCTACCATAAATGGCTATTTCTGCCTGCAGGCGATCTCAACTGATGAAATCTGCAAAGAACTAATGGTGCTAAATGCATAATCCAGCTGTGGATCTGATGGTATCTCGCCCAAATTTCTCAAAATCAGCTCTTTGGCAATAGCTGTTCCTTTTGCCCACACTTTCAATATGTTCCCTATGTATCAGTTCCTTCCCACATAGCTAGAAGCTTGTGCTGGTACAGTAGTTCCAGTCCACAAAGGGGGTCCAGCTGACTCGCCTCCATCTACCACCCAATATCATTGATACTCATCCTCTCCAAAACTCTTGAGAGGTTTGTTAGTAGCTACCAAAATTCCATGTGTAAACTAGCTTCCAAATGCCTTACCAAACTGGCTTCTGCTGCAACCACTTAACCTCCACCTCCCTGCTCAGAGTCAGCAACCACATACACAACAATGTGGACAAGGGGCTGGGACAGGGGCCATATTTATAGGCCTGGCAAAGGTCACTGACACGTGGATTGCCACCTGCTCCAATACAAACTTGCAGACTCTAGTCTCTCCCCCTACAGCTCTTGTATGGTTCCAGTCTTGCCTGACCAATCACACACTGTCTGTCAGGCTTGGCCTAAACTCTTCTTCCACCCTACCTGTCTCCCTTGGGGTCCCACAAGGCTTTGTCCTGTGACCACTGCTCTGCATACCTTTTATCATCACCTCCCCTTGTCCCTATCAGCCAGCAGCATACACATGTATGCAGATGATACCATGATATACTTATCAGATACCTCTGCTCCCTCCCTCTTGGGATCCCTCCAACATGACTTCACTGCAATACAGAAATGGTACCTGGACAACTGGCTTGTCATGTTGTCAAGAACCAAAAGAAACCAGTGTCCATGCTGTTCAGTACCAGGCAATGGTTCAGCCCCCCCCACACACACACATGCTGGTTCTATACACCCTGGAAGGACCTACCTAGACTCTGTCTCCACCTACAAATACCTCTGTGTCCACCTGGACCAACACCTAGATTACTCCAGGCACATTTCCCAGGTAGTAGCCAAGACTTTTGCCATGCTTGGTGTCCTATAGAGGGTAAAGAGCTGCCTCCAACTAAACATCAGGAAGCAGCCTGTAGAACAATCAGTTCTTCCCCTTCTTGACTATGGGGGCAACTCCACCTCCCTAGATAAAATTACTGCAGTTTAATGCACTTTGTAGAGTCATACTGGGTGCCACTCCATACCCACCACTGCAATATATACAGTACAATGAGCTAGGATGAGTTCTCCCATGATGCAAACAATGCACACTGCCTTCCTGAGAGCCAACTATTAGTGAGGCTAATGGCCTGGATATCTAATAACTTCTTCTCCTCCTTAGAAAACTCTACCTATTCACTTAGATCTGAGGCAGGACCCCCGCCTCCATGTTCCACATTATAAGCGCAACCTAGGTCAAGCCTCTAGTAGCTGCAGGCTCCCTAACATCCGGTGGGATTGTGTTGGATGGTATTGTATCAAGGGCTTAGAATCTCGGAAGATGCTATTTGTTACCAATGTCCCTGAGGGGTCCACTAGGAATGTTATTTTAGGGGTCACACCAAAAATCTTCAAGAAAATTGGAAAAATGAAGGTCCAATGTTTTAATGATGATGTAGCCCCAAAAAGTCCAACTATTACCACTGAGAGTGATAAGAACAAAGATTCTTTGTAGTTTATTTATGTATGTATTTATTTAGTTATTTGAAATAGTTTAATTAAGTAAACATACAGAGATGCAATAATACTCTCATTTACAGATGTGACCTGGAATGGGGCAGAGATGTAGGAATAAACAGCAGTATAAACAAAATTACCATATCTTTAAAATTACATGCATAATCAGCGGAGGAGAGGAACTTCAAGAGTTTCTGCACAACGTGAGAAACTGATGCACTGTCAGAGGCACTCCCAGTAGGATATAATAAGATGTTTGAGGAGCTGTGTGGCTGAGCCATTGCCAGAAGGTAGATTGCCTGCAATAACAAGGTTGTTCCACACATGTGGGAGTCGATGGTTGCAAGCAAGTTGGCCCGAATTATGTTGATAGCTAGGAACAAGGAACCTATTTCCAGAATGGGAGCAAAGATGGTGGCTGGGTGCTTACGTAATTGGGGAATTTATTTAAACAGTATTTGAAACCATAAATATCAAGGTGCTAAGCATGCCTGCTTTTCAGAAAGGGATAACTCAGGTGATCATTTATCATGCAGTAATGTATCTGGATGGTGGAGCAAAGGATAGACCTACAGAGGGCATTTACTAAAGTATCAAACTTTGATAATTAACATGTAGGGACTATTTCTGAGACCACATCTCCACAGTAGATTACTGCTAGAATCACATGCTCAACCAGGCACTTTCTCATCCCTAGTGAAAGGCAAACTCCCATCCTACAGAGGGCTACAAGCTTTCTATAGGACTTCAAAACCAATGACCAAATGTGTGAGGAAAATCCAGGAATGTATCCAGTAGGATGCTGAAATACTTATATTCGGTCACTGATTTCAAAGTGAAGCATTCTGAGGTTTTAATGATTAGGTCAGGATAGTAACTTTTACTCCAGATGGTAACAAGGATGTATGGCACCTGATTTGGCTGGGGAGCATACAGGATATCCATTCAACCCAGCCTTAGGGGGATGATTGGGTGATAAAAGTAACCAGTGAGGTAAAGACCATGCACGATTTGCAGGCAGGCATCTGTGGCACCTCCAGGGAATGCAGTGACATCAGCTGACACATTGCTGAATGCAGTGGGATTACTCATGGAAAAAGGGCAGAAACCATAACAGGAGTTTAAGGAGTACTGCAGGCTACAGACATTTTCTGTGATCAAATGCATCCCTAGTGGAGAGAATGATGATACAGTACATGGATAGAACATGCAACTCAGATTTTGCAGAACTTGACTTGTTCAGATGATGACAAAAAACTGGGAAGAGAGAGTGCCTATGAGGCCTGGCAATTTACTCCATAAGACCTTCGAAGCCACCAGACCTGCTGCTACCCCATTTGACTATCTGTCTATGCTGGAAGATATATTTGAAAGTGTGGTAAAGCCAGGAAAGATACTGATGAATCTTACTTTGATGTAGGAGCAGGAAGGAGAGAAGCACTTGGAGTTCCTGATGAGGAGTAAGAAAGTAATACAGCAAGTCAACCGCCATGATAGATTATCAGCTGGGAACATGGACAGAGTCTGCGCTGAGCAAATTTTGCAATGAGTTGTGTATTCAGCTCAGATTATAACTAATACGCACCTGAGTGATCATTTGTTTCAGTTACTGTCCTGTGGAGAAATTACCAGTGAGAGATGAAGCAGGAAGACCAGGTGCCTAGGATGCAGACACATGAGCACCCACTAAGATGATGCAAAAGTCCTTAGCCATTAGCACCACTATCGCTGAAATGGGTGGAATGGCTTTCAGTGATTTGCAGGTGCAGAAGCAGGATTGGCAACAGGTGCATGACAAATGAATGAATGGATTGACGGTATTGGTCATAGGACTCCTTTACCCTTTTTGTCACCCTCAGCCAATGAGAACATTGTTGGAAAGACTTAGGGAGACTCACCTTCCCAGGATAAGTGGTCCTGGCTTAGCCCCCAGGATAGATCGTTACATGGTTGGAGGAGCCACAGTGGAAATACAGGAGTAGACAAAGTTGTAATGGTTTCAGTCAAGGCAAGATTTGGGGCTCAATTTTCAAGAGGCCAAGAATAACAACACAAGGTGCTTGCACCAGGAAAGGATGACTCAAGGAGCAAGCTGTGTCAAAACTTGTGTCAGTTCTGATTTTCTAATGCTGCTTGCGTCAAAAGCAGATCTGCCTATGCCAAAGTGGCTTGCATCAGACTTGTGTCAAAAAATGGGAGCGCCATGTCACAGCAGAGCTTGTATCAAACAAATGATGCACCATCTCCATTTTCTTGATTTTCAAAAGTGGAAGCTGTTGACAGTGCGCCGAAGATCCATGTTGATGTTAGACCAGCCAGAGCTGGTCTAACTGACAGTGGAGTGTATAAACATGAGGATAGATTATGTGGAAGGTTGGTTACAGAGCCAATACTCCCCTGCAGGACTTGTTGAGAGTGTTTTGGGGGCATAACATGCCATTGTCTTGGCCATTTTCTCTGCTGTAATTTTTGACTCAGCTTGCACCATTTTTGCTCCATGCCCCATTTTTTGACTCAATCATCTTAATTTTTGTGATTCAACTTGCATCATTGTTAAGCTCCTCTTTGCACCACTTTTCTCCATGCATGCAGTTTGACTCAATTTGCTTTATTTTTTGACTCACCTTACTTCATTTTTTTGACTCAACCTGTGTCACTGTTAAACTCGGCTTTGCATCACTTTTCCCCAAAGAAGCATTTTTTGCTCAGTTTGCCTCATTTCTTTGACTCAGTTTGCTTCATTTTTTTGACTCAGCCTGCTTCATGTTTTTGGTTCAACTTGCATCATTTTTGCTGTACATCATATTTTTGACTCAACAATTGCTCCATCTCACTCAGTGTATTGTATTTTTGCCTCAGCTTTGACACATTCTCAGCTTGCATCATTCTCACCCCATGCATCATATGTTTGATGAAACAGACCTCTTGTGTCATTTTGGGGAACTTTGCCACAGAGAATGCATTTCTTGCAAAATAGGCCACACAGTGTGTAGTGCACCTGGATTGGATGCAGTGTAGATGTTTGACACACCTTGCATCATTCTAAGGGCCCTTTGTGTTAAAACTGAGGAGAGAATGGGCACATGATGAGTGTGGCAGTCCTCTGAGAATCCAAGGGAGGTTACAGGCCAACTCAGAAAGAATATTGAGAAACAGGGGAACTTCTGAAGGGGCCCAGTGAAGGAGTACTCTGGAATCCAAAATGTTGGAAGGTCTGACAAATCTGCTGTTGCATTGACAGTAAACGTATTTATTTATTTTAACATTTGGTTACTGGGAAAAGCTCACTGAGCTGAGGCTCATTTCCAGGTGTGACCTTGAGTACCCGAGAGACTGGATGAGTCCTCATCTGGGGTCAAGGTGACCATCAAATGAGTGTAAAACAAAGTTGTGCTTGACAGTGGATCTTAAGTGAAGTGACAATAATTTTTGATGATTAATATGACAAGAATTTATAGCATCTGAAGATGTTATACCTCCTGGATTGGCTGGATGTGTGTGGACTGAGGAACCAAGCTTATCCTTATATATGATTTGAAAAAGTATAGCTCACTCGTTTCATGGAGTGACTGGAATTAAAAACAATGTGGAGACCCTGGCACTAGTGTGGCTATAATCTGGGATAAAACACAATGTACTTGGGCTTGTTGAAATTTATGTCCACATGTTCAGGAAGTTGAAGCAATTTTGTTTTAAATGAGATGAATAATGACAATTGCATTAAATACTTGTTCATACCCAGGTCAAGGAAGCCCTCAGAGGAGGAGGCCTCAACCAGGCCGCAGTGTAGCAGCTGAGCCTGTTGGAATTTTTTTTTCTTTTCTGAAAGAAAGAGAAACTGGTGTTACTGTCCAACTCAGAAAGTGACATCAGTGCAGCTGTGAGATTTTGAAAGGATTTAAAAACAGATATTGATGACTGATGCTCCAGGAGGGCAGTGCCTGCCTAACTGACTACTTGAAAAGCCTAGTGGGCTGCCCACACATTCCATACATATGTAAGGAGGCTCACAGTTCAAGTGAAGAATGCATCTTACTGACCAGTTACTGTCAGGAGAGGATGTACTCTTACTTACGTGCAGAGCACAGATGTGTTGGTCAGCCCAAAACCATTACAAGAGAGTAACAGTAACTGCTTAAATCCAGCAGCCTTTCAGTTTGGAGCGTCACCAATACCAGAGGAGTGGAAGGTCTGGAAATGCAAAAGGTTGGCCTGACCAAACAAAGTCATCTTCTTAAGTGACTGGGGTGTCATATGCATTCAAGTGGAGGAGCATAACATCAAACTTCATGACAACAGACCCTTCCAAGAGAGTTCCCAGAGGCTGGCACCAGTAGACATCAATAATGTTAGATACTATCTTCAGGAATTGTTGGTGCAGGGATTATAAAGGAGTTAGGTCCATATGGGTTGCCCATCCTGGTGGTTTGGAAGAAGAACAGCAGTGTGAAGATGTTTGAGCTGGTTGGGGTGGAGGAGGTGATTAAGATAGTCTCAAAGCTGCAGCCAACACAATGTGGCCTAGGCCCGGGTCCGACCCGACGTTTGTTTGGGTGTCTGGACCTAACTGGACCTGTGGTTGCTGAGGTTGTCTGGAGTTCCTTGAGGAGTGGGGTTTTCCCATTGGCCTTGAAAGAGGCTTTGGTTAGATCCCTATTGAAGAAACCCTCTTTGGACTGCCTCAGCAATTACAGACCGGTCTCAAACCTCTCATTTTTAGGGAAGGTTATTGAGAAGGTCGTGGCCATCCAGCTTGAGAGGCATTTTCCCTTTTTCTCCACCTATGAGCCTTTCCAGTCTGGGTTCCATGAGGGGCATAGTACAGAGACTGCCCTGGTGAGAGTACTTAATGATCTCCTGATGGTGAGGGGCAGGAGAGACCATGCCATCTGAGTTCTCCTGGACCTCTCTGTGGCATTTCACACTATGGACCACGAGGTACTGCTCAACCATCTGTGGTTCTGGTATGGCCTGTCCAATAACATCATCAACTGGTTCAGGTCATATCTGACAGAGTGCAGAGAGTGACAATGGGGTTAGCCTCATCTAACCTGAAGCCTCTGTGCTGTGGGGTTCCACAGGGATCAGTCTTGTCACCCTTGTTGTTCATGGTGTACATGCTGCTGTTGGGGGATCTTATCAGGTGATACGGGCTGGGTATCACTGTTATGCAGATGATACTCAGCTGTACTAATCCTGTGCAACCGATATCCAGGTGTCAGCCTTTGTATTTAACACCTGCCTCGAGTAGATCCAGTCCTGGATGACTCAAAACTGGCTTAAGCTTAACCCAGATAAGACAGAGGTACTGGTGGTGGATCCAGGTTGTCGAGGCGGAGGAGGTGGTGTGGAGTCTTCCCCCGGCCTAGTGTTGGGGGTGGGGCATTCCCCTTGCCCCATCTAGACAGGTGAAGGATTTGGGCGTGATCCTGGACGATGGCCTGATGCTTGATATGCAGGTGTCGGCTGTGGTCAAGAGTGGATTTTACCATCTGAGTACTATTGCCCGAATCCAAACCCTGATCCTGGCTAAGGACCTGACCATGCTGGTGCATGCTTATATCACTTCCAGGCTGGACTATTGCAATGCCCTGTATCTAGGGTCATCTGGAGGCAATCTCTGCAGGCTGCAGCTGGTACAGAACGCAGTGGCAAGGTTATTGTTAGGGGTGAGGAGGTGTGAACATATCACCCCGATCCTTCATGGACCGCACTGGCTGCTGATCAGGTGGAGGATTGTCTTCAAAGTAGGGCTTTTGACCTACAAGACTCTGCATGATCAGGGACCTGTCTATCTGCAAGATCTTCTTGTCCCCTTCCATACACCCTGAACATTCTGTTCCATCAGGGGAGGCCTCCTTAGAGTTCCCAGGCTGAGGTTGCGGCATTCGGGTGACAGGCCATCTTCAGTGGCCATGCCTACCCTGTGGAACTGATTTCCTGCTTATGTGAGGGAGGTTGCCTTGGTGGAAGCCTTTAAGAAATGGTTAAAAACCTATTTGTTCCAGCAGGCTTTTATTGACTGACGAGTGATCTGTTAATAATAAATACTTACATTTTAATGATGCTCCTGGTTGAACTGTTACCTTATTGAAAGCAGTTTGTTACTTCCTCAAACTGTTTTCTTTTTGAATGCCTATAAACAAAAAATGGGAACCCTTTAATTTGTTCTTCTTGTTCTGATCAATTCCTCTTTCAAACATTCCCTGATTAAACATATTGCTTAAAGTTTTATCAAACTCTTTTAACTTTTGAAAATATTCAGGTGCTCAATTCATTTGTTAAACATTTTAATTTCTGTTACAAGCTGTTTTTCCTTTTTTATTAAAGTCTATAAACAGAAAAGGGAATGTTTTAAAAGCATTTCTCTTATTAGCTTTGCTATCTGAATGCTGGTTAAGTAAAGAGTTTTGGAACTGTTGCAAAAGAATGATCCCTCTCTGGTGTGCTTCCAAACTTCATTGCTGCTGTGATGCAATCAGCATTCAGATAACAAAGCTAATAAGACAAAAGCTTTTAAAACATTCACGTTTCTGTTTCTTTCAATAAGGTGAGAACAGAATTGTTGATATATTGTAGAATGAAAGAGCCTAATAGACCATAAGGACATGGTTATTCAGAGTGATTTAAAAAGCATGTAGAATGTTTGCCATATAGACTTTTGTGAAATAAAGCACAGAGTCCAACATTGTCCCGGATTCCCCCCTTTTCCCCCACAAAAGACAAACCACTTGTATGTTGTTAAACAAAGAAACATAGAAACATAGACTTTGACGGCAGATAAGGACCACTTGGCCCACCCAGTCTGCCCATTTCCCTACCTATTTGATAAGCTGCAGATTCTAGTCAACCAACAGCCTACTTTCTGCAACCCCCCACTATAATTACCTTATGTCTGTCCCATGCATGTTTGAATTCCCCACTGTTTTAGACCCCACAACCTCTCCAGGAAGGCGGTTCTATGCATCCACCACTCTCTCCGTGAAAAAGAATTTCCTCACATTACCCCTGAGCCATCCCCTCTCTAACTTTCAATTGTGCCCCCTTGTTCTTACACATCTCTTTTTCTGAAAGATGCTACCCTCCTGGACTTTGTTGATTCCACTGAGGTACTTAAAAGTTTCTATCATGTCCCCCCTGTCCCTTCTTTCATCAAGGGTATACATATTAAGCTGTCTCAGTCTCTCTTCATATGGTTTCTGATGTAGACCCTGCACCATTTTAGTTGCCGTCCTCTGGACTGCTTCCATCCTGTCTATGTCCTTGCATAGATGAGGTCTCCAAAACTGCACTAATACTCCAGATGGGGTCTCACCAACTGTCTGTATAGAGGGATAACCACTTCCCTTTTCTACTTGTGATCCCCTCCCTATGTATCCCAGTATCCCCCAGCTCTCCTTACTGACTTCTCACATTGCTTACCCACCTTTAGGTCATCTGATATGACTACACCCAGATCCCTTTCTATTATTGTTGTCGTTAGTACCTCCCCTGCTATTGTGTACTCTTCTCCTGGATTTTTATTTCCCAGGTGCATTACTTTGCACTTCTTTGCATTGAATCTAAGTTGCCATTGTCTGACCATTCCTCCAACTTTGCCAAGTCCCTTCTCATCCTTTCTACCCCCCTTGTGTATCAACTCTGTTACAGATCTTTGTGTCATCTGCAAAGAGGCATACCTTTCCTTCAGACCCTCTGCAATGTCACCTATAAAGGCGTTAAAGAGGACTGGACCCAGTACTGAGCCCTGAGGTACTCTACTAGTAACTCCCCTTTCTTCAGAATGTGTTCCATTCACTATTACCTTCTGTGTCCTGTTGTGCAGCCAGTTTGCTACCCAGACTACCACTCTGGGACCCACTCCCAGGCTGGCTAACTTGATTATTAATCTTTTGTGCGGGCCTGTGTTAAATGCCTTGCTAAAGTCTAGGTAAGCCATATCCACAGCCCCTCCCTTGTCTATTACTATGGTCACCCAGTCAAAGAAATTGATTAGATTCGTCTGACATGACCTTCCGCTGTGAATCCATGCTGCTTTGGGTCCTGTGCCCCACTGGCCTCTAGGTACTGAACAATTCTTTCTTTCAGAAGTGATTCCATCATTTTCCCCACCACTGAGGTCAGACTAACAGGTCTGTAGTTTCCTGCTTCTGCCTTGCTCCCACTTTTGTGAAGGGGAATCACATCTGCCCTCCTCCAGTCCTCAGGTACCACCCCATCTTCCCATGATTTGTTAAAAAGTGTGGTTAGTGATGTCACTAGGTCCTTCCTTAGCTCTTTTAGGATTCTAGAGTGAATCCCGTCAGACCCCATTTCTTTGTCCACCTTGAGTTTTAGGAGTTCTTTCAAGACTCTTTCTTCTGTAAATGGACTGTCGACAACCCCTGTTGTGCTCAGATTGGCAATTAATTTATTATATATCACTATTACATTTCCAATTCCCATCATCATTTCATCATCATTTTATTACTGTCTTTTTACAATGTTATTTGCATTGCATCCAAACCTCAAACTCTGATCATCTCTCTCTCTTTTCTTCTTGCCTCCCCAGGTGAAAACCTGGGTGTCTTCTTCTTCTTCTCTTTTCTGGAAGGTAACGGTGAGAACCAAGACCACTTTTTGTCCTTCAGTTTCTTCTTCTTCTCAACACATTTCTTTTTCCTTCCTCCCTCCCCTCCTTTCACCTCTCCTTTTTCCCCATAGCCTGTCTCCAGCTTGCGTTGGATGACTGGCCTTCCCTCCTTTTAGGATTCTTCCTCTCTCCCCCTTTTTTTTTTATATCTCCTTTCTTGTCTCCTCCATGCCTCAATAAACTCCATTATTTCAGTATTAAACATGTCTATTGCTAGGTCTGACAGGTGCATTCCATCTGGTCTGTAAAAATCCTCCACCCATTCTTCCACCCCTTGCAATATTACGTGCCCTTCCATACTCCTTATCAAAGTTCCTACCCTCCTATTCATTTTCCTCCTGGCCCTGTCCATTGCTACATGACTGTGCTCATGTCTCCATACCCTCCTTGGTATCATGTCTGACCAGGCTATGCTCACCCGAGGCCACCACCGCCATATCTTCCCTAAGTCCTGTTTTACCTGCATATACATGTCCACCCATAGCTTCCCCCCAAGGTCATTAACCCCAAGGTGTATAATAATTAAGTCTGGGATGGGCCACCGCTCTTTCATGTCTTTCAAGGTATGGAGCAACTGTGCCCATCTCATCCCTCGGATGCCACGCCACACTAGCTTACATTGTCTGACATCCTGGTACAGTTGCTTTCCCCCCAGCTTTTTTCTCCACTCTCTTTTCTGCCCAATTAATGTATGAGTGCCCGCAGATCCATACTTCCATGGTCTTCCCTCTACCTATAGGATTTAAGCAAAATAAACAGCGTCTGGCATCCCCTCTTGACCTCACTAGGCCTGTTTGCCAACAGTATCCCCTTTTGCCACACAATGGCATCTGACGCTGATCGCATGGCATTCTAGGCCTGTCTTGCCACACCATCTCACCCAAAATGGTGTCAGGCTCTAACCATGTGGCCTCAATAGGCATTCTTGCCCAGCTAACCAGCATGCCAAAACGATAGCACCTGAAGTTGTACCACATGGTCTTCCCAGGCCTGTCTTGCTACCTGTAGCCATCTTACCAAAAAGGGGTCCTACATCATCCCTCATGCCCTCACTCGCTAGGCCCTTCCACAAACTAGCAAAAAAAAAACTCTTTTGGCTACCAGCATTTCTCACCTATTCCCCTCACTTAATGCACATTTTTCACATTTTGAGCCACTCCCCCATCTCAAGCCAAATTGCCTCACTAGGCCTTCCTGTCCAGCCAACCAGCTCACCAAAACTATGGCATCTGACGTCGTACCATATGGCCTTCCCAGGCCTGTCTTGCTACATGCAGCCACCTAGCCAAAATGGTGTCCTATGTCACCCCTCATGGCGTCCCTCACTAGGCCCTTCCACAGACAAGTTTGCTCTCTCAGATCTTCTTCCCCATTCTCCATGGCTATGAGTGTCCCAGCCTCTCCCCATCTTAGGCGATCATTCCTCTGACTGCACCGAGCCACCAAATCAACTGTTACTCGAATTCTGCTCTGGACTCCTGCACTCCATGCCAGCAATAAACAGCCAACAAAAACCACACACAACACAAACCAAATCAGCGGCTCCTCAATTTCTGATCTTTGTACACCTATTCCCCATTCTCCACAATGAAATGACAACAAGCACCACGCATAAAAACCACCCACTTTCTTTCTTTTTTAAACTGAAATTACAATGCAGCGCTTGCCCAATCATTGCCTGCCTCATCATACTATACACAGATATGTCATAGCACCCATTTTTTTCTTACCTTCACCGAGTTCTCCAAATGCTCAAACCTTAGCCCACTGCTCCAGCTCCAAAGTAAACCTATCTGATGTGCTGTAGTTCAATTGATGTCCACACCAACAAAACCTCAGCAAAAGTAGCTGAACCACCACTGTGCTGACCTTTTTGTACCCCCTTTAGCCCCTCCCCTTCCTGACTCCTTGCCTGTTGTCCTGGCTCCCAGTCCCTCCCCCCTTTCCCCTTCCCTTCCTGAGCAAACCACTTCCAACAACAAAAAAGGGGGGGGGGAAGGGGTGCACCAGGACAACTTGGTCTGCCCCTTAAAGGGCAAACTCCATTTAGATAACCAGAGCTATGATTTTAGATTGAAATGGGCAATTTTTTTAATAAGGTATATTTCATACTGCATTATTTAATAGTCAAAATAACAACCTATTATAAATATGCATTGTATCATTTTTTTGGTGAAAAAAGTAACTTTTATATTGCATTATTTAATGGTGACAATAGCACTTGATCTTGAAAATAAGGAAATCATGTATTGTGTGATTAAAAGTAAAACAGAATAGCCTAAGCATAGAGGATAATGTATGGTCATTGATCATTTACCAGTTTGTTAACCATCGAGAGGTTTACGTCCCCATGTCAACCGTCGGATGGCATAACAAACTGGTTGATAATCAATGTACCATATATTATATTTTATAGTGTATGGTACCAATAATGTTTTAAAAAACAATGAAACAGGTCCTTACTGTAGTTATTTCAGTCACCGCCGCTCTGCTCTGGGTCATGCTCTCACTGCTGTGGCTATTTCAAGAAAGCAGTCGGATCAAGTTGCATGCATGCACAAACCATTCCCAGTTGTTAACCCATTGATGTGACACACCATTGATGGGTTAACAACACTGTACTATCACATCAATGGTAAAACATTGTTACGAAAAGGTAGATTTCTACATATAACAATGTTCTACCATACATTATATTGCTATGAGTATGACAAACAAAGCTTAATTAAATTATATTCTGTTATACGGCATCTATTTAGAAAATGTTGAAGTCACTGATTATAATACACTGGAGAAATAAATAATGCATTTTAATTTTCTGTAAACAAAGATTATTTGAAAATGAATATCAAAGAGAAAAGCTGCAAGTAAAAAATGCATAAACTGTTGATAAACCAAGGTAATGTGGTGATTTATTTCACTCCATATTACAACTTAAAATTGTAAATGTGCATATAAACTTTGTGGAGATAAATTGCATAACATTTTAATTTTATGTGTATTTTTATATTACTATTTTCAGCCAAATCCCTGATGAAGAGACTTTGCATAGTCTTGAAAATGTTGGAGCAGAAAAAAAGAAGTTAAGGCTGATGAAAAATAAATATGCACTTTTGAGATCTAGAGAAGAACTTTGGGAAATGACTGCTGCATGGGAATATCTATGAGCATGATGTTCCATATTTGATTATGGCCTCTCTTCCTTATGCACTGGTGCAATTACTTTCTTCTGTTTGGAGATCCCATATGTATCCCATCCAGAGTCTTGAACTGGTGCCTTTGTTAAATTTGCATACATAGAATATTTTAATTCTATTAGATATTTCTCATTAGGTCAGTGAGAGGATCTCAGATCTAGAAGTGGATTGCCATCTGGGAACAAGTGACCATCATACAGTGTGGTTCACGTTAAATTCAGCTAAAGAGTCAAGCCATACAAAAGTGAGGGTACTGGACTTCAGGAGGGCTGACTTTGACATGACGGGAGAGTGCCTCAGAAAAGCACTAGTAAACAGGCTAGAAGGAGGGGTGGAGCAAAAATGGGGAATCATCAAAACTGCCATCACAAAGGCAACAAGCCTTTGTGTGAAGCCAATAAACAAATCAAAATCAAAGAAAAAGCCACTATGGTTCTCAAGAGAGGTGGCTGGGAAAGTCAGGAGAAAAAGATAGCATTCAGGAAGTATAAGGAAACACAGAAGGAGCAGGACAGAGCTGTACCAGTTAAGGCAGAAGGAAGCAGGGAGGAAGTCAGAATAGCAAAGGCCCAAACTGAGGAAAAGATAGCCAACTCGGTTAAGAAGGGATAAAACCTTTATAGGTACATCGGAGGCGTAGAAAGACAAAGGGAGGGATAGTGAGGCTGAATAGAATGAATGGTGGGTGGGCAGAGGGGACAGTGAAAAAGCAGGGATACTGAATGAATATTTCTGCTCAGTATTCACAAAGAGGAGGAGGAAGTCGAAATCCAATTAACAGAAGCACTCTTGATAGGGTCGATCAGCCCTTTCACAGAAGAAAGGGTTCTGCAAGAACTCCTAAAACTGAAGGTGGACAAAGCAATGGGGCCTGATGGAATTCACCCCAGAATTCTAAAAGAATTAAGGGGGGAACTAGTGAAACCACTGACTACTCTTTTTAATAAATCATGGGAGGATGGTGTGGTACCCGAGGACTGGAGAAAGGCAGATGTGACTCCCCTTCACAAAAGTGGGACCAAGACAGAGGCAGGAAACTACAGACCTGTAAGTTTGACCTCTGTGGTAGGGAAAGTGATGGAGTCACTTCTGAAGGAAAGAATTGTTGAGTACCTAGAGGCCAGTGGGGCACAGGACCCAAGGCAGCATGGGTTCACAGTGGGAAGGTCATGTCAGACAAATCTAATCGATTTCTTTGACTGGGTGACAAAAGTAGGAGACCAGGGAGGGTCTGTGGACATGGACTACCTAGACTTTAACAAGGCATTTGACACAGTCCCACACAAAGGATTAATAATCAAATTAACCAGCCTGGGAGTTGGTCCCAGGGTGGTAGCCTGGGTAAAATATTGGCTGGACAACAGGACACAGAAGGTAATTGTAAATGGAGTCCACTCTGAAAAAAGAGGGGTTACTAGTGGGGTACCGCAGGGTTCAGTACTGAGTCCAGTCCTTTTTAATGTCTTTATAAGTGACATTGCAGAGGGACTGGAAGGAAAAGTATGCCTCTTTGCATATGACACAAAGATCTGCAACAGGGTTGATACACAAGGAGGCATGGAAAGGATGAGAAGAGACTTGGCAAGGTTGGAGGAATGGTCAGAAGTATGGCAGCTAGGATTCAATGCAAAGAAGTGCAGACTAATGCACCTCGGAAACAAGAACCCAGGGGAAGATTACACAATGGGAGGGCAGGTAGTAACAACAACAAAAAAGGAAAGGGACCTGGGGGTAATCATATCAGATGACCTTAAGGTTAGCAAGCAATGTGAGAAGACAGTAGGGAGGGCTGGGGGTATACTGGGATGCATAGGAAGAGGCATCACCAGCAGAAAACAGGAAGTTGTTATCCCTCTGCACAGACAGTTGGTGAGACCCCATCTGGAGTACTGCGTCCAGTTCTGGAGACCCCATCTCTGCAAGGACATAGACAGCATAGAGGCAGTCAGAAGAGGCAACTAAAATGGTGCAGGGTCTGCAAGAGAAGCCATATGAGGAGAGACTAAAGGAGCTTAATATATATACCCTTGAGGAAAGAAGGGAGAGGGGACATGATAGAAACTTTTAAGTACCTCAGTGGAATCAACAAAGTCCAAGAGGGTAGCATCTTTCAGAAAAAGAGACGTGCAAGAACAAGGGGACACAATTTAAAGATGGGGAGGCGGTTCTGGGGCAATGTGAGGAAGTATTTTTTCACAGAGAGGGTAGTGGATGCATGGAACAGCCTTCCTGAGGAGGTTGTGGGGTCTAAAACTGTGGGAGAATTCAAGAATGCATGGGACAGACATAAGGCAATTCTTGTGGGGGCTAGGAAGAAATAAGCTGTTGGTTAACTAGGGTCTGTGGCCTATCCTGTAGGTAGGGAAATGGGCAGACTAGGTGGGCCAAGTGGTCCTCATCTGCTGTCAAAGTCTATGTGTCTATGTTTCTATTGCAGTATTTCATAGATTTCTATTATTTCTTCATTTTTTTTTCCTATGTACTCTTCCCCTGATACTGTTCCTCGTTTTTCACAATTTTCAACACCCAAATTTATTTTGAATAGTACTAAGCATTAGCACCTACTGATTATTTGTTTTTTGCTATATGAAAGTAAATCATTTTCTGTTCTACATTATCTATATTTTTGATTTCTTTACATCATTTTCTATCGTGTCTATATGTATATAGTAACTCGATTGACCTATTAAAATTTTGAAATGTTAGCTGTGATATGAAGGGTTCCTATACTGTATGGCCCTGATATTCAAACTCGCCAGGCTGTGGCATAAGCCTGGCGCAGCTCACAGCTTGGTTCTCGGGGTGTGGCCCTGGGCAATATTCAAACAGAGCTGCACTATGGTGCAGCAGCTTTAAATATCACACCCTGGCCACTCCCACTGTGGATGGCACAGTGGCACTGTGCCAGCGCAAGTGGCCAGAGTGCAGCATGGAGATGCGCTAGTGCAAGTGCCATTGCGCCATGCACAGCACCTGCGATATTCAAAAGGGAACATGCAAATGGGCCATAATTGATGCAAGGCACACATGGGGCCATTTTCATGTCATTATGGCCCCCTTTGCATCCCATTAGCATGCAGGTGTCCAATCGACGACTTGCACCTGGCACCCCTGCCAAGCAGCAGCCCGTCTGGGACCGGCATGAGCCCGATCGCGGGCATTCATCGAAAACCCCCTCTATCTCCTGGTGGTCAGTGGACTGATCACTGCCTGATCACGGGCATCTGTTTACATCACACCCCACCAATATCCCTGGTGGTCCAGTGGACCACACTCTGCCCTATCATGGGCATGTGGCTAAACATATAATAGTCCTATTACCTGGTGGTCTAGTATACCCCCTCCCACCCCACTGGGCCCCTGCCCCCCCCCCAATCAGCCGAGGCGGCAGCATCACGACGACCCCTGCGCCCCTCGCTGACTGACAGTTCGGTAGTGCTGCATGCCCATTGGTTCTGGCGTGAGCCAATGGGTGTGCAACCATACTATACTAGTCCAGATATGTGGAATGAATCATTCACTATCTGGACTGAGTATTGATTATGGCTGCACACCATTGGCTCATGCTGTGAACCACGGCATGCAGCTCACCGAGCTGTCAGTCGGCAGGCGGGTGGCATGCGGTGGTGCTGCCAGCTGACAGGGGAGCGGGTGGTGAGCTCAGTGGGCGGTGGGGTACACTAGACCACCAGGAATAGAACTGTTCTATGTTTTACAGATGCCTGCAATCAGGCAGAGTACGGTCCACTGGACCACCAGAGATATGGCGGGGGGTGATTTCAAAAGATGCCCGTGATTGGGCAACAATCGGTCCACTGGACCACCAGGGATATTGGGGGGGTGTATTATACCGATGCCCGTGATCAGGCACATAGGGGTCCATTAGACCACCAGGGATATTGGAGGGGGCGTGTCTTTACATGGATGCCCGTGATGGGGCATGGGGGGTGCCGCCAGGTGCTGCAGGAACTCGAGTGGCCACTCACAGCTGTCAGCTGCTGTGTTGCGCCCTGCAATGCAGCAGCTCACCTGTGGGTGGCCATCCTTTGTTCCTTCTTTTTTTGGGCTTAACTTTGTGCAGGCACAGTAGGGGTTGCGCATGCATGACTCTGCACAGCCCGGGCTGCATATCGGGCTGTGCAGGTTATGCTTGGGCGTGCCCCCCCTACCTGTGCCTGCATACATTACTGGTGCGCTCCGGTTCATCGGGATTTGTGCAGCACACTTTTCCCTTTTGAATATCACACCAGGGCGTATCAGTGGGTTGTGCATGGCGCAACACTGTTGTGTCATGCGCAACCCTTTTGAATATCTGGGCCTATGTGCGCTCAATTATGTGCACATGATTTTTATAGTACGAAATAAATTAATGGAACCTCCTGATGTTTACTAGACTCATCCACTGACCCCAGATAGGGTTGAAGTTCCAGGGCTGAGGGTTCTAGTCAGTATGTACCTCTAGCTGATGCCACATTAAATTGCTTTGTGAATTATATCTGCCTGGACATTTGCTTATAGTTTCATAGTTTAATACAAGTTCTGTGGACAACTTGTCATTTATGAACTTGCCACCTATTTTGTCTTATAGGTGGAACATGTATTTTTTTTTCATCCTTGTACTGATCCAATCTGTATTTAAATATGTTAATGTTGTTACTCTCTACTATGTGTTTTGGGAGTGTATTCCAACTTTGAATGAAAAATTCACAACATTTCTTTCTTGTGTTATTTTCTCCCATAAGTCTATATCCGTGGGACCTTGTTTTCTTGTCATGCACCCGACTTCTACAAACTCCTAAACATTCCATCAAGCATTCATCCTTGATTGCCCTAAATGTTAAGCAAATGTCACCTCTTAATTGTCTATACTCTGTAGGGTATAGACCCAATTTTTGTATTTCTATGTATGTAAAATGTTGTAACCCCCTTTTTTTATTTTTATTTTTTTCTTTGCACTCCCTCTTTTAATTTCCAGCTTTTAATGGTATTTGCTGCTGAGAACTGGGAGCAGTATTCCATATGTGGTCGGACTAAGCTGGTATATAGTGGGAGTATTATTTGAGACTCTCTGCATTTTATATTAGATAAAATGCAGTCTAATATTTTATGACATTTTTAACAGTTTTTCTGGTGTGTGTGTCTGTGGATAGTTTATTTGTTATTATCATTCCCAGGTCTCTTTCTTCAGTGGTGGTCTCTAGTACCTGGTTATCTATAATATATGTAAAGTTAGGATTCCTGACACCTACATGCATCACCTTAGACTTAGTAATGTTAAACAACATTTTGTTGTTTTTGGTCTAGGCTGTTCATTTATTTAAATTATCCTGGAGTTTCTGTCCATCAGAAGGAGTATGTACTAGACCTCCTAGTTTACAGTCATCAGTGTACTTACTTAACTACGCATTGTCTGATGTCTGCTGTGTACTGACCAGGTTGTTAAATAATGTGGGCCCCAAGACTGAGCCTTGGGGCACCCCACTTGTCACATCTCCCCATTCAGAGTGATATCCCTTTATTATCACTTTCTGGTTCCTATTTTCCAGCCATGATGTTATCCAGTCCACAATACTAGGTTCCAACTTGATTTTGTATAGATATTCAATTAGTATTTTGTGGGATACCTTGTCGAAAACTTTTGCAAAGTCTAAATATATAACATCCACTGGTACCCCTTTTTCCAAAGCTGCACTCACTGATTCAAAAAAAGATATCAAGTTGGTGAGGTAAGATCTTCCCTTGGTGAACCCATGTTGGAAACTGTCTATTATCCTTTCATCTGCCAGATGTTCTAGTTCTCTTTGTTGTATGACTTTTTCTAAAATTTTCCCTAAAACTGAAGTTAGAATTATACTGTAGGTCTGTAATTTTTGGCTTCTGATCTGGATCCTGTCTTATGTATTGGTGTTATAAGCGCTTGTCCCCATTCTGGACTTGTTTTCCCACTTTTCAGTGACAAATTATAAAGGTATGTCAGTGGTCCCACTAGTTCATTTGACAGCTCCTGCAAAAGCCTGGGGGTTATTCCATCTGGGCCTGCTGAACCACTGGCTTTTAGTCCCTTTATTATTGTAAGGATTCTTTTTCTGTAATTGGTATGTATTTTTTTGAAGAGTTAACTATGGGTTTCTGCATTTCTTTGGGTTTGTGTACACTTGGGAAGTATGTATTTAATTCAGTTGCTATATCCACCTCTTCTGATAGTATTCCATTCTTAGTTATTATTGGACCTATCCCTTTTTGGTTACCTCATAGTGATCCTATATAACTACAAAACAGTTTTTTGTTATCATTAACTTTATCGATAAGGTTTATTTCCATGTTTCTTTTTGATTTTTAATCATACTGTTTAGTTATTTATTGCAGTGTTTCAATTTTATGTTTAAGGAGCTAGTTTTTTTTTAACTTATTGAATAGTTTCTTTTTTTTAAATTTGTCTCGTAGTGGCCCTATTCCACCAGGGAGGGCATCTTTTGTTGTTTTTATATTTCTTAATAGTTGGTACCCATTTGTCCAAGCAGTAGTCTAGTTGATGTTTTATGTTATTCCACACACTGTTCAAATCTTTGCTCAGGAATTCTTTGTGCCAGTCCCACTTAAGTAAACATTCCCTTATCTTCCTGTAGTTAGCTTTTCTGTAATTTTTGAATTTTGATTTACCTTTAGTTACCCTATGATGTGTTCCGTAACAGAATTCTATGGTTAGGTGGTCACTATCCCCTAAAGGCAGCACTAGGTTTAGTCCATATATGTTGTTGGCTCCATTAGTTAGTACCAAGTCGAGTATATTGATACCCCTCATGAGTTGGCTTACTAACTGATCAAGATTATTGTGAATGGTATAATCAATACATCTGTTCTCTAAGTTACCACTACTTTCCAAAGTGTCCCAGTTTTTGTTTGGGAAATTAAAACCCCCATTATTATTGTATCTTTTGTTATTATCTGTTTTTCGAGAGAGTTTGTAAATTGGTCACTTTCTTCTTTATTTAATCCAGGTGGTCTGTAACCTAGCCCCAGTGTTAAGTTTTTATTTGTGTCCATAAACTGATTGTTAACACTCAAGCTTTGTATTTCACATGGTTTCAGATTCTCTTTTATATATAATGCGACTCCCCCACCTCATCTGTCCTTTCTGTTTTTATGTATTTTGGTGTAGCCTTTTATATATGTGTTCCAGTCTGTATCACTAAACCAGGTTTCTGTTACCCCTACTATGTCTATATTATTTGTATTCATAATGCAAGTGAGCTCCTCAATTTTATTTCTTAAACTTCATGCATTTAATAAAATTATCTTTAGATCTGAATTCTCTTTTTCTTTAGGTTGTTTTGTTGTAGTAACTACTTTCTTTAGTACTTTGGTGACACTTAGCATCTTTGTTTCTTGAGAAGAGCCTGAAATGTTCATTACTCCCCTGTTAACTAGTTTAAAGAGTGATTGATGTATTCCACCATGTGCGTTCCCAATAGTCTGCTCCCCCTTCTGCTAAGGTGCAGACCATCCCAACAATACATTTTGTGCTTTTCATTGAATGTTTCCCGGTGGGTAATGCACTTTATATTCTGTTGAAGGCGCCATCTTCTCAACTAGTTATTAATTAGTCTTGTTTTTTTATGCTGAGTGACATTTGCTTTTGATATTGGTAGTATTTCAGACAGTGCTGTTTCACATCCCAGGTCTATACATTTGTTTGTTAATGCAATATAGTCGTCTTTAATTTTCCTAATGTGTTCATACAGAACGTTATTTGCCCCAGCATGTACAATAACCAGTGGGGTTTCTCCTGCAGTTTTGATTATGTTAGTTACCATTTCTGTAATGTCTAGTATTCTAGCTCCCCTGTAACTCGATAGTGTCCTGTTATATTTATCTGGGTTACATATGTCCCTGTCCAAATGCTTTACCATAGAATCACCCAGGAACAAAATCTCTCTTGTTTCTGAGGTATTTGTATCGATGTCTACTACTCCCTCAGTTACTGTTTGTTCTGAAAAAGATATTAAGTTGCTTGTTGGTGTTTCATCATTCAAACCAGCAAAGAGTGATTGGTCTAGTGATATCTGTGGTGTTTCTGCCATGTTTATTTCCCCTTCATTGTTATCAACTGGGTGGTCTTACCTTGATCAGTATTTGTGACTTTTGGTGCATCATTTGATATAAATGAACATGGTTCAGAATTTACACTAACACCAATGTTATCTTGTAGTATCTCATGGTTACTTAAGGGATCAAAATGATTCATGAGAGGTAGTTGGAATTTATTAGCCTTTCTTACTTTCTTTGCAACTTTGTTTATCTGTACCTGAAACCATTCAGTCTCATTATTGTTTGTACTCTTTTCTTGCCTTGTCCATTTTTTACTTGTTCTAGTTTTGGTGTGCTCTTCTGGTGGGGTTCCAGGTTCTTTGGTCTCATCTATTGAATTATTACCAATTCCTATCCCGTTATGTTGTCCCTTAACCCCTGTAGTTAGTATATTGGTGGTTGTACCAGTTGGATCCCTTTCCTGAAACCTACTGCTCATTTGTAATTGACTCTTCTCAAGAGCCTGGAGTCTGACACTAAATAGTCTTATTTCACTAGCCATGAGCATATTGTCCTCACATTTGCAGCAAGTAAACAACAGGGGAATATCGTTGTTGTTATTTATTTGGTACATATTACAAGATTCACATGCTATTCCTGTTACTTCCTCAGGCAATAACATTGTCAGTACCATGGGTGTTATGTCGTTAGTTCTGTCTCTAAAGAATACAATTTACTTGGTCTTGGTTGCTAGCCTATCTGCCAGTACCAAAATTGAGCCTTGTTTTATCTTCTTATATCTTCACTCTCTCCTTTCTTGGCACACCCTGCTCACTCACCCTGCTATTAGCAGGTCAAGTTCAATTATGCCCAGTGACCCCAGAAGTGGTAACACAAGGTCAGCAGTGTATGTTTAGTGGGAAAAAACTTTAAAATACAATCTGATAATTTGTAACTTTTTGATACCATTCATATAAGGTTTTTAAGGTTGCAGCTATTGTCTAAATGTCCCCAGTAAAAGTGCAGTGAAAACACATCGAGTTGAAGTCCACTATACAGTGTGGGACTACAAACTCCTCTTCCTTCTTCCTGGTTAGGTACTAGCAGGGCTCAAAATTACATATTACTCAAAGATAAAAGTGAACTTAGGTATATTTTTACAATTCACCTGTAACAATATGCTGTAACCCCCAACACTCCGATAATAACTGATGGTCTACTGTTAGAGATCCGTATCTTGCTTCAACTAAGTTAGCTTACCATGCTTGCAGTTTTTGTTCTTCTCTGCAGTATTCTGAATATACTCCTTACACTTCTAATACACTTAACACATCGTCCAAGGATGCACGTGTCTCTGTGCGTGACTCACACGTGTTTTCCACCTTCGCTTCGCTTCTACTTGCTGTAGTGGTTTTTTCAGCAGTCTGGACCAGGTTGAAGTAGTGTCTACTTCTGGTTTTAGTGTGAGATTTAAAACACAATAAAATGCCTAAAAGTACACTGTACAGTGCCAAGTTATACAGCAACTAAGTTGTTGAGGTGTGCCCTCTCCTGCAATACGGTTAAGAATACACACTGACACTAAGCTCAGTAGCTCAATATTAAATGTTTCATTCAGTGGTGTAACCCACACAATCAGGACCGCTTCTCATCAGAAGCATGCTTACTCCAGCTCTGAAAGAGATCATGCAAGTCCACCGCTCACTGTAGCGGACTTTTTCAGCAGCCTGGACTGGGTAGAAGTAGTGTCTACTTCTGATTTCAGCTCAAGATTTAAAACACAATAAAATTCCTAAAAGGACACTCTACAGTGCCCAGTTATACAGTACCTAAGTTGTCGAGGTGTGTCCTCTCCTGCAATATGGTAAAGAATACACACTGACACTAAGCTCAGTAGCTCAATAGTAAATGTTTCATTCAGTGATGTAACCCACACAATCAGGACCGCCTCTCACCAGAGGCACTCTTACTGGGTCCATTAATGCAGGGTTACCTTTGACAAAGAACTAATCCCTAGGCCTACTCTCACAAAAACTAACTAAGCAACACCTTCTAACATGAAGCTTAAGGGACTATATGTAAGCCATTTAAATGTGTACAGTCTGCTTGCAAACTTTGATAATCTACAAGCATGGGCCTGTGAAACAGAACCTGACATCCTGGCTATCAGTGAGACTTGGCTGTTTAATATATATTGAAAAACCTGTTGAGGAACAGTTGGACTCCTGATGTAATAAAATAACTTGCATTTTATTGTAAACGTACAAAATTAATTTGCAGTAAGTTGTCCTTGTACCAATTCACCACAGTGTTTGCATTCCATTTCTTTATACACATGACTAAGCCCATCACTTAGCTTTTCTAAACTGGTATATGCATTATTTATTGTTAGTTTATATAGTAAGCTCTCACTCCTGTGACTTACTGAATGGAGTATCTCTTTACTGTTCACTCCCATAGCAGGAATCTTGTTCTTCAAGGTTTCTGGAATCAGAGAAATATGCAACATTAGCTTTCCAGTCCTTGAAACTGGTTTATCCTAGAAATTGGTTTATTATGTTAGCCTTTGTATTGAAGCAACAAAATGTACATACCTCCACTTTCCATATGGCTCATAGAGCCTCTCCAGTTTTCCCTTTCACTTACATATTATGTTGTGCTCTATCTGATCTGGCAACACTGGTACATGCCTTAGTCATGTCTAGGTTGGATTACTGAATCACTCTCTACCTTGAGTTATCAGCAAGGCTGATGCGTCACTTGCCACTAGTTCAGAATGTGGCAGCACAGCTGGTTGCAGGGACCTCCCAGTTCAAGTGCATCACACCAGTTCTCCAAACTTTCCATTGGCTGCCAGTTCAGTGGTGCATCAGCTTCAAGGTGTGTTTGTCGGCAAACAAAGCCCTGCACAGTCTAGGTCCAGGCAATCTGAAAGACCTCCTGGTTCTATACACTCATCACACCCTCTGGTCAGTGGAGGCAGACCTCCTGTCCATCCCTAGCTCTTGGCTAAAATCCTTGGGTGGCAGGGCATTCAGTGTTGTGGCTCCAATCCTTTGGAACAGCCTTCCCTGGGAGGTGAGAAGTACTCTTTCACTGGTTACTTTTAAAAGATCTTACTTTAAGTTTTGGCCTGGATTCATGATTTTAATGTCTTACAGTTTTGTTACCCATTGTGTTCTACTTTATCTGTTTTATTTATTGTTAGGCACCCAGAGACTCCCGGATTGGGTGCCACATAAATAAAATTGCCTTGTCTTGCCAGCTGTGTGTAAACAAATGAATATTGTTTATTTAAACTTGTTAATAGTATTTTGCTCTCTTACATTGTAATTGCTGTAACTGTGCCCCCATATCCTGGCAAATGTTCACAAGTAACACACCATTTTGCTCCTTTCTTGGTATCCCCATGTAAATTATTGTTTTTTATATAAACATTATACTTTGACATGGTCTAAGAAATATTTTCTGGTGTGAAAGTGAGACGCTGACACTTGTTCTTATGTTTTCAACTGCATCTGGAGTTGTCCATTACCTCATCTGTGTAACAAGTGTGTTGACTTAGTATCTCTGTTTATATACTTTGTCATCACATCACAGATACGATGATGTCACCAACATGCCTGACAGGCATTTCTAAGTATATTGTTTCCTCATTTATTCTGCTAATTTTTATAGTGCTGACATCCTTATGAATTGATATGGGTTTAAAATGTATTCATATGTTGCCATTTTTAGTGGGTGGATACCATTAGCTATTTTTGAAGTTTCCATTGAGACCATGCCCTCAAATGCGTGACTGCTTGGTGACCTTATTTGCGTGATGATGCCACTTGTTAGCTGTCACAGATCAGCAGCATTATAATGCTATGAATAAAAAAGGTACTACCTATTTGGCTGAAAAAATGGGATCCAAGGTAAATCGCTGTGTTTTTTTAGAGCTCAGTCATGCATTTTACTGAGTCTATGCTGGTAGAAATGCATACATGCAAATATGAGTCTTTGCCTGGCGGAAGTATTTAAAAGGTTGTATTCTATAAAATTAGTCTAGTATTCAGACAGAAAAAATAAGTATCTAGTCTCCAGGGGGGCCAGAATGATATTCATATGGACATCACTACCTGGTGTGTCCTGCCTAGCACACTCCTCATTTTTGATAGTGGGTAGCTGCTCAGAAAATTGCAGGGAGCTACTTGCTTCTAGAAAGGCAGGTTACCCTCCACCCAGGAGAACTATATCTATCTCTTGCCAAGTACATTTCCTCCCTACAGTTCCCCATCTCCCAGGCTAAGTCCTAAAAAGAACACAGATGCCAGTACAACTTACATACATAGTAGCTGTTCTAGGCCAAAGTTCACAAATCCATGGGATGCTGATTTAGAAGAAAAGGTGCAATTCCTCATCTTTATTCATATCCCTTTCCCTTTCTGTATTCCCTAAGGTGTAAATCCACCACATTTCTTGACTTCATAATTGTACATCCCAGTCCATCCCTTTAAGCTGGTTCTTTGACATGTTCCAATCCCTAAAACTTCAGAGCAGAGGACTGCATCCAATTCTGTTAAAATGTTAGCCACAAAAGACATCTTGTCCAGTTTCATTATACTGCCCTTGTGTTTCTGTATTCTTCTTTTCATTTGTCTTATCATCTTACCACCGTACAGCTTGTCACAAGGGCAGGTCATGATAAATAGCACATGTGTGGTGTTACAGTCTATGTGGTCCCTTATACAGTAGTGTAGGGTTTTCCATCATGTGAGTTCATGAACATTTTGTTTTCTTGTGGTGTGTGACCTCACCAAACATCATCTGCACAGATGGCATCCAGATTTCAGGGGTCCTTGTAGTAACTGTTGCTGTGGTTGTTCTGGTGTGTTGTACACAATGTGAATGATTTTGTCCTTTATGGACAGATGTTCTTACTTGCAACCTGAGAGCTCTGATTAAATCTAGTCATCTGACCCCTACAGGCTTCTAATACTGGCCAGAGTTTAAAAATGGCAGGGATCCTACATGTCAAGTTATTAAACACCTTGTGCTAAAGACTATTCATTCCATCTCACCTCTTCTCTCTTTCTCCTGCATTGCTTGTTGTCTTGTGATGTTTTCAGTTTTTTTTAGCTGTTGTCATTACCATCCTGTCTAGCCCCTCTCTAGGAATCTTTTTTTTCATGATGTTGCTCTCTTTTTGACATGTTCCTATTGTAAAAAACCAAAACAAGGTGCTGCGTTAGCATGTGGTCTAAAAGCAAAACAAAATGGTTATATTAAATGCACGCTGAAAATAGAAAATAGAGTTAAAAATCTACGTTTCGACCTTAGGTCTTCTTCAGGAAATATCTGAAAGAGAAAAAACAACAAGTTAGTTCCTATTGTGCTTCAATTTCTCAGCTCTCAAAAACTGTTAGGACAGTATACTCTGAATAAATTTTGGGTAGTGGTCACATGGTCTATGTAAGATAGTATTCCTATCCGTTGTTTCTCTGAATAGAGCTGTTTCTAATGTGCTGTTCTGTTTAATGATCCACAAATACAGAAATGGTATTTCTCCCAGTTGCATGTGAGTGGTAAATTTCAGGTTATCTGTTTGGGCGTCCAGATATGTATGAAATTACTGCAGTGTTGCTTCTGTTCCTGAAAACAACTGGAATATCATCGATTAATCTTTTCCAGGTAACCACCTGGTGTGTAAATTGATTATTTTTTGCCATTGTAGATCTGCTGTGTCTCAGATTGTGCCACATAGTGGTTGACATATGAGGGAGCAAACATGCTCCCCAGTGCTGTCCCTCTCGTTAGGCAGAACTATTGTTTTTTGAATGTTAAATCATTCTTTTTCAGGATGTTTCTGCCAATTGAATTTATTATGGGTTTGGTTGTAATTCACCAGCTGGTCTCTATTGTGATGCTGTATGTAGGACATTGAAGCCATCTTCATTAGGAATGATGATCTATAAGTCTTGTACATTTAATGTGGCTAAAAGGCAGTGTTCGGTGTTCATGTCTCACTGTTTATTTGAGATAAACAGTCAAATCCAAAATGTGTTTTGTGTCTTTCACATATGATGGTATATGCTGTGCTAATGATTTTACAAAATAATCCACATAGGAGGACAGGGGTTTGAGGACAGAGTTGGGTCCTGAAACTATTGGTCTATCAGGGTTTTATGAGTGATTTATACATTTTGAAGATGCTGTTAAATACTGGGGTTCAAGGTGCTCTGTGGTCCAAGATTTCAGATTTCCATCATCAGATCCAGCCCTTGTCTTCTGCCAATATTAAGAGTTGTCAAATCCTAGACTGCATAATTTTCAAGGGACAACATTTAGAATGTGTTAATTTGTGGGTTACTTAGTACTGTGATACATCCAGTCTTGTATTGTCCTGAATAACCACCCCCCTCCCTTTATCTGCTGGTTTGATGATTATTGTTTGTATATAGATTGTTCAAAGCTTCCTGCTATTGCCTATTAAGATTATGTTGTCTCTGATTTTTGTGTTCCATCTTAAAGTTGTCTATTTCTTGGTTGACCAGTTTAATTATTTGATTTTACCCCTAATGCTTTTCTCAATTCCCTCTTTCTATGACTTTCTGTTCTAGTATTATTTGAAAACATATACTCCAACCTAAGGTTTTAGTAGAATTTCTGTAAGTCTATCCTTGAATCAAAAAAATTTATTTCACTAGTTGATGAGAAAGACTGTCCTTTTTGTATGACCTGTTTCTCTCTCTACCAGTTTCCTGCTACTAAGGTTATACACTGCTTCTTTTTCTGTAATTGTCCGGCTTGTAATGAGGGTTTCTACCACATCCTCCTCCTACTATTCCTCCTCTTTCCATGTCTCTTGGCTGCCTCTACCTGAAGTTGTACCTCAGACCTTACTGGAAAACTTCCCTGCTGTGTCTTTCCTTTAGATTTGGTCTGGCCTGGGTTCCTGTCTCTAAAACAAGGCTGTTGTGGGTTGGGTGTTCTCTTGTTGTTGTACTGGTGTGTGATGTAACTTCCTGAGCTCTCATTAACTGTATATTCTTCCTGAAATATATATCTGGGTCTATAATTTTTTTTGTATCTTTAAACTTTGCTTTCTTTATAATCTGCTATGTCTCATTGGATTTTTTTTATTTTATGTTCTTAATTTGTGTTTCAAACTCTTCCAGTTCCTCTTCAGTTTTGTCTATGATTTTCTTATATTCAAGATTTTCTGCCTTTGCTTTAAAGTTCTGTTTTTGTTTTAAAAATTTTGTTTCTAATTTACCTCTTTCTTCTATAGTATGAGGTCCTCTATGAGGACAACCATAAATTCCCGGGAACACTTCTTCCTGATGCTGCCTCACCTCTCTTGTAATTTTGGAGTACAGAAACCTAGGTTTTAGTCAAGCTATACTATAGATCCCCTGAGGATTCTTCTGGTTTTCATCGATTGCTCTAAGGACAACAAATGCCAACGAAATTTCTTATCCTTCTGTAAAAGGTGTTCTGTTTTACTGACCAGTGATCTACGGTTCACTGTTCTTGTCCATGAAAGCAAGCAGTGCTTCAGTTGTCTAGGCCACTTAATATGTCTTGGAATGGATTCCTATACTTAATATGTCTTGGAATGGATTTGTACAAGGGACAGACAGAAGCACTGTAATGGGTCATATATTATGCTGGACCACCAATGATTCCATTTACATTTGTCTGCAGGACAACGAGGGGCAGGGAGAACCATTGGACTCCAGGGCTTGCCTAATATATGTAAACGGGTGACTGGAAGGGGATGTGTGCAACAACTGGACACCAGGGATAGATATGATAATATGAAATGTATGATCAGGGTTGTGAGGGTTCCACTAGATACTGAGGAATTCATCTGATAAAACTGAACAGGTGATAGGATGGGGGGTGCCACTTGACACCATGGAATTTGTTGGTGTCACTGAAGAGTAGGGACAAAATGGCTGCTGTGCCCCATGCAAATGAACCTCTAATGGGTGTGAAAATGGACCCTTAGTGCCTTGCATGCTCAACAGACTCATTTGCATGTTTTGGCTGAATATAGCCCACAGGGTCTTGGTGCTATCCATATTGGGTAGCGCTATTCCCTGTGGGCAATATACAGCCTAGGACCATGTTTGGGGCAGTGCAACTTCACTTAGCACTGAGCCGACAGGGTCTGATATTCAGTTGGATAATACCACCTGCTGCTCAACTGACTGTAGCAGCTGCCTGGTCAGGTGCTAGCACAAGTGCAGCACAAATATTTGCACTGCATGTTCACTCTTGTTTGAATATGGAGCCCCAAATGTCTTGCAGCCAAAAGCTGATACACTGCTTTCTCTAGCTCTGGGAGATTCAAATTGGAGGTATTTAAGCTTTGCCTACCTGTAAAGTGTTCCTGCCAAATACCTCTGAACTTAAAAAAACTTTTACAGTAAATGATTTGAAAACTCTACAGGACTGGGGTACATGAATTAACTACAGGGACTGGGAGATGAAAAAAATGATCTATTCTAGTAGATAGATTATTATGATAGTAGGTATCCCCACTCGTTTTGTGCACTAACCAATAGGATATTTTAGCACTGCTATTTGAACATTTGAAATAAAGCATTTGCACTGCAGTAAGTATTCTTTCCAACTGAATTGCAATCTCTACTATCAAATTGGGAATTAAAATCCCCTTAAAATAACTGGTCACCCTGTGTGCAGCTAGGGGGTCATCAAAACCCATAAGGTTTATTTTGCCTTTTTCACCTGTGCAGCATAAACATTAAAAAGTCTGAAAGCTTCAGAGTGGAAGCCTACATCCAATAACAATGCCTTCTCTGGCTATATATCTACTAGCACTGTGATTGTAGCGTTAGTACCACAAAACAGTATCCTTACCCCATCAGACAAATCCTCACCATATGTTCAATAGGAGGGCCCCAGACCCACACTTTTTTTAGCATGTGAGACCTCTAACAGAGAGCTTTATCTGGCTTCCTATAGAATAAATGATATCATAATCAGTATGATGCAGCTAAAAAAAATGCAAGTCTCTTTTCCTTGGGGATTTTAGGCTACACCCATTTAGTGAAGATATGTACCCATGCTAGCTGAAAGGGAAGGAAATAAAAAGACATATCACAGTAACTTAATACAGTACCATTACGTTACACCTTTTTTCTTTGATTTTCCCTTTTCTCTTTTCAGCTGTTTAGAAGGGATTGGCCCTTCTTCCTCAGTCTCCGAAGAGGGTAATGTGTGTGAGGATCTAGATTTCCCAGAATTAGTGGAAATATCTCAGTACATTTCACCAGTATCATAATCTCCCCAACATTTTTGCGAGGTGAGCACTTCAAATTTCTTTTCTATGGTTGCTGGTGTAGCTTGTAGTTGCTTGTACATTACCCTCATCCTTCTCTTGAACCTACAGTCACATCTTCAAAGGGGGGTGCATGGGATTAGGCTTAGACTGCTACATATTAATTGTTTCAGAAAAAGGGTTTACTGTTCTCAGTTTGAAGAAGCTTCAGGGGCAACAGTTTTCTCCAAGGGGTTGCTGGTTCAGACAAAGACTGGGAGGTTCTGTCACTTCAGGAGGTGGCAAATGGGTCAATCTTGAAGATGCACTACTTGTAGAAGTGCCTTCTTGTGGGTCATCATTTCTTGGGATGTCTTTAGAACCATGCTGGGCTTTTTTCAATATTGTACCCTGGTCATAACATCCAGGTTAATTCCTGGTGGATCAGGCACAATCATGAAATGCGTGCCCTTGTTCTTCACAGAGGTTGTACCTATTAGTGTTTGTGCATACTGATGTGTCCCAGTTCTCCACAAAGCCCACACTTTAGCTTGTCACAGGTACTGCTTACATGTATTCTGGCCCCACATTTATGGCAGGCCTAGGGTAATCCAGCATAAAAACACACACCCCTATCTCTGCCAGTAAAACACTGTTTATTAAGTGGATTACTCCTGAGTTTGCTTAGATCAATTTCACTTTAAACCTCCAACCCCTAGTCCATATGTTTTCTGTGTCCAAAATAGGGGAAGGAGTCACATCATTTCACAAATCTGCCTGAGCCAAAACTGATGTTGCTAACATGGACACCTTAATTTCTGAAGGGGATGGTACTGTTTCTGCCAAGGGCTTTGTTAGGTGTATCACTATAAAGGGTGCTCACAGAGGAGAACATTTCAACAACTGATACCTAGTCAAGAACCTTTCAAGGGCTCAGGGTGTTCTGAGACTGATGTCGTAAGTATCCTCCCAGGAGACATGTATTAATGCATAAATCTCCGAGGAGAAAAATTACATGAAGTCTTTAAAAACTTCCTTCCAACATACACCCTATCAGGGTTTTCCTCCAACCCCCCTTTATACTTCAGGCATATTGCATTCCTGCAGGGTGCAGGATCAGTCTTGAAACAACTTCCAAACTAGGCTCCATGTTTAACCTGTGAGAGTTTGAGGGACCCACTTAAGAATCTGACTAGTGATCCTAGTTTTGCCTCCCCCTATACTCTGAGCTTTTTTCTTCCCCTGTATCCTCCCTCAGTGTGGCTGTGAATGTTAAGTCTACCCCCAAGAGCACTCTCTTGGGCAGCCTGAAAACCATTTTTATCAGCTGAATCCTCTGCCATCACAGGGTCGCTGATATTTCTGGGCTGAGTGCCAGTATTATTTAAAGTGGTTAGCACTTCAATAATAAGCTCTCTTGCCCCTCTGCAACCATGTTAAGTGCCTGAACCCCAGAGTCATTTTGCTGCTCCCCATTACTGCTTGTTTCCCCTTTGAAATTGTACCTGCAGAATCCAAAGTTCTCCAATCTCCATCTCTCATCAGCAGAACAGCTCAAACAGTTCCATTAGACACTCTTGTTTCAGCTAGTTTCAGCATTCGGAGGTTCCAGGAAACCCAATCCAGTTGTCAGCATTTTGTCCATGGCCACACTGTCCTGGTTTGCCTACAGGTCCCATTCTTGGTCTGGGATCAAAATTCACTCAGAATTTTTTATCCAGCCTGTCCCTAACAAGCCTTATAAGGGGTCCAACCTCTGGATGAGTCTGCCTTGTCTTTGATGCCCAAAGTTGACATCAAATGTCTTCTAGCTAGCCAGCCCAGCGGCACTGAGGGTTGAGACACTGGAAGCCACACCTCGCGTCATGCCAGTGACATGGGTCGCCAGGGGTCAGTGGTGATGAGGAAGGATTGAGCATCCTATGAGCTGCTCTCCTTCCTTGGAGAGGGGGGTTCATCCTAGCCGGTGCATCAGCAGCCCCTGGTGGGAACTGGGGAATTGCAGCACTCGGTAGGCAGACGTAAGGGATTAAGCTGCAGAAGACATCCTTCGGGTGTGTTCAGGAATGAGCACATGCCAAGCAGGATGTCATTGCATATCCAAGCTCTGGGGCCTAAAAGAGTAAAAAAACAAAAACAACCATGGATAGGCGAAGGCGCCTCCATACCCGACCCACACTCCTGGCATCGGACTCTCCTCCAGACCTGTCCCTCTCCTAACTCCAGGGCATTAGATTATAAGATAACGTGCCGGGGCAGGTGGCTCCACCTCGGGGGGCTCAGAGCTGAGGGATCCTCTGGAGAGGGGAGGCCAAGAGGTGAGTTTCAGACTGGGAGGTAGAGGTCAGTGTGGTGGTTGCTGGAGAGAGTTCCACAGGCCCGGGGTGCATAAATAGATTGTACAACAAAAAAATGTCTTCTAGCTGTCAGTGGCTCTCCACTAGCCTTGTTGCTTTTATCTTCGGATGATAGCTGATCATCAAAACAGCAGCTGGCATTCTTACCTTCCTTTCTGACATTCTTGGAACTTTTTTGAGATTTAGCTTGGGCTGTCACCACCAATCTACTGTTTAAGCTGATTTTCCTTTTGGAATATCATTTTTCATCCTTGGACAGTATCTGGAGTACATGCTGCTTTTTCAGTCATCTCTGACTCCAACTGTTGCTCGGCCGCTTGAATATCTACTATGTTAGTAAGTCCCATATCAGTTGCTGCTGCTATAATTTCCATTTCAGAGCTTTCTGGGGTAGCAATCTGCTTATCAGCTATATCAGCCAACAATGCTGATGTATTCTCATTGTCTTCATCTACTGCCATGGCTAGGGGTAAAGACTAACAACTAGCCTGCTGCTGCTGCTGCTTTCTATCTGTCTTCACTACACTGGATTCCTCCATCTAGGAAAATGAGCCAACAGGACCCCCCTTTCAAGAACAGGGGAGCTTCTCTGGTGTCATGGCCAACATTGCTCTGTCAATAAAACAATTCCATACAACCCACCCCCCAGGATGCACTTGGAAACACATTATCATAGCTTAATGTGCCTTTCCTAGTCAAAAATTACAAATAAATAAGTAGTATTATCTTGCACCCACTGCTGCCACAGTCAAAATGTTTGCATATGGAGACTAATATTTTAGGAAGCTGAATAGAGAAAAACACCAGTCTGCCATCAACTTCATTGTCTCTCCCCCCTTCCCCCAGCATTGGATAATGTTTCAATAACACACAAACTGATGTTATGAAGTTTTGTAATCTTAATGCACTGCTTCATCCTTGGATAGGTTACTTTTGAATTGTTATGTTAGAAGGGCATCTCAGTCTCATTTGTTTAACGTCACTTATTTGTGGTGTGTACCTCTTTTATGGTTATATAGAGTATTTAGAGTGTGTTTGCATGCTGCTAACATGCCCCCTGACAAAGACCAGGTTAGGATCAAAACATCAGGGCATTGTCAGCATCATCTAGCCTTAGCACAAATAAATGCATTGGCAACAATATGCTTTACTGTTTACTGTAGTTTGTTACTGCTCCCTGAGTGCTTTGTTTTAAATACATTTTTCTTGGGGTTGGTGGCCGTGGGGCATTACCTGTGGTTACTCTCTTGGGCACCCTATACTTTTGTGAGTTGTTACATCAATCACCCTGTCCCTCACTGCTTGGTGCCAGTATTGCAGATGCTTTGCTGGGACTGGTCCAAGCAAGTCTGCAAGGTTGCTGAGATATGATGGATCAGGTCACTAGTGGTTACTGTGTAAGACCCAAACTACTACAATGTAGTGCCTCTGCACATGATGCTTAGAAACATAGAAACATAGACTTTGACAGCAGATAAGGACCGCTGAGCCCACCCAATCTGCCCATTTCTCTACCTACTGGATAAGCTACTATCTGTCTACTATAGTATACTATCTGTCTACTATTGACTACGGACTAGTCATCTAGAGCTCTGCATCAGAATCTACAATGAAGAGGGTAAAACAGCTCCTCAGCAAGGCCTGTAGACTAGTCTTAGGAGCTAATCACCTCACCCACACCTGCAGCCTATACACAAAAACAGGATGGCTCCCTCTGAAACTTAGGGTCAAGTACCAGGCATGTGTGATTGGGAAAAAGGCCCTCTTAAGTCTAATGCCAGAATCAACCACTCACTTACTCCAGCATAACAAAACTCTAAAATTGACATGAAGTACAGTGAAGGGTGAACTACTGGTCTCCTTCATGTGTACTTTCTTGGCCCAGTGAACCCTTGTGTGTATCAGAGGCCCCAATGGTTAAATGACCTCCCTTCACCCCTGTTGGAGTACTGTAAGATTGGCCATTTTAAACGGGACCTCTGACTCCATCTTGCCCAAGCTAATCTCTGTGATTGTCAATCCTAAGAGCATCTACCCCCTCCCCACTACTTATTCCCCCCCTCCTTCTGTACCTCACACTACCAATCATCCTATCCCCACCCCTGCCTCTTCTCCCTCCCTCTTTCCCTCCCCCAACTGACAACACCTTCTGGCTACTACAACCTCACTGCACAGCACTTAGTAACTAACTAAATTTCTGAATTTTATGATGAAAGTCGAACGTGATACAAGAAGTCATCTTGATCCAGCTGTAATTTCATGACTAAACTCAGTCTTGTTCTCTGTGTCCTATTGTACCCATTGCACCCTACTTTTGTAATTTATGTTCATTGTATTGTTTCTGTTTTGTGACCTTTGACTTGGAACCTTTGTAAAACAACTTTTTGACTCAAAGGTGTTAATCCGAATCTGAAATAAAAAAAAAAATAAATAAATAAAAAGCTGCAGATCCTAGTTAACCAACAGCCTGCTTCCTCCTACCTCCCACTATAATTGCCTTATGTCTGTCCCCATGCATTCTTGAATTCCTCCACTGTTTTTGACCCCACAACCTCTTCAGGAAGGCCATTCCATGTGTCCACCACCACCCACTCTGGGGAAAAATACTTTCTTGCGTTGTCCCTGAGCCATCCCCCCCATCTTCAAATTGTGCCCCTTTGTTCTTGCACATCTGTTTTTTCTGAAAGATGCTACCCTCTTTGGCTTTGTTGATTCCCTTGAGGTACTTGAAAGTTTCTATCATGCCCCCCCCTTTCCTTGAGGGTATACATATTAAGCTGTTTTAGTAGCACTTCGTATGACTTCTGTTGCAGACCCAGCACCATTTTAGTTGCCTCCTCTGGACTGCCTCCATCCTGTCTATATCCTTGCAGAGATGGGGTCTCCAGAACTGCACTCAGTACTCCAGATGGGGTCTCACCAACTGTCAGTACAGAGGGAAAACAACTTCCTGTTTTCTACTGGTGATGCCTCTCCCTGTGCATACCAGTATCCCCTCAGTGCTCCTTACTGCCTTCTCACATGGCTTGCCTACCTTTAGGTCATCTGATATGACTACCCCAGGTCCATTTCCATTTTTCTTGTTGGTACCTCCTCCCCACTGTGTACTCTTCCCCAAGGATTTTGTTTCCCAGGTGCATTGCTTTGCACTTCTTTGCATTGAATCTAAGCTGCCATACTTTTGACCATTCCTCCAACCTTGCCAAGTCCCTTCTTATCCTTTTCACCCCCTTTTGTATCAACCCTGTTGCAGATCGTTGTGTTGTCTGCAAAGAGGCATACTTTTTCTTCTAGTCTCTCTCTACAATGTCACCTACAAAGACATTAAAGAGGACTGGTCCCAGTACTGAACCCTGCGGTACCCGCTAGTAGCTCCCTTTCTTCAGAGTGGACTCCGTCTACCATTACTGTCTGCCTTCTGTTGTAAAGCCAATCTTTGACCCAGGTTACCACCCTGGGACCCACTCCCAGGCTGGTTAACCTGTTTATTAATCTTTTGTGTGAGACCGTGTGAAATGCCTTGACAAAATCTAGGTAAGCCATATCCACAGCCATTCCCTGGACTGCTACTTTGGTCACCCTGTGAAAGAAATATGTTAGATTCATCTTTCATGATCTTCCCGCTGTGAATCCATGCTGCTTTGGGTCTTGTGCCCCGCTGGCCTCTAGGTATGCAAAAATTCTTTCTTTCAGAAGTGATTCCATAATTTTCCCTACCACTGAGGTCAAACTAACAGGTCTGTAGTTTCCTGCCTCTGCCTTGCTCCCACTTTTGTGAACGTGAATAATATCCACCCTCCTCCAGTCCTCTGGTTCCACACCATCCTCCCATGATTTGTTAAAAAGGGTAGTCAGTGGTGTCACTAGTGTTCCCCTTAGTTCTTTTAGAATTCTGGGGTGAATTCCATCACTTGGTTATTGTGGAGCAACAGTAATACATATGCCAACTCTAGCAATTATGCTGTACTGCAAAAAGCAGGAGTTAATAAAAAATACTGCTACTATGAAAGGGGAAGAAGAGGACAACCTCTTCTGTCACATGCAGAACCAAGCAAAGAAACTGTCAGATAATACACACAAACACACCTCAGTGAGACAAGCCTAACCAATTGAGAACTGCAGCAGTTTAATAAAAAAACACATCGGACACACTGTTGTGTAACTGCAGGGCACAGCCTGTTTAATAAAATATATTATACATCCACAAGCAACTTATGCACAATAGGTTGCAGAAGGGGGGTAATTAGCTGACATGTTCCTTAGTTGTGCAGGGATCCAAGCCCCCCAGAACCAGATGACTAACTGCAATTTAATGAGTCAAGTCTGACCCACTGAGAACTGCAGCAGTGTAATTCACAAACTGTGTGCATATAGCCATTCTCATGCAGGGCCCAGCCTCATGAAAAAAATAGTATGCATACACAGATAAGTCATGCACAGTGAGCTGCGGGAGGGGGTACCCATCTGACAACCTCCTCAGTTGTACAGGTAATTGAGCATGGAAATAAATAACAGTGAAAAAAAATGTGCTTCACCAAAATAATCACACAGAAGCTGTGTGTCAGAGATTTCCATTCAGAGTACCCGTAACCAGAAAAATAATAAAAGCACTGGCTAGTGCAAAACACCTTTTATTAGATCACAGTATTTCAGTAAAAAACCAAAAAGCTGCACCGGCCATGAACCAACTGATGCGTTTCATGCTAATCAAAGTGCTTACTCAAAGGCACAGCACACCAGGGATGACTTCATTAAATACAGCTCCCTTAAAGTAACAGTAATCTGCAGTGGCCTTCAATAATCTCCAACTTGCCATCATAATGTAGTAAATAGTAATGAAAATTGAGTTCCATGCATTTCAATGGGGCATGTCCCTGCATTCTCCCCTGCTGCACATTATAATGTGCTTGAGCACAGGGATGTGTACATGAAGAGGAAAGTGGAAGGGGTTGGCTGGTCACCTTGTCGGGGCCAAACTAAGATCCCGTCAAACTAAATAAAAGATGCAAATAAAAGTTTAAGAGTACCACAGAAGGACTATTCCCAGCTTACGGTACCATATCATAAAAGTAGTACAGTAGAACCCCGATTATCCAAACAACTTGGGAGATATCCGATTGGTTTGGATAATTGAATTTGCATGATTGAGGTTTTCTGATATCTACCCTGCTATCTAGCATCATAAGCAGTACCACAGACTCAATTCCAAACAAATCATGCTATGATCAAACAGAACAGAATGCCACTAACACATCTTACAGCTGCTTTTATGCCATGATCCAAAATACAGTAAATACTATACTGTGAAAAAAGCATCTGTGATCCTGTGACTGTATGTATCATTGGAAGTTGCAGTGCTGTATGCCACCTAATTTCTCTGTCCCATTCCACATTGTTCTGAGGCTGTTTTGCCATATCTGGTGCTACAGTATTGGAGGTAGTAGCAGTTTTTTTGGCAGTTTTCATTGTTTCCCCTGTTAGCATACTGACAATCGCACAACCCACAAACCATAAACAAACCATAAACCAGAAATGCTGAAACCACTTGACCAAATGACCAAAGTTTCCAAACATTTAAAGAATGAGCTTCTTCTTGCTTTCTTCCTCTACCCCATTCCATGTTATTCCAAGGGCTGTTTTCACATATGGTGCTGCAGTATCAGAGGCTGCAACAAATTTTCAGCATGTTGCTATTGCAGCTCCCAAATCACAAACAAATCACAAACCCTCTGCCTCAAAGCACAACCATGAACAGAGTAGGAAAGCATAGGATCACCACTCGAGTCAAAAGAAAATCTCACAGAAACTAATCAGTTGCACGCAGCACTATGTTACACACTACACCGCCCACTCACCTCACCACCCAAGCTCGCTACACACAGCAGAAGGAGAATACACCGTACTGTATCATACTGTACAGTACTGTAAATGGTAATAACTTTTTATAATAATACCGCCTGTAGAATAGTGTGAAACTAATACATGGGTATAATAGGGATACACTGTTGTTGTGGAATAAAAGAGATGACAAGGGTTGGGTTTGTTAAACAGGAGGTTCCATAAGATCAGGGTTCATTAGATCAGGACTGTAATGTAACTTATGGGAGAAATGGTACAAAATCACTTTATGCTGTATCGGACATTACTAAATATTTCCACTGTTCCCTCAAATGCATCGTGATCCTCTATCATTACCAGCAGAAGTAAAATGCTCCTAAACATTGCTGAACAAAAGACATTTCCTGATGCCGGAACACCATATGTTATATGGTAAACTCATGGGAAAGAAAGATGTGGTCTGGGCCATGGAGGCTGAAGGTGTGGACTCTGATATTTGTCACAGGTGCAGGGGTGTGTTCAGCAAAAACTCAGTCTGCTAAATGTGATCATATAAGCAGGCAATCAAAGATTTCAGTGCAGAATCAGCAATCCTTAGCTTGGTCCGTCGAATGCTAATTTTACTTGAAAGCCACACTCAGCATTATTTCAGAACATCTATGGCAAACTAAGATAGCAATGCTGGTGGTAGTAGCCATGGCAGCACTGGTGGTGGTGTTGATGATAACTGTGATAATGGCAGTGAAGGATGTCATACCACTAGTTCATTTAAGTCCTTTTAGCAGCAGCCAGCAGCCACAGGATGCATTGCTCATTAAGGGATGGGTACAAATGTTTCTTACACAACTTGCAGACATGTTTGACAGCATTAGATTGGATATATGCAACATACTGGATCCCAAATATAAAGCTGTGTTAGTTACCACTGTAAATATTTTAACAGTTGTGGAATGCCTTTTCCATGAATATTGTAATGTACCTCATAGTTGTGGGAGGGTTAGCAGAGATTGGTGGGATCTTACCACATAGGAGGTCAAACTGTAATAAATAGAAACATTCCCATGAGCATATCATTAGTACCATACGGAGTAAGCTAAAAGGAAGGGAGTTACTGCCTATACCCCACAAACTCTACATACTTTAAATGATAGGGTGTGTGGCACAAGTGTTTAGATAAGCAGCCATATGTATAGTTTAGAACTAAGGGCTGGTAAATTGATTGCCCCTGACTAGTATATGCTCTGGTGAACTAGTGGTAATTTTGTGAACCAGCCTGGGAAAGTGTAGGGTCAAGTGACACAGAATTAACAAACTCTGGCCAGAGCCGATAAGGCTGCAGCTGAGGTTGCAGAAGAGGATCTGGAGGAGCAGAGATTCAGAACCACTTGCAGCTGCACCAAGAATATGCAAGCTGAGATGCAATATCTCATTTTCAATGGGGTCCTGCTTTTATCCATTTTTACAATGTATTTACTCAGGACATGGTACCTGACAGACAAAATGGCATGAAATAATAATACTGTGTATCCCCCTAATGAATTACGTGACTGGTGTTTAGACCTCAATGTCTTTTACTGCAGATACTGTAGCAGTGTGCCGGTTTCCTGAATGCAGGGGATGAACATGGAGCTGGCAATGGAACAGACTGGCAGAAAGGGAAGAAAGAGACTAGGAGCCAAAAGAAAGCCAGAATGTTTTTTTTAACCCCACAGCCATCAAAATAAATCTATGACGAACTGAGGATCAAATAACTAAATAAAAAATGCCTGCAATAAATAGTTCTGCCCTGTTGAATAGTATTTTTTTTTAATAAAGCCAGCATTGCTAATTTAATGTTAACTACAGAGTGACTTTCTTTTTGTTTTTTGGTTTTTGTGGTGTTGTACTATATACTGGAACAAGAAGAAGACCAGTGCAAGAATCTCCACTGTGGGACACAAATTAATGACTTTACAGTGTGTCATCTGAGTGCTGAAGGAGGATGGATGGGGCTAGTGGGTGGTTGGGTGTGAGGTCCTTAACTGAACTGGGGTGGAGCAGGCCTCTCTCTTGTGTGTGGGTGGGAGCTGCTTGACTGGGATCTCAGAGCAGACAGATAATATATGCCTTGCTATAAGGTTACTGAACTGTAATCTAGAGTAAGACTAGTAGTACCAGCACAGAACTCAGTTTTCAAGTGGATATTTTATTGGGGAAAAAATGTGTGTATAATTGGCTGGTCCTCCACTTCAAACAAAAGATCTGCAGTCCTGGCAGCTTATTCTTGAACATTGTTTTTTTTTTTTAGTGTAAAGCATAGTCTTTTACTCTCTAGATAGTGACTGCATTTGTTTCTGGTTCAGGACACTCTCATACAGTTTGAACAGTGTTTCTGTTGTATTGGAAATGTAAATATTTCTCTGACTATGGAACAAACATTTTCTGAATATGGACATGATTTTCAGACTGTGGTCCATTTTGGATAGAGGCTCAAACTTTAAATAGCAACATGTGGGTAATGGTAGCTGTTCAACACAATACTTTGCTGCCTACTATTGCTTTTGAAATCTGAGCAGAGCTTCAGAAGAGCAAGTTAGGTTGAAGGTGCTATGTTGAAAAGCTAGTGTTACCACATACTGTATATTGCTAATCAAAGTGTAATAAACCTCTTTACCAAATGGACTGCAGTTTGAAAATCACATGTCCATAATCAAAGAAAGTGTGTTTCATTGCCTGAGAAATATTTACATTTCCATTATAATAGAAATACTGCACTGTTCAAAATGAAGTATTAAATAAATACTGTATGAGGAAGTTATAAATAGGGTGCCCCGAACCAGAGAAAAACTCATTCAATAGCTGGAGAGTATCTAACTAAGCTTTACATTATACAATAGCAATGTTCAAGACTATGGAAACAATGGGACTCTGCAATGTCAGGCAAAATATATTTACAGTATCTAAAGGTGTTTCCCACAGCCAGGGAGGCACTTACTTTTAGTTCATGGTTTAATAAAAAACAAACAGTGTCTCAGCTTAAAGTCTTTGGCTTTCCAAAATCTGAATTATCTAAACTTTGTACTTCAATTAGCACTGTTCAGAAATGTTACTGAATAAATGGAACAGAAATGTTAGAGAAACATTGTTATGGTCTTCAAAATGTTTCCTACAGCTGGGTCTTAGTACATTCAATTTGCACATTGACTTTTGTATCAGAAATACAAGCAGACTGGACTAAAAGTATACTTGCTATCTGTAGTAGTAAAGCTACCTTTTTAAAGACATGCTGTGTGTTTTTTATAACAAACAACAAACCCACACTCACCACCCATTGAAGAGACTGCTCAAATAGATGAAAGGTGCTTCATTTTATTTGAAAAAAGTGCCAATGTGCAAATGTTCTGACGCGTTTCAGAATTCTCTTGATTCCTTTCACAAAGGGTATAGCTTGTACACTGAAGGAGCACATTAAATACATGTAAAGCTATGACATCATCACACAGCATCAGTAAGAAAAAAGTGTTATTACAAAACAGTGAAATTATTCAATAAAACACATAGTGTAACCATAAATATATATATATATATATTAGAGGCAAAAAACTCCGTTTAATGCATTAGTTAGGGTTGTTCCACAGCGACAAAAGTGAAGAAATTCGCTGTTAGGGTTGAACCACCCACCACCCCCCCCAGCACCACACACACACAGACACACACACATCTCAAGCATGGGGAGGACCAAGTCAACACAACCAATGACAGACATCCAGCGGCAGGTGACAGAAATAACAAACAATTGTCTAAATGTACTACGAGACATCCCCACCCACCTGACCAGGTACTGCATGCTCAGTGGAGATCAACAGCAAAACTGAGGCCATGTACACCAAACGTACACATCCCTGATTGCAGCTGCACACAACGTATCACACTTAGTAGTTGCATGGCCTTACCTACCGATGCCCCACACCACACCACAACTGGTACTGTGCCATTAGTCAATATAAATGCTGAAGGTGCATGATGACAGTTGTAGAAAGGTTTTAACACTAGTGAGTATACATTAATTAAGAGAAGCACATAAATTAACTACAAGACACTAGCATGCTCAAGATAAAAGTAGTGATACATTTAGTAGGTGATTTACATAGTAGTACATTTACCTGCAATGGTTTACTCAACATAGAGAGGCTGATGTAAACGTATGGAAAAGCATTGCCTGTTCAACGCCATGAAATTACATGCCAGTATCACATGCATTCTTACTGATGAAGGTGTACTGCTGATGTACATACATAGACCTTCAGTGTGTTTCAATACTAAACATGCAGTAAGTATTCTTTGTAAGAAACATTGTAATTGTACGGATCAGGCCAAGCAACTTCTAAATATCATAGCACTACTGAGCCAACAATGATGTACCTGTATCAGAGATGTATATAGGATAGATTTTCCTGTAGGCACTTACTGAGTATGTTGTACCTGATAAAGATAATCTCATTGCATCTGTGATGACTAACTTATTCAAATAGTAATACATTTACTATTGTTGCAATGAGTGATTTATGCCACTTATGGACACAGTGTGATTTGTTTTAACAGTTGTTTCATACTTAGGCTGTATGCCTACTGTTTGGGTTTGCCACACTTCTGTCACTAATGCTATCAAAGTGATAACTATGTTAATTGTGGTACAACTAGGAATCAAGTAGGTATGGTGTAGATATAAACAGAATGTCTTTTAGTATTGATTTAACTCACAATGGGGTAAGTGTACTAGGACAGCAGGGGTTATCCTCTATCACTGACTCTGTCAGTTATATTCACACTAGGGTTTTGATGACTGTAATGATCAAGTTACACTGTTCATCTTCATGAGTTCATATTCACAGCCATTCTCCAGTAACTAGACAGTGTATGGTGTAACTGGGTGACACTGTGTTGCAAAGCTGCTGCAGTGCCTAGCAGAGGAGAGTATCTACCATAAAGACAATTAAGCAATAAGGCATGACCAACAGTTATGTTAAATGGTCTGTTAATCACCCTGTAGGGTTTAATGTTGAATGAGGCATAGCCGAGTGCCACATGTCGCTAGACAGTGATAAACTGACCATTAACATAATACCTGGGAGTGGCTTATTGCTATCATAATAAAACTGTTTTTTTAAACAACATTAAACCATGTTCATCATATGGTTAGGCTCTACATGTATGTTAAAAACTAAACATAAGGCTGTTACAATGTTTACAGTCAATTAGAAAGCTGCATTTCTCAAACCCTTGTTATAATCAGAGATATTATACCTGTACAACTCCTTGGTTTTGCTTAACTCTATTGCTCAGGTGGCCCACCACAAGTGGTGTGGTCTGGGTGTGGGGCATCGGTAGGTAAGGCCATGCAACTACTAAGTGTGGTACGTTGTGTGCAGCTGCAATCAGGGATGTGTACATTTGGTGTACATGGCCTCAGTTTTGCTGTTGATCTCCACTGAGCATGCAGTACCTGGTCAGGTGGGTGGGGATGTCTCGTAGTACATTTAGACAATTGTTTGTTATTTCTGTCACCTGCTGCTGGATGTCTGTCATTGGTTGTGTTGACTTGGTCCTCCTCCATACTTGAATGTGTGTGTGTGTCTGTGTGTGTGGTGCTGGGGTGAATTCGGAGTTAGGGTTTTCAACCCTAACAGCGAATTTCCTCACTTTTGTCGCTGTGGAACAACCCTAACTAATGCATTAAATCGGAGTTTTTGCCTCTAATTTCCCTTCTTTGAGAATGATATTGAGAAATAGTGAATATATTGCAGTGGTGGAGCACGCGGCCCTGGGCCTCGAGCTCCCATCACATGATGTCTTGTGGCATAGTAACAGGAGCAGCAATGCAAACAGAAATGCTAACAGTGGCAACATGGTAACAAGCGTTAATGAGAACAGAAAGGGTAACACACACGGTATGATGGGAACGGTGTGCCACGTGATGTCTTGTCACATAGCAACATGGTGCCTGTAAATGGAAATGTCAATGGGCATGGTGACGCAAAGTGAAACAGAAAGAGAAACAGTACGGTACACACAAATGGCAAAAAAGTAACAGAAACGCAAGCGCAAATGAAAACGCAAAGGATGACGATGTAGGCATGACAGGTGCATTGGGATCATCAGCCCCAACCTCACCCCATGACATGTGTAAAGCAGCAGAAGTATAGGAGAATGGGGTGAGAGTTAGGACCCATGATCCCAATGCACACCCCAATGCCGGGTTGGGGGTGGGGGTGCAAGGGGTTTTCAACCCCTAACAGCGAATTTCCTCACTTTGTCGCTGTGGAACAACCTAACTAATGCATTAAACTGAGTTTTTGCCTCTAATTTCCCTTCTTTTGAGAATGATAACAAGAAATAGTGAATGTAATGCAGCGGCGGGAGCGCTGGTGCCTCTGGGCCTCGCGCGTCCACCAAGATAATGCAGTGGCGGGGCGCGGCCTCACCACATGATGTCTTGTGGCATACTAACAGGACAGCAACACAAACAGAAAAGCAACAGTGGCTATAAGGTAACACAAGTACCATGAGAACAGAAAGGGTAACGCATTATGGTGGCGAGGACGGAATGGTCTGCCACGTGATGTGTTGTCACATAGTAACATGGTGCCCGCAAACAGAAATGTCAATGGGCATGGTGATGTAAAGTGAAACAGAAAGATAAACAGTACTGTAGACAGAAATGGCAAAAAATAACAGAAACGCAAGCGCAAATGAAAACGCAAAGGATAACGCACATGGTGGCGCAGACGTCAACGGTAAGTGAAATGGGTACGGAACCGCAAGTGGAAAGGGCAACAGTAACAGTAATGTAAGCGCACAGGCTGGTTTTCCCCAAAACCTGCATTGAGAAAGACAGTGAGTACAGATAATGTATGCAAAATAATGAGTATCGGCGCAGAAAATGAGATCTTGGAATACTAAATACATTATATCTCAGGAACCGTACGACGTAGAAAAAAAATTTAAAAGTCATATTATTTACAACTGTCCTGGCTAATTTGAATCTTAGCCCCATTAGGGACTAAGAAATTTTCCGACGAAAGTCCGTATCTCGTGACCTCTCAGATACAGGCCCTGAAAGGCGTGGAAACGCCGTAATGTTATCCTATGGGAAAAAGAAAAGTTCGAGCGCCATAACTTTGCCTCCCTGTAATGTTTTTTCACCAAACCACTGAAAGGCACATCTGTGGGCTGTTGGCTGTCTTCCCTCCAAATTTCAGGAAAAAAGATCTAACCGTTATTTTGCAGCAGGGATCCAAAGGATTTCTGTTATGCGTTGGGCACCATAATGTTATCCTATGGGAAAAACTGTCAACTTTGGAGTGCCGTAACTTTGTCGCCATGTGATATTTTTTCACCAAACTACTGAAAGGCACATCTGTGGGCTGTTGGCTGTCTTCCCTCCAAATTTCAGGAAAAAAGACCAAACCGTTATTTTGCAGCAGGGTGCCAAAGGATTTCTGTAATGCGTCGGGCACCGTAATGTTATCCTATGGGAAAAACTGTCAACTTTGGAGTGCCGTAACTTTGCTGCCATGTAATATTTTTCAATACAACACTGAAAGGCACATCTGTGAGATGTCAGCCCGTTCCCTCCAAATTTCAGCTCAAAACTCCCAACGGTTCTTTTTGCAGCGAGTGCCAAAGAATTGCTGTCATTTTCCACAGACTAGAAAACTACTGTCGCAATTTATGGTGCTTTCTTGTACTTATGGCTACTTTGAGCACGAAAGTAATTTATGAGTACTTTTTCCAGAAATTTGAAAACATATTTCTGGGGTGTTTTACCACAAAATAAAGACATGGCAAGCATCCTCAGGGCCCGACTAGGTGAATACAAAAAATTAGGTTGCTAGAGGGTCCCAAATTTAAATGCCAACCATTTTCTGATCACCAACTAGAAACAAATGGCCGATTTGCAAAAGTAACAGGCCCATTTGCGAAAGTAAAAATGCTTTTGCTAAAGTGTTGAACTTTTTGTTAACTTTTCCCATTGACGTATAATGGGAAACTGTTTTTTGAATAACTTTTGAACCGTTTAATATTTTTTCACGAAATCTTTGAAAGGCACATCGGGGCCCTGGCTGCACGTTCCCTGAAGATTTTGGGCCGGTCGCGCAAACCATACGACCTGTAGGCGCGACCTTAGAATTCCAGAAAAGCGTAAACGCGTGCACAGATCACACTTAATAACTCCACAGCCGTATATCCAACCAGTACAAAACTTGGCAGATCCCAAGGCATATGGTTCTTGATCATAAATTCCAAATTTCAGGCAAATCCATAAAACAGTTGCAAAGTTATTAAGGTGCAAAGTTTTGGGGTTTAACATAGAAATGGCTCCTCAACTCTAACTATGGTAGCACTACCGTGCTACCATAATATATATATAGACAACCATAAATATTTACTGATAAAATGACAAAAACACTAATGTACTAAAAATAGTCTATTAATCCACATTATAATAAATATACATAGTTAAAAATGAATCCCTTTTATGTAGGGAAAATGAAGAGAAGCGTCAAGCAGAGGGTGAGTGAACATGTGAGGGCGATTAGGGACCATGATCCAAAATATGCTACAGCCCTACATGTTATGCAGTCAGAAGTTGGACAGCAACATACTTTTCCTTTTAGTGGTATAGAAAAGGGTGTTTAAAAACCCAAGGGGTGGTGACCAAGAGAATTTTATTTTAGAAAGGAAAGGATTCTGGCTTTATACTTTGAAATCATTTAAAGAAACAGGATTGAATGAAAGATTTGATCTGTCACCTTACCTGAAAAAGAAGAAGTAGTTTGCTGTTTACAGCAGGTATTGTGTGTCTTTAATTTATACAGATGATAAACTGTTCATCTAATGATAAAATGCATATGCAAAATCAATATACACATTTTATATGAAAAATCTTTTGATAATGAATTATGATTCTTTGCAGAATTTGCTTTGTCTGACATTTACTGTAGACTGAGACCTGACAGAACTTTATACAAGTTTTATGTAGAAAAGTACTAATACATTTCGATATATATTTTTTCATTTAGATAGAAAACTGACAAGCGTTTGTGTTTGGTGGATGGATTTAAGGACTTTCAGACTCTTAGCCTGAAGAATACATAGGATGTCCTAGTTCTTTGATGTAAGTTAATTTTTAACTATGTTTATTTATTATAATGTGGATCAGTAGACACTTTTTAGTATATTAGTGTTTTTGTAATTTTATAGGTGAATATTTATGGTTGTTTATATATATGGTTACACTATTTGGTGTTTTATTGCATATTTTCACTGTTTTGTAATAACACTTTTTTCTTCCTGACACTGTGTGATGATGTCATAGCTTTACATGTATTTAATGCACTCCTTCAGTGTATTAGCTATACCCTTTGAGAAAGAAATTAAGAGAATTCTGAAACGCATTAGGGCATTTGCACATTGGCACCTTTTTCAAATAAAATGAAGCACCTTTCATCTATTTGAGCAGTCTCTTCAATGGGTGCTGAGTGTGGGTTTGATGTTTGTTATAAAAACATTAATTTATCCCTGCACCACCGTATCCATGTGCAGCCTTGATTTGTTTTGTTTTTTTGGTGTGTTTTTATGTCAATACATGCATTTTTTCTTGATTTATTTTGTTTATATCGTGCCCCCTGTATTGCTCCATTTGAGTCTCCAAGTGTCTCTTTCTAGCCTGCTGCAGCAGCGATGTCCAAGTTCAGGTGACATAATTGGATGATAGCAGTAGTTTGACAGCGCAGTGTAACACTGTTCCTGCTTGCAGTTCCTGCTTTTGGATAGTTGTTTGTAGCTGACTTATTAGGTTTTCCTTTTGCCAATAATATATTAATTACACCATTATTTCTACATTTTTTGTCATATAATAACACTGATACCAGTTAATGCCATTTCCATGGTCTGTATTACTAAAGGAGTATTTGGGTTAATGCCATTTGCACTGCCTTTATCAGCAGCTGCTGTATGTGGCACTGTGAACAAATGCTCTCCTTATGAGTGGACAGAGGCTTAACAATGATTAAGGATGGTCTGCTTAAAGTTTATGTTTATTACAACACAAAATGAATAACATTATGGCAGTGGGAATGGAATTTGGCTTTCTTAATATACATTGCAGCCATATTCAGTTATCAAAATATTAATGGTCACACTCCATGTAGGTTTCCATTACACATCTGCAGCTATGAAATAACTACAGTTGTGTGACTGTAGTTATTATGAAATAATAATTTGACTTCTATGAAAGTATGTCAGTATACTCAGATCCTTAATATGGATTGACACTCTCTCTGTATAAGAGTGACATGGGACTACCTCTGCATACGTTTCATTCGGCAGGCCCACTGTTCTTTATTTTATGTTACTCACTCGAAAAATGTTAAATCTTATGAATGTATTTTGTACACAGAGAAGTGATACTATATGTTTTGCTGGTCATTTCATGAATTCAAGCAGAAGAATAAAGTCAAACCTGCTTGAAGCATTTCATTAATAAAATAGCTAAAATAGGCAATTAACTTGCATATTAAATATGAAGCCCCTGCCCCCCCCGCACACACACATACCACCTTGCAGTAAGAGCAATCTTATTGAAAACAATGTGAAGACACTAAAAATAATGCAGGAGATGAATGAAATAATGCTTTATTATACTAACTCCCAACAAATGGTGCTAGTTTGAGGACAAGATTTAACAGAGTCCACCAAAGACACTTATATCAATGCAAAGTCTTGGCTGTATACTGTATGATCTAGTAGAGAAGACTGTGATGAGTATCTTTATTGTGGCTCACATCTTTAGTAAGAGACAGGGAAGGTGCTGTACAAATGTACATGCTATTTGATTGATCTAAAGTGTCACCCAGATAGAGTTCATTTCTTGCATTCTTTGTGAGGATTGAAGTAAAGAAGGCTCAGCCTAAACATTCAGATGCTAACTGGCGCTGCATGAGCAGAACAGATCAGATCACTCTGAGCTGCAGCTATATGCAGGCAGGGACAATAATGATTAATGCGTCTCTTGCAGTAACAATGCAGCTATAAATAAGGCAATACAACTCCTGCAGTTGCTAACATCTCCAACATAAATGTTTCATTAGTATGAAGGCTGAAACTGTAAGCTACAAATGAGCTGGCCAAAATAGTATTAGAGGTCAAAGACAAAACTAAAAGAAACAATAGCAGCCTCATTATACATTTGGTTGGTACCCTTAAGTTAATAAAGACTGAGACAAATAACTTTCCTAAATTTTAAACTGCAGTTAAAATGAAACAGCAAATGCTAAAGACTTTCTGCATGGGGATGGAAAGCGCAATATGTAATTTACCACACAGTCCTATTAAACAGAGATGAGTTCCTAGGTAGGAATGATAGCAATTTATCTGGTTGATCCTGCAAGCACAGGAAACAGTTCTGTGAATATCTGATGCAATACTTTGAGATCTGGGCAAGTCGTATGAAGGAATTACCAACCATTAGGCCATATATATCATCTAAGGTGGGCAGTGGTGTCTGACGTTTTCTTAACCATATTGCATGCCAAAGCTTAGTCACAGACTTGTATCCAGATGGTCATCAAATGGCAGTAAACTAATTAATGGTAGAGAACAATTATTGTATAAGCAAATCAAGATGTTTTAGTAATTAAAATGTGAATGTTGGGTATTGTGATAAGGGTTTTATTGTTGAACCCCCATGCTGCTGTGAAAATTGAACACCAAACAATATATTTTCTTATTAGTTGCTACTATACATAGATACATAGATACATAGATACATAGACAGTGTCGGCAGATAAGGGCCTATGGCCCACCTAGTCTGCCCATTTGAGCTTGTAAGTTCAGTTTGTTTTCCTAGAAGTCTATTTCCCCTTACCCCTGACCTCTAGAATTCCTTTATGTCTATCCCATGCATTCTTAAATCCCGTGATTGTTTCAGCCCCCACCACTTCCTCTGGCAGGGTGTTCCACTTGTCCACTACCCGTTCTGTGAAGAAATTCTTTCTCATGTTTCCTCTGAATCGCCCCTCCCTCCAACCTCATCCCATGCCCTAGTCCTGAAACATCCCTTCGCTTAAAAATAGTGTTTTCCTGCACCCTGTTCCTCCCTGTAAGATACTTGTACGTCTCTATCATATCCCTCTCTCCCTCCTCTCCTCCAGGGAGTACATGTTCAGTTCCTTCAACCTGTCTTCATAGGACTTGTGATGCAAACCCATGCACCATCTTTCTTGCCCTCCTCTGAACCTTCTCTACTCTGTCTATGTCTTACGTAGGTATGGTCTCCAGAACTGTACACTGTACTCCAGGTGGGACCTCACTAGTGTCTTGTATAGCGGAATTATGACCTCCTTTTCCTGCTGGTGATGCCCCTGCCTATACATCCCAGCATCCTATTTGCTTTACCTGATGCCTTGTCACACTGTTTTCCTCACCTTGAGGTCATCAGAGATGACAACCCCAAGATCCCTTTCCTGCTTGGTGCATGCTATATCCTCACCCCCAACTGATATATTGTGCCAGGGTTTTGTGCCCCATATGCATTATCTTGCATTTCTTTGCATTGAATTTCAACTGCCAAACCCTTGACCATTCTTCAAGTTTCTGCAGGTCCCTTCTCATTCTGTCTACACCCTCTGGTGTGTCTACTCTGTTACAGAGCTTTGTGTCATCAGCGAACAGTGAAATTCTGCTTCTAGATCCTGTGCAATGTCACTGATGAAGATGTTGAATAGGACCGGTTCCAGCACTGATCCCTGTGGTACCCCACTGGTCACTCTTCCCTCTGTGGAGTGACAGCCATTTACCACCACCCTCTGTGTCCTGCCACCCAGCCAGTTACCTACCCACCACACTACTGTCCTGCCCACACCCATATTCCCCAGTTTGTGTAATAGTCTTCTATGTGGCACAGTGTCAAGGGCCTTGCTGAAGTCCAGATAGGCCATGTCCACTGCCCTCCCCTGATCCACCTCCCTAGTCACCCAGTCAAAAAATTAAATGAGGTTGGTCTGACATGACCTCCCCCTGGTGAAACCATGCTGCCTTGGGTCCTGTAGTCCATTGACAACCAGATGTTCCACCAATCTTCCTTCAGTAGTGCTTCCATGATCTTTCCCCACCACCGAGGTGAGGTTGACTGGTCTGTAGTCCCCTGCTTCCTCTTTGTTCCCACTTTGTATAAGGGGACTACATCTGCTGTCCTCCAGTCTTTGGGCACCTCCCTGTTTCCGGTGATTGGCTGAACAGGATAGCCAGAGGTTCAGCCACCACCTCTCTTAGTTCTTTAAGGACCCTGGGTGCACCCCATCTGGCCCCATTGCTTTATCAGCTCTTATTACTTCCAGTTCCTTCAGGACCCTTTCTCGTAAAGGACTTGTGTCCATTTCTGCACCATTCTCACCCCTTGTACTCCCTTCAGACCCATTACCCCCCTCTTCCTTAGTAAAGACTGAGCAGAAATACCTGTTCAATATGTCAGCTTTACTGTTGTCATCCTCCACGCGGCTCCCATCCTCCCCCTTCAGTCTCACTATCCCTCCCTTTGTCTTTCTTTTATCACTTATGTACCTGTAAAAGGTTTTGTCCCCTTTACCCACTGATTTTGCAATGTGTTCTTCTGTCTGAGCTTTGGCTTCCCTTACTGACTTCCCTGCCTCCTTTGTTTCTCCTGGTACTTCTCCCTATCCCTTCTGCCTGTGTCTTTTTTATTGCCTGAATGCAATCTTTTGGCTTTCACTTTCTTTCTTACCTCTTTGGAAAACCATAATGGTCTCCTCTTCCTTTTCCTCTTGCTAACCTGCTTAATGCATAATTCTGTTGTTCTTATAATCCCCATTTTAAATACTGCCCACTGTTCCTCAACCCTGATTCCTGTCCCATTCCCCTTAATGCCTCTTTCAAGTATCTCCCATTTTCCCAAAGTCTGCCCCTAAAATCTAGGATCGTGTTTTTTGTGTGGTTTGGTTCTGCTCTTTCTGTGATTTCAAACCACAATGACTGGTGGTCACTGTTACCCAGGTGCTCCCCACTGTTACCTCCCATCACACTGTCCCTGTTTGTGAGCACAAGGTCCAGTATTGCCTTCTGCCAAGTTGGTTCCATGACCAGTTGCTTGAGGAAGGCACCCTGAAGGGAGTCCAGGATAAATCTGCTCCTAGTTGATGCTGCTGCTGGGATGCTCCAGTCCACGGCCTGGTATATTGGTGTTCCAACCAGTACTACTCACTCTTTGTCTGCCATCCTTTGGATGGCTAGCATCAGCTCCCTATCTGTTTCTTCCTCCTGGGCTGGTGGTCTATAGACCACACCTGTGCGGATGGCTGGCCCCATTTTCCTTTCCAGCTTAACCCACAGTATCTCTCCCCATTTTGTTCCTCCTGGATCTGTGTGGCCCTTATGTCATTTTTCATACAGTGCCACTCCTCCTCCTTCCTGCCTGCTCTGTCTCTTCTGAATATGTTGTAGCCAGTGGCCATCTCCCCAGTCATGGTTATCATTACACCAGGTTTCAGTGATGGCCACAATGTCCAGGTCTGACTGTACCATGACAGCTCCAGATCTTCCATCTTGTTGCTAAGGCCCTGGCATTTGCACACACATGGCTTTCCATGATTTGACCTCCCTAGACTGCTTCACTGTTCTACTCCAGCCCTTCCTTAGTTGTCATTTATCCCTGGTTCTTCTCTGTCTGCCCTTCTGCTGAATTTTGCCCTTTTCTGCTTATCCACCTTTTGGACACTAATCTCCATCTTTTGCACACTGTTTTGCAGAGATAGCCACTCCTCTGGTTCACTGGTTCCACTACTAGCTGTGGGGTGAGCAAGTAGGTACCATCCTTGCTGGCCTGCCACCCTTTGCTAGTTTAAATGCTTGTCAATGTAGCATTTAAACTTATCATTGAGTGCTTGATTCTCCAGGATGGATGCAGGCCGTCAGGCTTGAACAAACCTCCATCCCTCCAGGTGGGTCCCCAGTCACCAATGAATCCAAACCCTTCCTCACAGCACCAGTTTTTCAACCATGAGTTAAAGTTCCTGGTGCATGCACTCCTATGCTCTCCTTGCCTCTCACAGGTAGTACTTGAGAAAGTGACAGAAGTAGCTACTTGCTTGAGACCCTCCCCAGTTTCCAAACTCTTCCTGAACTTCCTTTGGCTCCCATTTGCCAAGTCATTAGTACCTAGGTGGATAATGACATCCAGCTCACCCTCCTTCTTGCCTTCCCAGTGATCCCCAGTATCTTCCTTCCATCCTCCATGCCGTGGCACCTGGTAGGCACCTCACCTCCTGTCCTCCCCTCCTGTGTTCCTAGCTGGATCCCTCTTACGATGGAGTCCCCCACCAGGATTCTTCCTCCTCCTCTGGGGTCCACTGCTTTCCCACTGAGGTCACCTCCTTGCCTAACCTCCACATCCTTTCCTTCCACTTCCTGGGTACCTCTATTTGGTTGTCCTCATTTGCCAGTGTGGCATATGAGTTCTTGAGAGGAATAGGATCTGGGATGTGCCTCTGCCTGACTGCTCTAACCCTCCCTGAGCCCACTGTCATCCAAGTGCTCCTCGTTCTCGGCATCCTTTGAGGCAGCTGCATTGGACTGGGTGGTCCCTGGATAGGGGTGATAGTACTCCTGACCCAGTTTACTTCCGCTTTGAGTCTGGCTACCTCATCCCGCAGTCCCGAGAGATGCATGCAGATAGGGCAGCACCTCAGTGTCCAGAAGGTCTGCCTGAATATGGCTGCCCCACAGCCACTGCATTGCACCACTCCCCCACATTATACTGCAATTCCACTACTTTCTGCTACTGAAGCTTCTTAGTTCTCTTTTTATTTATTTACAGTACTAAAATCCTGTAACTGATCCTCAGATATATATTTTTTTTTTAAGGAAAAGAAACCAATAAATAAATAAATGAGTCAAAACACTTGTCGTGCTAAGGGTGGTCTTCTTCCCCTTATGCCCCTCCTACTTCACACCTCTTTACTATACCCTGTGTTTAGCTCCTGTCAACAGATTTATCAGGGCATATAATTAAGAGTTGGGGAAGGGTGAAGAAAATTTGCAGCAATTAAAGACAGCACAGGATTACACCACCACTATGTTTTAAATTTTCAACAGCCCAAAACAATTATAAGTAAAGACAACACAGAAAGAAAGTATAGTGTCACTACAAGCCTACAATCTAAGTTTAAAAGAAAAATACCAATTACCAGTTACTCTGAAGCACTGAATTGAATATGTTTCCTTCCTTCACCTTCGGGCTTCTTCTGAGAAGATGAACCTCTGTTTGCTGCTTTAACTGTGACTAAGCCCCACCTCCAGTTATCACGTAGCTGAGGTCAGAGGCCAGACAATTAACACCCTTCACCCAGCTACAGGACAGTCAGACAAGCCAAGATAAAATTTGCAGCAATTAAAGACAGCACAGAATTACACCACCACTATGTTTTAAATTTTCAACAGCCCAAAAACAATTATAAGTAAAGACAACACAGAAAGAAAGTATAGTGTCACTACAAGCCTACAATCTAAGTTTAAAAGAAAAATACCAATTACCAGTTACTCTGAAGCACTGAATTGAATATGTTTCCTTCCCCTTCACCTTCGGGCTTCTACTATGGCAGATACCAACATTTCTAGAATTGTATTCTTCAGTGGGGACAGGTAAAAAAAATATATTCAATATGAAAACTCAAAGTATTTAAAATTCAGAAGGCATTATCAATAGAAAAACAAGGGAATCAGGAGTGAGTGTGTGTGTGTGTGTGTTTGTGTACATGTGTATGCACGTGTGTTTGTGTGTGTGTGTTTATTTATAGTAGTTATTCCGTTGACAAAAATGTGGGCCACAAACTTAGCCTAAGATGTTGTATTGTGGGATGTGTGACTTGGTGAAGCCTTTCTGGTCCCTCTAGTTGTATCTAAGACATATGCCTCACTAGCAGATGGTTCTTTGACAGTCCTCATGCTATGACTGTGGCTACAAAGCAGATGGAGTTGGCAGTCAAGCTTGTTGCTCACTTGTTCAAAGAAGATGGCCATGGTGTGGTTGTTCATTTCACTGGGCTCTTGGTGCTCCCAACTGTTGAGAAGGCCACTTTGGTGCTTGCAGAGCAAAGAGAGTTGCCCAGCAAGGAAGTGACAGTGCCATCGGCTGACAGGCTTGAGTCACACACCACCAGGCATGTGACCTTCAGCATGATGGGCTATGTGTCATTCTGCACTGTCACGGTGAGCAAAACAGTGGGCAGCTGAGTAAACAGCACCAATGCACCCATTCCTCCAGCATAACACAGCATGGTCACTGGGCAGATGGTGACCAGGAAAGCTGTGCCGGGAGCCCAGATATTGTGTTATTTTTTTAAGAGGTGTGTGTGTGTGTGTGTGTGTGTTTGGGGGTTATTACACTTTAAATTCATGTTGTACTACAGTTATTCCCTTGACAAAAATGTGGGCCACAAACTTAGCTTCTGACTTTGTATAGCGGGATGTGTGACTTGATGAAGCCTTTTTGGTCCTTCTAGTTGTATCTACTGCATATGCCTTGCTAACAGATGATTCCTTGACAGTCCCCATGCTATGACTGTGGCTACTAAGTAGATAGAGTTGGCAGCCAAGCTTGTTGTCCACCTCATTAAAGAAGATGGTCATGGTATGGTTGTTCATCTTGCTGGTCTCTTGGTGCTCCCTACTGTCAAGAAGGCCACTTTGGCATTGCCCAAGCACACACAGAGATGCCCAGCGAGGAAGTGAAGGTGCCATCAGACAACGGGCTTGAGTCACACACCACCAGGCATGTGACCTTCAGCATGATGGGCTATGTGTCGTTCTGCACCATCACGGTGAGCAAAAGAGCAAGCAGCAGAGTAAACAGCACCAAGGCGCCCAGTCCTCTAACATAGCACAGCATGGTCACTGGGTGGATGGGAGACCAGGCAAGCTGTGAGGGGAGCTCAGATACACTTTGTCCCCACAAGCCAGCCTTTAGTCCTACCACGGTCCTACTTTGGCATCTAGAAAACAGATGTCCTCCTTCTTCTCACAAAGTCTGGATGATACAGTCTGCAAATAGTTACAAATGCAAAGAAAGCACACCAGATCAGGAAATGTGAACTAGGAAGGAATCAGCTATACAGTCAGTCCACTATAATTCAAGCAGTATGCTAAATATATTTATAGTAACATGCTTTTTTGAGAAAAGTAAGGCTCTGTAACATTGCTTAGTGAAGTTCTGAATGACATTTTTTTTAACTCAGTACTTCATGAAGCATATTATTTGTAAGAACTTTAAACAAATGTGTAAGATTTGTCCTTTGCCATGATGTACTCCTCATCACCAAGACAGGTTGTCATCTTTTTGATAACAACTTCATTACACCACAGCCTATAAAAACTTGTTTGTTTTACAAATGTATTTTTTATTAAAAATGTTTATGCCATTGGAATTTTACATTGCAAGGTGTGTGTGTGTGCATGCGTGTGCATGTGCGTGTGCATGCGTGTATGTGTGCGTGTGTGAGTGTGTGTGTGTGAGTGTGTGTGTGTGTGTGTGTTTTGGGGTGGCAAAAGAACACTTTGATTTTCACTTTAAGGTCATCAAATATGCACCAGCCATTCATTTTGTGTCAGTTACATATGCATTGTTATTTAGCCCAGGGGAAACATGATCAGAAACAGTGAATTGTAACTATACAATAAAGGCAGAATGGGGTACAAATTACCAGTAGAATAGAATATATAAATTGAAATACAGGTAAACCAGGTTATACTTAAAATTATACAGTAAGATCAAAAACTAACATTGGAAAAGTTCTGGTAATGTAATGCCCCTGTCTGTTTCTAAATACCACAAAGGATCCTCAATTACATGCCAGTGAATTTGCATAACCTGAAAGTTTCTAGCCATTTTTGTCACAAAAATAAATGATGGCGTAGGACACAGTGCTGCTGAGTGAGAATGTGGTATGTTGTGGTGGCAAAGTGTGGTTGTGGTGGCTGGAAGAATCTGACACAGAAAGATCAAGGAACTTGGCTGTGGAAGGTGGGAGGGTCAGGGCTGTTCTTTCAAGAACTATGAAAATCTGTGGCATAAAAGAAAAATAGTAAATCACTACAGATCTTTCTGTGTAGCTTGTTTTGTTTGGGGGTAGCAAGTGTGGGACACAACCCTGCAGGCAAGACGGTGCAACACATTACAGGCAACAGACTGTGATATATACTGTGCTTTACCCTAACTACAGGTTTGAACAGGAGCCCATGACATTGCCTCTTTTAATTTGGGCGGGGGATTGCCAGGCTTGAGTCAGAGCCCCACTGAGACAGCGGCCACAGTATTTAGTGCACATTTGGCTCCGAAGGAAATGAGGCAGCACTTTACTTTTGTTTCTGTTTAATTTATTATTTTTCACCTTTAGCCACCGTATTTCTCACTCTTGTGTGGAGTCTGTTGATAAGCAGGACAGTGAGGACATTGGGAAGAAACAGACTGTAGGGTATAAATTGGTGTAGATGGGGTTGGGTGGTTATTGCCTGCTTGTTGCACCTGACTGTCTCTACAACGCAGCTATATGTAGGATCACGTTCTAAAGTTAGTTAATACAAAATGTACAATTACTTTTCCCTCATTATAAACCCATTTGGGAGTCCTTGTGTATAAAGGGAATACATTAAACATAGTTCCTTCTTCTTTACACCATACAACTGCAAATCACTCATCATATCCATTTAAACACACTAATAGGATGGTAAGTGTCAAAAGAAGACTCATGGTTGTCCTTTTATAAACCCACAAAAACATACAGGTTAGTAAAGGACAGAGCACAGAACAAAAACAACCTTCTAAAGAGGCAGGGGGAAATAGCTATGTACAAGTACAAAAGTAAAGAGAGTGCAAAACAAGTAAAGACAATTGCAGGTTGGCAGAATAATGCTTTGAACTGCCACATCAGGAAGATTGCGTTTGTGTAGTGTGTGTGTGTGTGTGTGTGTGTGTGTGTGTGTGTGTGTGTGTGTGTGTGTTTGGGGGGAGGGAGAAGAAAAGCATGTAGTAAAAGTACCCAGTGAAAAAAGAGTCAAACTGTTCACAGAAGATGTACTAAAAGTGTTTCCTTTGAAGGCAGCAAGTGTGGGACACAGCCTGGCAGGTAGGATGGTATGGTACATCGCAGATGACAAACTGCGGGACATATTTTGATTTACCCTGATTTAAAGACCAATTTGATCTTGTTTTATTAAGACCTTAATGTTCTACCCATTGATGTGCCTTGTGCATATTTTGTGCACATTTGAATGTATGGCCATTTGCCAGTGACATGTAGGTCACTAAAAAATTCTCCAGTTTTCTCCATCATTTCTTTTTTTAATTTCTCTGGCAAAAAAAGGAATTAGCAAAGTCTGGGACTGCTATCACTGACTTCAACCTCACTGAGACATAGCTCAAAAGAAAATAAATATTCACAGTGGCAAGCCATAATTCTGCGCTGAAGCAGACCATTCTATGCCTCGTGAAGTTATTTTTGAAAGTAACAGCTTCCATCTCTATTTTTCATTTAGCAGGCAAATGGTGAATGTGGATAGTTTCCTTTTTCCCATTTGATTTCAGTGACGGTCACCAATTTCAGTTTAATACTTCCCATGTATACACTTATGGTACAGAGTGTGATGGCTGACAGATAACCACTTCAAAAAGGCTGACACTTGCTGAGCACTCTCTGTGATAAAAAGTGGTTATCTAGATGGAGAGTCAGTCACTTATTTTTTTTTGTTTTTTTGTACACATCCTTAATGGAGATCACTATTGATCTTTGTAATATTCAGGTGGTTGTGTAAATCTAGATCATCCACATGTGTCTCTTTGTGGCTGGCATTCCAGGCTGTTTAAATTACTCTGAGTATTTGGCTTACCTTGACAGCATGGGGGGAGGTATAATATTTCAGTACATTTTAATCACTATCACAGCTAAATGTACAATGATCTGAATAATTGCTGGTATGTTAAATGTTATGCAGCTTACACACACACACACACTTCACTCTATACAGTAGCCATTGGACATAGTATTAGCCTTCTACAACCACATTCACGAAATGGTATGAAATATTGATGGCACCCTCATTGGCCCTAGTAGCTAGTTTGCTTGAATCCATTTAATGTGAACCCATGGTATTAGAACATACATACATACATACACATGCATACATCGTATTCATGACTGTTTCATACTATAGAAAGGAGACATTTTTAAATATTAATGCACTACCTTTTGTTTGATTCAGTGCATCATGTGTTCCAATGACATACTGAATCAAACCTAAAGTTATAGTGCATTTCATGTTTAAAAATGTTTCCTTTCCCTTCTCTAATAGTGATGAAACAGTCATGATTGCAGTGCACTACCAAAAATTAATTCATTGATAAATACATACAAATGTAATATATAAATATATATATATATACATATATATATATATATATATATATATATATATATATATATATATATAGAGAGAGAGAGAGAGAGAGAGTGATACAATATTCCCTTATTTCCAGCATCTAGTGGAGGCAGTATAGCACAGTGGGTTAAGACTCTGAGCTGCAGACCTGGAGACCTAGGTTTGAATCCTACAGCCGCCTAGGTGCATACTGTGTGATCCTGAGCAAGTCAATTATGTCAATGCTGCCTGCCCTTGAACAGGGCTGCTTCAGCTCGCCCATGGTCGGCAGGCACCCAGCCAGCCACTGACTGAGACCAGGATGCCCGCCTGCAACTCCTTGGATGCTGCCTGACCTTGAACGGGGCTGCTTCAGCTCCCCCATGGTCAGCAGGCACCCAGGCAGCCACCGACCGAGACCAGGATGCCCACCTGCAGCACCTTGGAAGCTGCCTGCCCTTGAACAGGGCTGCTTCAGTTCCCCCATGATCGGCAGGCACTCAGCCAGCCACTGACCGAGACCAGGACACCTGCCTGCAGCTTCTTGGATGCTGCCTACCTTTGAACGGGGCTGCTTCAGCTTCCACATGGTTGGCAGGCACCCAGCCAGCCACCGACTGAGACCAGGACACCTGCCTGCAGCTCCTTGGAAGGTATGGTGACAGCGCAGCCAATCGGAACACGAGCGCTTCCAGCAAACCCACTCTGATTGGCCAGGACTTTTCCCCTGCTTTTGCCACCTGGCACTTTTTGCAAATAGATTTTAGATAAAACTAAGCACATTTCAAGTGTCTAAAACAGTAGTAGAAATTACAAACCAGCTAATACAGTTGAAAAACTTATATATTAAAGTGCTTACAGCTCTTCTATTTCCTTGCTCTTCCTTTTCTTTTTTTTTTTGTGGCTAGTTTTCCATTAGCAGGTTATACAGACCTGCTACTAGAGGGATTCTTGTTCTTTCATTAAAAAAAGTATACCTACTGAAAGACACAGGCCCTGGCTGCCTGGCCATATCCTCACTTCTGACTGATCCAGCTACTGCTCATTCACCCCCTTCTCCTAGCCCTGCCAGCCTATCTTAACCCCCTTCCTCCACCTACCCCAAATATTACCTTAATCATGCACCTCCACTCTTCTCTACCCCCTATTCTATTTCTTCCTGCCTGTCTTCCTCCCCTACTGCATGCCCCAAAAGCCAGCTTTCCCTCCCTCCCCCACAGCTTCCACATTCCTATATCCTTCCTCCACTTAGGCACGCTGCACACTGGTCATTCCCCCTTGCCCAGGGTCCATCCTACCTCCATGAAACTGTCCTACACCCACACTGGTCCTAGCCCTCCACTCTGGTGCCCCCTGTCTATGCTTACCCTCACCCACTATCATCGATGCTCGCCAATTTCCTGAGATGCTAGCAGGTAAAAGCATTCCCTTAAAGAAATATGCCACAGCTCCTTGAGGCTAGTCCTTCTCCTCCTAATGCTGTCAGGCAACGTGCTCCCAAATCCTGGACCATTCTGCTCTAAAGCCATTAATCTGAGCAAGCCTTCGGGTGCCCTCTAATTCATATCAATCAACATCTGCAGCCTCCTTCCTAAAATGGATGCCCTACAGGCCTTCACCAGCTAGCACTGCCCTGACATCCTGGCAGTTGTTGAAACTTGGCTCATGCCATCAGTACCAGACCATGCAATCATCCTTCCTGGCTACAATGTCTTTAAGCTGGATCACCTCTCCAAAAGAGGTGGGGGCTGCACTCTCTACCTAAAAGACTCCATACAGGGGCACCACATCATTACCTCACTCCCACCCACAACTGCTCAGATACTGCCAGTGAGAATCCTCCTTGGAGCCCAAAACAAAACCCTCACTGTTGCCACCATCTACATCCCTCCCAATGAACAGGGAACTGGTCTAACAGCTGTTCTTGACTTTGTAAAGTCACTCCCACCAAACACTGAATCCATCCTCCTAGGCGACTTCAACATCAGCTGGCCTGCGGCCGATGCTGGTGCACACAGGAATACTGTTGCTGTGGTGAACCTCACACAAATGGTTGACTCACCAACCAGAAAAAATTACAGGACCAGCAACAGCACACTCTTGGACTGGATCCTTACCAGTCACCCATCGTGGATCTCTAACACTAATGTCCTCCCTGACTCTCTATGTGACCACTCCCCTGTTAGCTGCACCTGGTCAAATAAATTCATCAAACAACCACCAAAAACTATCACCAGCAGGGTTCTACCCAGCGGTCACCTTCCTCAACTCAAATCCCACCTCCTGGAAGAACATAAAGGAACTCACCAGGAATCCAACCAAAACCCCCCCATCAATACTCAACATCAACAGAACCACAACACTCAACCCAAAAACCATTGCGGATACCTTTAACAAAGCCTTTACCGACCACAACACTGTCCTACCCCAGGACTACTTCAAAGATGGTGAAGCCCTTCTGTCTGCAATGAACACTACTCCCACCAGCTCCCTCCACTTCTACTTCAAAGCAGTCAAGGCTCACCAAGTATGCAAATATGTAACCAAAGCCCTTGGTAAATCAAGATTCAGTAATGACTCCCTCGATCTCAAAATCCTGTCTCTCACACTTGATGAAGTGCTTAGTCCTCTGACCAGAATTTTCAACCTCTTCCTCAGCCTTAGCCAGTTCCCAGACAGATGGAAATCTGCCACTGTCACCCCAATCCATAAAAGTGGTGACAAAACTGCCCACAATAACTACAGACCTATCTCCCTACTACCCCCACTCTCCAAGGCACTAGAACACATCATCTCGGACCAGCTCACAGAATACACAGATACATACAACATCCTGTGCAAGCAACAACACAGGTTCTACAAAGGTCACAGCACCTCCGCAGCCCTAGTTGAATTCACCGGCACAATCCACAATGCACTTGACTCCGGTGAGCTACTTGGCTCAATCTACATTGACTTAACTAAAGCCTTCGACACCGTCAATCACCACCTCCTACTTGTCCAGCTTCAGAGCACTGGGCTGTCAACTGACTCCATTGGTTGGTTTAAGAGCTGCCTTGAAGAACGGTCCCAAACAGTAAGAATCGCTGATACACTATCAGACCCTAGACCGGTCTGCTCGGGAGTCCCTCAGGGCTCCTTTCTGGGACCCCTCCTCTTCAGTCTGTTCTTAAACTCACTACCGGACAGCTGCCCAGAACAAATAATTCTCTACGCCGACGATGCTGTGATCCCCACCTCGGACCCTGATCCAATCCAATTACAAAATAAACTTCAGCAGGCCTTCTCCTCCATCGAATCCTGGTTCCTAAATCATAAACTGCTTCTCAATCAGAAAAAAAACAAGTCTATGGTCTTCTGCAGCCCCCACAACAAAAATAAACTACTCCACCTCTCCATTGCAACCGGACAAGGAGCCATCCTAGAGCAAACACAATCGTTCAGGTACCGCGGCATTACCCTTGATCCCCACCTCCCATATGCTGTCCATATCAGCAATGTTGCAAAGTCTGCCAGTGTGAGGTTAGGCATATTATTCTGGCACAGGAAACACCTAACCCCAGAAGCACTGTCAGTGACCGTCCAAAGCTCCATCGTCAGCATCATAGACTATGGTCTTATCATATATGGGTCTGCAACTACCACTGCTCTCAAACGTATCACAACCTCCCTGAATAAGGCCTGCCATCTCATCACTGGCTCACATTGCCATACCCACACATGTGACCTTTATTCCCAATCTGGATGGCTTCAACTGGACAAATGCATAAAATACCAAACCTGCATCATGGCCAAGAAAATTATAATGGGGCTTGCCCCACCTGGTGTCTGTGCCCTCCTTAAGCCTAGACATAGGAACGTCACTACAAGGAGATCCAATTCCCATCTACTACATATCCCATGATGTTGCATGACCCAAGGACAATGATCATTCACCTATCGGGTATCCAACTGGTTCAACTCTCTTGGCAGCAACATAGCGACCACTCCAACACTCAGCCTCTTCAAGTCCAAGCTGTGCCTCTCACTGCTTGTATCCTTCAATTGTCCATCTTAATATTTCCACTGTTCCAGCTGCAAATGCCCCAGCACTCAGCACTTACAATCAGTCTTTGCACCCCTAGCAACTTACCTGTCATATTTCCTCAACAAGGCTGACTGGCTGCACTGTCTCCCACCCTCACCCACCTCCCCCCATATCTCCACTCCAGCCCCTACCCCAGCCACCTCCCGTACTCCCCCTTACCCCTGCACCTCCTTCCCCCATTGATCTCCTACCCTCACTTCCCCCACCACCTACCCCCACCTTCCCTTATTTTGCTCATAGCTCAAGTCTTTGTACTGGTTATTACATGTCTGTAAGTCAATGATTATATGTTTGTAACTAAAAATTATGACTGTTGCACACGCTGATGTGGAACTTTTGCAAAAGAGTCTCGGCTCAAAGGTATTGTAATCCTAGATTGAAATAAATAAATAAATAACAATTAACTTCCTTGTGCTCCCAGGTCACATCTGGAAATAAGCTTCAGTTTAGTATGCTACTCCTGGTTAAACAATGTTCCCTTCCTATCCCTCGGAGTAATCCCCCCATCACTACTCCCACTCTCACCCCCAGTGCATAAAGTAAGCAACCCAGCAGGAAGCAGTAGAGCAAATAAAAAATAAGAAAAGCATGCAGTTGGTGGTTTTATAGGCAGGCTGCCAGCAATAAGTGTAAAGTTGCTTACCATGGAAAAAGACTACACACCCACACAGATGTGCTGATATAGCAGGCAGATGTGGACTGGTCCAAACATGTTCAACCCCTCAAATAAGGTTTGCTTTTGAAACTGCCCATTGCTGTATGGTGTGGCAAAAAGATAGTGGCAGACAAAATTGTGCTGCTCCTTTCTGAGAAAGACTGAAAAAGAATGTTGGTCAAGTGGAGGACTCTGCACTGGTTCTGTGGATGACAGACACCTTATCTGATCCCATCTGGAGGACTAACTGCTGGTCTGCTATTCATAACATGATACACTGACAAGTTCTAGAAGAAAAAAAATCATGCAGCAATATAGACCCCCACAGCAGAGCTCTACAACTTCATTTGCTATAATGGTGTGCTTGCTCCATGCTGACAAAAGAAGTATTGTGTCTCACTCCAAGCTCATCTGTGTGTACTCTGATTGACAAGTACATGGGTGAGCATTCCAGTCTCGAGGCAGTGTAATGGGTGGTCACACTGAACTGTGTATCGATGTTGTCACAACTTTACAGGAAAAAAAATACAAACTGGTCACAATAAAAGATGCATATTTTATTACTTGGTTACTTGGTATGAAAGAACAGAAGGCCAGAGCCCATCGAGACTGTTCCCCACACTATGTGGGACATTATTTATCTATTATCCCTCAACCAAACATCTAATTTGTTTTTAAAGACAGTGGCACTAGTTGCCTCTACCAATTCTTGTGGCAAGGTGTTCCATATAATGGATGCTCTTATTGGAAAAAAGTTTCCCCTTTTGCTGGTTTTGTAAGTTTTTACTTCAAGCTGTTTATTATGCAGTCTTGGAACATGTCTCCTTTTGGAGAGTGTTAGACCACATTTTTCCATTAGATCTGGTGAACTTATTAAATTAAAAACCATAAGCATATCACCTCTTAATCTTCTAGTTTGAAGAGAGAAGAGGCCAGTAGCTTTAATCTGTTCTGATAATCCAAGTTTGTTAATCTTGGAATCATTCTAGTTACTCTCCTTTGAACCTGTTCAAGAATTGCTATGTCTTTTTTGGTTTGGATTCCAGAAAGGGAGCCATAGGCTAGATAGGGGTCTAATGTATGCCTATACAATGGAATAAGGCATTGTTCAGTGCGATTAACAAAAGTGTGTTTTATTTGCCTCAAAAGTCTGTTGGTGATGCAAGCAGTTCTAACACAGTGATCATTTGATGTAAGTTTATTATTAACATATATCCCTAAATCTTTTTCACAATTTGATGAGTGACATGGTAGTCCGTTTATATAATATGTCGTTTTTGAATTATTTACACCGAAATGCACTACTAAACATTTGTCTTGATTAAACTGCATATGATTTTCATTTGCCCAAAGTGTTAATTTTTCTAAATCCTTCTTTAATGCAGAAATATTTTCTTGATTATTAACCTTGCCCCCCAATTTAGTATCGCCTGCAAATTTAACCATGAAGTTAGTTGGCCCCGTTTGTAAATCAATGATAAAGAGATTAAACAATGTTGGTCCCAAGACACCACTTGTCACACTACCTGAATCAGACAAAATATCATTAATTCTGACTCTCTGAGAACAATTTTTCAACCAGTTTGAAGTCCAGTTGACAATATCAGGTGAAAAACCTAGATTGTGTATTTTAGTGATGAGTTTTTCATGTGATACTTTATCAAAAGCTCTATTAAAGTCCAAAAGAATTACACCAGTAGGAATATCTACTTCTAGTAGAGTACTTATATTACTGTAAAAATATATCAGATTGGTGGTGCAGGAATACTTGGGAGTAAACCCATGCTGATTTGAATAATAAATTCCTAATTTTTCACAATCTTGATCTTTTAGAGACTTCATTACTCATTCCACTAAGTTACCAGCCACTGAGGTCAGGCTAATTGGACGATAATTTTGCACAGAACCTCTATTGCCTTTTTTAAATATGGGAGTAACTATTGTTGAACGCCAATCATTTGGTACAATGCCTTCTTGTAAAGATTTGTTGAAGATAATTGACAAAGGTATAGAAATATTTATAGCGATTTCAATCAGAAATCATGGATGAATACTGTCTGGCCCTAGACTAGTATTTTTTTTTTAGTTTTTTGATAGCCTCTATAATGTCAGTTGGATAGAACCTATGATAATCTACATGGCAAACTTTAAATGTACTATTAGGTGATTTTTGAGAGAAGACAGAACGAAAGTACTTATTAAAGAATTCGAGGTTTCTACAGTATATCAGATAGAGAAGAGCCATTGGCTATAATGGGACCAATGGTCCTTGATACACCTTTTTTACTATTTATGTAGGAGAAAAGAGATTTGTGACAGTCTTTTGTGTGAGCTAGTTTAAATTCTAGCTTGTTTTTTTGCCAATTTAATAGAATGTTTTAAGTTTTTCACAGATAGTCTGTATTTTTGCAACAGAGTAGTTTTAAATGGAACAGAACTATTCTTAAGTTTCCTAAAAAGTTTAATTTTTATTTTAATCTGATTTTTATTTGTCTTGTTGAACCAAGGGGGAATTTTTCCTTTATTATTAAATGTCCCCTTAGATGGAATAAATGTATTTTCCAAATAATGTACAATATTTTTAAAAAAGTCCCAAGCTTGTTGTATTGTACAATTAAGAAGATTAGATTCCCAGTTTATGTTTTGTAAGTATTCATTGATTTTAGAAAAAGTTGCTTTATTATAATTTTTTGTACAGTATAACTTCCTTTGTGTAGTTTTAAACTGTTGAATTTCAAAAAGAATAAATGAATGATCACTGGTCCCAAGTGGATCCCAAATTTGTAATTTGTTAATTTGTTGCTCTATGTTAGTAAATAATAGATCCAAAATATTAGGACCTCGAGTGGGTTCAGTAACAAGTTGTTGTAACCCAGTACTAACTACCACATCTATTAGTCCTTTCTCAGCATGGGACTGTCCTGAGAATGAGTCACAGTTAATCTGAGGGAGGTTAAAGTCACCAAATATTACAGTATCTTGAGATTCTGAAAAATGTGTAATTTCTTTAAACATATCAGTTGTGTTATCTGAATTTGCAGATGGAGGTCGATAGATGTTATCAATAGTTATATTGGACTGCTCCTTCAATAAGATTTTAACCCATATGCTTTCCAAAGGAAAGGGAGAACACACTTCAAAAGAAAGAATATAATTTCGTATATACATACAAACTCCACCGCCTTGCTTATCTAATCTGTTTTTATGATATAACTTATAACCTGGAATTTCTCTGGACCAAATTGAGGATGCATTCCACCAAGTTTCAGTTACTCCCACCACACTTATATTTAAAGTTTTACATTTGGCTTCGAGTTCTGCTAATTTGAGTTGGTTTAAAGATCTTGCATTCAAAGCTAGGAATTTACATTTAGTTGTAATAATATTTTGGTAAGTATTCAGAGACTTGGGAATAGACCCATTCTCTCCCATTGTTTTTAGTTTAAACAATGATTTATGATTTTAATGATACTTTTCCACATAAGTATACTACCCCTATGACTGAGATGTAAACCGTCCCAGCAAAACAAGGAAGAATGATCTGAAAGTGATTCCCAGTGGGTAATACAGGGTATATCATGCTTAAAACATCACTTTCTCAGCCATTCATTTAGGGCTTTGATTTTCTGCATCATGGTAGATGTTGCTCTCGGGACAGGTAGAATTTCAGATATACATACACAGCATCCCCTATCAAGTAACAGGTTACATAACATCACATAGTCCTGTTGTAACTGATTAAATGGGGTGTTGTTTATATCATTAACACCGGCATGTATGATAACCAATGGATTTTCCCCCGCATTTTGTAAAATTTTAGGCATCATGGAGGTAATGTCAGATACCTTGGCCCCACGGAAACTAGAACAAGTGCGGTTGCTCTTGTCACTATTGCATACCACCCTGTCAATGTGCTTAATTATTGAATCTCCCAGGACTAACACTTGTTTTGAGACAGTAGGGGTACACGAATCAGAAACAGACGATTGTTTAACACACTCTGGAGTGATTAACTTAATAGGTATTGATTTGGTAGCTTAAGACTTACTAGGACAAATATTCATGGGCATTAACTCCTGATTGAAAAGAGTTTTAAACCATTATTATCAACAGAGGGTGATGCACAGGATAAATCATGTAGCACTTCATTATTTGATACAGTCAATTGTTCAAACCTATTACAAGTTTCAATAGGGACACTATTGTGTATTTGACCGCCCCTCCTTTTTTTAAGAGGCTTTGTGACAATGGTCCAGTTATCATTATCATGAGAAGAGGGCAGATAATCACCCACCTTATAAGAGGGGGCAGAGGCAACAAGTATACTAGTACTAGTCGTTACAATTGTCTCCTCATCAGGAGGCATAGAAATGCTACATAAATGTGAAGGAACTTGTTCATTAGAATGAAGTTGTTCATCCATAAGATCAATGTAACTTTCCAGTTCCCTAATATTAGTAGAAACTGGTTTAATTTTAAGCAGAAACACTATCTCTGCTTCAAGAGTAGTAATCAGATGGCAATTAGCACATACATACTCGCTCCCATACTTTCCCTCACTATACATCAAACATTGCATAAACTTACTAAGTTCTTTTTCCATTATTAAAGGTGTATATTTACTAAGTAGAGGATATGCTAAAATTATCTTATCCAAGTTTGTCTAATGCCAGCAGTTTCAGTGTGCCCATCGGACACAGTAGACACACACAAAGACGCTCTCAGGCGCGCTGCTCAAGACGTATCCAAAAGACGCCGCCTCCACTCACTACAGGGGCAGATTTTAAGCCAAAAACTGGAAGTAAGAGTCCGTTCACTTCCGGTTTCAGCATGAAGTAAAAATAACAATATTTACTTAAATTCAGCAAGATTCTGTGAATTGAAGGTTTATAAGCCCTTAAAAGGGCAAGAGAACCACCAGGCAACAGTGCTTTTAACAGAGAGATGTTGTTTTGCGGTAGGAGGTATACTAGCCTATTGCTAGTCCTACAGGTTCCCACAATGCTCTGCTATTCACTGAAGAGTCAGTTACAAGCTAATGGTAGCATACAGGGTTGATAAAACCAATGTTTCTCTATGATCCTTCCCTTCCTACTGCCAAACAGGAAGTTCCTGTTGACAGCCAAATCCAGTGGATATAAAAGTAGAACTGGCTTAGGGTGGGTGGGATGGAGGGCAATTAGTAGGAAAAAAAGGCTAGCAACAGGAAGTTGCAATTTGAGTCAACTGCTTTTATAGTGTCTAAGCCACACCCCCAATTAAGCTCTCTCTCCTTCTACTGGTTTAGCAAAGTAAGTTGATACAGTACCCTTCATAGCACAGAACACACACACTGATTTTCTTTCTTTTCTTTCTATTTAACCCTAAATAAGACCCCTTCTACTTCTAATAAAGTATTTTAAAATACATGTATTAAAACAATACCGTGATAAGTCTATCGTATTTTAAAATACATATTTGATTTACTAAAAATCAATAAATAAAGCAGTGGATGAAAGAATAAATAGTGGCAATGCACGTATTTTATTCTAACTGATCACAATACATCTTTTTACAGGTTCGGACAAAAGGTTTACTCAGTTTTTCACTGCAACTTTAATGTGGAGCTTGGGAAGGGAGCCAAAACACAGATCAGGGGAGGAAGACATTAGAACAGCTGTGCTCATTCATAACATAGACCGATGTACTGATAACCATCACGTCTCCCATTATGGACTTCCTCAGATGCTGTGGTTAATGGGTAGTGATAGTTACATATAGAAAAATGCCCCAGTCAATCACATGATCTGATAAATTCAATGCAGCTTAACCCACCACCCAAATATAGTAAAAAAACAGTTTGCTAAAACATAGACTTGTTGCTTATATTTCACTTATACGCAAGGTAATGCTTCTAATTACATACATTACCGCTTCATTAAATAGAGAATAATGGATAGGCAAGTGTGTGATATGGAATTTTGTTACACCCCCATGGTGTGTGATGACCCATAAACCTTGAGAGTGAAGCTCAAGAGATTTATGAGGTCATCACACACCTCGGGGGTGTAAACAAATTCCACAAACACACACTTAACCTATACTTTATTTTTTATAATTACTGGTGCAGGGAATGAGTGCCAACATACTGCCACAGGTAGACTCTGTCTCTCACACAAAAATGCAGTTCTGTCACACTGCAGACACACACACACACACACACACACAAATTAACATTTTTTTTTCCTTTAGCACTTGAGATAGCGCTCAGTCAGAGCAAAGCCCTGACAGAAGCACAACAATGGCAGGATCAACCAGACATATTTTTTTGTCAGAAAAAGCAGGATCAACCAGATTGTTAAAAAAAAAGGAACATACATGTGAGAATATGAGCGGCAAACATTTACCTCGGGGAGCAGCACTGGTCCTCCGTAACCGAAAACTGCAGTTGACATGTTTTTACATCAATTCAGCCCCCCACACATGTAGTAAGGGTCAATAAGGCGCACTACAAATCTGCTCAGTCATGCTGCAGGAGGAAGGTGAACGTTGTTCCAAGAACACCATAATAACTGGATTTTGGGTTATTACAGCTTTTTGAACTGTAATAACCCAAAATCTGGTTATTACAGTGTTTCAACAGAATGGTAATCTGGTTGATAAACAGGGTTGCCAGTAATTATACAGATAGACTTATCACAGTAAAGCATTAGTTTAAAAATATAATAGCATTACATTTTCCAATTCAAAGATCAATTCTTCACATAACAAATCTAATGCAGGAGTCCATATAGCTTTAGGTATCTCTGTTTACCAATGATCAGGAGAAACTGGTGCTGCTATTGTGCTTGACTCATGTATATTCATACTCATAGAGTAATACGATGTCAAGTCACATTGGGTCCATACCCTGGATTCTCTCCACACCTGAAAAAAAACTAATAAATAATGGTATTACAGTATGTCTCCCCATTTTATTCTTTTAGTTATACCCAGTAGTGACAGACCAGGACAATTATCAAGAGGACACTTGAATGTACAATGTAAATAAGTACATGAATATTATTGAGAAGCACTCGTAACCACATATATGAATGTGCGTGCCCTATTAGTGTCAAATTATCATCCTAAATATCCCACATAGCAAATTCCAGTCCAGGCATCAGGCCAAAAAATGATAGCAATTGAGAAAGTAGTGAAAATAGCGTACTACTGAATTTCTGAGGTTAGCAGTTAGTATTAGTGGCTCAGGATGTTGCCATCCATATACTGTACTCATCATTCGCACGTCAGAGGACAGTCATTGTGTAAAAGAACTAATTTAGGTCAACATTAACCAGTATCCCCATGGATAAAAATAAATCAACACAAGTACAGATATTGTCTGTGCCTATCTGGCACCACTTATAATGTTTAAGAAAGGAATAAAAAATACAAATTGCTGAAGAAACTGTCCACAAAAAGGTAATACAGTGTATGGTGGAACATTCTTTTGTCTCGAAATTCCACCATACTGAAATGCTGTTCAACCACAAATATTAAAATGAATGGAACACTGTTCTGACTGTACGTGAAGAACAGTGTTACATTCGCTTAGTCTTTAAACCTTGAGCCATGCTTTGAAATCTGGAACTGAAAACTGCCACGCGGCAATATTGTTTAAAACTACACTGCAAATTGATGCAGTGGTTTCCAGAGATTGGAGCAATTCATTAGTAATAAGGAAGACACAGGATCAACCAGATATGCTGAGAATACTTAACAATTTTCTTCATTTTTTTATGATTCTGTTCTCGCTAAGTGAGACATCCCTCCACCATGTTTTTTTCATAAATCCCTCCCACAGTAGAGCGGCAACCAATGCCACTGCTAACATAGGGATGCCCAGTTCCTAGCAACCACACAACTTGTCATGTGAACGAACGGGAGGTAACAATTTCTCATCCTATGTAAAATACTTTTTGAAAGTGGAAAAATACCAGTAAAATAATTTGAGGGGCACCATACACTATAAAAATTACAGGATGGTAACCACATGCAGAACGCAGCCCTGTCACACTGAGTCTGATTCCCAAGGACTCTCGAGCTTTGCTCTTGAGGTCACAGGGAAGCAGACCCCTCTGTGGCAGGACATACTGGATCTGCATGGTTACCCATCCAGTATTCTCTATATTATTCATCATCATGCTAGGGTAAACCCTGCCCTGCATTTACTGGACCTATCCCCACCCCAGCCTGTTGCAACAGCAGTCTCCTATTTCTAGCTCTCTATTTTACTATCAAATTTTCATTTTATACTGCCAGACTAGCCACCTGCAGTAACTACTTGTCTTCTCCATTTTTGTACTCTCCGCAGCTGTAGCAGAAAAGAAAATGTGTTTTCAGATATTTTACTAATAACTGCTCAAGCTGTTTTATGTGTGCCAGGTGTTTTGATGTAGCTTTATTTTTTGTGGTATAAATGAATAGGAAATTTAGTCTAGTTCCTAAAAGAGCCTGAAGGTAACCATGCCCTGCACCCTGTGCACCAACAGCAATTGCCGCCACATGGCAATCCAGAGTCTTTTACTGCTGTGGCCCGCTGGCTGCAGTCAGCCCCAGGAGCACTCCGATTGGCTCCATATAGCTCTGCACTGTTAATGTTTGATTATATTGTGCTAGATTATGTTTTCTGTTAAAACTGTCTTGTTTGTATTTTATAGCTGAAGTTTTCTGATTTAATGTAAATGCTTGTATTGTGTTCCTCATAAGACCAGTAGCGACCTCAGCTCAGGCATTTGACCCCCCCTTCACCTTTTTATGCTAGTATTGTGTTTTAAATAGCCCTGTTATTGCTCACTCAGACTTGGAGGCACCTTGCCTAACATCTTGGTCTGCAACCCCCTGCTTAAGACAGTCTGCATTTCTTTTAGCTCCACGGGCAGCCCCACCTCCACTGACTTTCTTATTTAATCTTCCTCTGCCTTCTCCGTCCCAGGTAGTCTGAGAGCCACAGCCGTGGTTTTCTGGTGAACCCAACCTGTCAGACTGCCACCTGCAGTCCAGGTCTGAAGCCACCAGCCCCTCACAGAAACGTAGGTACGGACTTGCCCTCAGGGACTGATTACCTCTAGGAAGGGAGCCCTAGCTTCCAATTTTTGCTTTCTTTACATGAGGACAGTTGTCTCTGGGTTTAAATCAAGAGTCTTTTACTGCCGTGGCCCACTGGCTGCAGTAAGCCCCAGAAGCACTCCAATTGGCTCCATTTAGTTGTGCACTGTTAATGTTTGATTATATTGTGCTAGATTATGTTTTCTGTTAAAACTGTCTTGTTTGTATTTTATAGCTGAAGTTTTCTGATTTAATGTAAATGTCTGTATTGTGTTCCTCATAAGACCAGTAGCGATCTCAGCTCAGGCCTTTGAAAACCCCCCTTCACCTTTTTATGCTAGTATTGTGTTTTAAATAGCCCAGTTATTGTTCACTCAGAATTGGAGGCACCTTGCCTAACATCTTGGTCTGCAACACCCCACCCTGTTTAAGCCAGTCTGCATTTCTTTTTAGCTCCACGAGCAGCCCCACCCCCTCTGAGTTTCTTGTTTAATTCTCCTCTGCCTTCTCCTTCCAGGTAGTCTGAGAGCTACAGCCATGGTTCTCTGATGAACCCAACCTGCCAGACTGCCACCTGCAGTCCAGGTCTGAAGCCACCAGACCCTCACAGAAATGCAGGTATGGACTTGCCCTTAGGGACTGATTACCTCCAGGATGGGAGCCCTAGCTGCCAATTTTTTCACCCACGCACCCACCCCCAGTCCTGATTAAATACACATAAACCCTACCCTGACTTTCTAGCTCACTCATCTTTAGCTCCCCCCTCATCCTTATTCCGCTATGTGTGTCAAATTGTGGATCCTGTTCTGGTCCTTCTTCTATCTCATATTGCATTCCCAATATATGCCATCTCAAGCCTTTATTACTGTGGATACTAATCTGATCTCCTCTGTAACTAGTTCCGGTCCCTATGTGGATATATGCCTTTTCAACTCCCCAATTCTTCAACACTATTTTCATATTACCTTTAACGCTGGTACACAAAATGAATTACCACCTCAGCTTATGACTTCCACCAACATCATAAGAGGCGTCACCTCTACAGATAGCAGTCAAAGTACTCGTCTCTGCCACCCTTAGTGGAAAGGGCAAAAGATGTTGGGGCATGCCCCCCCCCAGGAAGATGGCCCACAATGATGTAAAGGGGTTACCAGTACGAAGCTTACTATTGCCACTCTAAGAAAACTTTACTCCTTCTTCTCCTGTGCTCTGGAAATGTGGAGCTCAATCTGGGGCCACCAGCTGCAATCACATCACTCTCTGACCTTGCCATACTGAAAGGCATGAGTTTCCTCCACATTAATGTATGCAGTCTGTTAAAAAAGTTCTCCATGATCCAGGCCTGGTTTCTCCATACTCGACCAGACATCCTAGTGGTTTCAGAAACCTGGCTTAGACCGGCCACCTCCGACAGGGAAGTCAATATCGCTAACTATTTACTATTTAGAGCAGACAGACACTCCAGGTGTGGAGGGGTTGCCATCTATGTCAAGGATAGGTATACGGCATCCTGTCTGTGTGCTTTGTCTGTTGCAAATGCTTATGAATGTCTGTCTCTTCAAGTCACCATCTCGCACACTTCAACATTATGTATCATAGGGTGCTATAGACCTCCTTCTGCTGATCTACAATTGTTACCTCATCTGAGTAATATCATCAAACAACAATCCTCAGAAATAATTATTCTTGGGGATCTTAATTTAGACTGGCTTTCTAAAACCCCCACTCCTCTCATAGCTTTCTGTGACACCTATGGATTATCACAACTCATTGTCGAACCAACACGAGTAAATAAAAAGAAAGTGGATAACAGAACCCTGCGAGATGTTATCCTAGTGAATAAACCACATCTCTTCTCCTTTGCCGGCACCTTCTTCAGTGATATCAGTGATCACTCATTTATTGCTTGCATAAGATCAAGCAACAAACCTACTACTTCGCCGAAGTTTGCTGCCAAGAGATCTAGACGGAACTTTGATCTCACTGCTTACATAAATGAAATGAAACACTCCTTGTATTGGCAAGAGTTCTAATTGGCCAAAAACAGGCAATCAGCATTTGACATATTCAGCAAAATTATCCTAGATGCCCTAAATAAATATGCCCCTATAGTTAAGGTGCTAATAGCAAAAAATGCATGTAGATGGTTCACACCATTATTAAAATCTGCATTGACTGAAAGAGATAACCTATGGAAAAAAGGACGCAAAACCCAGTCTGCTGCAGACTGGTGTAAGTTCAAAAGGGCACGAAACTCATGTACTAGAATGGTTATAGATACAAAAGCTGCATGCTATCATCCTGAATTTCTCTCTGCCTCCAAAAATCCTACAAAATTTTGGAAAACTGTCAAGGACTTGTCTGGTCACACGTCCAGTGGCTCACTACCTGATGAAATCTCCTTAAACAATAACACCATTAGTGACAGACTGGAATTTCTGGATGCCTTCAATAATCACTTTGCGACTGCAGGTTTAGCCTTCAACAATTCCCCTGTGAATTCAATACGCTCTCAGGTGGATAATGAAGGTGCAGATCCTAGTGTCATCGATTCAGTCATTTTGTGTCCTACTACTCTGAAAGAAGTTGAAGACCTATTGCTAAAACTGGATGTAAAAAAAGTGCTGGTGCGGATATCCTTGACCCATATTTTTTGAAGGTGGCCATCCATGTGTTAGCTGTGCCCATAACCCATTTATTTAACCTATCATTAACCCAAAGATCCATTCCTTCAATGTGGAAAACAGCGCACATCATACCCCTGTTCAAGTCCGGAAATCCCTGTGATCTAAATAATTACAGACCAATTTAGATTCTCCCAGACTTGTCAAAATTACTGTAAAAAGTCGTAAGTAACCAGCTGAGGCAGCATCTATAAGCTAATAACCTGCTTAATCCAGTCCAATCGGTGTTTAGAGCTAAACATAGCACCATCACAGCACTTGCCAAAGTGACTAATGACTGGTAAAGAGAGCTAGACAGCAGGAATTACACCTGTGCTTTTTTCTTGGACCTGAGCAAGGCCTTCGACACTGTCAACCATTCTCTGCTACTCTCTTCCCTGACCTCACTAGCTGCTGACCCATTATCTTTACAGTGGTTCAACAACTACCTCTCTGATCATTTCCAGCAGGTGAAAGCGGAAGGAGATCTCTCAACTCTCAAACCTCTCCTAAGAGGTGTTCCCCAGGGTTCTATCTTAGGACCAATCTTATTTGCAGTATACAGCAACAATATTGATGAAAGCAAAACTAAGTCCAACATTCATCTGTTTGCAGATGACACAGTTCTTTACGTAAGCCACCCGTCATTACAATCTGCATGTAATGACCTTCAATCTGAGTTCAACCTGCTGCAACACCAACTCCTAAACAAAAAACTATTACTTAACACCAAGAAAACAAAAGCAATGCTCTTTTCTTCCTCTGCCCAAATGGTAAATTCAGCCATATCGGATCCTGTGTCGCAGATTACTACAATTCTTGGTGAGAAGTTGGAATTTGTCCTAAATTCAAATACCTGGGAGTATGGCTGGATCATAGGCTCTCCTTTATAGAGCACGTTGAAGAATTACTCAAAAAATTACGACAGAGACTTGGCCTGTTCTTTAGGATAGCCCACTTCTTAACTAGAGATGCTGAACTACAGCTGGTACAATCAACCTTTCTATCCTTGATAGATTATGCTGACATCCTCTATAGTCACTGTCCCATTTTCTACCTCACCAAACTTGACACATTATATCATAGAGCTTTGAGGTTCATCACAAGCCTGTCTTATTCCACTCACCACTGCTCCCTATATCAATCAGTGGGGTGGAGTTCTCTTCAATTCAGGCTGATAAAAATGCAGCCTTATGGACCCTGAGAGCCATCTCCAAAACACTGCCCCAATACATTACAGACTGTCTTCCTATAAAACTGATAGGCAATTACTCCCTAAGAAGCTGCAAATCTCTCCTACTGATGGTCCCCAAAGTTAACTCTCACTTTGGCAGGGCTGCTATAAGCTTTACACTGTCCTCCTTGTGGAATAAATTGCAAAAAAAAAGTGAAACTGAGGTCACCCATCGGCATCTCATCTTTCAAGCTCTTATATTCATGTCTCAGAAATGACCAGTGCAATTATTTCCCATGACTATGAATTGTCATCATACTAACCTGTACCATTTAACCATGAACGAATTACTTCTAGTGCTTGTCTCCTCCTTGGCCCTGGTCTGTCATCATGTTTTCATGTAACACCTTGATGCCTCTGTCCTCCCTTTAATACCGGTCTATCTTCCCGCTTTCTCCAACCTTCTTTTCACAACTCTGTGCTGCACTCATCCACAATCTACACACAATCATACTATAAAAGTCCTAACTCCCCTTTCCCTCTCCCCGTAGGCCCCCACTGCCACATCAGTTCTACCGACCTTTCCTTGGGACTTCACTTCTCACAATGTTTATCCTTCACTTACAAATTACATACCCCTCTGGTACCCCATCTGCCATTAGTTGGTGGTTCTCCAAGCCATTTTCATGGCTAGTACTAGTGACTTCCCCTGGTAAATGAACTAACTGGTACTTCTATACAGAGAACATGGTTTATATACGGTTGCATGGTTCAATGGTAGACCTGCCCCCTTGTATTTGAATCCTCCTCTGTTATGGCTTGCCTTGTCTTCCTTTTATCATTTGACTCCCCTATTACTGCACCATTGTGTTTGTGTTTATATACTTATTTACATGTATTTATGTTTTTATGATCGATGTTACCCAACCCTGTTCTAACCAGGTCCATCTTGTAAAAGAGCTCTGTTCAATGATGTTCGCCTGGATAAATAAAAATTTTGATTGATTGATTGATTGACATGGTCAAGCAGTTCAGCACACAAAACAGAAAATTTAAAGAAGCCTAGTTTTGGTTATTATTCCCCTCAAGTCATCTAATGCCAATTAGAGCGAATTACAATGAATACATTGTAAGGTATACAGTAAATATGTTTGTATTTCATTCCATACTAGGTTCCCGCTCCCTGCTTATGCAGCTGGAGTCCTGCCGTCAGAGGAACATATGGGCGGCTTAGTCTTCTGAGTGGGTCCACAGAGAAGAAGATACGTATATATGTTTGTAAAAGCTCAAACAGTTATTCTTTTCTCTAGAGAGCATCTTTATTTCAAACATGAAGCCAGTATTTGAGGCTGGATGAGAAGAAAAGTAATAGAAAATGCAATGAAACATTAACCAATGTATACCTGCATTTGGGGAGCAGCTACCCAATAAACTAGAGAAGGTATAACCAAAGGGATTAGAAAGATTACAAGACTAACATCACTGATGGGTAGTAACCAGAACAGGATAAGCTTGTAAAGTGCTGAGTGACTGTGCAAACAATGCAATTATTGTGTAAAAATATTTTTTCTTTGGGGTGGTATGAGGCTATATATAGAGCCAAACAGCTGGCAAAATGTAAAGTTTTAGGCAGCATTTTTTTATGAAAATCGAATTAGGGAGTTAAAGTACCGTAACTGGTGTAGTAGATCTCTTGGTGACACAAGAGCCTCTCAAATGATATCAGTTATATCATCTGCTATAGATTTATGTGGTTGCACATCAAGTGTCAATTCAGTTCAGTGGTGCTGTTTTTGTAATTTGCCAGGATGTGTCAGAATTACAGCACTAAAACACTGCAAATATTGGAACGCTGGAGAAAACTCACAGTAGAGTACGACAAGCAAAAGACACAGGAGACCCACTCCCACTAGGCAGCACTGGAGAGTTGTTGAACATTTTTTGCCCACCCTCCTACCTTCACAATCTATTCAATGCCCATAGTGCTGTGAGACAAGGTTGGGTCAGACGGGGGGTGAGATCTTTCATTTACAAAGCAAAACAAAATGCTATGAATGAGCTTGGTACATCCAGCAGAAAGACCTGGGTTTAATTCCCACAACCACTACTTGCATACTGTGTGACTCTGAGCAAGTCATTTAACCTCCCCAGTGCTCTGGGTCACCCCTGAAAACATGCACCTGTGCCTAGTGTGCCTTATCCAGTTACCAAAGAATAAAATTAAAAAAAATAAAAATTTCATACTGTAATATCGTATACCGATGCCACAGCAATGCCCCGACTGTGAAGACCATTACAGATACAGGATATAGGCAAAATCTGCACGTCGCTGTGATGGTCCCTGCCAGACACCGAGACTGCCTCGCAGGGTGTATGCTCCCCCCCCCCGGTGCAACTCTGACTCAGAGTTAGAATCCTAGAGACCGGGGTGTGTGGGGGGTTGGGGTTCAGGGGGCACAGCTCCCCAATGCAAAGACAGAGGCATCCCTGACACCACATTGCCAACACTCGGCATTGCAGCTGTCGCTGTCGGGGATGTCTCTGTGGGTGGAGTCACTGCAGCATGGTAAAACCTTGTAATACAGCCAGACAATCTGCAATGGCATCTGTGGAGCAAGTGGAGTACGTTAAAACACTCCAAATGGCGAGAACTCTAATAATAAAAAAAAAAACCAGCTGCTTTTCTCATTTTATGCACATACGGGGTAAATCGTTTGTTTACAGATGTTATTGTAGAATATCAAAATGTGCTTCTCTAAAGCATTGAATAATCGCACAAATATAAGGAACAGAATAGTATTTTTTTTCAGCTTAGGCACATAAAAAAATGCAAAGGTTCGTACTAAAAGGCACCGATTTCTTGAAGGTGTTTTGGCATAAAGATCATATTAGAAGTAGTACTATGTCATTGAATAGACCAGTTATGTTAAACTTTGAAATTGGAATGCAGTCTAGTAAACACAGGATATTGCAATTTCCAAAAGGTGCTACTAGGAAGGGTATTTTACCTTTCATCAGTCACTACTGCCAGCCGTGTAGTCAATGAAACATGAGTAGTCATTCATTCAGTCAGAGAAAACCATATTCTCCTTCACTATGGCACTAAACAGCAGAGTTCCATTTAGACTCCTCTCCCTGTAGTCAGACACTCACCATTAAAATCATAATAAGTATGGGAAGGGTAGGTCACTAAAAGTCTCTTACACTGTTACAAAAAAAGGAGAAATTTAAAGAGCTGCTGACACCTTCAGGAGAAAGTTACCAAAACATAATATTTAAATGCAGTCCAGCTTATATTTCATATTAGTTTTGTATCCCTCCTCCCCATTGCTTATTACTGGGGTCATTTGCATGAAAACAGGATCTTTGCTCCTGAAGGGTTCATCTTTTCTTGTTGCTGTCTCCCTACCTGAGGTCATAATGCACACACTGTGACATCACAGGTACTCCCATGGCAACATACTGTGATGTCACAACAGAGGATCATGACTTGAAGTACGGAGTCAGCTAGAGAGGCATATGAACCCTGAGGGATAAAGATCATGCACTCATGCAAATGTCCTTAGTAATAAATACTGGGGAGGAGGAATCTTTAGAATATATATGGACTGGAAGCTAAATTGTACCTAATTATTGTGTTTTTCAAAGTTTTTTTAAGGTGTCAGCAGCTCTTCAAGAACTGTAGGTTTTACATTCTGAAATACTGGCTACCTGCACACAGCTTCATTGTGGAATTCCAGAATTTTTTTTTAATACTGCCATCAGTCATATATGAGAACAGGATCAAATAAATAGTAAAGCTATTTAAAGGCATAGGTCTACTAAGCCAAACATCCTGCATCTTGATTATGAGATTTTTTTTAATCTTCATTGTTACTACATCAAAATATATTTAAACATATTGACACACTACAGAGACTGTATAAGATTGAGGGTGGGGGGGTGGCTGCAAAGTCAAGTGGACACAGAATACATTAGATTATCAGTGACTATGTGATACTGTTAATCAGCAGCCACTGAACAAAAGCTGAATCCACCATTTACAACACAGACTAGCTTTGTAGTCCTTTGGCAGCCCTGGATGACAGCATAAAATAGCAATTACAAAAAAAACAGCATCCAGCCCAGGTCTGACTATGTTCGCAAGTGCTCACACTGACACAGCACATAGAGCTGAGACAGGCTGTCACTGCCATAGATTTATTTACAATGCAACGGGTTTCTGTTTAGAAGTGATGACAGCAGGAGACTAGAAATAAACTCCCGGAGCAGTCGCATGCTGTGTAAAATGAAAACAGTAACATCTTTTAACACGATCGCCTGTTTCAGGCTGTGGCAGCTCTCCAGGTACACTACAGTACTTGTGATAGCACTAGCATAGATGTTGGTCTCTATCATCACAGTCACAAAATCAAAGGGGTGAGCCATTACCTATGGCTCACAGGCTCGCTACTTCATTCACACACTATCAAACTCTTTGTTAAGCACTGCTCTGATACTTCCGCAATCACTCAACCAAGCATGCAAGCTCTCCCTGCCACTACAACAAACTACGGTTGTTAATAAAGTCAAATAGCACAGACACTTCACCATGACCGCTGTGATGTTGAAGCGGTCAGTAATCATGGAGAGTAGTCTGGCAGACATAGTGAACTGTGAGGTGAAGATAGCACTTTTAAAAAGTTTCTAACACAACGGTCTCAGAAAAAAACAATATCCAACTGGGCTCTATGTCTGTTCCAGGCAGGGCTCGTGCATAATCATTAGCCGATGCCTGCCTACTGACTCTCACTAGTTGTAGTTTATGGATGAAGAAATGTTCCCCATTACCAGCGGCGGCTCAAAAGATTTTTTTTTTCTCAAGACAACAGGTAATTTGGGCAAGTGGAGTGGGGTTTATAGAAATTTCAGTTAAGAAGGGAGGAGTTCTGGGGAAAAAAGTGCAAGTGGGTGGATTGTTCTGAAGCAGAAGTGACTTTTTTGTCACCTCAACAAGCTGTTCATTTGGAAGGAATGCAGGAATCATTTTCTGAATGCAATAGTGCTGCAGTGCTCCGCCCCACTGCAGCCCTAAAACTTAGCTGCATATGTAATTATTTTTTTATAGTAGGCACATTTTTTTTGTTTGTTTTATTATTAAATTAGAGCAGTTGCTCTATTGTAACACAGAGTGGAAGCTGTGCTGTGCTAGGCACCAGAGAAGAAAGTCAGTAAGGGAGCCAATGGTTCTGAGTGAAAGCACTACCATGCTGTGTGAACGGTGGGTTCTGAGTGAGGTGGTCACACAACAGGTGCATTCCTGTCAGTCAGTAGTTGAGAGCAAGTGCTCTCAGCAGTCAGACCGCTCAGTCCCACAGTCTAAGAAGGCCATTTTAGTTGGCATACGACAAGCACCAGAATAATAAATGTAGAGACTGGCTGCCATTTGAAACAGTTAACCAAGAGGAGTTATAGGAAACAGAAAGAGACCTTGCCTTGGAACAGGGATGAGCTCATGCTACAGATACCTACTTAGGCAACAGCAGGCTACACAGGTACATGTGAATATACACTGCAAGCACTCAAAGAAAATTCTAAATTTTAATAAAATAAATAACAGAAGGTCCCAGCAGGATCATCAACAGTCCTAAGAAAAGCACTATATAATTCTTCTGTTATATAAAAGTTTAATCACAAAAATAGAGCTAAGCAAATGTAAAGTGTTTAAGTGCATGAATCAGCAAGAATTTAAACTGCAAAAAAAGTGCAATGCTTTTGCTAAAGCCCAGAACTTAGCCATTTAAAGACCGAATCTCCCCATACTTGAACACTTATAATCTGAAGTGTGGGATATCAGTTAAAAATAGTCCCACTTGTATTAGTGGCCAGGAAGAGAGGTCACTGACCTGTGAATGTGAAGTGGTCACAGAAAATTGTCTGCAGTCCAGAAGCCATGCTGGCATGAATGGAACAATGAAGGAGGAGCCAGGGGAGAGTGTATGCTCTTGAGTAGAAGTAATAACTGTAGCCCCTGGGACAGTACCTTCCCCTTACCACTCCACTAACATTGGTCTTTTTTTTCTTTTAGATAATTCCTGAAGAAGATCTATGGTTGAAATGTTGGTACTAACTCTACTTTCTATTTTCAGTGTGTATTTAATATTAATGCAGACAAGAGAGTGTGCATAAAGCTGCAGTGCTCACAAGTATATCATAAACTGCAAACAAAAGGAATTCAGGCACACACCACCACGTTGAATGTCCACACCATGTAGAACTTGAGAAAATGTATTTACATGATAAAACAAATAAAAGAGACTGCCTACATTTTCCTTTCTTGACTAGAAATGTGGCAGCAGTATAGTGAGACTCTTATCTCCCTTAATGAGCTCTGCAAAGTAACTTCAAATTGATTTTTGTTGCGAATAAGATCTTGTCGGTTTCAGCATCAGCTGTCCCCCCCAATTTTCTATGATAAATTATTTTTATAAAATAGTAAGAATTTTTTTCCAGTGTGTCAAATGGTATTATAGTATGTGTCAAGTTACTGTATATTTATTTATTTATATGAGTTATTTGAGACTTTTAGATATAGTATATTAATGAGTCGATTAATTGATGACGCCACTATGACATCAATAATATGTGACAATAAAACCTGGTTGCACTGTATTAACCCTAGCCTTTGAGAAGGGGTCCAGAGGGGATACAAAACATGTAGGCGGACACTTTTATTAGTTGTATCATGTAAATACATTTTCTCAAGTTCTACACGGTGTCGATATTCAATGTAGTGGTGTGTGCCTGAGGCCCTTTTTTTTGCATTTAATATTACCATTTTGTTTTGTATTCAGACCACATGCTGACGCAGCACCTTGTGTTTTTTTTAGTCCCTGGCTTAGGGTTGCCACCAGTCAGGGTTTTTATCTGATAGTCCAGTTTACAGGTTCCTATCCAGTTTTCCAGTTTAGCTCAGAGATAAGTCAGATTTTTAAGCTATTTTGAGTGCTCACATACTCTTAAAACAGAATCTGTCATATCATTCATTGTTTCAGCTGTGTGTTCAGGTTTCAGACAAAATCTGTTGCATTTTCTTTGTAAAAGTAATTAACCTGGGTTGAGCTGTAAAGTCTGGCAATTAAGACCATCATCAGTTTCTTAACCTATTCTTTTCCACTCTGCATCTTAAAACATCACTGCAGCAAAGCTGGGCATAAAGTCTGACCCTTCCTCTTGTAACAGTAAACAATTCTGTTATCTTCAACTTTCATTTGCTGGTTAACATTTCTATTACTACCAGAAAGTAAGCACTTGTAAATCTTTTCAGTTAGTTTTTATTTGCTCAAAAAAGTATGGTCACTTAGTGTGGCTTTGAAATAGTATCGTGGACATGACAAGGAATTAGATCCAGAAAAAAAATATATAGTACACATTATTGGCAGCAAACAACTTGTTCATTACATATCCTTGTATACAATTTACAGTATTTCCCTTCCACCCCAGAGCACATCTGTAGATGAGATTTCCTTTATATTTGTATGTTAACCTGGTAAAACAATTTCAATAAATAAAGACATAAACCATCAAGAAGAACCCATAAAAGTAATTTAGACAAGTACAGTTTAGTAACATTTTTGTTGAACTCTTGCTTTAAATATTGCTTTTACTGCTGTATTAAAGTCTATACTGGCATAATAAATTACTTTGAAGGAAGAGGCCACTGCATGCTCAGTCATGAAAATGAGTTGAGCGAAGGGTGGAGTTTAGGGTGTGATTTAGTATCTGTTTTTTGCCTCTTCCAAAGGTGGCAACCCTACCGCAAAGCAGTCCCCAGTAGTGGCATGCATACACCACTGGCCATAAGAACGCTAGAGTAATAAGCATTTACTTGTTGACCACAAGGCTTTTATTACCCTTTTTTCTTGCTATTTCCTCATAGAAACATGGACATTGACAGCAGATAAGGACTGCTTGGTCCATCCAGTCTTCCCAGTTCCCTACCTATTGGATAAGTTACAGATTCTTGTTAACCAATAGCCTACTTTCTTCTACCCCCCCACTACAATTGCCTTAGTTCAATCCCATGCATTCTTGAATTCCCCCACTGTTTTTGACCCCAAAACCTCCTCAGGAAGGTCATTCCATGTGACCACTACCCTCTCCATGAAAAAATACTTCTTCATGTTGCCCCTGAGCCATCCCCCCTCTATCTTCAAATTGTACCCACTTGTTCTTGCACATCTGTTTTTTGAAAGATGCTCCTCTCTTGGACTTTGTTGATTCCCTTGAGGTACTTGAACGTTGCTATCACACCCCCCTTCCCTTCCTCAAGGGTATACATATTAAGCTATTTTAGTCTAGCTCTTCATATGGCTTCTGTTGCAGACCCTGCACCATTTTAGTTGCCCTCATCTGAACTGCCTCCATCCTGTCTATGTCCTTGTGGAGATGGGGTCTCCAGAACTGCACACAGTACTCCAGATGGGGTCTCACCAACTGTCTGTACAGACGGATAACAACTTCCTGTTTCTACTGGTGATGCCTCTCCCTATGCATCACAATATCCCCCCAGCCGTCCTTACTGCCTTCTCACATTGCTTGCCTACCTTAAGGTCATCTGATATAACTACCCCCAGGTCCCTTTCCATTTTTGTCATTGTTAATACTTCCCACCCCCATTGTACACTCTTCACTGGGTTTCTGTTTCCCAGGTGCATTACTTTCAACTTCTTTGCATTGAGTTTAAGCTGCCATACTTTTAACCATTCCTCCAGCCTTGCCAAGTCCCTTCTCGTCCTTCCACCCCCCTTATGTATCAACCCTGTTGCAGATCTTTGTATCATCTGCAAAGAGGCATACTTTTCTTTCCAGCCCCTCCACAATGTCTCCTATAAAGACATTAAAGAAGACCGGTCCCAGTACTGAACCCTGCAGTACCCCACTAGTAACCACCCTTTCTTCAGAGTGCATTCCATTTACTATTACCCTCTACATCCTATTGTCCAGCCAATTTGTTACCTAGGCTACCACCCTGGGACCCACTCCCAGGCTGGCTAACTTGTTCATTAATCTTCTGTGTGGGACAGTGTCAAATGCCTTGCTAAAGTCTAGGTAGGCCATATCCACAGCCCCTCCCTGGTTTACTACTTTGATCACCCAGTCAAGGAAATCCATTAGATTTGTCTGACATTACCTTCCCGCTGTGAGTCCATGCTGCCTTGGATCCTGTACCCCGCTGGCCTCTAGGTATTCATCAATTCTTTCAGAAGTGATTCCATCATTTTCCCTACCACTGAGGACAAACTAACAGGTCTGTAGTTTCTTGCCTCTGCCTTGCTCCCACTTTTGTGAAAGGGAATCACATCCACCTTCCTCCAGTCCTCAGACACCACACCATCCTCCTATGATTTGTTAAAAAGGGTAGTCAGTGATGTCACTAGATCTCCCCTTAGTTCTTTTAGAATTCTGGGGTGAATCCCATTAGGTCCCATTGCTTTGTCCACCTTGAGTTTTAGGAGTTCTTTCAAGATCCTTTCATGTGTGAACAGACTGGTACTGATTCCCCTGTCCAAAGTGCTTCTATTGTTTGGTTTAGGTACCTCCCCCTCTTCTTCTTTTTTGAATACTGAGCAAAAGTATTCATTTTACCCCCTTCCCCAAGCTTTCCTAAACATGCAAACAGAATGTGATGGCAGATAAGGGCTGCTGGGCCCACCCAGTTTGCCCATTTGTTTTAACATAAACCTACACTATCTCATTCACAAATCTTCATGTGTGTGTGTGTGCCTAGCTGCTGCCATGACAGTTTATGGCTTGAGAAGTTCTTTGAGGCACAGTGTGTATGAAATGTGCTATTCAAAATCCAATTAATTGCTTCTTTTTTATTTTAGGGCTCGTCATCCTTATTTGGTCTGTGTTCTGTTTCTGCTGCAAAGCTGCAGTGCCAACATATAGTTCTCTTTTGGTTTGCCACTCACATTAGTGTTGCATTTTTCTGTCTGCACTGTTAGAAGCCATTGAAGTCTTTTCACGGTGTTCAGACCCAACCTTGCAGCTAATGATGTGGACCCTTTGTCACAGTCTGAAAGTAAAGGTGTCTTCAGGATTAGCCTTACAGATCATGTTTTAGGGAGTGCAGGTTGAGGCTAAACAGTAACCTCTGATATGTGCTTTGATTAGTTTCTTTTGGTTGTTAAGCGCTCTTGGACACAAAGGGTTTAACCATGTGAGTTATATACTATTTCTCTGTGATCCCACTGAATTTGGCTTGATTCCTTTCTGTAGCTGATCGATTACTGCTCAATGGTGACTGTATTTCTATTACTGCAGGTGTTTTAAAGTCTAGCCCTTTGAGTCAGCTTCCTTATTTACTCAGTATCCCTGCCACTACTCGCATGGTGGGAAAAAGAAATTATATTTCATGGGGGAACTTGGCAGCTGCGATAAGGGGAAAACACATTTTTTTTTCTTATAAGAGAAAGATTCTATACAGTAATAGGGCATCAGCTTTATACCTCATACACATGGAACTAACTTTCATAGCACAGTGTTCCCTTCCTGAACACAGTACCAGGCTGGATTAGTTGTATATGGTTTTCATGTCTTTTCCTGTGTGATATTTGGAACTACAAAAATACTGGTATTTATTCATGAAACATGTTTTCAGGACTTCAAATAGCTAGTGTACTACCTGAAATTAGTATTACATTTTGAAACGAGTTATCTATTACTTCTTACCTCTGACAAATTGTAGCAGTAGAGAGATAAAATCAACATGACAGGCTGGGAATTGAACCCAGACCCTGGATCTGTCTCTGAAGCATTTGTCTCATTTTCCTAATAAAAATATTTTCTACCTGGCAGTACTTGGTGTGGGTGGGGTAGATGTAACTGGAGGCTGACATACCGGGCCAGATTTTCAGAAGGTGGTGCAGGGCTTGTGTCAACCCTTGCACTACAACATTTTGAAATCACCACAACGACAATGCCATTTGCTGCAACAGTGCCTGATTTTCAAAGGTCGGATGCAGTTGCAACAGTTTCCCTGCTTTACGGCCGCTTGCAGCAAATTTCATGTGCAATCTCGGTAAACTTGTTGCTGGGTCTGGTGCAAGCTAGACCACAAAAAGCTGGTCTAACTTGCATCAATAGCCATGTAGGATAGAAAATCCTATTAGACTGCTGCAAGCCCAGTGCACCATATCTTTGCTGCACCCAGAACTTGTGGCAAACTTACCCCGTGGAAAATCCAGCCCACTGTATCTAGTTCCGTTCCTCTACATGCTTCTTCAGCCCTGTGACCTCACTGCCTGTGACATCGCAAATCACCAAAAAGAACTAATTGCCTGCTATCAGATTGGTCACTTGTGATGTGTCACTATAAGTGAGGTCACAGTTCCTATGAGGTATAAAGATGGATAGATTTAGACGTGTCAGTCTCCAGGTAACATCCTACTTTCCACATCACACCTAATACCATCAGGTAGGAAACCTCTGCTGAGCAAATGGAAAAAAGAGAAGAATACATCAGAAACAAAAAGCAGGAACTGGTTACTTCTAAACTGTATAACATTTTCTGCCTGCTAATTGTAATGATACTAGCACCTTAAGAAGTTTACGTTGTCCAGCTATTCATGAAACAGTTTTGTGATTCAGAAAACATGTCTGTTAGGCAGCAGTAGTACAATAAATATCAGGCAATTACTCATTATAATAACCTGCCCCAGTCTGTTGTGAATAGTGGTAACCTGAATGTATTTAAATCTGGACTGTACAATGTTTTACCACAGAATTCCAATTGTACATGCTTTACGTAATGTTTTAACTGCACTTGTCTAGGTATCCTGTGATAGGGGCTAACTGCAAGTGTGCACCTACCAAAACAGTGACCCATTTGCCGCGACTGCCCCAATGGTGAGAGTGTATGGAGGGTGACCAAATGGGAGTGTTCAATACAAGGCAACGGATATCGCGACGTGTATAAAACATGCAAGGGGAGTGAGCGACCGTAGTGAGGGCAGAAGGGTTTGTGAGGGGTGGTGTCGGGTTGCCAGCTGAGCTGGCATCATGGCATGGTGAGGTGGGTGCAGGCCTGGGGTGGTGAGGATGCAGGGTTTGAGACGGGGTGCTGGTGCTTTTTGTTGTGCCCGGCCCAAGACTGGTTTTCTTTTTCCCCACAGATGCACCCCCTGACATGCACCCCCTGGAGTTGAGGATCTAAATATAGGAGGGTACGGGGGGCGAAGCCCCCCATGGAGGGGTGGGGAGCACAGTCCCCCACATAAAAGAGGAATCTGAGTTTTTGCACTGCTGTCACTGGCGCTGTAGTTCCACATCACCAAAATTGAATTTCAGTGATGTTCACTTGCTATAAGGATGATCGCTGTTCAGCAATCACCCTTATGACATGGAACCACTTGTCTAGTATTTTGTGTACACTGGTCACTGTGAAAAAGGGCAGTTTTGCCAATCTGCTCACCATTTAGAATGAAATCAAATGAAAATAAAACCACATATTACAACATTACAGAAATATTGCTTCTTGAATAGCACAGTCAAATAAAGCTAACATACAGTATCAAGGGTTTCATGAATACCATAAGATGAAGAATGCATGCCACTGCACACACTGCTCTATTACCTTGGCTTTTAAGATTTTACATAATCTTTGAAAAGACTGGTGTACTTTATGTGAGTTACGATTTGCAGGATTCCATTGAAGTACACATTTGCTGCATGCCTATCTTCTACTGGCAGATAATCACTTTAGTGCCAGCTATTTCCTATGGAAAAATGACTAGTAACAGGCCAATTAGAACCTTGATCTGCAGCTTGCAATGTTCCACTGGGTCTTTAATTGGGGCTAGAGTCCAGGATAATGCTGAGGTTTTCCTGTGCTTAACCAATCTGTAAAACCCCAATCATGTTGAATTAGGTATACCACAAATCCATTCAGTGCACTCTGCAACACAGAATGTGATTTATCTTGTGATCTCCCAGAAATAACTCTGACACTTTAAAATCTGTGTGCTCAAAAATCCACTTCACTTTCAGGACCTGCTGAATAATCATTACCTACAAAGTTGCTTACAAATAATAGGGCTGATTATGGAGAGCTACTTAAGAGGTTGGTTTTATCTCTCTTCTCCAAAACAATTTACAATGCATTGGCTGCAGAGGCCATCCCATTAGAATTAAATAGCTATTGGAGCTAAAGATCTGTTTTGCCATGCTCTGCAAGTAACAAACTTGAGCTGTAAATTAAATATCTGCTTCCTTATCATATTATCAGTCTGAGCCAGCAAGTCTGGTCTGTTGTGCTTTACACATACAAAAATGCATCAAGACAAGGTTTGGGAATTTTGCTGCAGCTCTAAAAGGGACTTTTTTTTTCAGTTTTACCCTCATGTTCTGAAAAATGAAATGCCTAGAACGAATCTCTACATAAAAATGAAACCAATGTACACCTCTCAGCCCTCTAACCAGCAACGCCTCATCAAAAGGGACAAAGTGCCAAAAAATATGATTCAGTAGTAGAAGCCCATTACAGAAACTCAGAAAATTGTGAATGTAAATAAAGCAGCTAGCACTGGCTGACAGTGTACTCAACAGCACCTCATTTGTTTGACATTTATTTCATGCTTCTCTGAATTCCCACTTTTTAGTGAGGGGCAAAATCAAGTTAATGAGGAAAGTTTTGGTGGGAAGTATGTCAAAGGCAATTGAAAGTTATTGCATTATGTTACAAAGCTAAGAACACAAAAGCCACGAGGATGGGGATAGGCTAGAACCAAACATAGGCCCAGTGTGTTGCTGTGCCTGAATGCAGCATGCTTGAGAAAACTGTATGGGAAAATTAATGGTGGGCTTGTTCAGGTTGGTCCACAGGGCGCAAAGGGAAGGAATGCTCAGTGATATGGGAGCAAGTGGGTGGGGACATGCTACAATGTTTGTGGCTCATACTGTGATAAGGAAGGCAGCAGAGCTCCAAGTCAGGTTTGGAATTAATGGAAAATATATACAGTGCCTACTATTCATCAGAACATAATTCCCTAGCATCCCTGAAGAAGCTAGGGCAGAGGTGGCAGTGGGAGACAGGTTCGTTTTATCTGGTTTCCCTACACAAAAGCCGGGCCATAGATCATACTTCTGGGACGGGGGAAGAGTTGAGCAAAGAAAGTAAAATGAATTCCCTATACCAATGCCAAGATCAAACTGCCAGCAACCAACTAGTGGCACAGCTAGTTCCTATGACAGTCCAATTACATTCTGAGCCAGAGTTGGAGTCAGGGCAGTCAAACAGCACAGGTCTGGCCCCAAAAGTAAATGGATGTAGTCAGAAGGACGCAGAAGGAAGAAATGATCAGCATAGCAGGACAAGGTCTGTTGTAAACAGGACACAAGCAAATAGGAGAGAGCACAAGAGCTGCTAATAGTTCTCTAGTACCAAGCAGTTGAACTGGGACTCCTGTTAGAGGTGATAGTGCTGCTGGTCCCAAAGGCAGAGACATATGTACCTCTTTGTGAGGGTCTGAACCCCCAATACCTAGAACCAACTCATCCAGGAGACAGGATAGAGCCAGGAGAAGGCAACAGTGGTCACAGTGAAGACAGTGACATTACCAGCTTACCTACTGTACAGTGGTAGCCATACTAATCTTTCACTTTTATGCACAGAAAAGGTTGCTACATTAAGATACTGCAAAACAGCACGTTGCCTTATGGCAGTATTATTTAAAGAGCAGGTGTCTACTTCTAGTAAATAGACAAATGACTGTTTTAGTAACTATATTTTGATGTGTTATTAATTACTTTCTACATTTATAATATAATATTTGTTAGTGCAGTGAAGCAAGTGGATTTTCATCTTTGCTATTCTCACTGCTAGTAAAAAAGAGTTCAGTAGAATTGTGGTATTGAGATGTCAGAAACTGCCAGCTACTTAGGAGCCCAAAGTGTTTCAATGAGAAACTAAATATCTTTTTCTGTCTTTCTCAAAAAATCTGTATGATTTTACAATTTTTAAAACAATAATCAGCTTCTTTTTTCTTCTTTCGAGGTAAGATCTAGATATGAGGAACCATCACCTGCTAATTATAACATTAGATCATAGGTTATCAAAAATCACGTATTTCAATTAAATATATAATATTTTGCTGGTAGAAAATGTTGTTTCTCTATAAAAATCTGAAAATAGGTTTGTAGTTCTCATTGAAATACACTGCCAGCCTTGAATGTAAGACCTTTTTTTGTATGCTCATGCCCCCTTCTCTCAGCAGCTGGCCTTTCCTCTGGGACCCTCATGGTGGGGGCCAGCCTAAGCCCCAGAGCTTGGTCCTCTCAGCCCCCATGGTGCCACAGATCGCCCTCCAAGCAGAGAAGTGGGAGGCCCAGCAGCTTCCCAATTTACACCATATGTGTCTAGCCTCCGACCAATGCTCCGGGACCATACCAAACCTCTACCTGGGCCCATTGCCAGGCACAGCTATGGGGCCATTTTCCTCCCTGTTTTTCCCCGGAGGCATCAGCAGCCAAGGAGGTCCGAGGAGGCAGGCACACGTTGAGATGTGATGCTGCTGTAGACCCCAGCTGATGTCCTCCCCTCCCACATGGTGCCCTCCACTGCACCTCCACCCATTTGCACCCAGATGACTATGTTGCAGCTGAAGCAGCATCCCTCCCTCCCTCCCCGGAGGAGAGTTCCCTTTGGGTGCTCAGTCCTCCTCCCCCCAGCTGACCCTCCAGTGACCCAGGCTCATTCCCAAACCATGGTCACCAATGCCACAAGCAATAATCCAACTGCTTCGCTGGGAGGCTGGCCCCAGTAAGACTTTTCTGACATCACAGTACAGTAGAAGCCACTTAATTGGGATTGCCGGGTGGCAGGCCTTTCGTCCTGATTAAATGGCCATCCCAATTAACAGAAGTGAGGATTTTACCTTTGAAAAAGCCAAAAGTTTAAACAAACCAAAGCTGTGGCTCCACAAGAACTGCCAAACTGCCTCCCTTGTCTTCTTTTTACTCCACCATACAGGTTTACACTCGTTCCATCCTTTCTGCTCTTGATTCCTTGCTCAGTAAAAGAAAGGAAAGAAAAGAAACCATACACAAGCTGCAAAAAGAGAATAAACCAAAGCCACAGACCAGACAATACATTGCAAAGAGACAGAGTCCTTAATTAATAAGTGTAATGTGATTTTGCAGCCATTGCTCTGTGCCATGTTTTTATTATTTTGTTTTGTTTAGCATTTGGGAGGTTTCCAGGCATGGGCATGGGTAGTTCACATGGAGCCGCGGCTTTAGGGTCTTTTCTTTTTACAAATCATGTGTGGTTTCATTTCTTTCCTTTTTTTTACTGAGCAAGGAATAAATACCAGAAAGGACTGAGCAAGGGTAAACCCATGTGGGGCAGTTGAAAGAAGACAAGGGAGGCAGGTCAGGAAGTTCTCATGGAACCACGGCTTTGGTTTCTTTTCTTCTTACACCTCCTGTGTGGTTTCTTTTCTTTCCTTTCTTTTACTGAGCATGGAATCAAGACCAGAAAGGACTGAGATGAAGAAGGCAGGTCGGGCAGTTCACATGGAGCCACGGCTTTGGGTTCTTTTCTTTTTACAGATTGTGTGCGGTTTCATTTCTTTCCCTTTTTTACTGAGCAAAGAATCAAGACGAGAAAGGACTGAGTGAGGGTAAACCCAGGTGGGGCAGTAAAAAGAAAGCAGGGGAGGCAAGTCAGGCAGTTCTCATGGAGCCAAGGCTTTGGTTAGTTTCAGCAGAGTTTTCACTGACTGCACAGTTCACAGCATTATTTCACACTATCCACACCCTCTCTGTGGCCCATCAAGACAGTGAACGGGAGTGTCAATGGGACTGAATCATACCAATATTCATAGTTGTCCATGACACCAAGTGCACTCATAATGAGTCAGCTTCTCCCTTGGGTCCCTTTGGTGAGTAACTGAATGAAATATTACTTCAGAATCTCAACCATCGCCACTAGCTCATCAACATTTTCCTCCCACCTTCTTCTTTACATTTAGGTACTGGAAGAAGGCTTTCATGCTATCAACAGCTCTTATTGCTATCCTGGCTCTTAGCTCCTTCACAGTTTCCTTGATGCTGGTCTTGCAGTCCCTCACTACTGCTCTGTCCTCCTTCTCCCTGGAGGCAACATGTTGCTTTCCAGCAGTTGCAGACTCTCGTTTGTTCAGGATCAATTGCCTTAGATCCCTACTGACTCAGGGGGCATTTCTTGTCTCTTTTTGCCTTATTGCTTTTAAAGGCATGCAGATCTCTGCAACTACATTAAAAACCTTCTTCAACAACCCCCCACATGTGTTCTGTATTTACAGCCTCATGTTATTGCTTGAAAACCTTGTCTACCAAGTTTTTCCTCCTTTTTGCAATGCCCATCTTTTTGAAGTTCTAAGTCCTAATGGCTGAGGCCCAGCCAGTCTTCCCAGTCACCAGGAAAAGGGTTACCCTGTTGCAGTCACCACCTCCTATTAGTTCCTTTACATTCCTACTAGGGAAGATCTCATCCTCACCACTGAGAAGGATAGCTTCAAATCTCATCCCTTGTTGGACATGCAGCTCTAGGAAACAGTCCTTGACTTTGGAATGGAACTCTATTTCAGCCCTGCTGTTAGTAAGTAAGTACAATTTATTTATAAAGCACCCATCCCCAGAGGCTCTGGGTACTGAACAATATAAAACACACCAAAGTAGACATCACAAACATAGACAGTATAAAATAATTACAAACAGACACAAAATTAAATTGATAAAAATAAATAACTTGAGTCAATAATAAAATCCATCTAAAAGTTATTTGTAAGCAGCCAGAGGAGTAAAGTAAAGGAAAAGCTTCCTTGAAAAGATGGGCTTTCAGATCCCTGTTAAAGGCTTCCAACGAGGGAACCTTCCTCAAAGACCTTGGGAGCAAGTGTCACAGTGTTGAGCTGGCTACCGCAAAGGCCTTCCCACTGCATGGCTTTAGCTAAAACTTGGGAACTGCCAGGAGGCCTGCCTCAGAGGAATGAAGAGGGCGGGAGGTCTGTTAAGGATACAGAAGCTCCCGCAGGTAGCTAGGGCCCAGTTCACATAGGGCCATATACTGTAGGTCAGCAAACCACCCTTGATTAGCTGTTAACCTTATCAAAACAAAGTCTGTGCACTGGAGGTTGACGTCTGCAGGTTCACTACTGCATCTGATTTGACTGGTCATGTAATTTTTCTGACAGGCTTGTCATCATGCTATGCTGAGCTGTTTCATGCACATTAATACTGAAAACAACTTTTTCAAAAATTTGAGATTGTTTAACAGCCATGACCTTACATTTAAAGAAAACAAGCACGACCTATTATAAACCTCACAGAATAACGTTGGCTAACATTTGCTTTCTGACTAGTAGATGACTGCAACTAGTAACATAGAAATATATACATAGACATTGGTGTCAGAAAAAGGCCTCACAACCCATCTAGTCTATGCAATGGACTCTACCTGTGTTATGCTGTAAATACCCTTGTGGTTATTCACTCCTCCTACACTTAAGTCTAGTATAAACTGAAATATGTTATGCTTACTTTAGTTACTGACATATCTGGAAGTTCACAGTAAAAATAACTGCCTATATCATTATCCTTCAGTTAAGCAATAATTCCCTTAAATCTGGTTTTTCAGATGGGTGGGAGAGGTAGCATGGACAAAAGGAGCAGAATTCCAAGAATACAGGGATTACTAGTACATGGGTTACTTGGAGGATTATTTGCAAAATCTGAAAGAGGCTAGAATCATGCTTAACAAAAGGAAAACAGAAATGGAACTGAGAATAGTGGAGGGGGCCAAGAAGGGGAGAAAACCTTCTTTAGATACAGTAGGAAAAATATAGAACTAAGGAGTGTGTTACCAGATTAATAAGTAAGGAATGTGTGTTTAGGAGGATGGGAAAAAGGGTAATATATTGAATATAAAATTGCCAGTAGCAACAGGCTTTATGGTCTATCGAGTCTGCTCGAATGTGCAGCTAGCCCCTCATCAACATAGCTGCCCTCCCACCCCTTCCCAGAATCACTTACCTTACCCTGTCCCAACCCCTCTTGAAACTGCCCACTGTCTTACAGGACACTATCTCATCTGGTAAGGTGTTCCATTTTTCTACCACTTTTTCTGTGAAAGAAGGTCCCCTCATCTCTCTCTTGAATCTTCCCCCCCTCCAATCTCAGTCCATGCCCTCTCTTGTCCCTCCCCTTCTCATCTCAAAAATCCCTTCTGTGTTGGTCTTTTTTATCCCCTTCAGATACTTAAAGGTCTCAATCATATCCCCCCATCCCTCCTCTCCTCTAGTGAATACATATTCAACTCTCCCAACCTGTCCTCGTAGGGCTTGCTCTCCAATCCCTGGATTATCTTTGTGGCTCTTCGCTGCACCCCCTCCAACAATCTGATGTCCTTCTTCAGGAATGGGCGCCTGTACTGCTTGCAGTACTCCAAGTGGGGCCTGACCAATGACCTATACAGGGGCAGGATAACCTCCCTCCTTCTGGAGGAGATCCCTCTTGCAATACACCCAGCATTTTGTGGGCTTTTGCTTCTGCCTTCCTGCACTGAGCAGAATTGTTCATGCTCCCCATAATGATCACTCTTAGGTCCTTCTCCTCTGTGAAGCTCCCCTACTGTACCCCATTCAAGTGATAATCCCTCCTCTGGTTCCTGACTCCGAAGTGCATAACCTTGCACTTCCTGGCGTTGAACCCCAACTGCCATGTTTCCGCCCACTCCTGCAGTTTAGTCAGATCCTCCTGCATTCCCTTCCACCCCTCTGCATCATCAATCACAGCTCCCATCTTGGTATTGTTTGTGAACAGGCTGATCTTGCTCCGGATCCCCTGTAAGATATCTTCCATAAAAATCCCAAACAGCACCGGTCCCAGTACCGATCCCTGTGGTACTCCACTCATCATTGCTCTCCATGACGAGAGGTCCCCCCAACAGTACCACTCTTTGCTGCCTTCCCTTTAGCCAGTTTGTGATCCATTTCACCATTTTTGGTCCCACTCCCACATAGTCCAGTTTTGCCCCCAACCTCCCATGCAGCACTGAATCAAAGGCCTTGCTGAAGTCCAAATACAGGACATCAACTGCATAGCCCTTGTCCATTTTCCACCTCACCCAGTCTTAGTACTCTACAAAGTTTGTATGGCAGGATCTGCCCACTATAAACCCATGCTGTTGACCATCCTGGAGACCATTTTCTTCTAAGAAGCTCACTAGCCTCTCATTTAGTATGGTCTCCATGAGCTTTCCCATGATCGATGTAAGGCTCACTGGCCTACAGTTTGCTGGTTCATCCTTTGGTCCACTTTTGTGAATATGCACCACATGGGTCATTCTCCTGTCCTGTGGTACACATCCCATGTCCAGGGAGATACTGAACAGGTTGGCCAGTTGCCCTGCCAGGACCTCTGCCAACTCTCTTAGTACCCTGGGGTGAATGCCATCAGGTCCAAGTGCTTTTTTCACCCTTACTGCCCTCAACCCATCTAGTACCCTGTTCTCTGTAATCCCTACATCTGCCGTCCCCTTCCTCCTTGTCTGGGGTATCTGCCCCCCATTTTCTTGCATGAATACAGAGCAGAAGTATTCATTCAGTGCTTCTTCCTGCTCCGGCCCTTTCTCCACCCACCCCCATTCTTCTTAATCCTCTACAGCTGATCCTTGCTCTTTCTTCTCTCTCCAATGTAGTAGAAGAAGTCTTTCTCTCCATTTTTAATTCCCTGTGCCAATCTCAGCTCCCTGGACACCTTGGCTGCCCTAACCAGTCTGGTAATCTCCCTGGGCTTCTCCATGTACATATCCTAATCTTCACCCCTCCCTGATTTTGTGTACTTTTGAAATGCTGCCCTCTTGACCCTCACCCCTTCCATAACCTGCTGTGTCACCCAACTGGGTTTATTTGCCCTTCCCTTCTTGCTTTTCCTCCTAGTGCAAGACTCTGTTGCCTCAGCCAGCCCTTCCTTTTTGATGTCCCATTTCTGATCTGCATCCATGTGTAGTTGCATTCCTGCCAGGTGCCTGCCCAAAATGTTCCCCATCTTCTTAAAGTCCGCCCCCCTAAACTCAATCACCCTTGTACCCGTGCCCCCTGTTTCCCTCCCAATGTTGAGCATGAACCACACCAAACAGTGGTCACTCCCAGCCAGTGATTCCTCCACTTCCAGATTCCTTACAGCTTCCCCATTATCCAGTACAAGGTCCAGAGTCCTTTCTAACTGAATCGGTCCCTAAACCAGCTGTGTCAAAAAGCTGTCTTGAAATGCTTCCAGCAAGACCCACTCCCTTGAACTCGTGGTGGATGGGGTGCCCCACTCCACCGCGATAGTTTGAAGTCCCCCACCCACCACTGTGCTCCCCTTCCTGCAGACCCTCCTAATTTGTTCAGCTAATTCCCTATCCAGGTCAATTCCCTGAGCTGGTGGCCTATACACCACCCCCATGCTCAGTGTCCTATTCTTTGTATCTTGGAACTGCATCCATAATGCTTCTGTCCTCCCCTTCTCCCTTTCCTCCCTTAAGCACTTTATCCCTCCCTTACATAGGTTGTCTCTCCCCCCCCATTCCCCTTAGCCCTATCCTTTCAGAATAACCTGAATCCTGGGATCATCATATTCCAGTCCTGGTAATGGGTGGCCCATGTTCCCATGATGGGTGCAATGTCCACCCTCTCCACCCCCCAAGACAGCCTGTAACACTGCTGTTCTACTCCTTAGGCTTCTTGCATTCAATGAGACTACCCTCCAGCCTGTCTCCTCCCCTTCATTACCCCTATTCTCCCCCCCTTTATCCATCCCTATGCAACTTCCCCACTGCCTTGATCCATAACTAGGGGTGAGCTCACTAAGCTCCCCTTTCTGGATCCTTTTACTATCAGTGATCCCCTCACCACCCCCCTCCTAGTTTAAATCAACCTTTGTTGATATATACCCCTCTATACCCCATAACAGAACTCCCTTCCCCTCCCTGCTCAAATGTAACCTGTCCCCCTGTGTATAGGTCACTATTGCCCCAGATCCTGCCTCAGTCAGACACTAATCCATACTCCTTGGTATGGCACTAATCCCTCAGCCACTCATTAAACTCCTCCTATCCTTTTTTTCCTTGCTGTACTCTCACATGGTACTGGGAGTACCTCAGAGAATGCCACGGACCCACCCCAATTCCTCACACTGCCTACCCAACTCCTCAAACCTCCCCTTTACCAACTCTATGGTCTCCCCCACCAAGTCATTTGTACCCACATGCATCACTATGTGAGGTTTCTCCCTCCCCCTCCATGTGCACTTAAGAAGTGCCTGCCCCATCCTGCCCACAGTCTACCCGGAATAGCCTCGACCCAGATGTGACTGTGCGTTTCTCCCTTTCTGCCCCATCAGACCCCTTTCAGTATAGAATCCCCCAGCACTAGTACCCACTATCTTCTTGTCCTGTAACCCCCTCCTCCTGTTTTCACCATCCACCTTTCCAGAGTCCACACTGCTCTGCTCCTTATTACCTCTGTCTGCACCATTTGTGACTTTCCCCACTGTTTCCACCTCTCCCTCTGCCTGTACCCTGCCCTTTCTTCCTTTTCCAGCCTGACTCCTGGGCCTTCACTACCCTTCTTCTCCCCTCCCCCCATGATCTCCAGCACCTCTACTACCACATCTGATGCCAACACTGCAAACCTATTACTTGCTACCCCCGCAGTGGTGCCCATCTCCTTCTTCCCCCTGCTCTGAGCCTTTCCTCCACTTGCTGCCCATCTGTTCCCCTCACCCCACCCCCTCTCCCTACATCCTTGTGGGATTTAGCCCTGATGTTCCTCCTCTGCTTCTCCCAGCTACTTCTCTCTGGGGTCCCTCCTGCCCCTGCCCCTCCACCATCTCCAGCTCCCTCCAGAGTCCTTGTACCTTCTCTTCCAGTCTCCTCAGCCTATAACAAATTGGACAACCTCCCAGTTTCCATAGTATATTCATCCAAACAGCCACCCATAACCATTGCATCCCACTATCCTCCCTGTGCCTGCCACCCACATTCCATGGCACCCCATTCCATTCACTATTCTGATGCTTCCTGACACCCTTATTTGTGCCCATCTACCTCTCAGTATGATCCTCCATAATGCCCCATTTTCCTTATCTTCATAATTCACACTTAACTTAAACGTAACCTCAATTCTTTATCAAATGTCTGTACAGCAATAGCTGGATATCATATGTGACCCCACTAGCTTGCTTCTGAGTCCTTCTTTACCCCAATGACCCTAGCTTGCTAGCTCAATAACTCTAGTTAACACATTTATACATGACCTTGTCAGTTTGAACTTTAGACTTTCAATTTTAAAATATGCAGTTACCCTTCCTTAACCTAAGCTTGTCAGTTTGACTTTCAGCTTGCAACTTTAAAACATTTAAACCCTAAAATCCAACTAGTAAAAGTGTGAGGGTCTGAACTTTTCACCACCTGACTATTAGCTTTAAGAGTTAGCTCATATGAGCAGTTTGCAGCTCCCCAAGCTCCTCCCTCATGGCCTTCAAGCCCAACCCCCAGTGGCTTTCCAGTATTTAAGAAAGGCTGGTGGAGTGGGTGGGCTGGGGTGCTTTTCCTCCAGCCAGCAACAGTCCTCCTGAAAATCAGTTACAGAGTTAAAGAAAGGTTTAAGCTACTCCCAAACCATCAGCAAACTCACAAAAAAAATCAGCTACAGTGTTAAAGAAAGATTTAAGCTAATCCCAAAGAAACAGCAAAACTCACCCTCCTACCTCTCCCCACAGCAAGCAGAATGACCAGGTAAAATGGTTCTGTGAACAATTAAAGAGCTAGTGTACTGCCAAAAAACTGCCTGCAATCAATTGTAACTTTCAGATGTAGTCAGCTATCACTTCTTATATCTGAATTATTTTTTTTTCTGTTTGATAATTACAAGATTTTCCACCTGGCAGTACTGGGGTGATGTGTGGAGCAGCACTCTGGAGGGAAAAAAGTCAATTCTGTTCCTCCCACTACATCAACACTGAGACCACACTGACTATGATATCACTAGTAACCAATGAGAACCATTTCTCACTACCAGGTTTCACTTTCCCATGAAGCAGCAGGGACTGGCTCTCCCTGGTTAGTAGTGATGTCACAATTTCCTGCATTTTGATTGATAGTGTGTGCAAGTCACTGCTCATGCTACAAGGACTGTGGTGTCTCAAGGTATTTTGTCTAATTTCTGATGATGTTGTGGGAGGAACATTACTGACATTTTTTTCCTCCAGACAGAGTGCTGCTCCACACATCAGCCCAATACTGCCAGGTAGATGATCTTCTAATTAGCAAACAGAAAATAGAAATAAAAATTCTGATTTTGGAAGTGATAGCTGACTGCATCTGAAAATTACTATTAATTCCAAGCAGTACACTAGCTCTTTAAATAGAGATTCAAACTCAATTTCAAACCAACTTGATTGGCTGCTCTGTCTCTAGGCAAAGAATCCCCTTCCCCAGCCACCCAGCAACAGTCCTCCTGAAAATCAGTTACAGAGTTAAAGAAAGATTTAACCTACTCCCAAACCAACAGTTACAACAAAAAATCAGTTACACAATTAAATAAAGATTTAAGCTAATCCCAAATCAACAGCAAAACTCACCCTCCTACCTCTTCCCATACCAAGCAATGAATACTTTTGTTCAGTATTCACCATGAAGAAGGATGCATCATCAGAGTGAGGGGTACAGGCCAAAGAGTGCGGGTAAGTGGGCTGGAATTAGAAACAATCCTGGAGAAAAATTTGCTCAGGAGTATCAAATCCCTGATGATGGACAAAGCAATCAATCCTAAAGGGTAGCACCATAGAGTGCTGAAGGAGGTGGGTCAGACACTGGCAGCTCTGTTGGAAGATTTATTTAGCTGCTCTCTAGAGATGGAGGGTGGTTCCAGTAGAATTGAGAGCTGGTATTATGATGATGCTTCACAAGAGCAGGGGCAAAGATGGCTTATCTACAGGCCAGTCAGTATGACTTTGATGTTGACCAGCTGCTGAAAACCATCATTAAAAATGATAAGGAATGGATTTTAGCATAGTTAACTGCCTTTCCATTTACTTTTACATGCCAGTTATGTATTATGATATGCTTTTACTAATTGTTAATAAATAAATTGTCTAGCTTTAGAGTGCCCTCAGATCTACGTAGAGTACTACTCTCCTCCACAGCTACTGCTCTTGCTTTCCATATTTCTAAGACATTGCATGTCAATTACACAGTTCTACATTATTCATCTGAATGGCCTGGAATGGTGTTGCCAATTTCACAGAATGTTCAGGTAGTATGAAAACAGAGAGCAGCAACTGCTGAGGAGAGAGGGATTCAGTGTAGTTACAAAGGGAAAAATAGATAATTTAACAAAACAGGTGAAAAAGGATCAGCATATTGGATAGATATGAAAAGAAAAACAGGAAGGCATCTAGAGGTGTAAAAAAACTATTTTCTATCTTCTTTAAGAAACAGATAGTGGAATTATTGGAGGCAAAAATGGATTGCAGGACAGGATTCCACAAGCTAGCCTGATTGACTTCTTTGACTGAGTTGCAAAAAGCAATGGACAGGAGCTGAGCAGTGGATGTTTTATACATTGGCTTTAGTAAGGTCTACAGTTCCATCCCCCTAACTGGTCAGAACAGTGCATCTCTTACAGCTCATGTAAGAAGCGCACTGTATGAAGAGCGTATCATGGACAGCAACGGGGTAGAACAGCAGAGTGCAGTAAAAGCTATCCATATAGCTGTCCATGGTATTGGGAGACAGTGATGGGTGTGGAGAAGGGCTTGAAAAAATTCAGAGGGCTGGTCAATCTGCTCCTGTGGTGGAGAGGGATGAGGTATGGAGTAGCTCGGCCAGAATGGTGCTGGAGACCAGGGTTCTAGTGCTTGTCTCTTATCTTTTTTTTTTTTTGTGAGGCGGGTGCCAGATTTTTTTTTAAGTCCCATCTCATGAACCAACCTCCCTTGATTTTATAACTTACCCCTGTAATCCAGCTCTGACTTGGAGTTGATTATTCTAGTTGTGGGGGGTTCAGGAGCACACCCCTCCATGCCAGGGGCTGCATAAACATAACTTTATTATTTTGTTTGGTAGTGGTCCTGCCTGTGTGTTGGGACCACTGCCATACACCAATACTGCAGGTACTGTTGTTGCTGTGCCTTGTTGGTGAGCACTATTGTTGTATTCATGCTTGTGACCTAGTGCCTTCTATCCCATACAGAAGGCTCATAAAATCTGGGTGACCAGGGGATAGGGGACAAACTTACTAATTGGATAGGGAACTAGCTGCAGGGCAGGATAAAGAGTGTGATCATTGATGGGGCACACTCAGAGCCCGGGAGGGAGTCAGGCATGGAGTACCACAGAGATCAGTTCTGGGACCAGTGCTCTTAAGCATCCTCATTTGTGATATACAAAAGGGAATCCAAAATGATGTTTACCTCTTGGCTGATGACATTAAGATATGCAGCAGAGTGAACACTGAGGAGTGAGACAGAAGAATGAAAAGGGACCTGGAAATATTGGAAAAAAGGTCCGGTTTATGGCTGCTAAATTTCAACACAAAAAAGTTCAAAGTGAGCACATCAGTAGGAAGAACCCTAAAATGGACTACTGGATTGTGTGTGTGTGGAGGGGGGTCAGGGTGGTGTAGATGGAAGAGCAAAGCATCCAAGGGGTAAACATTTGTAACAGCCTCAAGTCCACAGCTCAGCAAACAAGGCAAATTGAAAGAAAAAGTGGATGCTGGGATGTATAGAAAGGAGATTTGATAGCAGGAGAAAAGAGGGGATACTGTCCTTTTGCAGGTCCCTGGTAAGGCCACACTTGGAAGACTGCACACAGTTCTGGAATCCACAGCTCAAGAAGGACAACATCATACAAAGGAAGCCTACAAAGATGATCCATGGCAACAGTGGAGGTAGTACAAGGAACGGTTGGCAGACCTTAACATGCATGCACTGAAGACCTGGAGGGAAAGAAGAGATATGACTAAGATGTAGAAGTTCTTATGAGAAGTAAACAGAGTAAATTGTAATAACATGTTTATGAAGAATGAGGACACAATGACTAGAGCACATGGCTGGAGGCTGGTGGGTTGAATATTCAGGAGGGATGTGAAAATGTTAATTTCACTGAGTGAGTGGTGCACAAATGAAATAAACTGCTGAGAGAGGTGGTTGAAGCCCTAGAATGTGATGGAGTTTACACTTGTGTAAAAGGGTCCCCAGTATGGTCCTCTTGGGATGCTTAACAATGTCACTGGGTCACCCCAAATGTTTTGACAGCTGCCACTGTCTTGAATGAGCCATAAGATTGAGAGAGCTGAATCTCTTTATCTTATTTGATGTTGAGGGATTGTATACAAGGTTCAGTTAGAAAATAGCATAGTTCCCCTACCCACAGAATGGTTAAAGTGGGTGTAGTGTAAGTATGGCACAATCAACCCCCTGGAGTGCAGTACCTATATGCCTCCCAAACAGTGAACCAAAAAACAGCAGTGACAGTCCCCACTAGGCATGTAACTAATAATGTACCTTAAGTAGTACTCAGACAAAGATTTCAAACAAAGGACAATGGATTTTATTTAGGATCAGGAAGTACTGTAGGTCCTAAATGGGAGAAAAGGGGGTTGGCAGTAATGAGGTAGTGCAATGAGGTAATGCAGTGTAGATCCTGTGGCTGGTCTTCCATGCCCTTCTATGCCCAGGTCACTTCAGTCCTTGCTGTTCTTCCATGCCCTCCAAGGTACAGCCCATTTAATGATACCCCTAATTTGTACTTAAAGGATTGCCACAGTCAACATTTGTGAAAACATGTTATGCAGAGTGTTTTTATCTGTGTGTGTAGTCCTGGAGTGTCTTTCTCTTTGTTTGCTATCAGGAGTTTATTTTTTTTAATTTTTAACTTTTATGGCCTCTGGGGATCTCTATGTTAGAATGCTTCATTGTTCTTGTTTTTCCTATAATATCCTTATAATGTATGGTAAGTGCCTATTAACCACCATAATCAGCAGTCACACAGCTTTGTTATGCACTGTTTAGAATTTTAAAAGTTGCTAACCACACTTCAGAACTTCCAAACAGTGGCATAAAAAAAAAGAATGCACCAGAGTTCCATAATTCTCACACATAGAATGGAAACAGTGTTTTTTTGACCATACACTGTAAAAGATGATGGCTGGGGATCGGGTGACAACCGCTTTGAAATAATCTCTCGTGGTTGCTAGGGCTACAGTAAACCTCTCAAGCTGCGCTCTCGAGGTTTACCATGTTGCCCTAGCAACCACTCGAGGTGATTACAGCTTGATTATCACTCGATCCCCAGCCATTATCCTCTATATAATGTATGAGGAGCCCTTATTATTAACTGACATCAAGCAGATTACAACCTTATAATGTATGGTAGAACGCTGTTAACCTTAGGAAATCATCATTTCCTAAGGTTGTTGACCTATCGATGTGACGTAGATATGTTGTTAACCTATCGATCCTACGTCATATCAATAGGTTAACAACAGTGAGTGGTCTGCGCATGTGCGCGCTTTTTTTTTGACGGGAACCGACGCTCAACAGCAGCGTTAGGGAAGGACTGAAGCGTCATGCGTGACTACTTATGGAAAAGTAAGCAGCCTTTTGAGGTGGGACCATACACTATAAAAAATAATGTATGGTCCCTCTACAGTTAACCAGTCAATTTTAACCGTCTCGAGGTTGCCATGGTGATGTAAACCTCTCGAGCTTCGCTCTCGAGGTTTACATGGTCGCCCTGGCAACCTCTCGACTGTTAACTGACCAGTTAATGATAGAGGACCATACATTATCCTCTATGTTATGCGATCGTTATGACATCATTCTGTTGTTAACCCTTCTTGAGTATGTCATATCAATGGTATAATAAAATGGAATACTCACAGCAATTAATGTTCTAACAAAACAGAATGCTCACAACAATCAATGTTCTAACAAAACGGAATGCTCACAACAATCAATGATCCATAAAGTAATTCAGTAAAGTGATTCAGTCAATGATTACACAGTCTTGGTAGCCCATACACTATAAAATATAATGTATGACTTTGGTTAACAACCATGCTGATAACACTTCTCGAGGTTGGATGACATCTGAAAACCTCTCAAGCTGCACTCTCAAGGTTTACACTGATGTCATGGTAACCTCTCAAAGTGTTTACAGCGTGGTTATTAATCAAAGACCATACATTATCCTCTATGGTTCATGTGATAGTGCTACATCCAGGGCCACTGATTCAGTGAGGAAATATACTGCAACAGTAATCTGAAGGTAGGAGCTTGACATTCTGGCTTAAACTAAATAACTAATTCAATGGGTTTTTTTTCTGTATGTGTGTCTAGGTCTTACCAGCAGGAGTAAATGATTACTTTTAAAGCTTTTCATCAAACTGCACACAGCCATACAAGGCACACTGATCACCCTAGGTCATCAATGCTATAATTAGTAAAGACTCCAGCTGTTTTCTTGCAGACTAACCAACTACATTAGCCCTCAAGTGTTTTCTAAACTGTAAGTGGACCCTTCAGTGCTCACTGGATAAGAAAACGTACTTAACATCACAGCTTTACTGCTATAAAATTGACTCTAAACCAGTCTTGCTGAATCTATGGTCCCGGATGCATCACTGTTACATGGAACAAGAGGCATTGTACGAAAAAGAAGAGCCATGAAAAATGCTAACATGGAGATCCCAGAGCCATAAGACTAGCAGGCAAATTAAGAAAAAACGCCTGATAGCAATCAAAGGGAAGGACACACCAGGACTATACACAAATCAAAATACTCTTCACAGCATATGTTTTTGCATATTTTGACTGTAGTACTCCATTAAGTACCCTAGCAGGAACAGTCCTCCAACCATGCAAGCCCCCACATTCTAATGTACGGTACTGATGCTTGCTCCAGCCCTCCTGTACTGCATGCACTACACATACCCCACTGGTACCAGTGATATAACCCTCAGTTCTAGTGAGGGAGCTCTCAGTGCTTCACTGAGTACCCAACCATGGAAACAGTGTAGGCCCAATGACATTGCACATAGTTGGCTGGCAGAGTAAACTTAAAATAAGGTTAACAATGCTTTGTGAAAAACAAAACTCCAAACTTAAAAGCCATTCCAATGAAAACCTTCAATTGAAGTATTTGTAACTCCTGGCCAGATGTCCAAGTCCTTAAACACTTGCTAACTATTTTATAGGTTTTGTTGCAGGGGCTAGCCTTTGATTAACAAATGATTCCTGAAACAGGGGATATCTCTCTGCTAGGGGGGTTTGATGGCACCATTGCAGTGATCCCTTTCTGGCTGGCATTCAGTTGTTCTCTGTCTCTCCTATCCTCCCCTCTCCTCTCTCATTCTTGCTCCTGTCTGAAATGGCAATGATACCTCAGAGCTTCAAACTTCCCCTGATGAAGGTCACATTTCTCCTAACTTTAACAATTGTTGGTTTACAGGGTAGCATCTCCTGTGTCAGTTCTTAGGGATCCACCACATTTACGTGGCATCCAGTCCCACAGGTGTAGTAATGACCAACACCTGGCAGTGATGCTGATGAGACAGATTTCATAGAAACATAGAGTTTGTCAGCAGAAAAAGGCCCCTTCGTCCATCTTGTCTGTCCCAGTGTGTCATGTCTGGATCCATACTCTGGGAAGACCCAGAAAGACTGATCTGGACCTCTGGGCAGACCTAAACAAACTGATTAAGTTGAAGAACAATCCCTGCAGTTCACTTAGGAATTAGTAGCTCATATTAGTCATTTGAGCTGCCAGTTACAGCAGACAGTCCAGAAGGTGTTTCACTCAACAGGTAATTGGTGGCTTTATAGTCACCTGAATTATTAGGTTGATCAAAAGTCCAAGAACCCTTGAGGCCTGCTCCAAAGGCAGCATTACCTGATTGGGTGGCCTTTCACCCTTTTGTCATGTCAGGGCAGGTCACATACAAATGTCAATGGATGCCAAGACATAATCCAAAGGCATTTTACCATGCAAATCCTTACTTATACTAACTGTGCTGTGTAAGCACAAATCTTCACACTGACCTTCTCCAGCAAAGGTGTAAGCATATGTCCAGTTCTGGCAATTCAATGTCTGGGTAATTCTCAGTCCTGTCAGAAGCATTGTAAGAACGGCTCCATTGGCAGAGGCAAATGCTTTTGATAAGAAAGCAGCAAGAGAATCTTAAAGGTATAATATCCCCATATGAGCTACACTTAGGTGGGATAGATATAAGGGAATACTGGTACCCACAGCAAAAAGAGGGGAATGGATTCCCATGGAGGGGGAGGTGATCAACTACTAGAGCTATCAAATCTTTGACTTCAGCCCAGCATTATGCCAAGCATACAGTTAGGTAGGAAAATGTGCTGGCTGGATGGACCACTGGGTGTTTTTCCTGCCGACACAGTCTATATTTTTATATATGCAGTCTGCTCCATAGGATAGACCATGTCCCTTTCTGGTTCCTTCAACATTCAGTAGGCTAGATGTGGTTGCTGTCTTGGAGACATGGCTTTCCAAACAAATAAATAAATAAGGGATGCCACTGATGAAATCTCTCTGTCCAGTTATCTTGTTCACAGATAAGACTGGGGTAAATGTGGGGGAGGTGTGGCCATCTACATACCACAGATTCTAACTTTTGTGATGGTTTTCTCCACTAATTCTGAGTCACATGAACTATTAAATTGGCAAAGCCTGTTTTCCTTACTCTCTTCCTATCTTCATCAGTGATATTTACTGTAATCCTAGTACTTCCGCTGATGCCCTCTGAAGGTTATTTGGTCACCTCAGGGCAGATGCTGCTCTTAGGTGACCTTAACATCACCTGGTCATAGCCTTTTTCTAAAAGAACTGATGCTGTTTAAGCACTACATCTCACCCAACACATCAGGGAGCCTTCCCATAGGCAAATTATCTGATCTTCTCCACCAACCCAATAGCATAGTCACTGCAGATACCCCACTATATATCTTTATTGACCATCACTCCCCTTTTTTATGCATGAAGAAAAATCTATAGGCCCTAAATTCCTCTCAGAACCATGTTTTCCTTCCCATTCTGCAATCTGGACCTTCCCTTTTTTATGGCCTTTGTAGGGACAATTGATGATAATGAATTGGGCTAGCTAGTTTTGGAAGAACACAATTAAAAGCAAACACTCTACTTGTTATTACTTTACATGGGGATTTTTCCAGTGTTGATATGTAAAGTGACAAACAACAGACAGCTCATGTATAACTCCGAATCTCAATCAAATCCTGCAGTGCTCCTGTAAAAGGGATGCAGGAATCAGTGAGCCTACCCTGTTAACAAAATCCAGCAACAATAACAAATATTAATATATTCAGAATCAATGAAAGATAGAAACATGAAAGTCTGCAAATCGTCAACATTGCAATTAATATACAGTAGTCTCTGATCATACCCTTTGACTGGTACTATATCTGTTGCAGTCTGGAAGGTCACAGGTTCAAACCCTGCTAAATCCAAATACTCACTATGTGACATTGAGCACGTCATTTAATCTCCCAGTTCTCTAGTCCACCTAACTGCAGGAATGAGTAGAAGCATGATCTTGCTTGGCCTGCCTGGTAGCATAGTGGTAGTCCTACCGCTTGCTACACCAGCAACCCACATTCAGAAATGAGCATAGATTGTCATGAGCCAGCAGGGGAAGGGGAATCGAGTGTTCCAGGGACTGTTTTCCTTCCTTGGGGAGGAGTGACAAGTCTCCAACTGCAGGACTGTCACATGATGGATGGAGGCTGGGTGGAAGCACAGATGGGAGCACATGAAAGGGGAGGAGCTGCTGCTGGACATCTGGCATGTATGGGCACCACAGAGTACACACACACTTGTGCCATTTCATGTGGTGTCCCTGTGGAGAAAACCAGAGGAAGAAAATGCTGAACTATTACATGCTGGCACCCCCACAGGTTTTTCCATGACCAACACTGCTGGTCATCCACAACATAGTGGTCCTGGATAAATGTTGCACAATCAGTAAGTCTATGAGAAGGTTGGTGACTGGGGAAGTACCATCAGGCAGATCTGGGAGAGGAAAAAAAAAAGCCTAACTGAGAAAAAAAGACGACAACGTAGGATCTCACTTGAAATGAGAGATTGCATCTCAGTTGGGCTAGTTAACAAACAAAAATTGCCAGCAGTTGCAAGCCCCCTCTCCTCCCTCCAAACACACATACACACTCATATACATATACAGATAGTGAAAGCAGCATGGTCAAGTGGTTAAAGTACTGAGTCAAAGAGTCAAAAAGGCAAAGTTTATTGATGAGCCCATGTATGACAAATATTGCCGAACATGGTAAAATAAAATAAATGAAAACAATACACATATATTGCATGACATATATCTGACATTAGTTACTTCATCCAATTATCAGTCATTACAAATCTTGCTAGAGCATGTAGTAGTGGGATATTATCCATTCAACCCTGCAGCATATATATATATATATATATATATATATATATTATATATATATATATATATATAAATATGTTGAAACGTTATGTGCTTAACCTTATTCAAAAAATGGCCACCTGGGGCTGAATTTAAGTAAAGATTTTATTATTTCATCCTTTATCCTATGTGCTAAGAAGGTCAGGAATTTAGATATTTTTTTCTAAGCTTTCTAGTAAGTGGCACTGTAACATGAAGTGTAAAGTAATCCATTTCCATCAGCATGTGCTCTTACAATCTGGTTTATTTACCAAATCTGGCTAATTCAGAAAACATGTGCTTCTCCCAGCAGTTACCCCAAAACACAGTCTTGCTACGTTTTTTACAAGAAGATTATTCTTGAAATATTCAATCTTATGTGATCTGCTTTTAAAGTTTTATAGTGCAGAAAGTTTTTATATTATGTATTCTTTCCATGCCCATTTGTTCTGTAATATCTATGAACCAATGTTTACTCTCTGACTTAAATTTATGTATGTCAGATGTATTCCAGTCCCATAAAAGGCTATCTAGACAATCTAATTCTTTGAACCATGTCCATTGCTTGAAAGAGGGCAGTGGTCTTTGCCTTATGGATTCTATGGCCTCAATCCTAGTCACAGGTACATCCAGATATTACTGTTTTTAACCATCCTGCAAAACAAATTAGTAAGTATGATATCAGCAGTTGTCCTTAAATCAAGGACCCCCCCCCCCCGCCATTCAGCTGTTAGATATTCGGGTGGGATAAATTGTGGCAATACCAAAATAAGATGCAGATACAGGTATAAATTTTGAATTGACTTTAAGGTTTACAACCATTTTTTATGCACCCCAGACTTCAGCATAGTATAGTATACTTCAACTGACTTTTGTTTCATAAATATGTTGTATAGCAACAGTAGAATTATTTATGTACTGTTTAGCAAATTTATGTATAGCCAATACTGCTTGTCTACTTCTTTTCTTTACATTATCTATATGTTTACTCCAAGAATGAGTTGCAGTAATATTCACTGGAAGACAGGTGACGTTATCTACTTCTTTGATTATATGTCCCTTAGTTATCCATCTAAAATGAAGAGTCTTTAGTTTGTCAGTTACTAAGATTTTTCATTTATCTATGTTAAGCTGTAATTTTAACATTTCTAAAGTAGCTGATGCTTTATCTATCACACATTGTAAACCAACAGTTGACTTTGAGATTAATACAGTGCTGTGAGACCCTTATTTTCCTTCTGTATTGCCTATATTCTTTCCTTATGAACATTAATACTTCTTTGTACACAAGACTCTGCATCCTTCTTGAATTTGTAGAAATTTAATTAGGAGTGCATTTAAGTTTGGCGCATTCCCTATCATACCATGAGGCTTTAGTCAATAAATTACTTTTCTTTGTGGATGCTCTAACCCTCTGCTTAAAATGATCACTGCAGAAACACATCGGATTTTGATAGTTTTCTAAAAGATCAAAGTATGGTATGGGCAGCCTAAGAACAAACTTTTTAAGTCTAGACCATGGGTAAAACTTTGTAACATATTAATCTTTTTACACAATAGCGGATTCCACATTATTTATTTATTTACTGCTTGCCACAGTAAACATGTGCTTATCTACGTCCATATTAAGAGCTTGGAATCTAATATTTTTTCCATAACAATTTTAAATGTATAGGATAATGATCTGAAATCATTTCACTCAAAACTTTAAAATCTACGATTTTTCTAAAAATATTTATATCCACTACTGCATGATCTAATGTAAAACCCCTGATGCACTTAATGGGGAATATAATCTCACCTGATGTATCCTGATGGCATTATCCATTTAGCAAGCATAAGTTACTTTTAAAAAGGAAATGTACAAGTTTTTTCCCCCAGGTGTTAACTTACTTATCCTTTGGCTTCCTGTCTGCGATATTAAGAGCTCCATCCAATTCACTTAATAATGGATTATTACAGTTTTTCTTGAGGTTGCCTGTCCTAGCACTCCAGTCATCTAGAATAATTATATGACATTAAGTGCCTGGCAGTATAATCCTCTCAAACTGTTTTTCCATGTCAATCATTATTCTATCATATTCACCTTGTTGAAGAGAATGATGAGTATATACTGTATGTTCATAATTAAAAAGTTGTGACATTTCCCAGTTGTTATTTCCACTACTAACCAATAATCTTGGTTAATGTCCCAGATAGAAACCTTTCAATCTAAGGCAGTTAAAGCAAAAGTCATCAAAGTTATTATTGTTACTTTTGTTTTGTTACTACTATTCTGCTCTGTTTACAGAAGATACAGTACAGAGACAAAGATCTGCATTCCCCACACCTAGAAACAATAATTTCCCTTAGTTACTCTGTGGTACCCTTTATCCCTCTCTTTCAGGGGTGCCCTCTGAATCAGCCATTAGAAGGTACATCTACCAAAGCACATAAAGCCTTGTTTAATCTGCCGGAGTACCTCCTTATGGTTTCGGATTCTTGGCAGTAACCGAGGTAGGTACTTCCAATACATGAGCAAATTACCAGCCTTTTCAGTTACCTGTATGGTCTTATACCCCAGATAGTTCTACCTTCTCTGACCCAAGAGATGTACCTATCACTTTCTTTGTGTACAGTTATTTAAGAAATATCTGTTTAGACTACTATGCCACCTACATGCATCTGTACTGTATGTTTGTCATAACTGAAAATGTTATGTTTCTTAATTTTTTTATGTTTAAAAACAATAAAACATTTAACTGAAAAAAAAGTCATCAAGCCTCACATTTTTTTTTTATCTCTTTTGGTGTTCTTAGTTGCTGGTAGCTCAAAACTTTGATAACCCTGCAATAGCATATCAGAATCAAAACCTACACAAGTTTCTTGAAATAGTGCTATATCACATTTTTTCTCATAGTCCGTCCATGCTCCATCATCTGGCATCCACCCTCGTCTCACTGTGTTGTTCCTATAGCCCCCTGATCACACTCCTTCCTTTCAGCCACTAGCCCCCCACCAACCTTATGTTTTCTCCCATCTCTCAACTTTCCCACTTTCTGACAGATGTTAATTATCCCTACACCGTGCTCTATCCGTTGTCACCTCATCCTGCTAAAATGAAACTGCTACTGTTCTCAGTGCTGACTGTCTCTCTACCAGCTCTTCTGGCACTGTCAGATTTCTGCACAAATTGTGCTTGCCCGTGACCAAGAGCATCTTGCCTTCCTATCTGTCACCCACCCTCCCATCACATCCCTCCACTCTGTCATCATGGAATATGTCCCCTCTTGGACCCATCTCACTCTTCTTCCTCTCCAATCTGGAATGCTGCCTTCCTGGCTACTACCTCACTTCCCTCTCCTGGTCCCCCTCTGTTCCCTCTCACCCTTATCTACTCCTACTATCCCTTCTTCTCCTAGCCAGTGATGTCGAGTGCAACCCTGGCCTAATAAACTCCCATATTGCCCCCTATTCAAGCACCTGGACAAATGCTCCTGGTCAAAAAATTGTACACATCAACATCTGTAGCCTTCCCTCCAAGTTCCCTGAGCTGGAGGCATGGGTTGGCACTACACAAGCCCCGTGTGCTGGGTCTCACTGAAACCTAGTTAAAGCTGCATCATACCACAAACAACAATCAACTACCTGGCTGTTCCCTACTACATCATGACAGGCCGGAAAAGAAAAAAGGAGGTGGTGTTGCTCTGTTCTTCAAAGAACCTCTCACAGCCAACATTGTCCTCAACTCTGACCCCACTTCTCCAAGTGAATGGATCCTCTCTGAACTAACATACTAAAATGGCAGCAGAATAGGCCTAACGGTCTTTCACATTTGCTCGTTTGGTCAGCCCCCATCCTGGGTGCTGACCTTGCTGCCCCCCCTCGCCTTCTCTGGCTTCTCCCTTCCCAGTTCTGGATATTCTCACTGCATTGGAATTTGCTTCCAGAACCCTTCCCCTGTACCTGTCCCAACCCCTCTTGAACCCCTCCACTGTCTCTGCCTCCACCAGCCCCCTAGGCAGCACATTCCATGGTTCCACCACCCTCTTAGTGAAGTAGCACCTCCTCCTTTCTCCCCTGAATCTTCCCCCTCCAGCTTCCACCCAAGCCCTCTAGTGGCCCCCTCCTCCTTCCTTCGAAGCACCCTGACTGCTCCTCCCCTATTTACCCCCTTCATGTACCTGAACACCTCTATCATGTCCCCCCGGTCCCTTCTCTCTTCCAATGTGTACATATTTAGCTCTTCGAGCCTCTCCTCATAGGACCTGTTCCCCAAGCCCCAAATCATTTTGGTTGTCCTCCTCTGGACCCTCTCCAGGAATTTAATGTCCCTCTTTAAGTGTGGCCTCCAAAACTGCATGCAGTACTCGAGGTGCGGCCTCACCAAGCAGTTATACAGAGGGAGTATCACTTCCCTCCTTCTGGAGGTGATCCCCCTAGCGATGCATCCCAGCATCCTGTTGGCCTTGGCCGCCACCCTCCTACAAGTCTCCGAGTTGTTCATCTTGACATCCACCACCTGACCCTGGGATCCTGTAAGATACTCTATATTGGCTGTTGCTATAACCTACCCCCCCACTGCCTGAACTGTGGGACTAAACAGCTTACTAATGGGCTTCAGCTCCTTATCCCCACATAGGGACTCCATCCTCCTCTAGGATTTCAATTTGAACTTGCAGAGCAGCCACAAATCAGACTACATTTCCCAGCTAAAGCAACACAACCTGGTCCAGACTACCATGCTTCGCACCAGACTTAACCCATGTACTGCCACTCAGACACTCCTGGGCTGGATTCTCACAAACAGGGAAGACCACATACTGCATGCAGGCATGATGGCCAACTCCATTAGTGACCACTTCCTGATGTATCTCCTTTGGTCATCCAAACTTAAGCACCCCCTCCCAAATACCTATCCTTCTGTAATTTCTGCAACCCCAACATCACCAACCTTCTCAAGGTGACCTGGTCTTTGGACTGGTCTGCTGTCTACTCTCTTGATGCTGTGACCCCAGCAGTTACCACTTTCACTCAGACACTCCGCACCCTATAGGACAGGTTCTTTCCTGTCACCACTACACAAGTCAGAGGTGGTCACTCACGCTGGGACACCAAAGATCTCCTAACCCTCATGAAGGACAGGGATTGCGCTTGGTCCACTTACAAAGCATCCCTCTCCCCTGTTCTTTGGGATGCCTACAGGCACTGGAGAAAGCAATGTAAGCACCTGGCTAAATCCCTGAAACAGACTCATTACCACAGTCTGCAAAATGCCAATCTTGGCAACCACAAGAAATTCTGGGACTCAATTGGCTCACTGCAAAACTCCCACACCAGCAAGGCTGCCCTGCACCTGAGCTTCCTGGATAGCCTGGTTACTGACCCTCTGGAAGTGTCCAGTGCATTTATTAGTAAATTCACTGACCTATCTATGTACCTAAACAAACTCCCAAATGGTATACCCAGTAGCTCGGTCTCTGATCCATACCCGCTGTCTTCCTCTGCCTGCCCTACTACCCTTCCCCATAACCCCTCCTTCTACTTCAAAGTCCTTTCTAGCACAGACACCACAAAGCTACTTAAAAGCCTCCTGAATCATGGCTCCCCTGGAGCTGATGGTCTACCTCCTGTCTTCCTCAGGTTGGTCTCACCTGCCATCACCGAACCACTCACCTTCATTTTTAACCTTGCTCTTGCCACCTCCTCCATGCCTGACCCCTGGAAGACCACTAAGGTTATCCCCATTTTCAAAGCCAGTGACTCCCAATCCTCTGACAACTATCGGCCCATCTCTATCCTCCTCCATCTTAGGAAACTGTTCAAGAAAGCCATCCACAACCAGCTTGCTGAGCACATAGGCTGTCACAATCTGTTGTGTAACCAACAGCATGGTTTCCACAGGAACCATTCCACTGCCTCTGCCCTAGCACTCCTGACCGACCACATCCCTAGGAATATGGATAGTGGTAAAGCCACTGGTGCAGTCTTCATTGACCTCTCCAAGGCCTTCGACATGGTCAACCATTCCTTCTTCCTCTCCAAGCTAACATACCTGGGCTGTTCCCAGGAAGTAACAAACTGGTTCCGGAGCTATCTTATTGACCACTCCTAATTTATCTGTATCAGCCAGGCTTACTCCCCTGCCCAGCCTGTCACCATAGGGGCTCCCCAGGGCTCCATTCTGGGCCCCCTCCTATTCTCCTTATTTATAAACTCACTTCCCTCAAACAGTCTTAGTTGTCACTCTCTCCTCTATGCTGATGCCCTAGTACTCTTCTACAGTGACAAATCCACTGCCACTATTTCCTCGGCCCTTACCCAAAACTATGCTTCGGCCCACAACTGGTTCACAAATAATGTCCTCCTGATAAATGCTAAAAAAACAAAATCCATGTTGTTTGGATCAAAACCATTCCTTGCCAAAGCTAGGACTCACTCCACTCTAAACATTGTCTCCCCAATAGCCTTGTCCTAGAGGATGTCGATACTTTCAAATATCTAGGAGTCTTAATGGGTCCCTCCCTCTACTGCTCCAAGCAAGTCAATTCCCTTGTTTGTAGGTTTCATCAGAAATTAGGTGCAGCCTATAGATTCCAACATTATTTCACCAGTGAGGCTAGACTAGCCATTGTCCATGGTAATCTACTCCCAATCCTGGATTATTGTTAACCCATCTATGCCAGGACATCAACTGCTATGGCAAAGTTCTCTGCTGCCTACAACAGTGCCTGCCGATTTGCCTTGCTTGCCCCTTTTTTGACCCACCACTGCGTCCTATATGATTCCCTTAGCTGGCTTCTGTTACAGGACTGCTTCAACCTCACCCTCTGCTGCCTGGTGGATACTGTCATCCGTACTGATCAGGAATACCCCCCTTGTGGCCCTCCTTAGGACCAGAACTCTGAACCGCTGCCTCTGTTCTAATGGCAGCTCTCCTCTAACCGTTCCCAGGGTAACCACTAGCATGGGTGGCAGAGCATTGTCGGCATCAGTCCCTACGCTATGAAATAGACTGCCAGCTGAACTTTGATCCACTGACACTAACAGTGGGTTAAAATCCCAACTCATACTTTGGCTCCTTGCTAATGTCACCTGCCATTGTTTCCCTGGGTAGCCCAACTTGCCTGTTCTGTCCACTACCCTGCTGTTCCCATCTTATGTACTTATTGTATATATTATGTATACCTGACCTATGTATTTCAATAACCTGTATCTTGTGTGCTGTTATGTACTGTACTTTTAACCCTGTGCCATTGTAAGTAGCTCGGGTCATGCCTGAAAACGGTCCCTCGGATCAATGCACCTACCCTGTTATCAAAGTCATAAATAAAAATAAATAAATAAATAAAATTTGTTTTGTTACCAATTCCATGGATATTCCAGCATACTATGTTTAGAATACAATTATAGGAAGGCTTGATTACTTGAGATACATCTCATTCAGAGTCAGCTATATCAGCATTGCCTGTCTCCAGACTTGTTATTCTGTATACTCCTTACTCTGCAAAACCTCAAATCCATTATTTAAACAAACATCAGAACATCTCAACTATCTGAATCATCTCCTGTATCATCAGTTTCAAAAACTACACAGTTGTTTGATCTCCTTTCCCTCTGGGTTCAAACCCTTATTATGTTCTCTTCCATCGTCAAACTTTGTAACTCATATTGTTTCTGCTGGTCATTCTATAAATTTTACTATGGTTTGTTGGCTTTTAACACCCTTGCTATGCATTGATGGATTCTGTTGTTTGGCTCCCCCTGCTGGTTCTTATTACTTCCCCTGTTCTCATGTCCTGTAAATCTTTTTAGGGTATCATCAAGCTGCATCACCAGTTTCTTCCCTTCCTTAGCCGCTTTCACTATGAGTAATCTGGTGCCCTGGTTCTTAACTACCATGCAAACAAAGCCCTTTTGTGGTTTGACTTTCTAATAACATACAGTACACAGAGTTTCACAACAGAGACTATTCTTTAATAGTGATTTCAGAATATTATATACTGCTGTTTTATGAAGGAACTGGGTTTCATTCCTAACCAATGGGATCCCCTTAAAATAAATTGTGGGTAGCCTGATTAGCTTTCTTTTTTACTCTTTCTTTTTTTTTCCTTTTTGTGACTTACATATCAAAAGAAAGTCATCCAAGTCCAGATCAGCAGATGGAATTTTTTGTTTCTTTTACTTTCTACCATTTTCTCTTTTAAGGGTAATATTTGAATTCTCTTGTCTTTAACTTTTCTTGGTATGCTTCTCCTTTTTCTCATTGTTCAGCCTATTTTTCATTTTGTTCTCTTGAGTCTTTGTGGCTGTGCTTGCCTTGTTATTCTTTTTAGTCATTACCATAATTTTGTCTTGCACTTGTCTAACTTTCTCTTCAGTTATTTGTTTAATTGTCTTGTTGTTCCTCTCACTTCCCTTCTGACCCTTATAATTCATCCTTTGGTCTGCCTTCCTGCTCTTTAATAAAATGTCATTAATTTTCTATAGCAGCTAGAATGTTTGTCATGATGTTATTATTTTGTTGCAGTGCTGACTTAATTTCATCCTGTTCCTTCCTTTTAATGATTATTATGATGATTATTATTACTATGTTAGCTTGGACTGCATAATTTTCCAATGTTTGCTTTGCAGAACATTCACGATCAACAACGAAATACTCTTTATTGGAAACTGCCTTATCTAAAGACCAAAACAGCGGGAAATCTGATTTACATGAGGGGAGGTTGTGTGCTCCTTAAAAACATATAGAATTATGACATTTTTAAACTTTATTAAGAATTCTTTCTGGGTAGTTGACCTATTATTATCCTCTATTGACTCTAAGAGGTACATATCAATCTCATGATACCTGTTAGAACTGTCTCCTTGTTATTTAGTATGTTCCTATCAATTCTCAAATCTTTCTGTGCTAAAACTAAAGACTTTATATTACTTATTGGGGTTCATAGAATGTAGCTGCATTTTTCATATTAGCTACTTGTGACTCACACTTTTAAATATACAATTTTACAGTAATCCACCTGTGATGTATGCTCACCCAGTGGTTTCAAAGGGGAGGAAGTTCAAGGTTCAGGGCGGGAAATCTGTTCTGGGCTGTTTTTTTCCCCTTGGATTATGTAAATGCAGTAATCTTTCTGTAAGTTTTTGTATCAGTTTTTTCCCCATTCTCACTATCTTTTTGTTACATAATTTATTTCCTGCGCATGCAGTATTTTGTTACTAGTCATCTTTCAAAGGGATTAGTCAAAACAATAGTATATAAACTTAATTCTAAGGGGTGTCACTAAATATATAAGTGCTATTCTTCAAACTCATACTTATTATTATTATGAATAGAATATACAATATTATGGATGCAATATTTACCATTTATAAAAAATACTCAAAGCAGTAGAAAAAAGTGTTAAATAATTATTTTCTTTTAAGTATTTTTTGCTGTACTGATTGGAGGTGGCAGCACATGTTCCTCAAGAGCATAAAGTGAGTAGTCAACTACTTCAGTGAAGATTCAAGGGGCCTTAAGAGCCTCTTGCTTAAGTTCAGATCCTTAGATGAAATAGAAAAATAATCTAGTAAAATATTACTTGCACAAGAACTTGCAGAAATCCTGTTCAGCCAATATATATTCAGAAATTACACAAATCACTTTAAATATATTAAAAGACACTTACATATTGTCAGTGCACCCAATTTCTGTTCAGAGGTAAGCTACAGAGGATCATTAAGGTCCAAAAACTATTATGTCAGATAATTAATTCTTATGTACAGTGGTTTCTAAAAAGAATATAAAAACATCAGTTTTACTTTAAAATGCTTTAACCATAATAGCCAGTTACCGATACTGGGAAACACTAATTTGTTAATTGACCCTTAAATGAAAAGCAGCTTTCGCCAAGACGGCTCCATACTTAGTATCAAAATTACTCCTGGGTGTTCTGAACCCAAGGCCCAATATGTCTGTCAATATGGACCTCAAGCAATTTACATTGCAGGACAAAATGGTACAGAATTGCTTGGCTATATTTATAAAAAACACTTGCTAAAACTATTCAGGTATTAATGGCAGCCTTCTGTCTTCAAATGGCCAGTGTAGATAAGATTACTTATTAGCAGCTCTACGCTACAAGCTGCTATCCCTCAGGTGTCCTCTTACAGTCTGAGTAATGACTATAACTGCTTGGTAAAAAAACATACGGATAAACAATCTCAAGCAGGAATTTCATCACGTGATCGATCATCTGCGAAAAGTAAAACTTTTTGCGTCAAAAACAATATATTTAGTTAGTTCATTATTGGAATGGATTGGATATAACCTATGAGTACAAGTGCTCATTTGCAGAGGTTCCGCTTTAGTAAGTTACAGAGAAATTATCAGCATATTTGGAGCATCGTCAGTGAGTTACAAAGATTTGTCAGCACATTTGGAGCATTGTCAGATAAACAAAGACATTAAATATAAATACAGTCATGATTATATGATGATAGATAGATCGATAGATCGATAGATATTTTATTTATATAGTGTCCCTCTCCGGAGGCTTGGAGCACTTTACAATACAATTTAAAAGCACAATAAAACATTAACAATACACAAATCCAATACAGAATAAGCAGCAAAATACGAAGAAAACCAATTATCATATAACATAGTAATTAAAAAAACACGGAACGCCAGGTGAAATAGCAAGGTTTTTAATCCCTTTTTAAAGAATTCCACCGAGGGTGCCTCCCATAGTGGTTGAGAATGAGAGTTCCACAGGGTGGGTGCAGCCACTGAAATGGCTCAGTAACCAGAGTTCCGCAATCTCACCCTAGAAACATTGAGGAAGCAACCCTCAGTGGAACAGAGAGCCTGGGATGGGTGGAAGGGCACGAGGAGATCTTGCAGGTAGACTGGTCCCTGACCATGTAGGGCCTTATAGGTCAGTAATCCAACCTTGAAGATAATCCTCCATCTGACTGACAGCCAATGCAGTTCATGGAGGATGCACATAATATGACTAAACCTTCATACGCCTGACAATAGTCAAGCCACTGCATTCTACACTAGCTGCAGCCATTGGGGTTACCTCCAGAAAGTCCCAGGTAAAGGTCATAGCAGTATTCCAGTCTCGATGTGACAAAAGCATGTACCAGTGAGGTCAGGTCCTCAGGTGGTAGAAGGCATTGGATCCGGGCAATATTCCTCAGATGATAAAATCTACTCTTAATGATAGCTGACACCTGAGCATCAAATGTTAGGCCATCATCGAGGATCATGCCCAGATCCTTGACCTGCTCAGATGGGGCCAGGGGTACCCCCCCAGAACAAGACTGGGGGGATCCCACCATGTCCCATCCCCATCACCATGACCCTGATCCACCACCAGTACCTCGGTCTTGTCTGGGTTGAGCTTTAGCCAATTATGAGACATCCAAGCCTGGATTTTAACCAGGCAGCTGTTAAGCATGGAATCCACCATCTGACTACCTGGTGTACAGGACAGGTATTGTTGGGTATCATCAGTATAGCAATGAAAACCCAGCCCATACCACCTGATGATGTCCCCCAACAGCAGCATGTATACAGTGAATAACAAGGGTGAAAAGACTAATCCTTGCACAGCTACACAGGTCAGGGGCTTCAGGTTAGATGAGGCAAGTCCCATCACTACCCTCTGCATCCTGCCTGTCAGGTATGACCTGAACCACTGGATGACTGTACCAGATAGGCCACACCAAAACTGCAGCCAGTCGAGCAGCACCTCATGGTCCACCATATCAAATGCCAGTGTGAGATCCAGAAGGATCAAGATGATACATTCTCACCTGTCCCTAACAATCAGGAGGTCATTCAGCACATTCACCAAGGTGGTTTCCATGCTATGCCCGGCCCTAAATCCAGACTGAAAAACCTCATAGGTGGAGGAGGAGGAGGCAAGATGACCCTCAAGCTGAATGACCACCACCTTTTCTATAACCTTCCCTAAAAATAGGAAATTAGAGACTGGTCTGTAGTTGCTGAGGCAGTCCAGGTCCAACAAGGACTTCTTTAACAGGGGTCTAACCAAGACCTCTTTTAAAGCCAATGGAAAGACCCCATTCCTCAAGGAACTCCCTATGATCTCAGCAACCACAGGTCCAATTAGGTCCAAACATCCATCCAAAAGCTGGGTTGGACCTGGGTTGAGGTCACAGTGTGTCGTCCACCGCCTCAAGACAACCTTCACTACCTCCTCCATCCAACTGGATCAAACTCTTCCCAAACAAGAGGAGTGCTCTGGCACATCACAGAATGAGCCCCGCAATTCCCAAGAGAGACATTGGAAAAGACCTCCGACCTGATGGAGGGCACCTTGTCAGCAAAGAACAGAGCGAACTCTTCACATTTTATATTAGAACCAGCTCCTCCCACATGGAGACAGGCCAGATGTAAAAGCCCATCAACTGTGCGGAAGAGCTGAGCTGATCTGTTCTTTGCTGAAGCAATCTACCTCAACAGGAAAGCTGCCTTTTTACAGGAGATTGCCTCCTGACAGTCCTTTTAATGGGACTTCAGGGCCAACTCATCCTCCAACATGCCAGAACCTCCCCAGTGCCTCTCTAACCTCCGACCCCAATCTTCAACTCTCACAGTTCCTCATCAAACCAAGAAAACCTTCAACAAGAAGATAGGGGTCAGATACAGATGGGTGCAATAGAGTCAAAGGCTGCATTGATGGCACTATTATATGCCACCACTGCCTCCTCCACCCCATTGCACAAGCAGCCCTCACCCCAATAGGTCTAGTACCACCAATAATCCTGCTGGGGACAATCCCAGTAATAGGTGGTACTGGACCATCTCCACAGAGGCAAGGACTCCTGGGTGAGTTGCTAGCCTGAACCTCATGATACTATGATCTGAGCACTCAACTGGATCTACTCCCAGGTCAAAGACTTCAAGGCCAATTGACAATACCAAGCCCAGTGTGTGGCCACGCAAGTGGGTCACTGATGTAACATTTTGTGTCAGGCCCAGAGCCCCCATAGTCTTAAGAAGATTACATCTGAATATCGAGAGCCCATCATTGACCCAAGCATTGAAGTCCCCCAGAATTAACCATCTGGAGGACTCCAAAAATAGGTTGGCAATGAGCTCCTTGATTTCCCTCAAAAAGTCACCCCCAGCACCTGGGGGCAATAGACCAGGAGGACCCTGTATCCTGTGCCAGGACCCCCTCAAGTAGCCACACACTCAAACAACCTGGTAGGACCTATAGGTAGTATTGCCAGGCCCAGGCTAGATTTAAAACAAAGAGCCACCCCCCACCCGCCTCTGTGATCCTGTCTCAGGGTGTGTATCATGGAGTACCCAGCTGGCACTGCAGCCTCCAAGATGGGAGCTGCATTTTCATCCAGCCAGGTCTCCATGATGGACCTGATGCAAGCCAGGTCAGTTGAGGCAATCAAATCTGCCATTATGGCAGTCTTGTTCCTCACTGACTTGGCATTGCATAACACAACCCAAGAAGGATGAGAGGAGACTGCTGGATCAGCTGACTGTCCATTGTCCTCTATGGAGCCCCTGGGTATGGGCATCAGACAGGGAGAACCCCTCTCCAGTGTCCATTTCACCCCAGGGCATCTCCTCAGTCTCATCATCCAAATCCAGAACTCCCCGACAGCCACTTAGGTTGGCCCTCCACCAGATCTCATCTTATGAGCAATTCCCAGCACCCAGCTCATCGTCTAGATCTTGAAAGGAAGTGGTGGGATCTCGAAGGGCCTTAAACTATGGAGGAGGGCTGCTGAGTAGCTACGCCTTTCTAGGCAGAGTCCCAGGTATATATTATAATCTAAATAAAACCCAGAACTTACACTCAGGTTCAAATCACCCAATCGTACAAGTAAACCACTCATTAAAACACTCACTCACACAGTACCCAACCCACCCTTCTAAAATAAACCCACACCCCACTACCCAAACTAACCTTCCCCTGCTAATAATCACCACATGAAAACAAACATAACATTTTCAAAATACAAAACAACTAAGACAACTAAAACAACAGTCACTATAATAACAAGGTATAGTTCAGAATTAACAGGAAAATAATCACAAAGGTCCAAAATCAAGAAGTCATAAACTTAAACTGGTCCAGGCGCTCTCACCATCCTGGGCCAAAGTCCATCCTCTCAGGACTCAAAGCTCTCACCCCCAAGGCTAAGAGGTAGTCAGCTTATGTATAATCCAAAAGTCATGTCTATAAGAGGCACAGAATTGTTAGCAACATTTTTCATGGGCTCTCACCACCATGAAAATTTAACTATCCAAAAAAATATCCAAAGTTTCAATATTCCAGTGTGGTGTGATGTAAAACAGCAGTTTTAAGTTCAGTCAGTGCTATTAAAAGAAACTCATGATGCCAGGTGGACCCAACTCAGATCGCTGATCTCCATACAGGTCTCCAATTCCAAATCGAGTCCCAGACCTTGAGAGGCAACAGGCGGCAAATCCCCCTATTTCACAGCTCCAAGAAAGCAGGATTTCAAAATTAAGGCAGCAGACATGGACATGCTCTGCACCAAACCTGAAAGCCCTCCAAGCTAAGGAGGCCCCACCTGGACCCCGAACCTCACCCAGACGCCACCCACCACTTCATCCACCTGCCAGCTGATGCAAGGTGGAACAGAAAACTCCACAAGCACAGTCACCCACCAGCACCAGTACAGTGGCGTACCACTAAGTTGAGAGATGGGACTCTCCCACTACTTCCTGGCTTCCTATCGGGCAGGAACTAATGCTCCTCTTGTAGTCCACAAACTGCACTCCGAGAATTCAGATAAGCTTCTCCACATCTTCGTGCCTCCTCTTGGCTCAAGTCCAGGTTCTCCTCCTCTCCAGGCCACCCTCCTCAGCCAAAGACCAGAAAAGCTGCTCAGGAACCAGCCAAACAGGGAATCAGTGCGGTGAGTTACTTTGACCACAGATAAACACCAGTATTTCAACTATGGGTTTCAATTTTGGCAGTGACTGCACAACATAACGCACAATATAATGTAACATATAAAACAACAATGAAAATAAATAAAACTCAATGAAGTAGGGTTATTAACTTAATGCAGGGAATGCAGAAAAAGCACAAAAACAAAGTCCTAAAAGCTAATCTCACTGCGGACTATACGGCAGCCAAGCACGGCCGCCATCTTCAACTTTCCCTTTCTACTACTATACCTTCATTTCCATGATGCAGTAGAGGTGGACATAATATTTGAAGGAGTTAGTGTAGGGAGGTACTGGTGAATGCAGAAGGCAAGTATCGGGGTAAGAGGAATAGTGGATACACAAGGTGAGGAGTAGGTCAGGTAGGTAGCAGTTTAGGGTGGGGATGGAGATGTAGTATTGGGGAGGAGGGTGAGATCTGGAGGTGGGTGGAGGGATTTCACAGTTGTGGTCATGAGGAAAGTGGGTGAAGCAGTAAAGAAGATAGCGATAACACCGACACCTCGAGTCAAGGATAAGCTCACCTCTCAGCGCAGCCTTGAAGTGGGAGAGTTTTGAGAGTCCAGTGAGTGGAGGAGGGAGCTCATTAAGCTAAAGGGTGATGTGGTTTGCAAAAGAGTGGTGTCCCAAGCTGATATTGCATCTGAGAATAAAGGCTTGCCTAGTCACACTTCTAGTAAGATACTGGTTTGAAATAGCATGGAAGGTTGAACTGATAGCTGGGGAGGTAAGTCCAAGCAGTGCTTTCTCGACCATAAGACCAGTTTGGAATTTGAGTCAGGCCTGCAGGGGAGCAAATTTGTGTGTTCATATACGGTGCAAGTGTAAGTGAGACTTTCCACCCCCATGACAAACCAGCAAGCTTTATTTAGGGTGACCTGAACCCTTTCAAGAGTAGTAGTGCAGGCTGGCCCATAGATAGGTAGACCGTAATCAATGATGGGAAGCATAGTGCTAATGCCAGCCACCCATTGGGCTTCTGGGGTGAGAGTCAATCTATGCCTATATAGTGCTCCAAGCTTATATATATTTTTTAAAGAATTTCATATTAAAGTAGAACACTTTGTTCATTGACTAAAAGAGACCACTGTACTTTAGGGGAAATCACTGCACATTGTACTTTTGTTTAGAAAAACAGGAACAAATTTCTGTTTGCCTTTGCAATATGTGCCCATAATTCAAAAACTGCTAAAATTAGTATAAGAAGACTGTAACCAATAATCTATAGTAGGCATGTATTTAAAGTGTTTCCACCTTTTAAATATTAAGAGTATAGAATTAAACACTTTACTTTGTCCATTGGTTTGTCTTACAGTTTATCTTATGGTTTGTCTTATGATAACTATTACAACCTGTGTCTTTTGCTGTATATGAGTTTCTGTATCAATGTGTATAACAATAACAGCACAAATTAAAAAATGCCCCATTACTTCTGATAATTCTCAAGAGTCTGAACAATGCCAAGCTACTCTAGCAAACAATGGACCTCAATATTCATTTAAATTAAAACTGGGTAACTACGCTGAAACCTTCAGACTTTCACAAAGGTTCTGTTCAACAATGTCCCCACTTTTTCACAGATACTGCTTATCCTGCCTTTTAGCAATTATTGTTCTATTGTCCCACTCTCCTCCTTCCACTCTTCCATCCAACTTTGTTAAAATGAGTTCTTAGTTTCTTTGCCCTTTGGTCTTCTTTAGTCTCTGGCTCCCAGCTTGATCACTGCTCATCTTTCATTCTCCCCTGCTCTGCCATATCCCACTTTCCTTAGTCCCAAGTCCCACATCTGGCACTTGGCACTCCTGCTCCTAGCTGGATGTTATGCTGCACTGGACTCCATGCTACTCCACACTCCTCGTTCACTAGGCTCACATACAGGCTCTGCTGGAAACTGGAAACCGGGAACCATGATGCTGTTAAAAGGAAAGGACAGAGCTGACCCAGTGGCATGGAGGGCTGAGGCATTGGTGCCTTACCTCCTGCCACACTGGCAACTCATGTTCGGTGGTGAGTGCAGGTTGCTAGGGGTCGGCCAGGGAAGGAAAGGATCAAGCGCCCAGAGGACTACTCTCCTCTCCCAGGGAGGGTGGATTGGTGTTCTCACCAATGATTGCCACAGGGTGGAGGCCCAAGAGCAGTGCAGGTCTGAAGGCACCGAACACAGGAGGGTGCTGCGGGACTTTGCAGCATGCACTCACCTCCACGTGCACATGTTGATGTGTGTGTTCCAGCAATGGGGATGGGAGAAAATGGAAAAGGGGTCACTGGCCAGCTCCATGAAGCACGGGCAACACTCCTGACTCATGGTTCCACCTGGGAATCTGGATTATACACCCAGGGGGAGGAGGATAGCCCTCCCCTCCTGGGCCCTGCCACAGGGGGAATCCATGGGGGACTTGCCTGGGTCAGAGCCGGAGTCAAGTGAGTTGCACTAATGGGCGGAACTGAGCCTCTCACCAAGAGAGCTGAAGCCTTGCCTGCCAGCCACCCTGTGGGAGAAAAAAGCAATATGGGAAAAAAAAAAAAAGGACAGAACAGCAACACAGCAATACAAGGTACAATATATAAGGTTCCACCAAGTGGCATCAACAGGAATTCTATTGTTGATCAGCATTACAGCGACAGCACAATGCTGACAGCCAGCATTGTGCCATCAGTGGAAATAAGTGTTGAAACCCCCCCAATGCTACAGATTACCAACTCCAAGTTGGAGTTGTTTCAGAGAGTAGGCGAGCTCCCCAGAGACAGCAGTGTCAGAAAACCTGCAGATCATCACAGCAAACAGCTGATTCTGTCGCTGTAATGGTCTTCACTATTTTTTCATTGCTGCGGCAATGGTATGCGCAATATATAAGTATAAAACCCACAGGCATTATTGGCATACCAATGTAGAGTACTATAAGGAATAAAAACAAATCTGCAGAGCCGGCCCAGTGGCATAGAGGGCTGAGGCATCATGCCTCACCTCCTGTCACGTTGGCGACCCGTGTTCATGGTGCATGCGGGCCACTGGGGGTCGGCTGGGGAGGGAGAGGATTGAACATCCAAAGGACAGCTCTTCTTTCCGGGGGAGGGGTGGGGATGAAGTCCGCTGCCTGCCTGACCCCTAGCAGTGGCTGGGGGCTGTCACAGTGGGCCCACACGTAGGGGGGTGGTTGCAGGGCAGATGTCCGGTGTGCTGCATACGGAAGTATGTGTGGCTCAGCCATTGGTGTCATTGCACACCACCACAATGCACTCAGGGGATGTGCAAAAAGGAGAAGAAAATAATGCTGGCTGGCAGGATGAACCGGCCCCTTGCAGGCTCCGCACCCAGCTAGCTGGCACCTCGCTAGTGTAAGAGGTAAGTCCAGTGGATGCCGGTGTGACAAGGCTGGGGGGATGGACAGAAGGGGGCAGGGCGGCAGGAACATAAACAGAGAAAAAAAATCTGCAGCAGCTCCTCCTCAGCACCTGCAGCTTCAGTCTGCCATCTTCCCTACATCTGGGTCCTGGATAAACAGAAGATAACTAGTCAATCCGCAAGAAGTCACTGACTGGTGGAGTATCGTCATCAGGCACATCTAGAAGAGGAGAAAAGCTTAACTGAAAAAAGAACTAAGATTACACTTGAAATGTGAGATTGTATCTCAGTTGGGCCATCTTGATTAAATAAATTGTAAACAATAAAAAAACCAAAAAACATTGCCAGTTTCACCCACAACCCCCACTCCACAAACCCACCCCCGACACATACACACACAGGCAGTAAATGCAGCATGGTCTCGTGGTTAAAGTACTGTTGAGAACCATGTGATTGCAGGTTCAAACCACATTACAGCCAAATATTAACTGTGTGACCCTGAATAAGTCACTTAACTTCCCAGTGCTCTACTACACCCAGCTACTGAAATGGATAGACACAAAATTGCACGGAAAATGGACTGTTTTATTTAAGATGGGCTATCTTGAGTAAAAAGTGTAAACATGGAATAAAGGCAGGATGGCCTTATGATATGATCAAAACATTCAAACTCCTTAAGGGCATTAACAAGGTGAAAGAGTCTAACATGTTTCAATATAAGAAAAATAGCAGGACAAGAGGACACAGCATGAAATTAGAGGGAGGCCGATTAAGGGGTAATGTGAGGAAGTTCTTTCTCACAGAAAGGGTGGTGGATGCATGGAACAGCCTACCTCAGGAAGTGGTGGATATGAATATAGTGCAGGGCTTCAAACAGGCATGGGATAGGTATAAGGGAGCAATACAGATGAGTATGAAAAGATAGGCCATTAACAGAGCAAAGGCCGATGGCACATTTATAAGGTAGAAAAAGAAATAGGCAGGCTGGATGGGCCTTGCGGTCCTTATCTGCCGTCAACTTCTATGTTTCTATGTTTCTATGGCACTGGAAATGCAATGCTGCATCTTAGCTTGACTATCCTGGGTAAAGAAATTGTAAAAATGGATAAAAGCAGGACTTTTTTCTTTTATCTAAAAGTTGGCTGAATTGCAGGACAGGGTCTGTGAGAAGCAAGTCTTATTTAAAGAATGTGACGGACAACATCAATTAAAACAAGTACAAATATATTGTTTTTAGGTCATGTTTAAAAATAACAAGAGATGGTGAATTTCTTAGCTGAGGAGAAAGGTTATTCCATGAAAGTAGAGCAGCACAGGAAAGACATTATTTCCCGAAGTGGGTTTGAAACTTTGGCAAAGAAAGACCATGTTGAGGCACAAGCCTAAGGCTATATTTCTAGGTGGGAACTATAAGCATATCAGATAGATAAGTTCAGGTCTGTTCATGATTCTATAAATTAGGGATAACCAATGAAAAGTGCATCTGGAAGAAGGAGACATCCAGTTTAATTGAGGCAATAAGATGCAGTGGTGTTCGTTCCACATAGACTTTAAGATGAACCATAGAAGCTGGTAGTAAACTGTTTACTGGGAGATTTGAAACTCTTGCATGGTGGTAGATAGCATCATGTAGTCTAGTATGGGAAGGATGACTTGAGCAATACTGGACTGGACATGAAACAAGATGTTGCATCTCAGTCGGGCTATGTTGAGGAAATAAATTATAAAAGAAAACATTGCTTACAGTTGCTGGCCTTTTCTGGTCCCTCCACCCCACCTCTGCAGGCAGTGTGGGTGAGTGCATAGAGGAGTGTTGATAACCAGGAGATTGCTGGTTCAAACTCTGCTAGCAGTGTTTGTTGTGTGATCCTAAGCAACTCACTTGGCCTCCTAGTGCTCATCCAGCCAGTTGCAAAAATGTGTAGAAGCAGGACCACACTGGAAATGTGATGTTGCACACTGGAAATGTGATGTAATGTTGCACACTGGAAATGTGATGTAATGTTGCACACCATAAATGTAATGTTGCACACTGGAAATGTGATGTTGCACACTGGAAATGTAATGTTGCACACTGGAAATGTGATGTTGCACACTGGAAATGTGATGTGATGTTGCACACTGGAAATGTGATGTTGCACACTGGAAATGTAATGTTGCACACTGGAAAAGTGATGTTGCACACTGGAAATGTGAGATGTGATGTTGCACACTGGAAATTTTATGTTGCATTTCAGCTGGACTGTCTGGGGGTGAATAACTAGAAAAAAGCAGGACCCCACTGGAAATGCAATGTTTCATCTCCACTTAGCAATCCTGCAAAACTAAATTGCAATATATTATAGTTAGGGTTGTCTGGCCACGTCTATGTTAAACCCAACATTTTACACTTTAATAACTTTATAACTGTTTGACCGATTTGCTGGAAAATTTGCAGGCGCAGTCTGGTACCATAGATCTCTGGATCTTGCAACTTTCCTTCTGGTCGGATGTGAGGCTGCAGAGCTGCCTGCAGAGTACAAAAACACACTTTTTGGACAATTTCTTTGCTCAGGGCTATAGCCCAAATAGTTTGGCCATCTACTCTGAAATTATCTGGGAATATCGGGTCCAGGTTACTGATGTGCCTTTTGAAGGTTTGGTGAAAAAATATTAATCAGTTCAAAAGGTATTAAAAATAAGTTTCCCATTATAGCCTATGGGAAAAAATATATGTGCCACGTGAAAGCAGGTTTTGCTTTCGCGAAAGTACCTTTTTCTGTCACAAATGCCCTCAGTACTGTCGTGCGGCTCCCATCTTGTTTTCAGTTAGCAATGGAGAAAAAACATTGTAATTCAAAATATACTGCCCCTTGGTAAACATCAACACCTGTGTTTACCTAATTGGGGCCCTAGAAATATGCTCATGCCTTTAGGTTTTGAAAATAATGCTCGGAAATATTTTTTTCCATGTTTTTTTTTTGTACTGTCGCAATTTGCAAAGTAACAGTGCACCGCTTTTGCAAAATTTGCAACAGTAGCACACTGTCCTTTTGCAAATTGCAATATCTTTTCATGACCACTTTCGCAAAAATTGCAAAAGTGTTGCAATTTGTGATAGTATTGGCCCCCAAAAAAGTTTCTTTGTCACTTCACTGCAGCTAAAAGGTTCGGACTTTTGGGCTGAAATGTGCAGGGTAGAAAGAACTTGCACCACAGATGTGCCTTTTGCTGGTTTGGTTATAAAATTTACTTCAGTTATATAGTTATGGCATTACAAAGTTGAGAAATTTCCCATAGGATAACATTGTGGTGCCCGCGGCATCTTTATCTCGAAAACTATTCAAGATATGGATTTTTCACTAAGTGCAGCTTACTAAGCATGCATGCAGGTTGCCAGGTCATGATCACAACTGCAGTGGAATTTTTTCCAAAGTTCCTGGTTACTGAGCTATTGCCACATTTGCAGTACAAGAGTTATTTGAAATGTCTCTAGGCCTGTGCTATGTCTCTATAATTATGGGTAGATGGTAGCACAGGGCCCAGAGCACCCTGCACTCCCACTTATGGATACCATTATGCAGTTATGGGTGCACATGGCATCCATTATGCAGTACTGGAAGCACAGAGCCCACAGGGGGAAATGAGGGTTCATTACAGTGTCGCTACACTTATGGATAGATGGGAACACAGGGCCCCCTACACAATGATAGCATTATGAATGGGCTCTGCACTCCCACAACTACATATGGATAGAACTACACTTTCTCAAAAAGAGGAGAAATTCATTGCAAAAAACTCTGTTAATGCATCAGTTAGGGTTGACAGTAGAGTGACAAAAGTGTGTAAATTTGATGTTAGGGTTAACAACCCTACCACCCCACCCCCACCCTCCATACAGCAATAGGTGTTGGAGTGTGCCTTGGGGTCTTCGGGCCTAACTCGCACCCCATTCTTCTATACTGTACCATCTCAGCTTGTTTACACATGGAATAGGGTGAGAGTTAGGCCTGACAGCCACTGTTCATGAGGGCAGGTCCCAAAAGGCCGATGTTTATTTATTTATTTGCTTTTGTTTACCAGATAAGTACACTAGACAACTAAGTGCCTATTTTCATGTGCAACCTGGGAGATTACAAGGTACATAAAAGAACATTAGGCAATATCAGGGTACATACAAGAATATGAGGCATATACATTACAACAGAAGGTAAAAAACAGCATTGTACAGGCATGGATGACAGTAATCTGCGTACAGGGTCAGCCATACCCTCAGGTGGGTATGGGAAATGGGTTACAGGGGTAGTACAATTTGTAGGAGACAGACCTAGGCAAACATGACATAGAATGGTACAAGTACTCTTTATATGAACGGTTGCACAAAGAGTTGACCCAATAACATATAATACATCACAGCGCAATGAGCTCGCCAGTGGATATAGTGCATTCAGTATCAGGAGACTCATCTCCTCAACAGTCAAGCTGAGTTTTAACATCTCAGCCAGCCAGATAGGTCTGGGCTGAAGGTGCGGAGGGGGTTATTAAGTGTAGTGACAAGTGGAAGACAATTTGAGGAAGCCCCATAGGGAGGCTTTGAAGCAGGGATGGGAGGGGGAGGAGCAAGTGTTAGCAGGGAAGGAGTTCCACAATCTGGGAGCATAAGCAGCAAAGGCCCAATCACCCATCTGGGTGTGAGTTTTTGGAACCAGGAGAACCTGAGAGTTACTGGGTCTTAAGTGGTAGGAGGGGGTTGCAGGTTTGAGGAATATGGTGAGTGCAGGAGGGATGGCAGTTCTGACAGTATTGTCGATGAAGTTGCCTAGGACAAAGGTACGGTGCTTTTCTGGGGGGAACCACTCAACCTGGGAGTATAGCTCACAGCAGTGCATGAGGCAAGGAGCAGAAAGCGCAAAGTGACATACATTGTTGTATGCAGTGTCCCATTTTGAGAGACTGGTTTTTGTGATGTGGGCAAAGGAGACAAGCCCATAGCAGAATGTGGATAGGAGGACCCCCCTGGCTAGGGTGAATCATGCAACCAAGGTGAGACAGCTTTTGCTCTGTATGCCAGGCCCAACTTGCCATTTGTAACCTTACATGTGTTGCAAATATAAAAAGTGAGGTCCAACTGTGAGTCAAGGGTTACCCCCAGGTACTTGACAGTGTCCGCAACATGCAAGAGGAAACCATCAGCTCCAGAGATTTTTAGAGGAGCAGGGCAGGCTTTTGTCTTGGCCAGGGAGCCAAAGAGCATGGCCTGAGTCTTTGGAAGGTTAATTGTTAGCTTGAGGCCCTTTAGCCAGGTTTGAATTTGGCTGAAGTCGGAGTTTAACTTGGTGTTTATCACACTGATGTCCTGGGAGCTGGTCAGGATGACGAGGTCATCCGCTTACAGGGTGGAGCGCTGGGGTTGAGGGCAGCTCATCTATGAAGAAGGAAAATAGAATGGCCCTGAGAAAGGATCCTTGGGGGACCCTGCAGTCCACTGGAGAGGGATCGGAGTGGGCCATATTGAAATTAGTGTATTGCTGTCTGCCAGAGAGGTAGTTTGTGAACCAGGCATGGGTGGGGGAGGAGAAGCCAAGAGACCAGAGAGTGGAGCACAGGAGCAAGTGGTCAACCCAGTCAAAGGCTTTTGAGACATCCATAAAGATGGCTCCGGTCAGTTTGCCTTGATCAGTAGCAGACCTTATCTCAGAGGTGACCACGGCTAGGGTAGTAGAAGTGCTGTGCTCTTTTCTGAAGCTGTGTTGTGCCAGAGAGAGTAGGTCTTAGCTCTGTAGGTAGTGGGTGAGCTGTGAGGCAACCACCTTTTCAAGTAGCTTATTGAAAATTTGGTAAAAAAAATCACCAAAATGACCACGTTACGAGTGTGTGTTGCGCAGTTTCTACTCACACTCATAACTTTGCAAATTTTTCATATTTCACTCCAGATTTTCACCATTGATATTTTTTCCCACCTCCTAATAAGCAGTACAGCAGTCATTTTTTCACATCCTGCCCAAAATATGTTTTTGCACCTGTGGCACTGAATGGTGCAGTTGCTGTGTGAAATCAACTTTCGGAATGGATTAATGAAATGACAGTGCCACTGTTTATGAGGTGGGGTCCCCAAAAGGACATGTTGAAAATTTGGTTAAAAAATCCAAAAATATCATATTTTATGAGTGTCTGTTGCACAGTTTCTTGCAAAATTTACCATAGGATAACACTGCAGTGCCCATGGCACCTTTCAATGACCGTAGCTCAAAAACAGTGCGGGATACATATTTTTCACTCTGGGTTGCTTAGTCCACCTAAGCATACGTGGAGGTTTCAAAGTCATGATTACAACTGCAGTGACATTTTTTTCATAGTTACTACAGTTACTGAGATATTACCAACTTAGTGTTACAAGGTCTCCTTTTCAGTACTATAGGGCTGCTGTATGGCTACATTGTTATGTGTAAGTGAGAGCACATGGCTCAGAGGGCCTGTGCTCCCACATACACATGCCATTATGCAAAAATGGTCAGCTTGAAGGGAGCACAGGGCCCCGAGGGCCTGTGCTCCCACCAACATATCAGTTACCAGTTACATTACACTTTCTCAAAAAGAAGAGAAATTCATTGCAAAAACTTTGTTAATGCATCAGTTAGGATTGATAGCACAAAAACAAAAGTTTGGAAATTCAGTGTTAGGGTTACCACCCCTAACACCCCATCTCACCCCACCCTCCACACACCACCCAATTTTGGGGTGTGCCATGGGGTCATCAGGCCTAACTCTCACCCCATTCTCCTATACTGTAGCATGTGAGCTTGTTTACAGATGGAATGCGGTAAGAGTTGGATCCGACAACCCCCTGACAGGTGGTCGGATGGTGTTGTGTGTGGAGGGTGTGGGTGAGATTTTTGCAATGAACAGATAGATAGATAGATAGATAGATAGATAGATAGATAGATAGATAGATTTTTTAATTTATTTTAGTCCTTTTGTAACCGGCTAAGGTCCACTAGGCACAAGTGCCTGTTTTCAGGGGCGATCTGGAAGTGCTGGGTGGTTAAGTGACTTGTTCAGAGTCACACAGTGTGCAAGTGGAGGCTGTGAGAATCAAACCAAGGTCTGGTCTGCTGGATGTACCAAGCTCATTCACAGCTCATTACTCTAACCCCTAGGCCATACTGCCATACCCCCAATATATATTAATTGCAAAAAACTTAGTTAATGCATCAGTTAGGGTTGATAGCACAGTGACAAAAGTATGGAAATGTGATGTTGGGGTTACCACCCCACCCCACCCCAATCTTCCACACACCAACAGATGTCAGGGTGTGCCATGGGGTCATCAAGCCCAACTCTCACTTCATTCCATGTGTAAACAAGCTCACATGCTTCAGTATAGGAGAATGGGGTGAGAGTTAGGTCTGATGACCCAATGGCACACCCCAATGTCTGTTGGTGTGTGGAGGGTGGGGGGTGTAAGGGGTGGTACTGAACATTACATTTCCATACTTTTGTCACTGTGTTATCAACCCTAGTTGATGCATTAATGAATTTTTTTGCAATGAATGTCCTTACTTTTTGAGAAAGTGTAATGTCACTAGTAACTGGTATGTGCTTGTGGGAGCGCGGGGCCCTTCATGCTGCCTATGTTTACATAATGATATACATCTGTGGGAGCACAGGCCCTCCAGGCCCCGCACTCCCACTTACAGTACATATAATTATGGAGCCATACAGCAGCCCTATATGGCTTAAAAGGAACCTGTGCAACACCAATTTGCCAACATCTCAGTAACTGTAGCAGCTATTAAAAAAATGCCACTGCAGTTGTAACCATGACTTCGAAACCTCCACGCAAGATACGTGAACTAAATCCATATCTCACATTGTTTCTGAGATACAGGCACCAAAAGCACTGTGGGCACCACAATGTTATCCTACGGGAAAAATCTCAACTTTGTAATGGCAATATCTGTGGAACCAATGACATTTTTTGCACCTAAACAGCATAATTCACCTCTCAACCCTTCATGCTTCAATCCTAACTGATACATTAACAAAGTTTTTTTGCAATGAATTTTCTTACTTTTTTGAATAAGTGTAATGTACCTGGTGACTGGCATGTGTTGATAGGAGTGCAGGCCCTCCAGGCCCTGCACTCCCTTAATGGTGCCATTTTCTTGCCTAATGATATGCATGTGTGAGAGCATGGGCCCTCTGGGCCCTGCACTCCCACTTACGGGCACATCTGTGGGTCCAGACCTTGCCACACTGCACATTTCAGCAACAAAAGTGTTAGCCATTTGTTTGCTATGAAATGCCAAAGAAACTGGCTCATTTGGCACTTCACTTTTGCAAAATTTGGCTAGATTCACAAAACTCCCATAGGTTAACATACATGACTTTCGTGAAACTAAAGAGTAGTGTCACAACACCACTGCCATTGTTGCAAAATAAAAGGTAGTGTCACAACACCAATGGTACTTTCAAGAAAGTAAAGAGTAGTGTTGCAACACCACTGCCATTTTTGCAAAAGTAAAGATAGTGTCACAACACTACTGGTACTTTTGTGAAGGTAGTGTTGCATCAGTACTGGTACTTTTTCTAAAGTAAAGGTAGTGTTGCAATACCACTTGCACTTTCCTAACCCACTTCCCAGACACAGGTGCTGAAAGGTGTTACAGACACTGATATGTCAGTAATGTGTTCCATAGCTGCCTTTCGCTACTTTACCATAAAAAATTTACAATGCTACCATTGTAAATGTAGTATTATGTAACTGATACGTGGTTGTGACAGTACGAGCCCTCCTGGATCTGCACTCCCGTAATGCTTAAAATGTTTGCATAGTAGTATGCGAATGTGAGAGCGTGGGCCCTCTGGGCCCTGTGCTGCCACTTACACATAAGTATGGAGACATAACACAAGCCTACAAACATGACAATGAACCCATGGAACACTAATTTGGCAATATCTCAGAAACCATAGCAGCTATGAAAAATATTCCACTGCAATTGTAATTAAGAGTTTGCAGCCTCCACATGTGCTTGGCTCACCTAGAGGTGAACTAATCTAGCCATAGCAAAAAATCTGTATCTCGAATTGTTTTTGAAATACAGGCACCGAAACGCAATGTGGATGCTACCATGTTACCTTATGGGAAATTTCTCCACTTCAGGACACTGTGAGTAAGGCAGCACTGCATGGTTTATGACCAAACCAACAAAAGGCTTAACACCCTGCAAAGTTCAGCCCAAGATGCCCAACCGTTCAGGTACAGTGGCGTGACAAAGAATTCCTCTGTTTTTGGATATTGTAGTGTTGTGAAATTGCAGTACTTTTGCAAAAGTATTACATCCGTTCTGTCACAATTTTTCTGACACTATGGGGAAACGCTCTCAGAAAACACATTTCTGGGAGGTTTATCCCCCCAAAAATGTTGTGCTGTGTAGCTCAGGCCCCAACTAGGTGAACACAACTGTCAGTGTTTTCCTAGACCCTGCCAAATTTGAACTACAACCATTTTTGTCTGTCACTATTTGCTAACATGATGGCAACAGCTCAAAAGCTAATTGGCATAGCTAGACAACTTTTTTTGCTGTCGTGAAAGCTTTTAAAAGCTTTTGTGCTGAACATATATTTTTCCCCATAGGCTATATTGGGAAACTTTGAACTTTCATAACTTTTGAATGGATTAATATTTGTTCACCAAATCTTCAAAAGGCACTTCCTTGACCCAGTCTTCATATACCCTGAAACTTTCAGATCAGTCAGACAAACCATTCATGGTGCAGTAGTAAGCAAATAATTCAAAAAAGTTGAGGATTTGTCATGCTTTTTGATGGCTCTGCAACTGAAAGTCTGACCTGAACAAACATTTCCAGATCCACAGATCAATGGTACCACACTGTGCATGCAAAGTTTCAGACAGATTGGACAAACAGTTGCAAAGTTATTAAAGTGCAAAATTTGGGATTTAACATCGAAGTGACTGCACAACCCTAACTATAACTGCCCTACTGGGCAGGTATAATATGAAATTATAGTGGCACGGTAGTGCCACTATAGTTAGGGTTGAGGAGCCATTTTACGTTAAACCCAAAATTTTGCACCTCAATAACTTTGCAACTGTTTGACGGATTTGCCTGAAATTTGGAACACATGATCAAGACCCATATGCCTTGGGATATGCCAAGTTTCGTACCAGTTGGCTACATGGCTACTGAGTTATTAAGCATGATCTGCGCATGCATTTATGCTTTTTCTGGAATTCTACGGTCGCACCTACAGGTCGCACGGTTTGTGCAACCAACCCAAAATCTTCAGAGAATGTGCAGCCAGGGTCCCAATATGCCTTTTGAAGATTTCATGAAAAAATATTAAACGGTTCAAAAGTTATTCAAAAAACAATTTCCCATTATAAGTCAATGGGAAAAGTTAAAAAGTTCAACAGTGTCGCAAATGCACTTTTTACTGTCACAAATGGCCCTTTTACTGTCGCAAATCTGCCATTTTTTTTTCAGTTAGTGATCAGAAAAATGCTTGGCATTTAAAATTGAGACCCTCTAGCAACCTAATTCTTTTTGTATTCACCTAGTCGGGCCCTGAGGATGCTAGCCATGTCTTTATTTTGGGGTAAAACACCCCAGAAATATGTTTTTCAGATTTCTGGAAAAAGTACTTTCACAAAGTAGTGTCGCACTCATGAAAATGTCGCAAATTTTTGCGAAAGCTTTCACAAATCACAACACTACTTTGCGACACTATGCCCAAAATAACAGTAATTCTTTGGTACCCCGCTGCAAAAGAACGGTTTGGAGTTTTGGGCTGAAATTTGGAAGGAATGCAGCCAACATCTCACAGATGTGCCTTCCAGTGTTTTATTGAAAAAATATTACACAGCGGCAAAGTTACAGTACTGCAAAATTGACGCTTTTTCCCATAGGATAACATTATGGCGTACGGCGCATATGCAGAAACTGTGGAGATGAACATGATTTTAAAGATGAAATTAGGGCGGCATCTGATAGATTCCAAGAACAAGGGTACAGTAAGAAAAACTTGCATCAAGCAAGGGGATGGGTGCAGAACATTAAGCAGATAGAGGCACTAGAGGGAAATAGGGGAACGCAGATGAGGAGACCAATAGTTTTCAGCATTAAACATAATTACAGAATGAGAGAAATAAGACAGGTCATACATAAACATTGATCCATTCTGAAGGATTTCCCTATGGAAAATAATGTATTTCAAACACCACCTATGATAGCAGAAAGAAAGGTCACCACTCTAAGGGATAGGTTAGTGCATATAGATCATGCACAGGGTAAAACTGATGAGTACAAACAGTTGCTTCTGGGACCCCTACTGCCAAGCATGGTGCCATGTGGTAGATGCTCAGTTTGTGTTCACACCAGTGAGAAGCAGAAATACAAACATGCCTGCACAAATAAGGAGTATGATATGAAACAGTTTATCACGTGTGACACTGCAGGGGTCATTTATGTCCTGCAGTGCCCATGTGATAACATTTATATTGGAAAGACCATTAGACCCTTTAAACAGCATATTCAGGAACACAAATCAAATATTCAAAATAAAAAATCAACACTAGTAGTGGATCATTTCTTAGAAGCAGGACATACAGGGACATCACAAAGATTCTGGGGATTAGAAGCAATAAGACCCCCTGATGGGGGAAGGGACTTTAATACAATGGTAGAAAGAATAGAGACCCACTGGATCTTTAAAATTAGAGCACATGAACTGAGGATTGGCTTAAATAAAGATATAAATTGGAACTGTTGTCATAGATAGCTTTCTAAAGCCCTGGAGTGGGAATTTTATTTATAGAAATGAGAACTACTAGAAATAGAGTGCTGACAACTAGGGACATCATAGTGACTGAGATGCAATAGTCAAAGATACCTGAATACAGTTTGTTATAAATTTTGGGGTAACTCCTGAGATCTCTGCTTGACAATATGGGGGCCTATAGTATAAAGAAAACCTTAATTGTAGGAATCAGAATTGCTGCTGTAGTTAGCTCTCTAACACATAGAAATGATAATATCTAAGAAATTTGTACACCCAAAAAATGACAATTGCTGAAAATAGAATGTGTACAATAGTGATTGAGATGTAATGATCAGAGACATCTGATTCTTGATACTTTGGTTTGGTGATATGGGGGCATACTGTATAAATAGGACTTTTACTGACAAATTGTGACAAATTATTATAAGTCTCTGCATTGAAGGAGCTAGTATTGCTGTTGTAAATAGTTCCTTAATGTGCATAAGCTAGACAATTTGAGAAGTCTGTATATATAACGAAAGTATCTGCTGAAAATAGAGTGTTTACAATCATGGACATTGTTGCAATTGAGATGTTATTCACAGTTGGAGACATTTGAAATAAATGAGTCACAATAGGATTAGGGAATTATTCTGATGGTTTCTGTCCTATTTATATGGATGTTTACTTTATAAAAGAATTATAATTGATGATTTTCAGGAAATTGTATCAAGTTCTCACATTAAAGAAATGAGGCACCAATGCCTTCCTAAAGAAACTATTGCTTGTTTTTTTTTTGCCCTTAAACCTGAATGCAGTAGTTAGATAAATAGACTTGGATATATGAAGTTGGAGACTGCAATGTGTGTAGAATCATATGTAGGAGGTAGAGGACCATTGGTCTCTCTAAGAGGGTTAATGAATAATTTACACTTCAAATGGACTGAAATCACAGCTCACTGAAATTCATAATAATATAGTTAAATAAGAAGTGGGACACCACGATCTGTATAAGTACTACACATGGGAGATGTTATACTACTGACTCCTGAAAAATTTCCGTTTCTATCTGACTTTTTATCAATATAAGGAGAGGGCATGGTTATAAACTCATACACACTATAAATATATGGGCCTGTTGCTTTAAACATGAATGAATAATGTAGCAAACAGAGCACCTTTAAGGCTAAAAAGTGACAGCTTACACAGATACACAAGGAAATTAAGTTGGCGTCTTATGCAGAATGAAGGGCTGCAACAACAGGATGAAAACTTTGAAAGTGCTACCTTTTATCTTGTTTTGATATAAATAAGAAGGATTAGATATAGGTACTGGTAGTAGATAGCGACGATATGAGAATTTTAAAGTTTATGTTAGTGTCCAGCAGCATTCGTCCTGTGGAGGGTTCATTACTGAAAGATCCATTCTTGTCTCGTTTCTGAGTTAAATGAGGAGATTTAAATGCAGACACTGGTAGTGAACAGTGATGAGATGAAAATGTAAAAGTTTGAGCATGTGGAAGCATTTTGTATTTGTTTTGTTAGGTGGAAATAACAATGCGATAGCTGTAGTTGGACATGTGGACATGCGATTTTGAAACAAGTCATGAAATGCTAGTAGAACTGAAAAGTTATACTATAAACTAAGAAAAGTAAAACAAACAATGTGCTGAGGTTTCTGGCATTATAAATTTTGTGCATAAAAGCATAATTGGAACTAAAATCAGATGTATAATATTTCTCAGAGTGACTAGAAAGAAAATGAGGTGAACGCAATTTTGCATTGCTCCCTCCGCAGAGATTCCTTCCAATGCCTTTTTTTAATATATGTGGAGAACAAAAACTAAAAATGAGGGCAAATATGTTAATTTACTATTTTTGTTATTATTGTGGATTCTAAGATAGTCGCTTTGTTTAGCAACTTGGGAAAGCTATTTCTGAAGTAAAAAGAAATGAAAGGAATATTGTTTTGTATTTCATTGTGAAATGGCTCTCCATGTTTGATTTTTAGCTTGTAGTTTGAAGGAATAAAATAGCTAAATGATGTGAAAGAACTAGTAAAAATAAGAACTAAAGGTACATTGCTGCACATAGTATTGCTGATTTTTCAAAATGGTTTTCCTTGTTTGATTCTAGCCAGGAACCTGTGGGGACAAATAAAAAAATGAAATAAAGAATGAGAAAGAATATCAGAAGTATATAATCAAATTTAGATGTGTTTTATATCAGGAGATACAGGTATATTAAAGTGCTAATTTTTATAAATATTTTGTGTTTGGTAAATATTTCACTCTGCACGGTGTTTGGTGATGGGTCCCACTATTTCAGACATATATTTTTCATGTAATGATGTGAGTTAGCAGAAATTGTTGTATTTTATATTTTTCAGAATTACTAACATAGAGAACCCATATACTGAATAAAGGAATTTTAGATTTTTGTGAATGCCATAATGTAAGTAGCACCAGTGGTTGTTTAAGAATTCTATGTTGGAATTTGTGTTTGGTTGTGGACAGTGTTTTAATTATACATATTTATTTATTTATTTAGAAAGGCATCTCTTGAAAAAGCCTACACAGTAGGTGAAACGTTGAGGTTTGCCATATTTAACAAAAAAAAGACATTTGGAAATGGATAAGACTGCCTGCAGTAATATTTATTCAGCGCTCCCCACACCCTGCTCTGGAACAGAGATCCTTCTAAACTCTGGAATACCCTTCCACAAGAATTAATTGAATTGGATAATTTTGATTCTTTTAAAATAAAATTAGATGAATGGCTTCTGTCGACTATTTAGTTGGGAATAAATTGCCCGCAAAATGCGGGAGACAGTCTCGATGGGCCTATGGCCTACTTTTGTCCTACTAAACCAAAGTAACTCATGAGTGGCAAAGCCACAGCATAATTAAAGTCCTCCATTCTCTAACAGGTGATGCAGATTTTGAGTCCAACCATTGCATATGTGATTTATCCCAGATCATTTTCAAAGGTATACCTAAGTTTACCTTCCTGTGATGCTTTAACTGCTTTTGTCTGAATTTCACTGCAGGGCTGACAGAAATGTTGGTGTGTGTGATGTCATCAGAATTGCAAGACCTGCCTTGCTATCAGTTAGTTATGTAAATAGTCTACTTATGACTTAACTAGAGTGAAGATACAGTGAATGGAAATTACATCACTGGAGTGAAAATAGCATGCTTGTATTCACTCCATATGTGTGACTAGTCTGAATAACCATGTTCATTTGCAGAAATGCATTCTTACTCCCCTGCTGAGATAGTTACTGGTTACATAGAAACATAGATACGGACCTGTTATACCCTATACTAAACCGAGACCTGCTATAAAAATGTTTTCTCCTTTTGCCCCTGTGGCCTCTTGCCTTACCACTACTACCTTGAGTAATTGTTAAGCCTTTAACTCTGTCCCAGTTGTGACTGAAAGCTGGCAGGCTGTTCCATAGCTCAGCCACTATCTCTGTACAAAAAGTATTTCTATGTCTCTTCTGAATCCCCCAAGTCCCCATGTTTTTCATTCGCTGTTCCGACTGAACAGTTCCTCATATCTCACCTTTTCATTCCTTTCAGGAACTTGCTCCAGAAATGGGCCACTGGCTTCAGCATGGTGCTCAGAAATCCTCTTTCACAGGTAGGACAAACAGGATCCAGCACTCCAGTTCAAAGTACACTAGAGCTTAGAGACAAAGAACCTCAATGCGCAAGTACTGAGGCAATGGTTACCCCAAAGGGCACTGGCAGGGAATATTATGTTAGTTCAGCTTTAAGCAGAAATGCATGGTACTGAAAGGCCTCTCACACAGTCTGTAAAGAGTGCTAACAGAAGACACATATACGTGTTTCGTCCTACCAGGACTCATCAGTGTGCCTCGTCTGTGGGACACCCCAGTGGAATGAACCAGCTACCCTAAGATGATCTATTTGGGTCATGTTGTGGTGAACCCAATAAAAACAAAAAACAAGCTAAAAGACAAAGAACCTCAGTGTGCAAGCACTGAGGCAATGGTTACCCCAAAGGGCACTGGCCGGGAAGCCAAGTTTCAAAGAAATACAAAATCACACATACCCCCATAATGCAAAGCATCATGGGCTGTATATGCAAATCACCACAGAATATTATGCTAGTTCAACTTTAAGCAGAAGTGCTTGGTACCGAATGACCTCTCATACAATCTGCAAAGGGTGCTAACGGAAGACACATACATGTGTTTCGTCCTACCAGGACTCGTCTGTGTGACACCCCAGTGGAATGAACCAGCTACCCTAAGATGGTCTATCTTGGTGATGTTGGGTAGAGCTTAGTGTATCTTCAAACATGATTTTATTTTAAGTTGCAGTATAAAATTATAGCAACCACTGTGAAAAGCAGAAACTCAATAAAAACAGCAGAGTTCACATAAGCCCCAACATTTCACATCTGCACTCCTGGTGATTTGTCAGTGTGTCTATCATGCCTCCCCTCTCTCTCTTCCAGCCTCCGGTGAGTACATGTTCACTACCCTACATTGATCCTCACAGGACATGCCTTGATGGCCCTGAATCATTTTATTTACAGTATTCTGCTCCATCTCCAGCCTGTCTTTGTTTTTCCTTAGCTGGGGACTCCAGAAGTCTTCACAGCATTCCAGATGGCATCTCACCAGTGATCTATAAATAGGTAGTGTTACCTTTTTTCTCCTGCTAGTGACACCCCTCCTGATACATCCCAGTATCATGGCTGACTTGCTGTAGGCCTTGTTACATTGGCTATGTTGTCTTAAGGAATCAGTTATGACTTTAAGGCCCCTTTCATCTGAAGTAGTGCTCAGATTAACTCCACCATTCAGTATTCCATCTTGGGTTCCCGTTTCCTATGTGTATTACCTTACACTTTGTGATGTTAAATTTCAACTGCCAAACTTCAGACCACCACTCTAACCTATGCAGGTCCCTCCTTTTGCAGTCATATAACATTTACCTGCATTTAGGAGGGTATGACCTCCATGTAATGAGTAGTTAAACCACAAAGCAATCATACAGTGAGGGTTTTTCTGCAGTAGTGGAGATAAATGTGAATGCCATACTGCACTTTCTGCAAACCATGTGTACAGTTTGTGCAACATCATTTAAAAAGATATGCCATAAACAGTTTATAGTTGATTTAGCTTTTTCTCTTGAGTTCTACCTAAGTTAAAATATACACATGTCCGTTGTTGTTCATCAAGCATTGTGACAACCACTCTTCCACTGGTGAATGTGGAGGGGTTGTGGGGTGACAGATGGACCAGACAACGAACTTCAGGTTCCACACACAATCTCTGTGTGATGTTTATTCAAAATACAAGAAATAACCTTCTGCGATGGCATATTTCTTCTTCAGTACATTAGTTTGCAGCAACAGACTATGAATTTCCTTTCACTGCACTTAGTTAGCACTTACTGACACTGATCTCTGATCCAAATCACTAGTTGAGATATAGCCACCACCCCATGCGGGCCCCTTTTGCTTGGGTAGTGGGGCCCCAAAAAGAAAAAAAAAAAAAAAGAAGCTATAGACAAAGAAACTCAATGCAGAATCACTGAAAGAAGGTCTACCCCAAAGGGCATTGGCAACAAATCAAGTTTCAAAGAAATACAACATCATACATACTTCCATAATGCAATGCATCATGGGATATATGCAAATAATCGTAACATTTCTTACTTAAGTTTAGAACAATATACATGCATTTTGAATAACACAACTAGCTTAACTTCTATAATAGTCACCTAGTACTTTTTACCATTATCAAAAACACCTAGTGCCATGGTATTAAAAACACCTAGTGCCATGGTATTTTCAACATTACAGGTTTCATAAACATAAGGTATATTATGACATAGTGTTATTACATACTAAATCCAACAATGATTAACACAACCTGTTTTACATACATCTGAAGGTCACCACAATACCCTCCTTGTACAAGAACCTAAGAGGGAAAAGGAAAATTAAAGAGGACACTATAGCATAGTCAAGAAAAGAGAGGGGGGTGCTCATAGGTGGCCAACCTTATGGACTAGAAATTGTAAAGGACAGATTAAGCTAAGAAGCAGGAGAACTGTTGCAGCAGATCCAAGAAAATGTCAGTCCTCACGAGTGGCAGGAGCTCCCTGTCACAGTGAAGTGTGACATGGTAGCATATGACAGGTTCTGAAAACATGCCAATTGCAAACAACCTGTACCTGATGTTACCAAAGCAGACTGCTTCCCCCCATCAGGCCAGATGACTTATCTGGGCTTCCAGCCACAACACTTTCTTAGGCTTACCTTGTGAAAATATCTTCCCCCTCCCCCCTCCAAAGTGAGTCCATCAAGGAGGCTCCCCCATGAATAACAATCTTGCACATAGAGTCAAAGAAGATCCAAGAGTGCTGGCTCCATCATCCTGGTGGCTGTCGCTTATCTCACCTGTGTCATGTGTAGTGCCCCAGAGTTCCTGGTGCCCTCCAAAAATGGGCATCCAGGTGCTCTTGGACTCATCTAGGGGTTAGAGGTGCCCAGGATAGGAAGGTGCCCCAGGTTAGATAGGTGCCCCGTAGTTAAGGTGCCCTAGTTAGGTGCCCCCCCCCCAAAAAACGTAGAGCCCCAGCAGGGCTTACATTTAAAATGTTTTAATTTCTGCTCATTTTCCCTGCCTGCAGCTCCAGGTTAGAACCCCCCAGTTACCTCACATAGGGAACCTGCTCACGTGGGTCCTGGTCGTGAGGGCAGGCAAGCAGGGATGGACTCATGAGGATTCCAAGACAGGATCCTCAGCCCGTTTGAATGGTGACAGCCATTCAGTTCTGTTAGAGGAGGGAGAAGCGGTAGCAGCAAGTAAGAGAAGGAGAGTTAGGCCAGCCAGGGCTCAGTCAAAGAGAGGGACTTACCTGTGGTCTTGAGTCCCTCCTGATGTCAAGGCTGGTCCTCCAGTTCATTGCTCCCTCTCTGGATGGGCGACATCAGACTGGTGCCATGGCAGTGAGGTAGTCCCGTCAGGAGGGGCATCGGCAAGAAAAGGCCAACCTCTACAATGGCACAGCAGCCCAGCAACATCAACAATAGTCAATGGAAGGAAGTGGCCTAGGTCTCCCCACCGATGCCCAGCAGATGTCCATGAAGGTGAGCAAGAGGAGGTGGGTCCAGGCCTGCCCACCATGGCCAGCAGTGAGTCCCAGCCCAAAATACACAAGGCAAGCAACAGGGTGAGTGGTGGCAGGCACTGGTCAGAGTGTGGGCAGCCATTTGGGCTGTGCAAGGCTCCTGTAAAAGGATCACCCATGGGGCGGGGCAGCAAGAGGGCTCCATTGAGCCAAGAACTGTGGGGGCAGGCCAGGTCCCAGAAACAGCCCGCCCATGGGACGGAGTGATAAATAGGCTCCACTAAGTCAGTGACTTTGGGGGCAGGTAAGGCACCAGAAATGGAACACCTATGGGGCAGAGCATCAAGAAGGGCTTTCTTGAGCCAGAAACTGTGGGAGCGGGCAAGGCCCAGCCTATGGGCTGTACACGAGGTGGAGTAAAGCAAAAGCCTCATAGAGACAGAGAAGGGGCAGAGATTATGTAAATGTTAAAATGAATATTTGTGAATGCCACCCACACAAATGTTTCACCAAAATGTTTTTATTGTGCTGCCACCCCCCAGCCTGGGTGTCATCCCAGTGTGCCTCAGCCCTGTTTTTTCTGACCAGCTGTCTTGTCCTTTCAATTCCTTCTAGGATCCTGTTTTGCCCTGTTTGTCCTGGTGTCCCAGCAGTCCAAAGATGGGCTGTGGCTGGGTGATGTCAATGTGACTCATTCCTGGAGGAGGTGTCCTGTCCCGGTGGTCTGTTGCAGACCTATAGCCTATGATCCGCATCACATCGGATGAGTTCTTTAGAATGCTTGTTTGTTGTTTTCTTCTGTGTAAGTGTTCCCCCTGGAACTGTTCTGGACAGCAGTGGGGTCCCAACCGTTTCCCCTGTTCTTCCCCAGAGATACACGTAAGGATGGCTGGTTAAAAGTACAGAACTGCAAAGCCTGCATCATGATTGATTTACATGATAGAATGTAGAGTCATAGGAATAACTGATTTGGAGTATACAGTAGATCGTAGGGCATTAGGAGTGATTTATTTTTAGCATATAACTTAGAATATAGTAATAGTAATTTAGTGATGTTTTAGATCTTTTTAGCTTTTAGAGTCTAGATAGTTAGTTTGATATTGTTATTTTAGTAATGTTCAATAAAATGTTGCCTTGTTTACATTTGAATCAAGCTTCACACCTCTCCTTGTATGTTCTGGCTAGTGGATATTTGGCTTTGGGCCACCTTCCCTAAATTCCCCCGACACCCGCTGCCCAGGTCTCACCTGAAAAATTCAACTCTGGGTGGTTGGCGTAGTCAGAATGTACTTTTCCCTCCAAGTGGTAACTAGGTGGACCTGTGCCCTGACCCGACCAGGCCATTTTTAGTGTGGTCAGTGTCAGTGGCTTCCCTTGCCCATTACACATTTTCATAGCCAGGATAGTGACACATGCTCTCAGCAAACCTTATGTAGAGGACAAACTCCCCGGTCCACCAGATGGGGTCACTGCAGTGGTAGAATGTGGCATCATCCCATCTCAAGCTGAGACATGTTACCATTGGCAGAACTCTCCCAATCTGCACTGCCTGAGTGGCAGTATCATGAAGTCACTCCTGAACCTAGGTCACCAGCATGATAGTATAGTACACTGCCATTTGGCCATACAGTGGCCCCAGGTTTAATACTTCTTATGAGGGAAAAACAAAGCAACTATAGCATCATAATGAGAGGGTACACACAATACACTGATAGGGAGAGCTAAGTAATTATACAATGGCAAGAAAAAATCCTGGACTCTGATTGGTCAGTCTTGGGCTGGACCAGTGATGTTAATCAGTACAACATCACGGTGTGATGTTAATCAGTACAACGTCACGGGTCTAGTCTGAGCCTTACTGTGAACCTGCAGATGAGCATCCTGTGGCTGAGCATCCTGTGGCTGAGCATCTTATTGATTGTTTCATCTTCTCTTAAAAAACAAAAGTATTTTTTCACACAAAAACATCTTTAAATTTTTTTTTATTCTGTATAACAATGAGCCATTGTATAATAGCAATAATGCCCTCCAGGGTGTGTGTCGTTTGGGATAACGTCACGCCTCAGTGGTTGGGCCTTTTCGACGCAAGCCTCGTGCTTAACCACCTGAGGCGTGACGTTATCCCAGAACGACATACACCCTGTCAGGCATTATTGCTTAAATCATAAATGGCAACACCACAGGTGAATTATCTAAGTTTCCAGAAGTGGTGGATAGATATTAGGACTGCAGCCATATGATATATACAGCAGGTGCCAGGCAGGATGCAACACAGTATTTTGCAGTAAATGTCATGTCACAAGGTACTGCATGACTAAAGGGCTTGATTCCCATTGAATTGCATTATTCCTTGCAGCATACAACAACACAATGTAGCAATACTGAAAGGTGCTGTGTTGCAACCTAGCTGAAACTGCTATATAGTACGAACATACGGAAGTGCAGCAGAAACAGACCTCCAGTCTATCTAAGTCTGCTTGAGTGTGCAGCTAGCACCCCTAGTTTGTAGCTGCCCCACCCCCTTCCCTTTGTCATCCCAGTGCCACCTCCCACCTTCCCTACCCTCACTTTCCCCTGTTCCTTGTCCCATGCCCGTTTGAAGCTGTTCACAGATTTACATGATACCACCCATTCTGGTAGTGCATTCCATTTTGCTACCACCCTCTCTGTGAAATAGTGTCTCCTCAATTCCCTCCTAAATCTTTCCCTCTCTATTCTTAGCCCATGTTCCCAGTGTCCATCCACTTCCTTAGCATAAAGACCCCATCTGTCCCATCCTTATTGATTCCCCTCAGGTACTTGAATGTCTCTGTCATGTCCCCCCTGTCCCTCCTATCATCCAGAGTGTACATATTCAGGTCTCCCAGCCTGCTCTCATAGTCTCTCCCCTCCATTCCACATATCATCTTTGTTGCCCTCCACTGCACCCCCTCTAGTAGCCTGATATCACACTTTAGGTATGGCCTCCAAAACTGCACACAGTACTCTAAGTGCGGCCTTACCAGTGACCTGTAGAGGGGCAAGATCACCTCTCTTTGCCTGGATGAAAACACCTTCGCTATGCACTCCAGCATTTTGTTCACTTTTGCAGCCACTCTCCTGCACTGGGCAGTGTTGTTCATGGTCCCTGTTATCATTACCCCAGGTCCTTCTCCTCCTCAGTGATCCCCAGCTTAACCCCCCCCGGCCAGTATTCTCTCCTTGGTTTCTTCGCCCCAAAGTGCATAGCCTTACATTTCTTTGCATTCAACCCCAGCTGCCACATCTCTGACCACTCCTCTAGCTTGCTTGGGTCCCCCTGCAGCTGCTTCCATCCCTCCCCTCCATCCACCACTGCTCCGATTTTCGTGTCATCAGCTGACAGACTTACCTTGCTCACCACCCCATGTGCAATGTCTGATATGAAGAGGCCAAATAATACTGGCTCCAGCATGGAGCCCTGTGGCATCCCACTCACCACCAGCCTTGGAGTTGAGGGCTCCCCTCTCACCACCTGTTGCAGCCTCCCACTCAGCCAACTTGTAATCCAGTTCATCATTTTTGGCCCTACCCCTACACCAGTTAGTTTCCCCCCAAGCCACCCATGAGGCACTGAATCGAAGGCCTTGCTGAAGTCCAAGTAAAGAACATCTACCACATGACCCTTATTCAGCTCACCAGTCATAATATTGTATCAAATTGGGTTGACAAGACTTCCCTGAAATGAACCCATGCTGCCTCACATCCTGGAGACCATTGTCCTCCAGACACAACACCAGTCTTTCCATTAGTATCGCTTCCATGAGTTTGCACACTATAAAGGTGAGACTTACTGGATGATAATTACCCAGTTCATCCCTTGGCCTGCTCTTGTGTAATGGCACTACATGTGCCATTCTCCAGTCCAGTGGCACACATCCTGACTCCAGTGAGGTGCTGTACAGATCCACCAGTGACTCTGCCAACACCTCCACCATCTCCACATTCGGTCCTGGTGCCTTGTCCACCTTCATTGCCCTCAGTCCTTCTAGGACTCTACTTGCCTCAATTCTTCCATCTGTTGCCTACTCTCCTCCTGTCCCCACCATCCCAGCCCATTGTGGTAGCGGTCCCCCTTTTTCTTCCATGAACACTGAGCAAAAGTATTCATTCTGTCACTCCTCCCCCTTTTCCATCCACAACCCATCCCTTTTTATCCTCACTATTGTCTCTTTGCACTTCCTTTTCTCCCTGATGGATCTGAAAAAGTCCCCCCATTAATTCCCTGCGCTAATCTCAGCTCCCTCTAGGCCTTGGCTTCTCTCATTTTTCTGGTCACCTTCCTGGACCATCTTGCATATTCCTCCCTGTCCACTTCCTTCTCTGTCCTCCTATACCTCTGGTGTGCCACTCGTTTTGCCCTCACCACCTCCACAACCTCGCTGTTCAACCAGCATGGTTTTCTTGCTCTATTATTCTTACTCTGTGTCTTGGTGCAGACTTCCATTGCCTCTGTAATCCCCATTTAATAATATCCCATTTCTGCTCCGTGTTCATCTCCTGCCTTATGCCCTCCAGTTTCCCTTTCAGTACTTCCTGCATCCTCCCAAAGTCCACACCCCTGAAGTTTACCATCTGAGTAAATGATTTCTCTAGCTCCCCACACATTGTGATATTAAACCACACCGTTTGGTGATCGTTGTCAGCTAGTGGGTCCTCCACCTTTATTTCCCTTACTGCCTCCCCATTCTACAGTACCAGATCTAAAGTGTTCTTTAGCCTCGTAGGTACACTAGCCAACTGTGTCAGGAGACCCTCCTGGATCACATCCAGGAGCACTTGCTCCCTAGCACTGGAAGTGACCGGAAAGCTATAGTTAACCCCTGAAAAGTTGAAATCTCCCACGATGACCATCTTCCCTTTTCTACATACCTTTCTGATTTGTCCCACTAATTCCCTGTCAAGCTCCTCAGACTGGGACGGCAGCCTGTATACCACCACAAATCTCAGTTTCCTACCCCTTGAGTCTAGGAACTGCAGCCAGATTGTCTCTGTTCTCCTTTCTTCCCCCCTCGTCCCTTGTGCATTTGATCCCATCCCTGACATTGACTGCCACCCCACCCCCCTCCCCTCCTTACAGTCTTTCCTGTATAATTTGTATCCTGGGATTTCTAGATCCCAGTCTTAGTGCTCAGTTGCCCATGTTTCTGTGACAGCTTCAATATCCACACTTCACACTGCTAAGAGTGCCTGCAACTCAGCTAATTTGTTTCCTAAGCTTCTTGCATTCAATGAGACCACCCTCCATCCTGCCCCCTTCTCTTCACTGGTCTCCATCTCCTCCCTTCTACTGCCTCCTTTTTTGGCCACCCCAAGTCCTTCCCTGCTAGTCTGAGGGGTAGTCTGTGACTCCACTCTATCAGATCCCTGCCTACCTGCTGTCCACTTACCACCCCCCATCTAGTTTAAATCCACTTTTATCACAATATACCTCCTCAGTCTTTGCTTCAATACCTCCTTCCCCTCCCCACTCAGGTGCAGCCTATCGCTTGCAAACAGATTGTTATTATCCCAGGTACTGCCCCAGTTGCCCACAACCCCATACCCCTTAGTTGGACACGATTCTACCAACCATGTGTTCAACTCCCTAATCCTCTCTTTTCTCACTGTGCTTGTGCAGGGTACTGGGAGCACCTTGGAGAAGGCCACAGACTCCCCAGTCTCCTCGCACAACCTTTCCACCTCCTCAGTCCTCTCCCTTGTTACCGCCACCATATCCCCCACTAGGTCATTTGTCCCCACATGTACCACAATGTGTGATTTCCTCCTACCTCTCCTTATGCACCTTAGGATTGCCTGTCCTGCCATGTCTGCCTTTAATCCTGGTATGGACTCCACCCATATCCGACTGTGCCTCTCCCCCTTGCTGCCCCACCTGATCCCCTTGACTATGTAGTCCCCCAACACCAGTACACCCCCCTCCTTTTTCCTTGTGCCCGTCGCCAACCCCCCACTCAGGTTCTCATTTCTAGGGCCACTCAAGATGGTGCTTTTACCATGTCCCCCAGTGTCTTCCCCCGCTCCTCTCAATTGAGGCCCCTCCCCTTCCCCTCCTCCTGTTTGACTGCCAACCTCCCTCTCCCTCCTCACCTCTGCGAGTATTATCCCTCCCCCTGCCACACCATGCTCAATCTCTCCACTAGCAATTCCCCTCACTCACTCCTCTTTGTGAGTACTATCCCTTGTGCAATCTCTTCCTGCATCCTCCTTCCCATGTGTTGCTAGTAAAGCAAATATGTTTCCTACCCCCTTTGCCTTACTATGTCTTTTCTGCTCCTGCCTGCCTACTGCTGCTCCTCTTTTTCTAGGTCCTACTAGAGTCCACCCTTCATTAGCTGGCTTCCTGTCTAGTTTGCCCCTCCCCCTGACCCCTCCCTTGACTCACTGTTCCTTCTCTATGGTGACCCCACAATACTCTCAGATGTCATCCCTCCTACCGATGCAATCCTCCCTTCATCCCTCAATCTCCCCAGCTCCCTGTCAAGCCACTGAACCTCCTCCTTGAGCCTCCTTAGCCTATGACATATTGGGCACCCTCCCAGCCTCCACAGTATGTTCATCCGCATTGCTGCCCCACAACCATTGCACCCTACACTCCTACCCATGGTCCACACTACCTATATAGCCTCTCCACACTAACTCTCCCTACAGCAAGTAGAATTAACTAATCCTAGCCCAGCCTCTAACAGAAAATGTACTCACAAATGCCCTTGCATGTAGCATAAGACACTCAACTACAGTACTAACTGGAAACCACAATCCTACTCATAAGGGCTATAGACCTACTCATAAGTTATGTATATTTATATATCTTTAAGAATTAGCTCATATGGCTGTTCCTTGTTTCCTCCTTCCTGACCTGCTCTGAGGGCTCAGGTCAGTTTGCAGCTCCTCCCTCACAGCCTTCAAACCCAACCCCCAATGGTATTTCAGTATTTATGTGCAGTCACTCCAGCCATAGAAACCTTTAAGCTAAATTCCACTTTAAGCTAAATAAAAAAAAAGTAAAATAATATAAAAACTTACAAAAATCCTCTACATATTAACTCGCTTAACAGCAAGTAGAATTAACTAACCCTTCTCTCCTGTAGTTTAAAAAACAGTAGCAAAACTTAGAGATCTGCTCCACAGCAAGCAGGCTTAACCACTCCTTCTATCCTGCAGTTTGATAACTCACTCAAAATTTAAAGGCAATGTGGGTGGGCAAGTCTGCTCATGCCCTGTGCAGTCACTCCAGCCACAGAAACCTTTAAGCTAAATTCCACTTTAAGCTAAATAAAAAAAGTAAAATAATATCAAAACTTACAAAAAGCCTCAAAACATTAACTCTCTCAAAAGCAAGTAAAATTAACTAGCCCTTTTCTCCTGTAGTTTAAAAAACAATAGCAAAACTTACAGAGATCTTCTCCACAGCAAGCAGGCTTAACCACTCCTTCTGTCATTTAGTGTGTTTTTTATTTAAATTAAATACAACAAGGAGGAGCTTGCAAACACACAAATAGACTGACACCAGCTACTTGCAAAAGATTTTCATTGATATTAAATGCAAGGTACAGATATAGAATAACAGCAAAAATGTTAACAGTGGACCACCAGTATCAACAGAAGCCTTGACAGTTTCATGCAGAAAAGTGCTTCCTCAGGGAGCTCCTCCCCAGGTCCTGACATTATTTTAAATGTCCCACCTAAAGAGAGAGAAAACTATTTTAGACCAGCAACACATAAAGAAAAAAAAACAAGATAAGTGCAAAACTAACTACTGCACATAATAACAACCTACATTGTATAAACAGGAAAAAGGGAGGGTAAAGTAGGGGGTATGTTTGGGAAGGAGGGAAAAATGGAGGGGAGAGAGATATGAGGGTATGGAAAACAAGGAATTGTGGGAGAAAGAAAACATTATAACTACAATAGTTAAACAGCCCACAAAAGATGTACCATACAAGATCCTAAACAGTACAAGTACAATAAGTAAAAGCACTCTAATGCACAATAATGAAGAACCTCCAGGATCAGAAATTGTTTTCTGCATTCATGCATGAAGCTGGTGGTCCCTGGAGATCAGTTACTATTAATCCCACCCAAAAAGATGGGACATCAGTCTGGTTCTTATGTATGTCAGGGCACTTGTGGCCGGTGTGGGGGAGTCCCAGCAACAACTGCTAACTAAACCACAGGCAGCCATTAATAGTAGTAGTAATAGTAGTAGTTGTAGTAGTAGTAGTTGTGTACTTTATTCCAGTACAACATGGGGATTTTATTGCAGTACCATATGCGGCTAAATTAATACAATTGCATGCAAAAGAAATTATACCTTTATGAATAGAATTTCAATAAAAAACATAAAATGGCATTCTAAGGCACAGGATGAAACGCTGTGTAAGGAATAAAGCATTGCAGAGGGGGGATTATGCTATGTTAATATACAGAGTGAGGGGTTGAAGTCCTGAGCCTGAAGGACAAGGAACTTCAATCAATCAAAATAAGATATATTAACACAACATAATCCACCCTCTGTCATGTGGTATTCCACTTATGAAATATTTTCTGATGTCAGTTTTTTGCAATTTAGTAGTGTTGTAATTTGGTGCTGTATTTTTATATGGCTGACATTAAGACATTAGCATAATTAGACATGCAGCAGGGGTTAGGTTGCAGCTGGAAAGCTGCACAAGTTGAGTGTGGTTGCACTCATGCCTCTCAACCCTCTGTTACTGAAATGAGGGATACAAACAAGCAAAATGAGGGACACTGAGAGACATTGACCCTCATAATGAGGGACACATCCTTAAACATGAAATTACAAGCTCAGAATACTGTGGAAAACATTGAGTGGGATATTCAGAATGCACCAGGCAGGGGCGCAAGCCTGGGCACAGTGCAACTGGAATGCAACAGGGCGTGGTCTGGATAATATTCAACGGTGCTGTGCCATGGCTCAGCACCATTGAATATGGCACTGGGGCCACCCGCACTGTGCATGGCACAGTGACACTGTGTCAGCACAAGTGGCAAGTGAGGAGCAGGGGGATGCACCAGCACAAGTGAGGGTGCGTTAGGTGCATGACCCATGATATTCAGTGCTGGACATACAAATGAGGCCATTATACATGAAAGGTGCAAATGGGGCCATTTGCATGTCTCTATGGCTCCATTTGCATGCAGGTGCACCGATCCCTTGAGACTTGCACCTGTTGCCCTGTCAGGTTGCAGCCTCAGGGACTGATGCCCCCTGCCCCTCAGCGGGCAACATGCCCCAATGCCTGATCATGGTCTGTAGTTAATATAATATCCCTGGTGGTCCAGTGGACCTGCACCCTGCCTGATCATGGGCTTTTGTGAAATTAAATGCCCCTGATGGTCCAGTGGACTCACTCCCCAACCCGATCACAAGCTTAAGTAAAATAAGTAATTCCCTGGTGGTCCAGTGGACCCGAACCCCAGCCCGTTTGCAGACTTTAGCAAACATAACATCCTTGGTGGTCCAGCGGTACCCCCTCCCCACCTGCCCTCTCAGACCTGCCACCCCACTCCCCCCCAGCCAGTAGAAGGCAGCAGCTCCCCACTGCAAGCCACCCACGACTGACAGCATACAGTATGGCTGTATGCAATTGGCCCACTGCATGGGCCAGTGGGCATGCAGGATCGAGAGTTGTACATGCCAGTCCCGAAAATGCTAATGGTTTCACACATTTTGGGACTGTGGGAATAGTATAGTCTGCACACCCATTGGTCCACACCGTGAGCCAATGGGTGTACAACCGCAGACATGCTGCGTCAAGAGCGCCAGGCGGTTTATGGGTGGGGAGCTGCCGCCTGCCACTGACTGGGGGCGGGTGGTGGGTCTGCAGGTGGTAGCTAGGGGTACTGCGGGACCACCAGAGATGTTACATTTACTAAAGCCCACAATCAGGCTGGGGTTCAGGTCCACTGGACCACCAGGGAATTATTTATTTTACATAAGCCCACGATCGGGCTGGGGAACAGGTCCACTGGACCACTAGTGAAGTTATGTATTCATAATGTCTGCGATCAGGCGATGGGGGGGCAACGATGCCCGGACTTTGTCTCTGGAGGTCGAGTGGCCACCCACAGCTGGTGGCTGCCATGTTGCATCCTGCAATACGGTAGCTCACCTGTGAGTGGCCAGGCCTTGCTCCTTCTTTTTACGGGTGGATCTTTGCACCCCCCCGTGCAGTGCAAAGCGGGTGTGTGTCTGCATATGCACCACACATCCCGTGCTGAATATCATGATGTGCTGAATATGCATGGGCATGCCTCCTGAACTTGTGCCGCATACATTGCTGGTGCACCCCAGTGCATCAGGATTTGTGCAGCGCAACTTCCACCTTTGAATTTCACACCGGGGTGCAACCCCTTTGAATATCCCACCCATTGTGTTTACTTGTACAAAGTTTATTTTTTATTTAGCTTCTTACAGTAGTATGAATATCTCCTTTAAAACCTGAATTTAATGTACAATCTCTGTGTGTGCAGCACCTTTTCCATGGAAGGCAGATGAAGGATAGAGCAATTTTTTTTTGAAATTCACAAAACTTTATTTCTTTTCTCCTTTTAACTGGCCTGATAAGGCCAAGAAATACACATTACATTACAGTAGACATTTCAAATATGTTGAGACAACCTTACAACCTCCCGCACTAGGCCACCCCACTCATGGTATCGGGTATTACAGTCCAAAGAAGTTAGCGTAGGTGCTCGGTGAAGGCTTCCATAATGTATACTATCCTAAATAGGATTCACTGGGTGGCATAAAGCATGTGCAATTTGCCCCAGCATTTTTCAAATGTGGGCATTTTATTCTGAACAGTAGCAATCACTTTTTCCACTGAGAGATTAGACAGTAGTTTCTGCAGCCACTCTGAGTAAGATATGATGGTATCATCCAGCCAATGTCGAAGTACTAATTTTGTTATGGATAGGTCCACCATAGCTAAATGGTATTTTCTTTCTGTGACCCTTATTGAAGAAAGGTCCCCCAGAAGGCAGGTGGTTGGTTCTATATGTTCTGCTAGACCCAACAAGGGTCCACTCTTTGTTTAATAAGGCTCCAAAGTGGGGCTACTTTGGGACAGTCCCAAAAGATGTGATATAAGAAGCCTTCAGCTTGCATGCATCTCCTGCAGGTAGATGAGGGGGCCCTGTTCATTTTGGCCAATTTAATCGGTGTATAGTACATATTGTTAATTATCTGATACTGCTCAGCCGCAATCTGTCCTGGGAGATAAATCTGTGTGTATCTGTCCAAATCTTTTCCCAACTGAGAATTTTCTCTGGGAATTGATCATCCCATTAACTAGAAGCCCTGTTTAACTGCAGAAAGACTATTTCTAGTAATATGGAGTAAATACCGGATATGGCATGAGGTTGTGTGGCTGCAAAGCTGAGTGGGTGCAGGAACCTCCCATCCTCTTCTGCAGTCTGACTTAACTGGAAGCTTACTAGCAAATGCCTAAGCTGGTACACCTTAAAGAATGATGGGGGGTTTAAGTCGTAGCTGTGGATGATGTCTCCAGAAGACAGTACCTGGCCACTGTTCCATAACTCCTCTATAGAGGATCTTGCCAGCTGCAGAAGCCAGGAGGTTGACACCATTTCCCCCCAAATCAGGAAGTTTGTATTTCCCATAAGTGGTTGGTTAGGGTCTTGTGTGTGTTGGTAGGACAGGAAGGAGTACATCTGAGTGTGGGTCTTTACTGATATCCCTATTGGGATTTCTTTAAGGGCAAGTGGGAGTAATTTAGGAGGCATATGTAGCAGGGCAAGAGGTGATAAACCTTGGGCCGAGATACATTTTTTCTCCAGTGTAAGCCATAGAGGGCAGTACTGTTCTGCAGATGCTGCATTGCAACTGTCTTACCATTTTAAATATTTTGCAGAGTGGCAAGCCCAATAACAAAGTTTAAAGTGGGGCAGTCTCAACCCCCCTTTAATCTTGGGAACAGTCAGTTTCCCATAAGCTCTATGGCCTTGTTTGCTTTTCCAGAGGAACTGGGTTATCAAGGAGTGTAGTTTGGTAAACCAGGCCTGTGGCAGCCATAGATTTAACATGTTGAAGGGATAAAAAATCTGTGGTGATATGTTCATTTTAACTAAGCTGATTCTACCCGAGAGTGAGAGAGGCAACTTCAACCATCTGTCCAGATCTTGCTGGATTTTGTGCACCAAGGCATCCAGGTTACATTCCTTTAGGGATTTGGGTTCCTAAGTTAGAAATATCCCCAGATATTTAAGCTTCTTGGGTTCCCATTGTAGCCCCAAATCTGCAATGTCTGTCCTGTGGGCAAGTGAGTTCATATGGGAAACACTGTAGATTTCTCCAGGTTCAATTTGTAGTTGGATAATGATCCAAATTTGTGGATCAGGGACACAGTTCAGCTAATAGAGGCCCTTGGAGTGGATAAGTGCAGGAGTATATCATCGGCATATGCTGAAAGTTTGAACTCTCGTGAGCCCACTGTTATTCCCTGGACAGTGGGGTCCTTTTTAATCTGTACCAAGAGTGGCTCCAGATAAAGGTTAAATAAAAGAAGGGCTTGGGGCAGCCCTGCCTGGTACCTGAGTGAAGGGAGAAATAAGATGAGAAGAAGTGGTTACAATAGATACGAGCACTGGGCCTAGTATATAGGGCTCTAACATATTGCACAAAGGGGGGGAGCAGAATCTGTGTACAGTCCTGAAAAGGAAAACCCAGTCCACTCTGTCAAAAGCTTTCTCTGCATCCAGAGACAACAAAACAGCTGGAGAAAGGTTGTCTTGGGATGCAGAGAAGATATGGTCCAGTTTTCTCATGTGGTCCAGGAAGGCTCTCCCCTTCATGAAGCCCACTTCATAGATTTCATAGATAAATCAAGCTATATATATACATGGTAGTCCTTAGAGCTTGCAACAAAATGTAGGAGATTAATTAATAACAATTAAATTTATAATCACCACCAAGGGCAGAATCCAGATTTCTTTTGAATGTATCCATATTGGGGCTATTGGCGACTTCAACCAGAAGTTTATTCCAAATGGAAAGAACCCTATTACTAAACCAGTTTTTCCTGCATACAGTATTACATTTTGGTGCGAGAAGTTGTTTAGTATGTCCTCTTATGTTAAACTTCTTTTTAACTTGGATAATTCCTAACTGGTTACTAAGAACTGGATCATTTAATGCATTAAATACGTATCACATATCTCCCCTTAATCTTCTATATTGTAGTGTAACTAAATTAAGTAATTTGAGTCTAGTCTCGTATGTCTTATTTTCCATACCTTTAATGGCTTTTGTAAATTTGCACTGTACTATCTCGATTTTTAATATATCCTCTTTATGGTATGGTGACCATACTTGTACACAGTACTCAAGCTGAGGTCTAACCAAGGCATTGTATAAGGGGAACAGCACCTCTTTAGATTGACTAGATATATGTCTCAGTATGCAGTTTAGATTTTGGTTGGCCCTGTTAAATTGGTTACTACAGTGTGTTCTGAATTTTAAATTGGGACTAATAATTATACCCAGGTCTCTTTCCGGTACAGTTTCTTGTAAGTGTATTCCCAATTTTATATTTATAATGCATGTTATTTTTGCCCAAGTACATAACTTTACACTTAATAGGATTTAGCTTCAATTTATTGATACTGGCCCAACTTGTGATGTTATCCAGGGCAGTTTGGAGTGCTATACTACTAACTGTTTTATCTAGTACAGTTCCTATTCGGCAGTTGTCCACAAATTTTAGTAACCATATACAGGGGTTATCTACTTTTAAAGTAGACACGTATATATTGAACAGGCATGGACCCAGGACTGACCCCTGTGGAACACCACTGGAGACTGTGGCCCAATCTGAATATTCCCCATTTATGATGACCCTCTGTTTTCTTCCCCTGAGCCAGTTGGTAATCCATTTGATATTATAAGAATGTAAATTCATTGTTCTTAGGGTATTTATAAGTTCAGGATGTGGCAACTTACCAAAGGCCTTAGCAAAGTCCAAAAATGCCAGATCCACTGTCTTCCCCAAGTGTATCTCTCTTGTCACCATCTCATAAATGGTCAACAGATTGGTCTGACATGATCTTTTCTTAGTAAACCCATGCTGTAATGGGTCATTTAGTCCAAACTTCTGAAGATGATCTTGTATGAATTCCTTAATTATACTTTCCAAGATTTTACCCATTAGGGACGTAAGGCTAATAGGCCTATAATTCTCATGGTTTGTTTTGGTTCCTTTTTTATAAATAGGGATTACTGTTGCTAAACGACATGTTGAGGAACTTCTCCTGAGTTTATTGATTGTTGTAAAATATTAGTAAGTGGGAGATAAATACTTGGAGCAAGCTCCTTTAGTACCCTAGGGTGGATCCTATCAGGACCAGGAGATTTGTTAACATCAAGATTAGATAACTTATCCAAAATTGTACTGTGTATAATAATACTTGAAATAGGCATTAAAGGGAATGGGGCAGGAATCAGCGGTTGAGGAACAGTGGGCAGTATTTAAAATGGGGATTACAAGAGCAACAGAATTATGCATTAAACAGGTTAGCAAGAGGAAAAGGAAGAGGAGACCATTACGGTTTTCCAAAGAGGTAGCAAAGAAAGTGAAAGCCAAAAAGATTGCATTCAGGCAATACAAAAAGACATAGGCAGAAGGGGATAGGGAGAAGTACCAGGAGAAGCAAAGGGAAGCAGGGAGGTCAGTAAGGGAAGCCAAAGCTCAGACAGAAGAACACATTGCAAAATCAGTGGGTAGAGGGGACAAAACCTTTTATAGGTACATAAGTGAAAAAAGAAGGGCAAAGGAAGGGATAGTGAGACTAAAGGGGGAGGATGGGGGCCGCGTTGAGGATGATAACAGTAAGCTGACATATTGAACAGGTATTTCTGCTCAGTCTTTACTGAGGAAGAGGAGGGTAATGGGTCTGAAGGGAGTACAAGGGGTGAGAATGGTGCAGAAATGGACACAAGTCCCTTTACACGGGAAAGGGTCCTGAAGGAACTGGAAATAATAAGAGTTGATAAAGCAATGGGGCCAGATGGAGTGCACCCCAAGGTCCTTAAAGAACTAAGAGAGGTGGTGGCTGAACATTTGGCTATCCTGTTTAGCCGATCACTGCAAACAGGGGAGGTACTCAAAGACAGGAGGACAGCAGATGTAGTCCCCTTATACAAAAGTGGGAACAAAGAGGAAGCGGGGAACTACAGACCAGTCAGCCTCACCTCAGTAGTGGGGAAGATCATGGAAGCACTACTGAAGGAGAGATTGGTGGAACATCTGGTTGTCAGTTCACTACAGGACCCAAGGCAGCATGGTTTCACCAAGGGGAGGTCATGTCAAACCAACCTCGTTGAATTTTTTGACTGGGTGACTAGTGAGGTGGATCAGGGGAGGGCACTACATGGCCTATCTGGACTTCAGCAAGGCCTTTGACACTGTGCTACATAGAAGACTATTACACAAACTAGGGAATATGGGTGTGGGAAGGGCAGTAGTGTGGTGAGTAGGTAACTGGCTGGGTGGCAGGACACAGAGGGTGGTGGTAAATGGCTGTCACTCCACAGAGGGAAGAGTGACCACTGGGGTACCACAGGGATCAGTGCTGGGACCGGTGTTATTCAACATCTTCATCAGTAACATTGCACAGGACCTAGAAGGCAGAATGTCACTGTTCGCTGATGACACAAAGCTCTGTAACAGAGTAGACACACCAGAGGGTGTAGACAGAATGAGAAGGGACCTGCAGAAACTTGAAGAATAGTCAGGGGTTTGGCAGTTGAAATTCAATGAAAAGAAGTGCAAGACAATGCATATGGGGCACAAAAACCCTGGCACAATATATTGGTTAGGGGGTGAGGATAAAGCATGCACCAAGCAGGAAAGGGATCTTGGGGTTGTCATCTCTGATGACCTCAGGTAGGGAAACAGTGTGACAGGCAGCAGGTAAAGAAATAGGATGCTGGGATGCATAGGCAGAGGCATCACCAGCAGGAAAAGGGAGGTCATAATTCCACTATACAAGACACTAGTGAGGCCCCACCTGGAGTACAGTGTACAGTTCTGGAGACCTTACCTACATAAGGACATAATAATAAAATTAATAATATTCTTTATTTATAATGCGCTTTTCAAGAAATCAAAGCGCAGAACAAGTTATAGAATCACAACATAATAAAAGCATTAATATAAAAATGACAGTAAAATAATTAATACATTACATCAAACTTCATAAGATAATAATAAAATCAAACCCAACATAGACAGGGTAGAGAAGGTTCAGAGGAGGGCAACAAAGATGGTACATGCATTTGCATCACAAGTCCTATGAGGACAGGTTGAAGGAACTGAATATGTACTCCCTGGAGGAGAGGAGGGAGAGAGGGATATGATAGAGACATACAAGTATCTTACAGGGAGGAAGAGGGTGCAGGAATACACTATCTTTCCGCGAAAAAGATGTTCCAGGACTAGAGGGTATGGGATGAAGTTGGAGGGAGGATGATTCAGAGGAAACGTGAGGAATAATTTCTTCACAGAACAGGTAGTGGACAAGTGGAACACCCTGCCAGTGGAAGTGGTGGGGGCTGAAACAATCATGGGATTTAAGAATGCATGGGATAGACATAAAGGAATTCTGGAGGTCAGGAGTAAGGGGCAACAGACTTCTAGGAAACCATAAACTGAACTTACAAGCTCAGATGGGAAGACTGGGTGGGCCATAGGCCCTTATCTGCCGACACTGTCTATGTATCTATGTATCTATGTAATAAGTTCATCTACAGGGGATTGTTCAACAATATTTACAATAGTATCATCCTGTTTATTAAATACTGTACAGAAATAATTATTCTGCATATTTGCAATTTCTTGATTTGTAGCTCATATCCCCTGCCTGTTAGTGAAGGGTCCCATGGTATTTGCCCTCCCTTTTATTTTTTTGGCATGTGAAAAAAAAACTTTTATTATCCTCTACGCTGTTGACCAAATGCTGTACGTACCTTGACCTGGCAATCTTACTCTCCATTTTTATTTTCTTAACTAATAATCTGTATTTGGGAAGGAGAAGGACAATGCCCTTCCTTATTTTCCTGTATAGCCTTTTTTTTTATTAATCATTTGTTTAAGGAGTGGATTGAACCAAGGTGGGGTTATTTTGTGTGTATTATTATATTTTTGTATTATGGGAATATTCTCTGTGATAAGGCTGTTTAGCTTTACCTATCAGTAATCCCCATTTTTTTTCCACCATTAGGTTCTTAAATTCATTCTGCCAGTCCCATAATTCAAGTTTGGATTTTATGTCCTCGAAATCAGCTTTTGGAAAATTAAGTATGTTAGTTACTCCAGTACCAGATGGTTTATTTGTCCTTGATATTTGAAAATATACCATATTATGGTCGCTATTACCCAGGGGTGCTCTAATTTCTATATTAGAAATGCTGTGCTCAATGTTAGTTAATATAATATCCAATATTTTATAATTTCTTGTGGGATATTGTACTTTTTGTTCTAACCCTAGTTCTAAAAACAGATCCAAGTATTGTCCCTCATTTTTGTTAGTTGTTAAGGCCCTAGGCCAGTCAGTATTGGGTAAGTTAAAATCTCCAAAAATCATTACATTATTTGTTGGATCCAATTTCTCCAGATAGTTGAATAGTACTCTATCATTCTCCAGAGTTATAGAGGGTGGCCTATAAACCAAACCAAGGATATAGGGGGGACCAGTCTGTGGAAAAAATTTAATCCATAATGTTTCCAAGTTAGGTATATCTACTTGAATCTCTTCACTTATTATATTATTTGATAGCTAGATAGCCACACCCCCTCCCTTTCTGTGAGTTCTGCTTTTGGAATACAGATTGTAACCCACGAATTATTCCAATAATCCTTCTCATCCCACCATGTTTCTGTAACCAGTGCAACTTGAATGTTATTAGTCTGCTCTGCAGATATCAGGTATGGCATAACCTGCCCCATTCTAGTCGCTAAAAGCTTGGCTAAGATCTTGCTATCACAGTTAAGAAGTGATAACGGTCTGTAGTTTGAGACTCATTCTGGGTCCCTCCCCTCTTTGTGTAATACTACTATTGTTGCTTCAAAGAGATGGGGATCCTGGCAATCTCCTGAAACTATAGTTCAGAACAGTGTTAGTAGCCATGGGGTCAGTTCTTCCTCCAAAACTTTATAAAAATTAGGTGAGAATCCATCTGGCCCCGGAGCTTTGTCTAATGACAAGCTTTTGAATGCTTTCTTGATGGGGAGGGTCAAGGAGTCCTGCTGATCTACAGATAAGATGGGCAAGGGGATGTTTTGAAGGTATTTGTCAATATGTGTGGCTGCGGGGGCGGAGGGGCAGTCAAGCCTAGCATTATAGAGGTCCTTATAAAAAGATTGGAATTATGTAGCTATTTCTACCTGGTTCATTTCAAGCAAGCCATCCTGCTTCGAGCAGATTGCATTTACCAGTCGAGAGGCCTATTGTTGTCGAACCTGTAGAGCCAGTAAGCATCCGGCCTTTTCCCCTTGGTCTATGTGAGTGGATTTGGTTTTAAGAATAACGTATTCTGCTTTTTCTCCCAACAAGTCATGATACTGTGCCTTCAGACACATCAGTTCCTGACGTTGGGTGTCGGTAGCCGAAGGGGAGATATGCAGTTCTAGATCCCTAATTTTATCTAGTAAGTCTTTGGCTGGTGTTCTCTTTTATGGCACTGCACAGATAGTATTCTTATAAGTTCACCCCATATAAAGCATTTCAAGCCAAGGACAGAGCAATTTATAGGGGTGAAATGAGGGATGTCCCTCAAAATCAGGGACAGTTGAGAGGTGTGTTTGCACTTCAAGGGAGTGGGTTATTTTGTTGCTTTAAATAGGTGATCCTAACTTTAAATTTCCTGTATATCCCATATATCTGTGAGGTTAAGCAAAAAGTTAAACCTGTGCTCCCTGTTCTTTCCATGTGATCTGGGTCATACCTGGTAGCCTTGCCTATTGATTGTATATGATCTCATTCTGGTGTACTGCTGGGCAGTTGATATTCAAGCAGAGAGTCTGAGTGTACTTTGTTTGTTTCTAGGGATGCAGATATTTTATTAGCTTTTAGAGCACTGTTTATATAAGTTTTGCTGATGGTTTAGTGATATATGTAGGCATGTTTCTGTTGCTGCATAGAATCATATTTTTGAAACACAGTATTTTGTTTTTTGATTTGGTGTTTAAAATGTTTTTCTTGGGTGAACATCACTGAGGCTTTGGGGGTTTGGATTTGTGAGTAGGAAGTACTTTAAAAGTTTTTCAAAGTAGTTTTTTCAAAGTTGTTGGATGGATTTCCTTTTACAGTTTGTGATTTGTGAGCAGTGTTGCTGGAAAGTGGGGTCATTTTTTTTTAATTTGTATGATTTCTTTTTTATGTTGCTGTATTATTTGATTTGCATTGTGACCTTTTTGCCACTGAGGATATAAAATTAGCATATTGACCTTTTTTACTCTAACTTGTTATGCTCTTGATTAATGCACCCCTATCATGTCTTCTGAGCAGGAGTATATGCTAGGTTAATGCAGTACCATGTGGTCCTGACCAGTGAGAAGTCTGAATTGACCAGACACAATTTTATAAATTCATCATTCATCTAACATTATATGTAAGTATTAGTATATGAAACAAGACACAGTCAATACATACCAAACTAATTAGCAAATTGCACAATTATATTCATGTTACACATGCAGTATGCCAAATTGAATGTTCCCACTTCAGCTGGACAATGTTCTTAAACCTGTAGATATCAACAATATATAATCAATGCTACAATCTAATACATTTCAAACTTACATTAATTACAAATTTCGTATACTATTAGGTATATTGTTATTGCATTTAAACCACATAGGATATTCCAGATTTAAATAGGTAATAAACCTAGGACCTATATGGGTTATTTTAACTTCTATGTCCTCCCATCATTTACCATAAAATCAATCAAATTTATTAATGGCCAATGCTATGTAACTGGTCAAATACCTTTTTCTTTTTCCCTTGTATGTTTCAGATTTATTTTTTATTTTTTATGCTGTAGCTTCCTTTCTCATTGGTCCAAAAAAGGTCCCTGTTATTTACTGTCTAGTTTGTGAAACAATAAACTGTGTATATAACTCCTCCCTTCTCTCCTCTAACTTTTCTTACCCTAAAATATTTTCCTCTTTGTGTATGAAATCTCATTAATCATATTTTTTGAGGGAACTGTTATCATCTCACCTTTTTTTAATGCCTGAATACCAGAGTGGACTTGCATACACTGTACTAGCTATAACCCAAAGGTTGGTGAGCACTATCAAACCCCATAGCACCAGAGGGTGGCTAGCCAATGCCCTTGTCCATTCAGAGATGTAGAGAGAAGTACAGCAACAGTTAATGGCCAAAATACAAATACAAATGCAAATAGGATGCTGGGATGTATAGGCAGGGCCATCACCAGCAGGAAAAGGGAGGTCATAATTCCGCTATACAAGACACTAGTGAGGCCCCACCTGGAGTACAGTGTACAGTTCTGGAGACCATACCTATGTAAGGACATAGACAGGGTAGAGAAGGTTCAGAGGAGGGCAACAAAGATGGTGCATGGATTGTATAACAAGTCCTATGAAGACAGGTTGAAGGAACTGAACATGTATTCCCTGGAGGAGAGGAGGGAGGGAGAGAGGGGATATGATAGAGACATACAAGTATCTTACAGGGAGGAACAGGGTGCAGGAAAACACTATTTTTAAGTGAAAAAGATGTTCCAGGACAAGAGGGCATGGGATGAAGTTGGAGGGAGGACGATTCAGAGGAAACATGAGAAAGAATTTCTTCACAGAACGGGTGGTGGACAAGTGGAACACCCTGCCAGAGGAAGTGGTGGGGGCTGAAACAATCACGGGATTTAAGAATGCATGGGATAGACATAAAGGAATAGTGGAGGTCAGGGGTAAGGGGCAACAGACTTCTAGGAAAACAAACTGAACTTACAAGCTCAAATGGGAAGACTTGGTGGGCCATAGGCCCTTATCTGCCGACACTGTCTATGTATCTATGTATCTATACACAGAACATGGTCCCTGAAGGGACACAAAATGTTTAAAGGGACACACAAGGGACTTTGACATACTGGAACCCCCTACATGATTCACATCCCTCACATATAACACTGTTTCCTCTTTATACACTATGTACATGCAGTTGTACAACTGTCTCTCTAACTGCTGCACTCAGTGGCTGGCATTGTTCTACAGTGGTGTGATGACGCAACCTCCAGTGCTATAGGGTCTGATGGTGCACCTCACTCCTTGGAATGCCCAACTTACTGGGTGACACCCATCAGGCTCCCTGCAACATATTCTTAACTCCAGCACACTGTGAGAGACACTATTTTGAGACCTCAGGTTGCACAGACATACCTTGGCAAGTCACACTTGACACATTTGTGGCCTCTGATCCAGGATCGTGCAGCACTGACAAGACAATGGGGGAGGGCTTCTGTTTCTCTCCTCCATGAAACAACATGTATAGGCCAAGGCTACTCTCCTCCACCACCACCTTGAAGCCTGGAGTGGGTCCTAAAAAACCCCGCATGAATCCCTTGAGGGGATACCCCACTACTCCATAAGACTCTGCTTCTGTACTTCAGACCTTAGGTCTCAGTCTCTCTCTCTCTCTCTCTCTCTCTCTCTGTCTCACTTTCTTCCTGCTTCTTCTTCTTCTCTGCACATCTTTGCTCTGTTCTCAGTGCTCAAGGCACCAATTCTTAAATTCCCTTCCTCTATCAACATCCTTGCTGCTGTGGCCTAAGCATACTGTACTTCCCTTGCTCTTGGGGTGGGGGAGTAGCTGCTGATCTCTCAGGCGGGATCTCTCTCATCTCAGGCCAGCTTCTGCACTTCTTCTATGATGTTTAGAACTCAGTTCAGGCAAGATTGATTTATGTATGATTCCTTCTCTTTTGATTAGGGAAGAGAAAGGCAGTCAGCAGCCATCAGCAGCTCAGACACAGAACACAAGCACATAGCATGTGTAATTACTCAGCCACCCAGCACTGCAGGTGTGAAGGAAGCCTGGAGTGTTCTTAGCCTCAAGACCTTTGTCTTCATAACTGACATTGCAGAAGAACTTGAAGGGAAGGTATGCTTTTTTACAGATGATACCAAAATCTGTAATAGGGTGGACAATAAAAAGATGGTAAAGAGAATGTGCAGTGATCTTGGGAAACTGGAAGAGTGGTGAAGAGCATTGTGGTTGGGATTCAATGTCAGAAAGTGCAAAATCATGTACCTAGGGCATAGAAACTCAGGAGCTGAGTTCAGGGAGGAAGAACTGATAGTCACTAAGCAGGAAAAGTACCTTGGGGTTATCATAACTGATGAACTGGGACCTTGGAGTTATCATAACTGATGACCTTAAAGTGGCAGGGTTTGGTGACAAAGCAATGGTTAGGGCTAGTGGGAAGCTGGGGTGCATAGGGAGAGGTATCTTTAGCAGGATGAGGGAGGTGGTGTTGTCACTGTATCACTTGCTGGTGAGACCCCACCTAGAGTATGGTGTCTAGTTCTAGAGGTTGCACCTTAGAAAGAACATAGACAGTGTGGAGGCAGTCAAGAGGAGAGCAACTAAAATCAGTGGTTGCACCCTAAGTAGAGGGGAGAGACTATGGGATCTCAACATGAACACACTGGAAGAGAGAAGAGTGTGAGGGGACATGAGAGAGATCTACAAGTACCTCACAGGAGTGAACAGAGTACAGCTGGGGAGTCTATTTCAAATGAGTATAAAGCATCAGAACTGGGGGCGTATGATTAAGCTGGAGGAAGGAAGTTTAAGAAGGAAGTGTGTAAACATAGGGAAATAACCGATGTCCAGACGATTTTCAAGATGCATAAAAAACGCATGCAGATGCATTTATTATTTTATTTTTAGAAAGAAAAAAAAAGTTTGCAGAAAGGAAAATATCGGTGTTAAAATCACACCCATCCAATACAGAAAATTCGCCTTGATTCAAGCTCCTGAACAATGTATTTTCCTTTCATCCAATGAAGCACTTTTGTGTGAAAAGCCTGCACACAACCTCCTTCAATTGTGGTCAGACAACTACTGACCCATCTCTCTAAATCTGTTCCCTAGAGGACAGTTTATATAGTGCCTGAGGCTATGACATCATGACCATGTGACACACGATTAAGAAATACTTGTACTATTCTAATCTTTCCTAGTACTTTCACACTGGTCTGTGAAAGCTATCAGGGCACATAGATGTGGCTGTTTCTATAATTCTTAAGACCAGTCACACAAGGGGTCTTATAACTCATGTAGATACCTTAATTTACTAGAGGGGGCATGATTTGGGGTTAAGCCCCTCCCTCTTGTGTGACTCATCCTCTCTAGTTCCTGTATAGACAGCCATTTCATGGGCTGCCAGCCCTATATGAGGAACTTTCCAGAGTCAACCACAGTCAGGTAAAGAAACAAAACAGTGTGTTTACTTTTATTCAAAAAAGCAAAATAACCTGGTTTAACATGTTTGAAAGTAAATCTCTAACCTTAGCAAAGAACTATAGCTGAGGGGTGCACTCCCTATCTGTGTTCTTGCCAGGTTAAGATTTCACTTCCCAGCAGAAATGTACTTTTATAACAAAACAACAACAGTTTAATTTCTCAAGTTTGACTCAGAAAATGCATATGCATTTCTTTTTCAGGTTGCATGTTTCATTCTGGCACATTTAGACTACTTTCAGGGGCAGCAGTCATATCTGATGGCTTGTAATTGCAGCCGACAGCCGAAACCTCTCATTCTGGCTTGGAGCCAACCTACAGCCTCTATTGAAACTCTGTGGCTGCTCAGTCAAAAAGGAAAACATTTTTGGACACTATTTAGGGCAATACAGGGCTTATTTCCCTCCGCCTATAGTGTCCTGCTTTTAATTTCAGCAAGCAGCCTCTCATTCTATATTGTATCCATGAAGTGGATACCAGAACACCACATTGGGGCACCGAGGAGTTGCACCATGGCAACAGTACACAGCTGCTCTATACTCAGCTCTCCTATTCAGCCGCATGGTCTTTCTTTGGTGAATCGCAACAAGCAGTTCAATTTTGAAGCACTACAGCTCCATTTCAGGGATTCTTTCCAGTGCAAATGTGCGCAGGGTCCTTCGTGAGGGTGCGAGTATGCAAATGTGTGATCGTGTGCACAATTCGTCGCTGCTACCATTCGCTCACTTGCACCAAAGCACATTGCGCTAATTCATTTACTTTTCTCTGCCTCCGCCTTAACCATATTAAAGCATCACAGACATGCCTTTAAAATAAAGGGCAAGGGAGTCACAAAAAGCATACTGCTTTTTTTTTCTCCAGTGTACTCTGAGGTTTGTGGAAACAGCTGAATAAGGGGATTTATACAAGATGCAAGATAATTTAATTTAAGGACTTAAAGAAAAGTAAAGAAAAGAGATAAAAGATTGCCAGGTTGACCACCCTGACAAGAAAAGTTAGGACAGATATGGAATAATAGTAGAAGACAGGATAGCGTGAAAAGGAAATGGGGGGGGGTTGCATCTTGTAAGGAGTGTGTAATGCATTATTTTTTTTATTATTCATAACAGGTCTTCCTGTTACACACCTCCCACCACAAGAAGGCAACACAATACATTTGCTGTCTGAGACCCTTCACCGTAGGAACTTTCACCCACCACACCAGAAGTTCCCCTCAGAGACCCTAAATAAGTAATTCTATACTAACACAATACTTACAGTACCAGCAGAATTACTGTATAGAACTATTCCCTGAGGTTGTAAGTGTTTAGCGAAACACTGTGCACAAAATAATATCACAAAGCATTTCAATTAGTCTTTACTAGCATACTGTCAGCACCATATCTGGAGAGATAATCTGTGTTCTGGTGTTTTGTACCAGACCTGTGTTTTACAGTAAAATGATACGGTTGTAATGACAGATACCACTGCATAATCCGCATATTCTTATCTTTCATTTGATGTAACCAACAAAGCAGTTTATGGTCTGTCATCACCACAAAATTGTTACCCCATAGGTAATATTTTAGGGACTCTATGGCCCAATTTAGAGCCAAACATTCCGTTTCAATGGTAGAATATTTGCGCTCACGCTCATGCAGCTTCCTGCTGATATATAACACATGATGTTCACCCTTGTCATCATGTTGTGTGAGTACTGCTCCCAAGCCAGTGTCAGAGGCATCAGTCTGAATTTCAAATGGCTTCTGAAAATCTGGGCTAGTCAAAACTGAAGCGGAACAAAGTACTGCCTTTATGTTCCTAAAGGCTTCCTCACAGGAAGGTGTCCATTTGACCTTATTTGGGTATTTGTTTTTTGTTAGTGCTGTTAATGGTGTAGCTAAGGTGGCAAATCAAGGATAAATCTCCTATAATAGTTAGTTAAACCCAAGAATGAGTGCACTTGTTTCATTGTAACAGGGATGGGACTCTTAGCTGCTGCCTCCACTTTATCAGTTTCTGGTTTTAGGGATCCTTCTCCTATCACAATACCCAAGTACTTGGTCTCTGTTTTTGCTATTGCACATTTAGCAGGATTGATGGTCAAACCTGCGTCCTTGATTTCTTTAATGATTGCATTCAAATGGCTCAAATGTGTAGGCCAATCAGGGCTAAAAATAACCACATCATCCAACTAGGCAGAGCTATATTGGGTATGGGAGCTTAAAATGTGGTCCATATAGTGCTGAAAGGTGGTAGGGGCACCATGGAGTCCAAATGACATTTTTGTAAATTGGTACAATCCTATTGGGGTAGGAAGGCTGTTAATTCTCGTACTTTAGGGGCCAAGGAAATCTGCCAATATCCCTTGGTTAAATCCAATATACTGTTAAAGCAGGCATTTCCAATTTTATCTACCAGGTCATCTATTCTAGGCATGGGATACCCATCAAAATCTGAAACTGCATTTACCTTTCAAAAGTCCAAATAGATCCTTATTCCACCCTTTTTCTTATTCACAACTACAATCGGGGAGGACCAGGTACTTCTTGATTGAACTATGACACCTATTTGTTCCATTCTCTTAATTTCATCTATCACCTCCTGCCTGATTCTTTCTGGTAGCCTATATGCTTTTTGATGGATAGGTTTTGTTTGGTTTACTTTAATGTCATGCACTACTCTCTTAGCTTGTCCTGGAGTGGTTGTGAATGTATCTTTAAAATGCAGTATTAACTGGTCTATCCCATGTTTTTGTTCAGGTTGCAGCTCTAGATTAATAAAAACACCTACCTCACTTATGGGATGGTCAAGTCGCTCATAAGCAGCACCAAAGTCAGGTTGTTCTGCCTCTTGGTATATGTAAAGGGACTGTAATGCTGGTTTCTCCACCCATTTCCATAAAAGGTTTGCATGGTATATCCTTTTAGTGGGTCTATGGCCAGGCATTTCTGTCTCAAAATTCACAGGTCCTATCTGGCAAATGACATCATAAGGGCCCTGCAATGCATTAACAACTTGTTTTCAGTTGATGGCAGCAAAAACAGAACTTTTTCACCAGGCATAAAACATTTGATTTTCAAACCAACATCATAAAATTTATTTTGTTCCATTTGCTTTTGGGTTACATTCAAGTGATCCATGGTGACATATTTAACCAGTTTCTCTTAAAGTGGTCATATAATCAAGGATATTACTATACCCAACATTTGTACCTTCCTCCCAATGCTCTTTTACCATATCCAATGAACCCCTGGGATTTCTTCCATAAAATAGTGAAAAAGGTGAAAACCCAGTTGTTGCTTGGGGTACCTCCCTGTAAGTGAAGAGGAAGTATGGGAGATATTTGGCCCAATCCCTGCCTTCCTCCTGGATGTATTTTTGCAACATTTTCTTTAATGTCTTGTTGAATCAGTCTACAAGACCATATGTTTGAGGGTGATAAGATGAAGTACGAACAGTAGAAACCCCTATTAGACGATACAACTCTCTCAACATGACAGAGGTAAAATTACTGCCTCTGTATGTGAGGATCTCCTATGGTATGCCCATCATGCTAAATACTTTAGCTAATTCTTCTGCTGTACAGGGGACAGTAACAGTATGCATGGGTATGGTTTCAGGGTATCGTGTGGTGTAATCACACACTACGAGTATAAATCTGTTACCGTTTGAACTTTTAACAAGAGGGCCAACAACATCCATGGCAATTTGTTCAAAAGGTGTTGTAACTTAAGGTATGGGTTGAAGGGGCACCTGGTCTCTTTTTCCACCCTGGGAAACCATTTGGCATTCTGGGCAAGCACTGCAAAACTCTGCCACATCCTGATGTATCCCTGGCCAACTAAAGCATGCTAGTAATCTTTGCAGGATTCTGTCTCTCCCTTCATGTCCTGTCATAAGTATATTATGGGCTAACTGCATGACTCTCTCTATATATAGCTTTGGTACCATTAATTGTTCAACAGGCACATTTAGTACAGGGTCAACAGTTACACAATACAAAATATCATTTTTTCAATAAAATGAGACTGTCCAGGATTTGATTTCTGGTGCAGCTGTAAATAAAAAGGTTCAAGAGTTTTATCTGCCTTTTGTTCTGTAACAATTTCCTGCAAAGGCATACCTGGTACAATGCCAATGACTTTATGCTTTTGTTCATCCACCCATTTCCTTTGTTCCTTCTTCTTTTATTGTCTGGATTTCCTGTTTTTTCCTGTCTCCTCAAAATAATCACCTTCAAAAGGAAATGTCTGCTCCAATTATCTTTGAGCATGTGAATGAGTCATCACATTGACTTACTGCATAAACTCTTGATGAGTTTTCATTAAAGTGTCAAAATGGGGAAAGTCTTGCCCAATTATCACAGGTACTGGGAGTTTAGGTACCAGTCCTACAGTCATACTATGTTTTTTCATTATTGACTTTTAAATCAGCTTTGGTAGTGTGGAACTGGTGAATGTCTCCATGTAAACACATGACAGTAGTATCAGTTGGGTCGACCTTTCCAGCGTTAACATGTGCAGAGTCCTTCATGAGGGTGCGAGCGTGCGAATGTGTGATCGTGTGCACACTTCGTCGCCGCTATCACTCGCTCACTTGCACCAAAGCGCATAGCGCTAATTCATTTACTTGTCTCTGTCTCTGCCTTAAACATATTAAAGCATCACAGATATATCTTTAAAACAAAGGGCAAGGGAGTTACAAAAAGCATACTGCTTTTTTTTCAGTGTACTCTGAGGTTTGTGTGAGGCAGCTGAATAAGGGGATTTATGCAAGATGCAAGATAATTTAATTTAAGGACTTAAAGAAAAGTAAAGAAAAGAGATAAAAGATTGTCAGGTTGGCCACCCTGACAAGAAAGGTTAGGATAGATATGGAATAACAGTAGAAGACAGGATAGAGTGAAAAGGAAATGTGGGGATGCATCTTGTAAGGAGCATTATTTTTTTTATTATTCATAACAGGTCTTCCTGTTACAAAGTGATAAAGTACTACTTCACTGAAAGGGTGGTAGATGCCTGGAACAGACTGCCAGTGGAAGTGGTGGGGACTTCAAGCATATGTGGGGTAGTCATTGAGTAATATTAGTATATAGGCAGGGAGGAGGAAGGGTCACCAGAGACCATTTAGGGTCTGCCAAGAAAGACTAGGCAGGGAACATCTGGGCAGACTGTGGGGGCCACGTGGTCCTTTTCTGCTGACAAATTCTATTTTTCTATGAATCTATGGTGTACATTAACTATTTAGTGACTGGGCTCAAACAGGTGGGGGATGAGGGTTGGATTAAGTACATATATCCCAAGGTCTAATATTTTATGAACAATTCCACTCTCAATATTTCGAGAATATATCCATGTGGCCGGCCCAGTGGCATGGAGGGCTGAGGCATCATGCCTTACCTCCTGCCATGTCAGTGAACCGTGTTCACGGTACAGGTCAGTCGGGGTGGGAGAGGACTGAGCATCTGAAAGACAGCTCTCCTCTCCCAGGGAGGGAGGGACACAGAGGTCAGTGCACCTCTGACACCTAGCAGTGATTACATGTTGGAGCACCTGGGTCCCGTACATGAGGGATGGAGAGGAGTAGTCGGCTGACATGTTGTGAGTGGAAGCGATATAGCTTGGCCATTGCCGATGACAATACTTTGCCTCTGGGGGGCAGGTGGGATAAAAGCAGAAGGTGAGAAGGTCCTAGGGTGGCTGGATGACTGCCAGCTCCTGCAGGCACCACCTCTGTGAATGGCTGGCACCTCTGAAACAAGATCCATGTCAGCTGGTTGAGTGATCCTTGCTGCCCTGCCATGGGGGGGTAAGGTGTGGGGGAAGATGGGAGGTGGCACTGCGAGTGGGGGTATGGGGATGGGGGATGGCAAGAATGTGGGCTGCCCACTACAGGAGATAAACAATAAAGAAAAGAATATATCCATGTTGCAGGCCCAGTCCTGATTTTCTGACATCATACAAAGGTCTATAGTCAGTTGAATCTGGCATCTTAAATATACACAAGACATGTATAAAAATAACCAGCTTCAAGGGAAATAAAGACCTAGAAACAAGCCTAGAAATTAGCCATACAAAACCTATTTCTATAAAAGAGAATCCAGTACTGTTCTGTTGTTAAGGTCTGGTTCCTATAGCTTGTACAGGGAAAACATCCTAAAAGGTTCCCTTTGAAGCAGGAGATTATTAATATCCCCCCTTCTGCCAACACACACTATTAATTGAGGTAAACAGGAACTTGTGCTACTCAGGAGATTTGATTCATGACACATACAACGCAAGGATATTGCTCAAATCACCTTGGTCAATAGCCCTATGGTGCTCACTAACTCTTGCCTTAAACACGCAGGTAGTCTTACCAAAGATAGTTATATTCCACCAGGTATACCACATTGTTAAGTGACACGATTTACAAACCTTAGCATGGAGAAGATCTTGCTTACATTGCTTACATTAGGCAATGGAATATTCTTTGTTTTTCTTACAACCAGGCAGAATTTACAATGACCAAACATAAAACAACCCTGTGGTGTATCCAGAAACCAAGACTGAGCAGATGAAATCTGTGGTTGCATACTATGGACAAGCCTATCTGCCAAATTGTGATCCCTTGTAAAAAACATATGTGGCACAGTGGCAGTGATTTCCTCAGAGCTAGCTCTTTTCCAAGACTATGCCAGTTCCAAAGGATTATATTCTGTACTTGGTGGGCCTGTGTTGAGTATGTGGTATAAGAATTGGGCTGAGGGCCAGGCTCAATACTCCTATCCCTATGGCTCAAAAGATTCTGTCTGTGGCACCCTTTACAGTAGCCAATTGCATCCTGCACATTCACCTTAGTATATCAGCTTGCCAGAAATCTCCTCACCATCTTCTTCACCCAAATATCAAAGTCTGGCTCCTCATTACAGTTCTGGTTAAGATGTAAGCATTCACACTTGTGTTTTCCTGGAACAGATCTCTTTTAATTCCTCCTTTTCCAACCTTCCATCCAACTCAGATCACTTTCCCCAGTACACCATCAGGATGTCATCTATATATTGACACCACAAATGAGTTCTATCCAAATAAGGATTGGCAATGTGTTTATATATGATCTCCCTTTCCCATTGTTCCAAACAGACGGTAACATAATTGGTGGCAAACGCAGCCCCAATAGCATGCTCCTTAATTTGGGGATAATACTTTCTCCAAAAAATGAAGCTGTTAAAATTTAAAAATACTCTGCCAGTTGTCAAAGACGCTCCCTCTGTGCAACATACACTTTCACTCTGCCTCAAACAATAATCAGGGGATGCCAGTTGCCCCTTAGGCCAGGCAGTGTGACATGGCAGTAGGGAGGGTTAGTGGGATGCTGGGGTGCATAGAGAAGAGTATCACCTGCAGAAAGCAGGAGGAGGTGTTGCCTCTGTATAGATCACTAGTAAGATCCCACCTAGAGTACTGTGCCCAGTTTTGGAAACCACTTCTCCAGAAGGACATAGAAAGAGTGGAGGTGGTCCAGAGGAGGGTAACTAAAATGGTGCAGGATCTGCATCAAAAGCCCTATGAGGAGAGATTTAAGGACCTCGAAATGTACACCATGAAACAGAGGAGGGAGATGGGGATATGATAGAGAACATTAAATATCTCATGGAGGTAAATAAGGTATAAGAGGGAAGTATTTTTGAGAACAAAAGGTGCTCAAGAACAAGGGGACATGCTATGAAGTTGGAGGGAGGTAGATTCAGGAGAGACGTGAGGAAGTATTTCTTCACAGAAAGAGTGGTGGATTCCTAGAACAGCCTTCAGGCAGAGGTGGTGGGGCAAAAACAGTGGTGGGGTTCAAAAATGCATGGGATAAGCTCAAGGGAATCATAGTGGAAAAGAAAGAGGGAGAGAGAGAAATAGCTGTAGATCAGGCACAGTCTACAGTAATAGTGTAGGTAGGTAGAAATGGGCAAGTGGTCATAACCTACTGTCAGATTCTAGGTTACTGTTTCCCTCCTGTTAAATATTGATGTAATGGGAATCAACATCCATTGAAACTGGAGACCACTCCTGTTCTAAATGAAGGTTCCCCGCAGCACTGCTAAAATATCCATTGTATCCCCTATATCCTATATGCAATTGAAATTTCTTCGCTATATCCTTAATGTGAACATCAACATATAGAGATTAATGCTCAGTAAGAGAACCTGTGCCAGCCACATTGTCTTATAGGTCACAGATCTTTCCACCTGAACACACTGAGACAGACAACATGCTTTAGAGAAAAATGTTCACTCACGTGTATTTATTAAACATAATGTAAAGAATAGGTACAACCAAGTCAGCTTGATGTACTCAGCAAGGTATGGCAAGTCATTTATTAAGCCAATCATCATCATGACCATCACAAGTGTCATCCCCATACCCCCAGGGGAGCCAAGTGAATGGATACAAACCACCACAAGAGAACCAGCTCTGGGGCATAAGGGATGACTCTGGGCCAGGTGCTGATGCTCCCCTCTCCTGTCAGAGGGTGTTGCATCTGACATGCAAAGCTCAAGGAGGCTATCTGTCCAGCTGCCCCCTGAACGGGACCACAAGTCATCTGGGCTGTCACCTCTTGCCAGTATCAGAGTTTATATGCCTGCAAAGATACGCGATTCCCTGCCCCCCCATAAAAACCTTGGCAGACTACTATGCTGCTACTTACATGACTATGACAACCTACACTAACCCTACCTAACTGCTTAATGTTAATTCTTGCTGCAGAAGGTAAAAACTGGAAAACCTCATTGGAAAAAATGGGACATTTCCTTCTCAGCTCCCAAGGCGTTTCCCCATAAATCAACAGTGAGTTCCATAACACCGTACAAAGTTCCACACCCTACTTTTATGGGGTGAGTTTGGGTGGGTTCTAACTGGAGGGCATGAAGCATGAGAGATATCTCTATTTCCCCTAGCTAATTTATATGCCTAAGCCCTGCACCTCCAGCCCTACATTGCCTGCTCTCATGGGAACTCTTACCTGTCTACCTGCCTCCCCCAACCCTGGTGGCTATCTACCTACCTAACCTGCCGGCTCAGGTGTCAGTTAGGACTGTTCCCACAGACAATGCCCCAACTGCTGCAGTTCTTTGCAGATTCCCTAAATTGGGTATGTGGGGGGATTATTAATGTCTTTATGCACCTTGGGCAGGGTGTTCAGAGTTGCATCAATAGAGCAAGATACTGTCAATTGCTTAACCTGTAAAGACTTTTTTTTTATTAGCCTCCTACTGCATGTGGCATGGTGTCAAATGCTTTGCTGAAGTCTAAGTACGCCACATCCACCACTCCCCCCAATGTATTTCTTTGGCAGTCAAATGAATCTATCAGGTTTATCTAACATGAACACCCTCCTGGGAATCTGTGCTGTCTTGTATCCTAAAAACCAGCTGGTAGCAAGGTATTCTATGATTATTTCCTTTAGAAGTGACTCCATTAGTTTCTCCACTGCTGATGTCAGATTAACCAGCCTGTAGTTGCCAGCTTCTTCCCTGCTGCCACTCTTATGGAGTGGGACTATGTTTGCCCTTCTTCAGTTCTCTGGGACCACCCCTGTATCTAGTTAACTATCGCATAGGGATGTCAGAAGTTCAGCCAGTACCTAACTGAGCTCTTTCAAAACCCTTGGGTGTTCTCCATTTGGCCCCATTGCATTGTCCACTATCTGATTCAAACATTCTTTCAGCACTCTTTCCTCTGTGAATGGACTACTGTCTACTTCTCTCCCTCACATGGTTTTCTACCCTATATGTGGCCATCTCCTTCCTGCTCCACCAAGAAAACCAAACAGAAGTATTTGTTCAGGACATCTGATTTTTCCTGATCATCCTATGTGCCATCTGCCATATTACAAGTTGTTGGAACAGTTTAGCTCTTAAGGCAAGTTATATCCCTGCCCCGCACCACATCATTGCAATCATGTACACAAATGCTCGCAGTCTGGGAAACAAGATCCCAGACCTGCAGGCAATAATGACAGAGGCTAAACTGGACATAGTAGCCATTAGCAAGACACAGTTTATCAGTAACCACACTTGGGAGACTTCAGTACCTGGCTATATACTGTTCAGAAGAGACCGAGGTGCTAAAAGGGGGTTGGGGGTGGAGTGGCCCTTTATGTCAATGAAAATATCAAAGCCACAGAAATTCAGAATACACATAACGAGCCAGAAGAATTGTGGGTCACCCTGGAAACAGGAAATGGGACAGCCATGCAAACTGGGGTTGTGTACAGGCCTCCAGACTAGGGGGAGGACATAGACACATTACTGTTAGAAGATATACAAAACATGACAGCTAAAGGGGAGGTTCTGATAATGGGAGACTTCAACATGCCAGATACAGATTGGTCAATACCAGCAGGAACATCTGCCAGAACTAGACACATGGTGGATTCCCTGTAGGGGGTGGGCCTCAAACAACTGGTACAACAACCCACAAGAGACAGGGCTATCCTAGATCTAGTACTGAGTAACAGGGAAATTATCACAGATCTCCAGGTAGAAGGTCATAGAAACATAGAAACATATAAGCTGATGTCAGATAAGGACCGCAAGGCCCATCCAGTCTACTCATTTCTTTTTCTACCTTATGAATGTGCCATAGGCCTTTGCTCTGTCAATGGCCTATCTATTCATACTCATCTGTATTGCTCCCTTATGCCGATCCCATGCCTGTTTGAAGCACTGCACTATACTCATATCCACCACTTCCTGAGGTAGGACGTTCCATGCATCCACCACCCTTTCTGTGAAAAAGAACTTCTTCACATTAACCCTTAATCAGCCTCCCTCTAATCTCATGCTGTGTCCTCTTGTCCTGCTATTCTTCTTATATTGAAACATGTTAGACTTTTTCACCTTGTTAATGCCCATAAGGTATTTGAATGTTTCAATCATATCACCTCTCTCCCTCCTTTGCTCTAGGGTATACATATTGAGCTCCATTAATCTGTCTTCATATGTTTTCTGATGCAGTCCCTGCACCATTTTGGTTGCTCTTCTCTGGACTGCCTCAATTTGGTTAATGTCCTTGTGAAGGTGTGGCCTCCAGTACAGCATGTAGTACTCCAGATGGGGCCTAACCAGTGTCTTGTAAAGAGGGATTATTACCTCCCTCTTCCAACTTGTGATACCCCTACTAATACACCCCAACATCCCTCTAGTCTTACCTACTGCTTCAGAGGTCTGCTTGGATAATTTCAGCTCATCGGTGATGATGATACCCAAGTCTCTTTCTTCCCTTGTGACTGTCAGCAACTCCCCTCCCAGCCTATAGGTGGCCTCAGGGTTTCTCTTCCCTATGTGCATGATCTTGCACTTCTTTGTGTTAAATCCCAGTTGCCACTCTTCCAACTATTCTGCTAGTTTATCCAGATCTCTTCTCATTCTGCCCAACCCATCTGGATAATCTACTCTGTTGCAGATCTTGGTGTCATCTGTAAACAGATAAAGCTTACCCTCCAGTTCATCTGCAATGTCACTGGTGAAGATATTGAAGAGGACTGGTCCCAGAACTGATCTCTGAGGTACCCCACTTGTGACTTGCATCTCTTCTGACTGTATACCATTTACCAGCACTCTCTGTTTTCTGCCTGTCAACCAGTTTGCCACCCAGTTGACCAATGTCTGATCCACCCCGAGCCTACCCAACTTATTTATCAATCTTCTATGTGGAACAGTATCGAAAGCTTTGCTGAAGTCAAGGTAGGCACCATCAACTGCTCCCCCTTGGTCCACCGCTCTGGTTACCCAGTCAAAGGAATCTATGAGATTAGTTTGACAGGACCTTCCTTTTGTAAACCCATGCTGTCTTGGATCCTGTGCTCCTATGGATTCCAGATGTTGCACTATCCTTTCCTTAAGGAGTGTCTCCATAATCTTGCCCACTACTGAGGTAAGACTGACTGGTCTGTAGTTCCCTGCCTCCTCCCTGCTACCACTCTTGTGGAGCGGGATCACATGAGCACTTCTCCACCCTGAGCTTATCGAGCTCTTGTGGGACCCTTTCTTTTGCGAAGGGACTAGTGCACACCTCCCTCTCCCCTGTGTCAGCCATGTGAACTGGGGTTGTGTAAAGGCCTCCAGACCAAGGGGAGGACATAGACACATTACTGTTAGAAGATATACAAAACATGACAGCTAAAGGGGAGGTTCTGATAATGGGAGACTTCAACATGCCAGATACAGATTGGTCAATACCAGCAGGAACATCTGCCAGAACTAGACACATGGTGGATTCCCTGCAGGGGGAGGGCCTCAAACAACTGGTACAACAACCCACAAATGACAGGGGTATCCTAGATCTAGTACTGACTAACAGGGAAATTATCACAGATCTCCAGGTAGAAGGTCACCTAGATGCCAGTGACCATCACATGGTATGGTTCAATTTGGCCATTAGAACTAATTCATCCCATTCCAAGGCAAAAATAGGGAACTTCAAAGGAGCTGACTGATAAGATGGTCAACAGAGTTAAGCTAGCCCTGGTAAAAAGAAATATAGGTGAGGAGGTACAGGCAAAGTGGGCAAGCATTATGGATGCAATACTTGAAGCAACATCCCATTGTGTTGGAGAGAAAAGGAAGTGCAAAAGAAGAAGGAAACCACTTTGGTTCTCAAAAACAGTTGCAGAAAAGGTCAGAGCCAAAAGGTTGGCCTTCAAAAACTATAAGGGAATTCAGCAGGATGAAGATAGGGAGGCATACCAAACTTCCCTAAGGGAAGCAGGGAAGGCAGTAAGGCAGGCAAAGGCCCAAACCGAGGAAACACTAACACAAACAGTAAAAGAAGGTGACAAGACTTTCTAGAAATACATTAGTGAACAGAGAAAGTCCAGAGGGGGTATTGCTAAGATCAAAGGGGATACGGGGGCATGTGAGGATGAGGACCATGTAAAAGCATATATCCTAAATAGATACTTCAGCTCAGTATTTACTGAAGAGAAGGTAGGGCAGGGCCCACAGCTCAGCACCATGGACACGGTGGGGAGGGAGGTGTGCACTAGTCCCTTCACAAAAGAAAGGGTCCTACAAGAGCTCAATAAGCTCAGGGTGGACAATGCAATGGGACCTGATGGCATACATCACAGGGTACTAAAGGAGCTAAGGGTGGAACTAGCAGAGCCATTATCAGAACTGTTTAGTGAGTCTCTGAGCACAGGAGAGGTCCTAGAAGACTGGAGAAGGGCTCATGTGATCCCGCTCCACAAGAGTGGTAACAGGGAGGAGGCAGTGAACTACAGACCAGACAGTCTTACCTCAGTTGTGGGCAAGATTATGGAGGCACTCCTTAAGGAAAGGATAGTGCAATACCTGCAATCCATAGGAGCACAGGATCCAAGACAGCATGGGTTTACAAAAGGAAGGTCCTGTCAAACTAATCTCATAGATTTTGTTGACTTGGTAACCAGAGTGGTGGACCAAGGAGGAGCAGTTGATGTCACCTACCTTGACTTCAGCAAAGCTTTCGATACTGTTCCACATAGAAGATTGATTAATAAGTTGGGTAGGCTTGGGATGGGTCAGAAGTTGGTCAACTGGGTGGCAAACTGGTTGACAGGCAGAAAACAGAGATTGCTGGTAAATAGTATACAGTCCGAAGAGATGCAAGTCACAAGTGGGGTACCTCAGGGATCAGTCCTGGGGCCAGTCCTCTTCAATATCTTCATCAATGGCATTGCAGATGGACTGGAAGGTAAGGTTTGTCTGTTTGCAGATGACACCAAGATCTGCAACAGAGTAGATTATCCAGATGTGATGGGCAGAATGAGAAGAGATCCAGATAAACTAGCAAAATGGTCGGGAGAGTGGCAACTGGGTTTTAATGCAAAGGAGTGCAAGATCATGCACATAGGGAAGAGAAATCCTGAAGCCACCTATAGGCTGGGAGTGGAGTTGCTGACAGTCACAAGGGAAGAAAGAGACTTGGGTATCATCATCACCAATGACCTAAAATCATCCAAGCAGACCACTAAAACAGTAGGTAAGGCTAGAGGCATGTTAGGGTGAGTTTGTAGTTGTATCACAAGTCAGATGAGGGAGGTAATAATCCCTCTTTACAAGACACTGGTTAGGCCCCATCTAGAGTACTGCGTGCAGTACTGGAGGCCACACCTTAACCAAATTGAGGTAGTCCAGAGAAGGGCAACCAAAATGGTGCAGGGACTGCATCAGAAAACATATGAGGACAGATTAACAGAGCTCAATATGTATACCCTAGAGCAAAGGAGGGAGAGAGGTGATATGATCGAAACATTCAAACACCTTAAGGGCATTAACAAGGTGAAAGAGTCTAACGTTTCAATATAAGAAAAATAGCAGGACAAGAGGACACAGCATGAGATTAGAGGGAAGCCGATTAAGGGGTAATGTGAGGAAGTTCTTTTTTACAGAAAGGGTGGTGGATGCATGGAATGGCCTACCTCAGGAAGTGGTGGATATGAATACAGTGCAGGGCTTCAAACAGGCATGGGATAGGCATAAGGGAGCAATACAGATGAGTATGAATAGATAGGCCATTGACAGAGCAAAGGCTGATGGCACATTCATAAGGTAGAAAAAGAAATGGGCAAACTGGATTGGCCTTGCAGTCCTTATCTGCTGTCAACTTCTATGTTTCTATGTTTCTTTGCCTCCACTCATGAGACAGGGAGAGAGTGGGGAGGTAATGGGAAACAGTTCTTTTTGTGAGCAACCATGCTGAATGGAAAAGGTAGACTGGAAAATACCACAAGATATATTGCAAAGTCCTGTGGAGTTGCAAATTGCTAAAGTTGCTCAGTTCTTAAGATGGGTTGTAACCCCTTCCCCACACCAGATCACCACCACTCCTCACACCGGAGACTGCCACTTCACTGATAGGGAATGGGAAGGTAACTGAAGGCATTTCTTTCACTGGGACACTGAACTAACTAGAAGTAGTCTGGAAGAGCCTGAAGCAGTTTTTACAGTGATCTACTGAAATTACAAATTATCGAAACAGCTCAGTTCTTAAGGTGAGTTGTATCCCCACCTGACACCACATCACCACCATGCCTCTTCACTGGAGACTGCCACTTCACCAGGAGGAAGTAAGAAGTAACAGAAAACAATTATTTCCCAATTCCCTGGGCAGCTGTGCTGGATAAGTAGAGGTAGCCTGATAAGAGTCCAAAACAAATGTTGTAGTGCCCCAACACCAACGACCATTCCTCCAAACCAAAACCTACCACTTCACTGGGAAGAAGCAAGGAGGAAACAGGAGGCAGAACCGGTCAGCTGTACTAAATAGGAGCAGAGGACTGGAAGAGATCTAAACAGGCCTTGCAGTGTCAAGTGAAGAGTAGAGCTAGAAGTGCACTAAACAGATCTTGCAGTGGCCGGTTTGCAACCCCTCCCCCATCACACCACATCACCACTGTGCCCTCACACCAAGACTACTGCTTCACTGGCAGAGAGTGGGGAGGTAATGGGAATCAGCTCATTCTATAGGTAACTGTGCTGAATGGAAGAGGTGATCTGGAAAATTCCAAAACAGATGTGATATCCCATGCAGTTACAACTCATCAAAAAGGCTTAGTTCTTAAGGCGGGTTGTTAACCCACACCATGTCACCACCATTCCTCCACCCAAAGACTGCCACTTCACCGGGGAAGGGAGTGGGAAGGTAACAGAAAACAGATCTTTAGTAAAATGTGTTTGAAAAAAAAAAACTAAAAGTAAGACAGGTTCCAATACCAAACCTCTGCTACAGGTTGGATGGGTCTGCAGTAACAGGAATTAATGACCCTTTGTTGCCAATCAAAATGAAAAAAATTAAAAAATAAAAAGAATAAAGCACAAAAGAGAAACTAAATTATAAAACAATACACACAGTTAAACAGTAGACTAGGACACAAAAGACCATAATTGATGGTTGCTACTCATATGAGTGTTCAGTGAGATGTGGAGTCCCTCAGGAGTCCATTCTTGGCCCCCTCTTATTTTTGCTTTTCATCAACTCTCTTACGGATATCTGTCATAGCACGGAATTAATCCTATATGCTGACAATGCTGTACTATTTTGTATTTACAATGAAATTCCGGTCTTGGAAAAAAAAACTCCAAAAGGATTATAGTAAACTCCATGCCTGGTTTAACACTCTTAGATTGGTAATTTATTCACTTAAAACAAAATGTATGATCCCAAGTCCTAGAAAAGCCATTGTCACAAATTATACTCCCTCTGAAAATGATGGTAATTTGATAGAAAAGGTATAAGTTTTCAACTATCTTGGTGTAAACCTTGACAGTAACACGTCCTTTGAACCGCATATTATTAATTTAATTGCTAAACTTCATCAGAGGCTGGGACTCCTGGGAATTATGTACTGCCTGAATCAGTTTCTAACATCAGAAACTAGGATCTTATTGACACAGTTTCTTGTTTTCTCTTACTGATTATTGCTCCATAAGTTATTTACTGTATATGACAGAGAGGTTGTATTATTCGCTTTGCCTCTAGACTTCCAAGAAGGACATGCCATTGTGACCTCTATAGGTCTTTTGGTTTTCTCTCCCAGGATTATAGATTACATTTCAGATCACTGTTGTTTCTACATAAAATTCATTTGGCTCTTTTACGGAATGATATTGCTAAGTTGTTTCCTAAATTACAGTATCTAATGCAATCACAACAAGGCTTCATAGTAGGCACTCCTTTCATATCCCCCTTTTCCACACAACTTTGGGACAAAATTCCCCTGCATTTATGGCTATAAAACTTTAAAATAAATTGCAAAATCCTGTTGTCGATTGTTCCAAAATCTCTGCTTTTAAAAGGTCCCTTAAGGTTAATTTTCTTGACAAATCTATTTGCAAGTGTTTTAACTGATTAGATTGTTGTTACATTATCAATGTAAATGTTTTTGTATTATTATTATTTATTTTTTTTGTAACTGGATGCTTGTGAAAATGGGTGTTTTACTCACAAGTCTTTCAGTATAAAATAAAAACTAAATGAAAGAATCAGTATTTATATAATATTTCCATACACACTAAATCCCAAAGCACTTTACAAGCAATGAGAGACTGATACTGAAGTGACTGTACATGTAGTGGCAGCCATTTCACACAGTTGCAGAAAGTTTGTTCCCCTGTCGACTGGTGAGAGACCAGTTTTCGTGCAACCTGGTCTAAGACCAGTTTCTGAGCCACCTGGTCTAGGGCCAGTTTTACTGATGCACAGGAGCTTTCTTTGTTAGACTTAATTGTTCTACTGCACCAACTCCCTTTGGCGTAGATTTACTATTGTCAAAGCCACACTGCCATGTATCACCACACCAGTGAAATTTGGGGTAAAAAAATTGTAGGGGAAGTGAGACTGAAACCCAGGCTTTCATGATCACAGCCTAGTGCACCAGCCACTACACCATGCTGGCTGCTGCCTAGCAAGCCTGTGGTTAGACACATATGTGACAATAACTGATCCCAGACTAGTACAGCTGGAAGGAGAAACTGGTCTCAGATCAGGTGGCATGGAAACTAGTCTAGGATCCGGAAGCTCTGAAACTGGTCACAGACCAGGCTAGTCCCAGACTAGGCTGGTTTCAGACTGGGTTGCTCATAAACTGGTTTCAGACCAGGCTGGTCCCAGAGTAGGCTGTTTTCAGACTAGGTTGCTCAGAAACTGGTCTCAGACCAGGCTGGTCCCAGACCAGTCATCAGGGGAACAATCTTCCTACACCTTTCACACATCAACACCCACACAGCCTTGGACAATTGCATGTATCTGTTTTATGGGAAAGGGAATGTTAGCCAGCACATCGGGGAGAATTTCTTTCTCTTGGAAAAAGTGCATTGGGGTCTTCACTTCCACTTGAACACCCACCAGGGATGGATAAAAGGGACCTCATTTTATTGCTCCAGGTCTGACTATTGTAACCCTCTGTGTATGTATATATATATATATATATCTATATAGATATATAGATATATATATATATGGAGGTTTGATGCAATGCCTGCAGCTGGTCCAGAATGCTGCAGCCCATAAGATTTTGTAACCTTCTCAGAGGAACCATATCATGCCAGTTCTGCATTGGCTGCACTGGCTGTCAGTGTAGTGGTCCATCACTTTTAATATATCCTTGATTACCTTCAAGGTTCTACATGGTTTGAGAATGGACTACTTAAAAGATCTCCTGGTTCCTTACCTCTCAGCTCGCCCCCTCTTCTCCTCTGAGGCAGGCTTGCTCGTTGTCCCTCCCCCCTTCTTGTCTGAAACAATCTGGGGACAGGGCTGTTGGTGTGGCGACTCCCATGCAGGGCCACTGGAAAATTGTGGAAAATTTTACCCAAAAATGTGGAGATTTTCTTGCAAAAATTGCGGGAAAATTGCGGGGGTTCATTATACATCCCCACTGCCCCCAATAAATATTTTATTGTTTGCTGCAGCATGTACTGTTCACATAAATTGTTAGATAAATGTATTTCCACTTGTAAATAATTTTAATATGAAGAAATATATGTGTTTTTGAAATGCACTGTAAACTAATCATTATGTAACCTATCTTCTAAAAATCAAGACGTCTAAGTCATGCAGTGCTAACTAGATTTTATTCAGTAATTTACAGTTAGTCTGTACTGAATACATCCTGAAACAACATACTTTGCCAGTTTCTAGATGTAAAATAATGAAGCCTGTTTAAACTACTTGCTTTGGTGAAAGAAAAAAATAAACAGATAACCAGGGAGCCTAATGAAGGTCTAGTAAGAAAAATATTTATTTTGTTAAAATGATTACTGTTCGTGATCAGCACTGTAAGTACATTTTAAAATCACATAATAGAAGTATCAAATCATACCAATAGCTTTTCATTACATCACACAATACTTTTCAATATATTGTACTTTGTTCTACTCGGTTTGCAGTGATTTAACTTGGGTTGCAATTATTTTGTCTATTTGAAGGTAACTGTTTAACTGTACTTAACCTGTTCAGCATGTTTTTGGAAATGTTTGCTTTTTGTAGGCTTTGTATGTGGGTACACAGTTGTGGCAGACTGACATGTAAGGAATCACTGTCACCAACCCCCTCAGAAGCACATTCAAGTTTATAATTAGCAGGGCCATCCAAACTCTTGACACCTTTGAATCAAAATCCTTTCAGATTGAAAGTACTTATACCATTCAAAAACAAGCATTGTGGTCAAGGCTTCATTTAGGTGAATGGGGCACGTTGCACCTCTTCTCACAACTATTGTTTCAGTCTCTGTGTCAGCAAAACGTTCTCTGATAGCCTGCTTTAACACAGATTTTAAGTGTTCAAGTCTACATATGCATGACCAGAGGATTCTGAAACCAAAGCAGGGAAGTGAATCACATGAAAGCAGAGTCACATTTGACCCCTTCTCACCTCACACTGTACTGTTTTGGTCAAATCCAAGTCTGTGTACCATATCTGAGTAGATTTCCTTGAGAATTTAAATATTTTTATACAATTTCAGTCAAAAATTCCATAAATGTAAGAAATTGCGGATTTTGTGCGGAGAAGGGTGAAAATTGCAGAAATTGCAGAAAAATTGTGCCCGCAATTTCCAGTGGCCCTGCTCCCATGCTCTGGAATATGTTACCCAGGAATGTCTGCTCTGCCCGTACAGTGGAGGCCTTCAAAGCCTCTTTGAAAACATCTGTGTACTCTTTTTCAAGTTAGTTTTTAATGAATGTATGTTTATGTTTTAGATACTATTTATATTTTTTATTAATGAGTTTTATAATTTTATTTCTGTTATTGCTTGTACAGTGCCCTGAGCCAATGGGAAAGGGTGCTTTCCAGATACATTTGCCTTTCTTTGCCCTCGCACATTTTGGTGAGTCCTTGTGACCTATCAAATCTTGATGGGCCACAGTGTCAAACACTGAGGAGAGATCAAAGAAAATAACCACTTATTGCTCACCCTTCTCATTCACAAATCAGAAATAGCACCTTAATGCAGAGTTTCTGTGTCCAGCTAAGGGATGAACCCAGACTGGAGCAACTCATAATGCTCCAGGTGTGTTTTGAGCCACAATCTTTCCAATTACCTTGACTAGAAAGAAATGATTTGAGACATGCCTGTAAGCCACCAGCATCTCTGGAGCCACTGCATCAGAACCCTCCAACATGCCAAGCTCCAGAAGGGAGCAGCTGCAGTAGCTGCTATCAATCACTAGTCACCAAGTCTCAAGCTTATTGTGAGATAGGACATCTTCTTGGAAGTGGCACAAATCTTTAATTACTCCCTCTCTCCACAAGGCATTCCAGTGTGAGTGTATCCAGAGTGAGTGGACAGCAGGAGTGGAGAGTCTGCAGCAAGTCAGCAGAAGTGATTGCGGAGCTGCAGGATACTCAGCCTTACACTTTCCTACAGAAAGACTGTAAGTAGCTCAGCTCTTACCCCATCTAGTTGATCAATTATTGCTCATACCACCCTGACTTTATAAGCATCTCAATCTGCAGCTGCCATGGGCCTACCATTAACACAAACATAGTACCTTGCAACATTCTTTATATTGTGTCTATTAAGCCCGTAAAGTTTATACTGCCTTATACTGTATATGTCCTAGCTTACTGTTGTCATCTACCAAATATGCATTGGCCAGCACTTGATTTTATAATATAGTGTACATGTGGTAATTGTGCCTACAATAACTTACTCTCTCCCTATGATATCTCCTCAGTCTCCTACTGTCCTTTTATCACAAACATAACTGTTCTAATATTTCTTGTGCTAGAGCTGCAGAACATTCTCCTCAGGAGTCTCTCAGAACATTTGGACCTGCTAAGATGTTTAGAGTGGAAGAATATTTACTCAGATAAACTCATGTACTCCCCTCCCCCTAACATGGTTTATAGAATTACAGGAAAAATCTCAGAAAGCTACAAGTCTCCACTACCCTGACTTCCACCATTGCTCCCTGCTCCCGAGTACACCCATGGCTTATAAGCAGTAGATTGATACCTTCTTTCAGACTCAATTATTTTTTGGTGAGATTTTACCTTGATCACTGACTGTTTTTTATTGCTGTTGGTATGAGTTTTAGCACCCACTGACAACTGTGCTGATGCACATAGAGAGCTTTTCTCTAATTCATGGTTTGGTTTATATCAGATCTCATCAGAGCCCAAATTGGGTTTTGCAGAGGGAGTTTCATGTGACTATTGTCCATGAGGCTGAGTCTGGGTGTATGTTTGAGCCCAGAGGATGTAGCATTCCCCAAGCTAGGTATCCCATGGACCATTGGAAGGGAATCTGGAGCATACCTCTCAACTGTCCCTGATTTTCAGGGATGTCCCTGATTTTGCCTCAAAATTTTCCTCTGTCCCTTGTAAAATTTCTGCTTTTTTGACTGAACAGTGGGGATTGTAAGCATAAATTAATGGTAAACATTAACGTTACAGACTAGTTCTTCATCAGAAAATGCTTCTTACACTAATTCCCTTATTCCTAACAGCTTTCTGAGTGAGTATTACCAATTTTTAAGATGTATCCCTGATTTTGGGTCTCTGTCCCTGATTGTTTTAAGATGTGTCCCTGATTTATGAGGTAAGAGGTTGAGAGGTATGATCTGGAGGCTGGAAAATGAATGCTTTTACCAGCTTTTGTGAGTGACCCTGATACCAGAGTGATTCTGGGTCAAGGAACTGAGTTGTCATTCTACCTTTATAATGACAGTTTGCATTGAGGGCTGAGATTTGGAGTTCTGTATATACCCTCTGGAGTATGCCATATAACCCTTTGAGAGATGCACCATAGAGTGCTCTTTGCAGTAAACAAAGAATATATAAAGTGACAAAAAAGGCGCTCCACTGCACTATTATTATTTTAAAATTGTGCACCACTAGAACAACAATAACCAAATATTATAATTGTGGCTGCACCAAACCTAATAATATTCCATTAGCACTCTGTAGCCAGTCTCAAGACCAACAAACAAGCATGGAGAGATGTAATCTACTCACATATTTTACAATAAAATATGTGAGTAGATTACATCCTGTTCACGTTTTATTTGTTGGTAGTGGGACTGGCTACAGAGTGCTAATGGAAGATTGCGAGGTTTGGTGCAGCCACAATTGTTTTAATAAAGAAATATAAAGGTATACTAACTTAGCCTTTGTGTGCCCAGGGACAGGGTTTAGCTATGCTCGGATAGATAATTTTTTTTTTTCTTTTCTGCTCCCTTCTACCAGGTTGCACTCCAGGAAGGTATTAATCTTGAATAAAGAGGACATTCATGGAAAAGGCCCTAGAAGTAGGAATGAAGATGAGAGTTAGGCCAGGACTCCATCTCCTTGTGAGCTAGGAGCATATGTATAAAGGTTTTAGTGTGTTTCTATTAGCTGCTATTCAGAAAAAGGGTAAGCAGCCCTTAGCCAGTAAAGTACAGTTTTGGGATGATTTACGGTTGCCAAGTTTTTTTATTATTTTGTTATTTTCTTTTGATGTTGTTTTTTTATGTGATTAAGGGCAAGGAAACTCAAATTATGGTTATTAGCTGCTAGTGTAATGGAGAATTGGACTTTTTATCTTGCACCTTATGTTTCATAGATGCAGACTGAATTTATGTGATCCCTATGAAAAACTGGCAATTCAAGTTTAGGTTTGGCTATTGTTTAAAAACTCCAGAGGGCACTACAACCCATGACTGACCTGCTCAGAAATTATTCTCAAGATATTGGGGAGTGGATTGGACAGGACAAGGTGTGGTGGGATGTCCAACCTGTAGCTTCGGAGTTCACCCAAGGATATACTATATACTAGCCACTGGTGAATAACTCAGTAAACTAACCTCAGATTATTCACAGGGCCAATGGGTTGTAAAATGTGAGCTGGGACAGGACCAGGCGTAGCTTTGCACTTTGTCAGCAGATGAAGCACATGGCCAGAACTGTCCCCTGATGTCTGGCAATCACAGCCCAATAATGGCCTGCTGGAAAGCCACCCAGGTACCATTAACTAGGGTTGACTACTCCACTGTCCTGGGACAATATTGTATTGCCAGAGAGGCAAGGCAAGGTAACTTTTATTTCTCTGGCCCCCAATCCCTGAGGCTCTGGACACTGTACAGATGTATACATTAATGTGAAGACAGTGCATGTGTAAGTACAGAAATAAAATTAAAATAGGGATAAAAACAAATCAGCTTAAAATCGGATAGGTTAATAATAATTTAGGTGAAATACTGAGGCTCCTACAGGTCAAAATCAGGAAAAACCAAGGCAAACTGGGGTCAGGGTGTTTCCAAAGGTGTCTCTGGCTGATGTACAGTGCAGCTAAACACCTGGTGGAGCCCCAGCAAGTTTATGCAACATTATGGCTAGGCGTGATTAAGAGGGGAAGCAAAAATGTATTGCTATTGATAAGCAGATGCATACGTGGATTTTTCTCCAAGGTGCTTGGGCATTTCTCACTACTTAATTGCTTTGTGTATCTATTCATACATGTACATGGGGTTATAAATGGGCAAATCCTTTTGTTTAGCTGCACTATAAGTATCAACTGGGGTTAGCAGTAAATGATGCAAAGATTTATTGTATGGCTGCCAATGTATTATTTTATAACTGGCAAATCATTTTTAGAATCCATCTGTTGAAAACTGTGACAGGCTAATGGGCAAAATATTAAGTGCTTAGTAAAGGCACTTTTGTTAGCCATTAATAACTTTTTAGGGCTCTTATGAATTGCCTGACCATGCAAAACATTAGACAAAGACTGATACACTTCTGGCCCACAATCTCTAGCTACCTGTGCTATTTACTTCTTTGCCCCTCAAATTTTTGTATCTCAAATTTTGTCCTATTATTAGGCATTTTATGTACTGTATTTATATTTGAATGTAATGTTGTAATGGTTAACAATTGAACAATAAACTACAAACTATTGTCCCTGGTTCATTGTCCTTCCCCAAAACCAGAACTGAATAAGGGGAAATGTCCTTCTCCTACTCTGCCCCTAAGCTTTTGAACTCCATCCCAGCTACAGTCAATCCTTCAAGAATGGGTATCGCTCCCTTCTACTCAAGGCCTCTGCATGCACTTATCCATAGGCTTGTTAAAATCAGTAGTACATTTTCTGGGTTGTTGCACTTGTTTGTAGTGCTGATTATCAATTCAAATGTATGTAACATACTCCTGTGTTTATTATTAGTATCTTTCTTATGTACATTGCCCTGTACTTTGCATCATGCCTACCACATATTGTGTTTTCTTTCCTTTGGTTTATTTCTCTCTACTACTACTAGGCAATTGTATTGACCCTCCTGTATCTTGTTATAGTTGTGACACCCTCCAGTGTTGTGATCTCCAAGGTCATGCCTGAAAATTGGAAAATGTTTTGTCTAATGCACCTGCCAAGTACATAAAAAAACTAAATAAAATGAACTATGAGGCTCTTAAGAGGTTCCTTCCCTCTTATCTGGCCCATAGCTTTACTTCCCCACCCCCAGAAAGATATCCAGCCCTAACTCATTTGTACCTTCTGTTTGTGCTAGCTAGTGACATGGAGCTTAATCCTGGTCCTTCTACCCCAGTTTAGTAATCCCTCTTCTATCACTAAAGGGTTGGAGTGGTCAGCTTCAACACCAGGAGTCTCCTTTGTAAGGAAGACCAGCTTAGACTCTAGCCACTGATGTCATCATTGAATTGTGACATTGCTTTCTCTAAATACACTGTTCAGATGCAAGACCAAGGTAAAAGAAGTGAAGATATTAGTGTGTCCTGCGCGATTTCTGATTTGTAGCTATACTTAGTACTGTAAGTGCAAAACCTTATCCTACCCTGAACAACTAAAGGAACTAGATTTAATGTCATCTGAGACCTGAAGAGTATCAGGAGATTTGCTCTTGTGTTAGGACATCATGCAAGATGACTACCTTTTTAATGAGTTAGATTTTGAATTTAAAAATGATATACAGGGCACAAGCAGTCATCCTTTACAACTAAGGCCTAGAAAATCCAACACACATAAAAGGAAAGCCTTCTACACGCAGAGAGCAGTTACCCATGGAATAAACTGCCTCTTGAAATCATAACTAGTAAGAGCAAGCAACAATTCAAAAGTTGGTTTGATTCTTATATTTTAAAAGATAATATTCCTTCCTATTATGGATAAAGGGACAGGAGCACTAATGGGCCTACTACTTCTCGGCTTTTCACACCTTAGTACTCACCTTAGTAAGGTCTCATAAGATTCTGTTGACAACATTACCTTCTCCTTCTCCCTTTCCGTATTCATCTGTGACATTTACTGCTGCCGTGGCTTTTCTTCTGATACCCTTCATCCTTACTACCTCCTCTTCCCTGGCATTTCACAGTAAGCTCCTATTTCTTGGGGACCTCAAAACCAATTTGATTGTTTCTGCCAGAAAAAAATAATGAAAGTCTACAAGCAATTGATCTTACACAACTAATCAAAGAACTTACAACATCAAACACAAGTCTTCAAACCATGCATTGTTAGACAGGATGCTCGCCTCCTCCTGGGATGCTACCTGGTAGTGGTACAGGACATCTGGATTATCTGTGGACAGTGCTGGTCCTAGTGACTCCAGGGCCCTGTGCAAACTCCCTTAGTGGGACCCATAATAAGAGTCAGGGAGCCTCAGGAAACAGTCTACTTATATCTTCCTTTAGCTAATTTTTTGTAGTTTTGTGATTTACTTGAATTAGATTGTAATCACTAAGAAATGAGGAGATGTACTCATCAGTGACATCTTCTGGAGAATTGTGGACAGAGACACAGAAAAACAAAAAAAAAGGAGTCCAACTGGTCAGCTGAAGCTTCTGGGGGGGGTCTTTCTGCTCCTGGAGCCTTCTGAAGATGCACAGTTCACATTATAATAAACCTGACTCTCTCTGTGGACCTTCTTTCATACAGTATAAGTAGTTTTTTAATGCCTGCCTGGCTGCCCCACACCCAAACCCCAGCATTGCAAAGGATTGCTACTCTTCCTCAAACTTTTAAATAAATGTGAGCAATCTATCCAATTCTGGAAAGTTGTTTATAACCTGTATCTCCCTACAACACAACCAGATATCCCCTCCCTTAAGACTGAGAGCATCCTCAACTCCAACTCCTTGGAAAGTGCCACAATCTTTCATAATTATGTTGCCACCTATGCTAAGTCTTTGCTCCCTGAGCATGCTTTCCCAGTTCTCCTCCCTTAAATCCACCTCTGTCTTCACCTCCCTTCTGCAACTCCTTGCCTTTTCTACTCTTTCTCTCTCCCCATGCTAAAGGCCCTGCAGGCCCGTGATCAGTCTGAATGCAATAGCACCAGTGGCCTGATTCCTGCCCTTCTCTGCATAGTGGATCCTGCAATGATTGCTCCTATCACTACCCTCCTCAACCTCTCTTTCTGTACCTGTTAGTTCCTCCCATGCATGGGAACATGCTGAGATTATGCTCCTTTGTACTGCATAAAATGTCTCCTCCCCTGAAAGATACATCTGTTCTCCTTGCATTCCATACTGTACAGTTCAAGAAATGTTCATTCCTTCCCATCTTTTCCCATTCTGAAAGCCTCCTCTATTCTGAGTCTCTTCCTGTCTGGTTTCAGTAAGACATATTCCACTGCAACCCTTCAACTAAGGATTACAGACTTCATCCTCTTGAGTCTGGACCCATAACTCCTTACTGCTGTCATCTTTATTGACCTGGAGAAAGTCTTGACCCACCCTGTCATTCCACAGATGCTATCCACCATTCAGTTGTATGCACATGCAACTGATTAGTTAAGATTCTAGTGTTCTATAAAGGTGTGCATAAGTGGTTCAACATCTTCTTAACAACAAACTGCAAGGGAACACACTGCTGATAGAGGACAGTGCAGAGACAGATACACGTTCAGTAAAAACAAATACAAGTAGCAGAGCACTAAAGGAAAATAAGCCACAATTACAACAAACTCTAGCCAGAGATGACAGGGCTGTGAAAGCTACCAAATGACCAAAGTTATTTTCTTGTTGGTGCCATATAGTGCTGTTTAGTCACAATCATCAAAAACTGGCATGCTGCTAATTCAGTCCTCTTGAATTTATTTAGTCAGAGTACATGCTGCGTGTGTGTGTGTGTGTGTGTGTGTGTGTGTGTGTGTGTGTATATGAGTATGTGCCCATAGGAATGAGATAGCTCACAGACTGCAGCTGTACTGTCTGTAATTTGACACTGTAGTCTGACTTTCAGAGGTTCAGTAAATTCCAGACAACATGTAATGAGTTAACCCCTAGGTTGTCAAAAGAATTAGAATAAATATATTAGACTGAGCTGGACAGATGATAGAAACAGCAGTTTAACAAGCATTTGTCAATGCTGAATGTTGTCTTGCTGGCATTGGCATTAATAGTGCAGGAGTTAAGAGAGATGCAGATTAGGAATGGCAGTGAAGTATGGAACTGACACCAACCCCACACCCACCCTGAAGAGGCTGACAGGCATTGAAGTGTGCCTTTGGATCATTGGCCATAATGCTCAAGCCATTTCACCTCACCCTACCCTGTAGACACCAACAAGTGTCGCAGAGGTCCTTGGGGTCTTCAGGCCTCACATTCACCCCATTCCAAAAGGAAATACACTGAAATGGGTGCTGTATAGGAGAATGGGTAAACACCTGTGGCCAAAGAGCCCAAGGCACACCTCAATGCCTGTCACCAGCAGCAGGGTGGAGGTGGAGGTGGAATGGCATGAGCATTACAGACAACAATCCCAAGTCACATCCCTGACACCTGTCAGTCTCTACAGGGTGGAGCATTATGGTTGAAAACCCTAACACTCTAGGTGTTTATTGGTATTTTGTACTCCAGATTTTTAACATGGGCTTTTTGTGACCCCACCTCATGAAAAGTGACACTATCAGTTTGTTAGACAAAAGGTAATTTTGCACAGCAACTTCACCATTTGGCGCCACAGGCGTGCAAAACACAGTTTAAGCAGGACGTGAAAAATGACAACTGTACTGTTCATAAGGATTTGTAAAAAATGGCAATGTAAAATCTGGAGTGAAAATATGAAAAATTGGTGAAGTCACGCGCATGCGTAGAAACTGTGCAATGCATGCCCATTGTGCAATTATTTGGGGATGTTTTTTTTAACCAGATTTTCAACATAGGCATTTTGGGACCTCCACTCATGAACAGTGTCACTGTGATTTTGTTAATGTATCCTGAACATTGATTTCCCACAGCGAACACCCTGTTGTGTGCCACATGTGTGAAAACACATTTTGGGCAAGATGTGAAAAATGACAGCTGTATTATTCATAAGGAGATGTGAAAAAATGGCAATATTGAAAATCTGGAGTGAAAATATAAAAAAATTACCAGAGTTACTAGCGTGTGTGGAAACTGTGCAATGCATGCTCATAACAGTCATGTTTTGGAATTTTTTCACCAAATTTGCAATATAGGCTTTTTGGAAGCCCATCTCATGAACAGTGGCACTGTTGCTTCGTTAATCAGTCCCAAAAGGTGATTCCGCGCAGTGATCGTGAAATGACCTTTCAGGACTGAATAATGAAATGACAATGACTATGTTCATGAGGTGGAGTCCCAAGAACCCCAGGTTGAAAATTTAGGACCAAAACTCCCAACAATGGCTGAGATATCCACCTAAATTGAAACTCCCCTTTGCTTGCCATCATAGGACTTATCATCATTTCTTGAGTTTGCGGTCAGCGTTTGAAGAGTGCAGACGTGTTCCAGGTCCACTGAAGATCACTGCTCCTGACTTCTGCAGGTAAGTATGGGTGAGGAGGGTGTGGGCAGGTGGGGTGTGCAGAGGGAGTGTGCAGGTTACGGCGGGGACAGCAGCAACAATGAGGGACCTTTTTTTTCAGGTTAAATTAAAAAAAATGTTGTAGGTCCATTTTTTTTCACAAGGAAACCTGGATGTCAGCACACTGGGGTGGGCTCCCAGTGTGCCACACTAATGGGGGGATCAATGTCGACCTGGGGATTGGGCATCCTGAGGTTGGAAGATATATGGGGGGTCACATCCAACATCAGGAGTGAGCATCCTGGTGTCAGAAACACAACAGCAGGGTTTGGTACACTGGGGTGGGCTCCCAGTGTGCCACATTAAAGGATGTTTGGGGGTCATTAAGCATCCCGATGTCACCAGGCGGGGGGCCACCAGCATGATTGGGATTGCACTTACAGTACAAGTGCCTTTGGGCACTTAATACTCCCAGCCATTACTGAGCTTAGGCTGTGACCTGCTCTGCACAGCTGGGAGAAAATTTACAGCCCAGACACAGTGGGATGTGGAGGAGGCAGGTGAGGAAAGCACCTCCTCCCACTGTTCAGACTGGGACCGGTGGGGTGGCAAGGCAGAGAGGTTACAAGGTTTGTGCTCCTGCTGCCATTGCCAATACCATGTTGATTCAAATTTTTCACCAAGAAAGGCATGTAGGAGAGGCGTGTCATCTGTGCTGCTGCATGAGCTTGTCTCTGATTGCATTGGCAAGTTTGTTTCAGGTTGGTGGCACTACATAAAACTTGTGTCAAGGCTACTGTAGCATGCTCGCTAATTGGGGAATGAGGGATGCACCTTCTAAAGCTTGCCCTGCATTAACCAAAACTGACACACCTCTGCATTTCTCCTACTACCATCTCCTACTGCCACAAAATGTTGCTTGCGCACACGCAAGACAACATAAAAAGGGGTTTTTGTTAATATCCTGAGATGTTCTGAGATACAATACAGTAGCACTCCCCCTCCCTTCAGATGCCTTTAACATAGAGCAGTAAATTGCAAAATCAGAGGGGAGTGCATTATTTTGCAGCAGTGGAGGAATACTTCCAAATGTCCAAAAAGGGAGTTCCACGATCAGCCGTTTTAGAGTTAACATCTGGTCCTCATAGTGCTGTAGGCTCTGCCCATAGCCCTAAAAATCAGAAAGGGAGCAAATTATTTTAAATGCCATTTTTTCCAAAGTATAGGTCAGGGAGCTCCATGATCCCCAAAAGCACTCTATCTGGAGACTTACATTACTAGTTCTATTCCCCTTCACTCCTCATAAGAATTGTACCTCACTATCTCTGACTATGTGATTAATAGTAACCAAAAAGAGCCAATCATCTTCTGCCAGCTTGGTCAGCTGTAATGTCACAATGAGTAAGATCACAGTGCTGAAGAGGTATGAGGGTGAGTGGAACTAGACACGTCAGCCTCCAGTTAGAGTGCTGCTCAACACATCACAACTAGAACTATCAGGAAGAAAAGCTTCTAATTAACAAAAGAAAAAGATGCATACTTCAGGAATAAAGAAAAGGATCAGCAGCTCCTTTAAAACATGTGCTATGTGAGTGTAGGTAGCTCTTTAAATTCATTATCTTTAGATGCAAAAGAGCTGCTGGACAGGCAGCATTACCTTAGAGAATCCCAAACCTGTGGAACAAGTACACCTTCAACATCCCTTTTCTAGTTCTGGCCAGAATGCTTAGACTTGTGAGGTAACCACAGTATATCTCACTGCAGTTGTAATTACTGTAGGTACTTGATCCATGCTTCTGGATTCTCCCCAGTGTTGCCACCTACTACTGAAGTTTTCTTTGTATTGTACTGTTCTTAACTGCAGTTGTTCTGTTAGTGTTGTAATGCACTGGTTGTGTTCTTTAATGCTCCTTATAACCCTCGCGTGCCGTTTCCATATATAGTTGTTCACTAGATTATTTGCATGACATTACTAGATGTAGCCCATTCCCTTTGTCCCAAGATTTGCCCCCAAAATAAGCTATCCAGCTCAGTGTGCCCACCTAATTAATAATACATATGTAAATACATATTGTCCACACTCCCCACTCACTGACAGAATGCAGAAAATAAGTATCAATCCTAATGTCAGAGATCTAAAACTCAACAGTTATCAATCTCTGATGTTGACTTAGACTAATTAAAACACTGTTGTTTTCACACACACACACACACACGTAATTGTGGAATTCAGTGTAATCAATATCAAAAGATTTATTGTCTATTTAGGTAAATTACTGACAAAGGTGAATGTACCTCTGGGTCAATAAATCTTGATATTGATCTCAAAAGTAATCAGTAGTTTCTTATTGTGCCCTGCAAACTAAATGAAGATTGCTACACCTATTTCATTCGTAGCCCAAAACTAGTTTTGAATCTTGGTCTCCTGTGTAAGAGTAGGCATCCCCAGGTCTCTTTGTCAAACAAGTCAACCTGCTTCAGTCATAGTTAAACATTACAAAGGAAAATAGAGACCATGGCCTGAACCTACATTTCCAGGAAGGTCTCAGTTGCAAGTTCTGATGTCTGCAATGGAGAGAGAGAGAGAGAGAGAGAGAGAGAGAGAGGAGGGAGGGAGAGAGAGAGAGAGAGAGAGAGAGAGAGAGAGAGAGAGAGAGAGAGAGAGAGAACACGTTTGCATTTATAAGTGTCAAAATAGATTGCAATTGGAGTTCTTACAGAAGTTTGTTTACCTACTGCAATTGAACTGCTGTGGTTGAGACTGAGGTTTTTCTCACCTTACTAACAGGATTGTGTAAAGTGATACATTTTTAATGTGTGCTACACTTTCATTTCTACTGTAAGCCTTTTAGATGTACGACTGCCATGTGCTCAGTAAATGCTATGATTGAGTATCAATCAGCTGCAATTTCATTTACTCCCTTTGTAGAATTCTTGCTTCACAAGGGTGACAACTTCATTTAACGATTTACTCATTTTATGTTTGCTTGTATATTACAAAGCAAAACATGTTGGAATAATGTTTGGGGTTAGGAGACATTTCAGTCTGTTAGCCAGTGAGCTACAGAGAAGGAAGTCTCTCTTCTTTCTTGCCAGTCAGCAGTGCTGTTGGATTCTGGTTTCATTTGAACAGCTACATAAAACTATTTCTGCAAGAAGCTGTAGCCTATTGCATGGCAAAATCATCTGTGTTGCTATCTGCCAATGATTTGGGGTTGCTAGTTGGAAGTAACTCATCAGCTGAGGTGTAATTCTGTCTGTGATGGTGTGGTTCATTGATTGTGTTGTCAGTCTACCCGTGAGGTAGATGTGTGGCAAATATTTTTTTTATTTATTTATATATAAATATTGGCCACACTTCTACCTCACAGGTAGACTGACAACACTATGGTATCATGCCCCTACAAACCAAATGAAGAATGCCACACCTATTTCATTTGTAGCCTAAAACTGGTTTTGAATCTTGATCTCCTGTGTAAGGCTCTGGATTTTCTAGGCATTTATTTTATGTTATTGTGTATTTTTACTGTAACTTTAGATGAGTTAATTCAACAGGTACACCTTGTAAATAGGGTATTTATAACCCTAACAGTGAAATTGCTGTATAAATAAAATTCTACTACTACCACTACTACATTAGGCATCCCCAGGTCACTGTCAATATGTGGCTGATGTGGAGAGCCGTGACAGCTGACTTGCCCCACTCATGCCAGATGTAAACCCCCAGATCCAGCTGTCAAGGGTCCCTGTTACTGTCATTCCCATCCTCCTCACTATCAATTCACCAGGGCCCATCATCACAAAAACCAGACCCTATGGTTTTAAAAAAACTTTCCTAGCAAAAAGGCAAAGAAGAGTCTCTCCTGCTTCCTGACCTACCCACCTCCCAAAAAGTCAACTGGAGCCACCAGTCAAAAGTCCTTCCCACTGCCAGACATGCCCACCACCCAAACAGTCCCCCAGAGCCACCAATCATTCCTTCTCATCCCTAGTCGCTCACACAGGAGGCTTTTCGCTCCACTGGGCAGCATCACACCAGTGGCATGGCACCTAAGTAGCCTGCCAGGCAGGGTAGACCAGGTGTGATATTGATTGCCAGGACAAGGACTGGAAGGACCATGGGAGGCACAAACTGGTTGACTGTTTGTCCTCCAGGCAGACTGGCTAGGCAAGCAACCCTCACTTAGTCTCTGTGGTGGTTCTCAACCAAATAAATCCACTTTGGGTAAGGCAGGCACAAGTCAGCAGTAGATTTAGGAAGTTGGTATGCAGATTTGGATCATGAATATTGGTGCACCTCCTATCCAGAGAGCCACAATAAAAGTAAGTGAAAGTGAATGTCTGAACATTGTAGATGCAGTGGGGGGGCAGGGGTAGGCGCTTCAATGGCTCAGTGAGGCAACCATTACAATTGACCAGCATCTGAGAGTAAAACAACATTTCAGAGGTTGTGTCAAAAGGAAAGGGGGCCAGGGTTGCCCCATGCACACATATGGATCAAGTGCCCCTTTCACTGCCAGATCGGCCAGCCTCCCAAACAGTCCCCCGGAGCCAACAGTCATGAGTCCCTCAATAGTATCAGTGAAAAGAGAGTGAGCAAATCAGTGGCACTTCCTTATATAAAACTGTGACAAACATGAAAGTTCATGTTTCATCTGTCAGTTGTCTTAAGCTATAGCAAAGGAAAAAAAAACACATTGTTGGGTGCACTAGTGAAATGAATCTCATGTGTACCCTGAAAATTTGAGGTAAGTGGAACCACAAAAGGTCATGTTATAGACAAAAGTTAAAAATAAAAAAGCACAAAAACAATAGTTTTCATCACTGGTAAACTGCCCCTCCCTTTGTTCTTTATTTAACCACCATGGTGCCCAAGCCTGGGGGCCATCTGTGTGATTTAGGAGAAAGACAGACAAATAACCTGTACTCAGGAGCAAGACTCACACCCACTGGAGCAGAATCAGGCAATGAGTAAGCTGTTTAATCCATATATCTGGAAGACACCATAGCCCTGAGGCTTTGAGCAACAAATGGTCTTCGGTCTATGTTTCATGTGTAACACTTGCTCCCGAGTGCATGTTATTTGTCTGTTCTTGCTGCTTTAAGGTTGGCAGCCCATGCCTGCACTGCCTGAACCCTGTGATGTGCTACACTCTGTGTCTCCATGTAAATTAGGAATGCCTGTAGTTTGCTGGAGTTTATTAGGCCACCAGGATGCCTAAGCCTAGTGACCATCTTTATAGTTTACTGGCCATCAAGCAGCCCAAGCCAGGAGGACATTCTTATAATTTATTTGGCCTCTGGGTTGCCGAATCCTAATGGCCATTGCTATTAATATTGTGACTACTGAGGTGTTCATGCCTGGTAGCTAATGTATACTTAACCCCACTCTCATCCACCCTCTTAACACCCATGCCACCCAACTCCTCCTCCCCACCCCATTGGAAATACCTGAAATAAAGAAAACCATCCCATGTAGTGCCAGTAATACAATAAAACCATCCTGCAAAAAATAAAATGGGCCATCATCATCATCATGTGTACTGCTTTACACAGGAAGGGCCCTGTGCAAAGCAACTTTATACACAGCTATTGCTTCATGCAAGGCTCCGATAGAAATCAGGTCCTGTTTGGTGCAGGACCCTGCAAACTTCCTGGTCTGCACATGGAACAAAGGTCCCTGTGTGAAGCAAGTTAGGAATTATCTCCTACTTTCTGCACGGCCCAATGGCCCCTGCACATTCTGCTTCATGCAGGGCCCTACGTGAAGCAAGTTATGACTCAACTTATTCACAAGCTTAGGATATTACATTGATTCCTGCAGAGCCCTTCAGGATTGAAATCTAGATTGATCTTTGGCATTGAATTTGGTGGAAGCATTCACTGGAGTGATACATGTTGAACAGGCTGTTTAATGTTAAACCTCTAACTTAGCACCTTCATGATGTTGCCCTTGTTCAACAGAATTGCACAAAATTTTGTATATGCAGTCTTGGGGGCAAAATCTCTTGATCTAACAAGTTTAATTCCAATCAGATGTGTGGAGTCTGAGATCTGGATAGCGCATTTTTAGGACGAATGGGATGTTGTTTTTTTTTGTTTGTTTGTTTGTCTGTCTGTTTTATCACCTACAAGACAGATAGTTTGAGATTTTGGTCTGAAAGTTTCAGGGTAGAAAGGTCCTTCCCCAGAATGGTGCCTTTCATTGGTTTGGTGAAAAAATATTACTCTGTTCCCATATTAGAAGGATTTGAATATTTCAATTCTGAGCATGCTCAGTAGGGTCTGTGGGGGAGTAGAAAGATGCAGCTTATAAGGTGCTTAAAAGGCATAAATATGCATATGATTTTACTGGAGACAAAATAATAAACATTGTACCCAGAATTTCAGGAGGCTGTACCTTTAAGATAGGATCACTTTGAACAATGCAGTGTACTGACCAATTCCTTCAGGATGAACCATTCGTCAGGAATAATGCTGGCACACATTATTTCTGGAATACTGGGGAGTGAAGCTTCAGACAGCTTGCAATCAGGAGAGCTGCCTTGGACTGTGTCAGTTTCAACTGACCTTCTCTCTCTTCCTTCCTCTGAGCCACTCTGAATCTCCCTCCTAGAACTGCCAAACAAGGGGCCTTTTATAGCCCTCCCTCAAGGTTACGTGATCCCTACTTAACGGTATTTGCATATGCATGGTAAAATTCACATTCCACAGAAAGTCAATGCAATAAATAACACATACATACTGAAGTAAATGCTATACAAAAGCTACACTTTTAAATGCAGACTGATAGACTATTTCCTGTATTAATAAATGAAGTTAAAGGGCTTAACACATGCAAATCCCACCCCAAATCTGCATACACCCTCCTCCAAGCTGCACCTGCTGCTCTGAGCTTTCTTTCACGAGGTTACAAAAAAGGGCAGTATGGGGCCAGCTTCCTTCTTAGTAAGAGCTCAACAGTCAGGCAAGAACCCAAAGCAGTACTCTTAAGCTTTTACCATATAGTTAAAACATAAAATGTTACAACTGTTTAACTCTGCTAAGTAGCTTTTTAGTAACACTAACACACTTCTAAAACCTCAGAGAGTATAAAACAAACTGCTCTGGGTTGTGAGTGTTTTCCTGCTTTTCAAGGTGTTTGTTTGAACAGTTTGAACTGTTTAAACAGTTTAGGCCTCTTCACAGAGTTCTACTACCAAAGTAACCAATTGTATTTAGATGAACCTTTTATAGCTACTGTGTGTTTTTACAACTTTCATTCCTAGAAAAGCCCTTAAAACTCTCACTGTAAGGTAGCTTGCATTTCAAACATTTAAAGAGACAGTAACACCACATACTTTAAACAATACAAACTGAAAACAAAGTCTACCTTCTGTATTCATATCCAGCCACTAAACCTGGCTCACAACAGGCTAGTGCACAGGTTAGGGACACAGTTGTTTTAAACTTTTAATGGTGCACAAGCATACATAACAAACACAGACGCAGAAACCCACAGCTGGCCAGTCACAGACACCGGAATTTATTGTGTGCAGTCATTAATGAAAGAGGGCTCTATTTCTGCAAGAGTAGTATAACTTGGGCTGAGAGTCAACAGGAAGTGGTCCTGGGCATTGTAGTTTTCCTCAGTGTTCAGGGGAACTACAAATTTACAGGGACGCAGTAGTTCTGTTTTTGATACCTTGCAGGGGCTCTGCCAGGCTTTTAAAGCACTTCTATACTGAATTTTAACAATTTTGGGCTGTGTTTCTGTAGAGCTTGTGACCATGACCCCAGATGCACTTCCAAGTCATGGCACATAAAAACAGACTGCAACACCTGCATGTGGAGATGTGAGCAGAGACATGCGTGTTGGTCACGCATGTTAGGCAGTGTAGCAGGAGCAGGATACACAATCATCTTGGAAGCAGGATTCGGAGCTGTGAAAGGTAACAGTACCAAGGTTACTACAAGTAAATAAGCATGTGGGAAATTTTAATGATGGATAGTTTCATAGTTGCTCTAAAGAACGGGGAGTTGACAATCAAAAGTAAAGACTGCTCCAAGTTTAGCATTCAGGAAAGTATTGGTCTAACAGAATATATATGTAAACAGTGCATAGAATTGAAAGATTTGAAAGTCAAGCTATTAGGCATAGAGCTAGAACTAAAATGTTGCAAGCAGGTTGCACTTACAGAGGGTAGTAATCAAGAAATGAGTGATATGAATAAGGAGTGCAACAGTAAGAGGGGTAGAGATAGTGCTGAGTGGGATGACGCATGGGAGCACCTGGGGAATATTAATGTAAATAAAAGGAGCAGGAGGGCCATGCAATTCACTGTTCCCACATCAAACAGTTGCATACTCCTGACTGGATTAATAGAGACAGTGGAAAACACACAGAATTTGATGGATATTGTTCACCTAAACGTGACTCTAGGTGGAAATGATGGTATTGAAGGAGGTCCACATGGTACATGTCTGGTCACAAACCAGGAGAATCGTACTGTACGGCAGAACAGAAATTTGGATCCAATAGTAGCAGAAGTGGAACAAATACAGTCTACAGAACAAACAGATTTAAATAAGGATGTAGAAATAGAGAGAGAAGCAAACAAAGTGTCTATTGTGGGTGATTCCATGATAAAGTACACTGATTCCTATACTCCTAGGGAAAATAAGGAACTTGTTACAAGTACCTACCTACCTGGGGCTAAGTTAGGAGACGTGACTTCCCTGCTCACAAAAATAGTGAAAGAAGGAGCAGATAAACCAATAATGCAAATGTCATGCAGGTACAAATGACATGAGAAGCACAAGGGAGGATCAAGTACTACTGGAATTTATTAATATTGAGAAAATTATCCAATCACGGAATGGTACCCCAATATTTTCTGAAATCTTACCCATAACCTGGGCCAGTGAAAGGTTTAATCAAAAAATAATGAGAATAAATGACCGGTTGAGGAGGTGGTGTCTTTTGCAATGTATTACATTTTGGGAAGTTTGTTGTAACAACCTAACTTTATATAGTAGAGATGGGCTTCATTTAAACAGAAAGGGGAGTTGTGAATTCGGGCAGATGCTCAGAACTCTAATAGAGCAAAATTTAAACTAAATACTGAGGGGAGAGGGGAATCCTTGCCATGCTGGAGTCATACCACTAAAAGGAGTCAGGTTAAAAATACGTGCACCAACACAAAAAACAATAAGGAGATAAAAATAGTACCAATTAATGCCAGAAGTATAAAAAACAAAATCAATGAACTGAAATATCTCCTGATATCAGAGGATATTGATATTTGTGGAATTACAAAAACATGGCTCTCAAATGATGATTGGATAGAACAAGTTCAGGATATGAATTTTTCCATAAGGCAAGATGCAATAAGAAAGGCGGGGGTTTGGGATTCTATGGCACGGGGTCATAATGTCACACGACATTATGCCACATGTAAAAATCATGCTGCCAATACAATGTGATTCTTTAAATGCAGCATAAGTCTTTTGATCCCCCCGCACACCCCCTTACTGGGAGCTGTGTCCCCCAAACCCCCCCAATAAAGATTCTCAACTCCGGGGTGGGGGGGGGGCAGTGAAATTGCACTGAAGTGAAAAAAATATATAAAATGTTCTGGGACCAGGAATCAAACCCAGTCCCAGAAGCAGCTCCTGGGTTCCTTGCTGCAACAGCTCAATCCACTGAGCCACAGCAGCTGCTCAGCAGAACCCTGTCCCAGCAGCGGTCTTACCCTCTGCCTGGGATAGTGCAGTATTCACGGTATTGTACCACTTGCTGTCTCGTACAGTGCTGTTCTGGGTTACCTGTAATGTCATACACTATTCAGCGTACAACATTATGACCCAGTAGGGGATTCTATATAGCTTCCCGTCTGAAGGCACAGGAAATGATTTTAGTGAAGACACTGACATCGTGGTAGAGCAACTATGGGTGAAAATAACAATAGTATTAAGAATGATTTCCCTAGGCCTATGCTACCATTCCCCAAATCTTTGTGAGGCTGAAAATCTAGCTTTTGTGATCCACTTGGAAAGTATGAACATAAATGATCACGGCATTTTGATGGTGGACCTAAACTTTCCAAAAATAAACTGGAATTACTGCAGGGTAATGGTTATCTGGAAAACAGATTTATAGATTTCTGTTTAGGTAATGGCCTTGACCAGTTTGTTAAGGATTGCACCAGAGAAAATAATATTCTTGACATTATATTTAGTAATTTTGAAGAAGGTCTTGTAAATGTTACAGTTAGGGAACCATTGGGATCCAGTGACCATAACATGGTAACTTGTTCACTAATAGATTCAAAGCCTGTAATAAATGGTAAAACTAAAATAAGACACTTTGCCAGAGCTGACTATATACAAATTAAGAACGTTCTACAGAATTGGAATTGGATGCATGAGTTGCAAGGCCTTCCTTTGGAGGACATGTGGGCTCAGATAAACAGCAAGCTACAAGCCTGCATAAACCAATATGTGCCTCTCACAGAAAAATACAATGGCAAGGGCCGAATACCTGAATGGTTCAATACAAAAGATAAAGAAAATGGTCACAAAGAAGGGCAGGTTATAAAAAAAATATAAACTGAATCCAGCACAGGATAAATGGGATGCATACAAACAGTATGAACGAAAATGCAAATGTGTAATCAAAAAAGTCAAGGCTAAGACAGAATTGAATCTTGTGACCAACAAGTTGGATAATCAAAACCAATATTACAATTATGTGGGAAGCTTCAGAAATGGACAAAAACATATATCTAGTTTAAAAGATGGGAAGGCACTATAGACAATGAAGAAATAATGGCTAAAAAATTAAATGCACACTTCTTGAGTGTATTTAACGATAAGGGTGATGTAAATGTAAATGCTACGTCAAAGGTTACAGGGGCAACAGCAAATGGGATACTGTGATTACAGCTGAACAGGTAGGAGATAAACTCAGGAAATTAAACAAATACAAATTTTCCGGCCCAGATGGACTTCATCCACACTTCCTTAGTACCCTGTCAGATGAACAGGCACAGCCCTTAGCATTATTATTCAATACATTCATACAGGAAGGAAAAGCATTAAGGGTATGGAAGATTGCCCATGTAACCCCCATACATAAAAGTGGGGAAAAGGCAAAGGTTGAAAATTACTGCCCAATTAGTATCACATCCAGGTGATATGTGGACGAGGGTATGCTGGTGGATGTGGTTTACTTGGACTATCAAAAAGCTTTCGACTCAGTATCCCACAACATCCTAGTAGGTTTGCTCAGAGAAATTGAAGATAACATATATTTGGTGTCATGGATTGCATCATGGTTGAAGGACCGAATGCAGAGTCCAAATTAGAGGGCACTTATCAGATTGGGGGAAGAGTGGCGGGGGGGGTGCCGCAGGGTTTAGTTTTGGGACCTTTGCTGTTTAACTTTTTTGTCTCCAGTATGCATGTATCTGAGGGTGTGTGGGTAAGGAAATATGCAGATGATGCCAAAGTGGGAGCAATTGTGAATAATGCTCACACTGTAAACAACTTACAGAAACAACTGAATTCCCTGGCAATCTGGGCAATAACACATACATTGGAATTCAATGAAAAGAAATGCTGAGTTATGCATTTTGGAAGTAACAATTTGAGAGCTCAATATTCCATTAATAATGTCATCTTAGACAGCACTGACACTGAGAAGGACCTGGGAGATAAAAAAGTTAAACAGCAAAGGTCCCAAAACTGAACTTCAATCGAGTGGCCCTGGCTCTGCTACCTGCTGGTGGCCGGACCTCTGCATCCAGCCCGCCACTCCCTGACCAAGGAAAGCAGCCACAAGCCCAAACCAGGCTCTCCACTTCAGCTGAGTGGCCCTGGCACTGCTACCTGCTGGCAGCCAGACCTCTGCATCCAGCCTGCCACCCCCTGACCAAGGAAAGCAGGTACATTTGGTCAGCTCCTAACACAGCACGGCCACTGCCTTGCTGTACTGCTCTCTGGACAATTTTTTCTGCTGAATTTACTGCTCATGTGGAAATATATATATATATATATATATATATATATATATATATATATATATATATATATATATATTTTTCTCTCCTTTTGCAATTTTCTGCTGTTTAGCCTGCTGTATTAGCTACGCCTGACTTCTATATAGCTTATGTCTTGCACTACTGAATATTTCTACTGCTTAAACATTTTACCTTTAAACTATTGCACTGTATATGTAGGAATTGCCTAACAGAGCATAGCAGAGTTGTAGCGAACTTTAACTGACTGTCTGATGTTTATATTGCTTACTGCTTGCACTACTGAATTTTTTCTGCTAATTGCCCAATATTGTAGAATAGCTAGAACTGACTACTGCCTGCTGTTTGTTCTGCCACACTGCTTTCTCATCATAGTTCCTCTCATTCATCCTCAAACTGCCTTCTTTGCTTCCCTCTTTCTCTTGCTTTTTTCCCTTTTGTATTTCTTTCTCTCTATTTCCCACAATGTTTCTCTACCATCTACTGGACCCCTGATTCACTCTCCTGACACCCCCCTAATCCAGCACATTCTGTAAATATTACCTGGCATTTTGGGCCATCTTATTTACCCATTCCAGACTACCCTGAGTCCTCTCCACCACAGGCCTCCTTCCCAGCTCTAACTGGTCTCATTCAAGGGGCTTCCCCCCCAAGCTCCTGAATCAGCCTTTTATTTTGCTTAATTCCCACCTGTCACCTTTATCAGACCTCTCTGCAGGAACCTTTTCTCTCCTACTATTTGCACCTACTTCTGCCCTGAGCACTAAATTGCCCAGGGCCCTCCCACCAATTTACTTGACCTTTGTCTTTGACTTTTTAACTAACGGCCCACCTTTTTTTCTGATCTATTTTAGGCACAAGCCAAAACCAGGCTCTCCACTTCAGCTGAGTGGCCCTGGCGCTGCTACCTGCTGGCAGCTGGACCGCTGCATCCAGCCCGCCACCCCCTGACCAAGGAAAGCAGGTACGTTTGGTCAGCTCCTAGCTCAAGCTGTGAGGCTTCAATCCCTGTAATTGGACTGGCTCCTGGGGCCTGGTGCTGCTTCCCAATTGGATGCTACAGATCCTCATTGAGAAAGAAAGCATACAAGGCACTTTTTAAAAACACAGCTCGGCCACTGCCTTGCTGTACTGCTTTCTGAACAGTTTTTTCGCCCACCCCACGTCCCCCTTCTCCCTCCTGTATTAAGTACACTTCCCCAGTGATCCCCGGCCCCTGAGACCTCACACTAGTCAATTACAGCAACTTCTTAAAGGGGCTGTCCTTTCTGTAACTTCTTAAAGGGGTGATCCTCTCTCATGCTCAAATAACTTATCGTCCTCAATGCATCTGGGATCAAGTGCATTGACACTAACTATGGTCCTCCTCCTACTTCCTACAACAGCCCCACCTTATTTAGGACTATCACCCTCTATGCATAGTACCCCCCCTCTTATCTGCAACACCTCTACCAGACCCCCCGACACTCGATCACGCACCCCTCAATATCCCCCACACTTCCACCTACTGCTTACTTCCCACTCATACCTTGGTCTCTTCTCCTCAATGCCTTTCCCACACTTCGTACTCTACCCACCCCTTGATCCCAGCACCCTGTCCCGTGTACAGTCGCAAGGGGTGATGCCACAATCACTACCATGCTTTGTTGCACCTAATCACCCTCCTGTTGCTTCTATCAGGTAACATTCATCCAAACCCTAGCCCCGTGCCCAACCTTATGAACAAGCCTGCCCAGGCTCAAGGACTCCGCATAGCTTCTATGAATATCTGCAGCCTCCTTAAGAAGGCTGCTGCATTTCAATGCTGGGTCACTCAGCACCAACTGGACATTGTCGCACTCGTTGAAACCTGGTTATCCAAATCCACCCCTGACTCCTGCGTCTCCATCCCTGTTTACACCCTTTTCAGGGAAGATCGTGTGGGTAAGCGTGGAGGTGATTGTGCTGTCTATATGTGTGTGACTCCCTCCTTGGACATGCACTTCCACCACCCAAGCTTGATAACGAGGCGCAAGCCCTCACACTAAAAATCTCCCCCAACCCTGGTAAGGGCCCACTCTTTCTCACCATTGCCTATATTCCCCCCAGAAAGCAAGATCTCGCCATTCAGGCACTTGCTGACTACCTCTCTGGCCTACCACCCAGAATGGCCCAGATAATTGTTGGTGACCTGAATATCAACTGGCTCTCTGCCACAGCCTTCCAAACCAGGAGATATCTTTGCCGCCCTTGACATGTCCCAGCTTGTCACCACCCAAACTAGATTCAACCTCCCCTCTACTGGCTCCACCACCCTCCTGGATATCACCATTACCAACCACCCCCAGAGGGTGCTCGATATCAGTGTACTTCCCAACTCACTTAGAGGCCACTCCCCAGTTGTATTCTCTTGGTCCGCTACCAACAGCAAACCTGCACCACAAACCACCCAGCAATGTCGCCTACTCCCATGCAGCCTGCGTCACCTTAAACTGTACCTCTCACAACTGGATTGGTCCCCAATCAGGCTTGCACCATCCATAGACAAGGCATTGGATTTTTTCACTCGCACTTTTAACACTGCCTGTGACCTCTATGCCACCTTCGTTAGAAATCGCACAAAAAAGCAAAACATGCCCTGGGTCACCCACTCCCTCCTTCACAAACTTAAAATGAGCGACAACCTATGGCATATTGCCATGGAATTTGGCAAGCCAGTTGATAGGCAAGTGTACAACGCTGAGTACAATAAGTGTACTTGGGCCATTCAACAGGACAAAGTTCAGTAATACCAGTCCACTCTTGTCTCCTCCTGGGGGTTGGCTAGAAACTTTTGGGATAATGGAAAGGAGCTGAATGGGAAATCCCGCACCCCACCCCACTCTCAACTCTCCTTTAATGGAACTGTCTGCTCTGACCCCCTTGGCATTGCAAACTGCCTAAACCACACTTTCTCAGACCTGAGTTCAGTCCTGCCCAGTAATTTCTTTGACCCCATCCCAGTAGTACCCCTGCCCACTCTCCAGAGACCTCATTTCTACCTACGTACCATCTCCCCATTGGAGGCTAGACCCCTTCTGAAAAAAGCCGTTAGCAGTAACAACCCCGGAACCAACCTACTGGACACTAGGCTACTTCGGCTGACATTGGATGCTATCCTGGTCCCACTTACTGAGCTGCTCAACCACTCTCTGTGCCTGAGGCAGTTCCCCAGCACATGGAAAACTGCCATCATCACTCCCATCCTAAAGAGCAGTGATCAAGTGACCCCGGGTAACTATCAACCTATCTCCAGCCTCCCCCCACTCTCTAAGGCCCTTGAAAAAGTAGTTGCCAACCAGCTTGCCGAATACCTGGCCATGCACAATATCCTGTGCCCTGAACAGCATGGCTTTTGTTCAGGTCACAGCACCACAACTACGCTACTTGAATTCTCCAACTTCCTGCACTCTGCTCTTGATGCCGGAAGTCCTGCCAGTGCCGTGTTCATTGATCTCTCCAAGGCCTTTGACATGGTTTGCCATCCTCTCCTGCTTGACTCCGTCAGATGCCTTGGTCTCTCCCCCAGCCCCCTTGCATGGTTTACCAGCTACAATCTGCCAGAACTCAGTGTGTAAAAATCAATAGCACCCTATCTGACACACAACCTGTCCACTCTGGGGTTCCCCAGGGCTCCATTTTAGGCCCTCTCCTCTTCAGTCTTTACCTCAACTCCCTTCCCTTGGCCTGCCCAAGTAAGATCCTCCTCTATGCGGATGACACTGTGCTCTTCACCACTGACCCCAACCCCAACACACTCCAGACCACCCTCCAACAAGCTTTTGATAGAGCTGAGCATTGGTTCACATCATGAAGGCTAGTTCTGAACCTAAAAAAGACCAAAGCTATGCTCTTCTCGCATCACCAAAGCAAAGCCAGTGGTGCCCCTCTCATGATACTGTCTAGCACACTAAACCCCATTGAGCAGGTTTCCTCCTACAAGTATCTGGACATTACCTTTGATTCGGCACTCTCCTTCCATTCCCATATCAATGCCCTTTCTGCTGCCACCAATGTCAGGATTGGACTGTTATACCACCATAGGGACTGCCTACCACAAGAGGCCCTTAGATTGGCAATCACCTCCTCTGTCCTGTCGCTAATTGACTATGGGCTGCCCATCTATGCTACAGCCAACAACAGTGCACTTACAAGAATCCAGCTCTCTATAAGCAAGGCCTGCAGGCTAATGCTGGGAGCCCCTAGGCACACCCATACATGCCTGCTGTACTCCACCACCAACTTGCTCAACCTTGAAGAAAGACTCCGCTTCCAAACCTGCCTTCTTGTAAAAAGGACCCTGCTAGGGCTCTCCCCCCCTGGGGTCCCCACCTCTCTGCAGCATGTCTCCCCCTCAGTCTCCACCCGCAGCACTGTCAAAACCTCCCTTATTGTCCCCAGGGTAAGGACCTCTATGGCCCAGAGATCATTTTGCTATCGGGCTCCCTCCTGGTTCAATTCCCTCCCAGTCAATATTGCTGACTCCACTAAGCTTGGTCCTTTTAAGGTCTCTCTCAGAAGCCATCCGACAAGCACTCACTGCTGCAACTGCACATAATCCCCCACCTGCCCCTTACCTTCACCCATAAGCTGGGTCTGCCCTGTCTACTTTTGCTGTATATACCTGGGGTCTCATGCAACATCTGCTGACTAATGTAATAAAATATCTCTGGTTGCTACCTGACATGGTACTCATGTACCTGTATTATGACTACTGTGATCTACCTATTACCAAGCGTCTACCACCAACGAATGCCTGGAACACTGGTTGCTTTTTTAATCTGAGTGTTATGTACTGTACTGTTTGTTTGCTGTGATGTATTGCTCTCTTGATGAGGTGCCTTTGTAAATGAGTCTATGACTCAACGGTCTGTAAACCGATGATCTAATAAATGAATAAATAAATAACAAATACATTAAGTTTTGAATCTCATAATAGGGAAACAGTAAAAAGAACCAATAGAGTAATGGGCAACATCCTGAGGAATATAAAAAGTAGGGAGGCAGATGTACTGGTGCCTCTTTATAGATCTCTAGTTAGGCCAGTACTTGAATATGGAGTCCCCTTATCAACCCCTCAGAGTATCAGTAGTACTAAAAGTGTGGAGAGGATACAACGTATGTTAACAAAGAAAGCAAGATCAGTTAAAAACAAAAATTACATTGATAGGTTGCAAGGTTTGGGATTGTATTCCTTTGTATACAAGAAAATAAGAGGAGACCTTTGTTTTGTGTTTAAGGCATGCCGAGATGAATTAACATGGGAATCTGTGGGGTTGAATAGAAAGTCAAACCTTGGTAGGGTGACTAGAACTCACATGTTTCAAATACAAGGGGAAGTACAGTATCTAAGACTACTAGAAGGGGCAAGTGGTTTAACCAGAGGGTGGTGGATGTGTGGAATACACTCCCAGCCAAGGTCGTGCAAGCACCAAGTATGTCCTGCTTTAAACATTTGTTAGATGACTTTATGGGTGAAAAAAAATTAAACTACCTCCACTGACAAGTGACAAGTCTATTATGGCCTCACACTCTCTTGACTTGTATCATCGCCTATGAACCTATAATGGGGATGGCAATCGGCAGGTGAGGGATGCCACTAGACAGCAGGGAATATATTTATTTAACTATGGGAATGGTGACCGTCGGGTAGGGGGGTGACACTAGACACCAGGGAAATATACTGTATAGTATGTTAAGAAAAGGTATTTGTGGATCCTATTTTAAAAAACAAACAGAATCTGGCTAAACAGGACCCATTTAGCTAGGTTCTGGTGTTTGTCTTTTAAAATAACAGCATATTTACTGTATGTATTTTCCACACTTGTTAGTTTGTGGAAAAAAACAAGATGGCAGTTGGCATGGCACAAAAAATCTTTGTTGCCCTGCCAAACAAGAGGCAAGAAATCAAAAACGCCCATTTGTGACATTAAATTTTAAATTTTGCACCAGAACATTATCTCAAAAACTTTACTGCGCATGCACAGGTTGGAAAATATTAAATGTTAAAGCCTTATAACTCTGGAACCCTTTAATATTTTTTCAACAGACCTATTCAAAGGCACTAACTTAGGACATGATACATGTCCCCTGCAAGTTTGGGATAAAAGTTCAATTCCATGCATGCTGTAGCTGAGAGCAAAAAAAAAAACTATGTTAAGTACTGTATAGAGGAAAAAGTCAGACATTTACAAAATATAAAGAAACCACACAAGTTGCTGTCTCAAATATTTTCACCAATCAAGACCTTGCCTCGCAGACAACACATGTGAAATTTCAGTTCATTTTGTCAAACAGTGCCATAGATATTAATGTGCAAAGTTAGAGGGTTAGCACTGAACACCCTACTCAACCCTAACTATAGTGGTGCTACTGCGCTACTTTAAATACTGGTGTGGTAGCACCTGTGTATTATGGTTGAGTAGGCAGTACTCCAATTTTGCACCTTAATAATGTTTGATTTGTTTAACTGATTTACTGTACTTAAAATTTGGAAAGCACAGAGATGATGCCAGGATCTCTGGATCTGGAAAATTCTGTTGTACTCAGTTCACAGGGGGCAAAGTTAGAGTGTCAAAAACACAAAAATGACATCAATTAAGACCTTTTTTGCTCATCTATACAGTAACTAAAACACTAGGAAGATTTGAAATCTGAAACTTGCAGGTCTGATAGAGTTTGACCCAAGGTGTTCACATTTGTGTTTTTTATCTCCCAAATCTATGTTGTTTGCAGGGATAGCCACTGGTCCAGTGCAGACCACTTTGCCTTCCCATGTCAGTGACCTGAGTTCAAGTGTGAGCTCAGTGGCTGGCTGAATGGACCAAAGATGGGGGAAGGTGTTGCAGCATTCAGCACAGGTCTCATCCTAATGAAAGAGAGAGAGAGAGAGAGAGAGAGAGAGGTGCTCACACACACACACACACACACACACAAAACACCTTGTGGTGGGCCGGGGAACCTTCCCTCACAAGGAGATGATTTGCATGTCAAGGCTTGATGGGCCCATGCACTGTGTCTGCACAAGCAGGGTTGCATGAAAAATGGGGAAAGTGTACCTGGCAGGAAGAACGCAGGGTCACTGCAGCCCCAAACCAACAACTAGCCACCTTCTGCTCCCAGCCAGCCAACCCCATCATCCTCAATCTCAGGAACTTACAGTATCTTGTGCTTTGGTCCCCCCCCCAGTTCCCCCATGATGAGGAGGATAGAAGCAGGTTGGATGTCTACCCCGCCTATCAGCCACTTTGTAAGTGTGATGCCCTGTCTGTGTTGCAGGGTGTGTGAAAGGTGATGGTTTAATCCTGCCCTGGTGGTAGTTAATGAGTGGAGCAACTTGTGCCCCCACACCCCAAAAGGAGATATGGTGCAGGGACACTGAATCTTTTCCAAATCCCTCACTCTGACCTCCAAGAGTGACCTAGGTCTGTTCACAAATCTGGGTCTGTGCCACGGTACCAGTATCTACCCTACAAACCAACCTACTTTAACCCCCCAAAACAAAACTACAACCCCCTTCCATCCTACACAGCTGATCTGCATTTTTATTGCACATACTAATCCGTTTTCCACTTGATGTCTACAGGGCCAGTGGATATCAGCACTGGCATTGGAGGACACTGACCACGTGTATCAGATAAGTATTGTTTTATGTTTAGAGTACTCTATTTGCCCCAGTTAGTTACTAAAAAGCTGGAGATCCTTTGTGACCTCATTGCTATTCTTATTTTAAAGGCACAACTGGATGTTCACTCCAGTATCTCACAATCCACAGTACCCAGGTAAGAAATCTTTATTAGCTGTACTGTGCCTAAGCTAGTAATTATACTTGTAATTGCACTATTACACCATACAGTACCATCGTACAGTGTAATGACAGAACTACAAGTATTAAGATGCTGATGTTTTTCACTTGATAGTTGTGAAGCAGGGCTAGAAATAACTCTGATATTCTGTTTATTTTACTTTGTGTAGATCCCTGACCCAAAGACCTGCGTAAATTAGGATACAATTCCACTATCAGGAAAAGAAGGAAAATTAATGGCAAAAACTACATTAATGCAGAAATTAAGGTTGAAGAATGCAAGGTGCACAAAATAGGGAAATTAAAACATTAGGATTTTGGTCCTCTGAAGTATTGGTGAATCAGTGATAAGATTTTTCTCGGGGCTGTCAACCCTACTGCCCACTCCACCACTGAACAAACAAGGTCAGAAGTGATGGGCCCTACATGAAGAAAGCTACTACAAATTCTGTTTGCAATTCCTAGATCACTTCTGATTTCTCTACACTTGAGAAATAGTTCCATGACAACAGGCTGGTACAAAATACAAATAAAACCAAGGCAGTTCACATTGGCCTCAAGCACCTTGGCCCAGACAGGCCACATCAGCTCTCACTTACCACCTCAACTGGTGCATAAATTTAAGTGGTTGAACAAATGAAATGCGTGGGGGTCTACATTGTCCAAGAACTCACCTTTAAATCCCATGTAGATCAAAACACTAAATCTATACACCAGGAAATTGTTTTCAATATCGCCTGGGTAATGCTCTCATCCCTGAATCTAATTAATGCCATTTTTTTGCAATATATACATATAGCTATATATATATATATATATATATATATATATATATATATATATTTATACAACACATGTTTGGGGATAAATGTACAGATAAAAACTTGTATCTCAGGCACCCTGTGAAGATATCATTGATATCTCCATGTTCCTATACGTCATAGTGATATCTCCATGTTCCTATACGTCATGGAGATATCTCTATGTTCCTATACGTCATCCAAACAAAAGTGAAACTACACTTTCCATTGCAGTCCTACCTCTCTACAGCCTAGCGCTGTTTCCCTCACACACGCGTACACACCCCTGGCATTTACTTGACTCAACAAATATTTTTTAACAAATAACTCAGGAATGATCTGGTTGATCCTGCCACCGTTTCAGCACTGAATAACATTCACTACCTCTTAGGTCAGGCGATTGCCGAAAGGCACAGAATGACTCCCAGTGATGACACGACACCAGTTCAGACATTGAAATTGTTTTTTCCCCTGAGGAGTTTACTTCAATTTGAGTGCAGCAGTCGATAAGAGAGTGAGCCAGCCGTTAGTTTCAGAACAGCAGAAAGAACGGTGCGCGAAGCTATTTACAGCTAACGCCCGCCTCTCATCTTCTTTCTGTTAGCCCAGCTGCCGACTATCACCTCTGCGCCACAGTACTGTCGGCAGCTTCTTGCATAAAATTGAAGAAAACAATAGAGAAAAAAACAATTTTGAGTATGTTTGGAAGACTGACTGGTGTCGTGTAAATCACTGGGAGTTCATTCTATTTCTTACTTTATAGGCTCGGTCACGCTACATTTCAAGAGGGAAAGTGAAAGTATTATTTTCAATTACCAAAGCACAGAGTGGCAAGATCAACCAGACATGTTTTAAAAATTTTATTTATTTAAAAATAATGGCAAGATCAACAACTTAAACAATAAGATATACACAAAACTTTAAACTGGCAGGATCAACCACAGTTTTTTTCAAGTAACAGCTAATCTGTTAGGCATATACCATACATAGGACTTTCTATTGTATGTGGCCCCAAACATTTGTTTGTATAAACCGAATATGACATGGCCCGACTGAAGATATCATATTTATCTTCACTCGAGGCCAATGAAATCATGATATCTCACTAGTTGGCCGCCACTCGTGAGATATCATGATATCATCGGCTCGTGAAGATAAATATGATATCTTCAGTCGGGCCATGTCATATCCCCTATATATATGTGTGTGTATATAGATATATATATATATATATATATATATATGCAGATAGTTAGATATAGTATACACACAGTATCTACATATCTATATGAAATTTTGCAGACTTGTAGTTGGTACCAAGCTCTCTGGAATCTGTAAATATTGTTATGATCGGTCAGGGATGCAAAATTACAGAGATGAAAAACCTGTAAAAGTCTCAGATTTTAAGGCTTTTTTTGCTCACAAGTAACTCAGTAACTGCTTTGATTTGAAACCTTAAAGTTTCAGGATTGATAGAGTTTTGTCCAAGTTGTGTTGCTTTGCTGTTTAGTCTTCCAAGAATGAGCCATTAAAAAAAATTAAGTGTTCTGTTTTTCTGAGCACGTTAAGTTTGTTTTTCTTGATGACTGCATTTTGGTGAAAGCATGTTGTGATGGATTCATTTGACTTTCATACAGCCTGGCAGCATGACGTGGTAAAGCTTTCATTTAGTGCACCATGTGGCCATTCTTTGGGGGCAGGGCCTTATCAGCACATCTGTGCCTGCTTCCTTCCTGCGACCCCACCTCTTAATTTTGTGTGTTTGTTTCCTTTTGGTACCAGCAGCAGCTCCTCAATTCTGCCACTTGTATCCCCCAGATCAAGCTTCACTATTAGCAACAGATCTTTCTTGTGTTTTTTTTTAATTCTGAACTGGGAGTGGGTGACCAATCCCACTGCTGGTATGTCTTGCTCCTGCCACATCAGTATTGCATGTCACCACCCCCTTGCCAGTATCACCTCTCCCACCAGAGAATTAAACTATTGAAACCAACCCCAACAACTACACAGACAGTCCAGGCAGAGGTTGGGGAGTGGGCATGCTCATGGGGGCTTTCCATATTGCCAGCCAGAGGACTGCCATAACAGCTGTGCATTTTACAACTGGCTGACATAGGGTGACATGGAGCCCCACTGCCCCCCAAAGCCTTGTAGGGCTGGGGTGGTGGCCAGCTTTGGAGCATAAACTTCTATAGCTCATTATTTTTGTACTGTGCCACTGGGAACATGGCAGCCTGTACATGGGCTGCCATGTCCCATGATCCCCTGCTTCTGGCAACAGCTCAATATACTGGGAGATTTGTAAACACAGAAAGGTAGAGAAGTCCAAAGAATTGGTCCAGACAAAGAAAAAACATACTTCTGAATCCAACATAAATTTGTTGTTGCGACCAGTAAAAAACTTGCATCAGAAGAATGAAGTGGGCAGGAGGGTACATAGCACTGATGGCAGGAAGCAAGTTAAGCTGTTTGCCAGTATGAAAAGCCATGCTTATTCTTGTAAAGAGCTTCATGCCCTTTATAAGAATAAATCCTGCATTCCTCTCCCAGTCTGATGAGAGATCATTTTCAATGTTATCTTACTGTTGTTTGACTGTGCAGATGTGATATATGGAGATGCCACCAAATCTACCCTTGCCGGACGGGACCCCCTCTTCCACACCTTTTGCCACTTCCCTACTGATTCTCTTCCTCTCACTCATCAATGTTCCCTGTACCAAAACCTATCTCTTCCCTCTCAGTCTTCTCAACATCTTTCCAATGGGGCATCCTTGCTCTGTAAGTTCTGGTTTGAATCCCTCCGCTCCCATCTTTCTGACTTGCTATCTCCCTCTACCCTTTCCTCCTACTCCCTTCACTCCTCTGACACCCTTTCCTTCTTTGTCCTTCATTGCTCCACTTCTGCTGGTCAATCTTTCTCTGTACATCTGGCATCACTGAGGGATTGTCTGTTGATCTCTTTTCATTTTACCCCATCTTACCTCCCTCACAAAACTGCTGCTGAGTCACTTTGCTCCATCCTGCCTTCGACCTTAATACATAGTGTCCTGACTTTGCTCTCTTCCTCTCACTGAATCTGACGGAAATTTTTGGATTTATTTCAGTGTGACTGTTTAAATTTATTTACTGTGCATCCTCTTTACGTGTGACCATCTCATAACATTAAATACTGGGGGCGTGGCCTGGCTGTGCTCAAGATGGCTACCTAATTCTAGATCTCTCTGGGTTTACCAACTATCAGCATCCATCAGAAGCTCCCAGATAATCTGCTTTTGCCAACTTTTGAGATCTTACTCTACTCACATCACCGATCAGCTCGAGTACAGTATTTTTTCTGCTTTACAACTATAGAACTTGTTATCAGCAGGCATACTACTCCACTGTTGAGACTTGTAATGATAGCAAACCAATCTCTGCAAAATAGCTCTCTTAACAGAGTGAAGTCTATGTTCCAGCAGCTAATTAATGAGATCAATGATTTAAAAATAACCTCACAACAAAACATTACTAATATGCATGTACTTGATCAAAAAATCAATACTACAGAGGTTAAAGCTGCTCAAAATGAAAACTCCATCAACGCATTGCAAGCCACAGTTAGGGAACAGGACAGAGTTATCAGAAGCCTTCAAGACAAAATAGATGATATGAAAAACAGAAATAGACATAAAAACCTCAGATTTCTGGGATTTTCCTAAGGTTCTGAGCTCGGAGACACCAATACTTTTCTAATGCATTTACTCCCATCCCTGCTAAAAATCCCACCCAGCCAACATCTCACAATTGAAAGATCGCACGGCACTCTAAGTCCGAAGCCCAGACCTGACTAGAAACCCAGGTCCATACTCGTCAGATTTGTAAACCATGCACACACTGATTTGATACTTCAAAAGGCAAGACAATGGGTACACTTACTTGGGAGGAGCATAAAATATTGATCTTTAGAGACTATTCCCAAGAATTATCTGATAAACAAAGAGGCTATAACCCAATTAAAACCATCCTCCACCAGCATAACATTAAGTTCATACTATGCTACCCTGCAGTAATGCATCTATTCTTGGGAGACTCAACCAGAGATTTCAGTACCCCAGAAGCCCTATCAGAATTCCTCAATAAAACTCAAACAGCACTTACATCGACCAGTAATGATGTTGTAGATCACTTCTGCATCAGTCCAAATACTCCACAACCAGGAAAACTTGGTCCATCTGCAAAGATTGTTGTCGGGGACACAGAAAAGCCTGCCACTATCATATCCACCGCTGCAGCTTCTGCCCGACTCTCAGCATGCATAAAAGAAAAAAAATCTTCCAGCTCTCTGCATCCTAAAAATATGTGCTGCTCCAGTGACATTTCCTCTACACCATCTTATAAAATGGAATGTCATATCAGCTTCTCCATTCCTTTTACCCTCTCGAATAAATTCTCTCTATTTCAAGAAGATTTACACTCATCTCTGGAAGATCTACACAAGGCAGAATTGGACTCACAAACTAAAGGTCCCAAGAATATCCAACCTGCTAGCAACTCCTCTGATTCTTCTTGGGTCGAACTAGTCACCAGCTCTCCTATTAAGTCTACTGAACACCCCAAAAAGAAAAGGAAAGAGAATCTGAAAAACCAAAACACTGATGCTGCCTCTAATGTGTACAATTGTCGTGATCATTGATGATCTGGTGGTGCAAATGTGGCACATCATAGCCTTGTTGCTGGTCCTTTTTCAGCCCAGCAGATTGCTGTAGCCTTCCCTTGTTTTGGTCGTGTGCTGTGTTCCTGGCCATGCATCGCAGGTCCACCCAATGGGTTTGGAATGTTCAAAGCAGTGGAATTGCGATTATTATTGACGAACTGTGTTTTGGTAGTGGTTGGACAGTGGAGCTTTGAGCCTTACAGTGCTTACTGACTCTCTGTGTAATTTTATTCACATGCTATAATTAATAACTATCTTTTAAGGTCTCTCCTCAGATGATTCTGTGTATAGCCAGATATTGTACATTTAAATGCTGTACAGAAATTACTCACCTTAAAGCATTGGTGCCACATTGTGGTAAGGCATTGTATATACAGCTAAACAGTGTGTGTTTTTTTTTGGTTTTTTTTATGCTATATTTAGGGTGCTCTTTACCCCTAACTAGTAATATAATTTGCCACATAAACACCAACAATTATGTGTGTATGATCTTTTAACAGACACTTTACCATTACTTAATTATTCAATATTTATCATTTATATCATTAAATCTATATAAGGCATCAATGGTATTTTTACCATATCTCATACTGTGTTACTCTGCATTTTTAACTCCCCAAATTATGTATACTTCTCACACTATCCTCCACCTCATTATACTCCTCCTCTCTTTCTCCTTTACAGATATAGTGCCTTAAATTGACCTAGTTATGCACTATCTGACCTTTTATATTTTCCCTAACCTTGTGTTATAGGCAATAGTCAAGGTTTCTGTACCTTATTGTCTGAATTAAATACCATAATCAATAATCATAGCACAGATATGCTTGAAGCCTTCTTTCCTAAGTGTACTTATACTTCTGTACAACCTTTTAGTCAGGGCTTACCAGGCCTTTTTGTAGACCTGGTCACCCCACTATAGGCAATGTTCAAGATATGTGCTATCATCAACGCCTCAAGATCATGTATAACATATATAGAACCTTGAAGCCTGAACTATTCTTAACTATCATAACTTTAATAAATGTCAAAATGAACATTTATACAGATCCATACGTTAATCCTTCCATCCTCCATTTTATTTGAATATGCCAAATTGGTCCTACAAGACATTGATGCCTTATAAATCCACATTTCATTCAGCTTTTTCTATTTTTCTATCGACATCCTTATGTTTGTTTGAACTGCCCTCATACATAATTCAAATATTTCTGTATAAACACGGTTTTATGTGGACAATTTAGAATGGGCAACCCCTATTCTGGTTCGCACTATTTCAGCAATATGTTGAATTATGTTGGCATATCTGTCTTATTATTGAACTTGCACATTGTAGTTCAAGCTAAATTACTTTTGTCTGGAGTTTAATACCAACTTGTAATTATTTCTATAGTCTGGTATGATGATGTTCTATTTTTTTTCCAGTACTAGGCTCAATTACAATTTACTGATTATTGTTGTACATAGTTTGTAGTTTAAGATTACAGGACTTTGCTTTTTCTTAAGATTTACTTACTTCCTTCTCTACATGCCTAGTGGTGTAGCGTGAGAATCTCTGGTGCACACACTGACTCATCTCTCTACACCTCATAAAAGTAATTTTTTTTCTAATTATCCTCCTTTTTACTGTATTACATTAGTGTTTATTGGTTCTAATGTTTATCTATCTGACAAATCTTTCTCTATACTCTTTTTCTAAGAGACACAATGGATATAAATATCAAATTCCTTTGTATCTGTGCAATCTAATAGCCCTATATACATTTGTTTACCTTATATGCCCCCATTTTGATCCTGAGACATCCTCTAACTTATATATTTCGAGTCCCTCATTTCTTTTTGTAACTAAATACTTTATTTCTCATTATTATGAGTGACCTAATCCTACATTCATGGAATGTTGAGTGACTCAATTCGTCTTGTAAGTGTAAGCAAATACTTACCTACCTCAAAAAACAAAAAAACACATATTGCTTTCTTACAAGAAACTAAACTGTTATTGGAAGATGTTGACAGACTTAAAAGGGATTGGATTGGTCAGGTATATGCATCCTCCTCTTCATCAAAAAAACGTGGAGTTGCTATCTTAATAGATAAATATCTCAACTGGTTCCCCTCAAAAATTATCACAGATTCGGATGGTAGATGGGTTATAGCCCTGTTAAACTCCACAGCAGGTCCACTTATGTTAGTTAATGTTTACGCTCCTAACTCTGATTCCCCTGAATTTTTCCATAATCTGTCTCAACAAATTATTTATTTATTTATTTATTAAATTATGGTGACCAGGTAGGCCTACTGAGTCCCTTTTTCAGGGGAGACCCGGGATAACAATACATGTTTTAATACAGTGGAAAAACATTTGGTCACAAGATTATACAGGCTTACTTGGTGGTTACAGACATGGTTATCATCATGACACAGTTTTACCTATGATCAATAACAACAATAACTCACCTATTCTTATAGGTGGAGATATTAATTTAGCATTAGAGATACAGTTAGACAGAAGCAATTATTCACATGATGCCCATCCCCGTAGTATTAATGCTCTATCAATGCTTATGAAGGATTTTGGTCTGTCCGACATTTGGAGACTACATCATTCTAGACAACGAGATTATACTTTTTACTCTTCTTTACATGAATCTTATAGTTGAATTGATTATTGGTTCTCTTCTTCCCTCATTACCAAAAAAAACACTGACACAGCTATACTTCCAATCATTACAGCAGACCACTCTCCTATAAGGTTACATCTACTCTGGGGCCCACACCCTTCTAAATCCCCATCTTGGCATCTAGACCCACTTTTACTAAGAGACCCAGAATTCTCTTCTTGGATTAAAACCCAGATTCAAGATTTCCTTTCACTTAATGACACTCCTGATGTATCTCAAGGTACCATATGGAAGCATTAAAAGTCACAATTAGAGATAAAATTATTAATTATGCGGCTTATAGAAAGAAATTAAGAGAACAACAATTAGCCAATTTAGAAAAATTCCTTAAAGACAAACAAGTCCAATATTATAAATCAAAAAAACCCGACCAAAACTCACAACTTCATCTGGAGATACTTCAATTAAGAATTAAAATTAATGAACTGATATCCAGAAAAGCTGAACTTGCCCTTTTAAGGCTCAAACACTGCTATTGGAAACAAGGGGATAAATGTGGGAAGTTGCTGTCATATCAGCTCGAAGCTCAACAGATGCAGAGACATATTTCAGGCCTAAAAGACTCCTCAGGTCTAACCCACACAGACAACCCCTCAATCAATTGTATCATGCACTCCTTCTGCCATCAACTATACTCTCATCAAAATTCCATGAAACCTAACCAAATACAACACTTCTTGGAAAAACTACAGCTACCCCACCTTTCACAACATGACATGGATATGCTTGATAAACCATTTACCCTACAAGAGATACAGATCGTATTATCTTCCCTAAAAAATGACAAAGCACCCGGGAGTGATGGTTTCCTTGTTGATTTCTATAAAATTCTATCTGACACTCTCTGCCCTGTACTATTTAATGTTTTTCTAGAAGCAATCTCTAAAAGTAAACTTCCCCACACTATGACTGAAGCCATTATAACAGTTTTACCAAAAAAAGATAAAGACCCCTCTCTCCCTTCAAATTACAGACCGATATCACTGCTTAATACAGACGGCAAAATCTTAGCCAAGCTATTAACTCTTCATTTAGAATCTTTAATACCGAAACTCGTCCACTCCTCTCAATCCAGATTTATTAAAAATAGAAATAGTTCTGATCATCTTAAATCACTATTTAATTTAATTCACAAAGCAAAAACCCTTAAATCTCCGGCTGCTGCAATCACCATAGATTTTGAGAAAGCATTTGACTCTCTCAATTGGAACTACCTATATCACATTTTATCACATTTTGGTATTACTAACAACTTTTGTGCATGGATTCAATTTCTGTATACTTCCCCCTCTGCTCAAGTTCTCACCAATTCCACTCTATCCCCTTCCTTTCATTTAGCTAAAGGTACCAGACAAGGATGCCCCTTGTCACCATCCTTGTTTATACTAGCTATGGAACCTCTCTCTGCATCTCTATATCAATCATGTACAATCAAAGGTATCCCTATTGGCAACTCTCATTACACCTCACTTTTGTATGCAGATGATCTACTCATCTTATTGGAAAATCTTGAAAACTCTGGGCAACCACTAATTAAACTACTAAGCGAATTCACCTCTCTCTCTCTCTCTCTCTCCCCCTCTCTCTGGATTAGCTCTCAATTTCAACAAATCTGAAACGCTACCATTGAATACTCTCTGTAAACCCTTCATGAACAATCCACTGAGCTTTTGATGGGCTCCACAAGGTATCTGCTATCTAGGTATATGGATAACCCCAACATTAGATAAACTATGAGATGCTAACGTTTCCCCTCTGCTAATTAATATCAAAACAAAACTTGACAGATGGCAAATGCTTAACCTCTCCTTTAATGGGAAAATATCCACTATTAAAATGTCAATGGCTCCTAAAATATTATACCTGTTTTCCAATATTCCTTTGATACTTCCCTCCAGTTTCCTCAGTAAAATAGATAAATTAATTGGCAATTTTATTTGGGAAGGCAAAATCCCTAGATTTAGCCACAACAAACTCCTATCCCATTGGTCAAAAGGTGGTTTTGGTCTTCCTTCATTTCAGACTTACTTATGGGCCTTTTGTACAGCTCAAACTATCAAATGGTTTAATAAACCCAACACCCAATCACCTTTATGGGTCACAATGGAAGCATCAGCATGTCCTGGAAATGTGGCTACTTCCTGAATTTATAATCCCATTCCCTCTAACTTAATGTCTCACCCCACCATAGCTGCATCTGTGTTCTACTGGAAAATAACTCAAGCACCTTAAGTCAAACCCAAATCCTTTAGCTTATACCCCGCCTTTGGGGAAACCGCCATATATCTCTTGATAATCATCCAATTTTCTGTTGTACCTGGAAAAACAGGGGTATTTTCTTTTTGCAAGATATACTCGAAAATCAGGTATTAAAATTAAAATCCTGTTCAGATCTACGTGTTCTATGGAACCTTCCCCATCAGGATTTTTGGAAATATCTACAGCTTCAAATGGCATGCAACTCCTACTTCACAGTTTTCTCTAATACATCTATATATAATAAACATATTTCTGAATGGATTAAAACAACGACCAAGTTGAACAACACTATTTATAAAGATGTTAGAGATATACTTCCTGACCAATCCATTAATGCAAAAAACAAATGGAGTAACTTGCTACATTATAACATAACCAACGCACAATGGTATAGGTGTTGGCTTTCCTACCACAAATCTTTCAAGGATAAATGCAGCTCTCTTATATAGACCAAAATCCTACATTTGTGGTACAGAACACCAGCAGCATTACAAATACATTGGCCTAACGACTAATAGTAACTGCTGGTGCTGCAACTCCCCCAATGGGGATTTATTACATATTTTATGGTATTGTCCCCCCATAAAAAATTATGGCACCATACTCACATCTTTGCAATGAAAGTGTTCAGTCAACCCTTTGCACTGGACCCTAAACATTGCACACTTGGTATTTTTAATTACTGCTCCTATCAAATCTCCCATTCACAGAACAGGTGGTTAAATATACTTTTTCTCCAAGTTAAATGCATTATACTTAAGCATTGGAGATCTAATATAATCCCCCCCATTCAGATACTCTTAAACAATTATCTCAGTATGCCTCCCTTGACCATATGACACATATTTCTTCTGACTGACTCTTGTTATATACTAAATGTTGGCAGAGATATTTTAACTTTCTAGAATCATCTAAATCTTCTGACATCTAATGTATGGATTCGATATAAAATGTATTTTTTCCTTCCACTGAGACTCCCTACAGGTCTCCTATTGTAGTCTTGTTTCTCTTGTTTCCTTATCCTAAAATTCCCCCTTTCTCTCCGCTACTTTTCTATACATCTCCCCTTTCCTGTTTACTCTTTCAGATTTCCTTTCACTATTCTCATCCTTCCTACATATGTCTTTACAGCGTTATATGAGGCTATGTAATAATATAATGTATAAATATGTCTACAAGCTCTGTAAGCTATTATCAAGTATTGTTCCAGGTATATAATGCTTCAATTTACTTTTATTTCTGCTATAAATCCTCATAGTGCATTGCATTGTAAGAGATTTATCTATATATCTATTATAACATTAATAAAAAGACTAACTACAAAAAAAATAACATTAAATATTATATTGTTAGTATTATTGTTGTTGCTTGCTTGCTTGCTAATGAGCCATTCCATTTTATCTAATTTGCACCTGTGTCTCTCTCCTGTTACCCCTTTGCAGATGTCATGCCTGGAAATAGAAACATAGAAACATAGACTTTGATGGCAGATAAGGACCACTTGGCCCACCCAGTCTGCCCATTTCCTTACCTACTAGATAAGCTGCAGATTCTAGTTAACCAACAGCCTACTTTCTGCCACCCCCCTCTACAATTGCCTTGTGTCTGTCCCATGCATGTTTGAATTCCCCCACTGTTTTAGCCCCAACAACCTCCCCAGGAAGGCAGTCCCATGCATCCACTACTCTCTCCATGAAAAAAGATTTCCTCACATTACCCCTGAGCTGTCCCCCCTCTATCTATAAATTGTGTCCCCTTGTTCTTACACATCTCTTTTTCTGAAAGATGCTACCCTCCGGGACTTTGTTGATTCCCTTGAGGTACTTGAACATTTCTATCATGTCCCCCCATCCCTCCTTTCATCAAGGGTATACATATTAAGCTCTCTTAGTCTCTCTTCATATGATTTCTGATGCAGACCCTGCACTATTTTAGTTGCCCTCCTCTGGACTGCTTCCATCCTGTCTATGTCCTTGTGTAGATGAGGTCTCCAAAACTGCACACAGTACTCCAGATGGGGTTTCACCAACTGTCTGTACAGAGGGATAACCACTTCCCTTTTTCTACTTGTGATGTCCCTTCCTATGCATCCGAGTATCCCCCTGGCTCTCCTTACTGACTTCTCACATTGCTTATCCACCTTTAGATCATCTTATATGACTGCCCCCAAGTCCTGTTCCATTTTTGTTGTTGCTAGTACCACCCCTGCTATTGTGTACTCTTCTCCTGGGTTTTTGTTTCCCAGGTGCATTACTTTGCACTTCTTTACATTGAATCTAAGTTGCCATATGTCTGACCATTCCTCCAACCTTGCCAAGTCCCTTCTTATCCTTTCTTCCCCCTTGTGTATCAACTCTGTTACAGATCTTTGTATTATCTGCAAAGAGGCATACCTTTCCCTCCAGACCCTCTGCAATGTCACCTATGAAGATGTTAAAGAGGACTGAACCCAGTACTGATCCCTGAGGTACTCCACTAGTGACCCCCCTTTCTTCAGAATGTGTTCCACTCACTATTACCTTCTGTGTCCTGTTGTGCAGCCAGTTTGCAACCTGGGCTACCACCCTGGGATCCACTCCCAGGCTGGCTAACTTGATTATTAATATTTTGTGTGGGACTGTGTCAAATGCCTTGCTAAAGTCTAGGTAGGCCATATCCACAGCCCCTCCCTGGTCTATTACTTTGGTCACCCAGTCAAAGAAATTTATTAGATTAGTCTGACATGACCTTTCTGCTGTAAATCTATGCTGCTTTGAGTCCTGTGCCCCGCTGGCCTCTAGGTATTCAACAATTCTTTCTTTCAGAAGTGATTCCATCATTTTCCCTACCACTGAGGTCAAACTTACAGGTCTGTAGTTTCCTGCATCTGCCTTGCTCCCACTTTTGTGAAGGGGAATCACATCTGCCCTCCTCCAGTCCTCAGGTACCACCCCATCCTCCCATGATTTGTTAAAAATGACAAACATATGCTGAGTTGTCCCAACTCTGGTTAAAAAACCATACACTCCAAACAATGTATTCGTTCTTCTTATTTTTTATTCATAAATACCCCAATGTTTCACCAGTATCTGGATTCTTCTGGGGGAACTATTTGAAAATATATAAAATGTAAATATTCAAGATTCGTGATATGTATACATAACAATCTCTAAACAATGTAAGCGGACACTACTTCAATTCATCCTAGATAAATTCTGTAACATGATTTGTTCTATTTCCTAATACTACTTTCATTATAATGTTCATAAACCAGTGCTGAAACTATTAAGAATATGTATGCCATTTATAATTCCCTCTATCATTATGTATAAGTGGTAACTTTAAAATTGGGAAAACCTATAAAAATCTTTTTTCTATCTTCATTTGCATGTCTATAAGAGTGTGATACCACTAACACCCCCTGCAATATGTGTCAAACACTTGTAAAACATTTCCTAAGTTGTTAATATATATAGCGTAAGCACATAACAGAATTCACCTTTTTAAGGAATTTTTTTATCTGGTTCCAAACACCATAATTAGTTCCAGACTGCTTATATATGATCACCTAGATGGCATAAAAAAGCCTCAGTTTAACCCTACTTCCTGGACAAATCTCCGTTTTACTTGTTATCAAAGTTTAAATTATTTACCTGTGTTATGCGACTGCATCTCTTAATGTAATGCGCAAATTATATTTCATGCTAGTCTTTCATCTATAATGAATAAAAAAGAGTCTAACTGTAACCATACCACTTAAAGTTGTCCTAATGTTATATACGATAGTGCCAAAGGAATTACCTACAAAGCTTTGTAGTAATTTTCATCAAAAATTGCTTTGGTAAATTCTTAACTTGAATTGTGTCTCTTTCGTCTTTTTTTAAAAAAAAAGAATACAAAACAAAGTAAGAACACATATATCCACTTCTTAAAATGATGCAAAATACTACTCGTGTAAGTCGTTACTTACGGGAGTGCAGCACTTGTTCCACTCATAAAATTTTGATATTGCAGACAGAGGCTCGGTGTTGGCCTATGTTTATATACTCATGCTCATGGCTTCTGATGTCATTAATTAGTGCCAGGAAATGAACCTTGGCTCAGTGCACCTCTCCCAGTCACCAATTTTCAAATAAAGAAAATAATTAAGGGGTCAAATTGGGATGAGCCTTGGTAGAAAAACATGAAATAAAAAGAGGGATTGCATAACTTATCATAGAGCACTCAGAGGAGAACCATAGCTAGGGAAGACAGAGAGCTCATATGGGGGTCTTATTTATTTATTCTTAATTTTTGACCAAGAAAGGCATACTAAGCTGTGATGGCTTGCTTCCAGGTGCATCCACGTGAGGGGGGCATGGACTTTTTTTTTATTGATTGCAAAATGTTGGCCACAAAACCAGGGACACTCCCCTTCATTGATAAGTGCCATGAGATCTTTTTCTTCCACCTGAACAGTGACCAGGGAGCAGATGTGACCTCAGTTTAATGTCTCATCCAAAAGATGGCACCTCAAAACCCTCAAATTGCACTGGCATGTCTCATACTGCATGCAGTGTTAGTTATGAATTTTACCCCAACATAGAAACATAAAATATGACAGTAGACAGGGTTTCAGTTAACTTCATTTTGGGAGTATTTGACTTCTAAAATTAAGGTAGAAACTTCCCAAATAAAGAGGGAGGAAGTCATTGACTTCCAGATGTAAAACCAAAAATCAGATGGCTTCCAAAATTGCAAGCATGGAAGTCAGAAATTATTGATTTTTCTAAAAAAGAAATTGTATTTTACCACTAATTTATTATATTAACATCCATAAATTTATCCATTCTAGAATACTGACTTGCAAAAGTGGGATCCTGGAAGTATTTTGACTTCCCAAAAATTGGAATGACTTCCAGATTTGAACTCAAGGAAGTTTTAGACTTCCATTGAAAATAAATTAACTGAACCCCTGACAGTATATAAGGACCAACCGGTCCACCTAGTCTGCCCATTTCTCCACTTGATTTGGCAGTCCCTACCCTTATTTGGACTGCCACTCACCCACTCTGCTGCACAGCAGCATGCCTGCATGTTTATCCCATGCACTTCTGAATCCCTGTACTGTTTTCACTTCCACCATCTCTGCTGGTAGGTTGTTCCACAGATCCACCACCCTGTCTGTGTAAAAATACTTCCTAGCATTACCCCAAGCCTCCCTCCCTCCAGCCTCATGTTATGTCCCCTTGTTCTTGTGTACTTTCTTCTCTGAGATATGCTCCCCTCCTGTACCCTGTTTATTCCTCTAAGGTATTTGAAATTCTTTATCATATCCCTTCTCTCCCTTCTCTCTTCCAGTGAACAGGTGTTAAGTTCCCTGAATCTTTCCTCATAAGGCTTGTGGTGCAGTGCATGTATCATTTTTGTTGCTCTTCTCTGGACTTCTTTCATTCTGTCTATGTCCTCCCTGAGATGAGGTCTCCAGAACTGGACACAGTATTCCAGATGATGCCTCACCAGTGATCTATAAAGTGGCATCACCACTTTGCTCCTCCTACTAGTTATGCCCCTTCCTATGCACCCCAGCATTCTGTTTGCTTTCCACACTGCTTTTTTGCATTGTTTGGATGACTTCAGGTCATCAGATATGATAACCCCCAGGTATCTCTCCTGACTTGTGGTGGCTAGAACCTGCCCCCCATCCTGTATTCCACTCTTGGGTTTCTGTCTCCCAGGTGCATAATCTTGCACTTCTTAGAGTTGAAACCCAACTGCCTAATCCTTGACCATTCCTCAAGTAGCCTTATTCTCATTTTATCTAGACCCTCCTGTGTGTCAACTCTGTTGCAGGTCTTGGTGTCATCTGCAAACAAGCATACTTTCCCCTCCAGTCTCTCTGCAATGTCACTTATGAAGACATTGAATATGACTTGACCCAGCACTGATTCCTGTGGCACCGCAATGGTCACCTCCCCCTCTTTGGATTTTATGCCATTTAGTACTGCCCTCTGGAACCTGCCTTTGAGCTAGTTTCCAATAAATTTTACCACCTTAGAGCACACACCCAGATACCCCAATTTGTTAAGCAACCTTCTATGTGGACCAGTGTCAAAGGCCTTGCTGAAATCCAGGTAGGCCACATCCACTGCCCCTCCCTGATCCACAATCCTGGTCAAAGAAATCAATATGATTAGTCTGACAAGACCTTCCCTTAGTGAATCCATACTGCCTTGGGTCTTTTGCACCACTTGACTCCAGGAACTTCACTTCTCTCTCCTTAAGCAGGGACCCCATCAGTTTCACCACCTCTGAGGTCAGGCTTACCGGTCTGGCCAAGTGCCTGGTGTGAAGCTAGAGGCCACAACATTCTAATCTTTCAGTCCCAGAGGCAAGCATGCTACCTGCTAAAGCCACTGATACTGATAAAGTGAAGGCATCCTTTCAGAAGGGATCCATTTTAAATTATTAGAGTTTACCCTCCAAAACTTGCAATTAAAATTGAGGGCCATGAATGTCACCTGGAGACCACAGTAGGAAATCTGGAGTACATTGGAGTAGTAGTGAAGAATGTATTAGATACTAAAAGCAAGGAATAAAAGATAAGTAACATACCCTTATTGAATAATACCAGCATTAGAGATCACTCCTCAGAGTGCAATGAGTCTGTCTGAAATCTCTCCTACACAAAAGAGCAGAAAGACCAGATCACAGACAAAATCAGCAGCTGTGTCACACCACTTATGACTGAATCATGTGTATCTACCCCCAACAATCTCTCCAGTCACCCTGAATGAAAACAGTATGAAGACTTATAAGAAATGGCTCTCAACCATTGCATTACTTAGGACCTTGCCAGGTAATGTTGTCTGTGTGCAAGACACAAGATTAAAAACATTGTTCAAGGCTGGCCCAGTAGCATGGAGGGCTGAGGTGCTGACACCTTGGCTCCTGCTATGCTGGAGAGCCAGGTTCAGGAACGGACATGGGTCATTCTAGGGTCAGCCAGTGGGTGGAAAGATTAAGCAGCCTAGAAACAGCTCTCCTCCCTTGGAGTAGGGGGGTTACTGCCACCCACTGTAGTATTGCCATCTGGAGATGTCTGGATGGCTGTGCAGGTCTGAGTGGGTCTGTACATAGAGCCATGGCTAGATGTGTTAGGACATTTTAGCAGAGGCAGACCTTGCCCCCCTAATGCATTGCATAGTCCAGGCCCCTGGGGAAACCTACAACCAAGGTGGAAAAACCCCTTGGTCACAGGCTGACGTCCTGTCATTTGCATCCCTGCACTGGTGACCAAGCACCTTGCTGCAGTCCAGACAGCTAGATGTCTGCATGAAGGTAAGTCCCAGAGAAGCCAAGTGATGAGGCTGGGGGAATGAATGGAAAGAGATGAGCCAAGGGTGACCATGGTGCAAAAAATGTATATAAAGAAAAAAAGAACTTTGCTCAAGAGCTCAGCTACAAAGCGTTTTAGACCAGTGGGTCACCTTATTGGTCCCAAGACCCCAAGAAATGTGATGGAGTAAGAATTTTATTTAAGGATCACACATTCATGGTTCAAAAATTGGTAAAGATTGATCCTGCCAGGGTTTTGCTGTTAGATGTGGAGAAAGACAACAATAGTTTCAGATTCATTAATGTATGAGCTCCACAAACAATGCCACTAGGATGAACTTGTTTCAGACCATCAGACCATATTTTCACACCAACAGATCAGTGGTCTTGGAGGGGTGATTGTAACTGTGGTCTTTCACTTCATGACAGGGGTGGTAATACTAAGAAGTTGTATAATGATTTAGCAGGCTGTTCTATTGGGAAAAAAATTAAATATTCACATACCTCAAAGGTATTATTAAGGTTCAGGAGGATGGCATCTTTCATAGGGAAAGATGCTCCAGGACAGAGGGCATGATATGAAGCTAGAAGGGGAGACTTAGAGGGGATTTGAGAAAATAATTCTTCCCAGATAGGCTGGTGGATGTCTGGAACAGCCTCCCAGCAGAGGTGGTGGATACAGAAATGGTAGCAGGATTCAAATATGCATGGGATAGATACAGGGAGGTCTTAGTAATGGGGTTGTGGGGAAGGAAGGCCAGATATTGAATATGGTCTACAGTAGCACAATAGGAAGGGACTTTAGGATAAACTTGGTGGGCCAAGAGGTCCTTTTCTGCTTACAGTTTCTATGTTTCTGTGTTTCAGTATACTTGAATGAAATGGTGGAGATGGCAGGGTTGTCTGATGGGGTTTCAAAAGTGATAGTCAAAAATATTGCTACCTTCACTAAAGAATATTTCTCAACCAGAGTCAACTTTTTTTCTCATGTTTGCAGCTTTTAAAGTGAATGCAGCAAGGACAATAGTTGTGGAAACTTCAAATCACATGGTGGTCCTGTGCAACTGTAAAACAGGGGTGGCCCACCCCATACCTCAACACAATGGAGACTGAACAGTGGTCTTTTAGAAAAGGCAGACACTAAGTCTAGGTCTTATCTTAAGCACACTGCTCTGTTGTAGCAACATATAACATGTAGAACAATGGTGGGAGGAAACCAAATCGGACTGTTGGGAATTCGTTCAATGGGTAGGACAGCATAGAAACATGGATAAGTACATGAACTATTTAGGTTTATGGTCACATCTCCATAACTTGATTTCATGACATAGTGACCTGTCTGATCAAATTACTCTAGTAAATGAGGAAATGAAAGCCTTTCAATATGAAAGGGTGGCGTCCCAAGAAAAGAAATTAAAATTTGGCACACAAGCCACTCTCTTTTCTGTCTTCCCTATGTCCAGTTTTGCAAAAAGTTTATAACCAGATATTAGGTAGTGGGAACATGGCCACCTCAACAAATACAGCAGTTTTAATTTTCTTGTTTAAGGTATGGGAGAATATAGATTTGAAAAGCTGGAGGCCTCTGTGCCTGCTCAATAATGATTTGAAGACCCTGTCCAAAATTTTAACAAACAGACTTGCAAAGGTAGGAGCTGTTGCCCTTTCTGATTCACATGTGTGCTATGGCACATATGTCCATCTCAGACAATTCGATTACATTGTGTAAATTATTTCAAAGAGGATAGAAAGGTCTGTTACATGGTTTTCTTCTATAAATAGACCAAAAGAAGGCTTTTGATCTGGTTCCTCACAAATACCTGGTCCAGCTTAATCTGGTTCAAGGTCAGTTGGCATTCATCTGTATCCCCCTTCCCCAGGTCATGCCTGAAAATAGACAGAATTTGTCTAGTGCAATTACCCAGTCAACACAAACTAAATAAATAAATACAGTTTTGAGGTGGCATGGGATATCAGAACAGTTCCTCTCCTGGATAATCTTTTATAAGGCAGTCATGATCCTGTATACAAATGGATATGTGGGGAAGGAAGTAAAAGTACAGAGGGAAGTACACATGGGGGTGCCCTTGAGCCCCATCTTATATATCTTCTCTTTGGACCCCTTAATTAGACTCCTTCAAAACAATTTAGGGATTAGGGGGATTTCACCATCCCCAGATTCTCCCAAAGTAAAGGCCTTAGCTTACATATGACCTCTTTGTGGTCTTGTGAGACTGTAGTGTGGGTAGAGAATTTCAAGAAACTATGGACATTTTCTCCAAATTGGCTATTGCAAAGATAAATCAAAACAAAAGTGCTAGCATTCTTATAGGAAGCCCCTGAAATAGATTATGTGTCACACATTGCAAGTATTAAAATACAGAAAGACCCCTTAAAAATGTTGGGATTGAAATTTGGTTCACGGAATTCAGCCACCAGAAGCTGGAAGGAATGTTTATAGCAAGCTGAACTTAAACTGCTACCTTGGAGGAACAGGCCACTATCAAAACTGAAAAGGGTATTTTTGACACATACCCTGCTAATACAATGCTTGACTTATGTTAGCTCAGTATATCCTTTGCTAGCAAATATGGAAGTTAGACTGTATAGCTTATTTTTTCAATGCCTGTGTGATAGCAGGCTTAAAGAATACCTATACCATCTTTTTTACACATTTTGTTTTTAAAAAAAAATAACTACATATTCTTGTAAAAGAGAGGCTGTTGTTTACATTTATACTGAAACTGTATTTATTAAAGCAGGATAAATGCAGTTTCATGGCATTTGAAAACTGTAAACAGAGCCTCTCCTGATTCAAAAATCCTGCTGTAAGAATCCTAAAATGGCCGCCTTGATAATGTCATTGAAGAGAGAGATGCCCAGCTGTGCAGATGTATTCTAGCTGTGCTAACTGTATTCAAATGCAAAGAACTTTAGAATGAAAAATGATAGCATGGTACTGTGAGTACAAAAGTTGTTCAGCACAAAAATATCAACAAAATGATTAGTGTTTCATTTATAGATACTATTTAGTTTTTTTTTAATTAGTAAAAAAAAAGCAGCAGAAAATTCAATTTTGTTTCATTTTTTCAACAAACAAATGCAAATAATATTAAAACAAAAAATGATAGCATGGTACTGTGAGCACGGCATTTGTTCAGCACAAAAATATCTACAAAATGAGTAGTGTTTCATTTATATGTGCCTTTTAGGTTTTTTTTATAATTAGCAAAAAAACAGCAGAAAGTTCAATCATTTTTCACTTTGTGCAACAAACAAATTCAAATAGCTTTAAACTACAAACTGATAGCATGGTACTTTAAGCACAAAAGTTGTTCAGCACAAAAATATCTATCAAATGAATAGTGTTTCATTTGTAGATACCTTTCAGATTTTTCTTAATCAGCAAAAAATGACAGGAAATTACAGTTTTTTCATTTTTATTGAAGTAATAATACATGGTACATACAAAAAGATGGTTTATGTACCCTTTAATCTCGTGAAGAGGGCTTTCACGTATAGGGATATTAAAGAAGGAGGTTTTACAATGGTTAATCCCATTGTCTTTTTTATGACAGTTTTCATAACTGTCAGTTTTTCACCATTTTAAAAGAGGTACAGAAACTCTGGGTGGTGGCTAAGTTTGATATGGATGGGATACTGCCCATTACTAGAATGGCAATCAGGCAGATGGGTTAGTCATTTCCAAGATCACACCCATATAGTCCCTTTGTATGTGCAGCAAGCCTTGATGAAAGTTAAATGATGGACATTGCTCCTTGAAACCTTGATTTCCTGCACTAGGGAACAAATCTAGTCTCCAATCATGATCACTAAGTTTACTTCCGCTTTTGCCCTAATAAATTGTCCTCCTGGAATGGAGAAAGTAGCATTAAGTCAGTTATTAAATAAATGTGTGCCCAAGCAGATGTGGGACATATCCTGGTGATGTATCCATGGGAAAATAGCAGTGAAGGATTCTGTAAAGCACAAAAGGGTGGAGAAGAGGTGTTGCCCTAGAGAAGGGTGTGATAACCTATTGGAAGCCCGATCTCACCTGTTGCTTCATTGTTTTTGCAATGTCATTTTGGCAATACTTAAGTCTGAAAATAGTCTAGGGTTTATATCATGGTGGGTGGTCTACGTTTTGCAGTTCCACTCTTCAACTATGTTTTGCCAGCTACAGATATTATCTTTGGCAGGTACAGAGTACTTTGCAACTGCAGTACAAGCATTACTCCATTCATAATTAATATGATATGGTTTATAGAGTCCTTAGGACACAGAATACTAAGGAAAAAGATTAGCTTCTCTAGTCTTTCAAAACTTGCAGAGATCTTGGAGATGGTAACACTAAACGTTTAGTCTCTTTTTTTATTTTTTTTTAGGCTTATAGCTGTATGGTATACAACCTTAGATGAGGGCTTTACTGTTCCATATTACTGTAAAGCTTTTTTTTATTTTTTTATTTATTAAATTCTCAGATTACAAATACCTTTGAGCAGAAACTGCTCGTTTACAAAGGTTTCACGTCAAAGGATGAGGGTCAACATACATACAGAGGTAGTAAAAGAATGCACAATAAACAACCAAAACAACTAAAAGAAAAAATAAAGATACTCAGTTATAACATACTTTGAGATAATATTCATATAATGAGCAGCCTGAGTAAGCAGCTGGCTGTGGTAACAATAAGAGTTAGAGGGCACCATAGGCAGTTAGTATTGCAGGCGTGCGACCGGGAGAGGAAGTTGGCAGACTAATGGGCCACTGTCCGATGGTGGTGGAAAATGTCTTGTACCAGTGGAGATGTGAAGCAGAAAAGGAGTCACAAGGAAGGCCCAGTGCCAGAGGGAATGAGACTGGGAAAGGGCGGGCTGTGAGACATGAGTGAGCTGGGAGGTGTTTAGAGAGATCTCTGTTCAGAGAAGCAGTCACATTGAGTGATAGAGGTGAGGTAAAGTTTGAGATTCTTTTGAAGGGTCCAAGTGTAGTAGAGGAAAGTGCTTCTTTATTGAGGGAATTGAACCATTGAGCGGCTTTATAGATAAAGGACCGCTGACCCATGGAGGTACGACATCTGGGAACCTGAAAGGTTAGAGATTGGGCACCACGTGTTTGTTGAGTGCCACTGTAAATAGTAAGGAGTGAGATAACACCAGGTGGCATGAGACCAAGGAGAATCTTTTTGGTAAGTAAGCAGGTCTGATATTGTATTCTACTGTGTAGGGGTAGCCAGCTGGCCTGTGCATAGAGGTCACAGGTGTGAGTTTGTCAGGCTGCACCCATCAGTAGTCTACAGGCTTTGTTGAGAGCAACTGAGATCCTGCAGAGAGCACTTGTTGAGGCAGAGCCATAGATAGCAAGGCCGTAGTCAATGATAGAGGTGATAGAGCTGTAGATGGCTAGTTTAAGGGCATCTGCAGGCATACAGTGCCTGCGTTTGTGTAGTAGTCCATTCCGTATATTGGCGGTCTTGGCAACAATGTCAATATGCCGAGTGTAGGAGAGGGTAAGATCCAGAGTAATACCAAGGTACTTGAACTCCTTGACATGTTCGAGTGGGTTCCCAGCATGGTTCTTGATGGTGAGGGACAGAGAGTTGTGCCTGCTCTGTTGGTTACAGAAGGACATGGCTTTAGTCTTGCTGTGGTTCAGGACAAGTTTATGAGAATTGAACCAGTCTTCAATGCACTTGAAGTCGAGCTGCAGCTGGGATTCAAGGACTGTAATGTCATGGTGGCTGGAAAACAGGACTGCATCATCTGCGTATAGTAATATTTTTTGGTGGCAGACACTGGGGAGATTGTTGATGAAGAGGGAGAAGAGTAGAGGGCCCAGAATAGACCCCTTGGGGACTCCGGAGCAGACCAGTTTCTCATCCGAAGAGATCCCTGCAATCCTTACATGTTGAATCCAATTATCAAGGTAGCTGGTAAACCATGGAAGGGCATCGCTGGAGATCCCAATGGAGGACAGTTGCTTGAGCAGTAGGGGGTGGTTAACTGTGTCGAATGCCTTGGTAAGGTCTAAAAATACTGCCCCTCCACAATTCCCTTTGTCAAGCGTGGCATGGATGAAGGTTGTAAATTCCAGTAGTGCAGTGGTGGTGCTGTGCCCTTTTCTGAAGCCATGCTGCTCTGGGCAATGTACATTGTACTTATCCAGAGTTCAACTAGTTGGTCTGACACTATTCGCTCCAGTGCTTTGGATAGTGGGGGGAGGAGTGAGATAGGTCTGTAATTGGTGTGCAGTGTCCTATCTCCGCTTTTGTGAACCGGTATGACAGTGGATTTCTTCCAGAGAGAGGGGAAATGGCCCAATCTAAGCGAGAGATTAAAGATCTTTGTAAGTGGTTCTAAGATTTCATCAAGGACTTGTGCCAGCAGTTTCAGGTCAAGGGAGTCACCACTGTACCCTTGTTTGCCGATGGCCTTTTGAATGTATTTTCTAGCTACTTGAGGGTGGGACCTCCTTAAAAAAAACTTTGGGGTTATGTGTTCTAGTTGGGGGGTAACTTGGGAGGAGCTGGAGGGGAGGTCGTAGAAAAAATTTGGTGGAAGAACACTGTCCAGGTTTGTAAATGCATTATTAAAAGTGCTGGTGATGGTACCTAGGTCGAGTGTAGGAGTGCCATGAAGGTTGAGCATAGTGGGTGGTGCTTTAGGATCCTTGCCTGTGAGTTCTTTCATGTTGTTCCAGAATTTGTTTCCCCTAGCCCCAAGAGTTAGTCAGAGCCTCTTTGTAATAGCTGCATTTAGCATTCCATATTTTTCGAGCGCAATCATTTCTGGCTGCTTTGTATAATTGTATGTTTACTTGCATCAGAGTTGCATGTGCACAATGCCAGAGGTGCTTGAGCAGAGTTAAAAGGTCAGTAGTAACCCAGGGGTTGGTCTGTCCTTTGACCTTCATCTTTTTTCACTGGTGCATAGATGTCACAGACTTTGTTGAAACGTTTGATTACTAGGCCCAGAGCTTTGTTGGTGTCATTGAGGGAGTCAAGCACTGCCCAGTTCAGCCTGGTTAGATGGGATTTTAATAGCTGGAGGTGCCCTTGTTTGATAACCCTGGCATAGATAAGCCTTGGAGGGAGCTTGTGGTATTTGTTTGACCAGGAGCAGATGACAGGCGAGTGGTCACTTATTGTATCCAGGAGTACAGAAACATTGGAGATGCATTCAGGGTGGTTAGATAGAATCCAGTCTAGAAGCATAAGGGAGCCTGTCCTATAGTTACACCTAGTGGGGGCATTGACCAGTTGAGTGAGGTGATGCACCACGGCTGCATCCTTATAGGTAGCGGCCTCAGTGGAGAGTCAGTTAATGTTAAAATCACCCATGATTATGGTTTCAGAATTATGTTGCCGGACCCTTAGATATTCCATGATGCTATGGAAGCCAGCAGCTTGGTCTCTTGGGGGTAGGTAAACTGAGATGACAGTGAGTTCCTTGTTATGTGCACCAAGGAGGATTTTGATTGTGAGGACCTGAGAGGAGTTTCTTAGGCTAGGGGATGGGATGATGTGACCCATAAGGGTATCCTTAAGATAGATGGTGCAGCCACCGCCCCGTTTAGCAATCCTGTCTTGCCTGAAAATGCAGTAGCCAGGGATAGAGACTGAGGTATCAGGGATTTTAGGGTTTAGCCATGTTTCCACAACTGAGAGGACATCAGGTTGTGCTGTAGGATCCATGTTTGGAGGAATTAAGTTTGTTGAGGATGCTGCAGGTGTTGATGGATGCCATGGTGAATGTCCCTGTCTTTCTGCTTGTGCTGCTGCTGCCCAGGTGGTCCTGAGTTGGGGTGAACATTTCCTGAGAGCAGGAGCAGCATAAGGAGAATTTGTAGGAGAAAGGATTTCAGCATCTTATAGATACCTGGTGGTTAAGTCATAAGCCAAAAGAAATTATCGAATGACATTGCTTGAATGACATTTGAGTATGCTTCGACAGTTTCACACATGATTAGCTTTATAGTTTTCTGACTTTATTTTATTTCTCTTTCTTTTTTGTTTATACTTGAAATAAACTGATTGTATGTTTAAGATACATTGTTTTTGTTTATTTATGATTTTGAATATGTGCAGTATGTGCTGCATGATAGTCTTTATTTTTTTAGAAATGCCCTGCTCTTCTTCCCGAATACCTAAAATATGGCAAGCACTATGGATGTGTTGTCAAGACAAGTTGTATCTGTGGGAAAATCACCATCATAAAAGCATTTCAGAATTATGCTGTTTATGCCCAGAATGCTATATGATCCTGGAAACTATGGAACATTTGTCTTTTTGAATGTGCCTATATTAGTGGTTTCTGGTACACGTAAGCTTGGGAATGGCAGAATCAGATCTTTAAAAAATTACCTGTGAAGTGTTACTGTATGGAGAATTCCAGGAAGAGTGGAATAAATTCTATCCTGCCACTTTAAGGGCCAGATAATCAAAACTTTGCACTGGGCAAAAACCTTTTGCACAGGTTTAGCTCGGGATTAGAGCGGGATTAGCGTGGGTCTGCTACATTCAAAAGGCCAAATAGCGTGGGCAAACTGCATTAGCGCTGGGCAAAATCATAATGTATGCAAGGGGCAAACTTGCATGAATACAGGCGCAATGCTATATTCAGCGACTAGCGCCGTGCAAAGTGGTTTTGAGCGACTGTACGACACTTAGCACGGTGCACATTACAGCCCAGGTAAAGCTTGTCTTAACCCTGGGCAATCAGCTTTGTGTGGCACTATGGCTTTGCGTGGGTTTTGCACAACCCTAACAAATAAATATGACACATAGACAAAGCCAAACATAGAGGAAGCATGCTGCTAACTGATGGCATCACAATGATGCCATCATCTGCCACCAGTCCCAGCCATGCCAGGCAGTAAATTGTGACCCTGCCACCAGTGGACAGCATGGCAGTGTGGCCATACAGCACACACCTGCAGACCACACTTCTGTGGACACCCACAGATGCCAGCACACACACATGCAGCACTGTGGGCATGGAGGATGTTGAGGGGAGAGTGTATGGGTGACCAGGCTGTGCCACCGACCAGGTGTGGCCACAAGGCTGGGATACATCATGCAGTGCACATGGGCCAGTATTCGGCATACCCCAACACCAGTGTGCCTTTCTAATAATATATGTCCCCCCAGCCACATACCGCACAGCTGTACAACTGCCACAGCACACAAAGCTGGACATGTATATGTCACTGTAAGTATCCCTTGCCAGAGGTGCAGCATCTGTGGGTCACACAACAGTATAACAGTAATGTCCACTGTCAGTAAACACCTGCAGGTTGGGCCTCTCACTGTGTATAGTGCAGTCATCAGCACTGTCCTACACACCACAGACATTGTGGTGTCCACACACTACTGGCCCCCTTGCTACTGTAGTGTCTGCTGTGCACTGTTCATGACCTACAGTGTGACAGTTGCATGCAGCACCACCACCATCTGTGCCTATACTGTTTTGTCCCAGTACAGCTGCAGGCAGCAGCACATGTGGAAGTAGTTTTCAAAACTGTATAATATTCCCCAAGCTGTTTGCACAGCGCTAACACATTTGCGTGGGTTTAGCGCAGTGCTAAACTGTTAGCCCGGCACAAACAGCATGCAAATCAGGGCATAATGAGATGCTAATCTGGATGTTTGCCAAGAGACTACGTAAGTAGGCTCATTTGCATGTCACTTTTGAATATGGCAAAGTTTAGCGCCAGACAAACGTGTTTGCACAGGGCTAAGTGTTTAGCCCTGCGCTAAACCCATGCAAACATGTTAGCACTGCGCAAACAGTTTGGGGAATATTTTACAGTTTTGAACACTACTTTCACATACGCTGCTGCCTGCAACTGTACTGGGTCCACACATGTGCTGGCACACACATTGGCCACATAGTTCACCTCTATCTACAGTACCTTCACCTCGTTGTGCACTGTTTTGCTCTTGTGGTTTGCACTTCCTGGTTGCCATATTCAGAGCTGTCTTATTCCAGGGCTAAGTTTGCCCTGCACTCCCAGCCCAGTTTGCCCAGCCTCATTCCCATGCTATATTCAGAAGCTGTTTGCCCCGGGCTATTCCTTTTGAATATGGCTTGCTTTGTGCTCTGGGCTCAGTTTGCCAGCTGGGCAGTGCTAATTTAGCCCCGGGGCAAAGTTTTGAATATCTGGCCCTAAGAATCATAATAATGGCCTTGAAATATATCTAGCAAATGAGATGACAGTTAATCTTAAAGCACAAAAACACTCCCACTAACATTTGTATTGAAGAAAGTAAATAAGGAAATCCTGAACATACATAATGGGGAACAAAGCTCTACCTTCTGCAATGGTGGACAACTCATGGAAAAATAGTGCCCACCCTGGTTTCTCCAAGACAACAGAGCAGAGTAAAGGAACCCTTCAACCTTCCCCTTGTGTTCTTCTTCCTCTGTCTCCCCCCAACCCCAGCCTCCTGTTGCTTTGTTTTATTTTCCTTTTTTTATGATAATTTAGAGTAGATTAGCTCAGGAGAAAAACTGCAGCAATATAGAGAAAGGTCTTTTTTCCTTATCTGGATGTGAATTTTTGTGGTTATTCTTTTTGTACATATTTGTAACATAATTTCTGCATGATTTTTTGCTTTAATTAAAAATTCCCCTAGTCTTCTTTAATAAGTGTTTTTATTTTTTTTTTTTTATTTTTTTTTTATTTAGCTTTTGTTGACCGGGTAAGTGCACTGGACAAATCCTGCCTATTTTCAGGCACGACCCGGGGAGGGGGATACAGATAGAGTGTCAGTTATGGGTATTACTCCAAGTGCCTGGTGTGGGTGGCCAGGGCTACACTATCCTCCCCTTGGAGTTACATCATGAAAACACGCACAGAATAACCTCTGACCCCCTGGATCTCTGTTGTTTTTTGCCAGGGGGCAACCCAAGTCTGCACCCTGTGAAGCACAAACAGAGTGATAGCACAAGTCATAAACCCTGGCCTGATTTACAACAATTCAGAAACTGTTTTAACTAATGTGTGAGTGAGCGAATGCTATGACAAAACTTTGAAGGGTGGAGGGTTTCCATAATGTCATGCCCCTTTTACTCTTTGGTGCAGTGTTCCCATTAAGGCTACAGATCTGCGGGTGCACTGCACCCTCCAAATATTTTCAGGTGTACAAAATAAATTATAGGGTTCATTCTACCATTTGTACAACCTTTTTGTGGGAGTACATATACTTCACACATAATTATGGTGGTACAGTGTACCCCCTTCACTCAAAAATGTACTTGAATTTCATAGTATATACTTGAATCAAGTACAGATGGGGGTAAATGGGAACACTGCTCTGGTGGCTCAGGTGGTATGGGCTATAAACTTATTAGAAGTAAAGTACCAGGTCCTTCTCCCTGGTATCTTATTGTGGTCTGGGTATTTCCAGGGTGCCAGTAGTGATGAGAAACCATAACCTTGCCATTTTAGAAGATGCACCCTCAAAGAGGTGAAGAAAGAGAGACCAAGTGTTGGTAAAGGTTTATAACTTGTTCACTGCTAGGTAGCTAAGTCTCTCATTCTCTGTTCTGCTCTGCATTTCTTCCACCCATCCCCCCAGTCCTGGAACCTCTGTGATTCTTCACCCCCTCAATAAGAGTTGTTTTGCTTCTATTACAGTTACAACAGCCCATTGTCTAAAATCTGTGTCCTAGATTGGGAAGACTAGGGTGTGTGTTTATTTATTTATTAATTTAAACGTTTTACCAGGAAGACACACTGAGCACTAGTGCTCGTTTCCAGGTACGTCCTGGGGGAAGGGGGTATAGGAAACAGTACACTGTGTGAGAGGTCTTTTGGCACCATGCATTTCTGCTTAAAGTTGAACCAGCATAATATTCTGTGGTGATTTGCATATAAAGCCCATGATGCTTTACATTATGTGGGCATGCGTGATTTTGTCTTTCTTTGAAACTTGGCATCCCAGCCAATGCCCTTTGGGTAACCATTGCCTCAGTGCTTGCGCATTGTGGTTCTTCGTCTTTTAACTGTTTTTTTATTTTGATTGGGTTCACCACAACATAACCCAGATAGACCATCTTAGGGTAGCTGGTTCATTCCATTGGGGTGTCAAACAGATGAAGCACACTGATGAGTCCTGGTAGTATGAAACACATGCCTGTGTCTTCTGTTGGTATCCTTTGCAAACTGGGTGAGAGGCCTTTTGGCACCATGAATTTCTGCCTAAAGTTGAACCAGCATAATATTCTGTGGTGATTTGCATATGAAGCCCATGATGCTTTACATTATGGGGGCATGTGTGATTTTGTATTTCTAGAAAACAGTACACACACATCAGGCAACAGAACAAGACATACATGTAAAAGCATGTGGTCAAAATAATACCAGAGTTAAGTATAACTGTAAAAATTATACAGAAGCATTATATACAGTGCCAAATTAAACAAAGCGCATCCAGTAGGGTGAAGGGAAGTGCATGACAATATGGCAGTGAACAATATTCAGCAGTACAACTATGCAATAGTCTGACACCAGGTTTACTTCAGTATTTTAGCCTCCGAAATTACCCACAGGCACATGACAACATGAAATGCGAGATGGTGAGGGAGCTGATATGCATGACTGGGGCATATGCTGGATGGTATTAGGGAGGGAGTTCCATAGTTTGGGCATCCGGTATCGGAAAGATGCTTGACCACTTGAGGAAGACACCAGAGGGACAGCCAAGGTTTGTGTGTCTGTGTACCTGAGGGAGTGCACAGGAGGGGCAGAGACCGCCAACACAAAGGAGAGATAGGGAGGCAGGGTCTGGGACCAGTACTTGGCAGTGAGCCTGGCACAGTGGGACAACCATCTGTCATGGAGTGAAGGAAAAGCAAGAGATTGGTAGAGCACACAGTGGTGAGTAGAGGGGGGTACTGTCCAGAGTGAAGTGGCAGAAAGAGTGGAAGAGAGGGTCCAGTCTGGCAAGTATGGACTTGGGAGTAGCACTGTAGACAATGTCATCATAGTCAAATATTGGGAGAATTATTTTCTGTACTAGTGCATGGTGAGCTGGTGGCAGGATGCAACCATGACTCCGATAGAGGGCACCCAGTTTGGGGTGTAGCTTTTTGTGGATGGCATCGACATGTACAGAAAAGTTGAGGTGCTGGTCAAACCATACCCCGAGATATCTGAAGGAGTTGCAGACTTCCAGAATAGTCCCGTCCAGAGTGTGGAAGGAAGGGGTTTCAGGGAGCCTAGAGAGTCTCTGCCTTGTGCCGAAGGTCAAGGAGATGGTCTTCTTGGCATTAAGGAAAAGTTGGTTTGCTCAGAACCAGAGCTGAACATCATTAAAATCCTGCTGAAGTCGGGTTGCAACATCGGTTGATGATTGGCCAGATGTATACAAGACCGTGTCATCAGCATACATATGAATGGATGTGTGGGGGCAGGTGGAGGGTAGATCATTTAGAAATATGGAGAATAGGAGCAGTCCAAGGACAGATCCTTGAGGGACCCCAGATGTTACTGGGAAGGGAGGTGAGATGGAACTGCCAGTTTTAACCTCTGGGAATGGCCAACCAGATAGGAGCAGAACCAGCTAGTGACCAAGGTAGAGAGGCCAGCCCAGCAGAGCTTGTCAAGGAGGAAGGCATGGGAGACCATGTCAAAAGCCTTTGCCAGGTCAATGAAAATGGCTGTGGTGATAAGGCCCTTGTCCATGCCATCAGGGATGGAGTCTGTGAGCCTGAGGAGTGAGGTGGCAGTGGAGTGGGATTTCCTGAACCCAGACTGGTAGGGTAAGAAGAAGAAGGAGGAGGAGTTGAGAAAGGTGGAGACTTGAGAGAGGACTAAATGCTTCTGTAGCTTAGCTATAATAGGTAGGAGGGAAATGGGTCTGTAGTTACCAGGGGCAGAGGGATCACCACCCTTATGGAGTGGGATTACTGTAGTGTGCTTCCAATCCTTAGGGATAGTTGCTAAGGAGAATGAGAGGTTTAGAAAGTTAGCCAGGGGGTGGCGATAGCAGGAGTAGCCAGGTGGAGCATCTTTGAATCCAGCTCAGAGGAGCTTTTGCCTCTGTTTGGGTTTAAGGAAAGCAGGGCATGATAGACTTCTGGCAAGGTGACCTGCTGAAAGGAGAACGAGGGAGCATCTGGAGGAGGAGGCTGAGAGGAAGACCAGGTGGGGAGTGGTAAGGCTGGAAGGGGGGAGAGTGGAGAGCAGGACTGAGGTGCAGTTGGTAAAGGAGGAATTTAATGTAGGGGCAACAGCATGCGGGTCCATTATGGCAGATCTGCCTATAATCAACGTGGGACTGGGAGGTTGGGAGGGTGGTGAGAAAAGAGATTTTACCACCTTCCAGAATTTTGATGGCCAATTTAGGTTAGCCTGGAAGGAGGCTTTGAAATAGTTTGCTTTAGCTAGTCTGATTTTTCTAGTGCAAATGTTACGTAGGATGCAGCAATTAGTTTGGTCCACAGGGGCTTTAGTAAGGGACAGGATGTCTGAGGAGATCTAGGGCGAGTGGGCACCCCTAACCTGTGTACATCTGAGTAGGGCATGGCGATCCCATGCAGCTAAGAATCTGAGCTTGAAGTAATCCCAAGCTGCGCAATAGAAGTTACCATGGGAATAAAGGACCAGTCAGTGGTTAATAGGTCAGTTAGGAGTGAAGTAAGGTCCAGGGATTTGTATGATCGTGTGAGAATAGTTCAGGGGGGTGCTTTGGGCCTGAAGATTTTCTGGACAAAGTAAATCAAGTGGTGGACACTGAGCAAGTCAGGCAGGATGCCCGAGGCTATGATACAGTGCTGGTGGGAGGAAAGGCACCAGTCAAGGAGAGAGTGGTTTAGTGATTTAGGGTTCAGCCTGGTGGGTTCAGAGATCATCTGTGACATGTTAAGGGTGGCTACCTGATTCCAAAGCTTCGAGGTGCCTCTGGCAAGCCAGTTCACATTGAAATCCCCCAGTATATGAATCTTGCCCGCTTTGGCAAGGGAAGTCAAGGAAACCAAATGGTCCAGGATGGTTTGCGAAGGGAAGTCGTGGGGGCAGTAAGAACCAGCTTGGAAAATAGAGGTGGAGTGGGGGAAGGAGAGTTTAATAATCATGGCATCATTTGCCTACAGGGTCATAGGAATACTAACTGTGGAGTACTGAAGGGAGGACGAGATATACATTGCTATACCATAGCCCTTTTTTCTGCCAGGGCAATCATGACGGATAACGGAGTACCCAGGGATGGAGAATTTGGGGTCATTATTGTGAGGCTTTAGTCAGGTTTCTGTAATAATCAGAATATCTGGCCTTAGTGAACTGACCATTTGCTGCAGTGCAGTTATTTTGTGCAGAAGGCTGCAGATATTTAGGTGCATAAGTTAGAGCCCCTGAGGGAGTAACAGTGGGGCAGTGGTCGGGCCAGGAATCAGTTAAATGTCCCAGGCCAGTAGAAGAAGCAAGGATACCTATAGTTTGGCAAAAGACATGGACTTCTGGGGCTTACATGAAATGTACAAGGGCCAGATCACAATTGATGGTGGGCAGCGAGTGACTGAGTTCAGGGCTATGAGCCCAGTATGAAAGGAGGGTGGCAGTAATGAGTGGTTGATCCACCAGTAGCAGGATAGTGGCTGGTGGCGAGTAACAGGGTGGAAGGTAAACAGTGCTTCAGGCTCCACTGCCTCAGCATGAAGCACCAGCTTGTCTGACTACCTTGAAGGGTAGATGGTGGGAGGGAGGGAGGCAACAGTTATAAATGTAGCTATTAGAGGGATAAGGAAAGGTGACATGGTGAATTTATGTGGTAGGAAAAAGCCAGCTATTGAGGACTTCACTTGTGGCGACCTCTAGTGGGGTAAAGTGATAACTTGCTAATGGAAAAGTCGACTGATAGGATAATTGAAACACCTGACCCACTCTATATAAGAAATGGTTCACCAAGGGTGATGGTGGGGGTGATGAAGTAGACAACGTGACGCGTCTCTGGGGTATCCGTGGCCAAAACCAGCGAGTCATCCGCAGCACACAATGGTGTCTCGGTAAGCCAAGTCATACCTTAATTGGAGATTCAGGGGAAGGCAGGCTCCTCGGGGGCCCTCGCGACCACCGGGCAGGAAGCTTCAGGCAATGCTGTGGAGAGATGGACAGAAATCGGGTTATAAAGGTGAGGGGGTTGGCTGAGCAAACAGAGGGGTTAGCTCTAGGGTACAGGGGCTCACACAAGATGGTGGCACAGCATACAGTTTGCAAATGGAACCTTTAGCCCTGCAGTACAGCAGTATATGCTGTGCAGAATCCCGTAAGGTAACAAAATACACAGTCAAGCAGTTTAAATGTTGATATTTCATTTGGTGATAAAATTATTTGCACACCTATGGCGACAGTTAATAAATAAATAAAGGCACTTTTGTGCTGAGGTGGAAAGTTCAGTCTGTTTTTTAAATAAATTAAGTCCAAAGTTTTAGACTTGGTGCCAAAAATCTGTGGCCAAAACCGGTGAGTCATTTGCGGCACACAACGCTGTCTCAGTAAGCCGAGTCGTACCTTAATTAGAGATTCGGGGGAGGGCAGGCTCCTCAGGGGCCCTAAGACCGTGGGCAGGAAGCTTCAGGCAGTGCTTAATTGGAGATTCAGGGGAGGGCAGGCTCCTCAAGGGTGCTGCCCAAAGGTATCAGTGTTCAGTGTTATGTGGGTCCCCAGCACCTTCTCCATTACCCCCAGGTCCTCCCCCCACCATGTTCCTATACTAACAAACACCAAAAGATATGTAGCAGATTTCTGCCCTTATTTCCACACCTCCAGCAATTATCTGTGCTTAATAAATTCATCTGTTTAAGCGCTGTGGGAGCCCTGATTCACAGATGCAGGGTTTTAAGCTGCATCAGTTTACTGCTGGTATCCTTGCTAGCCCCATAATATTTCTCCCAGCATTTACTCCATTCCATTCCAGTGAGAATCTTCCCTAGAATACATTCTCAGCTTTGCTGCACCTTGTTTAGTCTTGGTGTGTATCTGTCCAGCAGTGCCTTGTACACCTTGTCAACTGTTGGATGCCCCCCCCCCACCTTGCATCCCCAATTAGGCCCACCAAATATTCCCAGGTTCCCTATGCTGGCAATGACATCTGCATGTAGATATGCCCACTAACAAGATGACTGACCAGCAGGTATTTCCTCTAGGTCTGGCCTTGGAGGCCCTTTGTCTCCAGCTGGTATTGTTCTAATATCAGGCCCATTTTTTCACAGAACAGGAGTTCAACCCTCCTGATCCCCATCTCCTCCCAGTCATTCTAGTGTACCATTTGTCCACCTATCCTCAACTCAGGGTTACTGCACAGTGGCTATTAACAGACGGTACAGTGAGTTGTGTGTGCAAGGCCAGTTGTGTCCCCTTCCAGATGGTCAGAGCATAGCTCTATATAGGATACTGATGCTTCCTTCTGAGCCTTCCTAGGAGAACTGCTTCATGGGACTTCCATTGGTTCAGGTCCTTTTCTAACTTTAACCAGTGGACCTTATGTTCCAACCATTCCCTGTTGAGCCACATAGAAAACTGCTTGAGACCACTGGTTAAGTAATACCCTTTGGGCCCTGGTACCCCAAATCCCCCTTTTGACCATAGGGCAATCATTCTAATAGAAGCAACCCTCAGTTTGCCATCCCCCCACACACACACACAAATCGGGAGACCATGGTGTCTGTCTGCTGCCACACAGCATCAACTTACTTGATCTCAAATAACTCAACAGAGAAAAGTAGCAACCACCATCTTGTTGAATAACTAACATCCCAACAGAGAGCCAAAGAAAACATTTGTTCATTTCATCATGGCAACCCAACAGGGAACTATAGCAATTCAGCTCAAAACAATCAATGTTCTGAGTCGCTTAGTCCACTATAGATCACTGTATGCAGTAGCTAGTACAGTCAGATGTAGAGAGCACAAACGCCTTGAACGCAGTACAAAACACCATGGGCATGCAAATATGTGTGTGCCTGTTCTGGCATGGTGTGCAATGCTGCAGCTGCAGATAAATATTTAAAAGAAAATTGATTATCTGTAGTGCTAGCATGAGTTTTCTTTTTTTTCTAAAATTGTTTTACTCTTTCCTTGTTTGGGTTCCACATTTTGCATGCATAAGCTTAGCTGTAGCTTTCATCATTCTCACATTGGATTCATATTTGCTTTAATATTCTCATCTCATTTTTTTTTCTTCCACTCTGACTCTTGCAGTGTAAGGCTATAGTGAGCATCATCTTGTTTGATCCCTGACAGCCCAAAAGAGGGCCACAGTGATTACTGATTTGTTTATCATTTGTATCTTACTGTTCACGCAAAATTCTGTTGATTTTTTTTATCATGTTTCATATCTTGTCAGTTCTTAAATTTGTATGTAACGTGTCTTCTACTTGGGTCAGTCCTGTAAAGGAAAGGAACCGCATTCATGTGTGCCTACCCTGTTAACAAAATTAAAAAATAAATAAAAATTGTTCACCAACAGTCCAACATTGGACCATAGTGAGTAAAAGCTTGTCTGATCACCATTAACCCAACAGAGGGTCAAAACGACCAATATCTTCTGTCTCACCAGCAGCCCAACAGAAAGGCTGTTGTGAGCATTAGTTTGTTTTATTACCGGAAACACAACAGGAAACTGATCAGTACATTAATTTGTTTGATAACCAGCAGTCCAATGGAAGACCATAGGGAGCATTACTTTGTTTGATCTACAGCAGCCCAGCAGAGGGCCATAGTGCATACCGACTTACATGATTACTGACAGCCCAGCACAGGGCCATTGTAAGCATCATTTTGTTTGATTACTGACTGCCCAACAGAGGGCCACAGTTACAACAACCAGTTCTAGTACTTACTCCGTATACATGAAGGTTAGAATCGATTACAGAGTAATCAGTTAATTTTTAATTGATTCTAACCTTGCACGTAAATGGCATGGGGTCGTAATGTCGCAAGACATTATGTTGCAGCAATATACCACGCTGCCAATACAATGCGATATATTGCAAATGGCATAAGTCTTGTTTTTGAGGGGGGGCTCCACACCCCTGCACGCCCCATTATGGGGGCTGTGCCCCCTGAACACCCCCCCCCACTAAATTATCTAACTCCAGGGGGTTTATCAGTAAAAATTGCACAAAGTGCAAAAAAGTAAATGTCCATGCATCTGGGACCGGGAATCAAAACCCAGTCCCAAACACATTGCCTGTCTCCCTTTCTGCCAGTGGCTCATCCTGTCTAGCCACAGCAGCTGATTGGTGGACCCCTGTCCCAGCAGGATTCTTATCCTGCACTGGGAAGAGTGAGAGGGTGCACTACCACGTATACTTCCTTTCATGGTTTTGCACCCTCTCGCTCTCCCCTGCCACACTGTTCCTACCTTGCGGTCATGTCATGTGCTGTAGAGCATATGACGTATTGACCCGGTAGGTGTAAAGGGTGCTTTTGATGCAGTTCGGATCAATCTCAGGATCGATCCAAGTGCACTGAATAACTGTATCGATCTCCTGGTCATCAGTTCTCAAAATCCATGTAGATGCACTCAGAACTGGAATCAATCCTGTGCGCATGCTCAGTAAACTTGTACCAGGTTTACATGCATGGTAAAATCAATTATGTGGAAATCAGTTATGTTGTAGCCAAATATTACCTTACATATAATCTCATTCCCTTTTGGGTGCAGTGATAGCTGCCCTTCATGTAAATGCAAATGGAGTTGGTGATCAATTACCTGGAATCAAAGACAATGTAATCAATCACCAACCCATTTAGACCTAGTAACTGAGGGTCCAAAAGAGGGCCATGGTGGAAATCAAATTATTTGAAATCCAACCTTGCAACAGAGGGATATTTAATCAATGACTTTCCAACAGTAGGTCAGACTGAGCATCAGCTTGGCTGAACAGTGTCAGCCCTACAGAGGACCACAGTGACAATTGGTTGAGTCAATCAGCAACTGCCCAATGGAGATCTGTAGTAAACACCAGCTTGGCAGATTGCTGACTGGTTAACAGAGGTCTATAATGAGTATTGGTTGGTTTTATCACTAACAGTCACCCGAGAACTTAAGCAATGCAGTCTGTCCCTTACTGAGCCACCCTGTCAACTTCAGATAACCATATGTAGTAGTCATTATAGTCAGATGTAGCACACATGAAAAGCAGCACAACTGAGAGACACACTGGAAGAAGAAGAGCAGTACCTAGGGTGCATAAATGATATAAGGAAACAGATACTTTCCAATTTGCCTTTTTTCAGTAAATGTCTAAAGCCATACACATACACAAAACATTTTTAAACCTAATTTAAAAAATCATGGAAATGCAAATTATTGTGTTGTATTTGGGTAGGCTGAATAGGAAATGTCTCAACCAGTACTAGATTCTACTGACTGTACTACTGCATGGACAGCACCATGGCAAGTTCACGCATTCTAAAAGGTAACTCTAATTTTTTGCAAAATGCACAAAAGAGTACCCATTCTATCTCATAACAACTAAAAAAGTAGCAGAAGTTTACAAAATAAGGGTGTTTACATGGAACATAATCTATGATTAAAATGAATTAAAAAAATAGTTAAATCAGGCACATTTAGAAGTGTCCTCCAAATTACCCTTCAGCGCCAGAAAGATTTTAATAGATGTGCAAGGTCCTACTACACAGTCTCCAGGTGAGGTGGCACAATATTGAGATGCCCAAGGCATCCTATTCACCAGCACACCTTTGGGCCAGCCACAAAGTTTGCATTCAGTGAGCAGGGGTGGAGTCCCCCCTGCCCCACTGTTGCCCGGCTGCATTATGCAAATACCTATTCCAGATTTTAGAAGGTGCAGACAAGGCTTGCTCCACTGCAAATGGGGGAATGCAACAGGCACAGTCTGTTCACACCATAGTGCCAGTGGTATGGCATTATGCCATGCACAGAACCATGGCTAGCTGACTAACTCTACCACCACCTTTATTTCCATTTCCACCCCTGCCCCACCCCATTCCTGCACTTGTGATCCACTTGTGTGCAATATCCTGAAGTTTTTTTTTTTTCGTGTCCATCCATCCTGGTGGTTCAGTTGCCCTCTGATGCAGAGATATCATTTTGTATTACTTCCTGCTGTTCTGCATCCCACCTCCCTTGCTCTGTGCTACTGTGTAATGATTCTGACATTGCAATAAGTATCCCATGCTGTCCCCCAAATGGAAATTCTGTTTCATTGTGCAAGTCAGTGATCCCCTGTAGAAATGCTCCGACAGTTTTACCTGCAGTAGGGGTTACCATAGTGTGTGGGTGAGTTGCTACATAGAACCAAATGCTAATTTGCATGCCTGCACTCTCATTACCCTGACTGCCCCTCCCCTTTCCCTGTTCCAGAGCAATGCCCATAGCAGCAGCATGGGGATAGACTTGCAAGCCCTCTGTGTATAGAAAAGGGTGCAAGGCTTAAGAGTGGTACAAAGTGTTCCTTGTGATCATGGGGTCCCAGTTTTTTAAGATGGATGGGACAGTGTTCCAAACTGTTGCTGCTTGATAATCAAAGCAGCACTGCCCCAAGTTTGTATGACTAAGTGATGTTTTAAGAAATTGTTTAGAGGATGAATTAGATTTATAATTACTATTACTCACTGCTAATTGTTCCTGCAAGCAGCCAGGAATATTCTGAATCAGGATTCTGCAAACAAAACTTGACACTGTATATTTTGGTTTTAGATCAAAGGATATCCATGTTAATTGTGAAAATATTGTGCAATGATAGTTTTCTGTTAGTGCATTTTTACTAGTTTTGCCATACGCCAGTCTTTTTTTTTTTGCCAGTTCAGTGACCAGAGTCAAAACAGTTATTATTTCCCCATACTCCAATATTCAGAAGAATGAATTACGAAGTGTCGGGGGGGCTGGCAGGACACATAGTCACCCATGTTGCCAAGGGCACCTCCACTGTACCTTCACTAGGGGCCTCTAATTTTATTCATGCTCTGTGTTACTCCCCATGAGAGGGGAATATCCATGGGATGTTCAGAAAGCCTTCATCTCAGTCTCCACTCCTGATGTTCCAGGTTCAGGAAGTCCACATTGCTGCTGCATGCATGTTTACAGGTAGTGTACAGGGTGAAACCACCAGAGAATGGGAGTCTATCTAGATGATGACCATCACATCACCATTGACCCTCCTGCAGCACTATGTGTGTCCCCAGCCATATACATCCCAGCTTACCCTGCTTACCCCCACTGGTTGTAGTTGGGGGTGCCACTCCCCAGAAGGAACAGACCCAGGCTAAAAGACAGCACAGTACATGGGACAGCCTAGAGATGAGCCTACAGTGGAGTGCTGTTCAATGAGTGGGAGCATCTGACTGCTAGAGCGGATACTAGGCTGGTCTGAAGAGAGGAGGGTCCATGGACAGGGGGGAAGAACTAAAAAAAGTGATCTCCAAACATTTAAATATAAATACTATATATTTTCAAACCACTACCTGTTACATATTCATACCGTCAACTATGCAGCTGTGAATAGCATTCTAGCGAACAGCCATAAAATTAGGAAGAATTTACTTTTTACATCTTATACAAACCATGTCGAGATGGATGATGATATACTGGGTCGTAATGAAAAGGAATAAAAATAAAGTGGTATCATTTTTTCTTGTTTTAATATCTCTAGATCAAATCTCTCATTCTTCTGTTAAGAAAAGGCTTTGATGAAGCTGTAAGTAATTTGGAAGGGATTGGGGATAGGGCGGGGTGACGAGGTGAAGCAGTAACCCTTAAGAGAGTCCATACAAAACAGGGCAGTGATTGAGCAGGATGCCATGTCTGACATTTGAACCAGACCGTTTATTTGAAAGAAATACAATTAGTTTTCTGATGATCATGGGTTACTCAAGCATCTCTGTAGTTCAGTGTGCTCAGCCACCATGTGGAACTAATTCACTAGTGGAATTAGTTCCTTAGCTCATGTGGTATTAACACACTAATGAGAACAGCACAGGCATTGGATGGACAAGCTTTAGAAGGCTTTCTTTGGCTCAGATATTCTTTCAGATAATTCCCCCTTGTATGTAAGAGTTAGAAATGTCCTGCTAAAATATACCATCACTTACTGAATACAATGAAATACTGTTACTTTTCCTTAAAACTATGTTTAAAATGGTGCAGTTTCCTTCTGTAAATGTCTGAGCCATTCTCCACTGTGTGCTAAGCATTTACAATGCTGAATGTCTAGTTTTATTGAAGAGTCTTATAACAGGAAAAGAACTAGAAAGTGGTGTTTCTGTTTCTTTTTTGTTTTTTTACTTCTAAGGAAGAGGGGATTTGCTTTTTAAGAAAGAGACTTTGTTGTATCATCACTTTACAGGAAATGGGTCAGTGATACCTGCACTCTGTGACCACCCACAAGCTAGCCCTTCTTGGTATCCTCAAAGACGTAAACATTTGGTATGCTAAGGAGCTGTGATCAGCTGTTTCTCTGTCATTAAATTGTACAGTTTATTTACCAAATAAATCACAATTAATGGGGAAAATCTTGTTTACAGAGGGGTCCCACTTTTACCCATTTCTGAACCCTGCAAGGAAGCCACAAAGAGGTCACGAGATTTGTTCAAGGTTACATATTGTGTCTGTGATGTTAGGTGGCAATCCACCCCCGGCTGAGGCCACCTTTTTGAAAAGTAATGAACTAATCACTTAACCACACTAGCTTCCTAGATTTCTAGTTGTCTTACTGTTTACATAAGCTTGCTTGCTAAGAAGCAAAACATAACAGCAAGAAGAATGTGTATGTATATAGGGCTTTTCATACACATTGTATCCAAAGTGGTTTACAAGTATTGATTAGCCAGTGCTGAAGTGACTGTAAACATGTAGTGGAGACCATTTTGCACATCAACACCCACACATAGCCTTGGATAATTGGGTATTTGTTTGTTTGTTTGTTTATTCAAGGTAAAATCATTGGGTATCACTACATCACAGTGACATTTCTATGGCAAACAGCACCACTGCAACTAATCTCGCCAGGTCAAGATTGTTCGCTGTGGTGGTCTGCTGTGACCTGACACCACAACTCCTGGTGTTGCGTCCCCACCCCAAACCAACTCCAACTTGGAGTTGTTTTTTTAAAGACAGGGGGGTGCAGGGGGCATAGCCTCCTGCATGGGGAGTGTGGGAGGCAAAGCCTCCAACAGAAAAACACTTTCTTCCGATGGGAGCAATGCCAACAGTCGACATTGTTCCCGTCGCTGTCAGGGATGTCATCAGCATTACTGATGTTGTTAAGTGGTGGAACTGGACAATTGTCTGAACCAGTTTCATGGAAGGGGAATGCTGGCCAGGACAATCTTAAAGAAAGATACTATGACAGTGGCAAAGGTGTCACTACATTGCTGCCGTTCATATTTTACCACAACTCTGATATTTTACTTAAAGATCAGTGGCAACATAAAATGTATTTTGTTTTCCTACTTTAAATTAAGTTTACACAATTGGATGGTTCAATAACAGTGATAAATAAAATATGTTATCCACCTCCAGGATGATAAATATTATATTTTCCCTGCAGCTTATGTTATTTTCCCCATACCCTTATCACAGTGGCATTCAGTGTTCCATGGTATAAATAGGACATTCTATAAGGCATCCAGAAATAAGATTTTATTCACTTTGGAATGTTGCAAACTGTGCTGATCTAGAACTCGGTGCTTCACTTTGCTCTGCTACTCATTGCTAGGCAGCATTGTTGGCAGCATCCCAGAGTAAATAAAAAGCTTATTTCTGCATAACTTATTAAATATACCATATATATACTGTATATATATATATATATATATATATATATATATATACACACACACACACACACACACACCACACTAGTGGTGAATACACTGGGTAAATGAATCGTGTTATTTTGGGATAAATACTTTATAGTGTATGGGAGAACATGATTACAGATGGAATTCATGGAATTTCTAGCCTAGTTGTACCATCGCAGTGATATCAAACTGTTGTTGTACCACCCTGAGTATGTCACTACAATGGTACAACTACTTAGAATGCCCTCACGCTTCCATTACCGTGACAGCCGCAATGATTACTCTTTTTTCTTCAGTTTCTTTATGCATAGTGATGTCCACCGTGACTATAACATTTTGAAAGGATTCGCATCACAGCAACCGCCGCCAGCTCAGCCAAACAGCCCAACAGCTGCAAAGGGGGACCTAGTTGCTTGCTCCCTTCTGTTGCATCTCACAGGGTCAGACTCCCTCTTTGGTCTGCCAGCCTTCCCCTTCCTGCTGCACCAACCACTCCACACTACTGTGACAAGGTCAGTGACACTGCTCCTCTTCCTCTCTACTGTGGCTGCTCTCTACACACCCCTAAGCCACTCCGCTCCCCTGCCTCACTACAACTGCCACATGGAGTCACCGAAAAAGCCATCAACCACCCAGCACACTATGTGGCTCAAACCTGTTCTGACCGCAGCTCACTTACACTCCTCCTGAACCACTGCAGCTTTCCCTTCACCCCTGCAGCCACACAGAGCAATCCTCTCCCCACTCAGCAATGCTACAGTTGAGTCACATAATGAAAGCAAAACAGACCTATACAAGCCTTGAGAAATGCTCCATTGTTGACCACTGTTGCCCATACACTATAAAAGACAATGGAGGAGAAACAGTGAACAACAATGCTGTGTTCACTTCTCAGAATTGTTATGACAACCACAGACCTCTCAAGCTTTGCTCTCAAGGTCTATTTGGTTGTCATGACAGCCTCTCAAAGTGAACATAGCATTGTTGTTCACTATTGCCCATCCATTATCCTCTATCTTTTTCACTTAGAACACATTTTATTTTCATTCAGAACATGTTATGACACTTAGAACATTTTATTTTCACTTAGAATCTGAAAAAAGAAAACAAAGAGAACAGTGGATCATTTAGAGAGTTTACAATGAAAACATTGTTTTAAGCTGCACTGAAAGAGGGTGACCCTTCCTCCTCTGGTGACTACCATCCTATCTCCCTCCTCTCCTCCTCCCTTGCAAAGCTTCAAGAGAAACTTGTCTATTCCAGACTCTCAGACTACCTCTCATCCTTCAGTTTCCTCTCCCCCTTCCAGTGTTACCAGAAGCACCATTCCACCATATCCTCCCTGCTGCATGTCACTGATTACATCTTCTCTGGGATGGATCAGAGACACATCACGGCAGCCATTTCATTTATCTGGCTAAAGATTTCAATTCTGTGTCCCATCTGGTCCTCCTGGGAAATGTTGAGTTCTGCTGGCCTCTCAGCTCCCATTGTTGATTGGTTTGATTCCTACCTCTTGGGCCTTCAACAGTCAGCACAAGTTGGAGGCATCCTGTCACCCCCCTTTTCCCATCCAGGCTGAGTGCCCACAAGGTCCTTCCTGGGTCCCATCCTTCTCTCCATTTTCCTGAATGACCTCCCCTCCATCTGTACCAAGTGGCATATTCACATATATGCAAATGATATAGTCATCTTCACCTCTGGGCCCTCTACCGCAGCTATGGAAGATCTGCTCCGCAATGAAATGAGCATCCTTCCAGAGGATACTTGGGCATATGCACTTCTTATGGCACTTGGTGTGGGGCGAGGTTGCCTGCTGCCTCACCAAACCTCAGGCAAGCCTGCCAATTGTGTAGATCAGGTGAACAGCCATAAAAGAAGTGATATTTTTTAAATGGTCACAGCCCTCAACAGAGCGGGGACTTGGTTCAAAACCTAGTGAGGTGGGTTTGAGGCCATGAACAACAACAGCATGAAAAACAAAGAAATTAAGGAGTGACTTAACAGTTAAGATTACTATTTTGAGGTTTTATTTGAGTGTAGGATTAGATTTGAAAAAATGTCACAGTAAGTTGTTTTGTTAAATAAAGACGTTTGCTTTTGCTTTACAAACATGGCTGCCAAGAAAAGGTTTTGAAAAGATTATTAAAAGCATTAATATACTGCAAAGGTGTACTGCATCCTTCTCGGCAGAAGAAGTCCAAGTCCACAGCCATGGGTTTCTTTTCCTGAAGCACATGGCATCAGAGCCTTCTCAGCCAATCAGGACACAGGACATATACTAGCCATTTTATTATAGAATTGATATTGTTACCCTCACCATTTACTTGTATTAAGTATTTGCACACAAATGCAGTATGAGATGTGGTAGCACACTTGAACTCTTAAAGAAATATAATAAAACATTAATAATATCTGGCTGATTGAACAGTATCAATGATAACCCTTGTGCCATTCAAACTAAGCACATCTTCTTGACCTGGAAGGAGACTACTACTTTATTCAGCTGTGAGCTGTGTGGGAAATTTCTATATTGCACTTGATATCTACAACAATGTGCACTTTTGCTCAATTCTGCAGGAGGTGAAACTAACTACCCTTGATAATTGCTTTATATTTACATATTTATTTAGTGTTTAACCAAGAAAGGGCTTGCAAACTTTGTTTATCTTGTGAGTAACTTCAGAAGGATTTAAATACTGCATTTGGGTTGACCCTTGGAGGTAGCTAGATTGTCTACTAGGATTTTCTGACAGTTAAACTATTTTTAAATAAATTACAGGTGGCTGAGAAGTTGAATAAAGAGCTTGCAAACTCTGCTTATCTTGGAAGTAACGTCATAATGGTTTAAATACTGCATTTTGGTTGTCCCTTGGGGGTAACTGGATTGACTACTAGGATTTTGGGACAGAAACTATTTTTAAATAATTTACTGGTGCATAGGATTTTGTGATAGTTAAACTATTTTTAAATAAGTTACTGGAGGTTAGCTGAATTACTATAAAGGGCAGTACTCACCAGGGTGGTGGAGCTGTGGTGTATTTGATTGTTTCTAACAGTCACCAGTGGTTGTGGACTACCCACCCACCCTTCCCCACCCACCCACCCCAGGTGTAGCATTTCCTTTATAGCCAAACTTCTGACATCACTTCCTCAACAGGTCTTGCTGCAGAACTGTCATATTCTTAATAAAACAGCACTGTGCATAAAGGGTAAGTACACACCAAAAAAAATGTATATATGTTACATATTGTATATTATAAGGGAGATGGGCATGTGGGGAGTGGTGCAATGCACTGGCTGTGGGGCAGCAGTTTTCTGGGAGACATTCTGGAAACTGCATTGCTGTCCTATTTGCAGGCAACTGTCAGCTCTGAGGGAGGAGTTTGCCCACCTTCAGGCTGAACTGGCAAGGACTAAGGAGGTCTCCCCCACCCAAAGAGCACCACTGCCACAACCACTGCCTCAGAGGTTGCCAATTATGAAGAGCAGTTGGACCACAGTGGGTTCTGGGAGGGTGTGGGTGGTGGAAAAGAGTTGAAGCCCCCTGGTTGTACCTCTACACAAATCATATGCCAGTCTGGCAGAGTAAGGTTCCTCTATGATGGCACCCTCAGTGAAGACCAAGAAGAATGCTGAGGACATCCACAAGGGAGACCCACAAAGGGGTGGCAAGGGACACCACAGGGGAAGGAAACAGCTTCTGATAGGGGACTCAATTTTTAGGGGACAGACCTGGGGTAGAGAGAGGAGAGGGAAGTAAGGTGCCTGCCTGGTGCCATGGCTTGGAGGGACAAGAAGCGAATCCTCAGGATTGCAGAAGCAGTATCACAGGAGAGGGAACTAAATATCATTGTCCACCTTGGGACAAATGACCTAGCTAGGCATGGGATTTGTGTGGTGCAGGATGAATTTGTGGAGTTGGGGAGGGGCCTCAGACAGGTAGCAAGCACAGTTACCTTCTCAGAGGTGCTGCCAGTCCATGGCAGGGGTGAGGCTAGGGTACTGCACACCATGCAGTTTAATGAATGATTGCAAAACTGGTGCAGAGCACAGGGCTTTGGCTTCATTGGGGACTGGGGTACACCTGGAGAGATGAAGGTCTATACTGGCATGATAGTCTGCATCTGTCCACAAAGGGAACCAAGCTCCCCAAGTAACAGGTTTAAATGCTTCCCTGGCAAACTTTTATACTAGCCAAGGGGCCAAAGAAGCAGGAAATTTCAAGCCTCCCCCAAAAAACATGATGATTAGTAAGGTAAACACTGAGGTACAGAGCTCAACAGAGGGCAAGACAAGGGTAAATGGAAAAATAGACAAGGGCAATAAAAGCAGGGATGGGGAAAAAAGGAAAAAGCCAACATTAAATGGAGGGCAATGAGTACCAATGCCTGTAGTCTGGGAAACAAGCTTCCTGAGCTAGTAGCCTTGATGGAAAATGAACAATTGGATATTGTGGCAGTCATGGAAACATAGTACACGGAGAACCAGGACTGGTATGTCAAAATTTCGGGGTAGACAGTCTACAGAAGGGACAGGGAGAGTAAAAGAGGAGGTGGAGTAGCTCTATACATAAGGGAAGGGATCAAAGCTACAGAACTAAAACGTAAAGGGGGAGGACAAGAGGCACTCTGGGTCACCTTGGAGACAGGGAATGGCATCACAATCCACACAGGGGTTGTATGCAGACCCACATCACAAGGGGAGGAAATGGACAAGAAAATGATAGAGGACATTCTCAAAATGGCTGAGAAAAGGAGATACTGTTGATGGGGACCGAATATGCCAGATGTCAACTGGATGACATGTACTGCAGCCACATCCAAGAGTAGGGTCATTCTCGATGCCCTACAGGGGGCAGGCCTTAGACAGCTAGTGTTGGAACCCACTTGGGAGGGAGCAATACTAGACCTGGTACTCTAAAATGGAGAGAGGATCATAAATTTAGAAGTCAGTAGACATCTGGGAACAAGCAACCACTGCACAGTGTGCTTCACAATAAGCACAACCATGGAGACAAGCCATACAAAAACAAGGATACTGGACTTTAGAAGGGCTGACTTTGGCAAAATGGGTGAATACCTGAGGAATGCACTAGCAAATGGACAAAAAGGAGGGGTGGAAGAACAATGGAGAAAATCAAAACTGCCATCATAGAGGCAATAAGCCTTTGTGTGAGACAAATAAAGAAAACAAAATGGAGTAAAAAACCACTATGGTTCTCAAAAGTGGTGGCAGAGAAGTTTAAGGAGAAAAAGGCTGCATTCAAAAAGTATAAGGAATCACAGAAGGAGCACAACAGGGAACTGTATCAATTAAAGCAGAAAGAAGTGGGGAAGGCAGTCAGAATAGCAAAGGCCCAAACCGAGGAAAAAATAGACAACTCCATTAAGAAGGGGGGATAAAACCTTTTATAGGTACATTAGGGAGCACAGAAAGGTTAAGGAGGAATGAGTGAAGATTAATAAAGGAGAGGGAGGTAGGCAGAGAGACAGGTGAAAAGGCAGAGATGCGAATGAATACTTTGCTCAGTTTTCACAAAGAAGATGAGGAGGAGTTACCTAAACCAGACAATAGAAGCACTTTGGGTAGGGGGGTTGACACCAGTCCATTTATAGAAGTAAGAGTCCTGAAAGAACTCCTAAATCTCATGGTGGACAAAGCAATGGAGCCTGACGGGATTCACCCCAGAATCCTAAAAGAACTAAGGGAGGACCTAGTAACACCACTGACCACACTTTTTAACAAATCATGGGAGGATGGGGTGGTACCTGAGGACTGGAATAGGACAGATGTGATTCCCCTTCACAAAAGTGGGAGCAAGGCAGAAGCAGAAAACTACAGACCTATAAGTTTGACCTCAGTGGCAGGGAAAATGATGGAATCACTTCTGAAAGAAAAAATTGTTGAGTACCTAGAGGCCAGCGGGGCACAGGACCCAAAGCAGCATGGATTTACAGCAGGAAGGTCATGTCAGATGAATCTAATTGATTTCTTTGACTGGGTGACCAAAGTAATAGACCAGGGAGGGGCTGTGGATATGGTCTACCTAGACTTTAGGAAGGCATTTGACACAGTCCCGCACAAAAGATTAATAATCAAGTTAGCTAGCTTGGGAGAGGGTCCCAGGGTGGTACCCTGGGTAGAAAACTGGCTGCACAACAGGACGCAGAAGGTAATAGTGAATGGAACACATTCCGAAGAAAGGGGGGTTACTAGTGGAGTACCCCAGGGCTCAGTATTGGGTCCAGTCCTCTTTAACATCTTTATAGGTGACATTGCAGAGGGTCTGGAGGGAAAGGTATGCCTCTTTGCAGATGACACAAGATCTGTAACAGAGTTGATACACAAGGTGGGGTAGAAAGGATAAGAAGGGACTTGGCAAGATTAGAGGAATGGTCAGACATATGGCAACTTAGATTCAATGCAAAGAAGTGCAAAGTAATGCACCTGGAAACAAAACCCAGGAGAAAGTACACAATAGCAGGAGGTACTAACAACAACAAAATGGAAAGAGACCTGGGGTAGTCATATCAGAAGACCTAAAGGTTGGTAGCAATGTGAAGTCAGTAAGGAGAGCCAGGGGATACTGTGATGCATAGGAAGGGCATCACAAGTAGAAAAAGGAAGTGGCTATCCCGCTGTACAGACAGTTGGTGAGACCCCATCTGGAGTACTGTGTGCAGTTTTGGAGACCTCATCTATGCAAAGACGTAGACAGGATGGAGCAGTCCAGAGGAGGACAACTAAAATGGTGCAGGGTCTGCATCAGAAACCATATGAAGAGAGACTGAGAGAGCTTAATATGTATACCCTTGATGAAAGGAGGGACGGGGGCAGGGGAGACATGATACAAACAATCAAGTGCCTCAAGAGAATCAACAAAGTCCAGGAGGGTAGCATCTTTCAGAAAAAGAGATGTGTAAGAACAAGGGGGCACAATTTAAAGATAGAGGGGGGACGGCTCAGGGGTAATGTGAGGATTTTTTTTTTCATGGAGAGAGTGGTGGATGCATGGAACTGCCTTCCTAGGGATGTTGTTGGGTCTAAAACAGTGGAGGAATTCAAACATGCATGGGACAGACATAAAGCAATTGTAGTGGGGGGTGGCAGGAAGTAGGCTGTTGGTTAACTAGAATCTGCAGCTTATCCAGTAGGTAGGGAAATGGGCAGACTGGGTGGACCAAATGGTCCTTATCTGCCGTCAAAGTCTAAGTTACTAACTGACACATCCTGCAATTAGAGACCAGTATAAAAACAATACCAGAATCAAAATACCAAAGTTACTGGGTGGTGCCAAGGTTTCAATGACACTACATCCATAACCACACACACTGACACATTACAGCTCGCAACTACAGTGCTTCACACCAGAGGGGCTTTTATCTGTGTTGCAATATGCAGTAATGTCTCCTGCTCATAGAGAGTTTTCCTGGTGCTCTACCATTCTTGGACAAATGGATTCACTCGCCACATATATGCTTCAGTTTTCACAATTTTTATTTAATATCCATTGGTCACAGGACTCTTAAAGTTGCCTGCCAGTGTTTCAAAGGAAAAATCCCTCTTTCTTGGGGCAAACGTTACTGGCCAAATGCTTTTCTGAGCAAAGCAAACAGTGTTTTATAAAATCACCTTAATTCCTTATTTTAAAATGTTTTCAGCCTCGTTAGCACACCCAGACGTCTCCTCATGTGCTTTTCCCAGCCTCAGCAGGGTGAACAAGACAGCGCCATCTGGGAAAGTGAGGCTGCAAAAGGGCACATGAGGAGACAAGATCTCTCTGGGTATGCCAGCAAAGCTGAACACATTTAAAAATAAGGAATTTGGATCATTTTATGAAAAACTGTTTACTTTGCTCAGAAAATCATTTACCCTCTCTTTGTTCAATATAAGTCTTGTAATTCTTTTGTTCACTTTTTTCAGTTTGTTGGCCTTAAGATTTGGAAGCACATACAATGTGACATTTATAAAACAAAATTCCTTTTTCCATTTTAAAATGACTCATTAGTAATCATACTTTGTGCCCATCACCATTAAATGCCCTGTGTTTCACGTCACTCATGCTGTTAGTAAGTTTCAGCCTTTACAAACCCATAACTCTGCTGAGCAACTTGTTTACCTGTTTGCTAAAACATTTCTGCTTATTTTTGAGCTTGCTAACTCCTCAACGTTTATTTTTATTTGGCATTTTCTAAAACGGAAATAAATCACAAACATGCCGTTCTTAGTCAGTTCTTACTAAAAACTTAGTACACCTTTGTATCATAGAGCTATTTGAGGGTGATTTACTGCTCTACAGTGCCTTCCTCTCCTCACAGACAAGGAGTGAGTACCTGAGCCGGCAGTCCTCTAGAGTTTTGGAGTCATCTGATGCCAAGTGATGTCATTACTGTATATCATGACATCATCAAACATACATGTGTGTGTGCACACATGTTGGTTTGCTATGCAACCCACTATGCTAGAATGGAAATGCCAGTCAGCTTGCCTTGCAGACTCTGCAAACACAGGGGATCTGTATATTTGCACTGTACAGGCTGCTAGCTGCACACAATAGTGCAATGTATATCAATAATATTTTGTACAGTATCATATATTCATCTTCGTCAGGTTATTTCAGTTCATCTGCCTTTTGTGAGCCCAGGCCAGCTGTATTGCCACATACTTATTTATGCGGGTAACATTTCCACCTTACATGCATTCTATCAGTTATCAGTTAATCTGCTTTTTATGCATCTATCTGTATGTTCTATAGCATTTCTTACTTTTATAATCACTTGGAACTAAATTAAATTTGCACATGATTCCTGTAAACAGTCCCCACTCATTATAACCACTTAAATGTATTTTAAACCTTATATCCACGTACTATTAGCATACTATTTTCACAGTTTCATGTGAATATGTTCCTATCATCCTGTATTTCTGCTTTATATGCAAATAGTCTAAGAGAGGCTATTCAGAGCCTCAGCAAGCATTGCTTTTGTGTTAGGCCAGAGATAGAGACACATCCATCTCACAGTCTAGTGTTGTTCAAACCAAAGGTTCACCAACATGCTCCCCAACTGGCATCTTTATTCATTCCTATTCTGAGGTCTAATGTATCTATGTTATGTAGCCAATGCATGTTTGCCTTTTCTAATATTTTATGAAAATCCCCTTCCCTTACTAGTTTATGTACTTTTTCATGCCCCCAAAAGCATAAGGATGCACCACTGTGGCCATGTTCCCTGGAATACTCAGCCACTGTAGAGGTTTTTATCCCTGTTTCATATAGTGCTTTTAGGTTCTTATATCTGAACCTTTATTGATCTGAGCATTTTTCATATAGATGCAGATATATACATTATGGTAGCACGGTAGTGCTGCCATAGTTAGGGTTGAGGAGCCATTTACATGCTAAACCCCAAATTTTGCACCTTAATAACTTTGCATCCATTTAACAGATTTGCCTGAAATTTGGAATACATGATCAAGACCCATATGCCTTAGGATCTGCCAAGTTTTGTACCAGTCAGATACACGGCTGTGGAGTTATTAAGCGTGATCTGCGCATGCGTTTACGCTTTTTCTGGAATTCTACGGTCGCACCTACAGGTCGCATGGTTTGCATGACTGGCCCAAAATCTTCAGGGAACATGCATCCAGGGTCCCCAATGTGCCTTTTGAAGATTTCATGAAAAAATTTTAAACGGTTCAAAAGTTATTCAAAAAACAAATTCCCATTATAAGTCAATGGGAAAAGTTTACAAAAAGTTCAACACTTTCGCAAATGCATTTTTACTGTCACAAATGGCCCTTTTACTGTCACAAATCTGTAATTTTGTTTTCAGTTAGTGATCAGAAAAATGCTTGGCATTTAAAAATTGAGACCCTCTAGCAACGTAATTCTTTTTGTATTCACCTAGTCGGGCCCTGAGGATGCTAACCATGTCTTTATTTTGGCGTAAAACACCCCAGAAATGCATTTTTCAGATTTCTGGAAAATGTACTTTTGCAAAGTAGTGTCGCACTCATGAAAGTGTCACAAATTTTTGCGAAAGCTTTCGCAAATCACGATACTACTTTGCGACACTATGCCCAAAATAACAGTAATTCTTTGGCATCCTACTGCAAAAGAACGGTTCGGAGTTTTGGGCTGAAATGTGGAGGGAACGCAGCTGACATCTCAAAGATGTGCCTTTCAGTGTTTTGTTGAAAAAATATTACACAGCGGCAAAGTTGTGGTACTCCAAAGTTGATGCTTTTTCCCATAGGATAACATTACGGCATACGAAGCATTGCAGCAATTGTTTGGCGCCCTGTTGCAAAATAATGGTTTGGTCTTTTGGGATGAAATTTGCAGGGGAACACAGCCAACATCCCGCAGATGTGCCTTTCAGTGGTTTGGTGAAAAAATATTACAGGGAGGCAAAGTTATGGCATTCTGAACTTCTGTTTTTTTTCCCATAGGATAACATTACGCCGTTCGCCGCGCCTTTCAGGGCCCGTATCTCGAAAACGGTGCGAGATACGGACTTTTCAGTACATGGCCTCAGTTTTGCTGTTGATCTCCACTGAGCAAGCAGTACCTGGTCAGGTGGGTGGGGATGTCTTGTAGTACATTTAGACAATTGTTTGTTATTTCTGTCACCTGCTGCTGGTTGTCTGTCATTGGTCGTGTTGCCTTGGTCCTCCCCCGTCCTTGCATGTGTGTGTCTGTGTCTGTGTGTGTGTGGTGCTGGGGGGGGTGAATTTGGAGTTAGGGTTTTCAACCTAACACGAATTTCCTCGCTTTTGTCTCTGTGGAACAACCCTAACTGATGCATTAAACTGGGTTTTGCCTCTAATACATGTATATAAATATATACTGCATATATATATATATATATATATTTATTTTTCATGGCAAAAATTCTTATAATGCATCAATTAGGAATATTACTGACAGAGAAATATTAGAGTTAAACTATCATTACCACCCACCCCACCCACACTAAAGTGGGGAAGGACCAAGGCAACACAACAAATCTCACAGAACCAGCAGGAGGTATATATCTGTGTTACTGTAGCATGTAGGTAAAAAATCTAAGTTAAGCTGGCAGTAGCACAAACGGTGTACCTCACTTAGTTTTTGAGATATGGGTGGCAAAAAGGTGTCATGGGCATCGCAATGTTAGTCTATGGCAAACTGCTCAATTTTGAAACAGTGTAAGTTTGCCATGCTAAAGTATTTTAGCACCAAAGCAGGAAAAGACAGATCTGTGGTAGTAGGGCTTGCCACCCTGCAAATTTCAGCCCAGAACCCAACCATTTGCTTGCAGGATGATGGCAAAGATGTGCAGTCATCAGGGAGCATAGTGTTGCAAAATACGTCCGCAAACATGAAAGTGTAGCAAACAGAAGAGATGAAAGTGTTGCATTGCAAAAGCATATAAAATAGTGTTGCAAAATGCTGTCGCCAACAGAAGACACAACAGTGTCGCATTTGCAAAAGCATGGAAAACAGTGTCAGAAAATACTGTTGCAAAGACAGAAGTGTTGCAAATGCATATCACAACACTGTGACATTAGCGAAAGTGATTTTCGAAAGTATATCAGGGAATGTGCAAAATCCTGTTTTGGATCTTGTGAACAGCAAAATAGCAAATGCGTTGTGTGTGTGTTATGTGGTGGTGGCAGCATGCGGCTCAAGATGCCCCAGTTGTGCATAGTGATATGTGTCTGCGGTGCGTGGAATGTCTGGGATCAGAGTTAGCAGTGACAACCCCATGCCAGAGCCTGACGGGAGCATGGGTGTGTGGTTTTGTGATTTATGTGTTGTAATTTTTTATTGGTTTTCCTGCAAAGAAGATTGAACAAAACTTACATCAATAGGCCAAGTCCTGTAGGTATGCATCAGTGTACAGATTATTTGAAAGCAATTATCCTAAAATAAGACCAAAGGGAAAGGGTAAAGTGGGGGAGGGAAGGGGACCTGAAGTAAATTCTGGGGAGGGGGAGGGAGAAAGGGAAGGATCAACAGGCTACATTCTTACATGTGCATGTATACAGGCAAGTCAGAATGAGATTAAGATACTTTCGAGACCTAATCAGTGGGAAGGGTATAGCATCTGTCTTTGACCTGTCTACATCTACCAGATAGGTGGCAAGAGTAACAGGAGAAAAATTATTGTGTGATGGTCAATGCATATAAAAGGGCCCCACAACATTCTAATCGTACCTGGATCAAGTGATTAAGTGTACAAGAGTACTCACCATGGACCAAGGTTTCCAGAGAGGTTTTGCTGGGCATAAGCACACCAGACATATCTTCTGTGTCCATGCTGGTCACTCGGGTCACTTTCATGGCTTCATGAGAGGAGTAAAACTGCGAGTGTGTATATGCTCTGCAAAATCCAGTCTTAGTCTAGGACAAAAACAGAGAAACGTACAATCCCAAAGACTCAGGTTCCAGACACAGAATTAAATTATAATATGGGTACAACTATCTAGAACAAGTAATTGCATACCCCAAAAGTATGGGCAAGCTGTGGGTGTGTATGAGTAAGGGAGAGAAAAAGGGTTACAAAACTGATAATGAGTAAATACGGTGGGTGGGTACCCTAGACTCTTAACCAGCTTGCTTGAAGAATACCAGAGTACCAACCCGGCTACGTCTGACCGGGGGAAGAGGTACTCATCCAATTCCCATCTGAGTGTGAATGTAGCTTAAGTAGGTGGCCCAGCAGAGTGTAACTTTAGAGATTTGATATGATTGAAGGTAGGAGATTCTGTCAAGTTTAGCAAGAGATGAAAGGGAGGCTAGCACTTCAGGGATAGTAGGGACCAATACTGATCTCCAGTTACAAAGCATGGCTGTCTTGGCCTGCATAGTCAAGAGAGCAAGCCATTTATATTCCAGGAGGGATAATAAGGAGAGGTAAGTGACAATGCCCAGAAGATAGAAAAGGGGCAAAGGGTTATCTGACATTTTAGTACTTTAGAGGCCACATCCCGTAACGACTGCCACAGCGGTTGAATTTGAGAGCAGGACCACAGTATGTGCAACAAATCACCCTTAGGAGCTTGGCATCTCCAGTAATTGTCTGAATTGAGGAGTTTAGCTTTATGGAGGACCACAGGGGTTCTGTACCATAAGTGAAATATTTTGTTTTGTATTAATCTTAATTGAGCATCTGTCAGCCAATTGTGTGCATCTCTCCAGGCCTGTTCCCAGGCTTCAGTGGAAATAGGGAGCTGTAAGATTGTTTCCCATTTAAGTTTCATTTTCTCTCATTGGGAGGGTAAAGAGTCTCGAAGTCTGGCATAGATATGCCCAGTCATACCTTTCGGGTGTTGGATCCAGGATTGCAAGACCAATGGGGAACCGTGTGTCGAAGGGGGGTTCAGGTTGTGTCGTATGGCTTCTCTGAGCTGTAAGTACCTCCAGAAGTCCAACTGAGGTATACCCCACTTTTGTCTGAGGAAGAGATATGTGTGTAAGATGTTGTTGGTGGGATCTATTAAATCTCCTACAGTGGAAACCTCCAGTTTAGCCCAGGATGCCCACCATAGCCAGTGTCCCCCAATCGTAATGGAGGGGTTCTGCCAGAGGGGGATGAGGGGTATTGGGATGTGGTCCATCTTCATCCTCTGATGGAAGACATACTAGCTGGATCTGGAGGCCTTTATCATGGGCGAGGTAAGATCCTGCTCCGACCTGTTGTGGGGTCTGAATTTGTTGTCAGGGTTGCAAATAGTAGTGAAGATGGGTGGTGAGTCCCTGAGAGATCTAATTCAATTTGAAGCCACAGAGGAGAAAGGGAAGAGAAAGGGTGCATCCAATTAATGGTCTGGGCCAGAAAGAAGGCCTGGTGGTACCCTTTCAGCCAGGGAAGGTTCCAACCCCCCTCCCCCCTGTTGCCAGTGGGACCTGAGCTTAGAGCAACTGTATCTGGGCTTGGCACCCTCCCAAAGAAAGTCTCCTATTTGTTTGTCAATGCCCATGAACCAATGTTTTGGGAGGGGATGGGGATATGCATAAGTAAGTAAAAGAGTTTCAGGGCTGTGAACATTTTAAAGGCTGCTATCTTGCATGCCAGGGTGAGTTTAAGGAGTTTCCATCTACCAAATTATGTTTTGATAGAAGAAAGGAGAGGGTGTATGTTACTTTACCATATTGCATCAAGAGAGGGAGACAGCATTATCCCCAGGTAGGTAATCCCTTTAGGGGCCCATAGAAGACCAAAACTGTCCACCATCTGCTGGGTACAGTACTTGTTAAAGGGCATTAGTTCAGTCTTTGTCTGGTTCAACTTTAGACCAGAATAAGTATAAAAGGAATCTAAGAGGCCAATTAATGGAGGTACTGAGCGTAGGGCATCAGCTAGAGAAAGACGAAGGTCGTCAGCATACATAAGGGTTGTATATGTAGTGTTGCCCACTGTGAGGCCCACTATGTCAGGGTGATCTTGAATGGCACATGCCAAAGGTTCAATGATTAGGACAAACAAAAGAGGAGAGAGAGGGCAGCCCTGTCTCGTCCCACATTCTAGAGGAAAAGGAGAGGAAAGTACCCAATTTGTGTTTACTTTGGCTGAGGGTAACTTGTAAATGGCTTATACCTGGGACAGAAATATTTCTCCTACTCAAAAATATCGAAGGACTAGGTATAAGTAGTCCCACTTGAGAGAGAGTTGAATGCCTTCTCGAAATCAACTGCTATGACAGCAGTTGGGGAGGGGAGAGATCTAGAGAAGTGCATGAGATTCATGAGGGTCCTCAGGTGGTCCGAACTATGTCTACCAGGGATAAAGCCAGCCTGTGAGGGATGTATAAGTCCCGGGAGTAATGGAGAGAGTCTGGATGCCAGGATCTTGGCATACAATTTACTGTCCAGGTTGATGAGAGAAATTGGGTGATAATTCCCTGGGTTTGTAAAGTCTTTACCTTTTTGGGAATCAGAACAATAGAGGCCTCTCGCATTGAGGGGGGAAATGACCCTTTCAGTTTTAGCTCCTCAAATACCTCAGTTAGAAGGGGAGAGATGATAGGGGCAAGAGCCTGGTAGAAATCAGCTGTGTAGCTGTCTGCACCAGGAGACTTCCCTAACTTCAAGTCCTTGATGGCTGAACACACTTCATCCTGTGAGATAGGAAAATTAAGGAGTTGGGACTCCTGTCTTGTCAGAGAGGGTAATTGAAAAGAGTCTAGAAAGGGTTAGGTCCCTGAGTTGGGCTCTGTATGTGTAGAGGTATAAAGGGTTCTATAAAAGGATGCCATAATGGTATTTATGGTTTCTGGGGTAGTCTTCAATACCCCTTGCTTATCCTTCAGGCAGTAGATGTGTCTACTCACCTGCTGCTTACGAAGTTGATAGGCCAGAACTTTTCTCCCTTTGTCCCCACCCACCCAGAAAGTATGTCGAAGATGAAGGATAGCCACTTCGGCCTTCCTGTCAAGCAGTTGGTTGATTTCAAAGTGAAGCCCCAAAATGGTTCTACCTAAAATAGAGCAAGCAGAGGGGAGGGGCAGGGCCTTGAACAAAGCTTCAGCTGTGGCCAAGTCCTGCTCGAGGTTATGTAGTTGGTGTTCTCATTCTCTCCATTTTGCCGCTGCAAAGCCCATGATGCTCCCATGCATTGTGGCCTTGAATGCCTCCCAGGTGTTACCCGGTGAGGTGTCAGAGATGGGGTTTTCTGCAAGGAAGAGGGAGGCTTCAGTTTGGGTCCAGTGGATAAAGTCTAGGTCTTTCATTAGGAGGGGTTCCAGTCTCCAATGTCGTGATGGAGGGGCTACCGGGTCCCATTGAATAAGGAGTTGAACCAGGGCATGGTCAGAAATAATACAGGGAAGAATTTTGACATCCAAGGTTTTAGAAGTTAGGGTAGGGGATCCCAGCCAGAAGTCTAGCCTGCTATGGGAGGCATTTGGAATCGAATGGAAGGTATAGTCCCTCGCTCTGGGATGGAAGAGTCTCCAAACATCTGTAAGACCCATCTCTAGGATCATTTGGTGCAACGCTTTCCCACTTCTGAGGTGAGATTCTTTACCTCCATTGTTTCTGTCTAGGGAGGGGAATTAACGTCATATTGAAGTCCCCTCCCAATAGGAGGGGGGGAGTGGGGAGAAGGAAATTCCAGAACTACCTCAGCAATATTGTGGAAAAATTGCGGAGTGTCCTCGTTGAGGGCATATATATTGCAGAGGGTTATCAAACCCAGTGGGGTGTCAAAGGTTGGTATCACCCATCTCCCCTCTCCATCTGAGAGTGACTTGACCAGGGTCCATGGCAGGGATTTGTGAAGGAGGATAATGACCCCATGTTTCCTGGATGGGACACTAGAGTGCCCCTGTTGGCCCACCCAATCTTTTAGCAAGAACTTGTGGTCCTCACCAGTTAGTTTAGTCTCCTGTAAGAAGGCAATTTTAGAGTGTATACATTTCAGATGGGACAGTACCTTCTTACACTTCATGGGTGAGTTGAGCCCTCGTACATTCCAGGTATGGAATGCAATATCTGACATTGTGCCTAGGCGGGAGCTGAACAACTAAGTGGGGAAGGGGCTGGTGGGAGTATTTCCCTTTTTTACAGCCCTAGTTCTACCAAACACTTTGTATTACTATTAAAGTATGTTTAAATCCACAACACTTGAACCAGCTATTGTTCTAGATACAGAAAAATTACAGCACTGTGCAGGAGTGCAAACCTATAGCACTCAGTTAATTTAACCTGCTGAGCAAAAAAAGTAAAAGCTTAGTGAAAGAGAAATGTCTTAACTGGCTGGAGTTCCAACCAATGGTATGTCCAATCTCTTCTACGAGGTGTGGCCTGCAGAAAGGGAGTTCTATCTCTGAGCTGTCAGCGTACTTACTCTATGAAACTCCCATGCACTGTAGCAAGGACACAGCAAACAGCAACACAATGATTTCAAACTAGCTATGCCTTTGCCCAGAGCAAAAACGGGAAAATTCTAGTCTGAACATCCTCCTAGTAAAATGTGCCAGGAAAGGTCCTGTGGCAGCCAGAATGGGTGTTCTGAAATAGCATCGGGGACAGTCCATTTGTTGTGACTGCAGGAGGTACAACTGATAGGGAGGTTTATGGGAATTCACCAGCAAGGTATAGGGAGACATGGGGAGACCCTACACTGCTCTTGCAGCTAAAATATATCACAGAATCATTACATTTAACCTGATATGATGTACCAGTAGAGTAATTACCATGTAAAGCCCCAGAAAAAGTGTCTATGGGGGGTTGATCTTTTAAAGGATCAGCCCGTCTTAAGATCTTTACTGAGGGGCTGTGGTAAAGATGAGAGGGAGGCTCTAATTTACATCTCAGGCCCTCACCCTCAATCCCAGTGAACTCTCTCCCATCCCCAGAATTACCCCCCTAGACACTGAGCCTGGGATACTTATCTGAGTCTCAATGCTCGGTTAAGTCGGGTGTTCCTTTTGAAGGGTTGTCCACGGTTCCAGATGGCTGGATGCAGAGTTTTGGCCAGTGGGAGAGCCTGGAGCCATGGTGTCCCAGTCCGAGTCCTGTAATTGCAGAGTGCTCTCCGTTGCAGAGGCTCAGGTGTTGTAAGGTTTCTTTGGCTGATGAGTCAGTTGAGGGGTCAGGAACGGCATCCATCTCATCCTGAGAGCCTGTATCAGGTTGGTCTCGGAAAGGTGAATAGCGATTTTGAGCAAAATTTGGGCTCATGTATCTAGTCTCATCAGATGGGGAGGCCTTAGATGACTGATTCTGTGCATCAGTAGAGCAACCATGGTCTTGCGGGTGTTCCCGTTTGGAGTGTGGAGATTTTGGGGGCCACTTTCAAATCTTGGCATTGCGGGTGTCTTGCTCCTTTGGCGAGGGGATTAGAAGATGAACTTCCTTCTCTGGAGTGCGGCAGTTTCGGTCCCAGCCTGAAATCAACTTCTGTCCAGATTGAGGGTCTAATGGCCAGTTTTCTGTAATAAACGCCATAGCGGCTTCAGTTGTAGAAAATTGATGAGAGGTACCATTGACCATAATTTTAAGAATGGCAGGGTAACACAAAGTGAAAGGGATCCATAGGATGTGCAGCTTCCTTCTGACCTTGGTAAAGGCTTTTCTTTTGTTTGCCAGATCAGTGGAATAGTCCTGTAATATCATGATCTGGTGCTCTCTCCACCTGAGCTGTCCTAGTTCCCTTGCCCACACCTGAATAGCTACCTTTTCTGCAAAGTTAAGGATGCGAGCAATGATAGGCTTCGGTCTATCCCCTTGGGAGGGTTTGGGCTGCAGAGAGCGGTGAGCCCTTTCAATCATGATACTGGTAGAAGGTGGCAGTTTAAGGATTTCAGGAAGCACTTGCTGTAGAAAGGAGAGTGTTTTCCCTCCTTCGCAATCTTCAAGAAAACTGAGTAGACATGTTATTATGACAGCTTCTGTTTTCTAAGTCATCAATCTTATCTTGCAGTTGCCTGATTTGTGACGCCTGGTTTCACCACATGTCCCCATGGGCTTGCAGATTGTCATCTTGCGATGCTGATTTTTGCTCCACCCTTTCGATCCTGGCATCTAATTGCTGGATAGAATTTGCAGAGGTATTTGCTGCCAGAATTAGGGTGTCAATGCTAGTAATTATCGAAGCAAACATTTCCCTGATGGAGGGTTCTTCTCCTCTGCTAGCAGACTGTGCCATGCGGCTTTGAGTTTGCAATGTGTCCCGTACGTTAGAAGAGTTAGTTTCTGATTCAGGCGTTGAAAGTCTGCCAAATTTTAGCTATGCATAGAGGAAGACTTTCGACTGTTAGTTGTTAAGAATAAACTCATTGAGAGTCAAGACTTGAGGATGTAGAGTCGGGTTCTTAGCTCTGGGTCCTGGTGCCGACAAATTATGCCACCATCTTGGTTGCTGGTTAGCCATGCCCCCATGTTTTTGTGATTTAGATAGTTGTATGTTGGTTCTATGACCTGCTGCTGGTTGTGTGTGATTGGTTGTGTTGCCTTGGTCCTTCTCCTGCTTGCATGTATGTGTGTGTGCATGGTGGTGATGGTGGGGAGGATGCTCAGTTAGGGTTTTCAACCCTAACACCAAATTTCCTCACTTTTGTCGCTGTGGAACAACCATAACTGATGCATTAAATGAAATTTTTTGCCATGAATTTCCCTTCTTTTTGAGAATGTGCACTATAAATAGTGAATGGAAAGTAGTAATGATAATGCAAATGCAAGCACAAATGGTAATGCACATGGTGATGCAAACGTAAATGATAACGCGAATGGTAAGAGAAACGCAAGAGCAAACTTTAATGAAAACAGAAATGGTAACGAAACGTTAACGGCAACAGAAATGCAAACGGTAACGAAAACAGTAATGCAAATGCTAACGCCAACGGAAATGCAAATGGTAATGAAAATGCAAATGGTAAGAGAAACACAAACAGACATGCAAACAGTAAAGGCAATGGCAACACAGAAGGAAATAGTAATGCAATCAACAACAAAAATGCTACTGAAAATGTAAATGCTAAGGCCAACAGAAACGAAAACAGTGATGAACACGCAAATAGTAATGGTAACACAATTGTAAATGCAAATGGTAACAGTAAGAGCAACGATGATGCCAAAGGGAAGAGTAACAGAAATGGACATGCAAATGGAAGCGCTTACGAAAACGCTAATGGTACTTACGAGTCATGATAACGCATTTGGAAATGCAAAGCGCTTACGATAATATCAACGATGACACCAAAGGAATGAGAAACACAGACGCAAACGGAAGCGCATATGCAAACACAAATGGTAATGCACATGGTGATGCAAAAGGAAATGCAATCACAAACAAAACCAGTAATGGAAACACAAATAGTATCATTAACGCAAACGCAAGCGGTAACGCCCATGGTGATGTAAACGGAAACAGTAACACAAACACTCACAGAAACACAAGTAGAAATGCTAACTGTAACAGTAACGCAAATGCACCCACTGTTTTTCCCCAAAAAAGTGCATTCAGAAGCACATTAAATACAAAGAATGTATGCATAATAATGGCCCTCGGACCAGAAAATGAGCACTTAGAATACTAAATTGCTTATATATCAGGAACCGTACGATGTAGAAAAAAAATTAAAATCTCATATTATTTATGACTTTCCTAGCTAGTTTTGCACTTAGCCCTGAAATTCTCATAAAAAGTCCATATCTTGAAACGTTTTCGAGATACGGGCCCGAAAGGCACAGCGGACTCCGGAATTTTAGCATATGGGAAAAATGTTCAACTTCGGAGTGCCATAACTTTGCAGCCCTCTAATATTTTCTCACCAAACTATGAAAAGGCACATCTGTGGCATCTTGGCTGTCTTCCCTCCAAATTTCAGCCCAAAAGATTAAATCATTCTTTTGCAGCAGGGTGGCAAACATTTCCTATTGTTTTAGGCATGGTGTCGCAAAGTAGTGTCGTGATTTATGACACTTTCTCAAAAAAAAATCATGAAAGTATCGCAAGTATGACACTAATTTACAACACTACAGTTTACAAAAATTTTAAAAATATATTTCTGGGGGTTTAACCCCCCAAAAAGAGACATGACTAGCATCCTCAGGGCTCGACTAGGTGAACACAAAAAGAAGTGTGTCCCTAGAGGGTCCCAATGCCAAGCATTTCTGTGACCACCAGCTGAAAACAAAATGGTGGATATGCGACACTACAGGGGTCATTTGCGACACTAAAAACTGCATTTGCGACACTGGCAAACTTTCTGTTAACTTTTCCCATTGACTATAATGGGAAACTTGTTTTTTTTAATAACTTTTGAACCATTTAATGTTTTTTCATGAAGTCTTTGAAAGGCACATCAGGGACCCTGGCTGCTTGTTCCCAGAATGTTTTAGACCAGTCACACAGACCGTGTGACCTGTCGGTGTAAGCAAAGAATGCATAAAAGAGTGTAATTACCGCATTCTACGGCGCTATGTAGCTCTGCAACCGTATATCCGACCATTACGAAACTTAGTAGATCCAGATATCTATGGTACCGCTCCATGCCTGCCAAATTTCAGGCAAATCTGTCATATGGTGGCAAGGTTATTAAGCTGCCTAATTTCAGACTTTAACCTTAAATGGGGTACTCAACCCTAACTATAGCGGCACTATCGTGCCTCTATAATTATATATATATATATATATATGGGTAGGGAAAATGCTCTTCACTGGTTGGCTGAAACACATCACATGACCATGCGTATATCAGAGCGCAACCACACACCTGCATTTTTACACCCCCACAAAACCATTTTAGCCATTTTATAAGATAGATAACCCACTGTAGGATGTGCAGTCACAGTCTGATGTACGCATGCCTTGAGTGGTTGAAAGTACTCAGCCTGCTGCCTCATGTGTCACAACGCACACCAAGGCATGTGTATATCAGAGCATGACTGCACACCTTACAAAGGGTTATCTATTACATATATATCTTGCAAAAAACTTTGTTAATGCATCAGTTAGGGTTGATAGTACACTGACAAAAGTTTGGAAATTTGGTGTTAGGGTTACCAACCCCTATCATCCCATCCCCACCCTCCACACACCACCAGGCATCGGAGTGTGCATTAGGGTTGTCGGCCTATGCTCACTCCATTCCACATGTAAACAAACTGAGGTGGTGCAGTATAGGAGAATGGGGTAACAGGCCTGATACCCCAATGCACAGCCCGATGCCTGCTGGTGTGTGGAGGGTGGGGGGTGGGCATGGGGTGGTAGGGTTTGGTAACCCTAACAATGAATTTCCAAACTTTTGTTGGTGTACTATCAACCCTAACTGACACATTATCCAATTTGTTTGCAATGAATTTCCCTTCTTTTTGAGAAAGTGTAATATAACTGGTATGTGGTTGTGGGAGCATGGGCACTATGGGCTCTGTGCTCCCCTCACACTGCCCATTTTTGCATACCAATATCCATATTTGGGAGCACAGGCCTTCCAGGCCCTGCACTCCTTTCACACTGCCCATTTTTTACATAATGTTATGCGTATGTGGAAACATAAGTACAGAGACATACCACACTCCTATAGTTATGAAAAGGAACCCTTGCAACACTAATTTGGCAATATCTCAGTAACCATAGCAACCAAGGAAAGAATCCCACTGCAGTTGGCTTCAAAACCTTCATAGGGGCTTTGTCCACCTAAATGTGTACTAAAGTCACCACAGCAAAAAATCAGTATTTGAACCGTTTTTGAGAAACGGGAGCCAAAAGGTGCAGTGGGTGCCAGAGTGTTATCCCTTGGGAAATGTGGCAACTTTGGCACACTGTAACTATGAAACCATCATCAGTTTTGTGACCAAACCACCAATAGGTACATCTGTGGGGCCAGGGCTTGCTAAACTGCAAATTTCAGCCAGAAAATCCCTAACCATTGTTTTGCTATGAAATGGCAAAGAAACTGGCTCATTTGTGACTTTAATTTTGAGAAATTCCACAACTTTCACAAAACTCCCATAGGTCAACATAGGGTACTTTCGCAATACTAAAGACAGTGTTGCAACACTGCTGGTACTTTCATGAAACTAAAGGTAGTGTTACAACACTACTGGTACTTTTGCGAAACTAAAGGTAGTATTACAATGTTACTGGCACTTTCCTGACCCATTTTCGATATACGAGCGCCGAAAGGTGGTGCACATGCCGATATCTTAGTAATGTTATCCATAGTTGCCTTTTGCTGGTTTGCTGAAAAGATTTATACCAGTTCCATTGTAAATGTAATGTAACTGGCATGTGGTTGTGAGAGCTCGGGCCCTCTGGGCCCTGCAATCCCCTAACGCTGAAAATGTTTGTGTAATGATATGCAAACGTGGGAGCACAGGGCCATCTGGGCCCTGCACTTCCACTTACACATAAGTACAGGGACATAACACAGGCCTATAGAGATGAAAATGAACCCTTGGAGCACTAATTTGCCAATATCGCTATAACCGTAGCAGCTATGAAAAAAATTCCACTTCAGTGGTATTCATGACTTTGAAACCTCCACTCATGCTTAGTCTACCAAAAGCTATGAGTAGGGAAAAATCTGTATCTCAAACCGTTTGAGATATGGGCGTTGAAATGTTATCCTATGGGAAATTTTGCAAGAAATTGCGCAATGGACACTCGTAATGCAGTGAATGTTTTGAATTTTTGAACCATAATTTTCAACATGGGCTTTTTGGGACCTCCCCTCATGAACACTGGCACTGTGATTTCGTTAATCCATCCCGAAAGTTGATTTCACACACGATCACGCCATTCTGCTGGTCAGGTGCAAAACCATGTTTTGGGCAGGATGTAAAAAATGACAGCTGTACTGTTCATAAGTAGGTGTGAAAAATGGCAATGTTGAAAATCTGGATTGAAAATAAAAAAAAAATGGTGAAGTTACAAACGTGTGCAGAAACAGCGCAACGCACACTTGTAATGCGGTCATTTTTTGGAATTTTTTTACCAAATTTTCAGAATTGTCTGTCTGGAACCTCCCCTTATGAACACTGGCACTTTGATTTAGTTAATCCATCCTGAAAATTTATTTCGCACAGCGACCATGCCTTTCTGTGCCACAGGTGTGAAAACATGTTTCAGGCAGGAGGTGAAAAATGACAGCTATACTGTTCATAAAGAGGTGTGAAAAATGGCAATGCTGAAAAACTGGAGTGAAAATATTACAAATTGGCAAAATTATGAGCGTGTGTAGAAACTGCACAATGCACACTTGTATTTACACCAGGTTTTGAATATGGGCCTTTTGGGAACCCACCTCATGAACACTGGCACTGTCATTCTGTTAATCAGTCTAGAAAGGTGATTCTGCACAGCGACCACAAAATCACCTTCCAGACTGAGTAATGAAATGACAGTGACTGTGTTCATGAGGTGGGGTTCCAAGAACCCCATGTTAAAAATTTGCGGCCAAAATTCCTAAAATTGGCCAAGATATCAGCAAAAGTTGAACCCCCCATTGACTCCCATTATATAGCTTACCTTGATTCCTCAGATCACAGTTCGACTTTGAAGAGTGCAGATGAGTTCCCAGTCCAGAGAAGATCGCTGCTTCTGACCTCCAGAGGTAAGTATGGGTAATGTTGTGGATTTTTCACACTTTTCCACGCTCCGCAGCTCTGCAAGCAAAAATCCACCCAGAACAAAACTTTCCAGATCCAAAGGTCAATGGTACTACACCACACATGAAAATGTTATGCACATCAGACAACCAGTTGCAAAGTTATTAAAGTGCAACCATTTGGGTTTAACATAGAAGTGGTTGCACGACTCTAACTATACTGGCCCTAGCGGGCCAGTATAATATGTAACCCCTTGTGTTCAGCATGATATGTATTGTTTGATGCTACACTTTTTATGTTGTGTGGGTGCTCATACACACTCATTTTACTTGTGTAGCCACTCATTCCACAGTGCCCACAGGGCACCATCCCCAGCAGCAATGGACCTAATAGTAACTTCATGCCAGTCTATTCATGGTCTGGGGGAATATGCCGTGTATGTTCCAGTGTGCCCTTTATGGTGGTTACTTTTTCAGCTGTTACTATTGGTCTTTCAATAATGGTATTCGATTACCTGATATTCCTGTACAATTGGCCAGTGTTTGCTGAGTGTTTTTTGCTAACACTACCCTACCCCCTATTGTAACTCCCATATCTCAGTCTGGGTTGTACAGCTTTTTTTTCAACTTTATTTCTCTCCTGGTCACTGCTTGCTGGGGCCCCATCAGTCAGCTCTACCGTTACCCAATCCTGCCTGAGATCCTCTCTTGCTGGTGTCCCTGTTCCTCCAACCCACACATATCTCACCTGCATGGAACCCCATGGTCATGACCCCCCCAGGGCAGGGCCACCTTCAGTGCTACAGTGAACATTCCTTACATCTAATGCCAGCACAGGTGGAGATGGAAAGGAAAGCATTCAGGTCCCAGAAAGCAAGATCCGGCATCAGACATGGTAGGCTGGAGTGGCTTCTTCCCCCCAGCTAATGTTTTTTTTTCTCTGGATTTTTCTTAGTTTCTCCTTGGAGATGTGGACATGCAGTGACATCCAGTGTGGGATGGATGTGCTCCCATGGATGTCCGCCATTGCCTACACACTCTCCCTATGTGATCCCGACTAGTGTACCTCCCATCTCCACAGTGAGTCACTAGAGACCGGGAATCACAACTCACCCTCCCCAGAAAAGGAAAGCAGTCCTACAGATGCCGAACCATCTCTTCTGAAACCAAACCCTGGCAACCCGAACTCACTCCCGACCCCATGTCATCAGCATGGTAAGAATTAAGGCACTAGCGCACAATATTATAATAAAGATAAATTTACAAGAAACAAGTTAATGGCTTCTCTCACTACTGCTCAATGCTGGCAAAGCAAATAATAAAATTATTGGATAAAAGAAAACTATTTCATATTTCACCCCCATGTATTGTAATTTTGGATTTCCACCCTCTACCACAGATTCAGCCTTTTTATTATGGGAAGAACAGGGTCATAACCTGATACAGGACTTTTATGATGGAAACCTGCTATTATCGTTTAATCAAATCCAGAATAAATATAGCATCCCAACCCACCATTTGTTTAGATTTTCGACATTATTCAGGACTATAGTACATAATAAAGAGAGGTTTCACCCATGGTTACTCCCTGATAGAATATAGAATGTTAAATTAAGACCCCTATACCAGACACTTATCGGTACTGTATAAATTGCTGTTAGACACATCACATTTAACTTAATTTAAAAACAAAGTGGGAACAACATTTAGGATTATAAATATTGCAAGAAGACTGGGATAAGGTTATTTTATACCCCCAGACTTGAATTTCTTTCCACCAAACTGCAACAGATCCAATTTTATATTTCGCATAGGACCTATTTGACACCTTCCAGACTGCACACATTTAATCCAAACTTGGATGAAAAATGTCCTAAATAACAGACCAATCAGGGATCTCTCATTTGTATGTTCCTCACATGTAAAAAAATTAACCGAATTCTGGGATTCAGTTTTGGTGGTTTTAGAACGAGCCACTGGCTACAAACTAAATAAAGACCACCAGATGTTTTATTAGGCCATAAATTAAAACAGTATACCCTCACAGAGTACATTTTAAATTAACTTCACTAGCTTTTTTAGTTGCCAAAATGTGTATCCTAATGAGGTTGAAAGACAGCAGCCCACCAGCAGTCAGAACCTGGTTTAACTTAATGGTGGATCTGTTTCACCAAGAAAGAATATACTACTTTATGAAAGATTAGATAAAAACCTTGCATGCTATAGAAATATAGAAATATAGAAGTTGACAGCAGAAAAGGATCGCAAGGCCTATTCAGTCTGCCCATTTTTTCTACCTTATGAATATGCCATAGGCCTTTACTCTGTCAATGGCCTATCTATTCATACTCATCTGCATTGCTCCCTTATGCCTATCTCATGCCTGTTTGAAGCCCTGCACTGTGTTCATATCCACCACTTCCTGAGGTAGGCTGTTCCATGCACCCACCACCCTTTCTGTGAAAAAGAACTTCCTCACTTTACCCCCTTAATCGGCCTCACTCTAATCTCATGCTGTGTCCTCTTGTCCTGCTATTTTTCTTATATTGAAACATGTTAGACACTTTCACCTTGTTAATTCCCTTAAGATGTTTGAATGTTTCGATCATATCACCTCTCTTCCTCCTTTGCTCTAGGGTATACATATTGAGCTCCATTAATCTGTCCTCATGTGTTTTCTGATGCAGTCCCTGCACCATTTTGGTTGCCCTTCTCTGGACTGCCTCCATCTTGTTAATGTCCCTGTGCAGGTGCTGCCTACAGTACTGCATGCAGTACTCCAGATGGGACCTAACCAGTGTCTTGTAAAGAGGGATTATTACCTCCCTCTTATGACTTGCGATACCCCTACTGATGTACCCCAGCATCCCTCTAGCCTTACCTACTGCTTTAGTGGTCTGCTTGGATGATTTCAGGTCATCTGTGATGATGGTGCCCAAGTCTCTTTCTTACCTTGTGATTGCCAGCAACTCCCCTCCCAACCTATTGGTGGCTTCAGGGTTTCTCTTCCCTATGTGCATAATATTTCACTTCTTTGCATTAAACCCCAGTTGCCACTCTTCTGACCATGTTGCCAGTGTATCCAGATCTCGTCTCATTCTGCCCATCCCATGTGGATCATCTACTCTGCTGCAGATCTTGGTGTCATCTGCAAACAGACAAACCTTACCCTCTAGTCCATCTGCAATGTCACTTATGAAGATATGAAGAGGATATGGGATCCATTTCTAGAAATTCCTATGACCTACAGAAATATAAAGTTTTTAAAAGCAGACCCTTAGAGAGAAGCTAGACCATTGTTAGAACTTAAGTTTGGACCCTAACAGGTTTGCACGATAGCTGATTTATTAGTAGATCATTTACTATCTCAAACCACTCCAATTATTGTACAAATGTACTATGAATTTATATTGCTGAACTGTTTCGATGTATGTTGTGTACAGTTTAAAATAAAAAAAGAGGTAAGGCACTAGGTGCCTCAGCCCTCTACATCACAGGGCCAGATCCTGGGTTGTACACCTTGTGTGTGCATTACATTTTGTATCCTGTGTGATGACTTATCGAGTACTTTTCTGGGGTATCCTCTCTGCGTAAACCTGTTTTTAGTCACTTCAAGTTGTTTTTGGAAATCTGCTTCCATATTGCAATTTCTTCTTACTTGTAAAAACTGTGACTATGGTACAGTATACTGATGACTAACTCCTGTTGGTGGTAGCTATTATTAGTGATGGAGTATGATACAGTCAGTGGACTTTCTGTACAGCCCTGTCTCCAATTTGCCATTCTGAACATAAACGGTCAGGTCCAGGTGGGGAATTTCCTTCTCACTACTATTTAAAGTGAATTTAAAGTCTCTTGAGCATACGTTTATGCAGTCAAAATATCCTTATAGTTCCTTTTCATTACTTTTTCATATAATAAAGATGTCATCTATATATTATTTATAGCATGCCACCTGTGCATAAAAAGGGTTTCTGTTCAGTATGTATTCCTTCTTAAACTGGTATACAAATGCATGTGCATATGCTGTGACCATTGTTGACCCCATTGCTGTCCCTCTGTACTGCTCATGAAAAAAGAGTAATTTTTTGTCAAAATCAATGTTGTAAATTCTTACAACACCACTGTTTGGAGATATGCCCCCTCTGGTCTTCACACCAGCATTTCTCCCATGGCTCTTATCTGCACCTCATGAGGGACAGTGGTATATAAGTCTGCTATGTCAAAAGTGACCAGCAGGTATCCCTCCATACAATCAGTTAAATCCCAGTTTACGTCCCTTAAAAAATCTCTAGCATATGTGCCAAGTTTCTTAACATAAGTCTCCATCTCCTCTATCAATAGTTAGATGTGCAAATTGATATAGGAAGAAATAGGTTCAAATATCAATTCCCAAGATGGCTGGTTGCCCTGGAGGGTCTGCAGCATTTATGTGTATTTTGGGAAATTAGTAGAATGCTGGGATTTTGGGATGTGTTTCTGTAAGGACTTTTCCCTTCCACTCCTTTAGCCATGCATTATTTATTAGCTCTTCTACCAATGTCAAAATGTCTGTACTGATGGCATTGGTGGGTTGCCTGCTAGACCCGTATAGTTCATGTCACCATTTTAAAATCTTTCACGCATGTTCTTGTACTGATGGTACCCCATAATGACAATCTCTTCCTCCTCATCTACAGGCTTTCTGATAATGTTTTTGTCTGCTGCTAGGTCAGTGATAGCTTTTCTTTCCACCTTTGTTAAGTCATTCCTTGTTGGTGTTCTTTTTTTTTCTTTAGATAGGTCTTGACTCCCTAACAAGCATCCATAAGGAGCAGGGGGATTTGCTGCCAGGGGGCTCTCCCACAGCATATTTTTTCTACTCTGCTTACTACCACTCTTTACTCTGTATTTAGCTGGAAAAAATGATAAAAAAAACTCTCTCAAAAATATCTCTATACTTCTACCTCTGTCTAGCTAAAAGTGACACTCTCACTTGAAGGAACATTGTACTGTAGCAGTGCTGAGTTGCTAAGGGTGTGGAGGAACACTTGGTTACTCCACCATTAACACGACCTACACTTAGTGTGAGCATAGATACATAGATACATAGACAGTGTCGGCAGATAAGGGCCTATGGCCCACCCAGTCTGCCCATTTAAGTTTGTAAGTTCAGTTTATGTTTTCAAAGAAGTCTGTTGCCCCTTACCCCTGACCTCCAGAATTCCTTTATGTCTATCCCATGCATTCCTAAATCCCGTGATTGTTCCAGCCCCCACCACTTCCTCTGGCAGGGTGTTCCACTTGTCCACCACCCGTTCTGTGAAGAAATTCTTCCTCATGTTTCCTCTGAATCATCCTCCCTCTAACTTCATCCCATGCCCTCTAGTCCTGGAACATCTTTTTCGCTTAAAAATAGTGCATTCCTGCACCCTGTTCCTCCCTGTAAGATACTTGTATGTCTCTATCATATCCCCTCTCTCCCTCCTCTCCTCCAGGGAGTACATGTTCAGTGCCTTCAACCTGTCCTCATAGGACTTGTGATGCAATCCATGCACCATCTTTGTTGCCCTCCTCTGAACCTTCTCTACCCTGTATATGTCCTTACGTAGGTAAGGTCTCCAGAACTGCACAGTGTACTCCAGGTGCGGCCTCACTAGTGTCTTGTATAGTGGAATTATGACCTCCCTTTTCCTGCTGGTGATGCCCCTGCTTATGCATCCCAGCATCCTATTTGCTTTACCTGCTGCCTTGTCACACTGTTTCCCTGCCTTGAGGTCATCAGAGATGATAACCCCAAGATCCTTTCCTGCTTGGTATGCTATATCCTCACCCTCCAACTGATATATTGTGCCAGGTTTTTGTACCCCCATATGCATTATCTTGCACTTCCTTGCATTGAATTTCAACTGCCAAACCCTGACCATTCTTCAAGTTTCTGCAGGTCCTTCTCATTCTGTCTACACCCTCTGGTGTGTCTACTCTGTTACAGAGCTTTGTGTCATCACTGAACAGTGAAATTCTGCCTTCTAAGTCCTCGCAATGTAAGCTGATGAAGATATTGAATAGTACCAGTCCAGCACTGATCCCTGTGGTACCCCACTGGTCACTCTTCCCTCTGTGGAGTGACGGCCATTTACCACCATCCTCTGTGTCCTGCTGCCCAGCCAGTTACCTACCCACCACACTACTGTCCTGCCCACACCCATATTCCCCAGTTTGTGCAATAGTCTTCTATGTGGCACAGTGTCAAAGGCCTTGCTGAAGTCCAGATAGGCCATGTCCACTGCTCCCGATCCACCTCCTAGTCACCCAGTCAAAAATTCAATGAGGTTGGTCTGACATGACCTTCCCCTGGTGAAACCATGCTGCCTTGGGTCCTGTAGTCCATTGACAACCAGATGTTCCACCAATCTCTCCTTCAGTAGTACTTCCATGATCTTCCCCACTACTGAGGTGAGGTTGACTGGTCTGTAGTTCCCGCTTCCTCTTTGTTCCCACTTTTGTATAAGGGGACTACATATGCTATCCTCCAGTCTTTGGGTACCTCCCCTGTTTCTAGTGATCGGCTAAACAGGATAGCAAGAGGTTCAGCCACCACCTCTCTTAGTTCTTTAAGGACCCTGGGGGGTGCACCCCATCTGGCCCCATTGCTTTATCAACTCTTATTACTTCCAGTTCCTTCAGGACCCTTTCTCATGTAAAGGGACTTGTGTCCATTTCTGCACCATTCTCACCCCTTGTACTCCGTTCAGACCCATTACCCTCCTCTTCCTCAGTAAAGACTGAGCAGAAATACCTGTTCAATATGTCAGCTTTACTGTTGTTTACTGAGCAAGATCCAAAGGGGCTGTTGTTTGCACTTGCAAAGGGTTTTCAGCTGTTTATTGGCATTTCAGCATTAAAGCATTATAAATGCTATAAAGCAATTAGTGTCAAACCAGAAGTTGCGGTTGTGCATTCCAGTCCAGCACCATTTAGGCCCCTTCCCAGCAAGTATCAGCAAATGCCAAGCAGAGGCAATGTGCCATGCAGAGGCATGTGGGTCTGCCTGCATCGGATGAGGAACCCAAGAAGGTGCCCCCTTCTTTTTTTTTCTCTCTCAATTTCTGGTAAGACATTGCAAGAACTATTTCTGACAGGATTGAAAAGTAGATCTGGTGCCCTGTTTGTTTGCTGTAGCAAGTGCAATAGTTATACAGATAACAATGGATAAAGAAATGTGTGTTATAAATCTTACAAGTGGAGAAATATGTGTACTATGTATTGTATGTAACACATTTAATCTGAAATCAACTATGATCTTTGAAGCTTTCACTTGTTGGCAGTGTATGGAGAGCAATGATTTAAAATAAAAAATGGAACTAGAGATATGAAGCTTGGAAAAATAAGAAGCATAGAAATACTGCACTTAGTAAGGTTAGAAAATATACTAACTCCAGAAACAAGAAAAAATAAAACTCCACAAAAAGCTGTGTTATGAACATACTTTCAGATGAGATGTTAAACCAAGGTCCTGTCTACCTGATCTGGTGGTTATTCAGGTAGACATTAAAGATCCCATGGCACTTCTCAAAAAGAGTATGGGTTTTTATTAGGGAAAGGAAAATCAAACATATAAAGCATTATTAGGCTCCAATCCACCGTTTCCCTTCCCCTACACCCCAGAGTGTCATCTTTTTTGGAGTGCTGTACAAGAGACATAGAGGAAACCTTTACAAATACCCCCAGACTACCATACTGCAACCTTACAAATGAGGAGAGGTCCGCCTTAAACACACTCACCAATAACAAATCCATAGTGGTAAAACTGGCTGATAAAGGTGGTAGTATTGTGGTACAGAATATTACACAATATGAAGCAGAAATCTTTAGACAGCTTTCTGATACTGCCTTTTACAAAATGTTGACCATTGACCACACACAGCAGCTAAAAAGGAAGGTTGAACTGTACCTGCTTGAACTCTTACAAAATGGTCTCATTTACAGCAATGAATTGTTTTATTTAACTGTCCAATCCCCAAATAAACCAGTATTGTACACACTCCCAAAGATACACAAGCCTCCAACAAAACCACCAGGCCGCCCCATAGTCTATGGAATAGGTTGGGTCACTGAACCTGTATCCAAATTTGTGGATAGTTTCTTATGTCCCATTGTGCCCAAATCCAGAAGCTATATTAAGGACACACTAATGTACTTACATTCTTTAAAGACATACAAACAGAGCAGGACTGGTGATTAGTCACCTTAGACATGGATGCCCTTTACACAAATACCCCTCATGGGGGGGCAACAGGCAATTGAACATAGCCTCTTACAACACACAGGTCTTCCACAGGAAAATATCAATATTTTGGTCAATCTAACAGAAACAGTGCTTACAAACAATGTATTTACCAACAAGTGAGTGGTACAGCAATAAGGGCAACTTTGGCTCTGAGCTTAGCAAATTTATATTTAGCAAGATGGGAGGAGCAATTTGTTTTCAATGTAGATGTGAATCCATAGTTTGAGAAAACTGAATTCTTCAAACATTTTATTGATATTTTAATATGGAAAGGCACAAGAACTGAACTGGATGATTTTGGTAAATATCTTAAGGGAGTCAAACCAAAACCTTAGATTTAAAATAAATGCAGATCAAACACAAATCCACTTTTTGGACCTCACTATCATGAAGGAAAGGAATGGCACACTTATTGCAGATTTGTATAAAAAAATGACAGATCAGAGCAGCTGATTACTAGCCACTAGTTGTCACCCAGGACATGTTGCCAAAAACTTACCCAGGGGAAAATTTATGTGAACAAAAAGGAACTGTGGGACAAATGATTTGTACACAGTTAGGGCAGTTGAACTTTCAGAAAGGCTGAGGAAAAGGGGTATTGTTAGAATGACACTCTCCAGGCCAAAACAAGGGTTGATACCCTTACCATGGATAGCCTGTTACAAACAGAAAAAAGACCATAGGACCTTGGTGGGGAGATGACCTTTGTCACAATGTTTGGGGGTGGGTCCAAGGAACTGATCACCACTGTGATAAACACCTACAGATCCTAAGAGGGCTCACTCCCCTTGCTTTCTTGTTTGAAAAACTGCTTAGGATATCTTACCGGAGAGGCCCTAACCTGACGGATATCCTGGTGCATGGTTACCATCCCAGAGTGCCACCACACAGGTAACAAGCTAGGGTTCATAACCCTGTGGTTTCTGCAATACATGCACATTTATGCAGAAAGCAGAATCTTTTGTAAACCCAGAACAGGTAAAATAGTGAAAATCAGGGGCAGTATCATGTGCAATATCGAAGGGGTGGTATATAAACTCTACTGTACTTGTGGAAAGTTTTATGTTGGACACACAAAGAGAAAATTATGACTCAGGTTAAATTAATACATTTTGGCAATCAAAAATGAAAATAGTGATTATGCCATGGCCATGCATGTTAAAAACAGTGGTGACAAGGGTAGACATAAAGTCTCAGTCATAGGCCTTGAACATGTCCCTAAACACATAAGAGGAGAGAATTTGGAATCTGTATTAAATGAAAAAGAGCAAATGTGAGTATACAAGTTAGGGGACATTAAGGCCCCAGGTTTAAATGATAAGTTGAACTAAAATTATTTCTTGTTAAAAAAAAAGAAAAAGAAAGAAAATGAATTATGAAGCACACATTTTAATCATGTTATCTGATTTTGAACTTTTGACTAACTGATCCGTGAATGTAAAATGTTCTATTTTCCTGATAATCCCTTTTAACAACCCTCCCCCATCTCTTGTATGAGTCTAAAATTTGATGTGTATCAGTTCATCATATGCAACCTGAAACAGATGCCTAATCATCTAATTGCACTTCTCTCTGATGTCTTTTTACAGAGGATTCCAATGAGAAAGAGTGAATAAGTCTAAAAGAAGCATAGGAATGAGCAAGGATCCTGAAGCTAGCTATATGAGCTTAAAAAAAAGCTTTTTTTCATTTTTGTTTCCATTATTGGTGACACTATATAGGCATGTGGTTTTAAAACACATTGTTTTGAAGGGAAGCAGTACTGCCTGATAGAATGCTCACTTAACTGAAAATGTATTGACACTGTGTTGTGATTGGGTGACTAATTAAAATAATGAGTTTGTGAATGTATTTAAACACTCCTATAAAATGTTCCATTATCTCTGATGAAGCTCAAGGGGTTGGGTGAAAAGTAAGACCTCCTGATATTGTACTGTCTTAATAGTGCTCTGATGGGAGTAAAAATTCTTTAAAACACCACCTTAGTGTGCTTTGCTTTATTCATTAAGCTATTAGCAGGGTGAGTGCTCTACACTATCTCTATACAAATATAAAGCATCACAAATACTATACAGTAGAAAACAAAAAAAATTTCTCAATGTAACACAAGTAGGAACTGGATAAAGAAAAGCAATATCATAACTTTTAGTAAAAAATCAAGAATAGTAAAAAAAAAACACAATCTTTAACCTCAGCTATAAAATAAAAATAATTAAAAAAAATCAAAAATAGATTAATTTGTATGTAATACACCCTCTAAAAGGGTTAGAAAAAAATAAACTAAAGAACCCTCAAAAAATGATAACAAGAAGGAATACACCCAAGAAGCATTTAAGTTACAGGAGCATCCAAGTCGGTGATCCATGGCATATTCCACCATGTTGCCCTTAATACCCTGGTCAACATGTTCTTAGCTTCTTGTTTGTATATTTGTCTCAATTCTGATGTAATTTTCACTATAAGCTCAAGATGTGAAATGTGCTTCTGCTGCAAGCTAAATAAAGACCTAGTCTTTCAAATAAATCATTTTATACACAGCATTACTATATGTAATGAGTTCTTGTTCCACTTATTAATTGAGCCACGGTAATGACCATGCATTAAGTATTCAAATATAACATAAGCAAACCAAGGTTCTTTCCAATTAGTAACAATTTCATCCCAAAAAACAGAAATAAAAGAACGGGTAAAAATCAAGTGATCCAAAGTTTCCACTTTTTGCACACAAAGGATTATATTACAGATTTGTTCTTCAAGTGCTTTGTGTTTCTGATTATCTTTAACATTGATTTTCAAAAGACAGCTAAGCCAGTGAATATCTTACATTTTAACTGGGATACATTGTTTGTTTAACAGGTGATGTAGGTCAGACAAAAATTGAGGGAGGCATTTTAGAAACATGGTATACAGAGAACCATGACTGGGATGTCAACATACCAGGGTACACAGTCTACAGAAGGGACAGGGAGGGTAGAAGAGGTGGAGGAGGAGTAGCTCTCTATGTAAGGGAAGGGATAAAAGCAATGGAACTAAAGGATAAACATGGAAGAGATGAGGCACTGTAGGTCACCCTGGAGACTGGAAATGGCACCACAGTCATCACAGGGGTTGTATACAGACCCCCATCTCAGGGGGAGGAAATGGACAAGGAAATGATAGAAGGCATCCTTAGGATGGCAGAGAAAGGGGAGATATTGCTGATGGGGGACATGAATATGCTAGATGTTAACTGGAGCACCTTTGCTGTAGATACATCCAAGAGTAGGGTCATTCTTGATGCCATATAGGGGCATGCCTCAGACAGCTAGTTTTGGAACCCACTCAGGAGAGAGCAATCTTAGACCTGGTACTCTCAAATGGGAACAGAGAGAGTATCTGTGATCTAGAAGTGGGTAGCCATCTGGGAACAAGTGACCACCAAACAGTGTGGTTCACAATAAACTTAGCTGTAGAGTCAAGCCATACAAAAGTAAAGGTACTGGACTTAAGGAGGGCTGATTTTGTCAAAATGGGAGAGTGCCTCAGAAAAGCACCAGCAAACAGGCAAGAAGGTGGGGTGGAGCAACAATGGGGAAACATCAAAACTGCCATCACAGAGGCAACAAACCTTTGTGTGAAGCAAATAAACAAATTGAAATGAAAGAAAAAAACACTATGGTTCTCAAAAGAAGTGACAGGGAAGGTTAGGGAGAAAAAGACAGTATTCAGGAAATATGAGGAAACACCTAAAGAGCAGAACAGAGAACTGTACCAGTTAAAGCAGAAAGAAGCAGGAAAAGCAGTCAGAATAGCAAAGGCCCAAACCAAGGAAAAGAGAGCCAACTCGGTTAAGAAGGGGGGTAAATCTTTTACAGGTACATTAGGGAGAAAAGAAAGACTAAGGCAGGGATACTGAGGCTGAATAAAGAGGAGGATAGTTGGGCAGAGAGGGACAGTGAAAAAGCAGGGATACTGAATGAACACTTCTGCTCAGTATTCACAAAGGAAGAGGTGGGGGAGGTACCTAATCCAATCAATAGAAGCACTCTGGATAGGGGGTTGATATCAGTCCTTTTACAGAAGAAAGGGTTCTGAAAGAACTCTTAAAACTGAAGGTGGATAAAGCAATGGGGCCTGATGGGATTCACCCCAGAATTCTAAAAGAACTAAGGGGAGAACTAGTAACACCACCGACTATCCTTTTTAACAACTCATGGGAGGATGGTGTAGTACCTGAGGACTGGAGGAGGGCAGATGTGATTCCCCTTCACAAAAGTGGGAGCAGGGCAGAGGCAGGAAACTACAGACCTGTCAGTTTGACCTCAGTGGTAGGGAAAATTATGGAATCACTTCTGAAGGAAAGAATTGTTGAGTACCTAGAGGCCAGTGGGGTACAGGACCCAAGGCAGCTGAAGTCACAGCAGGAAGGTCATGTCAGATGAATCTAATTAATTTCTTTGACTGGGTGACCAAATAGTAGACCAGGGAGGGGCTGTAAACATGGTCTCCCTAGACTTTAACAAGGCATTTGACACAGTCCGCACAAAAGATTAATAATCAAGTTAGCCAGCCTGGGAGTGGGTCCCAGGGTGGTAGCCTGGGTAAAACATTGGCTGGATGACAGAACACAGAGGGTAACAGTAAATGGAGTCCACAATGAAGAAAGGGGGGTTATTAGTGGGGTACCGCAGGGTTCATTACTGGGGCCAGTCCTTTTTAATGTCTTTATAAGTGACATTGCAGAGGGACTGGAAGGAAAAGTATGTCTCTTTGCAGATGACACAAAGATCTGCAACAGGGTTGATACACAAGGTGGTCTGGAAAGGATGAGAAGGGACTTGGCAAGGTTGGAGGAATGGTCAAATGTATGGCAGTTTAGATTCAACACTAAGAAGTGCAAAGTAATGCACCTGGGAAACAAAATCCCAGAGGAAGAGTACACAATGGGGGGTGAGATACTGACAACAACAAAAATGGAAAGGGACTTGGGGGTAATTATATCAGATAACCTAAAGGTGGGCAAGCAATGTGAAAAGGCAGTAAGGAGGGCTGTGGGGGTCCTGGGATGCATAGAGTGAGGCATTACCAGTAGAAAACAGAAAGTTGTTATCCCTCTGTAAGACCACATCTGGAGTATTGTGAGCAGTTCTGAAGACCCCATCTCCGCAAGGACATAGACAGGGTAGAGGCTATCCAGAAGAGGGCAACCAAAATGGTGCATGGTCTGCATCAGAAGACATATGAAGAGAGACTAAAGGAACTTAATAAGTATAGCCTCTGGGAAAGAAGGGAGAGGGGGGACATGATAGAAACTTTCAAGTACCTCAAGGGAATCTACAAAGTCCAAGAGGGTAGCATCTTTCAGAAACAGAGATGTGCAAGAACAAGGTAACACAATTTGAAGCTAGAGGAGGCACAGCTCAGAGGTAATGTGAGGAAGTATTTCTTCATGGAGAGGGTTATAGATGCATGGAACAGCCTTCCTGAGGTGATCATGGAGTCACAGTGGTGGAATTCAAAAATGCATGGGACAGACATAAGGCAATTCTAGTGGGGGGTAGGAGAAAGTAGGCTGTTGGTTAACTAGGATCTGCAGTTTATCCATTAGGTAAGGAAATGGGCAGACTACATGGGCCAAGCAGTCCTTATCTGCCATCAAATTCTATGTTTCTATGTTTCTGGTTCTCTAAAGTTGTTTTCCTGAATCCAATCATACAGAATCATCTTAGGTTTAATCAAGACCATTACACTTGTGACTTTCCAGCTCTTGAGTTTTACAAATGTTTCTCTAATATATAAGGGAACTAGAGTGTGGCAGCTAAGTGGACCCAATCTACCCCTTTCCCATTGCTGGTACCAGGTGTGGCAAGAAAAATAAAAGATTGGTACCTAGCTTTGACCTGTGTGCTGCAACTGGGGCTTTACATTTGTATAGAGGAAAATGCCATAGAAAAAAAAACAATAAGGTTCACCATTCCCAGACCTCCCTGAGTGATAGGTAAGTACATAATGTTTCTTTTTAAAGGGTTCAGTCTACTAACCCAGAGTGCTTGGAAAAACACACTAAGTAGGGTGGTTTTCAAACTCTGGGGGAGGAAAAACAGCCAGCGAATATAAATATGGGCACTAAATAAGTTTTGACCAGGAATACCCTCTCCTTTTTCCCTAAATTCCATTTATTCCATTGAACCACCAGATGTTTCCCTTGTTGTAACTTACTGTTACAATTTTCGAGATCATCTTGTTGTGTCCCAAAAGTAATCTCCAACAACTTTGTTTTATCCTTACATAAAGTAATCACTGCGACTGCATCAGAAGGGACTAGGGTCTGTCCCAACTTGAAACCAGAGCACTTCTGAATATTTAATTTTGCCCCTGATATTGAACTGTAATTATGACAGATACCCAAAAGTTTTTGTGCAGATTGAACATTGGGCACTATTGTGTAGAGGTCATCAGCTTAAGCAATAGTTACAAGAGGAACTGAATTATCAGGTGTGGCTACTTGCCTAATACTATGTGAAGAATTTAGAGTACACAGCAGAGGATGTATACAAAACGCATAGAGCAGTGGACTTAATAGGCACCCCAGACATAACCCCTTAATACTGGGGCCATCGGGCCCACCCATCCATTTATCACTGGAGTAACCATGGCATATTTATATAGACCTCCAATCCAATAGATAAATGTCTGAGATCCTGTAATGTGCTAATACTGCCTATAAGAAGGAATGACTGACCAAGTCAAATGCCCTTTGTTGATCCAGTGATAGCAGAAAACCTGTCAAAGTTCCTGCACGATGTTGCACAAAGAGTTCCCTTAATAAGATCAAATGTTCAGCTATAAAATGTCCTGGGATGGCACAAGTCTGTGCCTTTGATATTAGCTCTTGCGCCACCACTAGTAATATTTTATTCCAAATTTTTGATAAAATCTTAAAATCTGTATTGAGGAGACTAATGGGTCTCCAATTTGTAATGTCCTGTCTGTTTCCTTTCACCATTCGTAATGATGGAGACTAGTGTTCGAATATGTAAGAATATAATTCAGCTAATTCTGGAGCAAGTTCCTTTCCGATGCACTTTTAGATTTCCCCCCATGAGTCCATCTCCTCCTGGGGCCTTATCATTGGCCAAGGATGAAATGGTAAACACAACTTCATCTGGAGTAATAGGTACAGTCAGCTGAGTTTTGTTTTCTGAGGATATTTCAGGGACTGGAAAAAAACAGCCAGGTCTGGTAAGTCTAGATCATCTGGCTGAAAGAGGCTCACGGAATATTTTGTAACTATACTTAAAATGCCCTGAGGTATTGTTTGAACCATCTGATCTGGACTCACTAGTCCCTCCATGCGTTTATGCTGGATTCTATCCCTGCAATGTTCGAAGGGACAGATTGTACCCCGATTACCTTGAGTTCCATTTCTTTGCTGATATTGCAAACTCTGGGCCTGCGATAAATTACATTATGTCATATCTTTTTTTAACTCGCTGGATTTGGTTTGTGAGGTCTTGTCCTGTTGTGTAAGATGTTGTCGAAAGGTGCTGTAATAATTTTCTATTGTGTAAATATTTCATGTAGGTTATGTTCCTTTGATCTTTGCTGTGCTTTTTCAAAATAGAGACTAAAATCCATGAGGGTATCTTCCTACCAAATGGAGGGGGCAGTGTACATTATGAAAACTGACTTCCTCACCTGAATAAGGTACTAAGTTTGTTGTGAAGGATTCCTGAAGTAAAAGTGAGGAATTAAATTTCCAGTCCCCAGGGCCAGTCTTCAGATTTGACCCCTGGCCTAGTATAACTTGGATCATGCTGTGATCTGAAATTCAGTGGGTACAATTCTAGCAGACTGAATGGAAATTTTAGCAGATATAAAGAAATAATCTATTCTAGTAGCCAAAAATGCCTTTTGAAATGTCAAGTGTGGTTGTTTCCTGGCTGAGAGATAAACATCTTTCACATTTTCTGTTTAAATCATGGATTTTAAAAAGGCCATACCATAAAAAATCTTTTTAGTTTTAGTGTTGCTCCTTCTATTTAATAAGACATGCCACAATTAAAATCTGCCCCCCCCCCCAGAATCACATTTTGTGATGAGTGCAGGTAGGGCTGAATAGCCTGAAAGTGTTCTATCCTTGCTGCCTTTGATTGTGCAGTATAGATATTCACCAATCTATATAAAGTATTACAAATTTTCACATCCAAGATTAGTGCTCTCCCAGGTACCAAATCTATTAATTTTATTAAAGTAAAAGGCAGGGTGTGAAATAGCACAGCTACCCCAGAACGTGACTCCATTCCTATTGGCCAATAGGAAGGCCCTACTTACCACAATTGTATGCTTGTTTCACCTCAAGGGGCATGTGCAACCTGGTGTCCTGGATAAAAAATATCCCTGGAGGGAGAGACTTTAGGGGTGACAATACAATCTGTTTCCTTCTATGATTCTTAACACTATTTGTGTTAATAATATCAAAGGAAAGCGAAGAGGCCATGCAGGGTGTTTAAAGAAAGCATATCTCATACAATCTTGAATATTCAAGGAGGCTGTTTGTTTCTAGGCTTAGTGGCCCTAGTATGTCTCTGTTTGCCCTTCCCATTAAACTGAGACTCCTCTGCCACCTCCCATTTATCAGAGGGAAGGGGTCCGTCTTTATCTGATTCTGGGTCGTGCAAGGATGACCATAAGGAAGAGGTGTCAGACTCATTCCCTGAGGTGGCCACCATCTTGGTTAAAACATCAAACCTATTAGTGATAGTAAAGTCAGAGGTTCTTGGAATTTTGGAAGCAGGCACTTCCCAAGCTTGCCTTCTTCTAGTAATCACTTTTTTCTTTGGTTGTTCCTTTTGAGGATGGGAAAGTGGGAGCATTTCAGGGTTACTCACAGAGGGGACTACTTCTATGGTATCCACAGCAGGCATTTCTTGGGGGTGTCAGTTTCAGGATGAACAACTTCACTGTCCTCTATGGTGACCATCTGCACTTCAGTGTCAGTAGAAGGGGGGGTACCTCTTCTCTGGGGTCAGTATCCACTGTAGGAGGGGGCAGGGGGGGAAGCAGGTGGAGACTGTCTAAGTGCCTGCTGTCTTGCTGTCTCCCTTTGTGCCAGTGCTATCAAGGGACACTGCTCTTCACTGTCAGGTTGGTCTGGCTGATTGTGTGCTGCCCATGGGGCATGTGTGGTAATTATGGCCCACTGTCTTGCACAAGTTTCATCTTTGTTCATTTCTACAAAAAACACTTGTATGCCCCAATTCATTGCAAATGGTATATTTCAACTTATCACATAAACTGCTGATATGCCCCACAGACCCACAGTGATAACAGGCTTTGGGCTGGTCTGCATAAAACAGCACCCCCTATCCATACCCAGAAAAAAACAGTTGGGCAGAAGTTCAAGTCCTATGTCTGAGCTGTTTAGGATCACACGGATGCGCCATCCCCCTGTCCAAATCTGTTCATCATCCAGTATGGCTTCAGGATTACCCCAAACTGTGCATCGTTGTTTCAACCAGTACAAAAGATCTGTTACGCTAACTCCCTCATTTCTAAATAACACAGTTATTGTATGGTTTGCTGGTTTAGTCAATGGGATCACTTCAAAGGGGCCAAAAAAGGATGAGCTTTTAAGATTCAATACTTTGTCCAGAATTTCTGTAACCCTGAACTCAGCTTGAAATTTAGGTCAAAAGTCACCTCCCCAGACACGTGTATCAGGGCATATAGTTCGGCTGCTGAAAAATCCATAGAATCTTTTAATAAAGTTCTTGCCACAAATTTTCTGTCTGGGACAGTCTCCATGCCTCCCCTATACAGTAGGTGCATAGCATTGTGCCTCTTTGTAGGCTACGTGGGAGCCTTAAAGAAGGAGGCATACAATCTTGGCCTAGTACCCACTGAGTGGGTAGCCCCTTCAGTAGCATCAGGCACCTCTTGGCCAGTTTCAGTAGGCCTATGATGCAGCGACAGTCCAGCCTGGGACTCTTTACTCTGATTCTGTGGATTTCCATGTACCAAATGGGAAATAGGAGTATGGGGTAATCGTAAGCTCTGAATGAGATGCAAGGGGGAGGTTTCACAAACTATGGAATCCAGTTTTATACCCTGAATGTCCATTCCATCGTTATTTGTAGAAGTTTGTAACAGTATAGGCACAGCTGAAGCTGTTGAAGTGCTTTCTTGAGGCATGGTAGTTGGCTGGACTCCTGCTACCCATTGACCAGCCTGTTCATCCCTCTCCCATCCTGCAGATCTAAGCACTGACACAACAGACCAAAGTTAAGAGCTTGCTGAGTCTGTATTAGCAATGTTGTTCCATTTCAGGCCGGGTGCAATACTACCCGCATATCCCATTTCCAACAGGACAGTCCGTAACTTTTTGTGCTTATTTCCTTTAAATACAAAAAGCGGTTCTCTGTTCATACCTGCAGTGAATGAAAATGTTTGTGCTGTACTCTGTCCTCCTGGTTAGCATCCTGCCTTGATTCGTCAAATTCCACTGCATTCGTGGAGTGCCCCTGCTTGTCAGGCAGAGCTACAGTAGCATTGTCCACCACATCAGCAGGCTGTCTCTGGGCCTGAACAGTCTGGTTGCTAGGTAACATTTCGCTCCATCTTTGCCTATCCAAGTAGCGAGCTGCAAGCGCTTGCTGAATTTCTTATTTGTGATTTAGAAAACACTTCTCCTCGAACATAAGTAGCTGTTCAAGATCCTGCGACCAGCTGTCGACTGGTGACACAGCAGGTAATCTTCTGGTATTTTTCTTCAGTACAAAAGGAGATGATTTATCTGGTGAATGTCTGTTCTGGAAGTTCACATTGAGAGCCTTGTTTGGGCAGCATTACAGCAACCTCTAGTTCCACCGATACTGGTGCATCAAAATATTGTTCAGCCTCTCAAGATAGAGAGGTGGAGGAGGAGGCTTGCTCCTCCACCTCCCACATGTCCATTCTCTCTGCAGCTCCAGGAGAAGTGGCCATCCTGACAGACAGCGGTTCCCCCTATAGGTGAGTTGGGGAATTTCCCCAGTGTCCTGGCCAAATTTCTCCCATTCACTAAAATACCACCAACAGTTTAATCTGGTTCAATTTCAGTTGGTTACCATCCATATCCATCCCCCTGGGTTGCTCCTGAAAAGGGGACTTCTAGTCTCAGTGGGCCTACCCAGTCAATAAAATTCAATAAATAAATGTTTGCAACAGTAAAACAAAATCTGGCCAGAGCCAATAGGGCTGCAGTCAAGGAATTTGGGGTAAATATATTTGATTATTTTTTTAAATATTTTTACATCAAATCTTCAACATAGCCTTGTTATGACCCTGCCTCATGAAGAGGGGCAGAGAAAATGTTCAGTTCCTGGCCTAAAGGTGACTTTGCACAGGGACTGTGAAATTAACTTCCAAGATGCAAAAACACATTTTGAGCAGGATTTGAAAAATGGCAGCTGTCACATTCATGAGGTGCTGTAAAGAAATGTTAAGTTGAAAATTTGGGGTAAAATATTTAATATTACCAAAGTTATGAACCTGCATTTGTTAAATTCAACACAGCCTCATAACTTTTTTTTTTTACAATTTTACACCAAATTTAAAACACAGCTTTCTTATGACCCCACCTCATGAATAAGGTCAGAGAAAATTTTCAACTCCTGCCCTAAAGGTGATTTTGTGCAGAGACTGCAAAATCCCCAACTGGGATGTAAAAAAAAAAACATTTTGACCAGGATCTGAGAAATGACATCTGTCACATTCATGAGGTGCTGTAAAGATATGGCTATGTTGTAAATTTGGGGTAAAAATATTGAAAATTACCCAAGTTACAAGCCTGCGTTCGCAAAATTCAACATAGACTCATAACCTCATTGTTTTTCAATATTTTCACACCACATTTTCAACATAGCCTTCTTATTACTCTAGCTTATGAACAAGGGCAGAGAAAAATTTCAACTCCTACCTGAAAGGCAATTTTGAGCAGGGACCACAAAATCACCTTTTTAAGGATGTAAAAAAAAAAAAAAAAATGTTGGCCAGGATTTGAAAAATTACAAATGTCACATTCATGAGGTGCTGTAAAGATATGGCTATATTGTAAATTTGGGGTACAAATATTGAAAATTACCAAAGTTACAAGCCTGCATTTGCAAAATTCAATGTATGCTCATACCTTTATTGTGTTTTAATATTTTTTCACTAAATTGTTAACATAGCCTTCTTATGCTCCAACCTCATGAACAAGGGCAAAGAAAATGTTCAACTCCTGCCCAGAAGATGATTTTGTGCAGGGACCATGAAATCACCTTTTGGGACAGATTTGCCTAATATCAGTGCAATTATTCATGAGGCAGGGTCCCAAAAAAGGCAAGTTGAAAATCTGGACAAAAAAATGCAAAAATATCCAAGTTATGCCACTACATTCAAAATCCCTTTGAAATACATTGAACCGTATACCTGTTTCTTCAGTTTGGGGTCTGGCTTTTAAAAGTGAAGATGTGTTTGAGGTCCAGAAAGGATTACAGCGTTGGTCCCCTAATGGGTAAGAAAGGGCTTGGGGGAGTGTGGGGTGGTGGGTGCTGAGTGGGAGGGTCAGGTGGGGGGTAAGAAACAGCCACAAAAGACATCAAAGAATGGTTTTCTTTTTACAGATGTAAGGAACAGCCACAAAATACATCAATGGACAGTTTTTTTTATTTATTTATTTATTTTTTTTTACAGGTGAAAAAACAACAGCAGAGGATTCCCAATTGTGACACTTGGAGACTGGGTACACCTAGTGTCACTGATATGGTTCTGGGGGGGTGCTCAGAGGGAGCGTTGGGGGAAACAAATGCATTAAAAAAAGGTCCAACAGAACACAATCGCAGCACTGAGGGACTGGATACTTCCAGTGTCATTGTTATGCTTTGGGGGATGTGGGGTGGTGGGTGCTGGAAGAGAGGGTGTCAGACTGAAGGAGATCCATAATTAAAAAAAAAAGAAACTTGGCAGTCACAGCGGTACATGGCATACTCCACCATATCTAAGATGGCTGTGCTCTCTACTGCACATGTGCTAGTGGTTGAGCATGCACAATACAGTTTGGTGGCCATCTTGGACATGGCAGAGTGTGTAACATTCTGCCATGCCTGCCAACAGAGAAAAATAGTATGGTGTGGCTGCAAGTGGAGACAGCGAGCAGAGTGCTTCATAGATGCAGAAGCAACTGTGTTGGAACACCAACACATTCAGTTTGAAGGCATGTGAGAGTCTTTTTCTAATAACAAGAGATCTGCAGGATTACACCCACTGCAGCCCTGAAAAGGCATACGGAGGCTAAGTGAGAATCTGATCAAGACTGGACGATGGTCAGTCACATAAGGGGGAACCAAAAAGGGAAGGATGGCAATGTTGTATAAACTAGAGATCTCAAACAGTTATGAACCATTAATGCAATTATAATCACAAACAATTGTGTCCAATGATGACCCCCCCAACTTGATGAGACTAACAAAATTCCGCAACATACTACTGATAATTGGCAGGTGTACAGTGCTTGCTACATTAAAGTTGTGTGGTAGTGTGGTATGCCAAGCAGTGTGCAAATGCAGTACTCATTGAATAACATGTATACTGCTACCATGCAATTTGTGCAGTAGCGTGGTACCAAGCAACTTTACTATACCAAGCACTGTATGTGTTGGGTGACTCTATACACAGATTTGCAGACAAATATATCTGTAAACCTGACAAATTTAACAGAACATGTGGCAGTTTCTCAGGAGCTAAAATGTCAGACATATATATAAGGTGGTATCAGACATACTAAAGAATGCAGGCGAAAGGCCACTGGTGGTTGTACTGTACATGTGGGAACAAATAATGTCAGCAGACAAGATATAGAAGAAATTAAACACAACTTCATAACCCTTAATACTACCTTGGAGGATAAATGATGTGAAATAATCTTATCTGTGCTATTGTCTGTCCCAAGAGCAAGCCACAGTAAAAATAGAAAAATTATGATGATGAACAAGGGACTTGGAAAATGGACTCTCAAAAAAGGCCATACCTAGTTAAAGCACTGGGAAAAATTTGAAGATAATGGTTTCTATAGCTGGGCTGGTCTTTAAGTAAGCAGGGTAGTATGATACTAGGAAAAAGAACTGAACAGTGCAATAGCAAGTCTTTAAACAGAATACACAGACAGTTCAGGAAAAAAATAGAGCTCATGGTGTCAGGCCATCTGCTGAAAATTACAACAAAGGCTATATACAGTGAATTCTGGATGTATGTACATGCCCGGGACAAATTGATTTTGTGCATACAACTGGAATGTGCATACAGTTGGAATGCCATCAGAATACTGCAGTAGGATACAAGGTAGTATACTTTAAGCACTTTTGAGCTTTAATTCATTCAAAGTCATTATCCAAGACTGAAAAATCACTAAAATCACTAAAACCAGTTTAGCAACATACAGATACATTATGTTACTGATGTGCTGTCATTTTAAAAAATGGTACGCCACCATCATGAGAGAGAGAGAGAGAGTAAACCAGTGCAAAAGGGCTTCTTCAACCCAGCCATCCTCCCCCCAACCCCACTCCTGTTTTGTAACCTTACTGCAGCAGTTGGTCCAGTCCTTCTTTTCTTTTGATTTTCTGCTCCAGTATAACACATTCCATGACACCTTTCTACAGTGGCAGGTAAGCAGGTAAGCGGTAAGTGATTCTGGCAGCAGATCTCATACCCAATTTAAAATGCTTGCAAGGTGAATGTCGGCTGATCACTGGCTGCTAGTCAGAGGCTGTTAGTCAGTTACATACAGCTTATGAGCCTAATCAGCCTTGTGAGTGAGCAAGAGGAGTCACCCCATTCCATTGGAAAACAAGCTGGGTGGATGCAGCATAGGAGAATGGGGTGAGCATTAGGGCTGATGACCTCAATGCCACCCCCGATGCCTCTTCGTCTGTGCAGGGTGGGTGGTGGGGTGTTGGGGTTGGAAACCCTAATGACACATTTCCCTACTTTTGTTGCATTAATTCTAACTGATGCATTGTCAAAGTCTTTTGCAATGGATTTCCTTACTTTTTGAGATAGTGTAATCGTATTCTAATGTGCTGCGCTCTTCTGTTTTTAGGGGTGGGAGTGCAGGGTCCCCACAGTATGTCAGGCAAGAGCACAGTGCCCACAGACGCTGCACTAGAAAGTCTTTAGTGGTGGGAGCGCAGGGTCCTTCAGACCCTGCGCTCCCACAGTATGTCATGCAGCAGCACAGTGCCCCACAGACCCTGCATTACAATGTATTTAGGGGTGGGACCACAGGGTTATTCAGACCATGCACTCCCAGCAGTACATCAGGTAAGAGCACTGTGCCCCACAGACCCTGAACAAAAAAGTCTTTAGGGGTGGGAGCACAGTGACCCACAGACCCAGCAGAACTATACCTTTAGAGGTGGAAGTGCAGGGTCCTTTGGACCTTGCACCCCACAGCATGTCAGGCAGCAGCAGAATGCCCCACAGACCCTGCACTACTACTTCTTTAGGGGTGGGAGTGCAGGGTCCTTTGGACACTGTGCTCCCACAGTATGTCAGGCAAGAGCACAGTGCCCAACAGACCCTGTGCTACAATGTCTTTAGAGGTGGGAATGCAGGGTCTTTCATACCCTGTGCTCCCACAGTATGTCAGGCAAGAGCACAGTACCTCACAGACTCTGCACTACAACATCTTTAGGGGTACCCTGCTTTCCTACAGTATATTAAGTGACAGCACAGTGCCCCACAGACCCTGCTTTACAACATCTTTGGGGTGGGAGCACAATCAACAGCACAGTGCCCCACATACCCTGTGCTACAACATCTTTAGGAGTGGGACCGCAGGGTCCTTTGGACCCTGCACTCCCACAATATTTCAAGCACCAGCTCAGTGCCCCAGAGACCCTGGTTGGAGAAGTCCTGATCCTTTTTCGTGATGACAACTTGAAAAAGGAATTTGCTGATGAAAAAGGATTAGGACAGCTCACAAAAGAGGATTTTAAAAAATAGTATTTTGTCGTGCGCTGTACTAATCCTTTTTCATCAGATAATTCCAGTTTTGTGAGATGACAAAATATTTTGTCATCATAAAGAAAGAGAATTAGGTTTCTCTGACCAGATGGTCCTGCCACTAATCCTCTTTCATAGGCAGTATAGAGTAGTGGTTAAGAGCACTGAGCTGAAAACCTGGAGACCTGGGTTTCAATCTCATCAGCTCCCACTTTCATGCTGTGTGACCCTCAGCAAGTCACTTAACTTCCTTGTGCTCCCAGGTCGCACCTGGAAACAAGCTCCAGTTTAGTGTGCCTTTCCTGGTTAAACAATTTCCCTTTTCCCTTCGTGATAACAAAAGAATTTTGTCATCTCACGAAATAAGAATCATCTGATGAAAAAGGATTAGAACAGTTCATGAATAAAAATTCTTTATTAGAATAAAGATCCAAAGGACCCTGTGCTCCCACAGTAAAATAAGGTACTATTATACTAACTAAAAAAGTAAGAAAATAAGTTGCAAAAAACTTTGTTAATGCTTCAGTTAGAGTCAAAGTGACAAAAGTTGGGAAATGAAGTGTTAGGTTTTCCCTAACACCCCATGCATATGCATATGTATATTATAGTGGCAAGGTAGTGCCACTATAGTTAGGGTTGAGTACTGTTTAAGGTTAAATATGAAATTTGGCAGCTTAATAACCTTGGATTTACCTGAAATTTGGCATGAACAATCTGGTACCATAGATCTCTGGGTCTGCCAAGTTTCGTTATGGTTGGATATACAGTTGTGCAGCTACAGAGCGCTGCAAAACACAAAAATTACACATTTTTGCACATTCTTTGCTCATGCCTACAGGTCGCACAGTCTGCGCGACCAGTCTGAAACCTTCAAGGAACATGCAGCCCCGATGTGCCTTTCCAAGATTTAATGAAAAAATATTAAACGGTTCAAAAGTTATTCAAAAAACAAGTTTCCCATTATAGTCAATGGGAAAAGTTAAAATATGCGACAGTGTCATAAATGCAGTTTTTAGTGTAGCAAATGACCCTTGTAGTGCCGCAAATCCACCATCTTGTTTTCAGTTGGTGGCCACAGAAATGCTTGCCATTTAAATTTAGGACCCTATAGGGACACAATTCTTGCCGTGTTCACACACTCGAGCCCTGAGGATGCTAGCCATATATTTTGGGGGGGGGGGAGTTAAACACCCCAGAAATAAGTTTTTTTAAATTTTTGTTAAAAGTAGTGTCGCATATGCAACACTTTTGTGATTTCATTTGTGAAAGTGTCATGATTTGCAACATTACTTTGTGACACTATAGCCAAAACAATAGGGAATCTTTACCACCCTACTGCAAAAGAACAGTTTGGTCTTTTGGGCTGAAATTTGGAAGGAAGAAAGCCAAGATCCCACAAATGTGCCTTTTGGTAGTTTGGTGACAAAACATCAGAGGGCTGCAACGTTATGGCACTCTGAAGTTGATTATTTTTTCCATAGGCTAACATTACTGCGGCTGTTGCGTCTTTCGGGGCCCATATCTCGAAAACGCTTCTAGATGGCTGGACTTTCAATAGAAGAATTTTAGCTCTCAACTGGGGCCTAAGTGTGAAACTAGCCAGGAAAGTCATAAATAATATGAGATGTAAATTTTTTTTTCCACGTCGTACCCTTCCTGAAATACAAGCAATTTAATATTCCAAGTGCTCATTTTCTGCTCCAAAGGCCATTATTTATGCAAGCATTCTTTGTATTCACTGTGCTTCTGAATGCACCTTTTTGGGAAAAAAAGTGTGTGTGTGTGTGTTTGCGTTACTGTTACAGTTAGCATTTCCACTCGCGTTTCCGTAACCATTTGCGTTAGCATTTCCATTTAGGTCACCGTGTGCCTTAACCTTTGCAATTGTGTTTGCGCTTGCATTACTGTTACCATTTGCATTTCCATTACTGTTTTTGTTTGCATTTCCTTTTGCATCATCCATGTGCATTACCATTTTCCGTTTGCGTTCGTGCTTCCGTTTGCATTTCCGCTTGCGTTTGTGTTTCCTTTGGTGTCATTGTTGGTGTTACCATAAGCCTTTGCATTTCCAATTTCGTTACTGTGACCATGTGCGTTACTATTTGCATTTGTGTATGCACTTGCATTTGCATTTCCGTTTATGTTAGTGTTCCCTTTGGCATCATCGTTGGTGTTACAATAACCGTTTGCGTTTCCAGTTGCATTACTGTTACTGTTTGCATGTTTGTCACCATTTGCGTTTCTGTTGGCCTTAGCATTTCCATTTTCAATAGCGTTTCTGTTGTCGATTGCATTACTGTTTCCTTCTGTGTCACCATTGCCGTTACAGTTTGCATTTCTGTTTGTGTTTATGTTACCATTTGCATTTTTGTTACTGTTTTCATTTCCATTGGCATTAGCATTTCCGTTACTGTTTTCATTACCATTTGCATTTCTGTTGCCGTTAGCATATGCGTTATCGTTTGCATTACCATTTCTGTTTTCATTGATGTTTGTGCTTGCATTTCTCTTACCATTTGTGTTATCATTTACGTTTGCGTCACCATGTGTGTTACTGCTTGCGCTTGTGTTTGCATAACCGTTAGCATTACTATTTTATTTTACCTCACTGTTTCCATCACCGTTTGTGTTAACATTACCGTTTGTGTTTTTGTGTTTGCATAGTGCAGTGTAAAACATTATGTTTTTGCTATTTTTCTCCACTGTCATCCACGAAGCATAGTACAGCCAGTGTGTGGTTGATTGGTCATCTGAAACTTGGCAGGTAGAATAACCTTTGTTCAAGGAACATGCCAGTTTTTGTTTGGTGAAAAAATGTTGTTCTGTTCCAGAGTTATGGCCATTTGAAGTTGGCACGCTTTGCAGTTACTGATTTTTCAGCCACCAGGTCCACCATTTTAGTGCATTTTCAGGCTGTGATTTCCACCATTTTGTGGTGGAAGACTTCTTAAAGGTACAGAAACATATAAATTGAATATCTCTGGAATGGTTTGGTCTTGTCACATGAAATTTGGAGGGTGTTGAGTGGATATCCTGGAGATGTGAATTATGCAGTTTGCATGTTTGAAAAATAATTTGCTGTGGAGATACTGTGTGATGCATTTAACATTTTGCACATAGCATTCTGTATGGTGCTACTGCCTTTACATTTATAGTGTAGGTAGCCCCAGTGGCATGGAGGTGCCTTACAGTGGTTTTGTGTGTAAAACATTAACAGGTGTGGAATTATGCCACTTCGACGAATGAAAATGTGGTTCATTATGCTTCAATAACTTCTGAACCTTGTGTCCAATTTACCTGGCATTTGGAAAGTACAAAGATTTATAATTTATCTTTTACTATGCCAATTTTTGAGTCACTGCCACTTACAGTTGCTGAATTGTGCATGTTACGTTATTTGCTCGTGGAGCTGTGCCACCATTGAACTTATGTACACACAATTCTGGACACACAGTGTGCCATGGTACATGTCTTCATTTAACAATTTTCATTTCAGTCAGTCATACAGTTTTTGTGCAGCGAAGTGACAAAAAATCACATGGTGGCAGCGCGGGGCCCTTCCCACCACCACATTCCAGTCACTATTTATAGTGCACATTCTCAAAAAGATGGGAAATTCATGGCAATAAAAACTCTGTTTAATGCATCAGTTAGGGTTGTTCCACAGCAACAAAAGTGAGGAAATTCAGTGTTAGGGTTGCCACCCCTTGCACCCCACGTCCACCCCGTTCCCACCAACAGGCATCGGGATGTGCATTGGGGTTGTCGGTCCTAACTCTCACCCCATTCTCCTATACTGCATTGCCTCAGCTTATTTAACCATGGAATGGGGTGAGAGTTAGGACCAATGACCTCAATGCACACCCAGCTGCCTGGTTGGTGGGGACAGGGTGGGCATGGAGTGCAAGGAGTGGCAACCCTAACACTGAATTTCCTCACTTTTGTCACTGTGGAACAACTCTAACTGATGCATTAAACAGAGTTTTTGCCATTATATATATATATATATATATATATATATATATATATATATATATATATATATATTTTATATGTACATATAGGGTTGAGGAAGCACTTTACTGTTAAACCTCAAATACTGCATCTTAATAACTTTGTCACCATATGATGGATTTGCTTGAATGTTTGCAAGCATGATCCGGTACCATAGCTCTCTGGATCTGGCAAGTTGCAGTATGGTCGGTTGTATGATTGGGGAGCTGCAGAATGCCAAAAAATGCAAAAATATTGATGTTTTGCATATTTCTGTGCTAGCACCCACAGCCCACATGATTTGTCCATTTGATCTAAAATCTTCAGGAAAGATACAGTCTGGTCACTGAAGTGCCTTTTGAAGATTTGGTGAAAAAATATTAAACCGTTCAAAAGTTATTCAAAAAACAAGTTTCCCATTATAGTCAATGAGAAAAAAATAAATGTGTCTCACGAAAGCTGCCACCAGTACATTTTCCTTTTGTAAATGGCCCTTTTACTTTCATGCGGTGGCCATCTTGTTTTCAGTTAGTGAAAGAGAAAATTATTGGTACGAATTTCTGACCCCTAGGTAAACACTGACTGTTGGGTTTACTTATGAATGGTTATCTATAGGAACCATAGGGGACTGGAGAGCTACGGCACACCTCTGTAATTGTAGGTACAGTGAAGTTACCATAGTTAGGAGTTGCAGAAGCTTAGCCAGGGAATTGAAGTAGACATAGCAGTGACTGCATCCTAAGTGCATAGTCACAGCTGCATACTGTTAGGTACTGATGTACAGCACCTTGCTACAGTAATTAGTACATGGTGACTGTACAGGCACAGGAAAAGTAAATGCATTGCAGGCTTTTTTACACTCTTGGGAATTATGGGAAGTGTAACATGCAATGCACCACATCATTGCCTATGTTGTGGATACTGAGTGGACAGCATAGCAACAAAAGAAATTGATGGATACATACTTGTGGCACTATTTGTTACAGTTGATTTGTATGCTTAATAGAGACAACAGTTATGTTCTAATGTCGTAATACTATTTTAAGTAAAGGCTTGACACAGGTGGTTATGATTTGAAAAGATTTATTGCCAATTGGTTAGACTGAAAAAGGCCCAATTAAGACTGTATTTTTTTTACAAAATCAGTCACACAATACAATCCTTGTATGTGTGCAATCATTGCTTGGAATATATATAAATGTGTCACATGTCGAGCGACTAGATTATATGAATTAGAGCAAGTATGTGATATTGTTATACAGTATAGAAAAAAGGTAGCATAAGAAGGTAATTTGTTCTATTTATTGTGATTGTGTTACAGGGTACACATCTTGAGGTTAAGTGTTTGCTATCCCTGCAGTGTTCTCCCATCTTTTGCTGGTGGGGTTGTTATCTACCTTCTATGCATATACCTGGTTCTTTATTAGCTGTTCACTGCCTTTAATTAGGTGTTCTTTGTTTACAGTGACGTTTAAGTGTTCACTACTCTTTGTGGGAAGAAGTGCTTTCTGACATTCCTCCTGTAGTTATGAGTCAAGATTTACCTGTGGCTCTTCATTGTATATTTGCTACTGACCTTGAAGAGACTTTGGCTAAGAATATTATCTGTTTTTAAAGTAGTTGAATATTCTAGTTATGTGTCGTCCATTACTTGTGTCCTATGTTAATAAAGGTATGTCAGGATCTTCTAAACAGTGATTACACACATGAAGCAGAAATGTTTAGTTGTTATTGTGTGACTGATAATGTGGATATTCCTGGGGTGGGTGAAAAACCATATACTAAGTATTTAAGTAATAGAATATAAAAAATTCTGATTTCAGTGACATTAGATTACTGGCATGTTCAGTTAAATATTTAATGATATGTCACTGACTAGGCAAATATGGAAAATTCCCACCCGACCCCTCAATAGAGGTGATCATAAATATTGTCAGGAACAGGTATGAAGTATGCAGTGATCTGTAACAGTGTCTGATTTACAATTGTGAACATTGTTTACATAGGCTAGAATAACTTGTATGACAAGTACAAATGAAGTCATACTATTACCGGAACAAAAAACATTATTTTCAATTGTTACATTGGTGAATATGTTACTTCTGTTAGCACTGTTAGTTACTTCTGTATGTCTTCTGTTAGCACCCTTTGCAAACTGTGTGAGAGGCCTTTCCGCACCATGCAATTCTGCTTAAAGTTGGACCAGCATAACATTCTGTGGTGATTTGCATATGCAGCCAATGATGCTTTGCATTGTGGGGACATATGTGATTTTGTATTTTCATGTTACTTCTGAACTAGTAAGTGAAAAAAATTCATGGTATGATGTCTTCATCAAAGACATGGTGCATTGAACTTAAACAGTGTAGTACTGTACTATATATTACACATTCATTTGTGCTTTAATCCTATACTAATATTTTTAGTACAATAAAACTAGCTAGCAACAATGACAAGGTGGAATAAGAATGCAAATATTATTCACAAGTAATTGCAAAGCCGTGGCAAATTCAGTTAATGGTAAGATGCAATCATTCAGTATTTAAACTTGCTTCATTCAACTTGTTGTATAATGAATAAAGATTTTTATTTTACGTATGTACAGTATCAGTATAACAAATAAAGCAGGCATGGTTCAACACTGTTGCATGGCGAATGAATGATGTTGTTGTCTACATGGCAACAGCTAATAGACAACAACAAGTGGTGATAGACAGCTTGTGACAGAGTGCACCATTTGGTGAATGAGACATGTGTTGCTTAGTTGTTTACGTTGGTAACTGAGAACTTTTCTTTACCTGCAGAGAGTAATAGTTAAAAACTGGCAGCAACTTCTTGTTATGTATAGGTATGATACAGTAACAATAAAAGATATGTACAGAAGAGGAGAGCAGTAAGGCCTCTGTTTTGAGATGTACAATCTTTGATAGACATGTAAGCATGGTTTCTCTAGTGACTGTGAATACTGTTGGTGTCAATTGAAGCCACTACAACAATTTCCATGTTGTCACTGATCCACACAAGATCTTAGATGTCATAGTGCATGAAATGTGTCTGCCAGTATAGCATTTTGTTGAAATGCTATGGTTTATTCAGAGTCGTAGTGTGGAAACAATTGTACTGACTCTATTACTTTTTCTGTCAGTCACAAAGTAGCAATTTTAAAAAATGCAACATGTTCTGTCCTATTCTTCTGAAATATGAAGGTCATCATAATTCTTCAATATTAAAAGATATGCATTTTTAAGTGTTGTGGCAGTCTCTGTTTAAAACTGCTTGTAGGTCATCTCACTCTGCCCATCCACTTCTGTACCTTAGTAAACAGGTGTAATGGCCAGGAATGCATGGATTAGCCATGGTGATAGATTATACTGTGAGTGTCAAACACTGATTGGTTAAAGACCATTCTACCAGCTGTGCAATCTGTGATAAGATGTCAACCTGAGCCCGTTGGAGTCAAACCTGTGCAGCCGTAAGCAACAGATATTGAGATGAACTCCTAAGGCGTATGGATTGAGTGCATCTGCCTCCACCTTTTACAGGGTGACCACATTGAGCATCGAGTGAATAGCTTGGTGACACTTTTGGCTTGAGGACAAAAAGGTAATCCACAGTGTCTTCTAGTTTCACGCAGAACAGCTACATGAAACATATACATATTTGGTTACATATAACACTGTGAAGTAGTGCCGCATTGGGGTGCCGTCTTCATCCAAGTTGTTTATGACAGCCATCATAAACTCACTAGTGTCTTGCTGTTTGTCAGCAGCAAATGTACTACATCAGTCATATGTACCTAACACCTGTCATAGTGGTGTTAGTGACTGTACATTGTTAGAGTGGTCAGAAGTCATGTTGACAATCTGCTTCAAAGCATTTGATAGGGGATTGTCTTGTGAAGCAGATATTGCCTGCACAAAGTGTGGCATGTGTAGAAAAACTTGTATAGCTGAGTGAGCATAGCAGTTCACTCTAGTGCTGTTGTCAAAGACTGGTACAGCAGCTACACCAACTGATTTCTGATGAGTTGCTGGCTGTGAATGTTTACTTGAAGTTGTGACCTTTGTTGAACTCTTTTGAGCTGAATCACTTCCGGAAGCTTGTGGCTGTTTGTTGACACCTGTAGATTTGACTGTATGACGTAGACAGCCAGATATGTAGGCGTGGTATTAAAGACATTTGTGGCTGATGTAAGTGCGTAACCTGTTGTACTCAAGAATACATCACTTGTCAGCCTGTATCTTCTAGGTGCTAAGTTATAATGTGCAACCCAGAAAGACTGCAGGACATGTGAAAGTACCCGTAGCTCATGCCATCCTTGAAAATGTCTGTACCTATGTCACCATTGCTGAATCCAAACTCAAGCCCTGAGATTTGTGAATGGATACAGCATATGCAACACTATAATGTAAACTGTTTCCTGTTTACATAACATCATAAATACCAGAATTTACGATGAGTCCGTTCTATGTGTACAGACTGTTCCATGTTGTCAACAAGTGAACTACAAGTGTCTCGATATATGTTTTCTGGAAATATGTAGACAAAGTCAGTGATGTTTCCCATGGCACACGTTTACCATACCTCATTCAACATCTAGATTACATCACGGCATGATACGTGCATTCTTACAAAGTGTGAGGAACAACTTCTAGCCAGCTAATGCGTGAGAAACATCTGACTTGAGTTCACTGAGTTGTTCAGTCATCTTTGCTACTAGGTTGTAACTAAGAATGATACCATCAACTGTATCAACAGCATGCAGAGTTAGAATTTCTTGGTTTTCTCTCTGCAGCATTAGATTGTTGAACTCAGTGCATTTCTTTAGTCATGGCACAAGACACACTATGTGTGTCCCTGTAGAGTATACATCACTGAAAACATTACATGCTGTTTCTATGGATGCAGTATCTACTGTGATTCTCCGATCGCTTAACATACAAACATGTTCTTGTGATAGAGAGCCTGTACGAGCTTCATCTAAAAATTATTTGTAAGCCAGATCACCACTTTGTCACACGTTCTCAGATAACTCAACATAGGTAAATAATTCCCAAATGTCACAGCCTGCAATGCAGCCGAGAATATTCTTAGCTTGCTTGGCAGTTAGAGTTGTAAATACATGCTCTGCATTGACTGGTGCAAGCTGTAAAAGGTCTCCCAAAAACAACAATACTTTTACCACCAAATGGTACTCCATCATCAGTACCTAAGATCTCCTGTAGACATAGATGAATACAGGCAAGCATGACATTGGAGATTATGCTGATTTCATCAATGATGAGCAACTTCATCTTTGTGAACATGGAACAGAGCTGAGATGCAACCTTAAATGACAGTTTATGATACTCTCCAGTTTTGCCATGTTCCACTGGCAACATAAAGAGACAGTGTAATGTAACTCCACCAATGTTGTATGTGGCTAGTCCTGTGGGAGCAGTAACAGCAACAGACATTGATGACCCTGTCAGGCTCTGTATTTCAGCAGTGATGGCTTCAATAAGGAAACTCTTTCCTGTGCCAGCTGAACCACTAACAAAGATCAGTAGTGGCTTATAGTCATGACAATCACATTTTTTTGTTTCATGTTGTAGGCCATGTCGGACAGTGCCAACTACCTGAGAGTGAACTGTATGGTGCTTCTGATTTAGTCTTTCTCTCAAATCAGCTGGGTTGACAGTGGAGTGTGTTCCATGTTCCATGTCTGTCTCAGTTTCTGACATTAACACTTCTGGGGCATTTAAGGGCAGAGGTTCACCTAGAACAGCTCGTCCTTCTGGATCAAGGCTGTCTTGTGAACTAACAGGAGTGTCTTACTGAAGCTGCTTCTCTGCCTTCTCAAGCTGTTCTTTCTCAGCCTCTAGTCTCTGTATGTATGTCTCTGAGTATTCACTTTTGAAAGTTTCGTAACTGTGATTGAATTCTTCCTCGAATGTATCACAGTCACCTTTTAATTCAGACTCACTCCTCCAGGGTCTAAATAGGAATAGGAGAGCAAAGTAGTAGTGTTCTCTGCTCTACAATGTGTCTAGATGCAATCTACAGTGGTCTATGAGCCATGGCTTTTGTCTCTTTATGAGACAGCCATCCACTCTATTCACCTTGTAAATCTGGCATGTTGAGTCAGGTGATATATCTGCCTTGTAGTCATACCACTTAGCCACCTGAAAGAGACACATATCATCCATGTCGTTGTGTCTACAGGGGTAGTATGTGTCTATCAGGTTATTCTTCAAGATATGTTTTGAGGAACGTCTATTGGCAGCGAGCTCCTCAATTTTGGCATGGGGAATCAGTACACGTTTGTGTTTCTCTTTGTAGTTTACACTGAGAAACCAGACAGCATCAGACTTCTTTACAGATGTGTACCCATTAAATGGTCACTGGCTTCATAAGCTCCACATTCTCTGTGTGAAAGTAGTCTTTCAAGCCCAATGACCAGAGCTGAGATGTCAGGCTTCTGCTTGAACTGGCAATATCTTCCCAAAGATCTTGCAAGCTAGTCTGCTCATGTTTGGTTATGTACGAAGTGATGTACCACACCAGGGCTAATGACTTATCAGCCACAAACTGAACATCTATGTTTACTTGCCACATTAGGAGAACAGTTGGGTTGTAGTCATTTATGTCACCTCTTTCTCATCTCTGGGTAACTTGTATACCCTCTTGGTTGATTTTGCCTTCAAGTGGTGTCGCATTGCTGAGAAAAGGTCATTCGTGGCACTATCCTGACAAACTTGCCTAGGAAATCCAAAGCAACATCGTGTGTACCGATTAGATTTGTTCTTTACTACTCGCTGACAGTATTTTGCACAAATATGTCACTGGAAGTTTTGAACCAACTTCCACAGTGTAGGACTGTCATACTTGTCTGGAATGTGACAAGTGATATATTTCTTGATGAATGATAGCACTTGTGTTGCTTCATGTTCACCTATGCATGGTGCATCCTTGACGCACAACAGCATATGGATGTGAAGGACACCCCGTGTTTGATACTCCATCCTCCAAAAGTAATGCTCCACAATACCAAGAGGTGGATTGTCCTTTGACAATATGAAAGTCAGAATGTCATGGAACCGCTTGTGAAAATGTCTTGAGACAGACTCAGGATCAAGTGAACACATTTCTCCAACAGTCATTGATGACATGCCGTCAACATCAGAATTTGCCGACTTCAACAGTTCAGTGAGCTCATCCCAGGCATATTCAGCACAACTAAGTGTGACAAACCATGTGGCTGCACCATACTCTCACAGCATTGTCATCACTTCAGAGTGTCTGCGATACCAATATTCTTTGGTACCTCGAAGACTTGAAAGAATAGAAGACAGATTCACTTGCACATTTTCATCTTTCTGCTTTAATTTCTCTAGAAATTGAGCAGCTGTTATTCATCTAGTGGACTTGTGAGATGAATAGTATGTGCAATGGATGTAGACAGAATGCTAAGTTCACTCTCCCAGAGAAATGAAACAGGTACTGTATGTTATGTCTGAATTGCCATCTTTACAGGCACACTGCTAGTGCGGTACTCAGCACCCTGTACCGCGCTACTCTCTTTCATCTAGGCATCCACACTGACCCTTTTGGGAATAGGTCTGGAAACAGCGTGCTTCTAGTGTTGCCTCCCAAATGCTGACAGGCTCACCTTTCACCTGCTTCATTTGATAGAGATCAATGTTGTCTCCTACTGGATCTCTACCATGTAGTGGTGAAGTTGTACTGTTCATACACATTTCCTTGTCTGTCCACTGACCTTCTCAATGATTGGTTTAGTTTTTCTAATAGATCATGTTGGACAGAGACTGGCCATCTGATCTATGTCAAGGTCTGTATAAAAGGGATTATTACTCTTTAAATAAGTAAGAGCAAGCTTCACCTTTTGTACATTGACAATATCTTGCCAGATGACCTTGGACTTTGTTGGAACACCATTTACAAGAATCACTAAAACTATTTTCTGTAGAGATTGCTTCCACATTTTCCTGTAGAGGAAGTGGTAGATACATCACAGAACCCTTTAGAGATCTAACAAGTTCTTTATGTGGAATGTTCCATGTCTTTGTGTTCAGACATAGAATTGTTTGGAATGGTTTCATTGTCTGACTTAGAATGCGTTCAAACATATTCAATGTTGAAATCTCACTTGGTGTAACATGTGCCTCCATATTATTCAGCAGTGACCTTGGTGGCAAAATGTTAGACTTCAGTTTGGAGAAACAGTGCTTGCATAGCAGAACGGTGTTTTCTAACTGAAAGTCAGATTTCAGCAGCAAAAATGCTGAGAGGCAGAACCACATGTCATTGTATGGTGACAAGGTTTCCAGGTTCACTGTGACTGTTTAGTGTAGCACAAATGGTCACATGACACACATACAGAGTCAAACTTCTGAGACTTTGCCAGCTCAAATTTAGCTATTTCTTTGCCGTACTGTCTCAGTATGTCAGTTTCTATGACTGAAACAGATGTTTCAGCAGAAGTGTTTAACTGAGAAATTGTTGTGTCTGGTACAGAAGTTACATGTTGCAGTTGTTTGAGAAATGTGATGGCACCCTGCATGTCACCTGACTGCAATAAGTCATTTAAACAAGTGTACTTATTTACAACTCATCGTACTTCATATACTCTGTATATAAAGTTTCACATGCCTGTTTGATGCACTCCAAGCATCCGCATGTTGCAAAAAATACTATCACAAACACCATTATTGAGGCATGCCAGTGAGTGACCCGTGAGTCCAGTATGTGGACGGATTTCACAATGGTCAGTTTTGTTAAACAGTTTATATCTTTCTTTCTGATCTGTTATCACAAATAGGTTGACAAACTGTTCAACTTTTTCAAATGACGATTGCCTACAGTTGCAGATCTCATCACATGCCCGTGCCAGACAGTGCCATTTATTGGACACAGTGGTTGAATCACAGTCATCATCTGTGTCCATTGCACTGTCATCACAGATACTGAGGACATTGACCAGTTTACCAGACTTATCAATGGTGAACTTGAGTTCCTTTTTCCGGGAATAATAAGATTCTTCCTAGAAATATGCCTCTGAGTGCTGTGTGTGCATCTAGTGACCTGTGAAAACATCACAGAAATTATGGACAGTCAAAGAAGGTTACTGTTGTAGCCTTTTTTTGATGTCATACACAACTTTCCTGAATTGTTCAAGCACATGAGACATCTGACGCCACAACCGTTGCAGTACAAACACTGCTCTGTTAACAAAAGTGCGTACTTTGAGATGCAATTTCATCAAAGACAGATGATTCTTTGTCTTTTTGAGCTCATGTCTCATCACAGCAGCAATAAGTCTGTCGATCTTAGCTTTACTTGTTAGTGATCGAAAATACTTTTGCTTTCTCAGATGAAAATCACCAGGTGTGAGTTTCTGGTGTTGTTTTGGAGGTCTGTTTATGGTTGCAGTTACAATAGTTGTGTTCTGTCTGAGAGATCTACAGAACTGTTGCAGAGGTAAGCATTTTTTACTTGCTGTTGAGGCAGTATGTACTTTTGATGTGCAGTGAGTTATAGTGGGGGTCACTGTTGCAGTGAAGGTCTCTTTCTCTTCATAATCTGGTGTCATATTTGTGTTATCTTTACCAGTCTTTAGCAACAGTGAAGTACTATGATACCTGTCTCGTTTACTTATACATCTACGTCTGTATTTATTTGCCATTTTTTCATATGATAGCCCACAGTGGCAGAAGCAATCTTATAGAAGTATCAGGCACCTGTATGAAAGACAGAGAAAAAGACAATGTTACTATATGGGTCTGTTCATGACTTCTAACATTGTTCATTGAGACATCTGATTTAAGTATTGCATTGATTAAAATCAGCTACTATTGTAAGCTTTAATCGCATAAGGTATTAACATTGTAACAGTTGTATTTTATTTCTGTTATATTGTCTTGCATATCATTATCACTATAGCATCTAGATTTAGTTTCGTATGATTTTCAATGTTTAGTTTTTGACAATTAGTATTATTCAGATACGTTGATATAGCTGATGCTGTCACACTGCTGGTTACACAATGACTTTATTATTGATCTTTCTGTCAATTAGTGCCACATTAATAAGTCAACTTTGCACACTTAGTCAAAGTTAGTGCATATGGATGTTTACATGTGAGATTGTTAAGGTTGGCATTTTAACACAACTGTTAATGGAATTACACAACTGTCATTTCTGAGATCCTTGTGAGATGTTTTTTTTATGCAGTTACAGCGACCACCATTGTAGGTGTTGTGTGAAACCACTGTTCAGAGCACCTTGTTATAATGACAGTTTCACTGTTCATGAGTAGAGGTGTGGGAATGAGTATGTGTTAAATTTGGTTGTGATAGTCTGTTATATGACTGTTTATGTGAGTGTGTGTATGGACTGCACTACAAACCTTTGTAAGTTAGTGTATTTGCAGTATCTCCATGTCAGCTTGGGAATGTTGCATTTACGTCCTAAGTTGACACTGTTGGAAATTAGTTGTCAATGGTGCATAAAAATGACTGCTTTATGAGGGTGCTTAGCAGCTGGGAAACAATGCATTACTATAAGTCAGTTGCTCTGTAACATTGTCACTGAAGATTTATACCTGTTTCATGGGTGTGTTTACAAAGTTACAATACTATGCGTGCCTACGTGTGACAGTCCCAATGCAGTGTAGCAGTGTTCAGCATCAAAAAATTGGTTATTTTTGTAATTAAGCAAGTGGTAAAAATAGACAATTTGGGAAAAATACTGTTGAATGCACAAAAGTGTCGCAAATAGTAGTGTCGTGCATTCAACAGTGCCGTAAATGCTGCTTTTGAGCGTTCGACAGTATGACAAAAAATAATGTCGAAGTTTAAAAGTTTTGCAAAAGTTACTTTCATGCATTCAAAAGTATCACAAAAAGTACCCTCGTGCATTCGACACTGTCGTAAATTACTTTTGTGCGTTTGAAAGTGTCGCAAATTTTACACTTGGGAGTGGAAAATGCATTCATTATCGAATCAGATTTGATTGTATTTGACTGACAGCTTGTTCTACCAATGCAATGCAAGATTTGTCAGGCCATGTGAGACAACCAATCAGAGATGGACAACACTGAAGAAGAAGGCAACAGCAGCCATCTTAGTACAAACTGAGAGCCAGCATTTTTCAAAACTGTAAGTATGGTATATTTGAGAAAACATTTTCCAAGCATTAAAGAAGTGGTAGCAACATGTTCATATTATTAATCAAAATGTTTTTAGTGCTGTATTTGTTAATGTTACTTGTAATAATCTAAGTTGCTGTATTATTTAAATAAAACTGTTTAAAGTCAGATAGTAGTTGAGTACTCACTTGTACAGATACAGCTGCAAATAGAGAGAGATAGTAAGCTGCATGTGGACCCATAGCAGAAGAGGGAACCAATCAGACATGCTTCTGTGGTTGTAATTGTTTAAAACTGCCTATGAAAAGGATGCATTTTTCCCAACTCTTAGTTTTTGCACATTTTGGCTGTAGCAGAAGTGCAGTGATAGTGCATTGACTACATTGGTTAATGAAGGCAGAGTAGTAGTCAATGATTCTTTTTTATTTGTATGTTATGGATCAGCCCACTGAAGCTGGCTTGAAGTTAGGAGGGAAAATATCAGTTTTAGTTTCACTACTGCTTAGGCACTGTAGGGTGAACACTGACTTTTTTGTAGCTCTCTGTGCACTTCTGAGTTTAAAAACTGCGAATGGCAGAAAATAGCAAAAGGACTTTGTGGATAGTTGGAAGCAGTATCGTGAGACGAGCATCTGAGTATGCTCACAATAGTGATTTTGGGAGAAACCTGCAGCTCCCAAATTGCTCTGTGAAATGGTTTGGTAGGGGTGGAATGAGGTGGGAGCACCTCATGCCAACCATGCAGAGTCTTTTGCGTACTCAGCCTCATCCTGACATATTGCTGATACATCTTGGAGGCAATGATTTGGGCACCAAACGCTGGGTAGATTTAGTAACAGAAGCAAAACTGGACCTTGCTTCTATTATGAGTATGTTGCCTACCTGTATTATCATATTCTCAGATATTACAGAGCGTAGGGTCTGGCAAGCAAAACACTATATGTGCCTGATTGACAGAGCTCAAAGAAAAGTCAACATACAAATATCTGCATTTCTACGCATGTATGGAATGTACACCATACGTCACCCAGAAATTAAGTATTGTTATGATTGGCTATACCTACCAGACAGTGTACATTTCTCGCATGCTGGCAATTGCCATTTCCTGGGAGACCTTTGAGATGCAATCCTCAAAGTCTTCTAAGAATGTCAGACTGTTTGATCAAATATCAAAGTGTTAACAAAGGTTCTTTTCAGAACCAAAAAAATTGGGTCAAAAAATAGAACAGCTGCATACATCACTCACACACATGTAACACATGGGTTGGGAATATTCAGATTGTGCCATGTTGTGTAACAACACTGGGGAAAGTGGGATAGCAATGCAGTATGTTGTTGTTAGTACACAATTTCATGATGTTGTTGTGTGTTTGGCATTGTAAAATGTTTCAGTCTGTAAGCCAGATTGTACATGTTGCTGTGGCACTGCATAACTGTGGGTGGGCAGAGAGGAGTAGGGGTGTCACAACAGTGAAGTGTAGTAGTGGTAGGTTTACGTATTGCACTATTTAGTACTATATGTGCAAATGGAACTATAACATATGGAAGGCATAAACACAGCTATTTTTCATATTTTCAAGGCATTATTAGTATGCAGGTGTCCTCTTTATTAGTGAGTTGTTGCTTGTATTGACTGACTCAGGATCTGTTGTCTACTAATGCCCCCCCAGTGCCTTGCTGGTAATGTATTACAGCAGTTATTTTTTTTTATATTGGCGCGCTTGCGCAGCCAACATCTTCTGAGAGTGTGGTGAGTTGAAGGCGCAGTCGCTGTTTGGCAAATGCAGGGCACGCACCAGTAGGTGCGTCTTGCATTGCCCAATTAGCGTGCATGCCAGTGCAACACTATGCATACATAATGGGGTGAGGACATCTAAGGGAAGGTCTGCTGCAATGCTAGCAAAGCTCATCAGACTCAGCGGTCCTTTTCTTGCTGTGCTCGCCGCCATTATGTGCATGGTTGGTGAGTGGGCATCCGCTTAATGTCTGCCAACTTTGGTGTCAGTTTAACCCCCCCACTGTCTTTGTGTGGTGACGGGAGACCCAATCCATGTTGGCATAACCCCCCCATTGTTGTTCGGGACATATTATGAAAATTACAGTGACATTGTTCATGAGCAGAGGTCCTAGAATGGCTGTGTTGAGAATTTGGCTAAAATGCTCCATAAAATGACTGTGTTACGAGTGTGCATTGTGTTGTTTGCATGCATGGTAGTACATTTGCAAACTTCTAATATTCTCACTTCAGATTTTCCACAGTGTCACTGTTCTGTACCTCATAATGAAAGTACATCTGTCATTGTTCAGATCCTGACCCATATCTGATTTCGCAGCTCCGGCTCAAAATGGCGTGGTCGCTGTGAAAAGTCTGTGTTTGACACACATGATGAAATGACAGTGACACTGTTCATTTGCAGATGTCCTAAAATGCCTATGTTGCACATCTGGAAATGCAAGTCAACAAAATGAGTGTTTCATGAGCATGCATTGCACAGTTTGCACGCATCTTCATGAGTTTCTGAATTTGTAATACTTTCACTCCACGTATTCATTATTGGCATTTTTCCATACCTCCTTATGAACACTCCAGCTGTCTGATATGTGTTTTTGCACGTACGATACAGAATTGCATTGCCGCTCTGTGAAATCAGGATTTGGAACAGTTTTAGGAAATGATGGTGACACTATTCATGAGCAGAGTTCCTGAAATGGCTATGTAGAACATTTTGTGCAGAACCTCCATACAATGACTGTGTTGCAAGTGTGCATTTCACAGTTTCTGTGCACCTTTGTAACTTCGTCAATCTGCAGTATTTTCATGCAACATTTTCACCAGTGGTATTTGTGAATGTTTCCTTATCAATAGTCCAGCTGCCATATTTTAACAGCCTGCCCAACATGTGTTTCCGCAGCTGTTGCACACAATGGCGTGCTCGCTGAGTGATATCACCTTTTGAGACACATTGACAAAATCACAGCACTATGCAACTCTAGCCACGCCACTCCCACTGTTAATGCCAGTGTGACAACATTTGGAATTGACAAATGCTTGTTTTACAAACAAATGGTAGTAGTACAGTGTAGCGTTGCCTATCATGTTAAAATGGGTAGCGTTTCCTTAAAGAAATGGTTTGTCACATTGTTAGGTCTAGCTTGGCTGGAGATACTAATGGTGTCACACGGTCAATAGCAGCATGTATTGAGTCTGCATAATAGTTATAATTTTCCACAAAACAAGGCATGTACTAAGTCATTTCTGCCCCAAGGTGTTTGATGGTGTACTGAAATGTGCTCTTGTCATTTTTAAGCACACAATTGCATAGAAAATATCAAAATACATTTACAATGAAACATAACAGTAATGGAGATTTTTTTTTATGTTTCCATTGCAGATCAATAGAACAATGATCATGAGGCAGTGGACCTTGTGAGAGGTGTGTCTGCTGCTTGAGGCGGTCCAAGCAAGGGGGAGTGCCCGCATCTTAATGCGGAGCACGAACCAGAAACTGGATGCAATGTGGAGGTGCATCAATAGTTATCTTCACATTGTGTTTAAGATAAAAAACAAGACCATCACACAACTGAAGAGGAAGTGGAAGCTGTTGCACCAGCGTTTTTATGTATTAAAACAGTGGGAGGAGATAGCGAACAATGACATGTGCTGGTACTACCTCGCATATGAACTGTGGGAGGCTGCTGGAAAACCAGCTGCAGGGGAGCGGCTAACCCATCATAAGTTTCTCAACAGAACTTATTATAATGCATGTGTCTTTCTACAGCTTTAGATGGATACCATTAAATATGCTATGGCAGTTGATAGTATATTGTGACGTAGTTCAACTGTGAGGTTTAGCTGAGTGACTAGATAACAGCACAATATGCTGATGATAATGGTGTAGTGACTATACAGCATCCATTGTATGTAGACAAGATTTCATTTAATGTACATTTTATATAGCGATCATGTTTTGTGACTCTAGTCAGTTCATGCTGTTTTCTTTAACTTAATTTTGTTCTGTATGACTTGTGTGTATGAGGTGCCATAGTATGCAGTTATGCTACTTAGTAATGGTAATTTTAGTATTTCACAAGCTGTGAAATAACATTGTAAACTTTGAGATTGTGGAATTACAAAACACAATGTACTCGAGTTGCAGAATTCTGACACATACAATGCAAATAGTGTTATTTTTAGCATGTATCGTTATACATGATGTTTAGGTATCTTATATGAAATGTGGTTAAATCCCCATTAGTGGTTACTTGGCTATTGTGAATGTCTTGTGAGTTGTTGTTTAAATGTTGTCCATGTTACTGTAACAACTAGTTATGCTGATTGTATTGTTGTTCTGTACTGTTCTTGAAATGTTCGTGATCAGCTGGTGTTACTATGCGAGTAAGAGAGCGTGAGTCTCTTCATTCAGAAAAAGGCAGCCGGCTGTAGAGGAGGGTGGGCTGTGCTGGCTGCTTTCTCTTTCCATTTGAATTCAGGTGTGGGTGCAGGTGTGGGGTGCGGGGTGCTGCTAACTATGGGGGGGATGATGAGAGTTATTAAAACCTTGTCAGCCAGTTGTGGGGGTGGGTGGGTAGTGTCGGTCACCTATCCTTGTACTTTTTCTTATTACTGGCAGTAATGGCATTTCAAAAACGTGTGTGTAGAAGGAACTCAGGAGGGTTGGAACTGGGTGCTAACTGAGGGTGGGGGGATAGGGGCTTATGTACCATACTGAAACTAGGCTAGGGAGGAGGAAGATGGGGGTCTGCTTTCTTTAAAAGGCCAAATAATGAATAATTTGGCTGAATACTGAATACCTAGGCACTGAATACTGAATATTCAGCTGAATATTTGAAAAAAGGTATTTGTACAGCCCTACTGGATACCCCCTGTGACAGAGCCCCACTGGCAGACCTCCTGCCACTCTGACTATCCAGGTCAGACTAACTGAACATTCTAAACTTCCCCTGAGCAGCTGACTCAAAAATGTTTATGCTGCTGCAAGAGTTCTAAATGACATAATCATTCTCACTCTGGCTAGCTGAGCAAACAATGATGTCATTATGTAAGAAGCCCCTTAATGAGCTCCATACCAGTGGCCTTTTCACCTGCCTATAAACTAGTACTAATGGGATTCTAGTAACCCCAGGGGACTGGGTGGTTACATATATATATATATATATATATATATATATATATATATATGTGTGTGTGTGTGTGTGCTCACGAACACACTGTGCAGAGTTTTGACTATTGTCACCTCCCTCACCTGATCCCTGCACACTAATGTATAACTCTCTGGTAGTCTAGAGGTAGCCCCACAAACACCTCAATCTCTGTTGTGAAAAGAAATCTCTCTGGTAGTCCAATAATATCCCCTTCCTACCCTGATCCACACTGTGATATGAAACTGTGATACGCCCCCAGAAGGCTTGTTGCCGAGGTGCTAGGGGCTCCCACTGTGGCAAATAAAATCAACAATTGGATAATTTTGGTCAGTGTTTCATTGGAGCACTTCTATTTCTGGATTACTTGAGAGTTATATGGTTTGGCAACCTTTTTAGAAGCGAACCGACTTTAGATTTGAGCGCAGCACTCTCTTTGTGAAGTTTTCTGATATGAAAATAGCCTGGTAGTCTTTCTGCACCCCAGTCTCTGCTGTGAAAAGAAAGTACCCTGGAATGCTAGTGGTGCCACTCTCTCACCCCAACATGTGTTGTGAAGAGAAAGCATCCTGGTAGTCCAATGATAACCCCCACCGTCCTGATCTGTGTTGTCAAATGATAACCCTGATTACTGGCCTAGTCAACCCATTCAGTACGCACCACTCCCCACTGCCTGTCTAGCACCTGACTCACCCTAAAAAAAAAACATGGATGCGGCAGGTAGAATAGTGGATGGTGACTGTCGTTGACCCTCCTCTCACCACCTCAGCCAGCGGTGGTCTGTGTGACAGACAGAGAGTATTGTGGTTCCACTAAAGAATACGTTTGGTTTTAAAGAACTGGGGTTGTCTCCAATGTATTCTCTCTTGTTTTGCTTGCCACAATAAATGCCTGTCATTTGCTATCAAGCTTGATTTCTATTTTTTTGTGCACTGCAGGTTTGTAAATTTGCAGCCCCACCTGCACTGCTGCTGAAAGTTCACTTTTGCAGAATTTTATATTTTCAAACTTTGGATTCCAAGAAAAAGGACTTGCTTTTGATATGTTTTGTGCAATATTTATATTATTTTTAAAAGTAGAATGTTTTTTAGACAACTATAATTATACCTGATAAACATTTATAAAACCCAAAGTACTATACTAAAATTTTAGAGATCGTCAATTGGTTGGCAACAACACGTTCAAGTAACTTGCTAAAGGCAGGGAGTATTGCAATAGGGTGACAGTTTTCAAAACATTTTGAGTCCCCTACTTTGGGACAGCAACAACTGGCAAGCTTCCAGCAATCAAGAACAATGCCAGACACAAATGACAGATTAAAAATGTGCCTAATTAAGGGCCCAGTAATGGGGGCCCCAAGTTCCAGAAGTTTAGGCTTGAGACCAGCACAACCAGCGCTCATATACGGGGAAAGGCTAGTTAGTAGGTTCTGAATGTCATGTGTCAATACAATCTCTAGATAAAACAGGGACAGCTTGGAGAGAGAATGGAGGAGTTAGAGTAGGCAGTGGATTACACCTCACTAAAGCATGAGAAGAGAGAGCTGTAAGCTATATGGTCAGTAAATTGCCAATTGATAGCATTCACAATGATCTTTGCATTACTACGATTTATACCACCTATAAATATGTCAGCAGGGTGCTACTTAGCTGTACCTCCCACAAGGCCCCTTATATTTCTTCTAAATGAGTTGGGGTCCTTGATTGTGGCTAATAGGGCTTCACAACAACAAGGCAATGCAGATTTCTCACTTTCAGACATACTGAAGTCTTGTAAACTCAGGTAATTCTGACAAGGTTATGAAGCCTTCTAGCAGTACCACTGGTTATCTCTGTTCAATGAACTTATGGAGGGGACGTGGTTTGAGCGCGGGTGAGATGGCTGCCTAAGAATTTTGCTCCGTCCTTACCAGGACTCAATTGGCAACATAGAGATGTGATCCAGGACTATCCAGAGGCAATCTTGTTGGGTGGGAGGGGACCCACTGGCCTTCTGTCATTTGCCAGACACCGATATCCGATAACTAACTCATTGCACAAAGCTCAAAGCAGCAATAACAGAACCAGCATGCTAACTACAGGCTGCACGAGACTCGGACAGTACTTTCCATGGTGCTTAAGTGAACGGTACAGCCGAATCTTCCTCCTGGAATTAACTTTTGGGCATTCTCCTGACCACTGCAATCCAGTCACTGGACCCCCTCAGTCCATCTCAATTGCCCGATACTCATCGGGGCTACTCATACCTAGCACACATTGCTCCAGGACTGGAGAGATGGCCACCTCCTCACCACCTCCCCATCCAATTACCAGGGGGAACTGCTTGGGACCACGTAGCTGCAAACCCCCATTGCTGACTCCCTCTCCTACATCACCAAAATGCTGGAAGCTCTCGTGGGTTAGGGTGGATGGCATCAGTACATCTCTGACTGGAAATGTGGCCGATGTCTGCCACTTCGAGGATAAATTCAACATTATCAAGCAACAGACGAAGGAATTTGAACACCAGCAAAGCTTAGTTTGGCAACGGCTGCATGACCACAAAGTGAAAATGTCCAAGCTTTGGGAAAAGGCGGAGGAACAGGAAAATCAAGGATGCCACAACAACATCAGAATCCTGGGTGTCCCTGAGGGTATGGAGGGCCAGAGTATGGAGTTGTTCCTTAATGATTTCATCCTCAGACTGTTTGGAGAGAGAGATGGAGGGGTCCAGTTGAGGTGGAATGGGTGCACATAACCCAAGACAAAGATGGCTCACCTAACTCCCTACAGAGACCTATTATTGCCTAACTAACTGAGGTACTTTATGAAAGAGGAAGTACTACATGTGGCCAGGGATCTTGGTGACATTACCTGGAGAGGGGCCTGCATTTCATTTTACAGGGACTTCTCCCATGAGGTAGCTAGCCAGCGCAAAGCCTATGTGCCTATAAAAAAAACTCTTCGGGATAATGGGTTCAAATATCATTTCAAGGGGCTAACATCATTACTGATCTACAAAGATGGCAAAGAAACACTGGCTGAATCACCGCTGGAGGCAGAGGCCTGGCGAAAACTGCACTGGCCGTCAACAGTTAATGGAACTACATTTCCCAGATGCCTCTGGACCCCAGGTGATCAAGGCACTACAGAGGGGAATGGGAGAAAAGGCAAGCAGATTCACAGGGACCGCAATCCTGACTGGACCAGTCCAACTGTAAACGAATCCCCCAGATCTCACCCTCACGGCAAAAGGGACCTCCTCAGGCAGTCACTCACTTTTAGTAGGCCATCCAATCAACAGCTAAAGCACTCAGCAGCCTCCAGCATAATGGGGAAGCCTCCGCAGGTACACCATCCACGACCTAGATCACCTAGATGACAGGAGCACTCATGGCTCCCTGCCTCTCCTCCAGCAAAACTCCCCAGAGAGGATTCCTCCAATGATGAAGGACAGGCAGAATCCAGTGACCTGTTCACTGAACTGATGGACACTGCTGTTCTGTTAGACTGGGCTGCAGAAACTGAACCCCCGGACCCAGCAGAGAGATAAGAGGAGCAGCAAGAGGTGGTTAAACTGGGCCTGAAGTCCTTCACGGAGGTGGATGCAGATGGCCTAGTTCCACATAGAGGAGGAGATCTCTCCACTCGGACTGATACACCTGGAGCAGAAGGCTGACCATGAGGGTGCTTTGCTCTTTTATCATAGGCACCTCCCACACCAACAAGGCTAAGCAAGGACTTTCCTTTACTGTGGCTAAGTAAATTTGATGTTATTTATTAATTCTGCTTTCCCTTGCGAAAGGTCAGATCAGGGGGGCCATATGGCCCAGAGGCTCATGATCATTGCACAAGCCCACCTGCCAGATCACCCCTCCCTTACTCGCCCACATCAGGTGACCGTGGAGGGCCTTTAGCACCCTCTCTCACCCATGGCCCCTCCCATCAGCCCCCCTCCCTTCTGGGGGGTGTCATCAGGGCAGACTGGGTGTATCCTAAACCGACATGCCCCCAGGGCTGAGACCTGCTGTTCCCAATGATCATCCCCTGAGATTAGATCACTCTTGCACATGTCCAGGGACACCCCAGAGGGTCTTCCCTCCACCTTAATCCTGCTCCCCACACTTTTCTTCAACACCCCTTTCTCCCTTTCCCTCTTGGAGCGGGGCTGGGGTGGACAATCTGGCCAATTGTTTGCTGGGAGGGCTTCCTAGTGGTATGGAACCATAAATCCTCTCATACCACACTGTGATTCTTGTTGTGTTGATTGCTCAAGATTATCGATTGCTGTTCTTTACTATTGGTTGACTGTTTATCTATGATCTTGTTCAAGTTACCAGTTCTGGCAAGTTGGTAGGAGGAGTCCCCACCCCTCCTCCCCTTCCCCCCTTTCCCAGTATCCCATAGTTTTGGGATCACTCTCCTCTGGATCACCTACTAGTGGTGATTTGTCCAGGGTAGGATGAGTAGTCATCCAGTCTACCTACTACCTCATCATAGCCACGTTGGGTAAATAATTTCTGGAACACTTAGGGACTGAAGATTTAGTAGAACATTGCTCTATTGTTATGCTACTTTCTCTGCACGCTTTGCTATTCCATATCTTAAAAGTGTTGTTTACTATCCATAATTCCAACAGGACACTTGACTATCCCATCCTAGGAAGGCCTCACCATTTTGGATCACTCCTCTACGGTCAAGTCATTTCCATCCCCTCACTCAGGAGAGCACACCTTAAGGGTCTACATGGGGATGGACAGCTGCTGCCCTGACTCAGGTTTGATTGCCTAAAGGTAAGTGGAATTTGCTGCCTGTCACTGGGAGACTATGTCAGGTAACACTCAGCAAGGGTGGAGGTGTGTGTCCTGGAATGTCAAGGGTCTGAACCACCCCATAAAGAGAATCAAGGTCTTACAGCATCTTCGCTGTATGGGCACAGATATTGTCCACCTCCAGGAAACACACTGCACTGCCAGGATGGTACAATGGCTTAAAATGTTGTGGGTGGATCAGGTTGTGACTAGCTCTGCCACCTCTAAATCAAAAGGCGTGGCCACTCTACTTCATAAAGCATGTCAATGGGTAGATGATGCTGTCAAGACGGACACACAGGGCTGTTGGATAGCTGCTCGTTTTACTTATCCAGAAGGGAAAGTAATAGTTGTGAATGTATATGGACCCAATTCAGACACAGCTGATTTCCATGCAGAGATCAGCCAGACTTTGGCTTCTCTAGTTGAAGGGGAGCAAGGAATCCCAATCATCATAAGGGGGTACTTCAACCTGGTTGATGACATATTCCTAGACAAATCTTGGCCCACACCTCAAGCGCATCCTAAGGCCAGAGCAGCCCTTCAGGAGCTCATAGAGGAATGGGGCTGATAGACCCCTGGAGAAGGGACAACCCCACAGGGAGAGATTACATGCACTTTTCCCCACTGCACAACACCCATAGTCATATCGACTTTTGGCTAGCAAATCAAGAAGTGGCACAAGGTATTGGGTTGTACCAGCATCGGTAATATACTAATTTCCGACCATGTACCAACTACCTGCTGCTTCCTCCCCCCAGGACTTCGTCCCTCCTCTCCGAGATGGAGATGCAACCCCTTACTCCTTCAGGACAAAGCCTTTTCCTTCTTAATGATCGCTGAAGCCAAGGCTTACTTCCATGATAACCCGGGTGGAAGAGTGGGGCAAGCACTGTCTGGGAAGCCTTTAAAGTGGTGCTAAGAGGGCGCATCATCTCATACACAGCAGCTAAGAACAAAGCCCAAAGGGAGGAGATCATTAAGTTGTAATCCGAGTGAACTGAGTTGGAGATGAGGTTCAAGGCCTCTCCTCCCCCCTTCAGACAGCACACTTCTAGACTCCATATTAGGGCTCTAATACAAAATCAACACCCTAATGCAACGCAAGGCGGAGTGGCAACTCCTTAGGTTAAAACACAAGTTCTGGGAGGGGGAGACAAGAGTGGCAAGCTTCTCGCCTACCACTTGAGGAAACAGTAGGCTGCATCCTGGATTCATGCCCTTTGGGATCACACTGGGAAGGTGGTCTCTGATCCCAAGGGTATTAATGTGACGATGCAGCAGTTTTACCAGACCCTATATGAGTCCAAAACCCCCTTGGATGGCTCAAACATGTCTACTAAGTTGTTGGACTTTTGTGACTCTGTTCTCATCCCCCGACTCCCCACAGAGATAGCTCAATACCTAGATGCTCCGATATCCTCTGCAGAACCCCTCTCTGCACTGTCTCAATTGTCCAAGGGCAAGGCGCCTGGGCCAGATAGGATGATGGTAGAGCTCTACCAACAACTAAGGGATGTAATATCTTCTCCATTCATTCAAGCCCTTCAAGAAGCCAACAGTAGGGGTTCCCTTCCCCAACTATGAAAAAAGCACTAGTTACCCTATTACCAAAGAAGTCACATTGACCCACTCGACTGTGCCAACTTTCACCCCATCTCTTATCTGTCAATACCAAGAGAGTGGCAAAGGTGCTAGCCAAAAAAATGGTGGGAATACTTCCCTCTCTGATTCACCCCTCCCAGGCAGGGTTTTCTAAAGGGAAATCTGGGGAAGATAATCTTAGGCTGGTTATCAACCTGAAGTGGCTTGCACTACAATAGCCCCAACCCATGGCTGCCCTGGCAATAGACTTCTCTAAGGCCTTTGACTCTGTGGAGTGGAATTACCACCACAAAGTCCTGAACTTATATGGTTTCAGCCTCTATTGCCACGGGTGGGTTTCCACCCTGTATAATTCACCAGCTGCTGGAATCCTGACTAACAGAGATATTTTGTCTCCCTTTGTCCTCCAAAGGGGCACTCAGCAGAGATGTCCCCTCTCCCCTCTGCTATTCCTCTTCACCATGGATCCACTGGCAAGGAAACTCATGGCCTCTAGGGACATATCTGGAATCCAGATAGGGGAACAGGAGTATTTGGTCAACTCATATGCTAATGATCTACTCCTGACCGTCTCCAAACCAAAACTATCTCTTCCCAAGATCCTAGAGATCCTCCAAGACTCTGCTAGACTCTCAGGGCTTCAGGTGAACCAAAAAAAGATGATTCTCTCCCCCTTAAAATTGGCTTGCCCCAAAGAATGCCTCCAGGGCACAAATATCACCTGGGTGCCCCAGGGTTTTTCTTATCTGGGGGTAACTATTACCACCAGGTGGAGAGAGCTGGAGGGGGCCAACTTCAACCCCCTATTCACCTCATTAATGGCAGAGATAGGCCACTGGCTAAAACTCAGACTGTCCCTGAAGGGGAAGATTGAGGCAGTGCCGATGTTCATCCTTCCAAGGATATCCTGTCTATTCCATAACCTCCCCATTAGCCTCTCCCTGAAGGTATTTGAGACCCTGGATAAATTGGTATCTCTTCTGCTCTGGGAAGGGGGAGTCCACGTAATGGAGTAGGTCCAAGGTACAGGCCCACTGATCTGGGGGGGACTCGGGCTCCCCTGGTTCCAAGGTTACCATCTGGCTTATAGGGTAGCACAGGCAACCAAATGGTTCACTCCCTCTCCCTCCCATCCTCCTCTGTGGGTTGTATTGGAAACCTCCTTGGCATGGGGAACGAGTTTGGGTGCCTTACTTTCCTGGAAGAACCCCTCTCTCCTCAATGCCACCCCTATCATGATGGAGACTGGGAGAGCATGACAGGCTGCCATGTCTACTTCACACACCCATAAGTTAGCATGGGAACCTTCCCTTGAGTTTACCCCTTCTGGAATAACTGGCAAATTGCTGTGGACAACAAACTGCTCCACTGGCCAACCTGGGCTAACAAAGACATCGACTTATTAAGAGACCTCAATATGCCTAACTCTAAGTTACTGATGGCATTTGATCAGTTGCGGGCACAGTACGACCTCTCTAACTAGGATTTTTGGAGATCTCTCCAGATCTGTAGTGTAATCCACAGATTGCAGGCCCATCAGGTGTAGAACACCACGTGGGACTGGCTGTGCACTCTCTATGAGCCTGGTAAGCAAAAGGGGCTAGCATGGAAGGTTTACCAGACACTTCAGGACTCCCAGCCAGACCACACCGAGAAGTGAAGACAGCAATGGGAATCAAATACCCAGGTGGCCACCCCCCTGAAACCTGGGATTGCTGCTTTAAAGCCACTCATACTGGGTACAGAAATGCCAGAAGCCAAGTGATTCAACTGAACATTTTGATAAGGTGGTACAGGACTCCAGCCCTGCTCCAAGCAATGGGTCTGCTAAGCCATGCCCAGTGCTGGAGGTGCCAGCAAAAGCCTTGCACATTTACTGCATGAGCTATGGCAATGCCCTCTGCTGGTGCCCTTCTGGAGATTGGTACTTGATGACTAGGGGTGTGCAAAAAATAATTCCGCTGGTGGAATTTGAGCGAAAGTCATATTTTCGCTTCCGTGAAAGTTCAGAAATCATTTCGACAACTTTTGTGGAAATTCAGCCAAAAAACTGTGGAATAAATTTAAGAACTGCAGGTTAATGTATTAAACTATGGAGAAAAAACCCACAGAAGTAATGCAAACCACGGATAATTGTATGATATATGGCAAAATACTAAGCAAAAGACAATTTCTGCAAGTCATGTTAAAAGTCTGCAGTTCATAATTAAATGCTGCAGTACTAGGCGGAAATCTATAGTTATTTGATGAAAGTTCAGAATTCCACCGCAGGCAAAAGAAAGGAAAATTCTGTGAAATTTTTGAAATTTCACAGAACTTCCGCGATGGCGGAAATCCACTTTTGCCCACCCCCATTGATGACTGCTCCAGAGTGGTTGGCAAGGTGATTGGCCAGCCACACCCTCTGCTGCTGCTGGGTCATTCATACCCCCTTGACCCCCTCCCAGCTCCACTTAAAAGCTGGGTAATGACTGCCCTGCTTGAGGCAAAGCGGGCCGTCCTTATGAAATGGACACAACCACAACCTCACTCCATTCTGATCTGGCACTTGGCCTTGGAAAAACTGGTTACCTTTGAAAGACTCTCCTACTCCAGTCAGAACCAAACCCATACATTCCATAAGAAGTGGGATGCCTACTTACATTCACACCTATGCTCAGTCCCACCTACACCACCTGGCAACCCCCCTGCCTAAAGTCCTCCTCCTCACCTATTCCACTATTCTAGGCGAATCACATAGACCACGTGAGCTCATCAGTTGGGGCTCCTCCAGGGCCAGCTACTAGCCTAAATGCACCCACTCCTGCCCCAATGTCTCCCATATTATGCTGAGAGGGTTCCTCCTCCTCCTCAGTCCCCTAAGGGAACAGGTAGGAAGATCTAGATGCATAGATGATACATTCCTGGTTTGTTAAGATTGTTCTCATTACCAATATCCTGGAATAGATGCACGCTGCTATAGCTACACATTTGGGTTTTCTGAAATGTATGAGCACACTTGGATTGTTTTTTCTTTTGATGTGTATACTACTGGGTTTGTTGGACCTTCCCTTTTGGGAGACCCAGCAATTATTATTGCTTATATCATCCCTACCCTTGTCCTTGACATGGATATGTTGTTATGTGCTGTTCTTCAAAATTGAAAATCAATAAAATTTTTCATGATTAAAAAAACAAAATGAGCTTAAGGAGATCATTATGTAGCCATTTTGTAGCTGCGCTCTTAACCTTCTTAAAAAAGTAGCTTACATTTCCTGAAGGGAGACAAAGGCCTGGGGGAAGGCAGCAAGGGGAGTGGTGATGGAGAGGGAGGAGTGAGCATAGGGCCAGTCAGTGTCAGCAAGGTCCAAGAGAAAGAGCTCTGGGTCAAACTTTGAGTAGTCTTGGTGATTTATGATCTTGGGTGGGACTTTTCGTAGATTAAATTTCCACACACAGTAGATGGCTGAGTGAGCTGGGATAGCATCAGGGAGCACAGCAGCTTGCAAAATTCTGTCTAACCTGTTTGTTGAAATCCAGTCTATAAGGGTATGGGAACCAACCCACAAAGACCACCTGGTTGGGTATTTATTTTAGTTGTTTAACCAGGTATCGCACACTAAGCTGAAAGCTTTTTTACAGGAGCGACCTGGGAGCACAAGGAGGTTAAGTGACTTGCTCAGGGTCACACAGTATGCAAGTGGAAGCTGTGGGATTCAAACCCAGGGTATGAGATGACCTGAGTTAGGGCCAAGGTCATACAACATATTTTCAAAAAGGTTACAGTTTGACCCTAGGTAGTTTAAAGTCTATCATGATAAGAAACTCATTTGACTCGTCTGAACACCTACTGTAATATGGTCAAGGAGTTGTGACAAGCCATTAAGGCCTGAAGTGGGAGGGTTATACGCCCACAGAAGATGAATTTTCTTGGCATTCCCCAGAAGGAGGGTTTTGTATTAAACCAGCTATCAACCACACGTAGCTCTGTCACTTTTACCTTTACACTGTACATTTTCCCCTATAGAATTTTTTTAACTTTATTTCTTCTATTGTCCTATACCATTGATACTGTATTCTGCTCTATTCTGTCTCTGTAGTGACTACTGACACTTTCCCTATACTAACCTATCTCCATTTATTTCTCTAGTTCTAACCAGACACAGACCCCTGCCCATCAAATAAGTATTATTTTTCAGTTTATCTGTCTTGTCTTATTACTCTCCCTGAAGAATTAAAGATCTTTTGTGACTCCTTCTCTGTTTTGATTTTATAGGTATGGCCAGTCTTTGTTTCGGTACTCCTACTTTATGCTCCTCCAAACATTGTAAGTGATACCTTACTTATTACCTATGCTAGGTGAGTGAACTGAAGAAGTTCTGGCACACTATTAACAACTGGTCATGGCTTCTCTTTCAAGTCTCAGTCTGATCTTTTCACATGTAAGCCTCCCTTCACCCAATATGTCTAGGGGCCCTGGTGGGAAAAAAGGTTGCGGGGGAGCAAATATAGAACTTTCCAGGAGACCCAGATTTAGATGAAAAAAAGATGGTCTTATCTTACCCACAGGAACTCATTAGCAGGGGAAGGTTGTTCTCCTCAAGTACAACGGAAAACCCAAGAAGAAGATGTTCGACTCCAGGCCGGGACCAGAAAAGGGTGTTCAGGTTCCGTTTTTTTCTTCTTTAAAGAAACTTAAATTGGTTAGGCTGCATAACAAACTCCAACACGCCACAGTGGGAAAAATAAAAACTGATTTACTTATTAATAAATAATGGTACAGCTCCATGGAGCAGGGGGTCAGACAGACTCAGAAATGAGCACACATAACAGAGATTCATATAGCACAAAGCTGAACTGTCTCACAGAGGCTGAACAAGGCTGGGACAGGATCTGTGCAGCTTCAAAGAACCAGAACAGGCTCTAACAATTTATGGTACCTGATGGTCCACAACACTGGGGACACCCAACCTTAAAGCCAGCAACTTCAAATGGGCAATGGCCTATTATTTATTATTTTATTTAGTTGTTTAACCAGGTATAGCACACTAAGCTGAAAACTTTTTTACAGGAGCGACCTGGGAGCACAAGGAGGTTAAGTGACTTGCTCAGGGTCACACAGTATGAAGGTGGAAGCTGTGGGATTCAAACCCAGGTCTGGTCTGCTGGATGTCACCAGATTTGCAGCTCAGAGCCTTAGACCACTGTGCTATATTAAAACACGGCTGCCCTTAACTTGTCGAATCTCACTCAGCTCAGCTCCCTCCTTTCAGTTACCCAAACAAACTTGCACATCGGGTGTAATCAGGGATCTGTCCCAGACAGAGGTATGGCAGGCCACCTTAACAAACCCTGGCTGTGTGCCACACTGGGTAATGGCTCCCCAAGGACTGCCACTGCTAAGGAAGCATAATAGCAACCCTGCCACTGCTGCAATGCCCCACTGCCAAACTCCTTTAAAACAGGAACCAGGACCCCATCCCACAATGGTGTCACAGAGCACGAAGTGGGCCTCTGACCACGTGTCTCCAGTCCACGGCTACCCGATACACAATGGGCCACTGCTCCTATGGCTGCTTGCCCCCTTCTACACCCACAGGCATCCGTGCACGGAACCAGCGCCAACAATGATTGCCACATCTCCCGGACCAGGGTCTGGGCCCCGGCCTAACTGACTCAAACTCCTACCTGTCAGCCTTCCCTCACCAGTTAACAACCAACCCCCTTTATAAGCAGCAGCATGGCAAGAAATACCCTCGAGGTGGACTAAAGCTGTCCATCAAATTGCCCTAAACACAGGGCAGAGAGAGAGAGATAACCTTAGTAAGCACCCCCAAAAGGGGTGGCTTACACACAAAACTGGTGGCCAGAGCTGCTCTGTTTATAGAGAGAGTAAAGAGCTATAGTAGGATTAAAGACTGCTTCTCCTGATTCCCAAGAATATACCCTAGCCACTACACCACACTATTTTGTGAAGATGTGTGTGTACTGTATGCTTCTTTGTGTATTGTTGAATCTGTCTCTGTGTGCTTATGGTTAGAGTGCACAGTTTTGAGCTTCAATGTCCATGTTCTCACTTTGTGATTTGGCAAGGAGGACATATTAGACGAAGACAAGTAGTTTTGTCTTATGGTCACAACACAGAACCGTTAACCTGGATGTCCAGTATTACTTATTTACTTTGGAGCCCTCGGGGTAGTAAAAACAGGCCAGCAGTTTCACTTCGTGGATACAGTTCCAAGCTGTGAAGCTGGAGAAACAGATTTGAATCCCTTTATTGCCCTGGAATGGATAGGAGACATGGAAAATAAAGGCCATCTGGGCAAGTAGTCACATCCCAGAGCTGTCAATCTGCAGATGGGATTTGGGGGAAGGAGAACACTAGACACCAGGGAAACCTTTTTCCAATATTCTGGCCAATGAAACTAGGGGAACCAATAGACATGAAGGAAACTCTTTCCCTGTAGCGGCACTAGAAGCCACAGGAGGGGGGTCCATTAGACATCAGGGAATCTGCTTCACTGTATTCTCAGTGGGACTCATGGGGGCCACAGAATGCAAAGCATCCTCCAGTCTCACTAGATGGGGATCTTAAGTAAGATTGGTGGGTGCTTTGCACTCCATTGAGAGGTGATTTTTGTATGCATTAATTAGTGCTGCTCAGGCAGGCTTTTAATATGTGCAAAAAGCTTCCATTATCCCAGTACACAAAGAATAATGAGATTCCATTTCAGTTACATGTGCACCTGTGGTGCCTTTGTGCTCTTGCATAAACAATGATGTGCCGTAAACAGTGAGGCTTCCAGTATGGGAAGTTCCTTACACACTACTGAAAACCAAACTGCACGTGCAAACCTTATTCGCACAGCACAAAGCATTCATAACTGCTGCCCTATGAAACAAATCCATGACTTCTACTCAGTGCAACATTATTTGTGTCTCCTCCTGTCCCTCCATGTCATTTCTTCAACATTTCTAGTATTGCCATGCGGCTTTCTAAGCTAGTGCTGAGCAGCGTGTTGTACAGCCTTCACATTAGTTCCCTAGATTTGTATCCTTGCGTTCCTGTTATTTATCACAGCATGCTGTTTACTTTTTCAATTAATTCACCACACTGCTTACACATTGATAGAGAGGCTTATAACTGCTAGGTCTCCTTCAAAGTCTCCCTGTTTACTGTAGATGAAACCTATTCACTTTATACTTACTGTACAATCTACATTTGTGAGACACGTACACAAGTTTTTGATTTGTCAACAATAAATTGCATTGGCAATATGCCTATCTTGACTCATATCAAACCGACACCTTCGTGAATTATCTGGCTGTACTGCATCATCTTTGTCTACAATTTCCCCAAGTTTGCATCTTCAATATTTTAATAATCTTACTATGTTGTGTCTGCCTTCAGGGCATTTATAATGATTAAAAACATCAAGATCATGGCATTTACTCTTCTGGGTACAACAAAAACCCTGACACTGTGCCACTTCTACGTACTTTCTCCTATTTTCTCCCAAATTATTTACTCAGTCTCATGTTCCATCGTGGTTCTCTGTACTGTTTTATGCAAATACAGACAATGAGGTCTCTACACTCTTCAAGCGTCTTGCCTTGTGTGTCCTTTGGGTGAAAAGTCAGTGAACCGACAGTGAGCAGTTCTGGCACTCAAATATGCAAGACGAATCACCCTTGAAGCATGTAGGGATGCCTTGGCATCCATGCTAATACTTTAGGAACCATCAGATGCATTAAAAATGAATGTGTCAAAATGTAAACAATATTAAAAAATAAAGCAAAAAAAAGCCTCCTGAACACATGTGGTTTTAAGAAAGTAAGTACATCTATGTGCTAATTTTCTTATTTAGTGCTGAAAATTTATAATAGCTTAACTAGGAGCATGACAAGTATAATTTGTTTAAATGCTTTTTGAAAATATAGGTACATTTCCTGATAAGTACTACCAGTGATAATTTTCCTTATGGCTGCCTCAGAAAAAACGAGGTGTTGTACAAACTTATCACCCTCTGAAACCTGGAAGAAAGCAAACTTCCCTGTGTTCACTTCCTTGCTCCACGACACAAAAGTGTGTTCAAAACAAAGAAGGCTACAGCTCTATTTATTACATACAAGTATATAAACATGACAGACAGGGTTGAGTATCAGCCACTACTAAGCTTTCAAAATAAAAATTGTGGTGATATTTCACTCCCTCGTCTCCTTCACTGCTCTGGAGAGGTTATATCCCTCTGTTTAAAAACAACTATAATGCTGTTTCAAATCTCAGTTAAGGCATTTATTTATTTCTCTCTTCTGTCTGTTTGGGTTCCATATGTGTGCACACTGCACCCTTATGAATAAAAATGTAATTATCTGTGCAGCACCACTGCATTAGAGAAAGAGTAAGGTGCTTCTGGAAGTCCTAGGATTCCAGTTGTCTTGATGGCATAGCTGGTAGCACAACTTGAATGGCACTCTGGATGGCCTGGGTTTAAATCCAAGCTAAGACACTTATTTCTTTCTCTCTTCTATTTGTTTGGGTTCCATATATATGCACATCACACACTTGTGAATGAAAACTCTATTTTAAAACAGATGTGGAGAAAATCCAAATTGTTATACCCAGCAGCTAATGGTTATTGTTTTGCTTTATTCTCCATTACAAGCTGATATTTGTTTATATTACTGTGCACTCTGATGTTATTTTCTATGTGTATCACAGGTCACCCACTCTGCATCTGTGTTGAGGGAGGGTGGACACCAGTTGCCTTACTTACCATGTCTGAATATAAATATGAATTCAGTTTTAAATTGCAATCAAGTACAACCGATGCAGTTTTACAGTGCAATCAAGTGCAACCTTCCTATCATAGATAAGGGTTACTAGTTAATTGAAAATGTTTAAATCAGGGATTTTTGAACTTAAGAAGTTAATGATGCAGCTCATGATACAGAATGCCAAAAATGTATTTCTTGTTTATTGCAATGTTTCTGATTAGTAACAGAATGTTCTTTGTGCTATGCATAGTTGGCACCTATTGGCACAACACCTTTCCCGGGTGTTTTTTTCACCTGCTAATGGCTATAAAAGGCACCCCAGTCCTACCAAAAGTGAGTTCTGTGTTCCAGTTTAGTTCTGCTGTTCCAGCATCAGAGCCCTCATGGTTCAGGGCATCTCCTGGTGTACTTCTCAGATTGTGACTAGCCAGTAGGGGCCAGAGATGTCCCAGTATGGTGGCAGGGTCCTGGGTCTGTAGTGACACTGGCTCCTTCCAGTGCAGGTCTCCAGAGGCTCAGATCCCTCCCAGTGTCCATGATCGTTGACAGTAAGGAATTGTTGGTGGCCCATCTCAAAGAGGGCTGCCTTAAGCACTGTTGCGGTATCCAGCAAAGTCAACAGATAAGCAAACAGGTTCTGGCTGAGATGCTGAGGCTTGATCAAATGGTAAAAGAAGTTTTGTTCACGGAAGATACAGTATATAGTATAGATGGTGATACCAGTTATCTGTACCTGAGGGCAAAGGGAAGGATGCAGTGAGCCATGATAAGGCTCTGTGTCTGTGAGTGCAAGGCACTGGACACAAAATTCCCAGTAGAAAAGAAGCTAGATGCAGTGGATGTATGGGTTCTTCCTCAAATTGCCTACTTCCATGGGGCACCCTATTCTCCAATGGAGGGTATATCCCTGTCATATTTAACCTCAAACTATGCTGTACCTAAATGGGCTGGATACACCTTGGGTTCTGTTTTCCTGCTCATGGCTGGGAGGAGACACACTTGTCTAAGAATCCTTGATTTATAACTTGTGGCATTAGTGCAACCCATAAATATGTTTATGCTGCTAAGTGCTAGGTAGCATGAGGATGTGTACAGAAATGAAGTGAACTCAGCTGTTGTTGTTTATTGTTTCACATCCATTGTCTTTTATAGTGTATGGGCAACAGTAAATCAATAGTGGACCACTTCCTGAGGCACCCAACTCCATTTCAGTCCCCTCCCCAAACCCAAGAACAAGCTCCACTCCATCCCCAGTTCCTCAATCTCACAAACTCAATTTTCTTTTTCTTAAAAAATAAATGTGCCCAAGCCTGCTGCTTAATGGGTGTCAGGAGGAACTTATTCCCTTACTTTTCATGTTTTTGTCATCGCTGCTCTCTTTTGGGTCCACCTCTCACTGCAGCGGCCATTTACTGAAGTGCAATACTTTGGTAAAGGCACATGCACAAAGACATTTGATGTTGTTGTACCATTGATGTGATGTACTCACGATAATACAACAGCAATATGACATCACATCAATGGTACAACAAGATTGTCTTTTGATCAAATCCAATGCACAATAATACTCTCCCATACACTATATACAAAGGGGTGGTTCCTGGCAAGAAGAACCATCAGATTACCCCTAGACATAACAGTCTGCCCCTCGGGTTATTAGCTGGCCCCTCCTCTTTACTGGGAATGGCGGTAAAGGTGGTCGTAATGCTCACACCATTCTAGCACACCCCCACTCTGCAGATTCTGACAGGCATAGGGGTGTGCCTTGGGGTTGTCGGCCCTAATGCTCACCCCATTCTCCCGTCAGTGTCTGCAGGGTGGGGTGGGGTGTTTGGGTTGGAAACACTAACTCTCCATTTCCCTGCTTTTGTCAGTTTAGTAAAAACCCTAACTGATGCATTAACAATGTTTTTTTGCAATGAATGTCCTTACTTTTTGAGACAGTATAATAGTATATTTTACTGTGGGAGCACAAGGTCCTTCAAACCCTATGCTCCCATCCCTCCACAGATGCCCATATGTATGTAGATGTAGCAGCAGAGTACCTCACAGACCCCCATAGATGTGTATATGTATGTAGCTGTGGAAATGCAGGGGCCTCTAGAAACATAGAAGCTGATAGCAGATAAGGACCACAAGGCCCATCCAGTCTGCTCACTTCTTTTTCTACCTTATGAATGTGCCATCGACTTTTACTCTGTCAGTGGCCTATCTATTCATACTTATCTGTATTGCTCCCTTATGCCTATCCCATGCCTGTTTGAAGTCCCACACTGTATTCATAGCCACCACTTCCTGAGGTAGGCCATTCCATGCATCCACCATGGAACCATCCAACTGTGGCCCATGTGCTTCCACGCATATCGTTACAAGCAAGCGTAATGAATTTACAACAAATAGTAATAACTGTGCCATTTTAAAAAAATTTTGCCCCAAATATTCAAGATAACCTTCTTATTACCTCACCGCATGTACCCAGTACAGAAAATTTTCAAATTTCAGCCAAAACATAATTCTGCACAACAGCAATGCCATTATATGCCACAGGCGGGAAACCACATTTTGGCCAGGATTTGAAAAATTACAGCTGTGGCATACATGATGTTGGGTACTAAGAACAGTATGTAGGCTCTCCACTTCAGTCGAGTGGCCTGGCACTGCTACCTGCTGGCGGTCGGACCTCTGCATCCAGCCTGCCACCCCCGACCAAGGAAAGCAGCCACAAGTCCAAACCAGGCTCTCCACTTCAGTCGAGTGGCCCTGGCACTGCTACCTGCTGGCAGTCAGACCTCTGCATCCAGCCAGCCACCCCCTGACCAAGGAAAGCAGGTATGTTTGGTCAGCTCCTAGCTCGGAGGTGTCAGGCTTCAATCTCCATAACTGGACTGGCTCCTGGGGACTGTGGCTGCTTCCTGATTGGATGCTGCAGATCCCCATTGAGAAAGAAAGCATACAAGGCACCTTTTTCAAAACACAGCCCGGCCACTGCCTTGCTGTACTGCTATCTAGATAATTTTTTTCACCCACCCCTCCCCCTCCTCCCTCCTCCTCCTCCCTCCTTCATTAAGTACACTTCCCCAGTGATCCCTGCCCCCTGAGGCCTCACACTAGTCAATTACAGCAACTCCTTAAAGGGGTTCTCCTTTCTGTAACTTCTTAAAGGGGTGATCCTCTCTCATGCTCAAATAACTTATCGTCCTCAATGGATCTGGGATCAAGTGCATTGACACTGCCTATGGTCCTCCTCCTACTTCCTACACCAGCTCCACCTTATTTAGGACCATCACCCTCTATGCATAATACCCCCCTCTTATCTGCAACACCTCTACCAGACCCCCCCGATGCTCGCTCACCCCCCCTCAGTACCCCCCACACTTCCACCCCTTCTACCTCTTACTTCCAACTCATACCTTGGTCTCTTTCTCTCAATGCCTTCCCACCCATCATACCTACCCAGCACCTTGCACCCCAGCACCCAGCCCCGTGTCCAATCGCAAGGGGAGATGCCACAATAACTACCATGCTTTGGTTCACCTAATCACCCTCCTGTTGCTTCTATCAGGTAACATTCATCCAAACCCTGGCCCCGTGCCCAACCTTATGAAAAAGCCTGCCCAGGCTCAAGGACTCCACAAAGCTTCTATGAATATTTGCAGCCTCCTTAAGAAGGCTGCTGCATTCCAATGCTGGGTTACTCAGCACCAACCGGACATTGTCGCACTCGTCGAAACCTGGTTATCCAAATCCACACCTGACTCTTTTGTCTTCCTCCCTGGTTACACCCTTTTCAGGGAAGATCAGGTGGGTAAGTGTGGAGGTGGTTGTGCTGTTTATATGCATGACTTCCTCCATGGACATGCACTTCCTCCACCCAAGCTTGATAACGGGGCACAAGCCCTCACACTAAAAATCTACCCCAAACCTGGTAAGGGCCCACTCTTTCTCACCATTGCCTATATTCCCCCCAGAAAGCAAGACATCGCCATTCAGGCACTTGCTGACTACCTCTCTGGCCTACCACCAAAAATGGCCCAGATAATTGTTGGTGACCTAAATATCAACTGGCTCTTGGCCATGGCCTCCCAAACCAGAGATATCTTTGCCACCCTTGACATGTCCCAGCTTGTAACCACCCAACTAGATTCAACCCCTCTACTGGCTCCAGCACCCTCCTGGATCTCACCATTACCAACCGCCCCCAGAGGGTGCTCGATATCTGTATACTTCCCAACTCACTTAGTGACCACTCCCAGGTCGTATTCTCTTGGTCCACTGCCAACAGCAAACCTGCACCACAAACCACCCAGTGATATCGCCTACTCCCAGGTGGCCTGCATCACCTTAAACTGTACCTCTCACAACTGGATTGGTCACAAATCAGGCTTGTACCGTCCATAGACGAGGCATTGGATTTTTTCACTTGCACTTTTAACACTGCCTGTGACCTCTATGCCCCCTTCGTTAGAAATTGCACCAAAAAGCAAAACATGCCCTGGGTTACCCCCTCCCTCCTTCACAAACTTAAAATGAGAGACAACCTATGGCACACTGCCATGGAATCTGGCAAGCCAGTTGATAGGCAAGCATACAACCCTGAGCACAATAAGTGTTCTTGGGCCATTCGACAGGACAAAGCCCAGTACTGCCAATCCACTCTTGTCTCCTCCTGGGAGTCAGCTAGAAACTTTTGGGATAATGTAAAGGAGCTGAATGGGTAATCCCACTCCCCATCCCCCTCTCAACTCTCCTTTAATGGAACTGTCTGCTCTGACCCCCTTGGCATTGCAGACTGCCTAAACCACACTTTCTCAGACCTGAGTTCAGTCCTACCCAGTAACTTCTTTGACCCCATCCCAGTAGCACCACTGCCCACTCTTCAGAGACCTCCTTTCTATCTACACACCATCTCCCTGTTGGAGGCTAGATCCCTTTCTGCAAAAAGCCATTAGTAGTAACAACCCCAGCACCAACCTACTGGTCACTAAGCTACTTTGTCTGACACTAGATGCTATCCTGGTCCCACTTACCGAGCTGCTCAACCGCTCTCTGTGCCTAGGGAAGTTCCCCAGCACATGGAAAACTGCCATCATCACTCCCATCCTAAAGAGCGGCGATTGAACGACCCCAGGTAACTATCGACCTATCTCCATCCTCCCGCCACTCTCTAAGGCCCTTGAAAAAGTAGTTGCCAACCAGCTTGCCAAATACCTGACCATGCACAATATTCTGTGCCCTGAACAGCTTGGCTTTTGTACTGGCCACAGCACCATAACCGCACTACTTGAATTCTCCAACTTTCTGCACTGCGCTCTAGAAGTTGGAAGTCGTGCTGGTGCCGTGTTCATTGACCTCTCCAAGGCCTTTGACACAGTTTGCCATCCTCTCCTGCTTGATTCCCTCAGATGCCTTGGTTTCTCCCCCGGCCCCCTTGCATGGTTCACCAGCTACCTCTTTGCCAGAACTCAGTGTGTAAGAATCAATAGCACCCTATCTGACACATGACCTGTCTGCTCTGGGGTTCCCCAGGGCTCCATTTTAGGCCCTCCTCCTCTTCAGTCTCTACCTCAACTCCCTCCCCTTGGCCTGCCCAAGTAAGATCTTCCTCTATGCGGATGACGCTGTGCTCTTCGCCGCTGATCCTAACCCCAACACACTCCAGGCCCCCCTCCAATAAACTTTTGATAGAGCTGAGCATTGGTTCACATCACAAAGGCTAGTTCTGAACCTAAAAAAGACCAAAGCTATGCTCTTCTCATATCACCAAAGCAAAGCCAGTGGTGCCCCCCTCATGATACTGCCTAGCACACTAAACCCCATTGAGCAGGTTTCCTCCTACAGATATCTGGGCATTACCTTTGATTAGGCACTCTCCTTTCATTCCCATATCAATGCCCTATCTGCTGTCACCAATGTCAGGATTGGACTGTTATACCGCCATAGGGACTGCTTATCACAAGAGGCCTTTAGATTGGCAATCACCTCCTCTGTCCTGTCGCTAATCGACTATGGGCTGCCCATCTATGCTGCAGCCAACAACACTGCACTTGCAAGAATCCAGCTCTCTATAAACAAGGCCTGCAGGCTAATGCTGGGAGCCCCTAGGTACAACCATACGTACCTGCTGTACTCCACCACCAACTTGCTCAACCTTGAAAAAAGACTCCGCTTCCAAACCTGCCTTCTTGTAAAAAAGACCCTGCTAGGGCTCTCCCTCCCCCCGGGGTCGCCACCTCCCTGCAGTGTGCCTCCCCCTCAGTCTCCACCAGCAGCACTGTCAAAACCTCCCTTATTGTCCCCAGGGTAAGGACCACTATGGCCCAGAGATCCTTTTGCTATTGGGCTCCCTCCTGGTTCAATTCCCTCCCAGCCAATATAGCTGACTCCACTAAGCTTGGTCCTTTCAAGGTCTCCCTCAAAAGCCATCTGACAAGTACTCGCTGCTGCAACTGCACATAATCCCCCACCTGCCCCTTATCTTCACCCCTAGGCTGGGTCTGCCCTGTCTACTTTTGCTGTATATACCTGGGGTCTCATGCAACATCTGCTGACTAATGTAATAAAATATCTCTGGTTGTTACCTGACGTAGTACTCATGTACCTATATTATTACTACTGTGATCTACCTATTACCATGCATGTACCACCAGTGAATGCCTATAACACTGGTTGCTTTTTTAGTCTAAGCGTTATGTACTGTACTGTTTTGTTTGCTGTGATGAATTGCCCTTTTGATGAGGTGCCTTTGTAAATGAGTCTATGACTCAAAGGTCTGTAAACCGATGATCTAATAAATAAATAAATAAAAATATGGGGTGAAAATATTGAAAATTTTGAACGTTACGAGCATGCGTATTGAGATTGCAAAGAATGGCATAACACAGCCTTTTTCGATATTTTGACCCCAAATTTTCAACATGGCCCTTTTGGGACCCCGACTCATGAGCAGTGGTACTGTCATTTCTTTACTCTGTCCCATATGGTGATTTCACGCAGCAACTGCATCATTCTGCACCACAGGTAAAAAAACACATTTTGAGCAGGATACGAAAAATGACAGCTGTACTGTTCATGAGGTGGTGTGAGAAAATGAGTACTGTATGTTGAAAATCTAGAGTTAAAATATTAAAAATTACCAAAGTAACATGCATGCATAGCACAGTTTAAATGACCGTGTGTAACTCAGGCATTTTGGGGTATTTTTGCACCAGATTTTCAACATGGAGTTTTTTGGACCCCACCTCATGGACACTGACACTGTCGTTTCATTACTCAGTCCCAAAAGGTGATTCTGCTCAATGACCGCAAAATCATCTTTTGGGCTGAGTAATGCAATGACAGTGGCAGTGTTCATGAGGTGGGGTCCAAAACTCCATGTTGAAAATTTGGTGCAACAATATTGAAAAATAGCTGAGATGTCAACATAAGTTCAAAACCCCACTGACAGCCATTATACAGTGCTTACCTTGATTCTTCAGTTCACGGTTCGGCTTTGAAGAGTGCAGACATGTCCTGGTCCACAAAAGATGACAGCTGCTGACCTCCATTGGTAAGTATAGGGCAAGGGGGGTGTGGAGTGATGGGCTGCTCAGTGGAAGGGTCGGGATGGGGGAGGGTGATGGCAGGGATGACGAGGGACCATTTTCTTTTTTTCAGCCTTAAAACAGAAAAGGACATCAAGGGACCGCTTTCTTATTTTCAGCCTTACAGGGAGAAAAATTAAATAGTTATTTGGGGACACTGGGAGTGGGCTCTCCAGTGTCCCAAAGAGCAGGGGGGCTACTATTGCAGGCATTGGGTTGGGTCCTCTGATGCCAGAGGAAGGGGGATACAGGACTCTGACACAGGGATTGAGCACCCTAATGTCAATAAATTAAGAAGAATGAACTGAGGGAGGGGTACATCTGGAGGCTAGGGGGTGCCCGTGCCACTAGAGACCCGGGAACATATGGAGTGGGGGAGGGGGGTGCCACTAGACACCAGGGATAGCAGACAGTAATCGGCGGGTGAGGGTACCACTAGACACCAGGGAAACAGGGGATCACACATCATTGTGCAGTCGGCAGCATGAGATCCAGTTGTGGCTGCAGAACTTAAGAAAATATGGAAAGAATCTATTTTTCACAAAACTGAAGTCTTTGTGCAAAAATCAATCTGTTTATGTTCAAAGACCTTACTTTTGTGAAAAATAGATTATTTCAAGCGGAACATCTATCTTTCCCCATTGGAAATAATGGCAAAATTAAGAATTTTATATCTTTTAAACTAATTAATATTTTTTCACCAAACCTTCAAAAGGCACATCTGTGAGGCAAAGGCTTTTTACACTAAAAAATGTCAAACCAGAAGCTAAAGCCATTTGTGAGGTACAGATGTACAAAGAAACCTCCCAAAACATGTAAATTTAGGATTCTTTGATGCTTTATATCTCAAAAACCACAAAACAGATTTATACGAAATTTGGCACATCAAGAAACCTACCCCTAGAGTTGCAAATCCAATTAATGGTTCCAAAGTTATAAACATTCAAATATATGAGTTTAATATAGAAGTTTGCACTGACCCTAACTATACTGGTGCTACCAGGCCAGTATAATAAGGTATACCACAGTATATAACCCCTTTGCTGTATCATTAAACAAAAACAAAAATTGAAAGCATTGAGATCAGATGACACAGTTACTCTTACAATTGCATTGTGCAAAATCACTGAAAAACAAAGAGCTTTCAAACAAACAGCAGTTAAAATTTGGAACAGTTGGTCAGTCAATATACATAATATACAGTGTCCACCATTTTAAATTATCTTTTAAAAGATTACTAATATCTGAAATACAGTGCAACTGCAGATAATGGTCTAATTTTAGGTGTTTTTGAATTATGTGTTTAGTATTAACTTAGTAGGTATTAATATCTATTTTTTATTGTTTAATTTCAGTGCTATTATGTTACAGAATGCCAATCTTCACTGTATACTTGTCACAAACTTATCACCCTTGGTTGATTGTTTTTCTCAATTGTTATTGTATCTAATGTTGAAATGTATGTCTTGTTATATGTACCCATGTCAAGCCTGTAAATGGGCCATGTGGCAGTGCTTTTTTACCTGGTCAACAAAACTTTAAATAAATTAACAAGCGAACTAAATCAATAAATCAATCAGCAAATGAATAAATAAAAGATTTCCCCTGTGCATATTTCTCTTGCATTTCTCAATGTCCTTAAAATCCAAGGAACAAACTCTTGATGCAGAACACATCCATCTTCATCCCAGAGAATAAATCCAAAAATACCATGCTTAAAAGAAAGCCTTCATCATGCCAGGTTCCCACCCCTGCAAGGCTTACCTTCCAGTTAAGCCTTAAGTATGTTGCAGCATTTTCCTCCCACCACAAAATGTTTTATTTTAATTGCAAAAATTCCACTGCCCAGAAGTATAGCGGATGCTAGTGGGGTTCCATTATGTGTAAAGGTGCGACACCGCACCATGCACTTCAATACAAAAGTATTGAAGCACATGCATCACCACACCTTTACAGATAATGGAGCCCCCATAGCATCCTCCATACTTCTGGGTAGCAGACTTTTTGCAATTAAAATAAAGTATGTAGCAGCTGGAGAAAAACACTGCAACATACTTAAAAGGCTTAACCAGAGGGTAAGCCTTGTGGGGGCAGGAGGCTGGCATGATGACGGCTTTCCTTTTAAAGGCATTTTGAATATTTGAACCAAAACCTACAGATCCTTGACCAGCCACACTGTCTGGTGTTGTACTGCCAACTAATACCTGCATTTCTGCCACCTTCAAACATCAAAAAAGTGCACACAAGGCTATGGTGCTCACAGGTAATTGAGGATTCATACAAACAGGAAAGACCAGGCCCAGGTCTTTCCTGTTTGTATTTCTATCTCCTGAAGCATTTGGGATGAGTAGCCCCCTTGCCATGTAAAGAAATAACAGTGGCCTCATCATTGATTCTGATCAGTGGTAGATATCTACAGCACCCCAAAGAGTAGTATTCCCATCCAAACATGATCTAAACTCCTCATCGTATATCATCAAGACACTAACCCAGTGGGTTTTATGTGACCTCTAGATGATATCCTATTATCAGGTATAGGTGCTGCACTTTTTGGGATGCCACTCTCTCTCTTTTCTATTCTTCTGAAGTAGTTTTTCATATAGCACATGGAAACACCAATTCCTCCCTTTAAGGCAAAGTTAGGCAATTTTATTTTGCTATAGAACCTACCCAGCCTGACTCTGAGCTCTGAGCACTTTGAATAAATCCAAAATGCTCAGGCAGTCAAAAATAAGATAATGAAAACACAGGATTACAGAAACCTTGTAAAAGCGCAATTAATAAGGGATGTTTTTATGTCAGTTTTTGTTATGCTAAATTTTCAGAGATTTGAACTAGGATCAACCAATTTCAGTGCCAAAGGATTAAAAAACACAACCTGTATTGAATAACTTTGTACCTGTAACATAACAACATAATGTTTGAAGGAACTTGAGGTCCATCATGACTGCCCTTGCTTCATAAGCAGGTATGAAAAAGTATGTTGTGGGAGAAGGACGTGCTTATTTGAGCTCCTGTCACTGTGTGGAAAAAGAACATTTCTGAACAATTAATTTCCTAATTCTCATTTATCTTTTAATACTTCTCTTTATAGTGGACTGCATTATAGGCACTATAGGAAATCTGTGGAAGAATTTTTCTCACTGAAGCCAGGGCCTTGGTTGTGGGGGCTTCAGTGGGTGTGACAACTTCCACTAATGATCCTGAGTTACACAGAGTTTTAGCAATAATGCTACAAACTGAAGAAAAGGTTGAAGACTAATGATATTAACTGAAAAATGAATCAGTGGATTAAGATGGCGAAGCAGATGATTAAGTATGCATGGAGTAACTTTGCCTCACTTAATGATTATCATATGTGCCCTGTGGAGTCTGTGGCAAAGGACTACCAAGTTCATAGTACTAGATAAACTGGAGCTTCTGGAGAACCTACATCATGCTTTGAACATCCAGGTGCTGTGAGTCTCTCCCAGTCTATCTGAGCCTGTCTTATTGCAGACAATAAAACTGACTGTTCTGGAGAGGTTATCGATATCTATAGAGGAGGTGATGGTGTTGCAGGCCTTTAATTTACTGAATAGGCAACAAAGACAAGGTGATGCCCATGGTGTCCCTACTGTGGATGTGGTTCTGTAATAAGACCCCCTGATGAGTAACCACTTTTGCTGACAGCCGCAAGTGAGAAAAGGAACTTGCAATTTGAAGGCATGAAATTGTCCTTCTTTCCTGACCTTGCTGCATTGCACCTAACAGGAGAAAAAGGGGCATACTGCATGTTAAAGTAGTCTGCCAAAGGGAGTAATGCTATTATCTTCTTTCCTGTGAGGGTATGGTTTGTTTATCATAAAAGCATTACCTTTGTACCAAAAACAACTAAGAAGCACCACAAAAAAGTCTGACTGTTTTTAATGCAGAGGCTGTGAATGTTTACAAGAAGGATGCGGCAGAGAGCAAAACTTTTTCTTAATCTTTGGGATATAGAGCATTAACTAAACAGGTGCACTGCGCTTTTTTTCTGCACAGAATAACAATGCATTGCTGGCACTGGAAAGAATACTCTAGTAGTACTGTAGTTCTCCCTTACTGTTTGAAATTCTGGACAGTTCTCTTTCAACATTTGGCATTTAATGTCAGTGGCAATTTTTTTTTTACTTGTACTGGATGGTTATACAGTATCATGTTTATGGTGGGCTGGGTGCTTACTTTGGTTTATCCTTTGTGTTGTTTTTTGTAATAGGGACCCAACTGCCCTTTATTCATTTTACCCTTGTTGGGAGTTTCTGTGGATAATAACACCTATGCAGAGTATGTTTTGGTTTTACTATATTTAATAAAAGTTCATTTTTATTTATTTAAACTTTTAGCTGCCCTACCAAATTTTTACTGGAAAAAAGGCAGGCATATTTCTGTTTGTATTCCCAGTGATTCATATCACAATATTTGGCAGACAATATCTCCAGTTTTCTTCTTTTTTGTTCTCCTAGGGGTGACTGTCTCCCCCACCACTCATCTCCTTCATGTATATTGCCCTGAGTTGAATGTGTGAGATGAGAGCTGTATTTTCATTCAGGTTACCCATTCAATGTTATTCTCCTCTATTCAACTGATTTCTTCCAGATGTATCTTTGGTGGCTTGGAATGTAGTATTTCCTTTCTGTTTTACTCATTTGTTCTTTTCTCAGGTTGATCTGTGCATGGGAAAGCATTTGTTTTTCTCTACTTTCATTTGAAACTAAATAAAGTTAAAAAAAGAATAAGTAAGCTGTGCAAATGTGTACTATTTTAATGCCATTCCACATCCACTCTACTACCCAGGGTATTCAGTGATTACCTTGATAAGCAGAAATCTCTGCATGGTCACCTTGAAGGCTTGTACTGCTTCCTTGTCCACTGTCTCTGCTGGTAGCTGCTCTATATGTTTATCCCTGACTGGGAGATGTGCCTTCTAATGTTATACCTGAATTAGCTACCTCTGAGCTTCAGGGTGTGTCCCTATGTCCTGCTGGAGGACACCAGATTAAACCGAAGTCTACTTGATCTTGTCAATATCCTTGAGTATGAGGAAAACTGAGGTCATGTCCCTTCTCACCCTCCTAATTGCTAAAATGAACATGTTGAGAGACATCAGCCTCTCTGCATAGCTTTCGTCTCCCATGTCCCTGATCATTTTGGTTGACCCTGTGTTGCACTCTCTCTACTGCCACAATGTTCTTTTTGTATTGAGGAGCTCAGAACTGCAGACAGTACTCAGGTGGAACCCCACCCAGGCCTTGTGAATTGGAAGGATATATTTCCCTGCCCTGTTGAGACCCTCCACTTTGATGCACACCAGTCCTTTGATTGCTCTCTTGACAGCAGCCACACACTGCTTGTCATACTTCAGCCTCTTGTCAACACACAGGTCCTCTTTCTCCTCTGCTATAGCATGAGGAGCCACACACAGTGTGCAACTCCTGCCTCTGCAATTGTCTGCATTAAACCTGAGACTCCAGGAGTCTGATCAATCACCTAGCTTGTTCCGGACCTCCTACAATATGTCTCCATCCTCAAGGTAGTCCACTACTATGGCCAGCTTAGTGTCATCTGTGACCTTAAGCAGTCTGCTAGAGACCCCAGCTTCTAGATAATTGATACAAATGTTGAACAGCAATGACTTCAGCATTAATCCCAGAGGGATGCTGCTTAGTACCTCTCTCTGTTCTTAGTAGTTCCCCCAAGTCACTTAGTGTACCCACCTTGTTTATGCATCATGTATACCACACTAGTGTACCTTGCCCATAACCTTGTCATGTGCCATAGTGTCAAAGGACTTGTTGAAATCCACATTGACTATATTCATGGCCCTTCCCTGGTCCAACTCCATGATCACCTCTTCAAGGAAGGTGATTAGGTTGGGTTATCATGACTGACCCTTCTTAAAGACTTTCTAAGAGGGGGCAAGAACCTTGGCCAACTAAGTCCTTCAATATTCTGTCCATGGTCATGTCTTCTAGGACCTTGCCCAGTATGGATGTTAGGCAGACTGGCCTAAAGTTGCTGAGGTCTGACCTTGTTTCCTTTTTGAAGATGGAGATCACATTAGCCACTTTCCCATCCACTGTTGTCATACTAGTCCATATAGACTCTTGAAACATTACTGCAAGTGGGTCCATCAATTATTCTGTTAGCTCAACTGAGGTTCTAGGTTTCTATCTTGAGAACAAGCGGACATACTATGAAACTCGGGGGTGGTAGATTCAGGAAAGATGAGAGGAATACTTCTTCACAGAAAGAGTGGTGGATTCCTGGAACAGCCTTTCAGTGGAGGTGGTAGGATTCAAGAATGCATGGGATAATCACAAGGGAATCATGGTAGAAAGGAAGGGGGAGGGAGAAAGAGCTGTAGATCGCTCAAGTTCTATGATAATAGTGTAAGTAGGGAGAAATGGGAAGACTGGATGAGCCAAGAGATCCTCATCTGCCATTAAATTCTGTGTTCTGCCAGCCTGGAGGCAAAGAGAGCTGAGGCACCTTGGGCACCTTATCTTTTCCCACACCGGTGACTCAGGTTCAGAAATGAATTTGGGTTGCAGGGGGTTGGTTGGGAAGAGGAGGGTTGAGCATCCAGAGGACTGCTCTCCTCCTCTGTTATTATATTTAGTACCAGATAATAGACACAGAAGTTTTCACCCTGCTTGTTGACAACCCCTTCAGTCTGTCCCTGTTCATTATTGCCTTAGTACTTGTTTTAAAATCCTGAATCCAACACTGCCCCCAGGCTGCCCATTTTCTCAGCACCAGCACTTCATACTGCCAGGCTGGTGGCCAGTGTTCAGGAGTGGACATGGGGCACACAGATAGGCATCTGGGGCTTGGAGGTAGTTCTGCTAAAGGTAGTGCTTCCCTGCCCAGGAAGGGGATGGCATGCATCCAGCAATGCGGCATTCCCTGTGGAGGCCAAGGAGATTTCTCCCCCCGGGATAATGCTGCTGGTATCCAAGGGTCTAGAGATGCTCCATAAAGCTGGTAACACAAAGAACATGTGGAATGTGTTAAAGAGGGTATCTGAAGTAGCCACAGAGGTCTGCATCCCTGTAAGAAATAAGGGGAAGGTCCAAAAAGTGCCTCCAAGATTTAACATTTACGTAAGGCAAACAATCCTGAACAAAAAGAAAGTCTATGACAACTGGGAAGAGACAGGCTGCCTCTAGGACATATTTTCTCCCTCCTAGCCCGGGAGGGACCCCAGAACATGGGCGCATGTGCCAGTAGAGGTAGATATGCACCCCATGGCTCCAGTGATGGCCCCACCCGGCCTCATGCCGAGTCTCCTTTTGGGCTTGGCACTACCACCAAACCTCCACTCGGTGACTCGGGAGACTCCAGATCCCTCTCTGGATCATAGCAACATGGCAACACAGGGGCTTCAATACAGTGGTCTAAAGATTTATTCAGTGCAACGCAAAAAAATAATGTACATTTCTTTTATATACTGTGTTTTGTACTTCAGGCCCCTTGACCTCTTACCTTGAGGGTGGGTGGGGGACTGGTAGCAATCACAGTATTCCAGTCTAGTCCATTGGTCCCCCTCTTGCTGTGTCTCTTGCCTAGCCTGCCACTGCAGACACAGTGCTTCTGACTGCTTGGTAATTACGTCCCAAGGCTTTTAGTATCGTACAAGTAGGTTGAGGGTCCTGTACTTCAGAATGGCAGATTTTAAAGAAATGGGAGACTTCCTCAGAAACTGTCTCAGGTGGAGGATTGTCAGTGAGGGGGTAGTGGCACAGCAGGGGAAACAGGGAGGGAATCAATAAACCAACCAACCTCTGCATGAAGGAACTAAGTACATGTAGAAGAAAAAGAGGCTGTTATGATTCTCCAAGGAAGGGGCAAAGCTGGTGAAGAAAAAAGTGGTGGTATTGAAGAAGTGTAAGGAAACAAAGAAGGAGAATGACAGGGAGGTATACCAAGAAAAGCTGAAAAAAGCAGGCAGGGCAGTGAGGGGAGCATAGGGGCAGACAGTGGAAATCATTGCCAAAGGATTTGCTAAAGGGGATAAGCTTTCTTTAGATATGAAAGCGTGAAGAGGAAAGCAAGGTGAGGGATAGTAGGGATTAGAAGGACAGAAGGGGGAGACTACATAGAAGAGGACCAAGAAAAAGCTGAAATTCTAAACAGGTTCTTCTGCTCAGTCTTCACAGTAAATGAAGAGGGAGACAGACCACCAGAGAGAAGTAGAAGTGTCAGGGGGAGGTGGACACAAGTTTATTTTCAGAGGAAAGAGTCCTAAAGGGACTTGTAGCACTGAAGGTGGACAAGGTTATGGGACCAGATGGGATATACCCCAAGGTACTAAAAGAACTCAAGGGGGTGCTATCTGCCCCACTGACAGCCTTGTTCAACAGCTCACTTGAAACAGGCATAGTTCCAGAGAACTAGAAAAGGGATAATACAGTCTTTTTACCTAATAGCAGCAGCAGCAGGGAGGAGAGCAACTATAGGCTGGTCAGTATTACCTAAATGGTGAGAAAAGTAATGCAAATCCTTATGAAGGAAAGACTGGTTGAGTATCTTAGCTCCAATGGGCTGTAAGACCACAGGCAGCAAGGATTCACAGGGGGAAGGTCATGACAAATGAATCTGATAGATCTCTTTGACTGGTTGACAAGGGAAAGATATCCAAGGAGGCCAGTGAACATGGCCTATCTGGACATTAGCAAGGCCTTTGACACCATGGCACACAAGAGATTGATAAAGAAGTTGAACAGCCTAGGAATGTGATCTAAAGTGGTAAACTGGGTGAGAAACTGTATAATGGATAGGAGACAGAGGGTGGTGGTCTATGGCTCTCACTCTAATGATGAGAGAGTGACCAGAGGTTTACCACAGGGCTCAGTACTAGGACCAGTCCTCTTCAATGTCTTCATAGGGGATATTGCAGAAGAACTGGAAGGAAAAGTATGCCTTTTTCCCAATGATACCAAAATCTGCAGTAAAGTGGACATTCATTAAGGGTTGAACAGAATGCGCAGAAATCTTGGAAAACTTGAGAAGTGGCCAAAAGCATGGCAGTTGGGGTTCAGTGACAAAAAGAGCAAAATCAGGGCATAGGAACCCAGGAGCTGAGTATAGGATGGAGGAGGTACTGATAGTAAACAGGAACAGGATCTTTGGGTTATCATATTTGACAACAGGGCAGTGTGACAAGGTAGTGGGTAGGGCTAGTGGGATGCTGAGATGCATGGGGAGGGGTATCTCCAGCAGCAGGAGGGAGGTGATGTTGCCACTTTATCACTGCCTGGTTAAACCCAATCTGGAGTACCGTGTCCCATTTTGGAGGCTGTACCTCAGAGAGGATATAGACAGGATGGAGGCAGTTCTGAGAAGGCAATTAAAATGGTGCAGGGTTTGCACAAGAAACCCTATGAGGAGAAAATAACGGATCTCAACATGTACACCCTAGAAAAGAGGGGAGAAAAAGGTGACATTATAGAGACCTACAAGTACCTTACAGGTGAACAGGGTGCTTGGGAAAAGTCTCTTTCAAGTAAGAAAGATCATATGAACCAGGGGACATGCAATGATGCTGGATGAGGGAGTTCAAGAGAGATGTGAGGAAATATTTCTTCACTGAAATTGTGGTAGACAACTGGAACAAACTGCCAGCATAATTGATGGAGGCTAAAACAGTGGGGGGTTTGAAGCATGCATGGGATAGACAAAAGTTTATATTAGAAAACTGGCAGGGAGGTGGGAGGGTCACCAGAGACCAGATAGATTCTGCAGAGGCATAGTAGGCAAGGAGCATCTGGGTAAACTGCGTGGGCCAAGCAGTCCTTTTCTGTTGACAAATTCTATGTTACCATGCTAGCTGTGCTAACATTCCATTTCGGAAACTCCCTCCACCATCTACTTGCCCCTGACCTATAGGAAGTTTCCAGATCAGAGTGTTAGCACAGCTAAGTTGTACATCAGTTTTTTTCCTGCTTTGGTGCTTATGCTTGTGGAGGATTCCTATACCACAGCTGCTTTGGTTCCTATACCTTGGTCACCACTAAGCTGTGCTGTGCCACCTAGTGGGTAGAGGGAAGGAAGAAAAGGGAGGTGTAAAACACAGACCTCTACTGCAAAGACAGGGCTGGTATAATCAGGCCCCATGCCAGGAAGCCTGCCACCAGTCTTCCAATGGATTTGAGTGCGCATCAGGAGAAGATAGGCCTCCAAAAACAACAGGGACAGATCATACTTACTGATGCAAAAATCCCTGTGTGGGTGCAGGAAGAAGCACTCCCAACACTTACTCAGAAAGCACAAAGGAGCAGCTGGTTTTGGTCCATTGCATTCCTCTGCTGAAATGCAAGTACTCTTTTATGGTAGGAAATAACTCCATAGGAACTACTGTGCTTAATTTAGTTTCTTTTAATACCAAGTGTACAGTAAATAGCGAAACAACATAAGCTTTTACAACGCCATAATGAGGTGCTGCTGTGCTTCGCTCTATTAGAGCTTCATCCAGGGGGCCTTAGTCTGGACTGAGTGTGGCTGTTTCTTTGTCCTTTTGAAAACAGGCCTCCTCCTCCTCCAGAGCCCCTCCACATGGGGGGAGGTAAACCATGGGGGAAAGCAGCAGCAATGGCAGTTAGTGGAGGATGGGCTGGGTCTCAGAGGAAGTTGATACATGAGGTGGTCAAGGTATAAAAGTCTATATGGGAAACAAAAACCTCTCAACTCACCCCGATGCTCAGGGCTTCTCCAGCCATGCTGGTGGGGGAGGGAGAGACAGTATACAATTAAACAGTGAGACCCAGCAGGATGTACATTATTACTGGATAATGGCACACTCCAGAAAGTGAAGCACGTGTTGATTTCGGGGGTCTCACACACCCAGGAAGTGCCATAATCCCATAATTATGCACATCCCGGAGTGCCTTATTGTGATTATGAAATGATTCATCTGATTTCTGTTTTAAACAAGCATTTGTCAATGCCGAATGTTGCTTGCTTGTATGTACTGTTTAGGTATTTGGAAGTGACAGTTTCATGCCTTCCTCCCAAGACATCCACTGTGTCTTTCCGTTCAGTATTCACAGAAGAGTGGGAGGGGCAAGGGCCACAGCAGTACAGCAGTTGCCAAGGGGGTGAAGAGGTGGACAAAAGAGTTCCTGCAGGAGCTCACTAAATTGAAGGTAGTCAAAGCGATGGAACGAGATGGCATACGCCAAGGATATTAACAGAACTGCTAAGGAGATAGTAGTACTCTGGCAGCCATGTTCACTGAGTCATTCAACATGAGGTGAATTGAGAAGGGCACATGTGGTCCCTCTACACAAGTCCGCAGCAGGGAGGAGGCAAGGAACAATAGGCCATTCAGCCTCACCTCAGTAGTGGGGAAGATCATGGAGACATTGCTTAAAGAATGGATAGTGGGGCATCTAGATGCCATCGGAACCAGAACCATAGACAACATGGATTCACAGTGGGACAACATGTCAGATAAATCTGGTTGATTTATTTGACTGGGTGACAAAGGAAGAGAATCAGGTGGGGCAGCGACAACGCCTACCTTGATTTCAGCAGCCTTGACACCATCCCATAGTAGAGGCTGATAAACTAGCTGGGTAGGCTGGACATGGGGAAAGGGTGGTAAACTGGAAGAAACTGGCTAACAGACAGGAGGCAGAGAGTGGTGGTAAATGGTATGCAGTCTAGGAGAGGGGCGACCAGTGGGTGCTGCAAGGATCAGTCCTGGGGCCAGTTCTGCTCAATGTCTTCATTAGTAATATTGCAGAACATCTGAAGGGAATTTTTTCACCAAATTTTCAACATAGCCATTTTAAGACCTCTGCTCATGAACAGTGTCACTGTGATTTTCTTAATTTGTCCTGTACATTGATTTCGTCATTAACCGACTGGCGCCCATTGTGCGCCACATGTATGGAAACATAATGGGTGAGATGTGAAAATGACAGCTGTACTATCATAAGAAGGTGTTGTAAATGACAATGTTGAAAATCTGGAGTGAAAATATTGAAAATTCACGAACTTACGAGCATGGAGGAACTGTACAACGACGTCAGACAACAGTCATTTTGGAATTTTTCACCAAATTTTCAACATAGTCATTTTAAGACCTTGCTCATGAGCACTGTCACTGTGATTTTCTTTAATTTATCCTGTGACATTTATTTCGTTACACCGATCATGCCTACTGTGAGCTATATATGAAACACATTTTGGGTGAGATGTGAAAATGACAGCTGTACTATTTATAAGAAGGTGTGGAAAAATGACAATGTTGGAAATCTGGAGTGAAAATATTGAAAATTTGCGAACTACTGACGTGCATAGGAACTGTACAACGCACACTCGTAAAACAGTCATTTTTTGGAATTTTTTCACCAAATGTTCAACATAGCCATTTTAACACCTGAGCTCATGAACAGTGTCACTGGATTTTCTTAATTTGTCCCGTACATTGATCTCGCACACCGATCATGGCATTGTGCGCCATATGGGCAGAAACACGCTTTGGGTGAGATGAAAATGACAGCTATACTGCTCATAAGAAGGTGTGGTAAAATGGCAATGTTGAAAATCTGGGTGAAAACATTGAAATTTTCGAACTTACAAGCCGCTGGGAACTACATAGCCATGCGCTCGTAAAACAGTCATTTTTGGAATTTTGGCACCAAATTTTCAACATGGGGTTTTGGGACCCTTCTCATGAATGATGTCACTGCCATGGGTATTTCAGGCCCGAAGGATGATTTAGCAGTCACTGCACAGTCACTGCGCGAAATCCCCGCCGGGCGAATCTTCTCCATGCAGTGATATCATTATGAGGGTAAACTCCATATTGATAAATTGTAAACTCAAAAATGCCTGAGATATCGCAACTAAGTTGAAACCCCTATCTAGCCCATTATACAGCTTACGGCATTTCCTCAGTTCGCGGACGGCTTTGAAGAGTGCAGAGCGTGTTCCCAGTCCACGAATCGTCGCACGGAGTCCGGAGGTAAGTATGGGGTGAGGGGTGGGGAAGCTGGGTCGCAGTGGGTGGTGCGGGTTGTGGGGTTGGGAGGATGCCAAGGGACCGCTTTTGTTTTACAGGCTTTAAAAAAAGACATTGTGGACGCTTGCCACTGGGTTGGCTCCAGCGTGGCACAAGGACGCTGGGGGAATTCAGCCGACTGGGATTGGGCACCTGCGGCTGCCATGGCATTTGGATGCCATGCTGGGGTGGGCCCCAGCGGGCACAAGGACGGGGGCGTTTCAGCCGACGGGGATTGGGCACCCTGCCGACCAAAGGGACTGCTTGCACGCTGGGGTGGGCCCCAGCGTGCAACCTACCACTGGGGATGCAGTTCAGCCGACGGGATTGGGCACCTGTCGGCTATACAGTGCGTGCGGGCGCGTATCGCCCGCGCGTGTCTGTGGGGAGGGAGCTGCGCGTGAGCAGCCGATATCTTATCGGTGCTCACTGAAGCATAGCTCCCCCTTTCAACTGTATGCCACTGCATTTTGGAGCGTGTCATAGACAGCTCCAAAATGCATTGGCTTCAAGTTCAAGTTCAAGTTTATTGCAGGAAAACTCCATTGAGCAAGCTCATTCACAAGGAGGTCCTGTGACATAAACACTTAAAGTACAAACACAGATAGGTAATAACAGTATATACATGAAATGCACGTTACATGATACAGGCTGGATATACAATCAAGGGTACCACATAGGGTGACCGCAGGTGGTAAACATTGATATGAGACAGGGAAGCGATTTACAGGTTGCATACTGATGATGAAACATGATGACTGGTGTGTGCAATACATATATTTTGGCAACTAGAACAAACAACAGTCTACAACTGATATGGGGGGGAGGAGTGATTTGATAGAGTAGCAGTGGAGCGTAAGCAAAGATAAAGCCAGGAGTAGAAGGGGAAGGGAAAGCAGTTAATATGACAAATCAATCATACCTTACCAGTGGATAAATATGGCACACATGGGGAAGGAAGAGACTTAATGACAGTTACAGGTGTCTTTTATTTTGGCTGAACTTAGCGATTTGTAGAAGTTTATTGAAACTGTGCTAGTTAGTTTCAGTACGGTTTGTAATTGGTTCCAAATGGAGGGAAGGGCTTACAGGGGCCGCGCCTGCCAGCACACTGACTGAATTGGAGGAGGAGGTGACACACCTCCAAAATCTCCGATGATGGCACTATGTTTCTTGCACATGCATGCAAGCAACATAAAAATGAGTAATCATGGTCCAGTGACAGGGAAGACTAAAGCACTGGAAGCCTCATCTCCCACCATGCCGGTGACCCAGGTTTGGAAATGGATGCATGTCACTCGGAGGCTGGCTGATGGAGGGAGGATTGAGTGTTAGCTCTCCTCCTTTGTGTGGGGGAGTGTGTGCATCCCTGCTATGTGGCTGCCACTTGGAGGATCTGGGTGACAGTGCAGCGGAACACCAGGGAAGGGTCCCCACCCATTTGGTGCCAAGAGGCATCTCTGGGAAGGCGGAGCTCGTACTGCATCATTGCATGTGTAAGGGTTCAGTATCAAAAAAGGAGGAAAAACCCTGACAGAGGCCAAATTCAGGCCCAGTCTCCCACAGGCCCCATACCAACAACTGGGTATCTCTGGTGTCCTGTAGCAGAGGACCAACCAGAATATCATGGTGAGTCCCAGAGAAGCTGGGCGTTGTATCTGTGGTGACCGGTTGAGATGGGGGCCGGCCAGTAGTTCAGGCAAGCAAAATACTGATTAAAATAAAGAGTACTCACTGAGGTTCTGAAAGTTAAGTATTTTTGATTGGTACTATTGTGGTGGAATGACTCATGGTCATGTGACCACAACTGACATCTCACGGGTCTTGTTTTCTCTTAGCCCTTTTATAATGATAAAATCAGTATGGGCTAGTGACAGAGGGTGTGTAAGTCTGCATGCTGTTCTACATTGTTGCCCCCCCCAAGAAAAAACCTGGCAGAATAGATAATAAGCTTAGTCAGTTAGTCAGTAAGTCATTTATTGAAAATTAGTGACCAGGAAACGCACACCAAGTTGGGACTTGTTTCCAGCTGCGAAGAGGGGAAGGGGAAGGGTACAGGATAAAAATGTATACAGCAATAATGAGAGAGGCAAAAACAGAGCAGTTAAATAAAATCATAAATAATGCAGTTGAATGATATCATAAATAAATGAGCAATGCAAACAGTACAGTTAGAAGTGTAAATAATGGAAGGGCATAAAATATAATAAAGCTGAAAAATACATGAGTTGTAATTAGTGCACTAAAATACTATTACAACTGTTAAATAATGTCCAAAGGATATAGAGAAAACACTTTGGAAAATATATTTGCAAAGCTATTAAATTACTATTTCATGAGTATAAAAAGAATGATCATAAGTCTACAAAAGAATGACCCCAATCTGTTATAAACTCAAGTGCCACATGGGTATGTAACTGATTCATTTTCATGAGTGTCAAACAAAAAGGAAAAGCACAAGAATCAGACACAAAAAGATTAAAAGAAGGCCCATGTGGTTATGATTCTTATCTTACAGCCCTTTTCATCTCAGAGCAAAGATAACATGAGATCAAAACAGAAGCAGAGGTGAAATTATGCCAACTCCTGTGCAATTTTAAATGGCTGGTCTTATAATAAAGGCAGTGTTAGCTGGCCCAGTGGATCTGAGTGTTGAAGTGCTGGATGCCACACCCCGTGCCACACAGGCAACCTGGGTTCAGGAACGGACCTGGGCCGTAGGGGCCTGGCAAGGGAGAGGAAGGACTGAGCATCCCGCGACTGCTCTCCTTCTTCTGGGGAGTGTGGGAAGGACACATCATGTTGCAGCGGCAACTGGGGGAGGCCAGCCACTCTACAGTGATGTGCCTAGCAAGGGGAGGGGAACGTGGTGGGCATCAGCATGGACGTGCTTGGACACCATTGCACATCTGGCTCCCGGGGGATAGAAAAGTGGAAAATAGCGGAGTGACCTCGGCAGCTGATAGCCATGCCCTGCGCCCCCAGACACAAGAGGCGCCTTCATCGGGGGTGTGACCAGCCCTGTACAATGAAGCATGTCATACGTAAGACCAGGTCCAGGGGTGTGGGTGATGGTGGCCAGAGGTCGCTGGGCCTGCTCAGTTGCAGAAGAAAGCATTGGAATAAAAAAAACAAAAAAACAATAAAGGCAGTGGTCCACTATTAATTCATGATATTGGTTTGTTTACTGAAGAGTTTGAATACAAAGATGTTGGATAAAAGTTACTCTGGACACATGGGTGAGAAAAAATGTCAGCAAACTGCTATGAAAATGATGTTTGCCCAAAAATGTATTTACTTATTTTTAATAATTGATTTTTGCCTAGAAAAGGCACACTGAGCTGTGATATTTTGTTTCCAGGTGCATCCGAGGCTTGGGGGTTAAATGGTCCTGTTTTATTGACAGGGGAATATTGGTCATGACAGCAGGGAAACTCCCTACTCTTTTTCAATAAATGTCACAGGATCTTTAACTTCCACCCAAACCGTAACCAAGGGTGGACAGAAGGGAACTTAATTTAATGTCTCATCTGAATGACAGCACCTTAATAGTGCAGCACTCCCCTTGTACTGCACTACATTATCAGGTAACAGTTTTTTGTTTGCAGATTTTGTCTTAAAATATTTTTCCAGTTACTGGTATAGCCAAGGTAAGCAGTGACAGGAGTATGAGCCTAAGCAGCAGCAAGGTCATAACGTGAGCAGGCATGAAAAGGGAAGACCATTTTTCATTATTTAACAAAACGTAAATCAATTTAATAAACCTTTAAAGTGTATTACTCTTTTTAATTTTTAAGTGCTGTGGATTAGTTACATATTCAATGCATTTAACACATATAATAAAACTACATTTACAAAGGGACATGAAACTACATTCTCCTGTGTGACTAGCAGGTGCCTTTGTATGCCTTTACTGCCACCATACATAAAGCTTTCTGTTTCTGATGGTAGTGATGTCATCAGCTGCCCTCTACTGGTGACAGACACAAATGCAGTTTCTTGGATTTGTTTTCATGTACCTCTGCTCCCACTATGTATGCAAAATATATAAACAACAAATGAAGATGGTATGTAGAGGCAGTTTTGGAATACAGAAGAAAAAATCTGACTTTTCCATTTTTTACTGCTGATTACCTTTAATATGCACAACATGAAAAAGACACATTTCAGACAGAACTTAACTGACTTATTGTAATAACCTGAACACAGTATTCAGCAGAAAGAATTTATTAAGGCCCTCATCCATAAAGATATGTGAGATCTGCAGAAAGGCTGTGTAAATGGTCTGTGGATGTTATGCACTGCAGAGCAACTGTCCAGCTAGTCATAGCCACAGTGGTAATGGGCCAATGAAAATGTAGATGTGCAGAGCGGAAAGGTAAGGGTTAGTGTCAGTAGTGGAGAGGACATGTCCAAGGACCACCATGTGATCCCTACTACATAAGGATGTGGAAGGCCCCCAAGATCCATTGCAACCATGTCACTGAGAAAAAGTTAGCAGTTGGTGCAGATCTGCTTGCAGTTTTAAGAAAGACAAATCTCTCCTAAACTGCACTGTCATTTCAAGTGATGTTTATTTTCATGCCAAGTGCCAGCATAAGTATCCCCAGTGTTTTATGGATTCTCCACTTAATTATGGGTGGTGGCTTATTTATTTATTTTTATAATTTAACACTATTTCAAGGATTTAATTTTAAATTCCTGTGGTTTGATGTCTGGGTTTTTTTTTTTTTTTTGTACATTGTTGTATTTTTCTTCAAAGGCTGCACTGTTCCTACTAGTAAGATTTCAAGTCTTTTGCAAAAAGTTAAAAGACAACCCATGATTAAGTGGAAGGTCCAGTAAACATCAGGGATACTTAGGTGGCCCCTGGCAAGAATTTAAAACAATCTGAAATGACATTGCAGTTGGTCAGAGACTTGTCATCTTCCTGAACACTTTCACAGTAGTTAACCTCCTCATCTGCAAAACAGTTGCATCAGCTCCAAATAAAAAGGACACTGGGCAGCCTGGACTTTTTTCTAAACAGATGTGCATACTGCTATAAAGCCCTGTGCGGAGGGGTTGTGGGATAACAGATGGACCAGACACCGAACTTCAGGTTCAACACACAATCTCTGTGTGATGTTTATTTAAAATATAGAGGATAACCTTCAGCAATGGCATATCCCTTCTTCAGTACATCAGTCTGCAGCAACAGACTATGCATGTCCTTCCTCTGCACTTAGCCAGCACCTACTGACTCACTGATCTCTGATCTAACTTTTCAGTTGAGATTCAGCCTCCCCTATGTAGGTCTTGTTTGCTTGGGTGGTGGGGGCTCAAATAAAAAAAAAAGCTAAAGACAAAGAACCTCAGTGCAAAAGCACTGAAACAAGGGTTATCCCAAAGGGCATTGACAATAAGCCAAGTTTCAAAGAAACACACTATCACACATACTTCCATAATGCAAAGCATCATGGGATATATGCAAATCACCATGACATTTCAGACTTGTTCAGTTTACAGCAATTTACATGTATTTTAAATAGCACAGCTAACTTAATTTTTATCATACAGTCCCCTAGTAACTTTTTACCTTTATCAAAAATACCTAGTGCCATGGTATTTTCAATATTTACAGGTTTCATACACATAAGGTATATGAATCGAGGTATTTTATGAAATAGTGCCATTGCACACTAAATCAAACAACAAGGAACACCGCCTATTGTTTTACGTCAGCTCGGAGGTCACCACAATAGCCTCCCTGTATGAGGACCCAAGAGGGAAAAGGAAAATTAAAGAGGACACTATAGCATAGTCAAGAAAGGGGAGGGGGTGCCCATAGGTGGCCAACCTTATGGACTAGAAAGTGTAACAAATAGATTAGGCTAAGAAATAGAAGAACTGTTGCAGCAGATTTAAGAAAAGGTCAGTCCTCAAGAGTGGCAGGAGCTCCCAGTCACACTCTGGTGTCATCATTGGTGTCATTGCATCTGCCAGATTCACAACTTTCAGTGGTCCTGATCACTAGGGCACACACCTGTAAACCCCTCCTAAAGGTGTCAGCATCACCATGATGGGATGGACAATTGAACACCACTGTTATGCAGAATCACAGCAGCGCACCCTATCGCTCCATCTGTAGTTGTAACATGCCTCACTACTGCATGCAGTTACCAACAGAACACTGCATACTGTACATGCCACTTTCTGGTCCTCTAAATACTGTGTACTCCCATACTACTCATCTGTTATGAGCATTTGTTATTCTGGCCATAACAGGTGGAATATATTGCAAATGTAACAGCCCTTTGACTCACCTTGTCTGCTCCGGGGCCCTTGGGGTCCACACTGCCACACATCTGAGGGGGGATAGCCTAGGTCCCAGATATGCAAGAAACTAACTGGCACAGTGCCTCCACCAAATCTGCATTTGTTCGTATAGAATTTAACATTCCATGTACAGCCATGTAACTCACTGCATCAGCGTATCTATCATGCAGTTAGTGTAGCGCACACACATATATCAGGCATATGCCATAGTGACACTACATTGGCTCACATACACAGGGCATTATCTCTACACAGCACTCACCAATACCTGTGCAGGAACCACTACACACAGACATGGCACATAAGACCGCTCTGGGATATGGGCAACATGTGTTGACTCAAAGAATGTGCCACACATCTCCTTAGTGGTGAGATAGCTGAAAATGTGCTACACACCTCCTTAATGGTGAGATAGGTGACATGGCATGACCGCGGCTCTTCAGTTTACAAATAGTTACAGCATTTATCCATGGTATGTTCAAAGGTGAACACCATTGTCGCCAGCCATGCGTTATGACCTAAACAAGAAATGTGTACATCCTGGGCACTCCTTACAATAACCAATGCCACTCATAAGTGACAGGGTGTTGCAGCATCATGCAGTGATCCATCTACTGGCACCCATACCTCAGTAAATTGCCTATGCCATACTCATCCTCTTAAAGGCTGGCCAGGTTCCCACATGTGAGGAGAAGGGCCAGGTAATGGCTGGTTGTCACAGCACATTGTTGTGGACAGCAGCCCTTACTGTCTGCAGCATCCATTAAGGGTAGAATTAAAATTGTCAAGGACAGGTTTGTGGTGCCACAAGACAGGGTCACCCTACCATACACCTTGATTAGAAAGAGGCATGAATACCTGGACATAGAGAGACACAGACAAGTGTTTTAACCCACAAGTGTAAGTTTTGCACATATGCCATCAACATTACTGAATGCTAGACTGGGTGCCATGTGTCTCATTTCCCTTTGCGTCATTCCAGCTTCATATCAATAACACTGACTCCAACCTCTTCATCCTTCTGGACCACAGGGAGCTGGAGAGAGACACTGCATGCAACACAGGTGATGCTGAAGGAAGTGTGTTGCCCTAGACCTTTAAAAATTATACATAAAGTTTTCAAAATGCCAAAATTTATATTGTGCCATTACAGAGCCTAACCTACGTGACACAAATTTATGAAATACCCATTAGTAAAGAAAACACATGCCAGACATGTTTCCCCTGAACGTTCCATAAATCCCCCAAGCCATCTACTGAACTGTCTGCCTGTTGCCCCATGAAGCTTTGGTTCCTTCTCTTTCACCACTGCCCCACTCACTGTGGGCATAGCCATCCTGAACTCCAGTTCTTCTACTCTGGTAGACATTGGGACCTACTCCTGACCCTGGTAAGCCTGTCCAAACAATACCTCCCCACCTGGATCAATGAAAAAAAGCTAACAAACAACATGGATTTCATTCAAGCATGAGGTGTTCTCTACTTTCAGAGATCATAAGAGCCCCCCCAAAAAAAAACTGTTTTGCTCCCAGCTGCAGCAAAATAGTGCACTGTAAAACTATAATTCATCTTCATATGAAAAGCAGGTGATTTAATTTTCTGCTTTTCTTCACTTTGCTTCTTAACCACTTCTTCAAAACAGAGTAGGTTCTGATTATGCAAAGCTGAAAAAGAGGAAAACTAAATTTATTTAACCCACTGTACTCAGTGGACAACTTGAGGGAGACTATGTCTGGTCCCAGTTGGATTTGTCCAACTCCAAGGATGTGTGTGAGGTGTTTCTCAGCTACCAACCCCAGTAGCTCTTCAACTTTTTCTTGGCCACTGTACCCTCACCATGTTGTAGTGGGTGAGATAATAGAGAAAGACGGAGAAGATGACACAGTTGTTTTAGTCACCCAGAGTTATGTTCCCCACATTGCCTAACCACCAGCTGGTTCCAGCTCCTCGTATTTACCTTAGCTGCCTACCCAGAATAGTAATATTCAAACTTGTATTTATTACTGCTGCTGCCTGTGGTTTCCTCTGCATTGTAATCCTGCTTATTCCAAAAATTATAGTAGTAGCAGCTACTGTGTTCAGTCATTACTGTATTGTACCTACTGTGTTACTGTCAGCTGTTAGCCAATGTGTTTTGTGCTTATTTGTTATTGTATTAAATGTATTTCCAGTGCCTCTCCTTCTGGACCGCACTGCATCGATATTTTTTGCTCCCAGTCTCCCAGTGTAGATACTAGTCCATTCAGAGCTGCTGATGTCAAATCAGGCTGCTCACAATTGTTTGTTTGTTTTTTTAAAACAGCAGTGCAACAAAAAAGTTTTTCCAAAAAAAGCTAGTTTCTGCATCAATTAATAAAAATATTAGTACATGTATCAAATCTACTTCTTTAGATACCTCCTGTGCTGCACAACATAAGTTTTTGGTTTTTTCAGTCCTAATCCTTACCAGGTTTACAATTGTTTTTCTAAGCTAAATATGACTGCTGTCTTTTTGTTTTTTGGGGTTTTTTTGAGAAAAAAAAATTAAATTAAAACAATTATAAATCATTCTGCTTTTGGCTGAACTAGAAAATGTTACAATCAAATAAATCCTGGAGGTGCCAGGAATCCTTTTATAGTGAAAAAAGGTAGGGTAAAACTTTTGGCCAGTTTTATCGCACTGCTGCGTTAAACATATCTTTATTATATTTTCTTAAAAAACTAAAAAGTACAGACCATACATCAAACACAGTACATAAATACATTACATTCCCATAAATAGAAAATAATAAAGAAAAAACAAAGTAATGAAAAATAAAAGCAAATATAATATACAGTATAATCTTGATTAGCCGACCCCCCTATTATCCGAATCTCTGGATTATCTGAACTTGTACCATGTCCCCCGACTTAATAGAAACATGATGATAGGGACCCTCTATTTTACGAGTCCCCGCTGAGTTCGGATAATCAAGGTTGTACTGTACATCATGACACTTAAGGTACTGTACCTCTAAATAGTAAAGCTATCATAAGTCACTTAATCTAGGGCCCCTCACAATAGTGAAATGGCACCGACAGTGTTCAAATCAGCATTGCACTGACTATGTAAAAATGAAATGCATACCATACATAATGGCACACAGTAGCCCCATGACCAGGAACACAGTACACAGTCAGCAACAATCCATCTATTAGTTTTGTACGACACTTGCTGGACTTACTGGTCAATCATCACTTTAACTGTGGGGGAATAATTATAGGTACATAGGGTGCTTAGCTGCATATGCTGGGAGCAGCCATCCAAAGGCAGGACCATCAGTACCTGAGGCAGAATACCAGCCAGTCAAGGAGATGGTGATCATCATCATCCTTTGGGCCACCTTTAAAGCCCTGGTCATGGGGCCCAGGGACTGAATAAAAATGTGGCAGTGGTAGATGGGCCTATTGGTTCACGCAAAGTTTGGCGGCCCAATTGACCACCACGTGCCATGATAACTTGGCACACAGTTCCCACATTTGAAATGTAAAACAGAAATAATTAAAAGGCTTTTCCTGTGGTTCAGAGGGGTAGTGGGTGTCACACACAACCCTCTCCCCTCCACACGGTAGAAAAGCACACATGTCCAAGAATCCCTTGGAAACTTGGAATTTTTCTGACTGTAGTACACAGCACTCTGTCTCTCCTAGCCAACCCATTCCTCATTTGCTGGCCACTTCTGGGCATCCCTCCTTCTGCTCCCATGGTTGCCTCCCTTGGTTTGTCTACAACCTCGGCTGCTGCCATCGTCTGGCTCTCCATGCTCCTTCGGGCTTTTTTGTAGCCCCGGACCTGCTGCAGGGCTCTAGTGGTCCACTCCGGTCTCCCAAATTGTTTTTGGCTTACAGTGGTACTCCAGTGGTTCATAGCACATCTCTCTCCACTAGTTGTTGTGGTTTGGTTCTAGGGTTACCACCCCAAGGTCCTAATGCTCTTCCTATGCTACTTTCTCAGCCTGTACTCTATGATATCCTCAGTGTCTAGTCAACCACTTTTCTTACTCCTCTTTGCCCTTCCATCAGCTGTTTCATAAAGTATGCCTCTGTTAGTAGACAAGAAATTGAATGCCTACACTTCCAGCATCTGTACCTTCAGCAATTAGAAACCAGTAAACTACCTTTTGTAACTGCTCCTGTGCCCTGCTTGTTCCCCTATTTAATTTGTTTTTCAGCCACAAGCATATCACTTATCTTGTAACAGAAATATCACTACTGATTTAACAGTTTGTGCATTCTGAGTTGTGTGCTGGCATTTTCCTTATTCTGTGCCAGCCACATCAATCCAGCAACACCTTATAAATTGGCTGGTATGCTTCTGCCATTACTCATTGCCTGGAACTTTAGCATTCCTGCTCCTTCAGTCTCGGCCTCCTGCTCAGTCTTGCCTTCAGCCAGTCATTCAGCATTAAACGTGGTTGCAGTCCTACTCAGCTGTACCCTATGGCTGTCCAGCCTCACAAACAGCCTCCTAATTTCTCTTACACAAGACACATGCATGCCATGACCATATCCAGGTTTCCAGGGCTCCCTTAACCTGGAAGGTCTCATTTTGCTCCCTTGAAGTACGCATCTTCAGGGTGAGTTCCTCATCTCAGGTGGGGTCCTTTTCTTTCTGCCATTTGGGTGAGAATGTCCTATGTCCTGGGGGAAACTTTAGCTATGCAGACTGACTCAGCAGCACCTGTTAATGTATAATTTAAGATTAACTGCTGGAACAGTCGGCGCATGAGTGCCCCCTGGCGGAGGCTGGGGGATAGGATGCACTCTGTGCTTTGGGGAGTGTTGGGGGCAGATGCTGGGAGGAAGCATGTGCGGACACATGCGCTCTCTCCTCCGTTGGCATCATTGCACGCCTGCCGGCTCAGGGGGAAAAAAGAAAAAGAGGAAATATAGCACCTTGTCATGCAGCTTGATGGCCGTTCAAGATTTCCAGCTCTGGTGGAGCACCGAATCTGGATCAGATGGGTGAGTTGGGAGCTCCCCACCACCCCACTGTGGGGGGTAAGCCACAGGAGACAAAGGCAGACCCTAATGAAGTGCAGGAGGACAGGCGGTGGCTGGATATCCCAGTGGAGTTGCCAGGCAGAAGGGAGCAGACAAGGTAGGCCTCAGGAAGAGAAAAAATATATAAAAAAAAAGACTAACTGCTGAAGGGTAAAGCCTCTCAGTTCGCAGGTGATCCTTTAGCTGTTCAGATCACATCAGCTGCACCTGTGAAAGCTGTCCACCCCATGATCAACTAAGTTTCACCTGATCTACTCCAATTCCCCCTCCTCTTCCCCTTAAGGGTGAAGATCCATTCACTACTCAAATGCGCTGCCTACCACTCAAGGATTCAGCTTGCTTTGTCCCTCAAGGGCTTGGCTTCCTCTGTAGCCTTCCTCTCAGTTTGGAAGCCAGAAGAGTGCCTTTCAGTGGTCGTTGTTCTTCCCCTTCACACCTTGCAGGTGAGCCTCCTTCATGAGGAACATCCATTAGCTGCAGAGATCAGCTCACAGCACTCTTACAGCATTCCCCTTAGAGGGCTACCTCTAAAGTAATTCCCTGAATTGGGTTTCTAAACTGCAGTAGCTGAACCATCATTAATTCCAATCCTAGACTGGAGGAAAGAAGACCAAGGCCTTGAATCCCCAGAGGCTTCCTCCTTTAAAAGGTTATTTTCCTGTGCTCCATACCAAAGGTCATACAAATGTCAGTAGTTTCCACATGAGCTTGAGTTAGTTGGTGGCTCACCAGGTCTGGGTCTCAGTCTGGCTACTTCTGTCCTCTCCTTGGGAAGAACATGCTTGTCTGTATTCCGTTGTGTTTATGACCCTTCTTTCCTAAGGTGCCTTTGGCCCTGTGGCCTTGTCCCTGCAACACCAGATGAAGCTGGAACCCTATCAGGGTTTCCTTGTCCATATGCTACCCCAACAGGGTGGTAGTCCTCATAGCAGGGACTGAGAGAGCTTTAACCAAAAAACACGGTTGCAAAAGCACCATATACTACTCAATCTTCAGTCAATCCTAAACCTACTCTGAACAGCCTGATGACAGTACAACATAAATATTGGGCCCTATGCACTATTGTGCAGAGTGGCTACGCACCATGTATCTGTGGCGCGTAGCCCTCCCACCAATGCGCCCCCCTGCAGCAGGGATGCTCAAGGGGCTCCTGCAGCACCTACATGCCCAATCCACTGACCACACAGAAGCAACATGCCAGTGGGCATGCAGGGGTTGGGCCGGCACTATGTGCCATGCACTAGGAGGTGTAGTGCTGGCCACGGAGGTGGGGAGGGGGGCGCAGGGTACACTAGGGAGATCCCCACCATAAGCCCCCTTTGCACCCTATGCACACAGCAGGGACACAATTTGACAGGCCATATAGCCCACACGCCCATCAGGACCACTGCGGCTGTACCCACCATGGCCACCCGGTGCCATCCACCTCCCGCATACACCAGTGGGCAGCTCCCACCTGGCACCCCCCCAACTAACACACACCCCACACTAAGGCACCAGGCCAGGGATGCGGCCCCCCCCCATAAGACACTGGCCTCAGCCACTTCAGGCATATGGTGGGGCACATTGCCCCCCTCCGCACTGCCAACAGATCGCAACCCCACCCCGTATCGGCAGAACACTCCGGTGCTACATCACAGGGGAGCTGGTCTCATTGCCTTCCACTGACCTCCACAGTCACTCACCCTCGGACATCTGCAGGGCACACTACCAACATGTGCCCTGCTGCATAGAGGATCCACTCTGTGACCCAGTCTGGGCATCCAATTGGATTCCTGGGCAGGTCCATGACTCTGTCCCCAGCCACCCTGTGGTGTCCTGCACACCGGGGGGGGTGGAGCCACTGACAGTTGGTGGCCAGTAGTGCATATCAGCCAGTACACACCTGTAACGCACCATCGGAGCTTATTATCCGCCTATTAGTGCATAGGGCCAATGTACAGTATGTCTGTAGGTGGAAGACTAGGTTTGCTGGCAAAGGCACCAAGCTTCACCTGAGCTCTTTTCTTTTAGGTTTGCTTTTAAGGACAGAGCAAAGAACACCATCAGACCAAGGAACAAGATTAAGGCTTCTTTTGGCTAGGCAGATTTACTGTGTGATATTATTTTCTTTTGTACTCACAGGGTTTGTTGCTGTCTCTTGCTAACATTTTACTGCTTTGTGCTTACAGATTACTGCTATAATCTTCTCTGATTCAAATTGTTTTTTGCAAGGTATATCTTCTGTTACTGCTTTATTTTTCTCTTTAGCAAAGTGTTTTTGCAGGGTATACCTTCTGCGAAATTATTACAGGTGGTGCTTTACAGATTTTACAGTTTTATCTGTCATTAGCCTAAGCTTTCAGGGCTACTGCACTTGTTGTTGGTTGATCGTTTCTGTTCATACCTCCTTATTTCTTTCATCTGTGGTTCTTCTTTTTCAGCAGGGGAAGGGCCCAGCCACTTACCTCCATCTCCAACCACCCCATGCTACACTCCTTTTATAGGGTAGCACAGTCGTGACATTTCCTGTAGCAAAGCAGGAAAGGGAGGATCAGAGTGGTATCCAGACAGTGACCTCACTTACAGGGGCACAAGTAATTTAACTTGTTATAACAAGTTATACAAAAACAAACAAACAAAACAAAAAATCTAACTTTTGCTTTCATTTCTAATTACTCGGACCAGGTTATAAACCCGGCAGCTCATCTGGAATGGATATTATTAATTGCAGGTACTACAGGACACTTTTCAAAAGGGCAGTTATACAGGATTTAGGATGCTGTCCAACATGCTGGACCATTGAGATCTAAGGGCTCAGTTCCAGGCAGCATTGGCAGAGATTGCGAGCCTCAAATTGCATATTCAGGAGGAAATATATTATAAGAACCACCCGCCATTTTCCCAACATCCAACTGAACCACCTTGCCTGTAGAGGGTAGTTGGTCTGGGAGGTTGGCAGGTGGTTAGGAGGGGCAAATTGGGTGCTCCATCACTCAGTGCTCTCCAACGTATCACCTCCACAAACCATATAAAAACTACAAACAGGTATCTGCCTCTATGTCTGAAATCAAACAAAGGGACAGAGGACACTGCAGAACAGGACACTGCAGCACAGGACCTAGTGCAATAAATCTTGCCCAAAACAGGGACCAAAACAAAAAAAGGAAATCCAAAACACTTCTGGTCATAGGAGACTCCATGACTCGGGGAGCTGATACCTACCTCCGGCTGGGGGTAGTCATCAGATGTCTCCCAGGTACATCAGCATGGACATACACTGACTGCACTGCTAAAATTGTACAGGAAGCTGGAGAAAACATTGACGTCCTGGTACACATAGGGACTATAACAGTCTCGCCAGCTGGTCAGTTGTGGAGACCAAGGAATACCTGACCAGGTTGGGAGACAAACTGTCATCCATTTCATCCAGCATCTCCTTCTCTGAGATCCTGTTAGTCTGGGAGAGGGGGACAAATAGACAGAAGGTCAGAGAAGGGAAGATAGAGGAGCTAAACATGTGGCTCAAGGGCTGGTGCCAGGAAAAAGGACACATATTTGTAGGCAACTGGCAATAGTTTTGAGAGAGAAAGTTCTTTAAATTTGATGGACTGCATCTGACTAAGGAGGGAGTCAGTGCATTGGGGCAGAAGTTTGACGTCTTTGCAGAATATTTAAACTAGCAAATGGGGAGAGGGGTGCGGCACCCAATACACCGAATGTGAAAAGCACCCCTCCCCCTTAGCTAGTGATCAAACAGGAGTTCAGCATGTTTATAGTTCATTTGCATCACTAGGTAAGAAAAAAGGTCTAGCTCCCCATACAACACTCAAGGGAAACACCGAACCTCGCCCAACAACTAAAACACCGAAATCTGGCCAATGGAAAATCATGTACATACATGCCCGCAGTCTGGGAAACAAGATCCCAGACCTGCAGACAACAATGACAGAGGCTAAACTGGACATAGCAGCCATTAGCAAGACATGGTTCACCAGTAACCACACTTGGGAGACTTCAGTACCCAGCTATGTACTGTTCGGAAGGGACCGAGGTGCAAAAGGGGGTGGAGTGGCCCTTTATGTCAATGAAAATATCAAAGCTACAGAAATTCAGAATACACATAAGGAGCCAGAAGAACTGTGGGTCACCCTGGAAATAGGAAATGGGACAGCCATAAGAACTGGGGTTGTCTACAGGCCTCCAGATCAGGGGGAGGAATTAGACCCATTACTGTTAGAAGATAAACAAAACATGACAACTAAAGTGGAGGTTCTGATAATGGGAGACTTCAACATGCCAGAAACAGATTGGTCAATACCAGCAGGAACATCCGCCAGAACTAGACACATGATGGATTCCATGCAGGGGGAGGGCCTCAAACAACTGGAACAACAACCCACAAGAAACAGGGCTATCCTAGATCGAGTACTGACTAACGGGGAAAGGATCACAGATCTCCAGGTAGAAGGACACCTGGGGGCCAGTGACCATCATATGGTATGGTTCAATTTGGCCACCAGAACTAAATCATCCCATTCCAAGCCAAAAATATGGGACTTCAGAAGAGCTGACTTTGATAAGATGGTCAACAGAGATAAGATAGCCCTGGCAGGAAGAAATACAGGTGAGGGGGTACAGGCAAAGTGGGCAAGCATTAAGGATACAATACTTGAAGCAACATCCTATTGTGTTAGAGAGAAAAGCAATAGCAAAAGAAGGAGGAAGCTACTTTGGTTCTCAAAAACAGTAGCAGAAAAGGTCAGAGCCAAAAGGCTGGCCTTCAGGAAACATAAGGGAACGCAGCAGGATGAAGATAGGGAGTCATATCAAACTTCCCTAAGAGAAGCAGGGAAGGCAGTAAGGCAAACAAAGGCCCAAACCAAGGAAACACTAGCAGGAACAGTAGAAGAAAGGGACAAGACTTTCTATAGATACATTAGTGAAAGGAGAAAGACCAGAAGGGGTATTGCTAAGATCAGAGGGGCTAAGGGGGAGTGTGTGGAAGAGGAGGACCAAGGAAAAGCATCTATCCTAAATAGATACTTCTGCTCAGTATTTACTGAGAAGACGGTAGGACAGGGCCCACAGCTCAGCACCATGGACACATTGGGAAGGGAGGTATGCACTTGTCCTTTTACAAAAGAAAGGGACCTACAGTAGCTCGCTAAGCTCAGGGTGGACAAGGCAATGGGACCTGATGGCATACATCCCAGGGTACTAAATGAGCTAAGGGTGGACCTAGCACAGCCATTAGTAGAACTATTTAGTGAGTCTCTGAGCACAGAAGACTGGAGAAGGGCTCATGTGATCCCACTCCACAAGAGTGGTAGCAGGGAGGAGGCAAGGAACTACAGACCAGACAGTCTTACCTCAGTAGTGGGCATGACTATGGAGGCACTCCTTAAGGAAAAGATAGTGCAACACCTAGAATCCATAAAAGCACAGGATCCAAGACAGCTCGGGTTTACAACAGGAAGGTCCTGTCAAACTAATCTCATAGATTTCTTTGACTGGGTAACCAGAGTGGTGGACCAAGGGGATGCAGCTGATGTCTCCTACCTTGACTTCAGCAAAGCTTTCAATACTGTTCCACATAGAAGAATGATTAATAAGCTGGGTAGGCTCAGGGTGGGTAAGAAGTTGGTCAACTGGGTGGCAAACTGGTTGGCAGACAAAAACAGAGAGTGGTGGTAAATGGTATACAGTCAGAAGAGATGCAAGTCACAAGTAGGGTACCTCAGGGATCAGTCCTGGGGCCAGTCCTTTTCAATATCTTCATCAGCGACATTGCAGATGGACTGGAGGGCAAGGTTTGTCTGTTTGCAGATGACACCAAGATCTGTAACAGACTAGATGATCCAGATGGGGTGGGCAGAATAAGAAGAGATCTGGATAAACTGGCAAAATGGTCAGAAGAGTGGCAACTGGGGTTTATTGCAAGGAAGTGCAAGATCATGCACATAGGGAAGAGAAACTCTGAAGCCACCTATAGGTTGGGAGGGGAGTTGCTGGCAATCACAAGGGAAGAAAGAGACTTGGGCATCATCATCATCACAGAGGACCTGAAATCATCCGAGCAGACCACTAAAGCAGTAGGTAAGGCTAGAGGGATGCTGGGGTATATTAGTTGGGGTATCACAAGTCGGAAGAGGGAGGTAATAATCCCTTTTTACAAGGCACTGGTTAGGCCCCATCTGGAGTACTGCATGCAGTACTGGAGCCGCACCTGCACTAGGACATTAACAAAATGGAGGCAGTCCAAAGAAGGGCACCAAAATGGTGCAGAGACTGCATCAGAAAACATACGAGGACAGATTAACGGAGCTCAATATGTATACCGTAGAGCAAAGGAGGGAGAGAGGTGATATGAGCGAAACATTCAAACATCTTAAGGGCATTAACAAAGTGAAAGAGTCTAACAGGTTTCAATATAAGAAAAATAGCAGGACAAGAGGACACAGCATGAGATTAGAGGGAGGCCGATTAAGATGTAATGTGAGGACGTTCTTTTTCACAGAAAGGGTGATGGGTGCATGAAATGGCCTACCTCAGAAAGTGGTGGATATGAATACAGTGCAGGGCTTCAAACAGGCATGGGATAGGTATAAGGGAGCAATAAGGATGAGTATGACAGAGCAAAGATCTATGGCACATTCATAAGGTAGAAAAGATGAGCAGACTGGATGGGCCTTGCAGTCCTTATCTGCCATGCACTTCAATGTTTCTATGTAATTGTTTCCAGGTCCTTTGAGGAGGAAGGTGTGGGAGGGATGTGGTTTTAAGAAAGACTCCCTTTTGACAAAGGCCCTTATCTTTTGAAGGTAAAGATTGCTTTTGAAAAACTAAACTTGGAGCTGGAAAGGACGCATAATCTTAAACTAGGAACTCGAAACTGGAAGAAGGCACAATCTTGCTCAAATATCAAATTCTGAGGGAAGTGGACCTTACTTTTTAATTTTACACTGGTTTTTGTTTGCTTGAATCAAGAAGGGGCGTGCAGTACTGCTGATCTTTTTGTAGATTGCTACTTTACATACAGAGGGAATAAAATACTGCTGATTTTTTCCTTTTCCGTGAATCTGGTGGCTTATTTGTGGTTTGCTAGTATTTTGGTGACTTTTTGCAAAAAACTTGTTTCACTGGTGTGATCTTTCATTCCTGCAGTCATTGGAGTTATGTATTGGAGCCAGACAAATCCTCAGGAAGTTCAGATTGGTTACATAAAGTTGTGTCAGGGGCTGATTACATCATAGATAATGTCAGCCAATAGTTTTTGTGTGGAGTTTCTCAGAACTGATCTGACTTGTATAAGCCACATGTGTGTAAGCAGATTCAGTCAGAAAGGCCTTATCTTTTGAAGGTAAAAATTGCTTTTAAAGCACAATTTGGAGCTGGGAAGGACACATAATCTTGAACTAGGAAACTGGAGTAGGGCACAATCTTGCTCGAATTCTGGGGAAGTTAGCCTTACTTTTAATTTTACACTGTTTTTTGCTTGTTTGAATCAAGAAGGGGTGTGCAGTACTGCTGATCTTTTAGTCGCTTGCTACTTTACATACAGAGGGATTAAAATACTGCTGATTCTTTTCTTTTTCTGTGAATCCTGTGGCTTATTTGTAGTTTGCTAGTATTTTAGTGACTCTAAAGAAAGAGGGGTTACTAGTGGGGTACCGCAGGGTTCAGTATTGGGTCCGGTCCTTTTTATTGTCTTCATAAGTGACATTGCAGAGGGGCTGGAAGGAGAAGTACGCCTCTTTGCAGATGACACAAAGATCTGCAACGGGGTTGATACACAAGGAGGCATGGAAAGGATGAGAAGGGACTTGGCAAAGTTGGAGGAATGGTCAGAAGTATGGCAGCTAGGATTCAATGCAAAGAAGTGCAGAATAATGCACCTGGGAAACAAGAACGCAGGGGAAGAATATACAATGGAGGGGAGGTAGTAACAACAACAAAAAAGGAAAGGGACCTGGGGGTAATCATACCAGATGACCTTAAGGTTAGCAAGCAATGTGAGAAGGCAGTAGGGAGGGCTGGGGGTATACTGTGATGCATAGGGAGAGGCATCAGCAGCAGAAAACAGGAAGTTGTTATCCCTCTGTACAGACAGTTGGTGAGACCCCATCTGGAGTACTGCGTCCAGTTCTGGAGACCCCATCTCCACAAGGACATAGACAGGATAGAGGCAGTCCAGAGGAGGGCAACTAAAATGGTGCAGGGTCTGCAAGAGAAGCCATATCAGGAGATACTAAAGGAGCTTAATATGTATACCCTTCAGGAAAGAAGGGAGAGGGGGGACATGATAGAAACGTCAAGTACCTCAGTGGAATCAACAAAGTCTAAGAGGGTAGCATCTTTCAGAAAAAGAGATATGCAAGAACAAGGGGTCACAATTTAAAGACAGAGAGTGGGCGGTTCAGGGGCAATGTGAGGAGGTATTATTTCACAGAGAGGGTAGTGGATGCATGGAACAGTCTTCCTGAGGAGGTTGTGGGGTCTAAAACCGTGGGAGAATTCAAGAATGCATGGGACAGACTTAAGGCAATTCTTGTGGTGGGTAGGAAGAAATAGGCTGTTGGTTAACTAGGATCTGCGGCCTATCCTGTAGGTAGGGCAATGGGCAGACTAGATGGGCCAAGCAGTCCTTATCTGCCGTCAAAGTCTATGTTTCTATGTTTGCAACACACATTTACGTTTTCACTGGTATGTTCTTTCATTCCTGCAGTCAGTGGAGTTGTGTACTAGTCAGGAGGTTCAGACTGGATTGCTCTGATTGTCCTCACAGCACTGAACAGGTGGATTGCCCAATTCCTGCCCTTCCCCATTCCCATCCACCCGGCTACCCCCCGGCTACTGAGGCTTTACGGGGTTAGGCAGGAAGATGTGACAACTTCTGCTCAGACACAAAACAGGATGGGGTCTGCCATAGAAGGCAGCCAGGCAGTGTTGCATAAGCTGAGAGGATATCTTTTTGTGATTGCTATCGTAAAAAGAAAACTTGGGGGGGGGGTCCTAATACATAGTCACATGGAAAAGGGTTACACATCTAAGGGGAAGTGAGGTTCCCTAATAGCAAAAAAACAAACAAAAAAAGAAAAACGGAATTTCAACAGAGAGGGAGAGAGACATGTGGGGAGTGGTGCAGTGCACTGGCTGTGGGGCAGCAGTCTTCCGGGAGACATTCTGGAGACTGCGATGTTGCCCTATTTGCAGACACCTATCTGCTCTGAGGTAGGAGGTTTCCCGAATGTCCGGTGAGACTCCATGTGGAAGCTGAACACTCAGCTTCTTAAAGAGGATGTGGTGCTTCATAGAATTTAAAACCTGACTGACATGTTTGTGTCTCAAAGTACTGGATCGACCAATAATCTTGATCTAGAGTGGGGAGCACTTAAATTCTTTTTACGGCGTGACTTTATCTGGATGGCTACTACTAAGAAAATGCAAGCGTGAAACTGAAGCTGCAAATTTATTGTCCTGTATCACCACTCTTGAACAAAATCTTACCTCCGTAGATGCACTTTCGGCCAGTCGAGAATTGGTTGTCCTACTGGAGAGTATGCTGATCTCATCCGAGAGAAAGCAGAATACTCCATTCTGAAGACCCAATCCACATATGTTGATCAGGGTGAAAAGGCCTTCTGGCACTCCGTCTTCATAAAATGGAGGCCTCCCAAATTGTTCCTGCATGTCTTCCTCTTCTGTTTGCATAACTCAAGGGCAAATTGTAAATTTAGTAATGGGCTATTAGTGAAGCTGATGTTCTTGACATTGTTTAAATTACAAAAACATTCTAAGAGCATGGTAGATATTTGGAACACAGATTATTAAAATTATTTTAATTTCAAATTTCTGCCCCACTTACATATATATATATAAACTGTATATATTTTTTTTATTCTCCTCCCTGCACCCCGGCCAGCCACTCCTTCGGGTTACCTAGGGACCCCGCAGGCACTCCACCCTGCCACCAGCCCCCAACACGCCCACATCACAGCCTCACGGGTAATCCAGTGGAACCCTTCACCAGGCGAGTCCACTTCCCATGAGGGGGAAGAGCACCAGGAGGGGCCAATCAGCACACTCTTTTACAGTTGGTCTGGGTGCTGCTAAGGTGGTCCGGGGCCAGCTTCTGTGGCAGCAGGGTCTAGCAACCATCATCCGGCCAGCTGAGGAGACATTTTCCCATGTTCTCCCCTTGGGGTGTGACATGCCATTGACATCAAGGTGTATTCTGATGTCGGCCACGCCCCCCAGTCAGCAAAGCCCAATGCGTTGCAATTCCCCCAGTCTCCACCAGGAGTCAGCAAACTCCAGGCCGCATCCCCACCCTCCCCCCTGAAAGAAGGCAAGCAGTCAACTGATGCTCAAGCCTTCTCCCCATGGCTGGCCCTCCAGCGACCCAAGCCCATTCCCGAACCCAGGTCACCAGCCACGCAAGAGGAAATCCAACTGCTGAGCCGACAGGCCAGAGATTCCACTTACACATATACTTAATTTTTCTATTCTTGTGCTACATTTCTGGCTGGCTGGAAAATTGCTAAGGCTATTCCTGTACATAAGGGTGGACCTGTTGATGATTTTTAATAATTTCCAGCCTACCACTTGCCTGTCTGAAACCACGAATCTTTTGGGTTTTCTGACCAACAGTTATTTACTTTTCTTGAATTTCAGTCCTTGCTTAGTGGATGGCATTTTGGTTTCAGTCAGTCCTATTCCACTATCACTGCAGTAGCAACGGTTTTGGATGATATTAACTTATCTATGGATGGTGGGACAATTTGCTGAAGCTATTTTATTTATCCAAGGCATTTGACATTGGCAATCATAAGCTGTCACTGGACAGAATGTGTCCTTGGTTTTGACTCTACTGCCCTTGCCTGACTTCAGTTATCTGTCAAGTCATTCCCAGGTGGTTTCTTTGTTTAGTCAGGTGTCTCTCTACTTGCTGGTCCACAGGGCACAGTTCTTGTCCTGGTCTTAGGTTATCTTTATATTAATAGTTTAGATACCTTCTTGGATAGTATAAAATGTACACTGATAACATCATAATTTATTTTACATCTTCCTCATTAGACATCACCCTTTACAGTGTTCAGAATAGTGTTCCCAAGCTTTAGTTTTTCTTTATTTATTCATTGAGTTTTGTGAACCTTGTAGGCACACTGGACTAAGGGTCCCTTTATCTGGGGCAAGATGGAATTATCTACAATAAAAAAACAAACAATACATGTGATTTGGTGTACATACAAAGTTAGGACAGTATAACAAGTGCATGTCCTTTGACACATTTAACTTGCTTTGAATGGCAAGAAAATTAAAGTTGTGATTTTTGGCTCACCTATTTAGACCATTGGTCCGGAGGGGGTATGGTTTACCTTTTTCTACTGTTGACAGTGTTGTTCTGAATGTTGTCAACTTCGGCTTGTTCAAATATCATGGATATTGGCTGGATTCATCAACCTCTGGGATTGTGCGTACTGATCATTGGTAAAGTTAATTGCTCCAAAGATTACTTTTCTTTATAGGAATAGATGTCTTATTCCACTGGAACTGCAGCCTAGTTTGGCTCAATCTCAGATTTTTCCTCTGTTTGATTATATGGATATCTGTTAGGATTCTGCTCTTAAATTTTCACTTAAACAAAATTAATGGTTTCCATCAGCATCTTGCCAGTTTTTTCTTTGGTGCCCCTTGTTCTACCCACCACTGTAAAATTATTAAACAGTGATGCTGGTGGTCTTTGGTGCCCCTTGTTCTACACACCACTGTAACATAATTCAACAGTGATGCTGGTTGTCTTTGGTGCCCCTTGTTCTACACACCACTGTAACATTATTAAACAATGATGCTGGTTGTCTTTGGTGCCCCTTGTTCTACACACCACTGTAACCTTATTAAACAGTGATGCTGGTTGTCTTTGGTGCCCCTTGTTCTACACACCACTATAAAATTATTTAACAGTGATGCTGGTTGTCTATGGTGCCCCTTGTTCTACACACCACTATAAAATTATTTAACAGTGATGCTGGTTGTCTTTGGTGCCCCTTGTTCTACACACCACTATAAAATTATTTAACAGTGATGCTGGTTGTCTTTGGTGCCCCGTGTTCTACACACCACTATAAAATTATTAAACAGTGATGCTGGTTGTCTTTGGTGCCCCTTGTTCTACAAACCACTGTAACATTATTTAACAGTGATGCTGGTTGTCTTTGGTGCCCCTTGTTCTACACACCACTGTAACATTATTTAACAGTGATGCTGGTTGTCTTTGGTGCCCCTTGTTCTACACACCACTGAAACATTATTAAACAGTGATGCTGGTTGTCTTTGGTGCCCCTTGTTCTACACACCACTGTAACATTATTAAACAGTGATGCTGGTTGTCTTTGGTGCCCCTTGTTCTACACACCACTGTAACATTATTTAACAGTGATGCTGGTTGTCTTTGGTGCCCCTTGTTCTATACACCACTGAAACATTATTTAACAGTGATGCTGGTTGTCGATGGTGCCCCTTGTTCTACACACCACTTTAAAATTATTAAACAGTGATGCTGGTTGTCGATGGTGCCCCTTGTTCTACACACCACTATAAAATTATTTAACAGTGATGCTGGTTGTCTTTGGTGCCCCTTGTTCTACACACCACTGTAACATTATTAAACAGTGATGCTGAATGTCTTTGGTGCCCCTTGTTCTACACACCACTATAAAATTATTAAACAGTGATGCTGGTTGTCTTTGGTGCCCCTTGTTCTACACACCACTATAAAATTATTAAACAGTGATGCTGGTTGTCTTTGGTGCCCCTTGTTCTACACACCACTATAAAATTATTAAACAGTGATGCTGGTTGTCTTTGGTGCCCCTTAATCTACACACCACTTTAAAATTATTAAACAGTGATGCTGGTTGTCGATGGTGCCCCTTGTTCTACACACCACTATAAAATTATTAAACAGTGATGCTGGCTGTCTTTGGTGCCCCTTGTTCTACACACCACTATACAATTATTAAACAGTGATGCTGGCTGTCTATGGTGCCCCTTGTTCTACACACCACTGTAACATTATTTAACAGTGATGCTGGCTGTCTTTGGTGCCCCTTGTTCTACACACCACTGTAACATTATTAAACAGTGATGCTGGCTGTCTTTGGTGCCCCTTGTTCTACACACCACTCTAACATTATTAGACAGTGATGCTGGTTGTCGATGGTGCCCCTTGTTCTACACACCACTATAGCATTATTAAACAGTGATGCTGGTTGTCGATGATGCCCCTTGTTCTACACAACACTATAGCATTATTTAAAAGTGATGCTGGTTGTCGATGGTGCCCCTTATTCTACACACCACTATAAAATTATTTAACAGTGATGCTGGTTGTCGATGGTGCCCCTTGTTCTCCACACCACTATAAAATTATTAAACAGTGATGCTGGTTGTCGATGGTGCCCCTTGTTCTCCACACCACTATAAAATTATTAAACAGTGATGTTGGTTGTCGATGGTGCCCCTTGTTCTCCACACCACTATAAAATTATTTAACGGTGATGCTGGTTGTCGATGGTGCCCCTTGTTCTACACACCACTATAAAATAATTTAACAGTGATGCTGGCTCTCTTTGGTGCCCCTTGTTCTACACACCACTATAAAATTATTTAACAGTGATGCTGGCTGTCTTTGGTGCCCCTTGTTCTACACACCACTGATAAATTATTAAACAGTGATGCTGGTTGTCTTGGTGCCCTTGTTCTACACACACCACTATAAAATTATTAAACAGTGATGCTGGTTGTCTTTGGTGCCCTTGTTCTACACACCACTGTAAAATTATTAAACAGTGATGCTGGTTGTCGATGGTGCCACTTGTTCTACACACCACTATAAAATTATTTAACAATCATGCTGGTTGTCTTTGGTGCCCCTTGTTCTACACACCACTGTAACATTATTAAACAGTGATGCTGGTTGTCTTTGGTGCCCCTTGTTCTACACACCACTATAAAATTATTAAACAGTGATGCTGGCTGTCTTTGGTGCCCCTTGTTCTACACACCACTATAAAATTATTAAACAGTGATGCTGGTTGTCTTTGGTGCCCCTTGTTCTACACACCACTATAAAATTATTAAACAGTGATGCTGGTTGTCGATGGTGCCCCTTGTTCTACACACCACTATAAAATTATTAAACAGTGATGCTGGTTGTCGATGGTGCCCCTTGTTCTACACACCACTATAAAATTATTAAACAGTGATGCTGGCTGTCTTTGGTGCCCCTTGTTCTACACACCACTATAAAATTATTTAACAGTGATGCTGGCTGTCTATGGTGCCCCTTGTTCTACACACCACTGAAACATTATTTAACAGTGATGCTGGCTGTCTTTAGTGCCCCTTGTTCTACACACCACTGTAACATTATTAAACAGTGATGCTGGCGTCTTGGTGCCCTTGTTCTACACACCACTGTAACATTATTAAACAGTGATGCTTGGTTGTCTTTGGTGCCCTTGTTCTACACACCACTGTAACATTATTAGACAGTGATGCTGGTTGTCGATGGTGCCCCTTGTTCTACACAACACTATAACATTATTAAACAGTGATGCTGGTTGTCGATGGTGCCCCTTGTTCTACACACCACTATAGCATTATTTAACAGTGATGCTGGTTGTCGATGGTGCCCCTTGTTCTACACACCACTATAACATTATTTAACAGTGATGCTGGTTGTCTTTGATGCCCCTTGTTCTACACACCACTATAAAATTATTAAACAGTGATGCTGGTTGCCTTTGGTGCCCCTTGTTCTACACACCACTATAAAATTATTAAACAGTGATGCTGGTTGTCTTTGGTGCCCCTTGTTCTACACACCACTGTAACATTATTTAACAGTGATGCTGGTTGTCTTTGGTGCCCCTTGTTCTACACACCACTGTAACATTATTTAACAGTGATGCTGGTTGTCTTTGGTGCCCCTTGTTCTACACACCACTGTAACATTATTAAACAGTGATGCTGGTTGTCGATGGTGCCCCTTGTTCTACACACCACTATAAAATTATTAAACAGTGATGCTGGATGTCGTTGGTGCCCCTTGTTCAACACACCACTATAAAATTATTAAACAGTGATGCTGGTTGTCTTTGAGCCCTTGTTCTACACACACACTGTAACATTATTTAACAGTGATGCTGGTTGTCTTTGTGCCCTTGTTCTACACACCACTGTAACATTATTAAACAGTGATGCTGGTTGTCTTTGGTGCCTTTGTTCTACACACCACTATAAATTATTAAACAGTGATGCTGGTTGTCTTTGTCCTTGTTCTACACACCACTATAAAATTATTAAACAGTGATGCTGGTAGTCTTTTGTGCCCTTGTTCTACACACACTATAAAATTATTAAACAGTGATGCTGGTAGTCTTGGTCTTGTTCACACCACTATAAAATTATTAAACAGTGATGCTGGTTGTCTTTGGTGCCCTTGTTCTACACACCACTATAAAATTATTAAACAGTGATGCTGGTTGTCTTTGTGCCCCTTGTTCTACACACCACTATAAAATTATTAAACAGTGATGCTGGTTGTCTTTGGTGCCCCTTGTTCTACACACCACTGTAACATTATTTAACAGTGATGCTGGTTGTCTTTGGTGCCCCTTGTTCTACACACCACTGTAACATTATTAAACAGTGATGCTGGTTGTCTTTGGTGCCCCTTGTTCTACACACCACTGTAAATTATTAAACAGTGATGCTGGTTGTCTTTGGTGTCCTTTGTTCTCACACACCACTGTAACATTATTTAACAGTGATGCTGGTTGTCTTGGTGCCCTTGTTCTACACACCACTGTAACATTATTTAACAGTGATGCTGGTTGTCTTTGGTGCCCCTTGTTCTACACACCACTGTAACATTATTAAACAGTGATGCTGGTTGTCGATGGTGCCCCTTGTTCTACACACCACTTTAAAATTATTAAACAGTGATGCTGGTTGTCGATGGTGCCCCTTGTTCTACACACCACTGTAAAATTATTAAACATTGATGCTGGTTGTCTTTGGTGCTCCTTGTTCTACACACCACTGTAAAATTATTAAACAGTGATGCTGGTTGTCTTTGGTGCCCCTTGTTCTACACACCACAATAAAATTATTAAACAGTGATGCTGGTTGTCTTTGGTGCCCCTTGTTCTACACACACATATAAAATTATTAAACAGTGATGCTGGTTGTCTTTGGTGCCCTGTTCTCACACCACTATAAAATTATTAAACAGTGATGCTGGTTGTCTATGGTGCCCTTGTTCTACACACTCACTATAAAATTATTAAACAGTGATGCTGGTTGTCGATGGTGCCCTTGTTCTACACACCACTATAAAATTATTAAACAGTGATGCTGGTTGTCGATGGTGCCCTTGTTCTACACACCACTATAAAATTATTAAACAGTGATGCTGGTGTCTTTCAGGCTCTTGTTCTACACACACTATAAAATTATTTAACAGTGATGTTGGTCTTTGCCTCTTGTTCTACACACCACTGTAACATTATTTAACAGTGATGCTGGCTGTTTTTCGTGCCCCTTGTTCTACACACCACTGTAACATTATTAAACAGTGATGCTGGTTGTCAATGGTGCCCCTTGTTCTACACACCACTATAACATTATTAAACAGTGATGCTGGTTGTCGATGGTGCCCCTTGTTCTACATACCACTATAGCATTATTTAACAGTGATGCTGGTTGTCGATGGTGCCCCTTGTTCTACACACCACTATAAAATTATTAAACAGTGATGCTGGCTGTCTTTCGTGCCCCTTGTTCTACACACCACTATAAAATTATTTAACAGTGATGCTGGCTGTCTTTCGTGCCCCTTGTTCTACACACCACTGTAACATTATTAAACAGTGATGCTGGCTGTCTTGTGCCCCTTGTTCTACACACCACTGTAACATTATTAAACAGTGATGCTGGTTGTCAATGGTGCCCCTTGTTCTACACACCACTATAACATTATTAAACAGTGATGCTGGTTGTCGATGGTTCCCCTTGTTCTACACACCACTATAAAATTATTTAACAGTGATGCTGGTTGTCTTTGGTGCCCCTTGTTCTACACACCACTATAAAATTATTGAACAGTGATGCTGGTTGTCTTTGGTGCCCCCTGTTCTACACACCACTATAAAATTATTTAACAGTGATGCTGGTTGTCTTTGGTGCCCCTTGTTCTACACACCACTGTAACATTATTTAACAGTGATGCTGGTTGTCTTTGTTGCCCCTTGTTCTACACACCACTGAAACATTATTAAACAGTGATGCTGGTTGTCTTTGTTGCCCCTTGTTCTACACACCACTGTAACATTATTAAACAGTGATGCTGGTTGTCTTTGGTGCCCCTTGTTCTACACACCACTGTAACATTATTAAACAGTGATGCTGGTTGTCTTTGGTGCCCCTTGTTCTACACACCACTGTAACATTATTAAACAGTGATGCTGGTTGTCTTTGATGCCCCTTGTTCTACACACCACTGTAACATTATTTAACAGTGATGCTGGTTGTCGATCGTGCTCTTGTTCTACACACCACTATAAAATTATTAAACAGTGATGCTGGTTGTCGATGGTGCCTTGTTCTACACACCACTGTAACATTATTTAACAGTGATGCTGGTTGTCTTTGGTGCCCTTGTTCTACACCACTGTAACATTATTAAACAGTGATGCTGGTTGTCTTTGGTGCCCTTGTTCTACACACCACTATAAAATTATTAAACAGTGATGCTGGTTGTCTATGGTGCCCTTGTTCTACACACCACTGTAACATTATTTAACAGTGATGCTGGTTGTCTTTGGTGCCCTTGTTCTACACACCACTGTAACATTATTAAACAGTGATGCTGGTTGTCTATGGTGCCCCTTGTTCTACACACCACTATAAAATTATTTAACACTGATACTGGTTGTCTTTCGTGCCCCTTCTTCTACACACCACTATAAAATTATTTAACAGTGATGCTGGTTGTCTTTGGTGCCCCTTGTTCTACACACCACTGTAACATTATTTAACAGTGATGCTAGTTGTCGATGGTGCCCCTTGTTCTACACACCACTAAAAATTATTTAACAGTGATGCTGGTTGTCGATGGTGCCCCTTGTTCTACACACCACTATAAAATTATTTAACAGTGATGCTGGTTGTCGATGGTGCCCCTTGTTCTACACACCACTGTAACATTATTAAACAGTGATGCTGGCTGTCGATGGTGCCCCTTGTTCTACACACCACTGTAACATTATTAAACAGTGATGCTGGCTGTCTATGGTGCCCCTTGTTCTACACACCACTATAACATTATTAAACAGTGATGCTGGTTGTCTTTGGTGCCCCTTGTTCTACACACCACTATAACATTATTAAACAGTGATGCTGGTTGTCTTTGGTGCCCCTTGTTCTACACACCACTATAACATTATTAAACAGTGATGCTGGTTGTCTTTGGTGCCCCTTGTTCTACACACCACTGTAACATTATTTAACAGTGATGCTGGTTGTCTTTGGTGCCCCTTGTTCTACACACCACTGTAACATTATTAAACAGTGATGCTGGTTGTCTTTGGTGCCCCTTGTTCTACACACCACTGTAACATTATTAAACAGTGATGCTGGTTGTCTTTGGTGCCCTTGTTCTACACACCACTGTAACATTATTAAACAGTGATGCTGGTTGTCTTTGGTGCCCTTGTTCTACACCACTGTAACATTATTAAACAGTGATGCTGGTTGTCTTTGGTGCCCTTGTTCTACACACCACTGTAACATTATTTAACAGTGATGCTGGTTGTCTTTGGTGCCCTTGTTCTACACACCACTGTAAAATTATTAAACAGTGATGCTGGTTGTCGATGGTGCCCTTGTTCTACACACCACTTTAACATTATTAAACAGTGATGCTGGTTGTCTTTGTGCCCTTGTTCTCACACCACTGTAACATTATTAAACAGTGATGCTGGTTGTCTTTGTGCCCTTGTTCTACACACCACAATAAAATTATTAAACAGTGATGCTGGTTGTCTTTGGTGCCCTTGTTCTACACACCACTATAAAATTATTAAACAGTGATGCTGTTGTCGATGGTGCCCTTGTTCTACACACCACTATAAATTATTTAACAGTGATGCTGGTTGTCTTTGGTGCCCCTTGTTCTACACACCACTGTAACATTATTAAACAGTGATGCTGGTTGTCTTTGGTGCCCCTTGTTCTACACACCACTGTAACATTATTAAACAGTGATGCTGGTTGTCTTTGGTGCCCCTTGTTCTACACACCACTATAAAATTATTAAACAGTGATGCTGGTTGTCGATGGTGCCCCTTGTTCTACACACCACTATAAATTATTTAACAGTGATGCTGGTTGTCTATGGTGCCCCTTGTTCTACACACCACTGTAACATTATTAAACAGTGATGCTGGTTGTCTTTGGTGCCCCTTGTTCTACACACCACTGTAACATTATTAAACAGTGATGCTGGTTGTCTATGGTGCCCCTTGTTCTACACACCACTATAAAATTATTAAACAGTGATGCTGGTTGTCTTTGGTGCCCCTTGTTCTACACACCACTATAACATTATTTAACAGTGATGCTGGTTGTCTTTGGTGCCCCTTGTTCTACACACCACTATAAAATTATTAAACAGTGATGCTGGTTGTCTTTGGTGCCCCTTGTTCTACACACCACTATAAAATTATTAAACAGTGATGCTGGTTGTCTTTGGTGCCCCTTGTTCTACACACCACTGTAACATTATTTAACAGTGATGCTGGTTGTCTTTGGTGCCCCTTGTTCTACACACCACTGTAACATTATTAAACAGTGATGCTGGCTGTCTATGGTGCCCCTTGTTCTACACACCACTGTAACATTATTAAACAGTGATGCTGGTTGTCTATGGTGCCCCTTGTTCTACACACCACTATAACATTATTAAACAGTGATGCTGGTTGTCTTTGGTGCCCTTGTTCTACACACCACTATAACATTATTAAACAGTGATGCTGGTTGTCTTGGTGCCCTTGTTCTACACCACTATAACATTATTAAACAGTGATGCTGGTTGTCTTTGGTGCCCTTGTTCTACACACCACTGTAACATTATTTAACAGTGATGCTGGTTGTCTTTGGTGCCCCTTGTTCTACACACCACTGTAAATTATTAACAGTGATGCTGGTAACATTATTAAACAGTGATGCTGGTTGTCTTTGGTGCCCTTGTTCTCACACACCACTGTAACATTATTTAACAGTGATGCTGGTTGTCTATGGTGCCCTTGTTCTACACACCACTGTAACATTATTAAACAGTGATGCTGGCTGTCTTTGGTGCCCTTGTTCTCACACCACTGTAACATTATTAAACAGTGATGCTGGTTGTCTTTGCGTTCCTGTTCTACACACCACTATAACATTATTAAACAGTGATGCTGGCTGTCTTTGGTGCCCCTTGTTCTACACACCACTATAACATTATTAAACAGTGATGCTGGTTGTCGATGGTGCCCCTTGTTCTACACACCACTGTAAAATTATTTAACAGTGATGCTGGTTGTCTTTGGTGCCCCTTGTTCTACACACCACTGTAAAATTATTTAACAGTGATGCTGGTTGTCTTTGGTGCCCCTTGTTCTACACACCACTGTAACATTATTCAACAGTGATGCTGGTTGTCTTTGGTGCCCCTTGTTCTACACACCACTGTAACATTATTAAACAGTGATGCTGGTTGTCTTTGGTGCCCCTTGTTCTACACACCACTGTAAAATTATTAAACAGTGATGCTGGTTGTCTTTGGTGCCCCTTGTTCTACACACCACTATAACATTATTAAACAGTGATGCTGGTTGTCTATGGTGCCCCTTGTTCTACACACCACTATAAAATTATTTAACAGTGATGCTGGTTGTCGATGGTGCCCCTTGTTCTACACACCACTGTAACATTATTAAACAGTGATGCTGGTTGTCTTTGGTGCCCCTTGTTCTACACACCACTATAAAATTATTAAACAGTGATGCTGGTTGTCGATGGTGCCCCTTGTTCTACACACCACTATAAAATTATTAAACAGTGATGCTGGATGTCGATGGTGCCCTTGTTCTCACACACCACTATAACATTATTTAACAGTGATGCTGGCTGTCTATGGTGCCCCTTGTTCTACACACCACTGTAACATTATTTAACAGTGATGCTGGCTGTCTTTGGTGCCCCTTGTTCTACACACCACTGTAACATTATTAAACAGTGATGCTGGCTGTCTTTGGTGCCCCTTGTTCTACACACCACTGTAACATTATTAAACAGTGATGCTGGTTGTCTATGGTGCCCCTTGTTCTACACACCACTATAACATTATTTAACAGTGATGCTGGTTGTCGATGGTGCCCCTTGTTCTACACACCACTATAACATTATTTAACAGTGATGCTGGTTGTCGATGGTGCCTTTGTTCTCACACCACTGTAAAATTATTTAACAGTGATGCTGGTTGTCTTGGTGCTCTTGTTCTACACACCACTATAACATTATTTAACAGTGATGCTGGTTGTCTATGGTGCCCTTTGTTCTCACACCACTGTAAAATTATTTAACAGTGATGCTGGTTGTCTTGGTGCCCCTTGTTCTACACACCACTGTAAAATTATTTAACAGTGATGCTGGTTGTCTTTGGTGCCCCTTGTTCTACACACCACTATAACATTATTTAACAGTGATGCTGGTTGTCTATTTTGCCCCTTGTTCTACACACCGCTGTAACATTATTTAACAGTGATGCTGGTTGTCTTTGGTGCCCCTTGTTCTACACAGCACTGTAACATTATTTAACAGTGATGCTGGCTGTCTTTGGTGCCCCTTGTTCTACACACCACTATAACATTATTTAACAGTGATGCTGGCTGCCTTTGGTGGACAGGCACTTGCTTGACAAGCATGTGTTTGCTTTGCATGCAGTTCAAGTAAAACTACATGATTACCTTTCCTCTTCAGTTTTAGTTGTGAGGCACCTTTCTGGTCTTCATGGTGCTAATCTTCAGCACTAGCAAACTACCTCTCGATAAATTGCTCCTGCACTTAAGCTCCAAAGGTGTCCCCTTATATTCCCCCCTCCAACTGCCTGACCAGCGGCACCTAGCTCACGCTATGGAAACTGGCTTATCTATACCAACTTCAGCACTTCTTGGTACATGGGCTTTGCCCTGTTCTAAACCCTACTTGATACTGCCCAAACCTCACATATTCTCCACTCAGTGTCACACCTCATCTATCCAATACTATCCCATTCTGTAATATAATCTATACCTGTCAAGTGTTGTTGTTGAACTGTACTGATTGTCTTCTCCCTATTCCATCACACAGTTGTATCCTGCAACTGCATAACTGAAACTTTCTCTGTAAACTGTTCAACTGAATCTGTCTACTGTATTGCTGTAATTGTGCTCAGCTATGTTCTACTGTTTTCCTCACATATGTAGCTCTTGATAAGTTGCGAGTTATCTCCCACTGTACCCTCACCCCCAGGCCGCACGGGGAGATGAGCATCTTTTTGCTCAGTGTGCCATCCTGGTGAAACAATTTCAATAAATAAATAAATAAATAAAAATCTTATTGGCCCCTATGCAAGAACAGGCAGGACGTACCCACCAAAGGTGCTTATCCCACCCATGCACCTCCTCACCTCCGGACAGGAGTGCACTGTCTGGCATTCACTAATGGCCACCACCTGTTCACAGCCGTCCCCCCCCAGTGTGCAGGAATGCACAGAGCAGCCAGGGGTGGAGTAGCAGACCCATGCAGGCATCCAATTGGATGGCCGTATTGGGTTCAGGAATGTATCCCTTATACAGACATGTGTGGGTCTGGATGTGTGAATAGCACCCAAATGCACACGTACCCATGTGGCAGTGCCCCAGGCCAGCTGGTGTGTAAAAAAACACCCCCCCTCCCACCGCACAGCAAAGCACTATCTCTGTCAGGCTGCAGTAACCCCCAACACACACACCCATCCATGCCCCGTTCCCGAAGGTGCAGCAATGCCCCATCACATTGGTTCACCACCCTTGGGACTGCTGTCACCCACACCCTGCATACAGGCATTCCCCTCCTGCTGAATGTGTGTACACTCTCCACCCAGTACTGCATGTCGAACCACCCCCCGGCCTCCGATCCAGGCACCCCAACCCCAGTGGAGGTCGGTGCCCCCACCCCCATGGCACTGACAACCCCCATCCCTGTACCTGGCAGTCAGTGCCACAGCTTGACAGCCAGCAGCACAACCCACCACACACCTCCTCAGCCACCGCCCATCCAACTGATGCTGGGTGAGAACCGCTATGTATAGGCAGCACACGCCCAACATCAGTTGGATGGCCAGATGCCAAGGAGGTGTGAGGTGGGCTATGCTGCTGGTTGTTCGGCCATGGCACTGACTGCCAGGTATGGGATGGGGGTGTTGGTGCCACAGGGTGGGGGGAGACACTGACCACAACTGAGGGGACTGGGGCATGCAGTTTTGTCGATCGGCATCTCATCAACAAGAAATATGTCAACTACAAGTTGTGGTTGACATAATTCCAGTGTGTCTCCCAGTCTGTTTTTTTACTGGGGGACAACGCCCCCAAACCCACCATGCAGAGGGATCTGCCCCCTCACATCCCCGTATTTATGATTCTCAACTCAAGTTGGAGTTGACTCATGGAGGGGGTGCAGGACCGGGAGACAGTGTCCCCTGTGTCTGGCACACCAACACAGTGACTAGTCGGCAACCTATCAATTTTGTCGACTGGCTGGTAGGTCGCTGTGTTGATGTCACTATCGGGGGTTCGGCATACCCTCTGCAATGTCACCAATAAAAAAATACTGTCAGATACTGGCACAGCCCTCCTCCCACCTTCTCAGCCTTCCACTGTCTAAATAAATTTTGCCATGATAGCAGGTGAGTGTGGTTTCATTTATTCAGACAGCAGCCGACAATTGAGATGAGAGGAGGGATGAAACAGCTGGCATATTTTCTTTCTATTATTGGTGGCATGAGGGAAAGAGAGATGGATTAGGGTGCTACTGGGCTGGGAGATGGGAGTGCTGTGACTTGGAGTTGGGAACAGGGAGGTATGATTGCTGGTGGATTGGGAGAAGGGAAATTATGTTTTTTATTTAATTATATTGTTTATCTGACACCGGGGCTGGGCACCCGGTGTTGAATGGTGGTCTTGTTGAGAATGGCAGGTACTACTGGAAGCCAGTGATACTTGGACATGGGGAAGAGAGTGGAAGGAGAGCCACTGGACACCAAGGATATTTGCAAATGGAGAAGATTGTGGATAGAGTACAGCTAGATGCCTTGGATACTTTGACATGGGGCAGGGAGTGGGTGTGGGACCACTGGATGATAGCTATACTTGGAAATGGGGTAGGGTATGGGAAGGATTGCCACTGGATTCCAGTGACTGCTTAGTTCCAGTGACTGGGGTGGGGTGATGGACTACTAGTCAAAACCATGAACTGCTTGGTGCTGGTGTGGGGTGAAGGTGGGCTACCAGTGAACTAGTGGGACTGGTTGATACATCATAGTGTTAGAGCAGGGAGTAGTGTTGGACAAAGTCCAGGAAGTTCACTTTGCAAAGAACTGCATATGAACATATGATCATGACAGCAGATAAAGGCCTTACAGTCTATCTAGTCTGCTGGGTTGTGCAGCTCCCAATATATTTACAAAGGGAACTGCTCCCCCTGCCTATTTGCCTTTTGACCTCCCACAACTTCCCCCTCTCTCCCCACTCACCCTTCTTCTACCTGCAACTTTTCCCCTCACCCTGTCCCATCCTCTCTTGAAGCTATCCACCATTTTTAAGGATACCACCTCCTCTGGCAGCTCATTCCACTTGGTCACCACCTCCTCAGTGAAAAAGTGCCTCCTCATCTTCCTCCTAAACTTTGCCCCCACTAGCTTTAGTCTGTGCCTCCTAGTGGTCTTGTTTCTGCTAAGGCTGAAGAGGCCCTCAGTGCCCATCCTGTCAATACTCTTAAGGTACTTGAAACTCTAAGTTATGTCTCCCTTCTCCCTTCTTACCTCAAGAGAGTACATGTTGAGCTCCCTGAACCTCTCCTTGTAGGTGTTGTCCCGCTGGCCCCAGATCACCTTGGCTGCCTTTCTCTGGACAGTCTCCAGCAGTTGGTATCCTTAAAATTTGGGCACCAAAATTGCACACTGTACTCCAGGTGTGGTCTTACCAGTGACCAGTTCAGTGCAAGAATGATATCTGCCTTCCTGGTGGTAATTCCCCTGGCTATGTAACCCAGTACCCAATTTGCTTTGGCTGCTACAGTCTTGCAGTGTGCAGAGTGTTTCAGGTCACTTGTGATTATATTCCCTGGACTTTTTCTTCCTCTGCACTGGTTACCTGTGCTCCACACAATCAGCATTTGGTCCTCAGATTCTTTGTTCCCAAGTGCATAACTTTACACCTTTTAGCACTGAACACCAGCTGCCAAATGCTAGATCACTTTTCTAGTCTAGAAAGGTCCTCTCTCAGTTCTGTCTTCCCACCTCCATGTCCACCCTCTGACAGAGCTTGGTGTCATCCACGAACATTAAGATTTTACCACTGATCCCATCTGTGATGCCACTTATAAAGATGTTAAACATCACTGGACTAAGCACTGAGCCCTGTGGGACCCCACTGGTCACAGGCCTCACTTCTGAGAAATCTCCTCCAACTACCACCTGTTGGCTTCTATCCTGCATCAAGTTTCTGACCTATGCCACAAGCTTAGCCCTCACCCTCAGGTCCTCCAGCTTCCTGACCAGTTTTCTATGAGGCATTAAGTGGAAGGCCTTGCTGAAGTTCAGACTCAGGACATTGGGTGCCTGGCACTTGTCCACTGTCCTAGTGATCCAATCAAATAGGTCTGTTAGATTACTTTGGCAGGACCTCCCCAACACAGTCTAGTGCCCCTCCCCAATCTACATAAAATAAATAATGTTCTCCTTAGTCTCTGAAGTCTCACGACCTCAATCTGTATAAAATTAATATTGTTCTGCATATCTCTGGAGCTTGAGTGGCCCTCAATGTTCATAAATTAAATATCATAGATTATATCCTCTGGTAGTCTAGCAGCCCTCGATCTGTATAATTAAAATTTATACTATTGTTGGCTTACCTGGTAGTCTAGCTGGCTCCTCGATCATAATAAAAATAACATCAGCTTCTGATAGTCTAGTGGTTCTCTCTCACTTAGGTCAGTACAGTTCACTCCAGTACTCCTTCACTATCCTCAGCCGGGGACTGGCATGCCTCTTCACTTCACAGCCAGTAGCCAACTGTGTCCATTAGCAGTGCTACTGCAAAGAGGTGCTCAGAAATTAATTTCTGAGTGCGTCTTTGCAGTAGCACTCCTACTGCACACAGTCAGCAGCTAGCTGTGGAGGTAAGAGGTGGGCTGTGCCAGTCGCCGGCTGGGGACAGGTGGGGTGGTGCTGGGTGGACTGGCACAGCTGGGTGAGGAGCCACTAGACTACCAGGGAATTTGTGATTGTTATTTATTTTATTATGATTGGGGGGGCTGCTAGACAACCAGGGATATGCAGAACAGTATTAATTTTATACAATCTAGGGGGGCCACTAGACTTCCAGGATATGCAGAACAGTATTCAAATTTATACAGATCGGGGCCGCTGTAGCTACCAGGATATGCAGAACATTATTTTTTCATACAGATCGGGGCCACGGACTACCAGGGATATAGAAAACATTATTTATTTTATACAGATTGGGCAGAACGAAGCCCCCTGAGCAAAACCCAACATCATTTCACTTCCTAGGGCACCCCTGGGCTGAGAAAATGTATTTTTTCATCTGGCCATCTCATCCCTCGCTCGCGATGCATGATTGCAATCAAAGAATCTCGCGATTAAAGAATTTGCAAGCTCGTGATCAAAGAAATTGCAGGTTCATGATCAAAGAATATAAAATGATGTAAATCAGTAATTTGAGGGAATTGCAGTAAACCACCACTATAGTGCCATAGAACGAAGCCCCCTGAGCAAAACCCACCCTCATTTGACTTACTAGGGTACCCGTGGGCTGAGAAAATTGATTTTTAAATCCGTCCACCTCGTCCCTCGCTCGCAATGCACGATCTAGATCAAAGAATCTCGCGATCAAAGAATTTGCAGGCTCGTGATCAAAGAAATCGTACTCTCAGGACCAAAGAATAAAAAATAGTGAAACCTAATTTCTTGACCGATTTAAATGGAACCAATGGCATGCATCGATAGAACGAATCCCCCTGATCAAAACCCACCCTCATTTGTGTCCCTAGCCTACCTCTGAGCTGAGATATTTGTATATTTAGGTCACGATGGAGGATCGCGATCAAAGACTCTCACAATCAAAGAATTTGCTGGCTCGCGATCAAAGATCATTAGCAAGCCGCGAACAAAGATTTTAAAAGCTTATAACTCTATTTTTTGACTGATTTGGATGAAGCCAAAGACATTCCTCGATAGATCGGAGCCCCCTGAGTAAAACCCGTCCAAGTTTTACTTCAGGAGTGACGCCTGAGCCGAGATATTTGGGTTTTTCTGATTGGAAAACAAAAAACAAGATGGCGGACCTTGCGATCAAAGAATTTTGAAAATTCTCGGGGACAAAAATTCTTGAACCACGAGGATGCAAATTCTTTGATTGCCAGGCAGGACCAGATGGCCAGAACCCCATTCTTTGTTTGCAAAACATATATATACATTTTACCATTGACTTATAATGGGAACTTAAAAGTGGCATAACTTTTGAATGCCTTAATATTTTTTCACCAAATGAAAAGCAGAATGCTCGGCCATCAAAGTTCTTTCAAACGAGCCATCTCACAGAGCAGCACACCACATGACGGCCACTCAGGGCCACGTCCAAAATCCCCAAAGCAGCCTCCAAAAACAGATAATTTTGCATTTTTTAGCAGTTTGCTGCAAAAAGACAGTTAGCCCAACCAAACCAAAATTTGGTAAATCAAGGGATCTACCATGCCCCACTGTGCATACCAAATTTCAGGCAAATCCATTGAACTGGTCCAAAGTTATTAACACGCAAAATTTTGAGTTTAACGTTGACATGACAACTGAACCCTAACTATAGTGGTGCAACCACGCCACTATAATATACACAATAATGGATGGGGAAGTGTGCTTAATGAGAAATTAATGGTTGCCTGAGGTGTGGGATGCTACATAAACCCCGAGGGTGAAGCCTGAGGGGTTTATTAAAGCATCCCACACTGAGAGCAACCATTAATTTCAAATTTAAGCACACTTCCCCATCTTTTATTTATAATTGCTGAGCAGCAATTTTTTCCAGCCCTGAGTCTGAGACACACACACACACACACACACACACACACACACACACACACACACACTGACTCTCTGATCTCTCTCTCTCCACACAAACATACACACACACTCTGTTTTCCCCGTCATCTTTTTTTTTTACTTTTCTTTTGTTACAGTTCCTTTTTTAGGTTTGTTTCATTTGGGCAGAGTTGTATGCTGACATCGCCATTGCGATCTTCTTACCTCAAGAAGTGAGGTCAGAGCCATTCTTGGTGAAGCGAGCGCGAGTCATTCCCAGCAGCTTTTCTCTAGTGGGGCTCTGAAATGCCCATGCAGGTTGTGAATGGCAGGATCAGGCAGATACAAATAGTTTTAAAGTACAAAAAAAAACCAACAGTATTCATGCTCATGGTGTGGCAGCTCCTCGCTAAGCGGGACAGAGGAGTCGCCATGTTTCTGACGGTATTTAGCCTGCCCATTACAAGTGTAGAGCCAATCAGAATGCTGCTCTTCATTTACTGATGTGGTGCGTGTTTGCCGTTATAACCCACGGGTTATAATGTCAAATTATAACTGGGTCAGCCCATTGAAAAAATTGCTGAACAGTTATATATATATATATATATATATATATATATATATATATATTTAATATATGTATCATGAATCTAATAGTCTACTAAAGCATACAAAAAACTCGGTAATACTATCGTGCCTCCAATGTTAATAGTACTGTCAATCAATGTTAATAGTATTGTCAGTCAATGTTAATACTATCGTTCCACAGCTGAACGATAGTATTAACACTGGTACTAAACAGCACAAGTGTCCACAAAAATGCCTTCTGCCCCCCACGTCGTCATAAGCGTGCCTTCCGATTGGCCACTTTTCCTGTGTGTGCTAGCATAACAAATTCAAAAACATGGCAGCTCATTCTCTTGCTCAGCGAGAGAAATCAGCGATGTTGACCAAAGTATTTTTTTACTCTTCTGCCTACTCTGGGCCATCTCCCCTTCCTTTTACTGCCACCAAATGAACAAAAAAAAAAAAACAGGTTTAAACACAGGCCACATCACCGATGGATCCATATGCATGATGCTTACAAGAAGACCGTTGACAAACACATGGACTTGTGAACTGGAGGTGAGTCAGTTCACCTCGCATCCATATATTAAAAAAAATAACAGATGCCTTACTATGCATGACAAGGCAGAAATCCCATCTCCATGTTCTGGGGACATGGACCCTCTCGAGCTTCACTCTAGAGGTTACCTATGTCCCCAGAATGTCTCGATGGGATTACTGCCTTGTAATACACAGTAAGGTATCTATTATTCTATATATATATATATAGTCCAGAGGAGGGCAACTAAAATGGTGCAGGGTCTGCAAGAGAAGCCATACGAGGAGAGACTAAAGGAGCTTAATATGTATACCCTTGAGGAAAGATGGGAGAGGGGGGACATGATAGAAACTTTCAAGTACCTCAAGGGAATCAACAAAGTCCAAGAGGGTAGCATCTTTCAGAAAAAGAGACTTGCAAGAACAAGGGGACACAATTTAAAGATAGAAGGAGGGCGGTTCAGGGGCAATGTGAGGAAGCATTATTTCACAGAGAGGGTAGTGGATGCATGGAACAGCCTTCCTGAGGAAGTTGTGGGGTCTAAAACTGTGGGAGAATTCAAGAATGCATGGGACAGACATAAGGCAATTCTTGTGGGGGGCAGGAAGATATAGGCTGTTGGTTAACTAGGATCTGCGGCCTATCCTGTAGGTAGGGAAATGGGCAGACTAGATGGGCCTAGCGGTCCTTATCTGCCGTCAAAGTCTATGTTTCTATGTTTATATATACACATATATACTGTATATATATATATATATTCATTGCAGAAAACTTTTTTTTTATCATATCACATTTTTCAACCCCGTAGCCACTGACCTGCCTTCTTCCAGCCACCACTCCAACTCCATCTCTGACCTTGAAGTTGCACACCCAGCTGGCATATGTAACTTTACCATCGAAAGAGGCACCCCATTGCCCCCACGCCATGTAAGGAACCAATACTGGCACACGCCGTCCAGGCATTACCAGCCGATGGAGTGCAGCCATCAAGCTGCCGTGGTCTGTGCTGCTATTTTTTTGGTTTTCTGGCTCCCAGGAGTGCGAGCATGCAATAACATCAGGACGCATACGTGCCGACATCTGCCGCACACCATACTGCTATGCCAACTCTAGCAGTGCCCCCGGTCATTACCAAGGGCCGCTGCAGAGTGGTGGCACCCTGGATCCCTTCCCAGGGATAGGAGAGCAGTTCTCTAGATGCTCAGTCCTATCCCCCATGCCAATTCCTGATGGCCTAGGCTCGCGTCCGAACCCGGGTCGCTAGCGTGGTGTGAGGTGCGACATCCAGGGCCTCAACCCTCAGTGCCACTGGCCAGCCGGAGAACTTTGTTAATGCATCACTTAAGGTTAATAGCACAGCAGCAAAAGTATGGAAATGTGATGTTAGGGTTACCACCCCTACTACCCTCCACCCCTCCTCCACACTCCACACACACCAACAGACATCAGGGTGTGCCATGGAGGCCCAACTCTCACCCTCATTCTATGTGTAAACAAGCTGACATGCTACAGTATAGGAGAACGGGGTGAGAGTTAGGCCTGATGACCCCATGGCACACCCTGAAGTCTGTTGGGTGTGGAGGGTGGTGGGGGTGGTAACCCTAACATCACATTTCCATGTTTTGTTGCTGTGCCATCAACCCTGAATGATGCATTGACACCTTTTTTTTGCAAAAATTTCCTTCTTTTGAGAAAGTGTAATGTAACTGGTATGCGTCAGTGGGAGCGTGGGCCCGCCTGGCCTTGTGCTCCCTTCATGTTGCCCATTTTTTGTGTAATGGTATGTATACATGGGAGCGCTGGCCCTCTTAGCACCCACCACCCACACCACCCCATACACCCCCTACACACACACACACACACACACACACACACACACCCTGACTCACCTGAACAGGTCACAGGATGACGATCCACTCTCTGATGAAAGATGCATCTTGCTGCTGGAGCCGCCGACTGCAGCATGAGAAACAAAGGTAAATGTGGTTCAATGTGTTTTAATGGGGTTTTCAATTTTGATGCATAACTGCCATTTTTGTGCATATTTTGACCCCAAATTTTCAACATGGCCTTTTGGGACCCCACCTCATGAACAACAGTGGTGGAATTACACAAATTCATCTCAAAATGCAATTTGGACATCATTTGGGAAAATCACTTTTCGGGCAGGATTTGAACATTTTCACCATGCTTGTTTATGAGATGGGGTCACAAGAAGGCTATGTGGAAACGTTGGGGTCAAAACATGTAAAAATGGCAAAGTAATGTGCATATGTTGAAATTTTATTACGCTCGCTCATAACTTTGATAATTTTAAATATTTTCACCCCAAATTTTCAACATAGCCATTTTTTTACACCACCTCATGAACATGACAGCTGTCATTTTTCAAATCCCGGCCAAAATGTGTTTTTGCACCTGTGACACAAAATGACATTTCGATGCCTCAAAATGATGTTTTGGCAGGGATTTGAAAATGTTCACTACTGTGTTCATGAGGTGGGTAATAACAAGGCTATGCTGATAATTTGGTTGCTGTCAGGTCCAGCATTTCCACAGCAGCATACATGAATACATCTATGGAGTGATTGCTCCCACAGGCAAATGAGGATATGATTATACTATCTCAAAAAGTAAGGAAATTCTTTGCAAAAAACTGTGTTAAAGAAGAACTGTGCTGAACCTGTAAGTCATTTTTATGTTGCTTGCATGCATGTGCAAGAAACATAGTGCCATCATTGGAGATTTCGGAAGTGTGTCACCTCCTTCTCCAATTCAGTCAGTGTGCTGGCAGCCACGGCCCCTGTAAGCCAATGCATTTTGGAGCTGTCTATGACAGCACTCCAAAATGCAGTAGCCTCTGATGAAAAGGGAGCTACGCTTCATTGAGCATCGATAGAGGCTGCTCACGTGCAACTCCCCGCCCGCAAGGCGTCTGCCTTCCCGCTCGCATTGTATAGCCAACGGGTGCCCAATCCCCGCCGGCTGAGCTGCGCCCCTCCCCAGGTAGTAGTTGCCACGCTGGGGAGCGCACTCTAGCGTGGCAACGGTCCTTTTGCCGATGGGGTGCCTAACCCCTTCGCTGAACGCCTCCATCCACAACCTCATGGCCGACGGGGTGCCTAATCCCGTCGGCTGAACGCCTCTCCCCATCCTTTTGCCACGCTGGGGCCCACCCAGCGTGGCAACCATCTATGGCCGGCAAAGGTGCCCAATCCCGTCGGCTGAACCTCAACGTCCTCGTACCATGCTGAGAGCCCACCCCAGCGTGGCAAAGAATCCCACATCATCTTTTTAAATACCTGAAAACCGAAAGCGGTCCGGTGCGTCTCCCAACCCCCCACAACCCGCACCCACCCATGCGTATCCAGCCTCCCACACCCCCACACCCCATACTTACCTCCAGACTCTGTCGCGACAATCTTCGTGGACGGGAACACGCCTGCACTCTTCAAAGCCGACCGCGAACTGAGGAAATGCCGGTAAGCTGTATAATGGGCTACAGAGGGGGTTTCAACTTTGTTGCATATCTCAGGCATTTTGGGAATTTTGCACCAAATTTTCAACATGGGGTTTTGGGACCCCTTCTCATAGATAATGTCACTGTCATTGGGTGTGTCGGGCCCGAAGGTGATTTCATGCCAGTGACTGCACAATCACCCTTTGAGCCTGAATACCGCCATGACAGTGACATCATTCATGAGAAGGGGTCCCAATAAAACCATGTTGAAAATTTGGTGCCAAAATTCCAAAAAATGACTGTTTTACAAGCGTGTGTTGCACAGTTCCTTCGCAGGCTCGTAAGTTCGCGAAATTTCAATATTTTCACTCCAGATTTTCAACATTGCCATTTTAACACACCTTCTTATGAGTAGTACAGCTGTCATTTTTTACATCCTGCCCAAAACATGTTTCCGCCCATGTAGCGCACAATGGCACAGTCGGTGTGCGAACTCAATGTATGGGACACATTAAGAAAATCACAGTGACACTGATCATGAGCAAAGGTCTTAAAATGCCTGTGTTGAAAATTTGGTGAAACAATTCCTTAAAATGACTGTTTTACGAGTGTGTGTTGCACTGTTCCTACGCATGCTTGTAAGTTTGCGACTTTTCAATATTTTCACTCCAGATTTTCAACATTGCCATTTTACCACACCTCTTCATGAGCAGTACAGCTGTCATTTTTCCCATCCTGCCCAAAACATGCTTCCGCCCATGTAGCGCACAATGGCGCAGTCGGTGTGTGAACTCAATGTATGGGACACATTAACAAAATCACAGTGACACTGTTGATGAGCAGAGGTCTTAAAATGGCTATGTTGAAAATTTGGTGAAAAAATTCCTAAAAATGACTGTTTTACGAGCGTGCATTGCGCAGTTCCTACGCACGCTCATAAGTTCGCAAATTTTCAATATTTGCACTCCAATGACTTCCAAATACCTAAACAGCACATAGAAGCAAGCAACATTCGGCATTGACAAATGCTTGTTATGTTTGCTTTGCTTGCTTGCCAAATGTTTTGTGACAAATACAATGGGATTTTGGGTGGGGGGGGTAACTTCAGAGCCCATTGCAGTTGAAACTGCAAGGGGCTCCGCAGTCTAGACCAATGACCATGTACTGTGGTTGTGACATCACTTGCTGTTTGCTGGGCAGAAACTATGTGTACTTCAAAGGACCGAAGTCACTTCAATCAGAAGGCTTCAGTCCTTTGATTTGCATGAAGCCAGTCAGCAAACAGCTGATCAACTTTCAATTTCGGGAACCTGTCACTGTCAGTTGTAAGGGGAGCACACACCAGATTTTCTACTTGCACTGTACCCACTACCCCAACTGTGCAGTAAGCTCCATAGGTGATTCAGTAGGCATTCATTTTTACTAGCAAAATGCTGATCGACTTTATGCCCTCCCGGTGGTGCTGAGGGCTGAGGCACTGGACGTCTTACCTCGTACCATACTGGTGACCCATGTTCGGGGTAGGTAGAGGAGGAGAAGGATCAAGCATTTGATGGACTGCTCTCCTTCTCCAGGCGGGGGGGGGTCACCAACAGTTGGTGTGTGACTGGCCCATAGTGTTGGCTGGGGGCAGCACACCGATGCTTCAGAGATATGGAGGAGAGGTGGCAGACGCCTGAAGGGAGTGCATGTGGACATGTGTACACTCCCTCTGTGTGTGTCACTGCACACCTCCTCTCCTGAGGGAGTAAAAAAATGGAGGAAGAAAAGTGTTCTGGGTGCGGCTGGATGACAGTTGGTCCCCGCAGGCGCCACTCCACGAATCAGCAGGAACCCTGGCACTGGATCCATATCTGTGGGTTGAGGGGTTCCCCGCTGTCCCACCACAGGGGGTAAGTCATGGAGGTAAGCCAGAGGTAAGCCGCGAGCAGGAGATGGGGCTGCGGGACCAGCTAGAAGGAACGCCGCCGAGGTTGAGTTGCAAAAATAGGCTAACTGTAAAAAAAAAATGCCGATCCACTTTGAACTGGAGTCCAAATGTCACATGAGTGCAGAGCCAGCCGCTGTGGCTAGGGTTCTTTTTTATTTATCAAATGCAGCTGAATTTCTGGATATGTTTAATAGTCACTTGCCTTTTGAAAAATGTTTCTTGTAATACTTTTGGTTCGAGTTTATGCCTTAAACATAAAGCATTCCACATCCAACCAATGGCTAATTATCCAGGGTTTATAGTTCAACCCTACTGCTGCCTCTCCCTTTTGTTACCCAACTTTCCCACGCTTGAAACTACCGAGCCCAGGATGCCCCTGAAAAATAAACAACCCCCATGAAAAACTGCTACTACCTCACAGAAATTCCAGATCTACCCCTGACAACAAAAGTATCACTGTATGTGCACTATGCAGTTTTATCACGCGTTCATGGGTCGACCTACCAGTCAGCAGCTGCAAAGCTCCCAGAGCTGCCCAACTTCACATAGTCATGATACAGCATCCCTTGATTTCCAGGGAGGGAGAGGATCGAGAGCCCAATGACTACTCTCGTCTCTTGGAGGGGAGACCTGCATGGTCCGCTGTATGACTACCACCTGGTGGAGGCCATGTGATAGTGCGGGTCAAGGAAGACAGTGGAAGGGAGGGCTCTGGGACTCCATGGCGTGTGCATGCCTCCACACGTGCACGCTCATGAGAGCACTGGGAAATAAAATGGAAAAACTGGTTGGTGTGGGCTAAATAAAGCCCTGCCCACTTGCCTCCGCCATGCACTGTTGGCCGAACCCCCTGCCCCATCTAGATATGTGTCATCGGGTGGGGGGAGAATGACCCTTCCCTTCCCGGCCCTGCCATGAGTGGAAATCCATGGGGTATCTGGGGCATGGCGGTCTGGTGAGACAGATGTCAGACAAGGGGCAGCAGGGACAGAGCAGAGAAAGCCCGCCCACATCAGCCCTGAGGAAGGAGATAAACTTAGATAAAAAAAAAAAAAAAAATTAAATCACCCCATCTGAGCATTCTTTTTTTTCAAAATGGAAAAGTAAGCCTGACAGTTCAGTGGCTGCATGAGAGCATACTCCCTCCTTACTCTCTCACTCCTGATTCCTTATTCCCACCCTCCTACTTTCACTTTCATTCTTGCAAGTGAATGTGTTTTTTTTATGTAATTGCAAAGGTTCTTTTTTAGTTTGGTTAGCTCAGCCTTGCTCAGAGGCAAGCTGACTCCAGTCTCCCAACCTGCGTCATCACATATAATGGGGATGGCCTGCCCAAGTGCTAACAGAGAGAACAAACTCACTCTGTTCTCGATGACACCTCACTTCAACTGCATCTCTCTCACACCCCAGCTGCTCCTATGCATGGCATATGTGCATGCCCACTAGAGTGAGTAGACCACAGGCTGCCCTGCAAAAATGGACACATGATGAATGATGTTGCCACTAGGATTGGGCTACCCAACAGGTAGTTGGATAGGGTAGCTCAGGTATCAGTCTATTTTAATCAGGTAGGGTACCTCAGGTTATATTCCACCCTACCTGGTTTAGTAATATTGTAATCGTGTAGGGTAATTTTAAATTACTCAACCTGACTGCCTGACCCAATTACCCAACCCGATTACAACATTACTAATACCCTTCCAGACTTAATGCAAAAAGACACTCTAAATACATGGGCTGTATATGTTTGTTGGTGATGTATTGTTACATGTTGAAAATGTAATAAAATCTCAGTGTAAAAATAGGGATTAATTGTGTTCCTGATCCCTGCTCCAGCTGGTAAAATGTTAATTGTTTTCAATCAGAAAAGACAGACAAAATAAATGTTGCAGTATTTGGTGTCTACTGTTCGTAGGGAGCTCAATGTTCTCAACATTCATGAGTTTCAGAACAACCTGTTCCTTGCAACTTACAATGAGCTCCTTGCAAACAGTAAACACAAATCTCTTTTCTGTCTAAAAACTGTTAATTCTTTATCAGCTGATGAACACTAGTAATTACCCATTACCCATCTCCAACTACCCAGTCCAAGAATTACACTGTTATGTCGGGTAGGGTAGTACATTATCCAAACTACTCTACCCAGTCAAAAATAGATGATACCCACACTACCTGACCCAGCCCATCGGGTAGCCCATGCCTACTGTAGTTCTTACCAGCAGCATATAAACCATAATCCTGGGTCGCACCTGAAAATAGGCACTTGACTGTCTAGCGTGCTTAACTGGTAAACAAAAGCTAAATAAATAAACACCCATGTGGATAACTGAAAAGCCCGGATAGCTAAAGCAATAACAGAATTTGAACCAATATTTAAAAACAGTTTGTACTAGAAACAAGTTCTGGCAGAGCAACTACAGCTGCAAATGCATTAACTAGATAAGAGTGTTTCATGGGCTTAAACATGAACATGAATTGCATTTAGTAAGGCCTACGATACCGTTCCACATATGACTTATAAACAAACTGGGCAGCCTGAGAGTGGGTCACAAGGTGGTAAACTGGGTTAGGAACTGGTTGAATGATAGAAGACAGAGAGTCATGGTAAAATGGTGCTCAGTGTAAGGAAAGGAGTGTGACCAGCAGGGTGCCACAGGGATCAGTCCTATTTAATGTCTTCATGAGTGAAAATGCAGAGCGGCTGGAGGGAAAGTGTGCCTCTTTGTGAATGATGCTAAGATCTGCAACAGGGTGGACACTCCAGGAAGGGTGGAAAAAATGAGGAGGGACCTAGGTAAACTGGAGGAATGGTCTGAAGTGTGGCAACTGAAATTTAATGCAAAAAAGTGCAAAATCATGCACTTGGGTTGCAGGAATCCAAGGGAGGATTACGGGGGGGGGGGACTTATGGTCACCAAACAGGAAACGGATTTGGAGTAATCATACTGGATTACCTAAAGGTGGCTAAACAATGTACCAAGGCTATGGGGGAGAGACAGTGGGGTGCTGGGTGCATAGGGAGAGGTATCACCAGCAGAAGGAAGGAGGTGTTGATGCCACTGTGCAGATCACTGGTGAGGCCTCATTTGGAATACTGTGTCCAGTTCTGGAGGCCGTATCTCCGTAAGGATGTAGACAGAATGGAGGCAGAAAAGAAGGGCAACAAAGATGGTGCAGGGCATGCACTAAAAGTCATATATGAGAAGAGACTGAGAGACCTCAATATATATACCATGAAGAAAAGAAGAGAAGAGACAGGGATGATATGATAGAAACCTTCAAATATCTAAAAGGCATAAATAGGGTGCTGGAGGGTAGCATCTTTCAGAAAACGAGATGTCCAGGAACGAGGGGGCATGACATGAGGCTGGAAGGGGGTAGACTAAGGGGTATTGTGAAGAAATATTTCTTCACAGAAAAGGTGTTTGAACCTCTAGAGACTTCACAGACCTGATTCAAAGTCAGGTTATACCTGGCACAAGGTGATTTATGCCAAACCCGATGGCACAAATCACACCTTGCATCAGGCATAATGCAAGTCGCAATTCCAAGAGGCGACTTGTGCCATGCTGTATGCAGGTTGCACCAAAGGTGGGCTACACCACCCACTATGCCCACAACCAGCAGCAGCATGCTGCAAGGGTGGGTTATGGTAGCAACTGTGCCCTATTCCAGAAAGGTGGCTGCTATAACCCACTTACGCCATTCCAGGACCCGGTATGGCGTAGCAGGGTTAGTCCAGCTAGGAGGTGGTCTAAGGGGCATCTGTCCTGGCACAGCAATGGATGCCCCCTCACAGCACCACAAAAACCACATGGCTGTGTCCCCATGCCCCCCTGCTCTGTCATGCCCCCCAACCCCGAACTTCAGAGACCCCCCAGGTCTGTTTTGCATCATGCCTCCGTGATCACCTGTGCCAACTGACCAGCCACCCCACTGCCCCCAGGTGCTTTCTGGTGCATTTCGGGGCAGAGGGCTCCAGGGGTGCAGTAGATTGCATGCCGTGACTTGTGCCACCCAGGTCCAGTGCACCATTCCCTTGGCACTAGCCTGCGGCTGCCACAAGTTGTGGGCATAGATGCCATGGACCCTGCCTGTCTTAAAATAGGGCACATGGTCTCCAGTATAGCACCGCACGGCGCAACTCACATATGCCCACGAGTTACACCGTGCATCTTGTAATTGGGCCCCACAAGTCAGTTTCATTATGAAAGAGAGAAAAAAAACACAATTGACACATTTCACATAATACTACTATACACTATAAAAAATATAAGATGAGCAACTTTATGCATAACCAATGTGTTCTGTCACCTCGGAGTTCTGATTCCCATGGACTTCGCGAGCTTCGTTCTCCTGTTCAAAGGGAATCAGAACCCCTCTGTGGCAGAAGACACTGGTTGTGCATAGTTGCCCATCCAGTATTCTCTATATTTAGTGCTGCATTGAGAATTTCTAAGTTATAAACCTGTGTCATACATTTTATTTATTTATTTATTTATTAACCGGGTTAGGGCACTGGGCCAAAGGCCCTTTTTTAGGCCTGGCCCGGACAAAAAAACACAGAAAATAATTGACATACATACAGATAATGCAACAAGTTATCCAAAATAACTACATGAAAATTTCAGCAATAAATATTCTTTTAACTTTGTCTTAAAACCTATCAAAGATGAAACTTGCCGTATTGTTAAAGGTATTATATTGCAGTACCTTGGGCCTACTATAGAGAAAGCTCAAGCAGCTATTTTTAGTTTAGGAGCTACTGTATCTAACAAAATACTATATGAAGATCGTAAACTAGACAAGACATTTCACAACTTTACAAGATTAGATAATGGAAATAGAGAATTTAAGGAAACACATTTATAGAAGACACATCCAAAAAACTATTCTATTATAGCCATTGGATCCAACCACCCCAACTGAGAGTACAGTACACAGTGATGAGTATGAGGTGGCACCAAAAGAACAAAGATGCCAATGTTATTGTATGAAACGTTCAAAGAATGTAATTCCTTACTGCCAAGATTAAAATAAATGTACGAAATATAATCAAAGTGTGGTAACAATGATCCAATTACAACTGATTTTGTTACATCGAGAATTTTTTTTTTAAATTTATACAACAATCCTAGTCTTTGATTTATAACATGCATAACAGCTTGAACCTGTAATGAGAAACACAACCCAGGGTCCAAAAGGACCCCAAGGTATTTAAATTGATTTACCTGTTCAATAGCTTGTCCTTTCAAATTGCACACATTCAAAGTCAGATTATCATTAAATTTGAATCTAGTCCCAAAATCATTAATTTGGTCTTTTTTGTATTTAGGACCAATGAATTTTCCTGAAACCACTAACATACTCTTTCAAAATCACAATTTATAGATGCAGTTAAACCGGATATGAAACTACTTTGAGAAAAAAGAATCAAGTCATCTGCGTAAAGAATTGTGTCACAAATATTGCAAAAAGAAGACAATTCATTAACAAAAATAGAAAATGACAAAGAGCCTAAAAGTGACCCCTGAGGGACACCACAGGAGATCAAAGATGTTTCAGACACATCAGAACCTATACTAACAAACTGTGTATGATTTGAAAGTCAGCTCCTTATCCAGGATACAGCTTCATCACAAAAACCCAGGGCACTCAGCTTGGGACAAATCAAGCTATGCTCAATAAGATCAAATGCCTTGGTCAGGTCCACACACACATCCCCAGTCATTTGACCTTTTTCAAAACCCCTTAGGACGGTGTCCATGAACCTGACCAAGGCAGTCCCAGTTGAGCAATTCTTATGAAAACCATGTTGCTGTGATGAAAGCAATCCATAACAAGAAAGATAATCATTTCTCTGACTAGCCACAACCTTTTCCAGTATTTTGCTCAAAGGATTGAGAATGGAGAGTGGACAAAAATCCTCTAGCAATATTGTGTGGGTTTTTTTTGAATCGGGACAACTCTGGCTAATTTCCAGTCAGTTGAAAATTGGCAAAATTCCAAAGAAAAATTAAAAAGATAACAAAGAGGTTTAATTATGAAAGGTATGGCAATCCTTAAAAATCTCCCATCCACACCCCCCCCCCACACACACACACAATTTCTATGTTTATTGGAAAGAGCTCTCATCAATTTAAACACATCCAACTCCAACACCTTCTTGAACTTAAATTGTGGTCTATCAAAAACAGAAAAAGCATGATTTAGACCCCCTGTACTAATTTGTGTTACAGTTCTATGATAGCTAAATCAGAGAATGTATTGTTCAAAAGATTAACAATTTTAACCAGATCAACAACATTAGCTTCATCTACCAATAATTTTTTTTACTACAGAATTTGATTGAGGAGAAAGCAACAAATTTATATTTTCCCAAACCTTTTTTGGATTAGACCAATTCGACTGAGGTTCATGTTTATAAAAATCCCTTTTGGTTTTGTGCACCAGTTCAGAAAACCTGTTTCTAAGGCATCTACATTTATTTAAAAGTAAGATTGAAGGGTTCTGCTTATAGAATTCCCATGCAGCATCGCACTCCTTAATTAAGGCTTTAATAGCGGAAGTAAACCAGGGATTGGGAGTCCCTCTAAGGCTCATAGTGTGCATAGGAAATAAGACATTCTGAATTGGAAAAAGTTGACTATAGAAAATAAAATCCACAGAATAATCAATATCTGGAATGCTATCCAGATAAGACCAATCTATTAGTGACAAGTTATAATTGCTTTAGATTAGACCAAGATTCTGGTCTATTCAATTCAAATTTATTAAGATGAAGAGTAACGTTTTTTGTAGAAACCAAAGGAATAACAACCTCATAAGTCAGGAGGTAATGTCTTATAAATTATTTTCTATGTAGGTGTGAGGGGCTACCCAGCTGTCAGCTGTCCAGCGATATCAATTTTGACATCTCTGCAACAAAGCAATAAAGAAAGGCAGAAGGCATTTCACAAAACCTTGAGACAGAAATTGATGCCAGAGTTTAGCTAGCTATAAGCCGTAAGCTGTTAGTTAACTAGGATCTGCAGCTCATCTGTTAGGTAGGAAAATGGGCAGACTAGGCAGGCCAAGCGGTTCTTATCTGCCGTCAAATTCTATGTTTCTATGTATATGCTGCCCAGCACAGCTTTCTCAATTACAGAATCAGTTTCAGTCTCATGGTTCTATGATTTAAGATAAGACTGATTTAGACAGAGATATGCTTGGACAGCAGATTTCTGAAGGTAGGCCCAATACCACATCCCCTTTGCACCTATGCTCCACTCTAGAAATTGAGTATTTAATAACTTTGTTTTAATTCTTTACTTCCTAACAATTGTACAGTCACAGTAATCCACTGCACAGTGTGGAGTGTACTGGGACTTATGCATGCCTGGCATTGTTGGTCACTTGCCATGTGTGGGTAAATCCCAGCCCAACCCACATCTTGTTGTGGATTATTAAAGGAAAACTGCATGATAGAATCAAGAAAATATATGTCTATTACCTTTTTTGTGTTCTTACTTCATCCCAGTGATTTATTTTCTGCTCAAGCTGTGAGAAGAGTTTTTTCTAACTTTCCCTGCCTGTTTTATGGCCCCTTGGGGCTGCCATTCAGGTTTCTTTTATTGCATCTTGTCCCAGAGAGTCTTCCCAGAGTGTCCTTTGCTCTGATGTCTAATAACCCCTGAAGGAGGTCAGTGTCTTGTGTCTTTATTACAGTTCAGCCACAGCAGAGAGAACACAGCAGCCAGGAGTCATGCTGCTAGTCTTTGGATAGGTGTAATATGTTTCCTAAATATTTGTACCTTATCCAGCTGTGTTCTGCTTAGGGTATTCCGTGTGTGTATGTGTGTTTAAGCATGTCACTGTTTAGAGTAGTTTTGTCTGAACTTGTTTTGCTATCCCTCTTAGTCCCTTTCAGCTTTTGCATCAGTACTAAGTAGCAGGAATGGAACAGCACATTTTAGTTTGTTTGAGTAGCCCCTAAATGAAATAATATATGCAGCACTGGAGTGGTTTATGTAAACTATTTTGGAAACATTATGGAGCACAGGCAGCTACTTATAAAACAAGTCTGTAATTGCTCCAGCAATGCTCCTTCCCCCTCCCTCCATTCCATAGCAGAAGACACATCAGTTTATCTCAGCAGAGGTTACTGCTGCATGCAGTCTGTATATAAACTGTGTCACTTTGCCCAGAATCCTGCCCCCCCCCATTTTGATCAACATATTATGTACTTTTGATTCAGTTGCTTGTGTCTTGTGTAGAAGACAGTCTTGTAGACAAATGTAATCATTTTGCAGCTGTGGTCATCCAGTGGCTAAGCAGGCTTCAGGATTGTTTGTGTTTATGAGATCGACTCCAGGAGCCCTCTGCATGATTTCTTCAGGTTTTATTGTTCAAACCAGATAGTATTATATGAACTGGAACTTTAAAATAGTTAAAAGAGCTGCTTGCTAATGGCATATTCTTCCCATCTGTGTATGTGTTGCCAGATGCTATACGGTTTCTACTTGTGTTGTTGTGTGGTGGGGGATGGGGGGAATATGAGGTGGTTGGATCATCTGCTCAGCAGTTGCTGCTGCATGCAATCTGTATATAAACTGTGTCACTTTGCCCAGAATCCTGCCCCTCCCCTTTTGATCAACATATTATGTACTTTTTATTCAGTTGCTTGTGTCTTGCATAGAAGACAGTGCTTGTAGACAAATGTAATTATTTTGCAGCTGTGGTCATCCAATGGCTAAGCAGACTTCAGGATTGTTTGTGTTTATGTGATCTCCTCCAGGAGTTATGTGATCTCCTCCAGGAGCCCTCTACATGATTTCTTCAGGTTTTATTGTTAATATCAGCTAGTATCATATTAACTGGAACTTAATATTTAAAGAGCTGCTTGTTAATGGCATATTCTTCCCATTTTTTTAAGTGCTGTCAGATGCTATATGGTTTCTACTTATGTTGTTGTGTGGTGAAGGAGGGGAGAACTGAGGTGGTTGGAATATCTACTCAACAGTTACTGCTGCACACAATCTGTATATTAACTGTCACTTTGCCAGAATCCTGCCCCCCCATTTTGATCAACATATTATGTACTTTTGATTCAGTTGCTTGTGTCTTGTGTAGAAGACAGTGCTTGTAGACAAACGTAATTATTTTGCAGCTGTGGTCATCCAGTGGCTAAGCAGGCTTTGGGATTGTTTGTGTTTATGTGATCGACTCAAGGAGCCCTCTGCATGATTTCTTCAGGTTTTATTGTTAATATCAGCTAGTATCACATTAACAGGAACTTTAAAATAGTTAAAGAGCTGCTTGCTAATGACATATTCTTCCCATTTTTGTAAGTGCTGTCGGATGCTATATGGTTTCTACTTGTGTTGGTGTGTGGTGGGGGAGAGGGGAAACTGAGGTGGTTGGATCATCTACTCAAAACTTGAGGCTTTCATATTGTGGGAGAACAAAGCAAGTAAAATCAACCAGCAGGGTTAGGAAGCAAAGGAATTCACACCTCTGGATGGGGGGGGGATACCAGCAAAGCAGGAGTTTCTCAGTTTGCGAAAGGTAGTAAATTAGACATTGAAACTTAAACAAAGAAAAGGTCCATAAAACACTTTGGAGGAGGTTTCAATTTACAAAAAAAAAGGCAGTACTGGGGAGGGCTCAATTGTTGGAAGTTTCAACTTGCAAAAAAGGCAGTACTGGGGAGGGCTCAATTAACTTCTTAAGCCAGAGGAAAAATAATGCTCTCAAGCTCCCATACACACACAAGCAGCATAGTAATGAGGCTTCAGTGGAGGACACTATTTTTAACACGCTATCATGTTGTTTGGAAGGTAATTTATGCAGGGAGTCCTTTTCTCAAAGCAAAATGTCTGCAGGCCTATGTCCACTGCAGCTGTAAAAATGACTTATACATTCAGTGCAAATCTCCTTTAGTGCACCAGTTAGGCTAACTTAATGCCACAAAAGTAGGGAAATGTGGTATAAAGGTTTCCAACCCTAATGCTCCACCCCAACTCTCCAAACAGCAAAAGGAAAAAAAACACTAGGGTTTTGGTCTCCAGAGTGTTGGTGAATCAGTGTTGGGGGTCTTCTATGGGGGTTGTCAACCCTAATTCCCACACCTTCCCCTATCCTCTAGCCTCCAATCCAGATCACAAGGTACATCTCCAAGCCACTGCCTCATAATGATACACTTTTCACAGGTAGAGGAGTATGACTTATCACAGGTTGCCAGCATAATTTCTTGTACCTTTCTGCATGCAGGGTGGTGGGCCCTGCATGAAGATAGATCATGTGTGATATTGTTTGCTCACAAAATGGGGTGGGCATTAGGGTTGACAACCCCCAAGGAAGACCTCACCAGTGATTTGCCAAGACTCCAGAAAGCCAAAACCCTAATGTTTTTTCCTTTTGCTGCTTAGGGGGGGGGTGGAGCATTAGGTCTGGAAACCCTAATACGGCATTTCCCTACTTTTGTGGCATTAAGTTACCATAACTGGTGCATTAAAGACTTTTTTGCAAAGAATATATATATATATATATAGGACAAAGAACCTCTGAGCGCAAACACTGAAGCAAGGGTTACCCCAAAGGGCATTTGGCTGGGAAGCCAAGTTTAAAAAAAATACAAAATCACACATGCCCCCACAATGCAAAGCATCATGGGCTGCATATGCAAATCACCACAGAATGTTTTGCTGGTCCAACTTATAGCAGAATTGCATGGTGCCAAAAGGCCTCTCACATAGTTTGCAAAGGGTGCTAACAGAAGTTGGACCAGCATAACATTCTGTGGTGATTTGTATATATGCCCATGATGCTTTGTATGAGGGGGCATGTGTATTTTGTATTTATTTATATATATATATATATATATATATATATATATATATATATACTGTATATATATAGAGAGAGAGAGAATGAGATAAAGGTTGTGAAGCTGCCTTGGGCCAGCAGGTGTGGGGTTTCATACTCCTTGGATGATGTTTTTTCCCTTTATTTACAGCCCAGCTCCATGAAGAAATTGTCGACAATGGATGTTCTGGCAGCTGTGCATGTGCAACATGGGCATACGCTGTGACACCTAGCAACATCCTGCCCTGAACTGCACCATCACCCATGGTCACCCAGGTGGTGATACTACTATGGATTTGACATCTGGAGAAGAAGAGTGCCCTCTGGGGTGCACAGTCCTCCATCTTGGCTGGTTTCTGATGATCCTGGCTTATTCGCTAACCCTGGTTACTGACATTGCAAGTGGTGGTCCTAACACTGCAGCAATGGGAAGGCCAAGTCTTACTCCTTTATATAGATGATGATAACTCTAGAAATATGTGTTCCAGTTTCTGGGCTTTATTCCATAATCTCTCCCCTTCCCTTGATCTATTTGTGGTTTGCTTTCAAATACTGGAATGAAGGTTTGCAATCAGCACTGCTATGTCAAGTATGTAAGCAATAATACCTGACAGGGTGGGCATTATTGGGAAATACCGGGCCACCCAGGGGCATAATGAGGCCCGACCCCACAGGCGGAGGGCCTTATAGCTCCTGGAAGGTCCGGTATTTCCTAATAATGCCCAATTCTGAGGGTATTATTGCATCAGAAAATGGCCCATCAGTAATACTTTTTGTAGAATAGAAAAACATTTTTTAATTGTTTAATTAATATTTAGAAAAAGATTAAACTTTGTTTTTGTAAAGTAGTTCCTGTATTGTGGCATGTGTGTCACTAGAGGGCGATATTATCTATGAAAATTTGCTTGAATGAGGTATGGAACTGTCCCATTGGTTTAGGGGACTTGTAGTGTTGTATGTAAAGTGTTGATTGCATTGAAGCTCAAGTTGTAATATTATGTTAGGCTTTAGCATGTGAAGCCCGGTACTGCTGCTTTGGAGAGTGAGCAAGGAATCTGCAGTACCGCTTGTTTGCAGAGCGGGCAAGGAATCAGCCAGTATGGTCGTTTTGACAGTTGGGGAGGAATCTGCCGTTGGGAGTCGTAACCGCAAGAAGATGGGCACAGATGAAAAAACAGACACAGAGGAGCAGCCTGAATAGTAACGCCAGCATGCAGGAGGAGGTAGGCTATACGTTGGACAGTATGCGTGGTGTGAGGCAAAAAGTGGGGTGAAGAGCAGAAGAGACACTTTGTTGAATTTGGCTGCCCAGGTAAATGGAGTCTTTGCTGGCTTGCTTTAAACTGCGTCGGCTAGGTTTTAAGGGGCGGGAGTCGCAGTGCTGTCTGTTGTTTAGCGTGGTAGTGCGAGATGGCGGTCAGGAGAGCTGTGCCATAGTAAAGAATATGGTATGTAAATGTCTTCACTCTCCCGACCGCAAAATCATTCTCCTTTTTTTTTTTTTAATTAAGAGCCGGCACTGAAGCAAGTAGTGGGGGAGGAACTGTAGCTCTCGCTAAGCGAGAGAAAAAAAATGGTGGGCATTTCAAATTTTCTGGGCTGTTTTCAGCCACTTACAGAGCAGGCTGGGCAGCACTGGAGACTATTACTCTGTGAAGTGGCACTGGGACAGGCTCTTATTTTTAGCTGGGCATCTATTGAAAAATAAATGCCCAGCTTAGAGCCTGTCTCAGCCAATGAGGTTTAAGAATTGATTTTAGCCATTTTCTAAATCAATTTAAGTCATTCTTCATTCATAGAGAACTTTTATTTTTGGGGGCAAGTTTTTGATCCTTCATGTTTTTTATTTCTCCCACACTGCTTCACAAGATATATTTTCTATAATAAAGATGTTTTACATGTGTCATGTTTATTGTAATCTGAGGGTAAAAATAACTGTTGTATTATGGGCAATCACTTTTAACTAGCCAAAGTCATTATTAATTTACTTCTGTCCTACTGGAGTTTACAATGAAATGGGGCTTATGTAGTTGTGAATTGAATATTGCAGAGTTTTTTCCTAAACATAGGGTCCCCCAATCAGAAGGGGTTCACTTAAATATAAAAATGGACTTGCACCTTTAAGAAACTTGTATGAAATAGCAGGTGTGTGAGTACAGATCCTGCCCCCTGACAAAGATCCAGAGTGGGTCAAAGTCCAGGGGCATTAGTGGTTACTAGATATTGAGCTCACCATCAGGGCTGGTATGTTAGCTTTTTATTTTGTATTTTGCATAGAAATGTGTCAATCAACTGACATTAACATATTTAGTATGTTGAAATGAATCATGTTGAAGAGTTCCCCACATCTGGTATTCCTTAACAGTTTCACCCTAGAGAAAAGGAAGCCAAAATCAATCAATCAATCTTTATTTAGCCAGGTGAAACTCCATTGAGCAAGCTCATTTTCAAGGAGGGCCTGGTAGGTACAAAATAAATAATACAGTAGCACAATGGAACACATAGCGCAAATGGGCAAGGTAATACAATACATAGCAATAAAAACAAGGTACATGGATAATCAATGAGGCCCAGTCATAAGGTGAAGCCTCATCCCAGTAAACAGTACAGCAGAGAGGTGGAAGCAAATCAGCACTAATGTGCCGAACCAGTGATTTTAGACACTGATAGCTCTAGTAGAGCAGAGTTAATGCAAGTAACAGTGCAAGCTGGGGGGTCAGCAGCAAGTAGAAAGTAAGGATGAATCCAGGAACATGGCTTAGGGTAATTCTAACAAGAAGATAGAAAGTGTAGAGTGTTAACTGTAAGACTAGCAATGTATGGCTACAGTTTAGCAACAGGGAGGGCACTGACAAGGCTCTGAGAAGTATCTCAGGTAGCGCGACTTGAATTCTGCAAAACCAATAGGATGCACCAATTGTATGGATTTCTGGATGTTGTTCCACATCTGGGGCAGCACATAGCTGAAGGAGGCTCTGCCAAACAGGAAAAGACTTTAGGCACAGCTAGTGAGAAGCACAAATGGCTTTTCAAAGCATAGTTTCATAAGGGGCATGAGGGCAGACAGAATTGTAGGAGGGTAGCATCTTGGATATAGATCTGTACGTCTGTAGTATAGTGCTCCTTTGCCTCCTGAATGTAAGTGAGGTCCAACCTACCATGGAATAGAGTACACAGTGATAGGTGTTATATGCCGCACCTGAGATAAAATGTAAGGCCCTATGATAAAGGGTGTCAAGCTTAGATAGGGCAGTTTTTGGGACTTGGCCATACAGGAAGTCTGCATAGTCCAAGATAGCTAGGAACATGATTTGTACTAAGCTTTTTCTGGCCTCCTGGGTAAGCAGATGTTTGATTAAAAAAAAAGTCCAAACCTCTGTCTAAGTTTTTTTGAGAGCTCATCTATATGATCAGCAAAAGAAAGCCTGCTGTCAATCCACATACCAAGGTACCTAAACTTGGTCACATAGTCAAGTGACTAGCCAAGCAGGGTGGTGATAGTGGGAATATTGTCATGCTTAAGGGAGTTTATGGACTTGGTCATTGAGGATAACAGCATAGCCTTGGTCTTTTTGGCATTCAGTAGGAGCTTTTGACTCAGGAGGTTTTGTTGCAGTGTAAGGAAATCTGCTTGCAAGTCTGAGCAGGCACTTTTGGGAGTAGGCCTGGCAGTATAAAGAACCGTGTCATCCACAAAGAGATGTACACAGGAAAGTCTGATTCCGCAATCGATGTTGTTGTTATAAAGTGAGAAAAGTAAGGGCCCCAAAATGGAGCCTTGAGGTGCACCTCTGCTAATCTGTTTTGGAGTGGAGCGATCTCCTACTGCTTTTACTTGCTACATCCGCTCTGCCAGGTAGCATGAGAACCATTTTAGGGAAGGTGCATCCAGACCAATGTTGCAGAGAGTAACTAACAGCAATGCATGGTCGATCGACAGTATCGAATGCCTTGCTTAAGTCAAGGAATACCGCGCATACATAATTCTTTAAGTCAAGGGCTCTCTGCCAGTCATTTGTGACTTTAGCCAGAGCTGTGATTGTGCTATGGCATGGCCTAAAGCCTGATTGCACAGGGTTTTGCAGATCTGAGGCATGAATGTAGTTTCTTAGTTGGTAATTCACTAATTTATCCAGCAGTTTTGCTACGGTGGGGAGTAAGGAGATTAGCCTGTAGTTATTTGAGTCGCTGGGGTCTCCTGATTTGAAGAGTGGTAAAATTTGAGCAGTCTTCCAGACAGAAGAGAGTTTACCCAAGCTGAGAGACATATTAAAGAGGTGCGTTAATGAAGCTGCCAGCACTTGGTGACCGAGCTTTAGGAAAAAAGGGCCAATGAGGACCGCTCCTATGCTTTTTCTGGCATCCAGCTGAAGAAGCAGGTCATCCACTTCCTTGTAAGTTACCAGTTGGAAGGAGAAACCCATGACAGGAGTACTGTGGACAGGGGGAAGGCTTGCTGGTTCTTGTGATAAGAACTGAGTAAGTAGGTTATTTGCAGGTGAAATGTCAAAGGCCATACCTGCAGTAATAAAATGATTATTAAAGCAGTCAAGGATTTCTGCCTTCTCGGTAATGAGGGATCCTTCATATAAGATCTTGGTAGTGAGAGAACCTGACGAAGCATGTCCTTGAATATCTCTAAGGGTTTGCCAGAATTTGGCCGGGTCCTTGGTGGAGGAGTCCAGGGCTGACTGGAAGTAGTTAGCCTTAGTGTTTCTGACAAGCTTTTTGCAGAGGTTTCTGGCTGCCCTAAAATCAGCCCAATCTGACTGAAGCTTTGATTTACGTGCTTTCTTCCACAGCTTGTCCCTGTTGAGCAAAGCTGACTTCAGTTGACGTGCAAACCAAGGGAGAGTCTTTTTCTTGGTACGTGCTTTGTTCAAGGGGGCATGTCTATCAACAGCTCCACGGACAATAGTATGGAAGGTCTCGTATGTTGTCTCTACTGTCTTGGCTAGGTAGAAGTCCTGCTATAGCAAGAGTTTTGTAAGTCTGAAAGGAAGGCATGTAGCACTAAATTATGTAAACATCTCCTAATTGTGAACCTGGAATTAGAAATAGGCTTGGGTGCAGCTCTTATGCAAGCAATAAAGCAGTGGTCACGGAAATCAGTAAAGAAGACTCCAGAATGACAGAAGAGGTGTGGCTTGTCTACTAGAATACTGTCTAGTACGGAGCTTTTATTTGGGTTCTTTTTATTTGGATGGGTCACTTCTGAGACAATTTGAGTACATTTGAATGAGTCACATAGAGGTTTTTAAGGGTTTGGAGGAGTCCAAGAGCCAATCCAGGTTACAGTCACCCAGGATTATGACTTCTGACTGCAGCAGACTAAGAGAGTGGGAAAGGTGACTTAACAGTTGAAGCCCTGCAGAGGGAGGCCTGTAGCATCCTATGATGCACAAGGCAAAGGTGGTTGAGAGTTGGACTTTGATTGTGAGGCTTTCAAACTCTTTCGGCAATGATGAGGTATTGGTAATAGAAAAGTTATATTTTTCCAATACGTAGATGGCAAACCGCCACCTCTAGTCCATCTGTCTGCATGAAAGATACTGTATTCAGGTAAGTTGACCTTAGAGTCCAGGGTAGTGGGCTTGAGCCAGGTCTCAGAAACTACCAGGATGTCAGGTTTTGTGTGTGCAATCCATATCTGAATGGCATCTGACTTACTTAGGAGGCTGCACACATTAATTTGGAGGATACTTAGACGTTTTAGGTTGATAAGGTCACAAGGAGCAGAGATAGGTAGAGGGGGACCTGGGTTCAGTTTGACACTGCCAGAACAGAGCAGAAGCATGAATAGTATCATTTTAAGGGCTCCCCACACAAGCTAGATGGATCGTGTCCAAACCCATTTGTTCTGATGAGGTGGGCAAGGCATATTGTAGTTTAAGTAGATGCCAAGTACACCCAAGGTTGCATGTAGAAGTGCCCTGGCCTGGTGCCATGGGGGGGGGGTAAGGTGTAGCTGTTGGGATTTGCTAAGTCCAATGCACATATTAAACATCTGTGATGAAGTCCCAATGTGCCATGGCAATGGAAAAGGGTAGGCTAACGATGAGGACATGAAAGAATCAGTAAAGGGGACATCATTACATGGTGGGGCATTCCCAAATGAAGGATGGATAACTATGCAGGGAGCTAGCAAAAAAGGCATAAAATGGCCATGAGACCTATGAGCAATATGGGCCACATTCCTTCAGAGATGAGGTGTGTACTAGTGGAATCTACGTATACCTTTGAACAAGGCAGCTTAGGACCTATGAGGTGGAAGGGGAGGAGGGAGGGCAGGGTGAAAATACACTAATTGAGGAGTACTGAGCAATGGGAGCTGGTTAGATCTCTCTGGTTTTTCACCGAAGACCAGATAGGTAGAGATTTGGGTGTTGAAGGAGGAGCCAATAGGCAGAACGCTGGTGGCCAATAGTGATGAGGTTTGGGGGCAGAAGGAGGGGCTAAGGCATATTTAATTAAGGCAGGAAGAGGGGGTGGGGGGAGAGGACCAAAAAAATAATCCCTAGTAGAGTTCACAAAAGGCAAAAAAGCAGTCAGAAATGCAAGTAGGAGTCCCAGGAGAGCTGCAGCCAATCAGCAAAAGGGGACATGATCCCAGTCTTTCACATAGTGACGGGTCTCGACAAGATCACACAGTTGGAGATGTTTGATTTGGTGTCCAGCAGCAGGACACAGGGACATGCCCATAAGTTCAGGGGTGGTAAATTCAAAGGAAAGGTTAGGAAGGACTCTTTCTCCCAAAGGGTGGTGAATCAATGGAACAGCCTACCTGCAAAGACAGTGTACATGAAAACAGTACTGGCCTTGAAGGTAAGCCCGCATAAATGTCTGCTTACCAAGGGAGTCACCGGGTACCCTCGGCAGTAGAGTAGGTAGGGAATTCCTATAAACTGGAATGTGTCTGTACAGACTACTTATTTCATCCCTGTTTGTGAAGCAGGTTGGGGGAGGGGCAGACATGATAGATCCCTTTCAAACCTGAAATTCCTCTGTTACATAAATACTTAAAGTGAGTTACTGTCATGTTAGTGTTTTGGCATTTCAATGTCACAAAGAATTACCCATGGTAAAAAGAACATCTGAACAAGAATTACATGACATACACAGCAACATGTCATTTGCAATGTGCTGTGTAAGTGACTGATTCAGATTTTGATTTTAGAGGGGTTTTTTTGTTTGGGAAAATGCCTTTAAGCAACAAGTGCCTATTTTCAAAGGTAACCCAATCATACAAGTACATAAGATATACAAAATATATAATATAAATTATACTTCATCATTACATACAATAAAATATCACTCATCATCATCTAAAAATATTGCACACAGCAAGATCTTGAAGATGCATTCTAAGAATTTTTTTTTAACTCTAAAGGCATGAATAATGGAGTCTTAGTCAAAGGGCTCTATTCATACAGTTTCATTGTCTTCTTCAGTGGTCCTTAGGGAGCTAACTTGCAAGGACTTCACATGAGTGTTGAGGGGTAATGCCTGCAGAGAATGATTATGCAATGAGAACTATTAGATGAATTGTGCCTGGAGCAGTAAAACAGGTGTGTTACTTCAGCATGCAGCTACACTGTAGTCCATAGCAGGCATCAGTTTAGATAACCGGCCACCAACAAAAGATAGCAGCTGCATTTTATACTTCGACTGCTATCTATTCACATACAGTAGACTGCTTAATGACCAAGGTAAGGATGTTCAGTGTCCTAAATCCACTTGTTTAGTAATATAGTGATAAATGAGAAGGTACAGATCCTTACTGATGCAAGGTGATGGTTGCAAAAAAGTTCCAATGCTACCCCTCATCCAGTGGTGGAAATGGGGGTACGGGAAACAAGGACATGAGGAAACTTGGTTCCAAGAGTGAAATGAAAAGTATGACTCAGTTCTACAAGAAAAACAGGGAAGGACTGCTCCTGTGTAAAATGTACCCCCTAAAGGCATGACACTTGTGAGAGGGGGTAATTTACAGTACAAGGAAAAATGCTTTTTCTGTAGTATATACATAGCAGGTAAGGAAATTTTCAACAGTACAGGCATTAAATGAACAATGCAATAATTATGCAGCACAAATGCATTAGTAGAAATAGAAACCCTGTGCGTAGGAATGTGCACAGTACAAAATAAGGATTACAAATACACATTGGCAGTGCAAAAACTCAGCACAAAGAAAACAAATGAGACAGAGGAAATGAAGTGCAGAAACCATGGGATGGTGGCAACACCAGTGCAATCATCATGCAATTGAATGAACCATGAATAATACTGAGTAGCACCTCAGCGTGGATCGGTTCTGTGGAATGTAAGTCATGCATCTGTTTGTAATGGTTATATAGCAGCTGACTAAGGAGGAGGGATGTGCCAGTCACTATTTGGGGTGGACTGACAGGGAGTGCCGCTAACATTTACGTAAGTTCTCAGTTTTGGGATGGGATGAGGGCGGGGTGCCACTGGACACCAGTGACAAGGAGGATAAGTGTCAGTGACTGTAAGTTATAATTTTATATATTTATATGATGTGATGAGGGAGAGAGGGCCACTGTATGCCAGGGAATTGAAGGATATTGTATTCATGAGGGTGAGGGGGCCAGAGGATGCCAGGGAAGTTATTCTTCAGACAGCTTTTATCATATTGGTCAGATTTTGTACAAGCTGATCCCACATGCAGTCTCGGATCAGATCTCAAATCAGAAAGTATACAAAGTGACTTACCCCAGAATCTGAGAAAATTGGCACATTTTGAGAAATGCAGTCTTCCAGGTAGACAAGTTACCTTCTTCCCTCACAACCACAAAAGCCGTGCCTTGTGAAAGTGACACAAAATGTGTTTTTTGGGGGGTCAACCCCCCAAAACACATTTAATGTCAGATTTACAAGGTATCTCAATAGGTGGTTGTGAGAGAGTTTGGGCATGTACTGAAATATTGACCCTAGTAGAACAAACACTGGAAACAGCAAATCTGTTTGCTCTCCATAGTAATTCCAGGCAAGAAGGAAGCAGGCAAAGGAGCACTCTTTATGCAAAATTTAATTACAACTGTGGTTTTATTCATAACCCAGTGCATAGTAGCTGGTGCACTCAAGTCCACTGACACATGCCACAGTAGCCTAAAGAAGAACACCCTAGTGCTTCAAGGCCTGGTCCCCTCTTCATCAGCAGTTCCTAAATGACCAAGTTATGAGAAAAAGAAGAAACCTTAGGAAAAAACAAAGTCCTGAAATGTGTGTATTGGGCATGCGTGTGAACCTGATTTTTATTTTTCAGTTTTTCTTTAGTAGACGGCAGCCAACCAAGGTCAAGGGAGGGTTGTATCTGTTATCCAATACTGGATCTTACTTAAAAGATGGTTGCAAGGGAGGGTTGTATGTTTATTTATTTATTCAATCGCGGATTACATTACCTTTGAGCACAAGGTACTCATTTGTAAAGGTTCCATATCAGTGGGGAAGGGTGAACAAACATACAAAGGCGGTAATACAAGACAGGTTTAAAACAAACAGCAATAGTACACACTTTATATTTAGAAGTAAAAACTTTAAGAATGGAGAAGAAAGGGGCGAGGAAGGTACTAGGAGAGAAGAAGTGGGGAAAGCACCCAGAAGGCCTTGTCAGTAAGGGAGTATACTGTCTGGCCAAGGGGGGGTAGTAGGTGGGAGAGTAGGTGGGGGGAGGAGTGGGGAGGAGGGTAGGGCGAGGGTAAGTTGTTATAGCGAGGGTTGGAAAGGTAAAGCTTTGAGGTGGTGAGAAGAGGGAACTGGAGTGCACATAAGTGGTAGTATCATAAGGTGAAGTTTAACTTGCATGGGGGAAGGAGAGGGCATGGGTGACAGTGGATGGGGAGGTTTTTTTTTGTAAATATCTTTTTATTAAAGAAGTTTTTGCGCAGTTAATACAAATAGTGCAATAAAGGAGATACAAAGGTTACACAATCCACAGGATAAAGCAGCATGTACTAAAGAAACCCATCCTGCAGGGTTATCTCTGCTTCCCGACACAGCAATGGGGGCATCACCACTTTATTAATAAGAACTCCTGATCCTGTATTTGTTATTGATTTAAGCACAAACACGTAGCAGAGTAATCTGTTGATTAAAGTCATTTTGTTTACAGGAATGGGGGGTGGAGGGTATGAGGATGCCTAGGAAGACCTTAGCCTTTTCATATAGGGGAAGACCCAAATGCCACATCTTCCAACTCTATTGTTGCTCGTCCTATAGTACTCTAAGTGCATCTGGCAGGCTCTAGAAATGTTCCACTATAGTAAGACTGATCTGCGTAAGGCTGACACTAGTCAAGGGAGAAAACTATTGTCATGCTGCATCACACGTAAGACCCAGGAATTCCATCAAGATGTAAAGAGCTCCAGTTTATCATTGAAGTTAACCCGTAGGCTGCCAATAGAATTAGGATATATAGAAATTTTGGACTGATACTGTATATCAGTCCGTGGCACAGCAAGGATTAAATATAATGTTTTTCCACTTTATAAATTTCATTGACCATGATTCTCCACTGATCCAAGGTAATGGATTGAGAGTACAACCATTTTTGAGTGATACATTTCTTAGTTCCCTCAAGCATGATCGCAAGCAGATATTTGATATGTCTGTCTTTGAGGTTCCTGGGATATATGTGAAATAAATACATTTGTGGTGTAAACTTTGTTGGGACATGCAGCACCTCTGTAATGGCTCCTTCTAGTTCCCAGTAGAAAAGTCCAAACATTGAGCATGACCACATTATATGCATATAAATCACCTTAGTGGCACCACTGGTCCACCAACATTCAGCATTCCCATTCCTCTCATACCTGGCGGTAATGACAAGTGTTCTGAAAAAATGTATAAGGTGCATCCAGACGTATTCCCACCAGACAAGCAAGGATGTAACCCTACCTGTCTCATAGCAGCCCTTTTCCTGATCCACCTTCTCTATCTGCATGCCCAACTCATCCTTCCATCTAATGGCCACATAAATGGTACTATACCTCTGTGTTTATAGATTGTGGAGATTACGTGTGTGGTAGTCTGTACCCTAATGTGTGGTGTCAAAACGCTAATCAGTGCTGAACATACATTAGGGTCCTGCGCTTCGACAGTCCAATTAGCATGATAGTGCTGGATTTGAAGGAAGCGGAAGAAGTCCCTATGGTCCAAGACAAACTGCTGTTGCAGTTCCTCAGAAGATTTCATATTGATACCTGTACGCATCTCGCTAAGATGCAGTATGTTCCATTTTTGCCAATCCCAGAAGGTTTTGTCAATTCAGGCTGGTATAAAATCGGCCAGGTTTGCATATGGGCACACCTAAACTAATTGGCTTTTCAGGCCTGTTGGCCACTACCTTTCTATATACCTTTTGGTTTGAGCGATCCAGGGGGCTTCGGTATCCCCTGCCACTCTTTCCATGCCCTTCCCAAACATATACCTTACCACGTCTTGAAAAGGTAGAAATTCCCTTTCTATTTGTAGCCATTGAAGACCAGAACCCCTAGTGTGCCAGTGGAAAAAAATGTGGACTCATGCCACAAGATAATACAGGTACAGGTCCGGGAGTGCCAGTCCTCCTTTACTTTTAGGTAGCATTAAAGTGGAAAGTCATATTCAGTGTCTATGCCCTCCCCAGTTATATCTAGTGATGGCTATTTACCATTAACTCCAGTCCTGTTGTCATATTGATGAGGGGACATTTTGAAAAACATAGAATAACAGCGGTAATACCACCATGCGGACCGAGTCTGTTTTCTGAAAAACATTGAGGGAAAAGAGTGCCAGCCCTATAAATCCATTGTTAATTGTTGACTCAGGGGACCATAGTTTACCTCATACCACCGTTCAGTTTTCTGTGGGAGTTTAATGCTGGGGTACTTAATTTCCTTGAGGTCCCAACAAAATGGGTATTGCTGTCTCAGTCCTGGGCTCAGGATAAAGCAGCAGGGAAGGGCCTCTGTTTTAGTGGTATTTAGATTATATACTGATATAATATCAAATTGAGCCAAGATGCAGAAGACTTCTGGGATAGAGTTCCCAGGATCTGTCACATGGAGGAGTATGTCATCTGTGTACAGCACTACCTGATGTTCCCTTTCTCCAATTTGAACTCCCTTATGAACCTCACTTTCCCGGATGCTTGGGCCAATGGTTCTATGTACAGGGTGAATATTAATAGAGAAAGGGAGCATCCTTGGCAAGTAGTATGAACAAGGCAAATGTAGGAAAGGTGTGCCCATTTACCTTAATAAAGGCCTGTGGGGTGGTGTAGAGTCTCTGCAATAATGATGTGAAGTCTTCTGAGAACCCCATCTATGAAAGGGCAGCAAAATGATAGAGCCAAGATACCATATCAAATGCCTTTTAAGTCTCTAAACTAAGCAGTAATGATGGTATCTGATGAGTGTGGGTGTGAAGGAGGATATGTAGTCGGCATCTTATGTTGTCCCTTGTTTGCTGGAAATGGACGAACCCAGTCTGATCTGGGTGTATTAAAGCTGGTAGTAACGAGTCGAGTCCCTGGGTTAATATCACCATCAAGACTTTATAGTCCACATTTAAGACCAAGATTGACCTGTAGGCCATGCAGTCAGTGTTTTTTTTTTTTCTAGTTTGGGAATAACTGAAATTAAGGCATATTGCCTTGAGCTCAGAATTGCCCCCGGAAGGTTGTTTTATATGATTGCCTGACATTGGGATTGGACACCCGGAGTGGAGAAAGCAAAGCAGGGGAGTGGGCTGCTTTTATCTACTTGTGATCTGGTGCACTGTGTGTCACTGTGCAGCTGCTTTATGAGTGACCCACAAGGCCACTGGCAAAGAAAACTTCAGATCTGGTGCAGTACATGACACTATGCAACTGCTCAGCAAGCATCATGTCTTGTGCAGTACACATCACCATGAAGCTGCTTGGCTAGTGGTCCTGGACACTCAGGAGGCAAGCTCCAGCTCTGGCAGAGTGCATGTCTTCATACAGATGGGAAGGAAGTTAATGATCTGATACCATTACTACAAATACACTTTTAGATACCTTTTTCAAATAGTGAGGATTTTCTTTTCTTCATTTTGCACATTACATCATAGTACATTTTTGAGAAAGCAAAACTCATTACATTTTATATCATATTGAGCCATTACCTTAGAATTAATAGCTGCCTTCCATTGGACCCTCATAAGGGAGATAACACTTACAGTAGATTAATTATAATCTAATAGTTAAACATTATTTTTGTGCAAGAAGCCATTCATAAAAAGAAAAAAGTAAGGGAATCAATTGCAAAAAGCTATGTTAATGCATATCTTGGGACTGAAAATGCAAAGCAGCCAAAGTACAGTAAGGAAATAGAGCCTTATTTTGCAGCCTACCTTATTTTACTGCTCTCTGCCTTTTCCCCTTTAGGATATTGTTGCTGTAATGAAGCTGTGTGCTTTCTGTTTGAAGTATTGCCTACTGACATTCTGTTTAGAGGTCAAAGGCTTGCTCAAGGGAGACCTGCTATGGCACTGCTTTGGTTCATGGGTGGGGTGTTATCGTGGGATGGTGGGGAGGTACTGCATCCCAAGGATTTGTGTCATACTGACACCAGGCCCACTTTAACTTTTTCTGTGTGGAGGCACCATACAATTTTTTTTTAAACTTTGGATATGATGCCCCCCCCACCTCAATCCAGAGTTTGTTGACCAAGGTTCCTCAACCTTGTTAGAGCCCACAAGCCAGGGGTGGTAACCACAGCATCCACTGCAACCCAGTAACATTGGAACAGGAAGTATGGGAGAGCACATGCAGGTGACCAGTGCCTGGGTAGTAATAAAAACTGATTAGAAAGCCTCAGTACGTACTCATGCAGGACAGCAGGGAAAGGGGGCATACTAAGGCAGGATTCTCAAAGAACAGCAAAAATTCCGTAACTGCTGGAAACAAGCTTGTAGCACTGTGGAAAAGCAGTTGCGTGATATTCTTAAAGAAAATCCTGCAGTTGAGGGAATTCTGCAAAAAGTACCACAGCTGCGGAATTCCAGCAGCTGAGGGAATCCCACAAGTGCTGCGAATCTGCAGCTGCGGATCCACAGCTGTGGAAATGACTGAGGAGGCACAGCAATAGAAATCTATGTAGCTGAAGCAGCAGACTTTAAAATTGCTGCCATAATATGAAGCTGACAGCACACAAAGAGACCAGCAACCAGTCCCCAACTGGGACCACAGCAGCACCACAGGTACCTGTGATACCTTGGCATCACAGTGGCTGACTGTCCTTGTTGGTTGTCCCTCCCTGGGGTGTTCCTGTAGCCTATGGGGGGTAGCACTCACTGCTGGCTGGTCAGGCTCTACTGCTTGTGGGGCTCTGTCATGGGCTGCACTGGGTCTAGTGGTTGATGCCTGTTGCCATAGCATGGCAATGTGTGCTTTCAGTGCTGTAACATCAGCCACTGCTATACTGCCTGAGATGCTAATACCTGTGGTATACCTCTACCTTAATTGATTCCAATTGCTGGGGCACTCTTGTAGTGTGCTGAGGGAGAGTTACACCTCATTCTACTATGTGTAACATTCTTTCCTCAGCTGCAGAAAAAACTGACTGTGAATAGCCTTTCAGGGGCTGTGCCTTACTTATGTCACACCTTTTTGTCCTGAGGGACTTCCGCAGCTGCACTTTTTTCAACAGTCAATAGTGTTTTTCCCACAGCTGCGGGGAGTTTTGTGAATAGCACTTGGAGCAAACTGCAATTTCTTTCCTTAGCTGAGGGAGTTTTGGGGACTTAGGGAAGGTTTTGCACCCTTCTGAGAGCTTTGAGAATCCTGCCCTAGAAATATACAGCTATCTGTAGGGAACAATCAGGTAGGCCATGCAGGGTTGTTGTGACTGAATGCCACTTCATCCACTAGAGGGCAACATTCAAAGTTAGTATGGAGGGCTGAATGCAAAAAAGATGTTACCAAGTATCACTTCATGGATAGAGTAGTCAATAAGTGAAATAGCCTACCCAGTACAGTAGTCAATGCAAGAAACATAGCTGAGTTTAAAAAAGTCTGGGATGGCTGCAAAGCGATTATTATCCAGGGGAGGGTGCTGAGAAACAGGGGAAGGGAGGGAGGGGGTAGAGTGGAGTGAGGGGCCATCTCAGAGTAGCATCAGGTAGGGTTTCAGGGCAGACTGAATGGATTACAGCCCTAATTATAGCTGTATAACCATGCCACTTTAGCATATTAAATATATAAGGTTCTTCACTATGGGAACCTGGGGGACACTATAGAGTATGTGCATACATTTTCCATGGTACAATATTTAACAAGGTGAGAGTATAACTTATAATGGCATTCCATGGAAAAGAACATTTTCTTTGCTTCAATCCATAGGACTGAATGAGTTAAAGTCAGAATCATTCATGCTTTAAGCTAATTGTTTATCCCAGCTCAATTTAATCAATCATGCCAATGCAGACATACTGTATGCAATGCGAGACTCAGCTTAAAGGGTCACATCACCCTGCTTATTGGCTTCGCAGACTGTGATACTGTAAGCAGATTTATTGCAAAAAAAAAAAAGCTACATTACTATAGTGTTAGGGATCATGGACAAAACACTAAAAATCAGGAAATCCAGAGTTAGGATTTTCAGGTCAACAACCCCAAAAGCTCCTGTTCTACCAAATCTTGATGGTGTGGTTGCTTTAACTAACCAAATGTTATCCTTCTACAATATGTAACATCAGTTTATCTACAGTGACTTGATGCAGTCACGTTTATTGACTGAAGAACCCTGACTCTGGATTTCCGGACTGTTTGTGTTTTTTGTGCCATGAACCTCAATAAGGGCCTATAGAGGAGTGATGGCTTGTATCCATGTGAGAGGGGAACCGCAGTCCTCCAAGGACAGTTTAAATGTCACTTCAATGAACATTTAAACTAGCCAAGGAAAGTGGCAGAAGGAATCAGAGAGGCAGAAAATGCCTCCTCCAGATAGGGGGACAACACATGCATTCCTTGCTATCCACTAGGTTGAATAGATGTTGATTATACATCAATAACGCAATTATATACCCCTTCTAAGCACTTATCTGTATGTCATCACACGTAATACCACTTGAATTGCTGCTATATTTTTTACCTTCAATTGTTTGACTTTGTTGGGCTTTTTTTATATATCTCTACCTGCCTTGTTCCTAGTATCTGTATTTTAGCAATCTGCTTTACCCCCTTGTTGCCTTGTTCCTTGTTTCTGTATTATATTTTAACTGTTTAGTACTCCTGGGTCACACCTGGAAACGAGCTTCAGCTAAGTGTGCTTTTCCTGGTTACCAAAAGTTTAAATAAATAAAATGAAATAATTAAATGAAGAGCAGGTACTGAATTGTATAAAACCATCATGTTTATAGCAGCTGCATTTCACTTTAATCTGTTCCAGGTTTTTGACTTCATCTCACACTAAAGAGTACTTCAACTCATGACTGAAGGAATGGAGCAGGGAGGAGGAGGTCAGCTACACTGAGGATTGGGGATCCATCTGGGAGGATATGGACCTATAGAGGAGTGCTGTCCTGCATCCATGTGAAAGAGGAACCATAGTCCCTCAGAGGACAGTTTAAATGTCACTTCAATGAACATTTAAACTAGCCAAGGAGAGTGGCAGAAGGAATCAGAGAGGCAGAAAATGCCCCCCCCCACAGTCTGAAGTAGAGAGTAGGGGGAACCCAAGGGGAAAATAATCCCCCAGGGTGCAAAAGAAAGCAGGGTTATAGAAACAAAAGGGGAAGGGAATGAGAGCAGTAAAAAGAGGGGGGGGAGGGCAAAAAGGAAAAGAGGGGTAACAAGCAAAGTGGAAACAAAATCTGGAATCCGTTTTCTGGTCCACAAATTTTACTGGTGTACAGGTGGCCACGATGGTCCATGGCATTTGGGAGCACTGTGCCATCCTGTATGGGGCAGAGTCACTAAAGGTGCTGGCTGAGACCAAGGCAAACCTGTGGCTGGACAGGCAAGCAGCCATCAACATGGCTGGGCCAGAGGCATGCACACTAGCTGCCATAAAATATAAGTGGCATGACATGTGCTCTGCTGTCAAGAAGAAGCTGTCATCTGTCAAATACCAAAACATAGAAACATAGAATTTGAAGGCAGATAAGGACCGCTTGGCCCACCCAGTCTGCCCATTTCCCTACCTACTGGATAAGCTGCAGATCCTAGTTAACCAGCAGCCTACTTCTTCCTACCCCCACAAAAGGCTGGCATGGATAAATGGCCACCCATGCATGGGTACATCCTGACAACCATTGAGAAGATGGTGACAGACACCCTTGCAGAGGTGTCCCTGCACAGTGAGGAGGAGGGCATGGACAACCCTCTAGGTATGCACAACAATGCGAGGGGGGGGGAGGGTTAGACACCATGGACATGCTAACCAACCTGTGTTGCACCCTACAGACTCAGGGACTGGGCACACCCCCAATGAGGTGGATGCAACCCCTGCCAAGGATACCATTGTGGTAGGACAGGAGGAGGATGTCACAGTTATTTGTCACCTTAGGTGTCCCTCTGTACACACCTAGACATACACAGCAGTGGCATGGCACTAACAAATGTCTCTCCTGTTTACCCCAGGTATAGAGCTGGTGCCTGTGTGTATGCCAGAGGAGGGGCATTTGTTGGAGGCCACACCCCGCCTGGACACAGTGGAGGAAACCCAGGAGGATGAGGAGGAGATGGACACCCCCACTGACAGTCCACAACCAATCATCCGTGTGGATGCCCTGATGCAGTCCTACCACAGGCAACCACCCAGGGACATCCCACATGCCACAGCTGTCATAATCAACCAGCCACAGTAGGGCACAGTGAACAGCCTCTCAGTACTGCCAGCCACACACAGGACACAAGTGGCCTGCACTGCATTGGTAGTCAGCTGAGAGCAGGGTACAAGGGGGAACACACAAGGACACCTGGACAGAGGGAATCAGGGCCGTCAAGCCAAAGATCATGCAGGATGGGGAGGGCAGCCTCCCTGGGTATACTGCACACATGGTACCCCAAGGTATGGCAGCTGGAGCATGATCACCTCCAGGCACAGAGGGATAACGCAGAGGCAATAAAGAAGCTAACAATGGAAGTGAGGTGGATGCAAAGGGGAATAGACAGGATGGGGTCCTGCTAGAAAGATTGACAGACAACATAGTGGCAGGTACAGGCATGACCACCACGACAGTCACTGAGGCCACTCAAGTATCCCTGATGCACAACACACCCAGCACCCCTGTGTCCATAGGATACGGAGGAGAGTCAACCTCAACCTGAGCCCGGCACACAGACTGACAGGCAGCCCAGTGGTGGTGGCAAGGTAACAACCAAGACATGTCACCTAGGGACAGGTTACTCGATATGGCTTGGACAGCAGCAGACAAGGAGAAAGTGATGCATTCATCCCACAGCACCTAAATTACAGTGGAACACAAGCATCTACACTAATATCCACCACACCTAACTTCCCCATCACATGTACCACCAGCACTATGCCCTCCCCATTACAACACCACATAAACTACATCCACATATATCACCCATCATGTACTTAATGGCCCATCCCCCACTCCTACTGGGCAGAATGACACTCAGGGTACACTATGTCATCATCACTGTGCCACACCATCTTGCTAAATCCTAATGGCTGAATGGACTCCACATGAGTCCTTGGCGAGCTACCTTGTCAAACAGTGACTCTGCCCCCCTCCCCATGTGCCCCTTCCCCCGTCACCTGATAGGACACACCCCTGTACATCCTCTGACACAGGTAGCTGATGCTGCACAGCTGTGTTGTGCAGCATGGCACATGCGGAGAGCACCCTGCAAACCTTCCCAGAGACTAAAATCATCATGTTGCTGGTCAAATCAAGGCACCAGAACCTCATCTTCAGCTGCTCTATTATCCACTCGACCACCGAACTTGTCTTTTTGCAGGCCTCATTGAACACCTCCTTCTCTATGCCCTGAGCCTTCAAGAAGGTTGTCAATAGGTATGACTGTAGTGGAAATCCACTGCCACCTGTGCAGTGGAAGAACAACAGCATTAGTACATCACTGGGTCTCTGTATACAGATCAGGGTACTTGTGTGGAGTACCTGAATACTCCTAACAGCCATCCATCCCTGGCACCATGTGAACCGAATGAGGTACCAAGCCATGAGTCATCAAAGATGTAGGCACCATGACAGGATCCAGGGTGTTTGTCACACACACTAGTGATGATACATGATGCATTTAACACAATTTGGTAAATTATACTGTGGCATCCCTTACAGTTCTGGTAGGCCTCCTTGTCCATAGTTGGGGCATGAATCACCACATGCATGCAATCTATGGCTCCCAGTACATTACGCATGCCATGCATGGCATAGCATGCCTCCTTGGTGGCCCATATGTCTGTCTCCACTCTGGAGAATGACATGAGGTCCTGCACATGCAGGATCAGGGTGCTGGTGACATGTTGTAATGACATCCGTGTCATCCCCTTCCACCCTCTGGAATGACCTTGTGGCATAGTATACTAACTACAGGACAGGGTACGAATTGGCCTTGGACTGGATACTTGTCTCAAACCTTTTGCACATCAATGACTATGGAGTTCTCCCAGACCCCTTAAGTGACCACTGCTGTTTTAAACTGCAGGTCAGCTAAAGTCCCCAAAAAAGAACATAAGTTCATATATTCAAGACAGCTAAAACAAGTAACATCCAAGAATTCTCCAAGGCCTTGCTGGCCACTGACTGGTCATTCACTGAATGCATCAGCAACATCAACTACACCCTTAACACATTTAGTAGGAACTTCCTAGAGATCTGTAACACCCTCATCCCATTAAATAAACTAAGGGTCAGGGATCAGAAACGAATGGGTCACCTAGAACCTCCTCAACCTTATGAGGAAGAGAGACAGGCCTGGTCCAAGTATAGGAAATCCAATTACCCTAACCTATTGCAACAATACAAAACTCTCTGGAATATCTGTAAATCTGCCATCCACTCAGCCAAAGTCAACTTCCTCAAAGAAAAACAGCTTAACTCTATGGGAAACCCTAAACTCACCTGGAGGGCCCTTAACTACCTAATTGGGAGAGGCAAATCCAATGAACAAATCTGCCTCTCCATAGGGGAACAATCCATTACTGAACCTCTGGCTATTGCCAGTCACTTTAATTCCTATGTTGGTGACCTGGACAAGTACAAGCTCAACACCCTTTTGTACCCCGAGTCTACCACGTCCCCCCTAATCCAACCCCCACCCCAGTTTCCTCTTCCTCTACCTTTCACCCCATGAGGTGATGAGACTTATAAAAATGAATGACCCCAGGCCAAGCCTAGGCCTCGCCAGCATTGACTACCACATTCTTAAGCTGGTCTGCGAACCTATCACCCTCTCACTAACCAATGTCTTCAACTACTCCCACTGCACTGATGCCTTTCCCCTTAAATGGAAATGTGCCACTTTAAAGCTACTTAATAAATCCGGCTTCAAAAATGATGTGGTCAACTACAGGCTGATCTCCCTCCTGGCACCTCTGTCCAAAATAATCAAGAAAATTGTACTTGTCCAAACCCTTGACTACCTTGAGAAATACAACCTGCAATCTGACACTCAGCATGGGTTTAGGGCTGGTCTCAACACCAAGACCGCTCTCGTCAAGTTCATTAATTTAATTGAAAGGGCTAACGACGAAGGTCTCTTTACTGGCTCAGTGTTTGTGGAACTAACTAAAGCCTTCGACCTCGATCACATGATACTCCTCAACACTCTCTCCAGTCTCAATTTCTCAGATGACATTGTTAGCTGGTTCTCAAACTACCTTAGTCACAGATCTCACAGAACTGTTATAGAAGGTGTAATCTCTGACTCATGCCCCAATAAATATGATGTTCCACAGGGCTCCATACTGGGACCACTCCTTTTCTCCCTCATGGTCAACTCCCTTCCCCGAGATTTCCTGGCATAAAGAAATCATCCTCTACTCAAATGATGCAGCACTATTCTGCAAAGAAAATAATCCCTCTATCCTCCTCAAAAAACTCCAGCAGAATTTCTACCGACTCCACTCCTGGTTCTCCTCCAGAGGATTAGTCCTAAACTCTAAAAAAGACAAGTCAAAGGTTTTCTCAGGGTCCAGGAAAATCTGCTGCTTTTGATTTCACCCTCCAAGATAATGATGGCAACCTTATAGAAACCACCTACCACAATGTTATCTGATTCACCACTGGCCTCCCTAGACTTACCCACCAGTGCAACCTTTACAAAACAGCCAACTGGCCACCCTTAGAGAATAGGCTGTACAGCAAAATCCTAACCTTCCTCCACAAACTCTCACGAGTACATTTACCGAACAGCATTGTCTTCATTTTCCCAAGGTCTTCTCCCACAAGGTCCACTAGAAGGTCCTCCTCCCTCTCCCTCTCCTCCCTTCCCTTCCCTTCTGTCATACTACCCAAGGTCAGCAAACCCTCTCCTACAAAGGTGTGAAACTGTTTAATAGCCTACCCCCATCCCTTGTGCAATGTCCCTCACTAGCCTTATTCAAGACAAGCTTAAAGGGCTACCTGTCTGGTACTCAAACTTGTAAATGCTTCTGTCTATGATTAACTTGTAAACTTTTTCCTACACCCTGTACCCCCTGTAAAAAAACAGCCAACTGTTATTGTTTTGTATATAACTTTCTTTTATTGACACTTTGTATATTCTTTAATGTTTCTTTTCAGCCTTTCAGTATAGTTCCTTTAGTAAACCTTTGTAATGTGTACACTGTTCTGTGTGTAACCCCCTTACAAAGGGGGGTTCCTGAAAAGTCTTCCTCGAGCTTGCCTAAATGCTCACTGCCAGGCTGGTGTCCTGCGTTTTAGCAGTTTAAATGTGATTGCCAGAGAGTGCCTGTATAGCCTCTGTGTACTGTCTCTTTAAGAGCTGCCTGGATTGCAGTCATAAGTAATCTGAGAAGGAGCTCTGTTGAAAGATGTAACTATTTGCTGAAAATCATTTAGAGTGATAATGATAATGTAATTTGTCTAACCTGCCTTCTTTGCAGCAAGGACTGTTTTGTTTATCTCCACTATCTTGGTCCTGGACTGCGAATTGGACCAATCAGTACTGGTGAGCCCTTAAATGGAGCCGGACAACAGCAGCTGTCTGGAGTCAAGATCTGTAGGAATTGTAGTTTTGGGCTTTTTGCGCCTTTTTGCACCTGAAGGGGGAGACTTTGTTGTGACTGACAGGAGGATCCGCCAACCAAACCTTTTGGATCTTGAAGAATTTCCTAGGCTGCTGCAGCTAGTTTCAGTTTTGAGCTGAGAAGTGAAGAAGTAACAGCTCAAGTGATCTGGGCTTGAGTTTTGTGTAGTTTTGCATGAGAGAACAGTGAAAGGCCTAAGTTGTGGCATTCATGTCTGCCTGCTGCCGCTGAGAAGGAGAGAAGAGAATTATTTCAGACTAAATCCAAGTTTGTGAGAATGAAGTAAGCCACTGATTTTTTACCAGGCTCATACCTGAAGAAGACCAAAGATTTTGCTGAATGCGATTGGCCTGTCAGGATTTCCAGCTGCTTTTGATCCCTGGTTTGTGCAGAGACTTTGCAATCGTGACCGGAGAGCCATTTGCCTGGTACAGTAGAATTTTCTTACATGTAAATGTGCTGTGAGTTGTTAGTGGGTCGTGATTTGGTTCACCACTGTATGAACTGTGTTCTGCTTGCTGGAAGCTGTATCCAGCCCAAAATGGACTTTATCTGAATTTGTCTCCATTTGGCCAGGGCATTGCCACACTGGCCCAGCCAGACTACCCGCTGCACAGAGAAAGCCATCGATGAGAGTCCTTCCTGGGGGTCAGCCCCTGGCTCCACGCTTGAACAGGAACGATGCCTCAGAGATACGTGTGGGCCCTGCTTCTCCTGGCACTCCAGATTAACCACCTGCTGTCTCGATTTTCGTCCAGCCTGTGTCCAGTCTTGGGTATCGTGAGTAATCATCAAGGTAGCTCCCTGCAACAACTGCCTAATCTGAAAGTGTGTCATCTGATTGTCTTGTTGTTTTCTTTTCACGAACTGAGCTCTCCGGCTCCGGATTACAAATAGTGTGTGTTGTGCATGTTGTTTTCTTCCATCACAGGACCCCAACCACTGCAGTGTTCCTGGCTAGCCCACCATTCTCCATCTGGGTACCCAGAGTGTGTGACTGTTTATGGACCCTGAAGTGCATGCATAACTGTTTGATTGATAGAGCCTTTAAACAAATTAATCTGTTTACGCCCCTCCCTTGTTCCAGTCCCTTAAATAAATCTGATCTACTCTTTTTTGCATTTACCCTGACTATGGTTCCATGTTTGTGCAAGAGTACTGTACTGCTGTTATTTGCTGTGTATAACCTTGTTTTACAGGGGGTCCCCAGGGCCGAGCCACAGGAAAGTCCTGGTGGTAAATGCAAACAGCGTGGGTACTTGTGTGGTATATCAGGGATATTGTGAAAGTGATTATTGTGTATTGTTCTGGCCACTAGTAAGGAAAGAGGGGGGTTATAGTGTCCCAGAGGGCTGTGCCCAGGTTAGCTTGACCACTACCAACCCTGACCTCCGGGTGGAGGCACCCATTTCAGAACTCAGGCCCCTTAGCCTGCTACTAGCCAAGCAGGCAGGGGTAGTAGCCCTTGGGATAGTGCCACCTAGGGGTTACATGTGTACAACTGGATGCTTGTGAAAACGGGCAATTTTGCTCACTTGCCTTTCCAGTATAAAAAATAAACTGAAACTGAAACACCAGCCAGCCAAGATGGTGGATGTGTAAGTAAGTAGTTGCAATGCCTAGATCTCCCATGAGGACCCATCCGACAGTTTGACTACTTCCTATCCCTGTATTTTCAACAGATTTTGCATCTGCAGGTACAGACCAGTTTTTTGATACCACCATTGCTGGAACTCGGACTTGTGAGCACTAAGTACAGAGACTTTGATTCTGCCAAGGAATAGCTCTCATTTGGGGCCTGTTGGACACTGCCAGACCACCAGTCTCAAGTTATTGTGCCCAATTCTGAGAGCTCTCCATGGAAGAGCACCTGGGACAGGGGGCAGGGGGGGGCCTATCTGATACCTCAGTCATGGAATTACAATTGATGAACATCACGGCCATGCTCACCAAGGTTCTGTCAGACACTGTGGAATTAAAGGAGACTACTGCCAATGCTAAAAAGGATTTATCCCTCCTAACAACTAGAGTCACTAGAACTGAAATGGTTCTCAAGTGGCAAGATGTCATTTTGCATGACCTTCATTGTCAGCTGAGGGACCAAATCAACCAGCTGCAATACCTCCTGGCTAAAATTGATGACCTAGAGAATCGAGGGAATGAGGAAGAATATCAGAATCATAGGGATCCCTGAAGGCACAGAAGGCAACGACATGATAGCCTTTCTGAGACATAGCCTCCCGGAGATGCTTAACATGAATAATAGGATCCACCTGGAGCTGGAAAGAGCTCACCACTCTCTTGCCCCTCAGCCACAACAAGGAGAACAGTTGAGGCCAATCCTTTGTAAACTCCTGCATTATCTGGAAAGAGAACTTTACCTATGGGCTGCTAGATACCTGAAGCGCCTAGTGTGGAATGGCAATAATGTGCAGATCTACCAGAATTACTCGTTTGAACTTTCAAAGCAGCGGAGAGCTTATGGCCGGTAAAAAAATCCCTTTCCAAAATGAACATACGGGCTTCCCTGCACTACCCGTCGATGTTGCGAGTCCAGTTCAGACAGAGTTTATTACCTTCAACAGTCCAAAGGAGGTAGAGATGTTCATTGATGATGTTGCAGGAGGCAAAGCGGAACCTAAGCAGCCACCATTTCCTCTTTGTGGCTAGGCACAACAACTAATGGAGATTTCTCTCACCCCGACACTCTGGTCGAAAACCCTCACTACACGGCAGATACCCCACAGGAAGATGCAGACCGGAAGAAGATCCAGCATGGCAGGCAGAAGAATAAAATGCAGCAAACCAACATGGAGCAGCCCCAGCCGAGTGGTGACAGAATTTGTAAAGGTAGAGCATGGAGCCGACAACAGAAGGTCCACCTATCCAATGGGAGCAGCCCATCCACTTTCAACATGCCAGTGAAGACAGCTAATCATTATGAGCCCTTGAGGGAACTCCTACTGATGGCTCTGCCCGTGGGTGAACCAACGACTGCTGTAATCCCAAAAAGCCAGAATGGAAAACTGGAGGACTGTACTGCTGAGTGGTCCCCCATCACCACTGACTGGGTGGACTGTATGCGGGAGCCCTCGACCGAGATTCAATCTACTGTGACCCTGGTGCCTGAGGCCTTGCAGATGATGTGAGAATGACCTGTTTACAGGTACAGAAAGGTTACATTCTGCCTGGAGTCCAAGCATTCAATTAGCTGTTGCTAAATATGTTTAGTTATGATGGTAGACCCTCCCCAAATGTGTGATGCTTTTTGGTTTTTCCGCTCGGTGTTCAATGTGCAAGGGAAGGGGGAGTGATCCAGTAGGTCCCAACAGAGATGACTTACGGTTTTCTGCTTAGCTCTGACATTCACCACAACTGCTTGGCTCCGGGGAATGCACCGACTCCTGAATGAGAACTTTGTCTTACCAAAATGCTATGTTTTGAACTGCTATGTGTGTTGGGGGGGTCAGAAGGTTATAATTGGCCTGAAATGTATGCTGCAAATCAGACAGTAGAATCTTCCTTGCGCCATAGGCCCCACACACACCCACGGACCCTAGACTACCCGAGCAGCCCCATTTCTGGATCTCCCAGGGGGATTGAGGAGCAAATGTGGGAGGTGAATTAGAGGTCTGCGGAACAGGGTATGCCCCCTCTTGCCTCTACTATTACAGGGTACTTTAGAAACTCACAGGTAGATTTGAGCTGGGGTTACTGGTAACTACCTTTTTACAACAAGGCACTAGTTCCATCAGGGATAGCTCCTACTGGTGTAAGCCACACTTTCTTTGATGCAGGGACATATTGGTGATACTATGGGGGACTCAACCTATTAATATGGTGCGCACTACTCATTATCTCCATACAACTGCTGGCCCATACCCCTTGGTGCTGCTTAAGGGTTTTCTTTGGTGCTGTCACTAGAGGGTAGGGAAGAGTGCATGCAGTGAGGCATCTCAACAAGTGCCTGGAAAGTTATCCCAGGCCCAGGCCACATCCACTAACTGGGCTCTGCAACATGATGTGCCCACTTAGAGAAAATAGTGCTCCATTACCACCCTAAATCGAGTAATGAGGATGCAGTGCGTGCAAGAGATAGCAGTTATGTACCCCCGATAGCCTGCCTTACCTGCTCTCTATGGGGATAGGTAATATATTTATTTGGGCCATGGGATCTAGGTGTGCCTGTTTCTCCCCACAACTGTATGTCTCTCTGGTACAGCAACACAGGGCTGGAAGTTAGAGGCATTTTAATGCCTTTCCCCCCGGAGGCGACCCGCCAGACCATTGGAGGAGGATGGTTTTTAACCCACTCTAGGTCACTGCAGGCAGTCTTTCCTCAAATACTTGTGCTTGGTTGGATACTAAGTGTGTTAATACATCTGATGTTAACTGTTATTTTAAAAATGTGGTCATTTCAGGGGGCATCTCGGGTATTATTAGAGATGCTACCCCCTCAGTTGTGTACTAGAAATCTTGGGCTTGATATATGGCTGTTAGGGGGTATACCCCGCAGTTTAGGCACCCTTCACTATGCATGAAGAAAATAAGAGCGGTATTGGGACTACGTCTACCTGACAGATATCTGACCAGAGGTGGGGACACAGGGGGGCTCTCTTCGAGGCCTTTGAGCCTAGACTAGGGGAAACGATGCAAAACAGAGGTAATAGAAACAGGGAAACGAGACTCGTGGTACTACATTGGTGTATTTTCATTCATTCATTTGCAAAATGGAGACAACCTTCCTATGGCTAGCACACTGGATGTAATAGCTACTACCTGGAATGTGAAGGGCCTTAACTCGCCTGTGAAAAGAAAGCAAATTCTGTCCAGACTAAAAAAGTTGGACACACAAGTGGCATTTTTACAGGAGATCAAATGTAGCTCAAAGGAAGCACAAAAACTGGTGAGAGACTGGGTGGTGGTGGAGGCTCATAGTGTGTCAGGCTCAGCGAAGAGAGGTGTCTCCATTTTGCTTCACTGAAAACTGTTGTGCCTACCTTTAGAAATGTCTAAAGATAGGGAAGGGAGGTGGATAATTCTGAAGGTATCTACCCCCACAGGGCCGGTGCTGTTAATCAATGTATGCCCCAAACGAAGATACTCCTGCCTTCTTTGACTCACTATCCCAAAAAATTACAGATGCATATTATGACAATCTGGGTATTTAATGGGGGGAGGATTTCAATCTCACAATGGATTGCTTGTTGGACCGTACCAATGCTAGACCCGAACCCCACACCCACTCTCTCCGCATGCTAAAAGAGTTTCTATCCCTACACCAGCTGTCAGATATATGACTCCTATAGCACCCCTCTGATAGGGACTACATCCTATTTTTCTGCCCCCAAAGGGATGGCCAGTAGGCTAGATTGCTGGTTCACATCTGGCACTATGTCGGCAGCCTCAACCAGGGTAAATATAGCCCCGCTCTACCTTTCAGATCATGTTCCTGTGGTTCTAAGCCTCCTAATGGCTCAGCAGGGTAAGAAATCCTTCTTATGGTGAATGGACCTATTGCTCTTACAGGATAGTGAATTTGCCCCATGGCTTAATGTGGAGACTGAATTGTTCTTCAAGGACAACCCAGTAGGATCAACCTCTGCAGCCAACATGTGGAAGGCCTACAAGGCCACCATCCATGGGAAAATAATTAGCTATGTGACATTCAGGTGCAAACAAAGGGACAAAGAATAAACTCAATTGGAAGGTGAACTCAAATTACTGGAGACCCAATACAAATCAGATATCGGTGCCCTAACCAACCCCCAGCTGGTATATGACCTTACAGCTCTCCGGCTACGACTGAACTGCCTGGCCATCCAAAAGGCTGAACTGTAGCTGCAGAGGGTCCAGTTTAAATACTGGGCAGATGGTAAGAGAGCTAGTAAGCTTCTTGTCTACCGACTCAAGCAACGGCAGGCTGAGCGAGCTATACAGCAGCTCAAAGATCAAAAAGGCAAACTCTCCCCGAACCACAAAGTGATCAATGGTAATGACATATTTTTACCAAACCCTGTATTCCTCCCATGTGGACTGGAAGTGGTACAAATATCATAACTTTATAGCCCATCTCCCCATCCCAAAACTTTTGCAACAACAAAAGGCAGCCTTGGACGCCCCAATCACGGAAGCCGAAATTAACCAAGCTATACTACGCATGGCTCCACATAAAGCTCCAGGGGGAGATGGCTTCCCGGTGGACTTTTACAAGCTGGTCCACCCACTGATCACTTCCCCTCTCTTACACATGCTCCAGTAGGCCCATGTAGTGGGAGAGTGCCAGTCGACCCTGAGCGAAGCTATTATCACGGTCCTCCCCAAAGAGGGAACAGACCGCACCCACCCTGCCAACTACAGGCCCATATCATTAATAAACGTGGATGTTAAAATCCTAGCCAAGATTCTGGCAATAAGACTGGAGACAGTATTACCGGACATCACCCACCCCTCCCAAGTTGGGTTTGTTAAAGGCATGATTAGCGCCAACCACCTCAGAGTGTTATATCCCCTGATCCAAGTAGCAGCAGATCTCCCATCCCCAACAGCCACAGTAACAATCGATTTCAAAAAGGCATTCGGTGTAATGGGAGTACCTGCATGTGGTCATGGACACTTGTGATTTTGGATCATATATTAAGTCCTGGATACAGCCATGTAAAGCAAGCCGAGGACTAGGGTATTGATGAATGGGACCATCTCCAAGACTTTCTTCTTACACAGAGGCACCAGACAGGGTTTCCCTCTGTCCCCCGTTTTTTGTTTTGGTTATGGAACCTCTGGTGGCTGCACACAGGGAGCACCCTCAGATCAAGCGGATCACAATAAGAGAGAGGCAATACATAACAAAACTGTATGCGGATGACTGCTTAATACTGAACAACGACATCACACACAGCCTCCCATATATCCTTAGTCTATTAAATACATTTGGGGAGTTTTCATAACTCAGAATTAAAGTAGCTAAATCCAAGGTATTGCCACTCAACAAACTGATGACTCCGAATGCTTTGGGGAACCTGGGACTAGTGTGGGCACAAGCAGGAATAAAATACCTAGGGGTTATAATCTCCTCCAACTTGAAGTCCTTAGCAGACCTTAACCTAAAACCCTTGATAGCTAAATTACAGATGGACATGGCCAGATGGGAACACCTGCAACTAACCATGGTGGGGAAAATAGCCACCATAAAATTAATGGCAGCCCCTAGAATCTATTACTTACTATACCACCTTCCAGTTATTCTCCCTGACAGTTGGGCCCAGAAATTAAATGGCATGGTTAGCAGGTTCCTATGGGCCTCCTCCCCTCCCTGATATTGCAGGGCCAAGTTGCGAGCACCCTGGATCAGAGGGGGTTGGAATCTGCCCAATTTTGCCCAATATTCAGTAGCTTTTCTTACTGCTAGGACCCTGAGGTGGTTCCACAACAGCAACAGAGCACCCCCTGCATGGGTAGGCATAGAAACAGATCTCTTACATGGGGTTCCTATGTCAGCTTACCTAGGCTACCCCTTACCTAAAGAGTATAGATGTTGGGCCACAATTCAGAATGTCCACTCGGCCTGGCAGAGGGTGGGACAAAAGACCAAAATGTGCATCAACCCAGGTCACCACACCCCACTATGGAACAACCCCTACCTATGCATAGACTGTAAACCAATCCAGTGGGAGGGCTGGGACAGAAAATCGATTATAAGCATATATGACCTTATGACAGAAGATGGATCCACTGTGGAGTCCTTTCAAAAGCTTCAGACTAAATATGGGTTGCCCAAAGGGGACTTTTGGAGATACCTTCAGGTTCAAAGCCTGCTCAACCAATGGGAAAAACAGAAATGTGCTTGTATAATGCGTACAAAGACTAAGCTATCAGAATTGGAACCCCTCCCTATCAAGGAATGGGCCAAGTGTAAGACTGGAATAGTGGGTAAAATATACTCCCACATGAGAGACAGTGCCCCGAACCCACCATTACCTGCTAGAGTACGGTGGAGGACAATTTTAAGCACTCCAATTTTGGGGGCTGAATCGTGGCAGGGATGGGTAAGGACCTACCAAGCCTGCAATGACCAGAGGAGCCTCTTTATCCAGAACAACGTACTGCACCTGTGGTACAGAAGTCTGGTGCAGCCGAAAGCCATGGGACTCATCCAGACAGGCATTTGCTGGAGGTGCAAGGCTCCAATGGCAGACTTGCTGCACATCTTGTGGACCTGTTCTCAGCTGTGGTCCATCTGGTTGGATATTGCCCAGCACTGCTCCACCATATTGAACCTCCCTGTACCACTGGATCCCAGGCTGTGGATCTTAGGACTCCCCCTTCAAGTGGTGGGTATGTCTAAATATTTCCACCTGTGGATCATCCAGGTTTCGGGTGGAAGCAAAATGGGTGTTATTGAGTAAATGGAGGACAACTGAGGTGCCCACAGCCAAATAATGGCTTGTAACAGTGGAGAATTTGGCTAACCTGACAAGAATAACATGCTATAGTAGGGGTAACAAAGGCAAATACAAAAAGGTATGGTCCCTGTGTCTAAGGTTTATTACAGAAAACAGTAAATTACCACTTTGTAAATATACGAAGGACAGGCTAAGGCCCCCATGATACTATTCCAGATTATGGCTTGATATCAATGTCTCAAATATATGCTATCTGTCTAGGTACCACAAGATCCCCAAAGTGGAAAGCCACATAGTCCCCAACTTTGCACATTAGGTGAAGAAAACTTTTCGCCCTCCTGTGTTGCCAATAAGGCACGGCTTAGGATCAACCGACAGTGACATATGTTACCAGATATGGGCAGGTAAGGGTACGTCCAGCATTCCTCATTTTCAATGTTTTAAAACATTGCCTGTTTGTTTTATGGCACCACTTGTTGATTTGTGGACTTGAATTAATCTGTGACATGGAGATTACCAGTCCAGGAACGTATGTTATTGGATACCATTGTATGTGTAAAATTAATACTGCTCAATAAAAAGATTAACTGTAAAAAAGAAACTGAAACACCAGGGCACATAAAAAATGTGTCTCCATGGGCATTACCCATGACAGTCATGTCATTAGGGCCACATGAGACTAGACCATGTCACACAACCCTGTGAGCATGGCATGTTACAGATGAAAACACTGAACACAGTGTGTTCAGCAGGATGTTGGCATCCAACCATGGATGAAATACATGTGAATGTGGCCTTGCCCTCAGTGCCCGCTCCTGCTCCCTCTCCCTGTCCATCAGGAGAAGATTTATTAATATTCCTAAGCACATTCTCTTTACCCCATGGTGTGGCCCTTTCAGGAAGAGCAGAGTTCAGTTGCTCACACTGGTGTTTACTGTCCCCCACCCCTGTGGCATACAGGGCTTCTACATGACCATTCCCTTACTACTTGCTCTCCTTTGGAAGGGTGGGTACAAGCATGCTTGAGGAGAGACACACCATACATGGGTGTTGCAGGGCCATATCTTGACAGATACTGTAATGGAGAAGATGTCAATGACAGCAGGCTCTGTTAGGAGTGTGGGTGTGTAGCCATGGAAGCTATGGTGGGTATCCCAGCTCTGCTACCAAGAGTCACTGGAAAGTGAACCAATATGGGAGGTGAAGGAGGCAGGAGAGATATGTATGGAACATGTGAGGGGCATGGGGGTGTATATGCCATGTGTGTTTTTTACTGTGTGACTGACCATGCTCTATATGTTCTGTTTCCACAGGACTACCATGAGGGGCCAGACCAAACAGTCTTTGAGGGTCTCTGGACCAGCCTAATGGTGTGATAGCACAGGTGGTTCCACTATAGTCATAGTGGGGGCTGCATAACCTTTACTGGCTGTCCTGGCAGGTAGGCACGCAGGATGCATACTACAAAGACAATACTGGGAGCTACTGGGCTCTTGCTGAGCCATCCAAGGTATGTGCATTGGGTGAGGAGAACAGTAGAGACCTGTGTGCCCACTAAATGTAGCAGCCACAATGCATGTTCATCCCACTCATGACTGTCCCATGTTCCTCTTGTTTCAGGGCTATAGTGGTCCACTACACTACGTGGTGCTTGTCAAGCATGGATATACAGCAACATTGCCCATGGGGTCGAGTAAGGCCTGCCAGGAGGAGGAGATCGACTGACCAGCTGTCTGTGCCCCTGACCTCCTATGTGGCCACCACTGTTCCCTGTGTGGCTAACAGTGTTTTGCACATATAGCTGCATGTGTCCCTTCAGGTGACAGATATTAGTGTTTTGTGCTAATAGGCTGTGACTTTATTAAACATTTATTTATGACGTGCCCCTGTTGATGTCATTACTCCAGTCAGCAGGTGTATGCCACTGTCTGCAACCAGTGGCCATAGGTCAGGATGATGGTAAGGTAGGTACCATTATGGGGAAGACCGAGGAGACTGTAAGCCTGTTGTGTGCTTGCTGTGCCTGTGCAATGCCTGACGTAGCATGTCCACCACTATCCGGAGAGGGGGGCTGGTTCCCATGTCCCATCCAGGTCACGGGTGTATCTGTGTGGGTGCTGTTTTCATGGCTGTCCCACACAGTCTGGTCTGACTATGCAGTACTTTTGAGGCCATCCATGGCGCTGCAGGTCATCATCGTTAGAGGTTCATTATGACCCTGTCCATCCCCGTTACAGTTCCTATTGTCTGTCCTGATCGATATTGTTCCCTGCACGATGGACCTGCACACAAGCAGTTTACACCAGCAGTCCACCTGGTGTAATGCTGCACCCTTGGTCCCATTTGCCTGGGCAATGTACTGGGCTTCGTGTATGAGGTGTGCTCATGCCATTACACAATCACACCCTTAGCACATACGTACTGCTGTTGCCACACAGCTATGTATGGCCTGCATTTGATCACCTCTACGCACCTTATGAACATGCTGCATTGCCATCCCATGCACATGTCTGCGACGCATGCACTTACGTGCACCCATTGTGCACTGCACATTAGTGGCTGCATGTTAGTACATAGGCTCCATCCCTCCTGAACTTCCCTTCCCTTCCAACTTTATTGTATTCCCCCCTAGTCTTAGAGCTCATCATCACCTGGAAAAGGCTCCCCTCTTGCTCCTTTTTCACCCCGTGAGATATTTGAAGGTCTCAATCATGTCACCTCTCTCTACACTCTCCTGTAGGGTGTATGTATTGAGTTCCCTCAGTCTTGACTCATAGTGCTTCCTTTACAACTTCTGCACCATTTTGGTTGCCATCCTCAAGACCGGCTCCAGCCTAAATGTCCTTTCCGAGATATGATTCCAGAACTGGATACAGTACTCCACGTGGGGCTGTACCAGAGAGGGATACAGCAGCAGCATCACCTCCCTCTTCCTGCTGGTTAGGCCTCTCCCTATACACCCCAGCATCCCGCTAGTCCTGCCTATGGCATTGTCACATTGTGCTGCCACCTTAAGGTCCTCTGATAGTATAACCCCAAGGTCTAGTGGCTGTCAATACCCCCCCCCCATCCTATAATAAGCACTGGGGTTCCTATGCCCTAGGTGCATGATTTTGAACCTTTTTATATTGAACCCCAAATGCCTTGTCTTGGACCACTCCTCAAGTTTCTCCAGATCCCTTTGCATTTTCTCTACCCCCTCCTCAGTGTCCATCCTACTGCAGATTTTGGTGTCATCTGCAAAAAGGAATAGCTTTCCCGCCACTTCCTTTGCAATGTCTCTGATGAAGATATTGAAGATGACTGGTCATAATGCCAAACCTTGTGGTATCTCACAGGTTCCTCTCTCATCCTTTGAGTGTGTGTCATTATCCACCACCTTTACCTCCTATCCACTAGCCAGTATCGAACCCAAGCTACCAATCTGTACCACACTCCTAGGCTGTTCATCTTCCTAATAAGCCTCCTGTGTGGCACAGTGTGAAAGGCCTTGCTGAAATGCAGATAGGCTACACCCACTGCCCTCCCATAATCTATTTCCCTTGCAACCCAAAGAAATCTACCAGATTTGTTTGACATGACCTTCCTCTTCTGAGTCTGTGCTGCCTGTGATCCTGAAACTCATTTGATTCCAGATGCTCAATCAGCCTCTCTTTCAATGGAGTTTCCAACAGTTTTCCTACCACTGCAGTAAGGCTGACTGGTCTGTAATTGCTTGCCTCCTCTCTGCTGCCACTATTATGTAGAGGTACCATGTTAGCCCTTCTCCAGTTCTCCAGAACTAACCTGTTTCCAGTGAAATGTTGAACAAGGCTATCAGCAGGCAGATAGCACTTCCCTGAGTTCCATCGGTACCTTATGGTGTATTCCATCTGGTCCCATAACCTTATCCACCTTCGGGACTTCAAGTCCTTTAAGGACTATGTTGTCTGACAATGGACATGTATCCACCCTCCTATTCTTGCTTCTTCCTGGTGGCCCACCCCCACCTCCAACGTGAAGACTGAGCAGAAGCATCTGTTTGAAATGTCAGCTGTTTCTTGGTCCCTTCTGTGCAGTCTCCCCTTTCTGCCATGCTAATCCTTAATATCCCTCCACTGGCTTGCCTCTTCTTGTTTACATACCTGTAAAAATTCTTAGCCTCTTCTGCCACCTCCCAGCAAGCCTTCCCTCTGTCTGTTCCTTTGCTCCCCTAATGGTCTTACCACTTCCTTCTGCCTGGCTTGGTACACTGCCCTGTCCTCATCTTTCTGCAATTCTTTGTGCCTCTGGAAAGCCAATCTTTTTTTCTTTACCAACCTTGCTACCTCTTTTGAGAACCATAACAATCTCCTTGTCCTTCAGCTTTTGCTTACCTCTTTCACGCAGAGGTTTGCTGCCTTAATTATACTCTCCCTTATTCTTACCTACTGTGCCTCTGCTCCTTCCTGGAAATTCACACCTTCAAAGCATGCTCTGAGGCAGTCTCTCATTTCTTTAAAATTCTCCCTCCTGAAGTCCAGGATCCTCATCACTGTGTGGCTAGCCTTGGCTCATCTCTTTATGCTGAACTACACTGTACATGATAAATGGAACCTAGGGGACTCCCCACTGGGACATACGCAATGCTGTCCCTCTTAGCTATCATTAGGTCCAACACTGTCCTGTCCCTAATAGATTCTTCAACTAGCTGCCTGAGAAAAGCTCCCTGCAGGGAATCATGGATTGCCCTACTCCTTCCTGAAACTGGAGCCAGAATGTTCCGCTGCATATCTGGTAGATTGAAATCTCCAACTAGCAGCAACTCTCCCTTTCATGTTATCCTGTTTATGGTCTCCCCTAGTACCTTGTCCAACTCCTCCCCTTGTGCTGGTGGTCGGTACACTACACCAGTATGGATAACAGTGCCAGAGCCCATCTCTTGGATGACCCACAGCACCTCCAAACCCTCTTCTCCTGGCATTAGCACACATGGCTCTCCATGCCCCCCCCATGGCTTATGCCCTGTTTCCTCCTTCCTCTCCTTCTTATGATGCTATCTGAAGCTCTCTCTGAATCGCCCTTTCCCTTTTTGCTTTGTCTGTTTCTAGTGTCTTTTGATCCATTCTGTCCCTGCAAGTTGTATCTCCCTTCCCATACAGAAATAATTAAATGAAATGTTTTTATGCTGCGCCCATAAAACTACCCATGTGATATAGGTGCTGCAAGCATGATTTAAATGATCGATTGGAACCAACTGCATGCACGTGGCATTCATGCAGCAAGCAAGAGTGGAAAGTATGCTTTTTATGTTAAATTGGAACAGACTACATGCATGTGGCATGCGTGCAAAAAGTAAGTGGTCACTGATAACTGCATACATAAAAGTTAAGTGACCTGCTCAGGGCCATACAGTTTACAAGTGGGGGTTGATGAGATTCAAACCCAGGTCTTCAGGTCTCAGGTCTTCTGGGTCACAGTTCTGTGCCTTTAACCACTAAGCTATACTGTCTGCATACATATGGCTCGCTTGTACTTCAATACCCTTTTATCTGCGCTGTATCACTCCTAAGTCTGCAGAGCCATACCTTAAAACAGCCCTTAACCACTCATCCTACAGCTCCGACTCCCTGGATTTGAAGCTTCTTCGGCTCACCCTTAACGAGGTACTCTGCCTCCTTACCCACATTTTAAACCGCTTCCTATATCTTGGTAAATTCCCCTTCAAGTGGAAATCCGCCTCAGTCACATCCATATTTAAAAGTGGGGACCACTCCAATGCAAATAATTACCGCCCCATCTCCTTACTTCCACCCCTCTCCAAGGCCTTAGAGTGGATTGTATCTGATCAGCTCACTAAGCACCTCAATAAATACAACCTTCTCTGCAAACTGCAACATGGTTTCCACAAAGGACACAGCACTACCACTGCCCTTCTTGAATTTACCACACACATACACTCTGAGCTGGACAAGGGCCACATCACGGGTGCTGTCTTCATAGACCTCACAAAGGCATTCAACACTGTCAACCACTCCCTCCTTCTAACCACATTGACCAATTTGGGTCTCTCTTGGGGTGCCTTGGAATGGTTCTCTGACTACCACTCAAACCGGTCTCAACAGGTCAAAATTGGTAATGCACTATCCAATAAAGTACCTATCCTCTCTGGTGTCCCACAGGGGTCCACACTGGGACCCCTACTTTTCAGCCTCTTCCTCATCTCCCTCCCCAAGACCTGCCCCAGCAGCCTATTACTATACATGGACAATGCTGTCATCTTCTTCTCCAGCCCTGACCACTTTCAACTTCACCGCTCCCTCCAGTCCTCCTTCAGCAGTGCTGAAAGCTGGTTCACTGCACAACGCCTTATTCTTAACTATAAAAAAAAACTAAGTTATACTATTCTCCCACCCACAGAATACTAGGAGGGTGCTTTGCCCTCAAGTACTAACTTCAAATCAGACTCCTTTGGAGCAAGTGGACTCCTTTAAATACCTGGGCATCACCTTGGACCCAGGGCTTAACTTCCATGAACATATTCACCACCTATCTAAGACCCTCAATGTTAAGCTGGGCTTTGCACTGCTTCAAACACTGCCTTACCCCTGTTGCCCACAGGTTCAATCTCTCCTCCTTGGTCCTCTCTCTGCTTGACTATGGCTTATTGATATATGAGGTGGCAAGCACCTCAGCTCTAGTTAGACTCCATCTCTCCCTAAACAAAGCTTGGCATCTCCTATTGGGATGTGATAGTCTTACCCATACCTTTTCATTTTATAATGCTACCAACTGGCTCAATCTTGACAACAGAATCAGATTCTACACTGCCTTCTGGCAAAAACAATCACCCTAGGCCTCTCCCCCACTGGGCTCGCCCCTTTAATCCACCCAGACATTAAGGTTAAGTACACCCATAGTTTAGACAACCATCTCTTCTCAATTCCCTCCTGCCATACCTTTCAATTCCAAAGGTCCTTCAGCTATAGGGCCCCCTTGTGGATGAACACCCTACCCACCACCCCGGTAAACGAACAAAGACTTGGACAATTTAAACCCACCATAGGGTCCACCTCCTGTCTTCAAGTACCTGTAATTGCAACTGAACTCTGTCCTCTCCCTCCTCCTTATCCACTGACAATGTCCACTGGCCTGCCTCTTCCTCCTTTGTGCCCAACCTGAGTCTCTCAGGTATTGTTATATTTCTACGTTTGATATGTACTCTGTAAAAACTGCGCTAAGTAACCCTAGTACTTGAATGTTAGCTTTGGCTGTTCTTTGTAACAATCTGAACCTTATTCTCTGAAACAATCGTTGTAATGTTTGTCTGTATCTAATGTATGTGATGTGGAACCTTTGTAAATGAGTCTATGACTCAAAGGTATTTTCCAAATCTGAAATAAATAAATAAAAAATAAATACAAATCTGCATACATCTGCATGCATGCAGCATGCTTATAGCCACTATACTTTTTAGTTTTCTTGTCCCCCCTCATCTCAGCTGCACAGCTGAACTATAGCACACATATCAGTGGAAACACATGTGGTTCTTTCCACCCCAATACACACACACTGACCCACAAAACTACTTGATTACTTCTGTCTGGCCTGTACTCCTACTATTTTCTCTCCATAGTTTTGAATGCTTCCACACAAACAGACTTTAAGGGGCAACACAAAAGTAGCAATAACTCAACACCCACCCAAACGGCCAGTCTCCTCTCATGCACACACACTGTAGCAGGTGCGGCTATGCTGTTACAGACAACCCACCAAGTATAGATATTAATTGAGAGTCTCTTACCTAAGTACTTGGGAGCCAGAGGTAGGAGTCTTTAAGAGATGATGTCCATGGGTCAGAGTGCTGGAGCATAGCCCCTTGAAATGAATGGAGTGATTTTGTAATTTATGCATTATGATGGCTAGTTAGAGAATAATGAAGGCCACTTTTCTACAAACCAGACCCTTGTTAGTCAAGTGGTAGCCTTCATTAATCTCCAACTCTCCATCAATAATGTATAAAATAGTAATAAAAAAATACCCTCAATCATTTCAATGGGGCACACCCATGCACTCTCCCTTGCTCTATGTCATAATGTGTCTAAGTGGGGGATGTGGAGATCAGCTTCACTGGGGGAGGGGGGTATATGCCTGACTATTGTAGGGCTCCAACAGTCTGTGCATATCATGCCACTCAACTGTCCCTGAACGCAAGGTACAGCCCTCATTTTACCCCTGAAAACTGCTCTGCCCCTCATCCATCCCTCATGAAAAACATGCTGCTTGCACAGAGGATGTCCTGTAAATGTATACTTTATGGCAGGGGTGCCATTTCAGATTTCAGCAGGGGGGAGCCAACAACCAGTGGAGACCAGTGCTAGTTAGCCCCTATGCGGCAAACTCTGAAATGTCTCTAAAAGGTAAAACTTATTTGTTGTGATTGAAAAGTGATATGCAAATCAGGAAAAATGCAAATGTATATGATTCATCTGTCTTTACCCCCAAAGCAATGCATCAGATTTGGGCTTAAACCTACCCAGTTACTAACCAAATTGTTCCTGGCTGAAGTTCTGCCCCCTCCCCCCAAAAAAAAACATTGTCCCAATTTCTCTCCCCAACTCCATTCCATTCAGTACCCATCCCTTTAGGGTCATGAAGCTGCCCAAAGGTGCAGAAACATGAAAAACATATCAATATTTCAGTCCTTCCTCCTTCCACAATCCCCCCTGTAAAAAAAAAAAATTATTTACTTTTACTTACCAGTCATCTGGCCAGAACCTGCAGCCTAACCCCGTGTGCCACCAGCCCAGCATTCAGTCCACTCCACCCTCTGCATCCCTCTGCCAGAAGCTGGATGCTAGAACCAACCACCCAGGTCCCCAACGTGGTGTGCAACCAAGTCACCTCACCAACCGAACCTATCCAACCTGTGTTGCCTGCTTCTTGCTTGGCTCTTGCCGTGGCTGCTGAAATACTGTACTGACCAAGGACTATGAAGGCCTCCAACACCACTGTCACTGCTGCTGCAAGGCCTAGCTTGCTGCCACAGGGGGCCTGCACTGTTTTTTTTTGTAAGGCTAGCCTAGTAGAGTAAGTAGGTAGCCTAGTCTTGAGTTAGCTTCTAGCTCACCCCCAGCCCCTTCAACCACCAAGGGAGATGGAGATTCAGTAAGAGTAGAGCAATAAAAATATGCCACCATAACACATCTATTGAGAGTTCAGTGTTCACCGACTCCTACAAGCTGTAGTGTGCAGCCTATCTACTCTGTGGCAGGAAAGACAGTGTTCCATTCATGTGATTCATGTGCTCTTGCTTGGCTGGAGCTCCTCCATGTCACCGTGATGGCGCTGCTGCTAATAGGTGGGGAGTGTGGACACACAATACAGACACAGTTGAGTCAGGAGTACACTTGCAGTGTGAGTGCAACACAAGCCGGTGGCATTTTTTGTGCAAAAGATTAAATCCAAATTCGATGCCACTATTGCCACACCATTATCAGTGTGAGTGGCTCAGTAAGTAGCACACTCGCTTCTGAGGCCAGGAGATCAGAGGGCTGTGGGTTTGGTTCCCACATCTGGCACTTGGGTTAATATCCCAGTACTGACACTGTAGTGCAGCTTGAGAGGGGTGCTGCACTTCTGAGGTGCCGTCTTTCGGATGAGATATTAAACCAAGGTCCCATCTGCCTGGATTGGTGGTAGTTTATGTGGATGTTAAAGATCCCATGGCACTTGTCGAAAAGAGTAGGGGAATTTCCCCGGTGTCCCGGCCAAATTTCCCTCATTCACTAAAAAAATACCACCAACAGCTTAATCTGGTTCAAGGTCAGTTGACATTCATCTGTATCCCCCTTCCCCAGGTCATGCCTGAAAATAGGCAGGATTTGTCTAGTGCACTTACCCGGTCAACAAAAACTAAATAAAAACAAATAAAATAAATAAGAACAACCAAAGCACAAATACGGGGGGGGGGCAACTGCCCCCCTCTGTCCTACTTTAATAGCACCCCTGCTTTGTGGTAGAAATTAATTCTCAGAGGCTAACATCAGTACAAGTAAATACAATGATTTCCACTATGTTCTGAGGTACTATATCTCCGTGTTTCAGGATGTGTCCTGATCACCGTAACGGTTAGCGTCCCTCATTGTCCCTCATTTTTTCTTATTCCTTTTTTCCCTACCTGGTTCCCGGTCTGCCCCAGTCTTCTGCACATCCTAGTCTCCGGCCACTGTCCAGTACCTCCCAGCTCTCTTGGGGCCCCTCACCCGTTACTCCCACAGATTACCCCCCATGGCGGGGTGGCGGAGAGACCCTCCAATCTCTGTCTGGTCAGGATCCAGTATTAGGTGATGTCCCCCAGAGCCGGGGGGCCCTGTAGGATGGCCATCAAGCCACTGCAACCGGTCGCCAGATGCGTTTTTCCTTATCTACCCTTGCGCGAGTGGGGCATGCAATGGCACCAAGGGAAGGAGTGTGCACACATCCACATGAGCTCCCTCCGAGTGCCGTGCCCCAACTCAGCCCCCAATGCATGTTGTCAGTGCACCACCCCCAGCCTCTGCTAGGGGCTGAAAGTGCACTGACAACGGGGATCCCCCCAACCCGGAGAGGGAGAGCAGTCACTCGGACGCTCCATCCCTCTCCACTCCTGCTGACCCCCCGGTGACTCGAGTACACTCCCGAACCCGGGTCACTGGTGTACAGTGAGGTGTGGCATCCAGTGCCTCAACTCTCAGCACCACCAAGCCAGCCCATTGTCCCTCATTTTGAGCGTCCATGTCCCTCATTTCAGTGACAAAATGTGAGGTATGATGCATGCTTCCAAGACCCAAGAGTGCTGAACATGGCCATAGTATATATGCTTCATACAGAATGACAAAGTGAAAGTGAGTGAGCTGTAACAGTCATGGAAAAACACATTTGTAGCACTAAATATGGATAAGGGGATTTGCATGGTCCAAAACAACAAGGTCAGGCTTCACAACACAGAGGCCCTTCTTCGCACATCTGGAATGGGGGATGTTGGCTGACTATATCCTAGGCATTTAATGCAGTAAACAAACAATACTTTACAAATTAATGTCAATTTAATGGCAAAAATCAAAAGCCATTAAACAGCTTGCAAAAGGATCAGAATTAATGAGTTTACCTAATTTTAATGGGAAATGAGAAGCTGTAAAATACAGCTCTCGGTAACACATTTAATGTAATGCATAGCTGATCTCAATTTTGCAGTATTGCATAACTGAAAAAACTGTAACCTTTAGCTGCCATTCTATGTCTATATGTATTAAGTGTTTGTATTTGTTTTTTCTGATGCGGAACCTTTGTAAATGAGTCACTGACTCAAAGGCTGTAATCCTAAAGTCTGTTAAATAAATAAGTAAATCAATAAATAAATCAATGAAAAAGGTATTGTAATGGCTCTTTTTGCTAGAAGTAGTATGAGAAATAGATACTGCTGTGCTTTTTTTAGATATTTGCACCAGCTTAATTGCTGCACACATGGCAAGCGTGCAACATGTGAACCTGATGTGATTTTTAAATGATGTTCACACCAGCTTAACTGCTGCACTTATGCCAAGCATGCAACTAGTGAATCTGATGTGATATTTAGAAGATGTTCACACCAGCTTACCTGCTGCACATGTCAAGCTTGCAGCATGCGAACCTGATGTGCTTTTCAGACCTGGTTCGCATTGGTTCACTTTGTGTATGTGAACCACATGCAAAAATTGCACAATTAAGCATGTGGCATGCATTCTGCATGTACGTAGCACACTTATATTTCTGTAAGGGTTTCCTTTCTTGTTTCTGCCCCTAACTTTATGATTATCTTTCCTTGGGCCCTCTTTCCCAATCATTTTATCACCTATGGATCATAACTGTTGCCTTCCTTGTTTTTTCTGCCTGCACCCTGACTAGTTTAAATGTGTATACACGTAGCATCCAAACTTCCCACCAAGGACTGTAGTCCCCATATTAGAAGGATGCAAGCAGTCTCCCTTATACAGTCCTACATCCTCCCAGGTTGTTCCCCACTTCCCAAAGTAGTCAAAGTCTTACATTATGCACCATGTCTTCAGCCAGTTATTAAAGGTTCTGGTGCTGAGTACCCTTGCCTGTCCCCTACCTTTTACAGGTAGCACCTCAGAAAATGCCATTGTGCATGCTATCTGCTTGAGGCTCTTCCCAGCTCCTGAATTTCCCCTGTATTACTCTCACTGTTTCCCATACTAGTTAATTTCTCCCAAGATGGACAATGACATCAAGCTCCCTGCCAGCTCCCACTTTCCTAGAGATCTCTAGGATCTGCTCTCCATCCCTCTCAGCTGATGCACCACTCAGGCACATCATCTCCCTTTTCTCACTTGTCCCAGCTCCTAACACTGTATCCCTCACAAGTGAGTTCCCCACAAGCAGTCTTTTCCTCTTGGGCCTCTGCCTCCCTCTTTGGGGCCTCCAGTTCTGAGAACAACCATCTCATCCCCTTCCATTATAATGGGAACCTCCTCTCCATTGCCTTGTTCTGCCAAAATGGCAAAGGTGTTCTGCAGTGGTATCGGTGGAAGAGCATGCACCTTTTCCCCACCCCCACAATCCTGCAGCCCACCAGCATCTATCTACTCTCTCTCTCTATCTAGGCATCCGCTGGCAGAGTGGTGGTGAATGTGGTGGCCCCTGGGTGGGACAGAGAGTTTGCTGTACTCTTGCTAGTTTGACCTGGAGTCCAACAACCAATGCCCACAAGCCAGAGGGTTAATGTAGAAACATGCAATTTCTTGGCAGATAAGAACCAGTGCTGCTCCCCCATACAGAAATGTGTGGCTGAGCACTCACCAACGCTTCACCCAGAGTAGGCTAAGCATCAACTAAAAATGCATTGAAATGATAAATTTAGTTGAGTGATAGGTGTTGAGCACGTGAGCTAAACCAACACTCAACAAAACTCAACTTGCGCAGTTGAATGCTTGTTGAGTATTTAAATTAGTAATTGAGTACTGGTTGAGGATTTTAGTTTTAGAATGTTAATTATAGTTGCAGTTGAACTCAGATTGTGAGTCTCCAAAACCTGAGTGATGCCATATGTCTGAAATGCTGTAGCTGTCTGATATCATTATTCCTTATGTCACTTTTGTTTTCCTATATTTTTACCTTTAATTTTCTTGGGGTCTATCCTGCATATAGTTTGTCACACAGACATTGTAAGATGTACATAACACCTTGTGAATTGCATGTTATACAGGTATATTGTTTTATGTCAAATTTCCTTCCATTATGAGGGTGTATGAATTCCCATTTTTTACTGGTATGACTGCAAACACAACGGCCACAAGGGACCATCCTTGGTTGCAGTAGGCCTAAGAGTATTTATTTATTTTATTTTATTTATTTATTTGAATCTCGGATTACAACAATACCTTTGAGCCGAGGCTCTTTTACAAAGGTTCTGTGTCAGGGTGTACAGTATACTCATTTTCAGTTACAGACAAATGCATTTGACTAACAAGACAGGTAATTAACAGGTCACAAAGTATATCTGGGACTAGTGCCAGAGGCAAGACTGGGGAAAAGGGACGGGGTGAGTAGGGAAGAGAAGTGTCAGTTGGAGGTCGAAAGGAGGAAGGAGGTGCAGGGAGTGAGGGATAGTACAAGAAGTGGGGAGGAGATGGGAGTAGGAAGGGTGAATACGGAGGAGAGGTGAATGAGGGTGAGTGGCAGTGCAGCCCGAGGGACTTGTCGTGAGATAGACAGGTAGAGGTGCTGGAGGGGGGCAGAGATTGTTGTAAGTACTATGTGCGGGGGGCATGGGCAGTAGGAATTGGGGGAATGCTAAGCTGGGCAGTCGCATGAGCTGGAGGCAAGCAGTGAGAGGTGCAGCATGGACTTGAAAAGACCAAGTGTGGGAGCAGTGGCTATATCACTGCCAAGGGAGTTGAGCCAGCTGGTTACCCAATAGGTGAATGAACTTTTTCCTTGGGTTGTGTGACATCGGGGAACTTGCAGGGAATGAGGTTTGGACCTCCTTGTAGTGATGTTACTATGTCTAGGCGTAAGGAGGGCACAGACTCCAGGTGGAGCAAGCCCCATTGTAATTTTCTTGGCTGTGATGCAGGTTTGGTATTTTATGCGGCCATCAAGTTGTAGCCACCCAGTTTGGGAATAAAGGTCACATGTGTCAGTGCGGCGATGGGAACCAGTGATGAGTCGACAGGCTTTATTCAGGGAGGTCGCGATACATTTGAGAGGGGTGGTAGTGGCAGAGCCATATATGATAAGTCCATAGTCGATAATGCTTACGATGGAGCTTTGGACAGCCACTGATAGTGCTTCAGAGGTTAGGTGTTTCCTGTGCCGGAACAATAGGCCTAACCGGGTATTGACAGACTTTGCAACACTGTTGATATGGACAGTGTAGGAGAGGTGGGGGTCAAGGGTGATGCCAAGGTACTTGAAAGATTGTGTTTGTTCTAGGGTGACTCCTTGCTTGGTTTTAATGGAGAGGTGGTATTGCCTGTATTTGTTGTAGGGACTGAAGACCATAGGCTTGCTTTCTTTCTGATTGAGGAGCAGTTTATAACTTAGGAACTAGGATTCAATGGAGGACAAAGCCTGTTGGAGTTTATTTTATAATTGTTTTGGGTCATGGTGCGAGTCAAGGATTACAGCGTTGTCTGCATAGAGTATTATTTGTTCAGGGCAGCAGTACGGTAATGAGTTTAGGAACAGGCTTAAGAGGAGGGGTCCCAGGACGGAGCCCTGGGGAACTCCCGAGCAGACTGGTCTTGGGTCAGAAAGTGTTTCAGCAATACTTACTGATTGGAACCGATCTTCAAGGTAGCTCTTAAACCAACCAATGGAGTCAGGAGAGAGCCCAGTATTTTGAAGCTGGATTAGCAGGAGGTGGTGACTGATGGCATTGAAGGCTTTTGTTAAGTCAATGAAAATCGAGCCTAGTAGTTGGCCAGAGTCTAGTGAGTTGTGGATTGCGCCGGTGAATTCGAGTAGAGCTGTAGAGGTGATGTGACCATTTCAGAACCCGTGTTATTGTTTGCACAGGATGTTGTGCATGTCCAGGTAATCAGTAAGCTGATACATGACGATGCGTTCTAGTGCCTTGGAGAGTGGGGGGTGGGTAGTAGAGAGATTGGTCTGAAATTCTCGTGGGCAGTTTTGTCACCACCTTTGTGAATGGGGTGACAGTGGCAGATTTCCACCTGTCTGGGAACTGGCTAAGGCTGAGGGGAGGTTAAAGATTCTGGTCAATGGCCCAAGCACCTCTTCTAGTGTGAGGGACAGGAGTTTGAGATTGAGGGAGTCATTGCAAAATCTGGATTTACCAGTGGCTTTGGTGACATACAGTATTTGCATACCTGGTGAACCTTGACTGCTTTGAAGTAGAAGTGGGGTTGGCTAGTAGGGGTAGTGTTTATTGAGGACATTAGGGCAACATCATCTTTGAAGTAATCTGGAGATAGGACACAGTTGAGGCTGGTAAAGGCTGTGTTAAAGGTATCAGCAATGGTTTTTGGGTTGAGTTTTGTAGTTCCGTTGATACATAGATACATAGACAGTGTCGGCGGATAAGGGCCTATGGCCCACCCAGTCTGCCCATTTGTGCTTGTAAGTTCAGTTTATGTTTATGATGTTGAGTAACTGTTGGATTGGATGGACAGGTAGGACATAATGGTGCATCAGTCAGGTTTTGGGGACCTGTACTGCCATCTGACAGAGGGGGTGCATTATATGGCAAAAAAGTGGACTGCGCTGAAATGAAGAGGATATTTTTTATGGAAGTTATGAATCCTAGAGTTGGAATGAACACTGACACTAACTGGTCCACTTGTTGGTAGTCACTAAGGCTAAAGTGGAGTGGATGTAGTCCAAGGAAATTTTTAGTAAAAGACCAAAATATTTTAGCTAATTATATTGAATGGTAACAGAAGATTTCTAGTTTTGTTCCACCCTCTACCCCCGTCCCGGTTGGCCACCATGCTCTCTCATACAGTTTCTTCCCACACTTAATTCATGCATTTTAAAAACATAATAGCATGATAGGGATAACATCTAGAATAAAACAATTAGCAGGGACCTACTGATGACCAATACTTATTGCCGCCTATTGTGGATAACAAATATGATAAATTTAATAACTGATTATAATGTGATTACGATATTTTGAAGGTATCAGGCTCCTGAATCCCCCACTCATGGCATATGCTCCCTTGCCTACCTCACACACCAGCCATGGCCTGTAACTCCTTGGTCTCCTTTCACCCAGCGGTGGTGGCAGGCTTCAGACCCACCCCTGACCACAGGCTTCTCTAACTCCACCTTGTCTTCAGGCTCTTGAGTGCACCCATTAGTGCCCTCCAGCTCATGAACCTCCATCCTCCAGCCATGGCAATAAACTCCTGAATTAACCTCCAGCTATGGAAGAATGCTTCCCAAGTCCTATAGCCATGTGCCTGCAGGTAAAGCCTGCAGTCATGATGGTCTTGCACCCCCCGTCACTGGCTTCTATCTTCCTAGTTGCCCTGTCCCTCAGTGCTGGTCTCAGGCCTGGCCCCCCTGTCCCTCAGTGCTGGCCTCAGGCCCCCCTTCCCCTCAGTGCTGGCTTTTACCTCCCCCACCCGAACAGAGTTCACTCACCCTCAGCCCTTGTGGCAGTAGCCTCCCCCAGCACTTGCAGCTTGCCACCATCTTCCTCAGCCATTGAATCTGCCCCCCAACATCCTATGCTGTTCATCACATGCCTAATAACATCCCCCAGAACTGGGTTTCAGGCTGCTAGTAACGTGATTTGTCTTCTGGAAACGCTTTTGTCCTTGTCAGTAACCCCCCATATTAGCTTTTTCACAGACTGTATAAAAAATTCAGGTGATCCTGAAGTAATTTTGTTTTATAAGGTTGATCCTGTCATCACTCTCACATTCCACAATTGCCTGAGGCTGTCGTCAGAGCCGGGGAACAGCCGCAGGAGTGTGAGCTATTGGTGACCAGAGGGGAACCATAAATTCAGTGGCGTTTTCAACACAACCCCACAACAGGAAGGAAATGAGGAGCATCCACCATGTTGCACAGGAAGAGCCAGCCAGAAAGAAGACTGTTGGCTCTGTGCTGCCGCTCAAGGGAGCACTGTTTTTGCCACTGTGCCTCCACCCGCTGCTCACACCCTTAGTATCCTAATCCAGCACAGCATATTCTATCTTTACTACTTGGACGAACAAATCAAACCTCCAGCTCTCCTCTCACCCCTCAGAGGGCACTTAAACTGTCCCATGGTGAATGACAGATGGTCGACTGCTCCACAGATTTGCTGACAGTGCCGAGCCCAAGTCGAGGTCAACACATGGTGAGACTGAGTCCAGGCAGTCCATCCAGTCCTGATGAGCAAGCAAGGAGCAAGTGGAGCAACTGAAGCACAGCTTCTAGGGAGAGAGAACCAAGAAGAGAAAAAAGAAAAAAAAAACAATCAGCATCCAAGCCGAGACAGACTCACTGACTGTCTTCTCGTCCTACTCAGCCTCCTAGCAGACAGTATAGGTAATGGTACAGTTACAGGAGTGAGAGAGCAGTAGCAGCCAACCCCAGTAGCCTACTAGCCACTACTGCTATCCAGCCAAGCCACCCTGCCCATCAGCCAGCCACAGCTACAGTAGCCGCACTAGGCTTCTGCACTCTCACACTCTGCAACAAAGAGCCCAGCTCAACAGTTCCTGACTCTGTCTGAGACAGCAACAACAACAACACAGGGAGGACCAAGAGAGAAGCTACCTGCTTGTAGAAAGAAGCTGAACAACCAGCAGAGAGACAGGGTCCTGACTGAGTCAACTGAGTCTGCTTGTGCCTTGAGGTAAGTACTGTGTTTATTGAAAATGGCTCTGTGGGGAGGTGAGGGGAGGGGAGGAGACTAAAGGAAGGAAGAGAACACACAGTATCCTGCTGCCAAAGTGGGTGAGCAATCCATGGGGGACCAGTCTGGGATGTGGTGGTGATGGAGACCTGCTGGAAAGGGGTAGGATGGATCAGATGACCTTGCTTTTTCTGGAAGTGGCGGGGGGGGGGAATATCCCTGCTTTGCCTGGCTTGTGGGTGGGGAATGACTGGTTCTCCTGGCTTGAGAAATGGCCCTGCTTTGTCTGACTCGGGGGTGGGGGTATGGTCCTGTTCCTTTTGGTTTGGGTGGTGGAGATATAGGGGAATGGCTATATGTTTTCTGGTCTGCGGGCAAGATGGTCCTGCTTCTACCGGCTTGAGGGAGGAGAGACCTGCTTCTCCTGGCATGGGGGAGGGTAGCCAAGCCAAAAGAAGCATACACATACCCCCTGAGCCAGGAGCGGTAGGGCCATCCACCCTAAGCTGGGTGAAGCACAGTCATCCCCCCCCCGAGCCAGGAGAAGCAGGGCCATCCCCTCCCTGAGCCTGGAGAAGCAGGGTCATCCTCCCCTGAGGTGCTTCTTCTGGCTCAGGGAGCCTATTTCTCCTGACTTTTTAGAGGGGGTGGTCTGCTTCTCCTGGCTGGGGATGGCCCTACAGCTTCTGGCTCAGGGTAGAGGGGGAAACATGGCAGATGGTCCCGCTTCTTCTGTCTGGGGGGTGGGATGGTCCAGCTTCTTCTGGCTCAGCAAGTGGGATGGCCCAGCTTCTCCTCCTGGCTCTGCCTCTGGGGGAAATCTATGGGGCACCAACCATGAGAGGTGGCTGGCCACCCACTGGGAAAAATGGGGAAGCACAATTAACGGTGTGGTTGGCAGAGGATTTTGAGTCTCAGCAAGCCAGCAAAGCCCAGGGTTAAGGTGCCTACAGGCAGAGGGTAACCTTAATTCACACAAGGAGTCTGTGTGTACAAAATGAGGAGCTTCAAGGATGTAGCTCTGTAGCTCTTTAAAGGATAACTACTGGGAAACTTAATTACAGGGTTGGAACACAGTTCAGTGCTCCAGTACCCCGATCACATATGGCATTTAGGCTTATTTTGTAAAAATAGCTCTGGGCAGGTAGATACAGAGATTATTCAATCACCATACATATGGGCACACTACAGGAAGGGACAAAGCTGTGTCAGCATATCACGGTATTTGTATGGTGATCTTCCAGCTGCCAGTTCCCCTTATTACAAAATGCCAGCTGCACCAATACAGTTCTAGGAATTTATGAGTAATGAGGTACAGAAACTGTTAAATGTAAATTTGTCTGCAGGGGGAATCGGGGTACTGGAGCACCGAACTGTGTTCCAACCCCGTAATTAAGCTTTCTGCTATAGGTGCCCTGGCTGCCAGTTGTGCCTACCCAGTGCCCTGGTAACTAAAAGAATCTAGAGCTGCCACTGTATCCCAGGAGTTTTTCCCATTGCCCACCTCTGGGACTGGTGAGAGTCAGAGTCAGGCTGACAATCTGAGGTGAGTTGTGCTCAGAGTAAAAAAAAAACAGGCAAGTGTACTGGCACGCATGGTAGCGAGTGCTTAGCCTCAAAGTTTATAGCTAAAAGAAACCTAAGGCAGCACTTGAAATAAGTAAGGGAATAAAAATTAAAAAGACTTACAGAATCAAGCCATCCAGTGCAAAAGAGTAAAAGTTTGTATGATGCGAAGCACTGGGGTTATAGTGCTGTGGTATGGGCTTTTACTCCTGCACTGAATGGCTTGATGCTATAAGTCTTTTTTTATTTCCTTACTTATTTTGAATGCTGCCTTTCATTTCTTTGTGCTCTGATTAGTAGTGTAATTTCAGGGCTAGAGAAGATCCCCAGGAATGTGTGTGTGTGTTTGGGGATGGGTGGGTGGGTGCCTGTTGATAAACTACCCTCATACTTCCTAACTTAACTGGGTAAAATAGTTCTTCAGATAAAAAAAAAAGACATAAGCATCAGTTATTGCAATATTTGCATATTTCAAACATGTACCTTTTCTGTCACAAATTGGTGACTTTCTCTGCTTTAGCATGTAATCCTATTGTACAACTGTGACTGTTTCCCCTGAGCCTTCACCTTCTGTAGCCATACTTGCTACTTACCTAACATTTGCCTGCCACCCCTTCCCAGCACTTTCACCACTCCCCCTTTTTTTCCCTTCAACCTCCTATTCCTTCTCATTTCACTCCCTCCCGCTCTTCTTGCCTGCTCTTCTCCCTCCCCTTCTCGCTCCCCCAAGCTCTCTATAGCAATTATACATAACTTACAAGGCCATTTTGGCTGCTTTCCTGTAGTTAGTATCCCCGTATTATTTGAACATTTTCTACTTGTGTCCACTGACAATTTACTGTTTGCAAATCTATGTTCTGTGCCATTGGAATATTGCTCTTATCTTTCATCTATAGCTTACACATTACTGACAAGGCCATTTTGGCTGATTTCCTGTAGTTAGCATCCCTGTATTATTTGTAAGTTTTCAACTCGTGTCCACTGACAGTTTACTATTTGCAAATCAATGTTCGTACCATTGGAATGTTGGTCTTAGCTCTCATCTATGTATGTTCATTTTTTTTCCTATGTATTTTTATTTTGACATGGAACCTTTGTAAAAGAGAAAATATTTCTAAAAGGTAATTGTAATCCGAGATTTAAAAAATTAAAATAATAAATAAAATAAAACAATATAATTTATTGGGCATTTTAAGTTTGTACTTCATTTTCTCTGCAGCCATTTTCACATGGTTAAGACATATTTTTAGTGATACTTAAATTTGGCTATGTAAATTGCAGTTAGGGAGCTCCCTTGGGTTTCCGCTATGCAACAGGAACTCCTGTTCAGGACTGCCACTCAATACCTTGTGCCCCAGGCCTACATTTGCCAGTATGTGCAAACTAATATGGCTCTAATTTCCCAAACTGCTAACTCAACACTCAAAAATCAATTGTAACATGTGGAAGAGAAAGGGTTGCGCAGAATTGGTCCAACAGCATCAGGTGACCGTTGATTAATTCTCAAGTAATCCACAGTTGCCTGAGAATTAATCAATGGTAAAGTGCACCCACATTCTGTGCCCCATGTTAGTTTCCTGTCCCTGCTGTTCAGCCATCAGCACCATTCAGTCTTAGCCTGCAGTTCATTGCTGGCCAACAGATGACTGTCAAACAAGAATAGATATGCTTAAGTGAAATTTTTGGTAGCTCCATCATAAGTAGCTTGAAAACATCTATGTGACTATGTAATGTGTTTTTTTTTTACTTGGTCTATTGGCTCAGAAACACATACCCTTTCGGTAACTACACAGTAATGTATGCCACATATGATTTTCCAGATTGCCTTATTTCCCAGGTTGCCACCATGTCTTTTTTTAAATATTTAAAAAAAAACTGCTTAAACAGTGGGACCTAAAAAGCACACACCTTGGACCAATCTCTGTCAAACCTTTTAGTTATCAAGTGGCAAAAAAAGGCATAGCATTTTCAGAAACTGAGACTGTTGCATTTGTTTTGCACTTTTGTCACTTTGCCTCCCCTTAACTAATCTACATGGAAATTAAAGGATCAAGAGTTCCTGATAAGGAGGCTGTGCTTCCTAAATTTCATGTAAATCAGTTGAAAGGGAGCAAAGTTATTAATGTGCAATGATGGCTATGAAATTTACAGATAAAAAAGATGTCTCAGTGTACTGTCATTTGTTGGTTGGCCAAGGGAATTGCAGCAACAACTACCAGAGCTCAAACTACTCTGTATTTAAATATATGCATTTCCCATCATGCATAGCAGCCAACTACCAAACATCAAACATAGCAGAAAAATGGAGATAATTCCACAGTTTACAAAACTAAGTCAGTCAAAATAAGCACATGTTCTGAAATGTTGATCACATCTGTATGTAATCAGTAATTGTTCACTGTTGCAGTCACAATATAAAAAAGTTCAGCATGTACTTTTTCCTGTCAGGTTCAACCCCCTTTCTCTTCCCCATGGTAGGAACCTTAATATCCTCCCAGAACCTTTTTAATTTTGCACTTTAAAATTTATTTTATGCAAATGTAACACAAGGAAGAGAAACTTATGAAAAGAGTGCCGAATCCTTTCTCTTCCCCATGTTACAAGTGAATTAACCCACTCCAGAGCGTGGGTCTAGTGGGAATTAATGTATGACTGGCTGGTTGGAACCACTCAGCCTTCGACCTCATGGTCCAAACCCCCCCCCCAGTCATATATTAATCCCCAGTAGACCAATGCTCTGCTGTGAGTTAATCCTTACATGTCCAAGCTACAGACTTTGTTTGTAATTTGCAAATTGTTCCAACATGCTGCCCTCATAGTTTTAACTGTTAAAAAGTTTGAATGCATTACTTCAGCTGGTCCACACCCACTCTTTCTGGTTGTATGAAAATCTATGACTATCCTGTATCATCAGTTACTGGCCAACCTCAAATACTAGTGGCCATTGCTGCATGATAAAATGGAAGTTTAAATAAAAGCCTCCATAATTTTAATGCCACTGCTAGTAATTGTAGACATAAGTCATTGATATACTGACCATGCTTTTTTGCTCATGGAAACACAGAAACATAGAAGTTGATGGCAGATAAGGACTACAAGGCCCATCCAGTCTGCCCATTTCTTTTTCTACCTTATGAATGTGCCATCGGCCTTTGCTCTGTCAATGGCCCATCTAGTCATACTCATCTGTATTGCTCCCTTATACCTATCCCATGCCTGTTTGAAGCCCTGCACTGTATTCATATCCACCACTTCCAGAGGTAGGTCGTTCCATGCATTCACCACTCTTTCTGTGAAAAAGAACTTCCTCACATTACCCCTTAATCGGCCTCACTCTAATCTCATGCTGTGTTCTCTTGTCCTGCTATTTGTCTTATATTGAAACATGTTAGACTCTTTCACCTTGTTAATGCCCTTAAGGTGTTTGAATGTTTCGATCACATCACCTTTCTCCCTCCTTTGCTCTAGGGTATACATATTGAGCTCCATTAATCTGTCCTCATATGTTTTCTGATGCAGTCTCTGCACCATTTTGGTTGCCCTTCTCTGGACTGTCTCCATTTTGTTAATGTCCTTGTGAAGGTACGGCCTCCAGTACTGTATGCAGTACTCCGGATGGGGCCTAATCAGTGTCTAGTAAAGAGGGATTATTACCTCCCTCTTCTGACTTGTAATACCCCTACTAATACACCCCAACATCCCCTAGCCTTACCTACTGCTTTATTGGTCTGTTTGGATGATTTCAGGTCATTGGTGATGATGATGCCCAAGTCTCTTTCTTCCCTTGTGACTGCCAGCAACTCCCCTCCCAGCCTATAGGTGGCTTCAGGGTTTCTCTTCCCTATCTTCCTGGACTCATGCTGTCTTCCTTCAGATACCTGTGTCCCATGTTCCAACTTAATGTCATAAGGTAATGGACTTCATAGGCTTTATGGCAGTGTTAGCTGATTGCTAACCAAAGTAACATTTCTAACTGTTTGGGAAGGGACTGTATCTGCTGCCAAACCCATGGCCAGCCATCCCTTCTGATTTCCCAGTTTGCCTCCTCTGCCCCATGCTCAGAAGTTTTGTGATGTTGCAGCAGAGAGCTGTAGAGGTACTACCATACAAGTTCAGAGCAGTTTTTCATCACCTTTTATAATCTTTACATTTTAGAGGGACATGAAAGCCACTAATTAACTAATAAATAGGTGACTTTCCTGTCCCTCTAAGATTGCTTAAAGTTATAAAAAATGGCATTGAAAAACTGACCCCATTGACTTACCAACATAGAAACACAAACTTGTATTGGGCGAACCCTTCACTCTCTCTGCTGCAACATCACAAAACTTCTAAGTGTGGGGGTGCAGCAGGCAAACCAGGAAGTTGGAAGGAATTGGCTGGCCATTGGGACAGCAGCAGGTATGATCCCTGAGTTAATTCCTGCAAAGCCAGATATCCGCCTTCATCTCTCTCAACTACTAGATATGCTTACAGAACAAAAATTCCTAACAGGCAAGTGCTTTGGTTCTGTACTGTGCCCTGAGAAAACTATCATAATACATTTTTCCCACCCTTCTTCCTCCTCCTACCTGAGAGCCATTTGTCACAATACTGTGCTGATTTTTTATTTTATTTTTGTTGCCAATACTAACTTATTTTTCCCTTTATTTCAACAAGTTCAGCTAGACGGCAGCTGCCTGCCTTTCAGATAAATATCTTATTTTGTTTAATTCTATCCCCTATTCTCTCCTCTAGGACCTTTGTCTGTTTGTGTCTCCTCACCCTACTCTTTTTGGTCCTACCAGAATACCCCAAACCCAAGACAACCTAACTCTGGACACTGACTCGGACAGAGCAGGTAAGTCATATTTAATTTAGGGGTCAAAATTAAGTTTTGCAGCCACTAGCCAGCAGGGCCAGTGCTGGGAAAATCCCCACAGACTTTTCCACTGGCCCAGCTGGTGTACTTACTGAAGTGTTACCTTCTCCAGTGCAAGCCCACAAGGCTAGCTAAAGGAAAATCTTACTAGCTAGATAAAAAATCAACCATCATTTAACTAGTGGGGCGTTGCCAGTTTTGGCCCAAGTAAAGGGGGTGGGGCTAGTGTCTGGTACCAGGGAAGGAGGTGGGGCTAGTGTCGGGGGGCCATGGAGAGGGGGGCTCGTGTCTGTGGAAGGGGGGCTAGTGTTTGGGGCTTTGGAAGATGGGTCAGCTGTGGTTGGGAGCTGTGGAGGGAAGAAGGGAGGGGAGAGCTAGTGTCAGTGCCTGTGGTGAGAAAGTGTAGATGGAGGGTGTATGTGTGCCCCAGGTGTCTAAGGAAGTGATGTCCCGGGGGGCCGGGCTTCTAGAGAAGGTGTGCAACAAGGGTGTGGGTGATTTTCAAATGGCTATGGAGGAAGGGGTGTGGTTTCTGGGAGTCAGGGGGCCCAGGAGGGAAGTGATATCCACAGGTTCATAAAAGTGTGGTGTCAGAGAGGGAGGGGTGTTCAGAGGGACTGTGGTGAAAAAGAGGGAGTGGTGTGGTGGGGTTGTGTCAGGAAGTGGCGGGAGGGTGATAGTGGTTGGGGCTATGGAGGGAGTTGGGGTAGTGTTGGGGACTGTGGAGGGTGTACAGTCAAGGGGGCTACTGTTACAGGGGGCTGTAAGGGAAACATGCTAGTGTTAAGTGCTGTGGAGGGAGGGGAATAGTGTCAGAGGGGCCTGTGGAAAGAGGGGAAGCTAGTGTCTGGATTTGAGGAAGGAGGTGTGGTTAGTGTCTGAGCTGTAGGCTAGTTAACTATATAGACTGAGGGTATATAAAGTCCTATTTATTCTCAGAAAAAAATATTAGTTTTCTCAGATTTCTTTTAAGTTATTTATTCAACTGAAGTGTATCTGTTTAGCAGGATTTGGTACAACAGACTAATCAGGTACATATACCTGGCTGGGGTTACATCAGTTGCACCTTGAAAATGCATCACTAAATGCTGACTGAAGTTCTTCACTTTACACAGTGGGTCCTTCTGTGTACAAATGCTAGTGGCCTGAGGGTCACCTGGGTCCATTCAGGTTAGTTAAACAATTTATAAACTTGTTAGCCAGCTTAATGCTGACTTACAATGGGGCAGAGTTTAATGCTGACTTACAGTGGGGCAGAGATCAGAAATACTAGAGCCGATGTGTATGTCGGGATCTGACAAGACTGCACACTGTGTCAGAAGAGTTGGGAGGGCATTAAAATGGGGGAAAATAGCAACTGTCAGTGTGAAGCCCCAGTCTCTGCATGCCCTGTACCACCTAGAAGTACCATACTGCCACCAACCACCTAGCAACATCACCCACCATCCCTGGTACTGAACTTAGACCATCACTGCAGCTGCAGATTCCCTCCATGAGGGAGGCAGGAGGGGAAGGGTTATTACCCCCATCCCCCTTTGGAATTTCTCATTGACCATGGCAAACTCCTCCCAAAAAACTCTCTACCAGTTTGCTGGTCTGGAGCCCTGTGGATGGTGCAGAGAGCATAACAGCTGTTGTCTTCATCCTGCCCTGTGTTGGTCGATGGGTGAAGAAACATTTTCCTCCACCTCTAAGACAGATCAGTCCTAGGGACACTGATTCCTCCCCTTTCATGATGGCTACTGAGTAACTGAGTCCATTCTAAAGCCCAGGTCAACAATGTGGTACCAGTCCTGTATCCCCCCACCACACACACACAACCCACTTTTTTTTTTTTAACTCTGAGGGTCCTTCCTAACTGACCCAGATGATCAGTATTTTTATTCTTCATACTGATCCATTTTCCCTTTTATGTCTACATGTCTGACAAGACGTTGACCAGGTGTAGGAGGACACAGACCATACGTATCAGAAAAGCATTGTTTTTTTGGTTATCCTACATTGTTTATCATAGTTAGTTCATAAAGAGTTGCAGATCCTTTGTGACCCTCCCCCCACTGCTGTTCTTGTTTTACAGGTACAACTGGCTGTTCCCCTAAGACCCTCTTATCCCATGATCCACAGGAACCAGGTAAGAGATCTCTTATCTGTGCTACAATGTTAACATGTAACGGTACAACTACAAATATTATGACACTGTAGGCTTTCACTTGTTAGGTGGTTGGTGATGCAGGGTTTGAAATATCTTCACTATTCTGTTAAGATTTCACTATCACAAAAGGAGGGAAATCTACTGTAACAAAACTACATTAATGCAGACATTGGAGAGGAAGAATGCAAAGTGCACAAAGTACACAAATAAAAACACTGGATTTTGAGTCCTAGGAGTCTTGATGAATCGGTGGTGTTGTTCCTTGTGGTCGTCATGCCTAATATCCACCCCTACCCTAAGAAAACATGATCTCTTGCATCACGCAGGCCCCTGTGGGAAAAAAGTTATGACTGAGGTTGCTAGCCACATGTAATGAGCCAAACTTCTTTTTCTTCAAAGAGTAATTGACTATGGGGCACTGGCTTGGAGCTGTTCCTTGTGCTTTAAGCAGGAGGCTATGGGTTGGGGGTGGGAATGTGGTTGCCATGGAAGGAGGGAGGGAGGATTGGGGGAGCAATGTAGGGTAGAGGGCAACTACTGGAAGAGGCCACACACACACGTGGTGGAGGGACCTACAGAGAGAGGGGTCGCAGGTGGGCCATGAGGTGATGTGGAGAGGAAGGACTGGGGTGGAGGGGACTAAGAGGAAGGTGGGGGGACTACTGGCAGCTTCTGCTGCAGTGACAAGAACTGCCATACAGGAGAAATCAGAGTTAACACTCAATCAAGCATCAACTGAGTTAATGCTCAATTGAGCATTAACTGCATATTAATGAGTTGAACGCTAGAACATTTACATGGGAAAACCTCAACAAGTGCTCATTTAGCCTCAACTAATTATAAGTTGAGCATTAGTTGAGTGCTATATGTTGAGGGCTCTATTAATATTTTTGTAGGGGCCATTTGAGTACAGATGGGCAACACACCAGTTTCTAGGAGGTCTCCCTAAAGATGCATCCATTACACTGCACCACTCCCATGATTTTCTTCTTTCCTCTTTACTGCATTCCCTAGTTAAAATTACCCCTCTATGCTCTTTCTGCTTCCTTAGTGCTCCTGTTCCTTTGTTCAGCCTTCCCTTAAACTTCCTTTTAACCTACCCCAAATAGGGTTTACTCTGCTTTCCCTGTCCTAACCCCCTTTTCTGCATCTCCTCAGGCATTTACTTCTTAAATCATTATGTTCTCTTCCACCTTCATATGACTTGCTTATAAACCTACCCCATATAGGATTTACCCTGTTTTCTGTGTTCAACCTTCTTTCCTGGGGAAAAGACTTGGGCTAACCCAGAAAGTTGTAAACCACCCATTAAATTAGTATTGACTCTACCAGGAGGTTTAAACCTCACTCTCAGGTTCTTGGCAATACTGGGCATGCAAGGAATCACAGACACATTGCATAAGAGTAATAAAGCTTGTCAATCAATCAGTCAATCAATCAAATCTTTATTTATCCAGGCAAACATCGTTGAGCACAGCTCATTTGCAAGATGGACCTGGTAAGGTCAAGATTCAATTTACATAGATACATAAAAAATATTCAATATACACACACTCTACAATACTACATAGACTATTCAGTATACACACAGTCTAAGGATACATTCTAATCAGACTATACATTAAATTCAGGTGTCGTGGTAATAAGGGGTGAGGGGAAGGGGAACGGGAAATGGTGTGCCTGGTTGGTGGGGGAGGAGGAAGATGGTGGGGGCCTATACTGTGGACAGATAAACTGTGGGCCTTATGAAGATGACAGGAGGGTGGCACTGGGGGGGTTTGTATAACAGGGGTATAGGGCTGTGATATATGACAAGGGATTAAGGGGAGGCGGATGGAAAGGAGGGATGCGTGGAGTGTGAGGGGCTTGTTTATTAATACCAAAAGGAAAATCACAGCTGCCCTAAGCAGTTCTTATCAATAGGAACTGGGAGCCAATGCTAAGTGTTCCCTATACCTCGAGGAATCTCCATGTCTCCTGGGGTCTCTGAGGTAGAGGACGTGTTGTCTTACATTATATACCTAAGATAATTACCATGGTTACTGTAAGATAGAAACATTTCCAGTTACAGAGATGAGCCCTATTGGCTAAATTAGGGGTGGCTCCACAGTCCAAGATAACATTATACAATTTTGTTTTAGTCATCACTTTGTAGAAACAAAGAGGTAAAGTTTGTACATAGCTGTGTAGTAATACAAATCATCAGAAGATGGTAGTGCCAACTCATATATCATAATCATTACAAGGACAGAGATGTCCTAACATCTCATAAGCAAGAAATACATGTATATATTGGAAAGTAAAATGTATAGCAATAATGTGCATACATATCCTGACATCTACTCTAGTACGGTAGATGTCCTTAGCCCTATATGTTAGTGTAACATATATCCAAATGCAAGCTGTCTGAGGTGTACCTCTTGGGGTACCAATTAGTGAAGAGACTTCATGTAACATCCCCCCCCCTTGTTGCCTCTGAAGGGCAACACAAGCAAGAGTAAGGAAGTGGCTAGGGAACAGGGGTCATTTACAGACCCGATGCGTAAGCCTTGTAAAGAAACTCCAGCTGCTCACGGTGTTGGCGTACTGTGCGCCATAGGCAGCAAAGCATAATAATAAGAAAAAATATCAAAAATGCTTGTATAATAACAAAAACCTTAAAAGGTAATCTCTAACCAAGTGTTAGCAAGTGCACTATTCAAATCACCATCATTAATGAGGGCAAGTACGGCCTCATCTGCCTTGGAGATACTATTGCTGATGTGGATGAGATGGGTGTCTTTTCTGTCTAAAAGTGATTTTAATGTCAAAGTTAATGGATCAATGTGTACATTAAAATAGGGTAGATACTCAGAAAGAGCAAGCAGATAATCAGTGTTACCATCAATGTTGTCGGGGTCCATAATGGGGATAGGGTAATAATTGTGTGCCCAATAACTGTTGTCTGATGTGGGACAAAGCAAAAATTGGGAGCATTAATAGAACATGTCTTTTCTTTGTATTTTTAAAGTTTTAAAATTAGTTACCACACAAAAGTCACCATCTGAATTATATTGCATTTTGACAATAGGCAGTCTCCATTTCTGTAGCTGAACTGGGCAAGTATAAGTCTGTTTGAAAATCTGTGTTGACAGGTGGTGAACCTCCTTCTGATAAGACTGGTACAACTTGGAATCATCTGGAGCAGATGTTGAGTCCTGGTATTCTCTGCCATTAGTGGTGATGTCATCATCCATGGAAAAGGAGCAATCAATACTGTCTGTGGAATAGCCACATACAGGTTTAATAACATCAAATACATCATATCGACACATATAAATATACCCTTTCTTCGCACAGCAGTCAGTGTGCAGCGAGACCCATGCATCCAGAAGAGGATGGAAAACCAGTAGAGGAGACAAGTCAAGGTGTTCTCTATAGATGTCTTCCTCAAGGTGCCCAGTGGACTGAACGGTTGCTAGTTTATCAAATATAGCTGTAGTAGGATCAAAATGTGGTAAAGAAACAGTAAAAGACACAAACATAGTATCCTTAATTGAACATTTCTTAGAAGTAAACAAAGGACCAGCATTAGGGTGCCTAGTCACAAAACCCAAATTCCTAGCAGTAGAAATAGGAATAGTTAAAGACTGTAAGATTTGCAATGAGGACAACACCATTTAGAGATACGTCTATCATGTATGATATCAGAGATTTTTCTGGATTACAGATCACGGAAGAGATTGTTCATGGTAGTGATAATATAAGAGCCATAGGCTGAACATAGGTTTTCACGGGCAATGTATTGCTTATCTGTTTCTTTACTGTTTTGTGCAACTAGGGGGTTAATCTTGTCTTTAGATTTTGAAAATGCCTGAGCAATGTTGTGCATATTCTATACAGTGTATGTCTCTTCCTGACTAAGGCCATCCACACATGCAATAATGGGGGGTATAATATCATTCACCAGACCAGTCTGAAACTTATGTGAATCTGATTTGATAGCAGCAATGTTGACTTTGTTCCAGATAGACATTGCTGTACCAAAAACACCAGTAACAATGCCTGTGGCACCAGTGACATCAGATGTGCCACGGGTATTTCTTTTATGACTTTGATCATCTCTTTTAGGTTTTCTCCTAAAATTGCCTCTATGCTCAGTGGTGTGTACCCCGGCAATAGGGTCTTGGTTACGAATCTAAAAAGCTGCTAAACTATCCAGTAACAAAGTACTATAAAACAATGATGTATTGGTAGTATGACACATACCAAATTCTCTCATATTCCAGTAAGTCAAGTTAAATAAAACAAGTATATGCATAAATTGTAAGTTGTTAATAAGTGAGCCAGGTAAAGCAGCGGCCGTAAGATCACTACGAGGACCAGGGGTTTGTTTTGGACATTACAAAAGCTGTTTCTCAGTAGGGGATAACACAGATAAATACATGGCAGCTGAGGCCATGTTGTGTACAGCACAAAATTTCCTGACAGAATCTTTAGACAAAGAATTACAATATGAGGGGTCAATTAAGGCAGTGATATTGTATAAACCAGAATGTCTAAGAGAGGTTTGAAGCAAGGACAAAGTACCATTTTGGGATAATTTTGCATTTGGCCATCCATGGAAAGTTCCCTTGGAGAGATTGGCCATGGAGAGTATTTGTCCTTGAGACTTTCTTTGCCACTCAATTTGTAGGGTAGATTTATCAGGAGCAACAACCAAGGCAATGAGGTAGGCATCTGAGCCTTCCTGGGCAGTAATCTGATTGTTGGGAATATTGATGGAGACTCCCTCTGGGGTAGCTGCAGGTGGATCAAGGTGAGGAAGGAGGTGTTTAACCATGCCTTGGATGCAGGGGATAACTCCTGAGATGAGGAGAAAATGGAATGAGATAGCCATCTTGTCAGTGTATCTGAAAAGGAAAATCAAACATTAGCATATTAGTACTATTCCACCCAATGGGGTGAGGAAAAGTAATTATACTCCTTTAAACAGTTTCAGCTGGTTTGCATGTAACCATTTGTCAGTCAGTTTATTGTTTTGCATGAGTCTAACCTGACAGACTGCTGGACTGAGCTTGCTGACAATGGGGTAGGGTCCTTCCTACTTATTGGAGAAGGAATTTGTGGGATGTGCAAATCTGAGAACCATTACCTGATCCCCAACTTGCCGATCCACTTCTTGTGCATGTTTGTCAAACTGAATTTTGGACTGTTGCTGGGCCTTGCCCATGCAGTTAGCAGCATACAAATGAGTGTGTATGAGGTCTTGTCTGAGTTTTTCCACATATTGGTCCACTGAGACATGGTCTGCAGTGGGGGTGTGCAGGTCAAACAACAGGTGTTCAGTTAATCTCATTTGTCTACCAGTCATCACCTCAAAGGGTGTCAACTGGGTGGTGGCTAAGAGTGTACCCCTAATTGCCATAAGGAGTAATGCCAGTAGGGAATCCCAGTCCTTGGGATTGTCCTCAATAAATTTGGCAATCATTTGCTTAATCCATCTGTTTGCTCTCTCTACTTGACCTGAGGATTGTGGATGGTAAGGTATGTGGAACTTCTAATGAACTGCAAGGAGTTCTAGGGCTTCTTTCATCAACTCACCTGTAAAACTGGCTCCTTTGTTAGACTCTGCCTTGAGAGGTAGATCCCACCTAGAGAAAATCTGTTCACCAGGATTCTGGCAGTGGTTTTAGTAGTGCATGTCTTAGTGGGGTAAGTTTCAACCCACTTAGAGAAAAGATCAGTTACCACAAGGGCATATTTGTTGTTTCTGCTGGTATTGGTCAGGGGACCAATGAAATCAATCTGTATGGCATGCCAAGGGCCAGAATTCCCCTTTGTGGTAGTAGCTTAGCATTATGTTTGGTAGGTATGGGATTGTTTTGCACAAAAACAAGGCAGTAATCTACATACCTTTTGACATTCTTAGTGACACCAGGCCACCAGGCGGTGGTCTTGAGCCTTTGGAGTGTGTTTTCCATTCCCTGGTGTCTCCCAGTGGGGGTGTTATGCACTTGGTGCCAAACTTCAGACCTAAGATGATGAGGGACTACCCACAATTTGGTGGCGGTCTCATCTGGTTGATACCAGATGAGCTTGTCATCAGGGGACAGGTGTAACTTACCTTCATGCATTTGGTAGGGGTTGTGGGTAGGTAGATTCTTCTCAGTACCTTTGTCCAGGAATCTGAACACATCCTTGAGTTCAGAGTCAGTATGCTGGCTTCTGACAAATCCAAGGGGAAAAAGGGTTTAGGTTTCTTCCTGACTACTGCAATGTGTATGGCCACTCTGGCCTCTGGATGGTCCATCATCCAGGTCCCCCCCCCACTTTGGGCCCCTTCCTTTGCAAGGGTGTCAGCACTGTCACTGAAGGCATGAGAGGGGTCATGTAGGGAGTGGGCCTTAACTTTGCGTACATAGAGTTTGTGTGCAAATTTCTGTGCCACTGAATTAATGTGTATTATCAGTTCCTTGTGTTTCACCAGCGTGCCATCCGTAGAGGTAAAGGAGTTCTTCTGCCAGAAAGGAAGAAATCCTGTAAGGGAACAATAAACCCAGTTAGAGTCTGTGAAGATGATGGTATTTCCAGTTCCATGCTGGATAAATTTGAGGGCACAGGCCACAGTGCCATCTCCATACACTGTGATGATGCCACACTGCAATGCTTAGAGATCTTAACAGTGCTATCAAAAGGGTGAATTACTAATATGCCCATTCCTGCTATCTGTTCTCCCTGGTAATAGGAAGCTGATCCATTTGTGAAGACACGACACAATGAGGTGTTCTCAAGTAGTTGTCGTGTAGCAGGAAGGAAAGGACCTAGATACAGAAGATCAGGTGGCTGCAGTGTACAGTTATGGGGTTCTCCTTGGAAAAGGAGACCATGTGCCATCATGGATGGCATTTTGGTAGGGTGGACCTTGATGTCTCCATCCTGAAGAAGGAGGGACCAGTGTGTCAGTCTGGTATTGGAGACTGACCCATTCTTTGCTCTGTCTGACAGCAGAAAGATTGTTGGGGTGTGGTTTGTACTGATGATTGGGGGAGCACCCAATGATATACAGAAAGAGCTTGACAGACCAGTAGGTGGCCAGAAGGTTCTTTTCACAAAGGCTGTATTTCTGTTCCACTTAGTTCAAAAGCTGTGATGCATATGCAATGGGTCTCAGGGTGCCATGGACCTTCTGGGCAAACACTGCAGACATGGCATTGTCAGAGGTGGCGCATTCCCAGATGGAATGGCAAGGCTGGATCAGGGTTAACCAAAGCTGGAGCTGAGGCCAAAGCCTGTTTCAGTGACATCACAGCTTGGATGTGAATGGGGTCCCAAGTCCAGGGGACATCCTTTTTAAGTGGTTCATACAGAGGGGTGGCCTTCTGTGCAAAATCACAAATAAAATCTCTAGAATAGTTCACCATACCTAGAAACCTCCTAAGGGTGACCACGCTGGTAGGTAATGGCAGATCTTGCAATCCCTGTATCTTCCTCCAGGTAGGCTTCAGCTTTGGTCTGTTACCCTCAGGCCCAGAAAGAGTACCTCTTTCTGACATAGTTGTGCTTTTGCAGAGTTACATTTGAGGCCTGCCTTCTGGATGAGGGTCAGTAGTTCATCTAAGAGATCCAGATGTTGTTCCTATGTGGCAGTGACCAACATCAGGCCATCCACATACTGCAAGAGACACTGGAGTGTAGAGAAACCCTCAAGAGTGTCCATCATGTGCAAATGGAACAGGGAAGGGCTGTTGTGGAACCCCTGTAGTAAGCAGGTCCACGTGTATTGCCTGCCCTCAAAGGTGAAGGCAAACTTATATTGACTTTTGGAGGCCAATGGCAATAACCAGAAACCACTGGAGATGTCCGGGGCACTAAACCATTGTTGGTCAGGGGTCAGTAATTGTAGCACATCTGGTGCTGATGCCACAGTTGGGGCAAAACTGGGGTTGACCTGGTTTAGTCTCCTGTAGCCAATAGTAAGTCTCCAGGCACCTGTGGGTTTTTCACAGGCCATACTGGGGAATTTGCAGTGGAGACTCATGTCCTGATTACACCATGCTTGAGGAGTGATTTAATTGTTTCCCTAAGAGAAGGCAAGGCTTCAGGTGGAAAGGGGTATTGCCATTTCCTCTTATGTGCTGGGCCTGTCACTTCAATGACAGTCTGCATCCTGCCACAGTCATGCTTGCTGGTGGAAAATGCCTCCAGATGTCATTGTAGAATGGGGAGGAGCTCTGGTAAAAGCTCATGGTTCTTAAACAAATCTATGATGTCATACTCTTTGTTGTTCACAGAGATGGTTGCAACCACATGTGAGTCAGGGATCATAATGTTCTGATATCGTCCCTGAATTTGTATCAGTAACATGTTGGCTAGGTCTACCACACAGCCGTGTGGTGCCAAAAAGTCAATCCCCGTTATACTAGGATGATCGTGCAGTACCATTAGCTGAAAGGTGTTATATGCCTTCTGGTGTCCCAATGTCACAGGTAGTGGCAGGGAGCGGTATGTATGAAACCTAGTTCCATCTACTCCAGACATAGTGGTCCTCCTTCTGGTAAGCCAAGGTGATGTGTCTGGGTTGTCATATTGTAATACAGACACAGCCGCGCCTGTATCCAGTAGTACTGTCAGTAGGCGGCCCCCAACCATGGCCTCTGTGCAGGGCCTTCCATTTGTATCCAAGACCAGCTTGTTTACAATACAGACTGGGGCCTGTAATTGTCAATCTGTACCAGTGGAAGCATGGGGGAGTTCCTGAAAGAGAGTCTGAGCCTGGTTCCTTTGAACCATCTCGCCATGCTGCACTGATGCTATATAGGGAGCCACTTCTGGGTTCAGGCCTGTAAGAGCCTGAGAGCTTGGACTTCCTGTGTTCCTATGCCTGTTGAGGCCTGCTCTCCTGGTTGTATTGCAGGAAGGGCCCGTACCGGAACAGCATCCGCTATGGAGCACACTTTCCCAAGAAGGTCTCAGAGACTCCAATTCTCATCAGCTATTTCCCTGTATGAAGGGCCTGGTCTTTGTTGCTTACTCTTATTGTTCTTATAGTGTTTCTTATTTTTGTGGTAGTTCTGGTTCCTACCCCAGGATTGTTGTTGTTGCTGTTGGGCCTGCTGAGGGTGTTGGTTGTCTGTGGGGAGGGGCTGTTTCTTTTGGGCCTGCCCCCTCCACCGTGTAGTGTGTCATGGCCTCCGGAATGGCTTCCATGGCAGCTACTTTCTTGGAACCAGAGCCTGAATCATAGATGTAGAGTTGATAAACTCTCTCTGTTTTCTGAAGAATATCAGCAAATCTCTCTGTGTTGGGATAGGTGGTTGGCTCTACCTTTTCTCTTACTGCAGGGATCATGTTCCTAAGGAACAAGGTCTTCTACTCAATGAGATCTACATCTGCGGCTTCTCCTGCAAAGTGCTTCCTTGCTCAGTAGGCCATCCAGAGCCTCTGGTGAAAAGTCACTGGACTTTCTTTTGCATTCTTTTTCACATGGTATGTGAGCATCACTCCTACCACACCTGGGTTGTGTGCAGAGATAGCTCATATGCTACTTTGTTAAAGGTGATGTGGCCATCCTGGTGGACAACATTGAGAATTTTCACCCACAGGCCAGGATTGATGGTCTGGTGTGGGATCTGGACCTGGTAGTCTGCAGGGAGACTAAACATTTCACATTTAGCACGCACCTTTTCCAAGTGGCAACTGAGGTTGTCAGATGGGCTCATCTGACCAATACTGTCAGCTATTTGCTGAACAGAGTAGGCCATTTGTAGGGGATTATTGGGATGATCAAGCAGAAGTAGATTACCTTGGGTGCCCTCCAGGGCTGTCTGAGCCGTGGTTTTAACCACAGAATGAACCATGCCCTCCTGTGTACCAGTCTCGTGTAGAAGCTGCTTAATCTGGGTCTTAAGAACTTGTTTATTTTTCTCAGAGATGGACACGGTGCCTAAGGCACTTTCAATCATTTTCTCTACCTCCTGCCTGTCTTCCACATTAATAATGGCTATTGATGGTGCCATCGGACTAGGCCTGGGCCTGCTCCCCCCTATCATGGGGTCACCATGTTGGCATCGCCCATGATGTGTGTCATGCCATCAATGATGTAGGGACTTGGTGTCATGTGACAGGGGTCCGCCATGTTGTGGATGGCAGGGAGGGGTGTCTGGGCCATAGTAGGGGTCTGACTGGGCATTGTACTAGGAGATGACATCATCTGACTCTTCCTCTTCAGATGATGTTGACAAGGCAGGGGCTATGACTCCCATTGCTTTGATGTGACCAGCCAGCACCTCTCGATGATGGTGCAGTTTCACCATTTTAGATGCACATTCCTCATGACTCACTTTTGCAACATTCTGATCCGCATCATCCTGCATCTGGTTCTGTAACACTCTATACACGGCGCTCAATTTACAATTGTTCTATCCTTAAGTCATTACGTACCTGGTTTATCTCATCCTTTAACTCTCCCAACTCCTCACGCATCTGATCATTCTTTCTACTTAACAAGTCATTCATTTGCAAAGCCTGCCCCTTATCCTGTCTCAAACTTTCACACTCCAACTTCAACATACAAAGTTCCTGCTCGCCTGCCTGAGCAGAATGATGCAAAAGAGAAACATTTTCATTCCGCAGTGTCTGGAGCTCAGACTCCAAATCCTGCTCTCGTCTCACACATTCAGTTTCCTGCAATCCCATCTCCTGCTTAAGAGATGACATTTGCAGTTCAAGGGATCAAAACCTCACTTCGGAGGCTTCCAGAGCAGCCTACAGAGCCACAACCAACAGCTCTTTAGCTTTTCGCTTTCTGGCTGTTTGTCTCGTCTCAGGGTACTGGGTTGAAATCCACAGTACAGGGGTTTTGGATTGACTTATGTCCCACGCAAAGTCAGCCCATCCTCCATGGGAGGCAAGGAAGTTTGAGACATCCAGTCTCAGTTCTGCGCAGATATTTGATATGGTGGCCATTGTGTGGGAAGGAACGAAAAATCAGAATTGTGAAAAGGCACCATGCTGTGTATCGATCCACAACAGGTGCACTTGTTTACAGTCAGGTTACTGTGCACTTTCAAGCTTGCAATTCAAAACTGCTGTGGGGTGGGTTGAGTCAACATTGACCACACACCCACACCCAGGTATCAGCCAGACTTTCCAAGTAATTACAAAGTGGGTGAAAAATGGGAGAGGTGGTGTGGGAATGCACACCAACTGTCCCCGTTGAGAAGAGATAAGTTATAGCAACAAGTGAAACTTTGCAAACTCCGAATATTGCCTGCACACAGTCACCAGTTGTCAGGAGGCCTAAACCTCATTCTCAGGTTCTTGGCAATAATAGGCATGCAAGAAATCACAGACACATTGCATAAGAGTAATAAAGCTTGTTTATTACTACCAAAAGGAAAATCACAGCTGCCCTAAGCAGTTCTTATCAATAGGAACTGGGAGCCAATGCTGAGCATTCCCTATACCTCGAGGAATCTCTGTGTATCCTGGGGTCTCCGAGGTAGAAGATGTATTGTCTTACATTATATACCTAAGGTAATTACCATGGTTACTGTAAGATAGAAACATTTCTAGTTACAGAGATGAGCCCTATTGGCTAAATTAGGGGTGGCTCCACAGTCCAAGATAACATTATACAATTTTGTTATAGTCATCACTTTGTAGAAACAAAGAGGTAAAGTTTGTACATAGCTGTGTAGTAATACAAATCATCAGAAGATGGTAATGCCAACTCATATGTCATAATCATTACAAGGACACAGATGTCCTAAAACCTTGTAAGCAAGAAATACATATATATATTGGAAAGTAAAGTGTATAGCAATAATGTGCATACATATCCTGACATCTACTTTTGTACAGTAGATGCCTTTAGCCCTATATGTTAGTGTAACCCATACCTAAATGCTGTCTGCAGTGTACCTCTGGGGGTACCAATTAGGGTGTAGGGACCTCATGTAACAACTCCTTTCCAAGTATTATACAACAGGTTAAGTAGTAGTTACTGCTAAACAGTTGTTGACTAAAGCAATAAGGCACAACAGGGTATGTGTTATTGTGTAATAACATTATGCCTCGGGTGGTTGAAGCATGAAGCCGCAGGCCAAGTGCATTCAACACCTGAGAAATGACATTATATAGAGAATAAAGTATGGGTCTGGGTGTGTAATGAGAATTTACACATACCCGAGGGGTTTGATGCTACATAAACCCCGAGAACAAAGCACGAGGGGTTTATGTGAAGCATCTAATCCCGAGGGTGTGTGTAAATTTGAGTTTACACACATCCAGACCCATATTTTATTTTATATAATTGTTGGGTTTTCTTTTTTCACCTCAGCAATTATATAAAATAAAGAGCTGCCAGTGTATACTAGGCTTGGTTGCGTTTTCATCTGGTGCCGAGATTTGCGTTCTTTTAAACTTTTGTTTCCTTTGTGCAGGTCTTTAAATGTTTTCAGGGTATATGGGGAAAAAAGAAAAGAAAAGGTCTTACCGCTGAGTTCTTCTGGCGGTTCTGTTTCAGCGACACAGAAGCAATGAGTGGTCTCAAATGGTCACGCTGCTGCATGATCATGCGCACAGCTGGGGAAATCGTGCGCGTGTTTGCCGTTATAAACACTCCTTTATAACAGCAAATTATGCCATGGTTTCCCTATGGGAAAAAGGAGAAGCTGGTTATTATTATACAATGACACACATCCCTGGAGTGCTTTATTGCAATTATATAATGGCGTGTTCATACTAGTAAAAAAAACAGATTACAAAATCCTCATAAAAGTACTTTTTTTTACTTAATTTCTCAATAGGTAGGTGTTATTGGAAAAAAAAAGTGCTGTTGTAATGTTCTTGTCCAGTAGGTGATGCTGTTTTATTCTAGTGGATTGCTATGCTTCTTGTCCCCCCATACCCTTCCCCCACAGAGCTCTATGTGCCGCTTTTTTCCTGCAGGAAATGATTTATTCAGGCTGTCCTGCTGTCTGTTGTTGGACTGGGTGTATGAAAGTTGTTTCCTTTTTTTGGGGGGGGGGTGTTGAACTGGAACCTGAGTCGGCTTCAGCAGCGGGAATTGTTACTTTCAGTTTTGGAAGCAATCGTAAGTGCCATCTGGGTCTGGGGTTGTTTTTCAATGTGAGTTTCTCTATTTAATGTTGGTATTTGCAGGGCCAAAGGCAGTGCATCTGTTCCTTTTATGGAGCAAGTGGCGTGATCACTCAGCATGGTCCGTGTTAAAAACGCTCGAGCTACTGTGATCCTGGTGGCATATGGGGGACTGAAGTGTCATTCTGTGCAACGGCTTTCTTTTAAATGTTATAGTGCTGTGATTGGAGTGGTTACAGTTTATGCTGCAGGTGTCATGGCGGAGAGGAAATAGTATGGCAGAAGGGAATACCATAGTGAATGGAAACACCATCAGTGCTATAACTGTATATCCCTCACACAAGTGTACCAACAATACAGACATTTACTTTCTGTTTTATGTCCCTCACACAAGTGTATCAACAAGTTACACTTTTATTTTTTCATGCCCCTCACAAAACTTTACCAACAATACAAGTCCAATTCAGACTTTTATTTTTTTTTATGTCCCTCACAAAAGTTTTGCAACAATTCAGATTTTTGTTTTTTTTTGTGGGGGGCTGCACTACCCAAACCTCCCACATGGGTGGCTCTGCACCCTGCACCCCACGTAAATAAATACTAACCTACGCTGAGGTTGCACACTATTGAAAAAAAATTAAAAATATTTCACAAGCAGGTATTTGGTCTCTGCGACTACAGAGATTTTATTCATTCAGACCTGCCAAAAGTGAGAGGCTGTGAGAACAAAGCACCTATCCTTATCCTAATACTGCCTACTTACCTGCCCTACAGTCTACTTCCATACCCACTGTGCCAAATGAGCATCACTGCTCGATCACGCTCTGCCTCTCAGCCTTATCTTTTCAGCCAGTAGGTGGAAATCTGAGTGTCGCACGAGTAGTCCCCAGTGGTACTCTAAAACAGCCCAAGACTCTCGTGCGACATACCACTTCCACTGTAAGGTGTCCACCATGACACCTGCAGCAGAAAGTGGAGGCGAGTCCTGTGGTTTTGGCAGTTGAGTGGGAGCCAGACGGAGGAAACAGGCGAGAGGCAGTGAATGTAAAAGAGAGATGCTGACCATCATGTCCTTCAGTGAAGTCAGTTTCTCGAAGCCCATGTCAGCTTTAAGGTGAAGGGGAGCACTGATTTTATTTTTCTTTACCGAGGTCGACTTGGTGCCAGACCTTCATACAGTAATATTTTGCTCTGATAACACTACTGGTGAAGGTGGGCACTGACCAGTCACAGAGCAGAAACTTTTCTTGCCATTGTATAATATTCAATGAACAACAGAAATTAAAATACTTCATTAACATATTAGAAGTACGTAGTACACCACAGCATCACCGCATAACAATGTTTCCAATAATGAATTTATAACAGCACTCTGCTTGTGACCACTTTGACCTCTGAGAATTGCCTATTTATACTATCCTCTGTGTCCTCCCCCCCTCAGCTAGCTCTCCACCAAAGCTGCCATTTGTTTGTCCACCCCAAGGTCCCTTGGTTTTTTGATCAACCTCCTTTGGGGGACTTTAAAGACCTTGCTGAGATCTAGGTACAATATACTGACTGCCTGCACTTTATCAGTTGCCCTGGTCACCCAGTCAAATAACTCAATCAAATTAATCTGGCATAATCTCCCACTAGTGAACCAATGCTACTTAGTGTGCTCAGCCTATGCTTTTCAAGAAAGCCCACCAGTTCTTCTCTTAGAATGGCCTCCACTATCTCCCCAACTATAGATACCAGGCTGACCAGTCTATAGTTACCAAATTCATCTTTCCTTCCACTTTTATATAGAGAGCACACACTAGCCATCCTCCAGTCCCTGAGGACTACCCCTGTGTCCAGCAAGCAGTTAAAAATGAATGCAAATAGAGACACTATTGTCTCAACTTCCTTCTTGAGTATCCCAGGGTGCAACACATCAGGTCCCATAGATTCATCAACCTTCAGCAGTATTCTGTCATATGGGTGACTCAAATTGAGCGACTCGGTATTGAGCACCCGTTAAGTGAGCTACCCTGAAAGGGTAGTGAGGCGCAGTTATAGCACAGATGAAGGAGAAGAACAGCGAGCAAGTAGGAGGGTGAACAGAAAACGAGGGATAATGGAGGAGGTATGTGGGAGGGAGGCATAGTGTTGCCAAACTGGCTATGGTGTGGTAGTGAGGGTGGCTGGCCGCAGTGAGGAAGGTGCAGGGTTCAGGGCAGGAAATGGGTACAGTTTTTATTTTTAGTGTGTGCCGGAGTTAAACTTTTTTTTTTCAGTTTCTCCCCCTCTCCAACATGCACCCCCCTGGAGCTGAGAATCTAAATTAAAGGAGGTGTGGTGGGTGAAGCTGTTCCTGTCCTCAATGAGGAGTGTACATCACCATTTTGCTTTTCAGTGATGTACACTTGTTGTAATGGCCATCGCCATTTTACAATCGCCATTATGACATGAAACCACCTTCAGCCTTTTAGCCCTTTCCTCACCCTTTTCTTTGTGATATGACCTACTTCGTCTGAGCTCCCACCCTTCCTTCTTCTGCCCCTCATCCCATATTTTGACAAAGGCCTTCTGCCTTCCTAGTAAATTCTGAACAAAAGCATTGGTTTTGCATCTCTGCCTTGGCTCTGTCCCCCTCCTCCAAGCCATCCACCTTTGTTAATCTTACTATGTCTGCCTTTGCTTTGCATTTCTCCTAATATACCCAAAGAATGCCTTGTCTCCCTAATTCGCCCTCCTTGCAGGTCTGAGTTCCATCTCTACCTTGGGCCACCTGACCCTCCTGCTAAGCTCCCTCATTGCCCTTAGATACTCCTCCCTGCCCTCTTCCCTCTGGCTGCCCTTATATTTCCTGAATCCTTCTCTCTTCTCCTCACTGCATTCTTTACATCTGACGTAAACCACAGTAGGTCTTTCACGCTTCTACTTTTCATTACTCTCCTGATTCATCTTGCAGCTGCTTCCAGGATTCCTGCGTTGAATGCCTCCCTTTTTTCTTCCACTCCTTCCACCCACTCTGTTCCCCCTGTGTTATCCCTCAGTAGCCCTTGAATATTATCTAAGTCTACCTTTCTGAAGTCCTATGACTTCCATAAGCTTGACTCCTTGTTGGCCTCCAGTTAGACCTCCAAACTCACTGTCTTGTAGTAACTGGTTCCTAGTGGTTCATATTCTGTTATATTTTGGATCCACTCACTACCAGTGAGCACTGGATCTAGCTGTCCTTCTTCCCTTGTTGTGTCCTGAACCATTTGTACTAGAACCATTTCCTGGCATGCTTCTGTCAGGAGCTGCCTCCACCCTCTTACCATGACCCAGACATTCCAGTTCATATCCATCAATTAAAGTCTACTACTATTACTTCTTCCCCCAGTACATCCACCCTACTCAACATCTCCCCTAGTTTCCTGCCAGAACCTTGGTCTTGGCATGGTGGTCTGTAAACCATTCCATTTCTAATTTGTTTCCCCTTCCCAGTTGCTACTAGCACCCACAGAGTCTCTAGCCCCCTGAGCCACCCAGGTTATCCATCTCTATTGCCTCAATCCCCCAGGTATAGTGCTGTCCTGCCTCCTTTGCTATGATATTGCAGGTCTTGCAAAAAGTCTCCTCCTTTAAGCACTATGTTATGGACCTGCAAGAGAACGTAAAGGCACTTGAACATCAGCAAAAAGACACAGATATTTTACTGACTTACACTGATGACAAGAATAAATGTCATAAAGCCCATAACTGGAGAGGCTTGTGGGGCTCTTGTGGTATAGAGCGAAGGACTTGGAGAAGAGGAGCCACTCCCTGAAGGGGCTGAAAAGAATACCACAGCTGCTTTCCTTCAGTGAAAAATTGGAGTTCCCAGCTTGAAACTGACAGAGTCTATCGGACAGTGGCACTCACCCCCCCAAGGTAGGTGGATGACACTGACTGCTTTTGGTAAAGCTCCTGTGCTTCCCTAAGAAGGTGAGGATAGTGGACTTGGCAAGGGAAAGAGGGCCTGCTGATGTGGGAGGGCCACCACAGAGCTGGTGGCAAAATGAAATGAGTTTACTCCTGTGTGAAAAACCTTTCAAGAGCTGGGGGTCCCCTACCAGCTAAAATATCCAGCAAAGCCGAGAGTAATCAAGAATGGTGTAGCCAACACATTTGAGTCACACACAGCAAGGTACATACAGAAGCATTAACCAGATACACATCTTCCTCCAACCCCCTCCAGCAAAACTGACAGCTCCAAGCATCAACCCTCCTAGACCTCATACATGCTTCAAAGGGCAATCCCTGAAATCCCATGCCTCAAGGGACAAACACGCTTCAGAGATGGATGGGCAGACAATGCGAACCAAGAGGCCCAGAGGCAGGGAGTGGAAAAAGAATCAGTACTCCTTGACCACTGGTGGCAGAGATGGAAGTTAAGAGTTGGGCTTCTTGTGGGTGGCCTGCAGGTGCAGTGGTAGTGCTACCACTTGTAATGCCAATTACCTGGGTTTGAAAACATCCAGGTTGTCAGAGGGTCAGCAGGGGAAAGAGGGTCAAGCATCAGTAGGACTGCTCTCCTCCTCTGGGTGGGGGGGTAGACAGAGCCCAAAACTTGCCTGGCCCCTGACGGAAGCTCAGGGAAAGGCAGCCTGGAAGGTCAGGAGGCATGACAGATGTCAGTGCACATCATGTAGGAGCACATGGCGTGCACCGTGGCATCATTGCATGTCAAGTCTCCTGGGGGTGAAAACCAGAGAAAAAATGCATGCAGCAGGATGATGATGAGCACCCACAGGCCCCACACCTGACCAGCTTGACACACCAACCAGAACCATATCCATTCAGCGGCAAGACTTGGGGAATCCTGCTGGGGGGGGCGCAAGCCCTGGGAGAAGATGACTGGCAGGTATGTCCCGACAGATATCAGAGTGACAAGCCTGGGGTGCTCATCGGTAGGAAGGCCAACCAGGAGGGGAAAAAAAGAGAAAGAGAGTCAGTCTCCTTGTTCCAATCAATCAATCAATCAATCAATCAAGTCTTTATTTAACCAAGCGGTCAACGTTGAGCGAAGCTCATTTGCAAGATGGACCTGGGTAGAGCATGGACAAGAGTTTATACAGGTCAGCACACATATTTACAAGGCAATACAGGTATTTTTATAACACGTAGCAGGGAGTAACAATAGTTGCAAGTATAAAAAAAGATACCACAGTAAATTCATATATACATGGAATTATACAGACATTGTACAGTGTGCAGGATATCTACATACACAGGAGTATCTATAGACAGCTATAAGGCAGGATATATAAGGTAGTTGGAAAAAGTACACAAGGTAGAGGTGGAGGTAGAAGCTAAGGGAGAGAGGGAGGGAGGGAGGAGAAAGGCTAGGAGGGAATGATGCACAGAACGGAGAGGGAGAACATAGGGATATAGAGATAGCGGAGGGGAAAAAAGAGTGGGGGCACTAGGGTTGTATGATGTAAAGTGCGTGGCAGGGAGGTTGTCTCAACCAAAGGATAATGAGCTCCTACCCAATGTAGGGAGACTAGGAGAAGGTAGGGGCATAGGGTTAATAAGACAAGGGGATTTGGAAGATAGGACATTTAGGTTTGGGAGGAGCGGGCAGGGGGTCAGTACTTATAGTTGGGTCTAGGTGGGATTGGTTTCCAGTGCAGGTACTGGATCTGAATGATGTAAGCAGTTACACGCTTCTTGGATTGTACAGAAATATAGTGTCTTGAAGGCATTTAAACAGATTAGACTGTTTAATTTGAGAGTTTTTTGCAGAGTGTTCTATAAGGTAGGCAGCACAAAGCTTACAGCTGCTCTACTAAATCGAGATTTTGCCTTGGGTACTTTAAGTGTTATAACTTGAGTAACTTCTTAGGGCGTATTTCCCAATTACACTTGGGGAAGACAGCAGGAGATATAGTGAGGCAGTTTATTAGAGATAGCTCTATAGGTACAGAAAGTGACATTTCTGTGGCGCCTGAGCTTTAGTGAGGTCCACCCCACTGCCGCATATAGGGTACAGTGATGTGTGGCAAAGGGAAGTCCCATAATAAACCTCAGAGCTCGATGGCAGAGCGTGTCCAGCTTTGCCATGTAAGAGTTAGGGCATTGGCTGTACAGGAAATCAGCATAATCAACCAGTGATAGAAAAGTAGATTGGACCAGCTGTTGCTTGGCATCTCTGGTGAGAAATCGGTTGATTCTAAAAAAAAAGTCCAAGCCTTTGCCGAAGTCTTTTTTGCAAGTCCTCGAAATGTTCGATGAAGAAGAGTCTGTGGGCTATCCAGACTCCCAGATACTTGAATTTTGTAACAAATTCTAGTTTTTCTTCTAGAACTGTGGTAATCTGGGGAACTGTCCCACTAGACACAGGGTTTGCGATGTATGGATACAGATGAATGGAGAGAGGACCATCGCTTTCGGGTTTTTTTTGGCATTGAGGAGTAACTTTTTTTTGGAGAAGTTGGCTTTGCAGAAGGTTGAATTCAGATTGTAGATCGTTGCAGGTAGCTTTGGGTGTTGGGCAACTCACGTAGAGAACTGTATCATCTGCGAACAGATGGATACTGGCATTTTTTATACAGTGGTCGATGTTATTAATGTAGATTGCAAATAGTAAGGGACCTAGTATAGATCCCTGGGGTACCCCTCTTTGAAGAGTTTTTAAAGGAGACAGACCTCCTTCAGCTTTAACTTGCTGAAGGTGCCCTGTAAGATAGTCTGTGAACCAATGCAGAGAGGAGGGGTCCACACCTATGGTTTGTAGGGAGGAGAGGAGCAGGCTATGGTCGACGGTGTTGAAAGCCTTGCTTAGATCTAGGAAAACAGCACAAATAAAGTTTTTGTTCTCAAGATCACGATGCCAATCATTGGTTACTTTAGCGAGGGCTATGATAGTGCTATGTTTAGCTCTGAATCTGGATTGCATAGGATTTACCAGTTCCATTGATTCAAGGCAAGCTCTTAGCTGTGCATTTACAATTTTCTCCAGAAGTTTGAACAGGACTGAAAGGAGAGAAATTAACCTGTAGTTATTGAGATCGCAGGGGTCACCCGATTTGAACAGCGGGATGACATGCGCTGTCTTCCATACAGGCGGCAAGATGCCCTGGAACAGGGATACATTAAATAGGTGGGTGATGGGTACTGCTAGGTCATGGTAGGCAATTTTTAGGAAGTAAGGGTCTAGGGTGTCGGACCCAGCACTTTTTCTAATGTCCAACTGTACCAAGAGTTCCTCTACCTCTTTCAGTGAGGCGGTTTGAAGCATGAAAAATGAGGAAGCGGTCGATCTTTCAGGAAGGTGGTTGGCAATCTGGGAACAAAGTATGTTTGCAGGGGAGTTATCAAATGCCAGATCTGCAGTAGCAAAGTGGTTATTAAATGAGTCATTTATATCCATCTTTTCGGTGATAGTTGAGTTGCCAGAGGTAATCTTGGTAGGGAGTGAGTTTCCTGGGGAGTGGCCTAACAGATCGTTAATAGTGTTCCAGAACTTGATTGGGCTCTTCGTGACAGAGTCAAATTCGGAGCTGAAGAAAGTAGACTTCGGTTCTCTGATTGATTTAGTGCATAAATTTCGTAACCTCCTGAACTGATTCCAGTCCTTAGGAGTGTTCAGTCTGAGTGCTTTTTTCCAAAGCTTATCTCTTTCTAGGAGCAGAGACTTGATTTGAGGGGTGAACCATTTTCAGGTTTTGTTCCTAGTCCAAACTTTAATCAAGGGAGCATACTTACTAAGGGCCCTCGACAGGATGCCGTGGAAGATATTGTAAGCTGACGTAACCACTTTGGCCAGGTAGAAATCCTGCCACTGTGGGAGCACTTAAGCTTGTTTAGATAGGTGGGTTCATCGAAGTTGCATCTGGATCTCTTCTTAGAAAACTTAGTCATGGGTGATGAGTTGTTGGCTGATCTTACTCCTGCAAAAAAACAATGGTTGCTGGCATCTGAGAAGAAGCGTGGGAGAAAAGATGAGGCTTGCTCACCATTAGCACATCCAAAAGGGTACTTTTACTGGGGTTCTTCATGTTTGGGTGCATTGGTTCAGCAATAAGTTGTGTCAACCCATGTGCATCACAGAAAGATGCAAGTGGGGCTGTTGCATTAGAGAGCCAGTCAATGTTGAGGTCTCCTAGGATAATAGTTTATGGCAGCCCTTGTCCCAGCTTGTCACTTAGATAAGAGACAAGCTGCAGGCCAGAAGATGGTGGTCTGTAGCATCCTATTATGCAGAGTGCACTAGTCTGTGTAATCTCTACTTCGAGTATTAGGCATTCAAATTCTTTAGCGACAGATGATGAGGATAAGCAGAAAACAGTAAATTTTGTCTTTAACACATATAGCTACCCCTCCTCCTCTAGTATGCCTATCAGCTCTGAACAAGGCATAGTTGGGGATGTTTACTTCCCTATCTGGGGTGCCAGGTCTAAGCCAAGTTTCAGAAATCACTAGTACATCAGGAGAGGTATGATTTAGCCAGGATTGGATTAAGGTGATCTTTTTTAGGAGGCTGCATATGTTAATAGGCAGGAAGCGCATTCCTTTTTCCAGGGCTCATATTTGATTGGCAAGCCAGCACCCAAAATACATGGCCAGGAGAAGCAACACAGTCCTATGCAAGCCAGTAAGGGAGCTTAAAGACCCACAGACAGCATCCAGTCACAGCACCCAGAAGACAACAGGCAATTCCAGATAGACATTGCTGCTGCCATCTCTGGATCTGGTGATGTCTCCCACCTATATCATATCCTGAATGGTCTGGAATGAACTGTCTTGCTGGCGGACCGCACAGAGCACACCTGAGAGGGCTCCATAGAACTATTGATGGACAAGCGTATAATTAGTCTGACTTAGCTATCCAGATTAATTGTATCCTTTATATAAAGCTACTAACCTTTTATCCTTTCTTCCTTCTCACAGTTTAGATACTGTTGTGTTTTCTTAGGCTATTGATGCATGGGACTCCCCTCCGCTGGATTTGACAGTTCGACTCTATCAGCAAGGCACTATGAGCAATTTGCTCCCCATATTGATGAATGTTGGTAGGACCAGAAACACAATCAGGGTGATCCCCCTCCCATGAGGCTGGATGTAATTCCAGGGACTGAGTGTCCCTATACTAGTCTTGTAACGGGGTTAATGTCAGATTCTGCCACTCCCTCAAGCTTTAGGTCTCTGGCCCCCTTCATCTTTGAAATGGCACCATTAATTTGCTGCATGCAAGGAAATTAAATTCCTTGGGCTGGAGCAACAAGGAGACAGTTTAATGAAACTGACAAACCCTGACCATTATGAAATGTCAAACTCCGGTGGCAGGGGTTCCATTTCCACAGATTGCCTAGCTAGGCCAAGGGGATGGGGAAGGGGAAGGAAAGGAAAGGAAAGGAGAGGAGCAACATAGCGGCTGGTGGGAAATTTCTTAGCTGCCATTCAGTTCACTGGTGCTTCAATTGGTCGAACTACCACCCAGCCAGTGTCTGTGGTTCCCCAGGAGCCTCTGTGAGTGTTCCTCCTGCACAGTGGTGCAATTATCCAAACACTCACAAAGGCAGTTGAAAATCCTTTAACTCCTGATGGAAAGAGGAGCCTAACCTGCAGACTCCTGGAATGTAATCAAACCTGTGCCTGCCTAAGTGCTGGAGGCAATCGTTCTCTCTCCCCCTCCCCATGGTGGTGGTGGGAATGTTCTGACAATATGCCACAGCAACATGGAATACGCAGGCAACTGCAAAGTCGACCTGACCCCAACAGTATTCTCCTTGTCACAGTGATTAAGCCACAAATTGACCTGCCCCACAGAAATGGGGACCAGAAACACAGGCAAGGTGAGCCACCCGAGGAGGCCGGGTGCCATTCCAGGGCACTGAGTGTCCATATATTAGCTTTATTACAAGGGGACAATGTTAGTTTCTACTAATCCCTCAATATTAAGTTAGTTTTCTTGATGACCTCACCCCTGAAATGGCTCCACTAATTTACTGTCTGAATGGGAGTAAAATTCCTTGGCCAGAGCTACAAGGTAATAATTTAATGAAACTGACAAACCCTGGCTGCTGTGAACTGTCAAATTGTGGGGGCGGGTCCCATTTCCACAGATTGACTAGATAGGCAAGGGAATGTGGGAGGGGTAGGAGAGAAGAAGAGACACTTCACGGTGACTGATGGGAAATTTCTCAGCTGCCATTCAGTTCACTGTTGCTTGGATTGGTTTAACTGCCAGCCAGCCAGCGCCCATGGTTCCCTGGGAGCCTCTGCAAGTCTGCTTTAGGGCAGACTAGGTGGGCCAAGAGATCATTTTCTGCTGACAGCTTCTATGTTTCTGCGTAAGTGTTTCTTCTGTACAATGGTGTTATTGTTCTGAGCAGTTGCAAAGGCAGCAGAAAGAAATCCTCTGTCACCTCCCAGCAAAAAGAGGAACCTAACCTGTGCCTCTCCCAGAATATTAAAAAAATCTGTGTCTGATTAGGTGCTGGAGGCAATTGGATCTTCCCACAGTAGCGAGGGTGGTGATTAACTCGAGACTGCAGGCATGCTCATTCTCCTCCTGGTTTATACTCTTGGAATTGCCACACGTGGTGGAGAGTGTGATGCAGAAGCTCAGGAGATGCCATGAGCATCACCTGGGGCCTGAACTAGACAGACTGTCAGAGGATATGGGCCATGATGGGGGTATGTCATGTTTCACGCAGCACCCTAGCCAGGGACCTGCTCCTATATGGCCCTCAGACATTCACAAAACAGCCCCCTGAGGAACCAAATCAGGTCCCATTCCCCACCACCAAATATGGACAGTTGACTGGAGCCAGGCAGAATCAGGGAAATATTGCAGTGAGCTCCTAGGGTGACATGCTACAGATCTCTACCCGGTTACCCCTCCCCTCCCAGCCACCTTATTGTAACAACCTAGTACACCAGCCTCAAGACCCTCAAGCCCTAATTAAGAGAAATTGGTACAGACATACTTACCATTTGTGAATAGTATTTTGGGACAGGTTGTGGCTAACCCGACGCCAGATTTCTGACCAGAGAGCCCAAGTGTACCAGGCATCTAATGTTATGAGCAAGGACTTTGTTGGGACAGATACAGAGCCTACTTGCTCCATCTGGCATACCCCATGGGATGCAAAATAAGGTGTTATTATTTTTTTGCATGTTACGTTATGTTACTGCACTATGTTCTTTATTCCATATCGAACTTCTTACCAGTTATATGGACATGTATAAATGTTTTTACCCATGGACACAGTGGTAGCTATGGTATACAAAACATGTATGTTATGACCTGTAAAGACTACCAAGTTCACTGTTTACAAATTGCACTAATAATATTCCCACTGATAGAAGATGCAATGCCAATCCTCACAGCAGGTTGAGAGAAGCCTCGACCAGCCTGCAACCTAAACATTTGAAACTACTTGAAATCTCAGTTTCAACACAACCCATACCATCCTACGCCCTTTCTAATAGACATTGCAGCTAGTGAACCATTAACTGTTACATCTTGGAATGTTAAAGGGATCAACTAGGCCATCAAGAGACACAAAGTTCTAGACCACCTAAAGAGGTTAGGTACAAGCATGACCTTTATCAAAGAGACACACTTGCTGAAGCCAGAGATGGTTAAATTAAAATCAAGATGGGTGTCTCAGGTTTACAGCAGCTCATTTCATTCCAAGAGGAGGAGGGTGATCATTCTCATACATAGGGAAGTTAATTGTAAGGCCTTCTGTACCACTGCTGACAAAGAAGGAAGGTACCCAATAGTGGTGGGCCTACTCAATGGAATGCTGATCACTGTCTGCTGTGTATACAGACCTAACCAGCAGGATGCTGTCTTCTTTACATCTCTCACACAGACACTCTCTGAAAGGAGTAAAGGACAGCTGCTAATAGGTGGCTATATGAATGTGGCCTGCGATGAATTCCTAGATAGAGACAAGCCCCTTACAGCTAACAGGACACTTGCAGCATCATCCCTGTAAGATATGGCCCGTGAGATGGGAGCCATGGATGTGTGGAGACTGCTCCACCCTTGAGGAAGAGACAACTAATTTTATTCAATACCTCACAATGTACAGACTGGGTGGGCCAGACTGTCTTTATCTGCCTTTAAATTCTATGCTTCTATGCTTTTATGTTTCTATGTTAATGTATACTCGAGGATCAACATTTGGCTAGCACTCACCCCCTGGATCAGTGACACCAACATTGAGGAGGAAGTCATATCTGACCACAATGCCATCACATTCATGTGGCTACCACCCAATGTGTCCTTAGCTATCAGGGACATCCAGAGGTTCAACACCACCTTCCTCTGTGATCCAGAAATTTGTGATTGACTTTGGCATGACATCAAGGGGTATCTGGAGCACAACAAGATCACTAACACATCAGCAGCCACATGTTGAATGCTGTCAAAGCCTTCAATAGGAGCAGATGTACTGCACACGCCTCAAAGGTCAGAAAGGCAAATGAGAAAGACCTAAAGGAGTGAAGAAGTTCTACTGAAGGACTTGGAGGCTAAATTTAGAGCCACCAACTGAGGGAAGCTTCTTGTGCAGGTTGTATGGATGAAATTTAAGATTACCCTTCACCTGCACCAGAAGGTGGAGTTTGCCCTCTTCAGGCAGAGACAAACCTTCTGGGAGGTTGGGGAGAAGCCAGGGATGCTCCGGATTTACCAGCTTAAGAAGCATGAGCAGAAGTCCAGGATCTACAGCTTCAGATCCACCACAGGTGAGATCATTACTGATCAATTGAGAGTCGACAAGGCCTTCTGGGACTTCTACAGTAAACTGTATGCCTCAAATATGATGTGACACAGACAGAGATGGACTCATTCACTGCACATCTCCAGTTGCTGACCCTGTCACAAACACAATGGTTGGTGCCAGACAAACCATTCACAGAAGCTGGCTGGAGGCAGGCCTAAGGAGTATGCCAGCAGAGAATGGTCTGCCAGCTGAAGTTTATCACTGATTCATGGATAGCTTGTTGCAGCTCTTGTCAGATGCTCTCATGGAAGCTAGTGAGAAAAGGAAACTTCCCCATCTGTGAGGACTGCACAGATTTTGCTGATCCCAGGCAGTACTTGAATCTCCAGGGAGGTCGTGAGGTGCTGGAAGCGCAGCTCTCCCACCACGAATCACTTCTCCGGGCCCTCCCTGCACACCCAGAGCAACAGAGGTTGCGAGGGCCGAGACCCTCCCCTAAGGAATTGTGCTTTCCCCACGCTCGGACACAACGGGGCTGACCCGTGCCCCTCAGCAAGCAAGGCAGTACTTGAATCTCCAGGGAGGTCGTGAGGTGCTGGAAGCGCAGCTCTCCCACCACAGATCGCTTCTCTGGGCCCCCTCCACACACCCGGAGCATGGAGGTGAGAGGCCAAGACCTCCCTGAGGGTGTACTTTCCCACGCTCGGACCGGCAAGGGCTGACCGTGCCCTTCACCAAGCAAGGCAGTACTTGAATCTCCAGGGAGGTCGTAAGGCACTGGAAGCGCAGCTCTCCCTCTGCGGATCACTTCTCCAGGCCCCCCCCCGCACACCCAGAGCATGGAGGTCGCAAGGGCCGAGACCTTCCCCTAAGGAATTGAGCTTTCCCCACGCTCGGACACAATGGGGCTGACCTGTGCCCCTCGGCAAGCAAGCTACCTTTTTCCTCAGGCGCCAGGCTCTTGTGCCTGGGTGGACTGCATCTCATGCCTACTATCTTCCACTATAGCGAGAACAAAGGACTGGGACTAATTTGGCACCTTTGTTGAAAATCGGTGTAGTAGTGGAGATAGTCTCTTGATCTTCACTTTTTCTTCCCAAGCCTACCTTTTTGCTACTTTGTGACTGTTACCTTAACATCTACCTGAATAGCCCTTGTGTTTTTGCTCATATTAGACTGTTACCTTAAGTAAAAAAAAAAAAAAAAGTGAATTAACTGAACCTAACGATTGACTATATAACTGTCTGCCCTTTGTTTCTTCTATTATTGTAAGGTTTGCTATACCACTGCTGTCTAATACAGTAAGCTATGCTGTGGGCATTCGTGAACAGATAGTATACCTATCACAGCCTGCCTTGCTTGTACTAAAATAAAGTGACCGTGACTGGGGCTGCGTGAGTCTGGTGGCTTTTCCAAATCCATTCCTGCTGCAACCCAACCGAATCCTATTTTGGGTCCAGGGGAATGCTCTGCCTGTTGCCAGCAGTATTAGGGAGCGGTCGGTCAGACAGTTGAACTCTAGAAGCAAACGGTTAATTCGGGTCCGAGGCAGCTTTTTGTCGACACTTTGAAAATTTGCATGTACCCATGCCCTGTATTGCTCCTAGGATTTCTTTTGCATGCTACACCCTGCGACCAATCTGCTTGTGACTGGCAGGATCCATCCTGCAACTTGATACCAAAGTCAGCTTAATGCCTATTCCTGTGCCCTGCTTAAACTCACCCTCTCTCCTTTTCTTCTTTAGGCAGTACTTGAATCTCCAGGGAGGTCATGAGGCGCTGGAAGCGCAGTTCTCCCACTGCGGATCACTTCTCCGGGCCCCCCCCGCACACCCGGAGCAACGGAGGTCACGAGAGCCGAGACCCTCCCCTAAGGAATTGTGCTTTCCCCACGCTCGGACACAATGGGGCTGACCCGCGCCCCTTGGCAAGCAAGGTACCTTTTTCCTCAGGCACCAGGCTCTTGTGCCTGGGTGGACTGCATCTCATGCCTACTATCTTCCACTATAGCGAGGCCCCCCCGGCGCTGCACACCGGTTCCCCACCACCCCCACCGCCGCCCTTGGTGAGCATCTGTATTTATAGGAGAAGTCACGTGAGCTGCAGATCCTATCAGCTCACTTTTCCATTTGCAGATTATCACCTTTACCCCACTAGAGGCCGCTCTTATTATCCTATTCCCTCCAACCTGTTTCTGCAAATTTAAAGCAACACTACTGTGTGCTGCTAACCTTAGGAACCTCTACTCCCATCCTCCTCGCTCCCCTGTGCTCTGCAACTCTGCAAAAATCTCTACTAAACGTCCCTCTGTCTCTCGGATACCCTGCTCATTGTAATAATTACTTCAGAAAGGCCCAGCCCCAGGAGGGCTAAGACGCTCCTTCCAATAATACTGTTGGCCCACCCTCTGGCCCTCTCCTGCCATAATTCCCCCCCAGTCTTGCAGGCCCTCTGCCCAGCACTCTACTACTACGCGGGGGAGATATTGAACCCAACCCTGGCCCTTCCTCTCCAAACTGCATGCTCAGTGACCCTACTACCCCCTCCTGGGCAAACTCCGGGGGGTCAGACTGGTTCACATGAACATTGGGAGCCTGCGTCGCAAGGTGGCTGACCTCGAGGCCTGGACCCTACTCTACAAGCCGGACATCTTAGCTGTGACTGAGACGTGGCTAAAGCCTGACATCCTCCCTCATGAAGTCGAACTAGCAGGATATCAAGCCATATGAAGGGACAGACTCATAAAAAGAGGGGGGGTCCTAACCTATCTGAAGTCCCCCTTGAATTACACCCTGATTGACCTCCAAGCATTGGATGGAACTCAGGCTGAGGTATTATTTCTCAAACTTGTCCTCAGAGGTACAAAGCCTCTCTATATTGGATGTGCCTATCTCCCACCTCAATCTGCTACCCCCTCCCTTGAATCTCTTACCAATGCCATCCTTCAACTCCCCCAGAGGAGAAAATCCTCCTAGGGGATTTCAACCTCAACTGGCCTGCCCCTAACTCCTCCCGAACAAAGAACCTCATAGTTGATGCATCCCTTACCCAAGTGATTAACATGCCAACCAGGCACAATGCGAAAACCGTCAACCATTCGCTTCTTGACTGGGCACTTACCTCCAACCCCACTCGGATACTGACTGCTGGAATCATGTCGGACTCCTTGAGTGACCACTACCCTATCTACTGCATCTGGTCCAATAAACCCCCTAGGCCAGCCGCCAGACTGATCATTGCAAGAAATTACAGCAGATTCGAACCGGCAGGCCTCTGCGCTGACCTCTTAAAGGCAGAATGGGGGCCTATTGTCTCCCTCCCCACTATAGATGTGGCCCTCGAATATTTTTCCCAGATGTTCCTGGACATAGCAAACTGCCATGTCCCCTGGAAAAAACTAAGGGTTCAGGGAAAGTGCCATAAATGGCTATACCCAGAGCTAAAACACACCATGTGGCTCCGGGACAAGGCATGGGGACTCTACAAATCCTCTGGCACGATTTCTGACTGGGAGAATTTTCGGTGCCTGCACAACAAGTGTAAACAGGCCACAAAACAGGCCAAATCAAAATACCTCAGAGACCTCCAAGTGGGCAACCTAAGTGACCCTAAGAAGTTCTGGGGCCATATAAACTCCCTCCTGAAGGGTCGCATGCAGAAACAATGTGTTACGGTCTTAGCCGGGAACACACCTACTGCTGACCCCTCTAAGGTGGCTGAAGCGTTCAGTACATCTTTTTCTTATCCCCCTGCTTGCTCTCCTTCCGTGCCTGGACATCCTCCTCTCACCCACCCTGACATAGTGCTTTCTCGACCATTATTCCACCTGAAACTTGTGGACCCTGGCACGGTACTACCACTACTCTGCAAAATTATCCCTGAATCATCTACTTGGAATGATCAGCTAGAGCCTTGCCTACTGAGGGCTGCAGCACCAGTCATTGCCTACCCCATAGCCCTACTCATTAACCGATCCCTTCCGGAAGGGACAGTCCCCAGTAAATGGAAAGGTGCCACCATAGTTCCAGTCCATAAAAAAGGAACCCGGGACAGGGTGGAGAACTACAGGCCCATCTCCCTCATCTGCCCTCTGGGAAAAATCCTTGAAAGATTAGTCTATGATCAGCAGCAAGGCTACCTGGAACAACACTTACTCCTCTCCAAGGTCCAGCATGGTTTTCGGAAAGGCCATGGCACGGACACTGCCCTAGGCAGATTGACAACCGGCATACTCAACGCCATGGACCAAGGCATCCCAACGGGGCTGCTATTCATCGACCTCTCCAAGGCCTTTGACATGGTCGGTCATAAATTGCTCCTTTCAAAGCTTCAAAGGCTTGGCATGGATCAGCTCTCTCTCTCCCCTGGACCACAAGCTACCTGACTAACAGAACTCAGACAGTCCGCTGGCAGGGCGCCCAATCAACCCCCAAACCTGTGATCACTGGGGTACCCCAGGGCTCCATTCTAGGTCCCCTGCTGTTCTCCCTGTTTGTGAATGACATAGAAGGTGTGTACCCTGCAACCCAGTTCTCACGCTGATGACACTGTAATCTACCACAGTGACCCCAAATCCTCCGTCATAGCTAACTGAACTTCAAGCTTGCCTGGCAAAACTTGAAACATGGTTCACTGCCAACCACCTTAAGCTAAATGAGGATAAGACAAAAGCTGTCCTCTTCGGGACCCGGCGACTGGGTAAAGACTGTAGTGGTCTTCTCTCGATAACGTCAGCTCGAGGAATGCGTGTTGAGGTTGCTGACCAGTTTAAGTATCTTGGGGTTACCCTTGACCAGGAGCTAACCTTCAAACCCCACATAGATGTCCTAACAAAATCTATCCACCAGAGACTGGGCTTGCTATACCGCCTTGGGAACTCCCTCTCTGGAGAAGCACGTAGAACCATTGCCAACTGCAACCTCCTCCCCTCTTTACTGTATGGCTCTCCATTATTACTGTCCCTCAGAGAGACCGAGCTAACCAAGCTCTCCACCCTCTACCACCGCATTGCTCACTTTGCAACCCACTCCTCCCCTAGGTGGCATCACTGCGAAGCTCTTAAGGACCTTCACTGGCCGACATTCAGACTTAAACTATCCTTTTCCCCTGCCTGCCTTTCCTACAAACTCCTCGCCATTCATCACCCACATCACCTTAGCAACTTACTTACCCTTAAAGTCCCCCTCCGCAATCTCCGGTCTACTTCCAGTCGACTCCTGAACATACCCCGCATCCGCACCAATCAAGGAAAACGCTCCTTCCAGTTCACTGCCCCACATTTCTGGAACTCGCTCCCCTCTTCTCTGCTTGACAAACCCTCCCTCTCCTCTTTCAAGGCCGGTCTTAAAGCCTACCTCCTTGAACTGAGCCACTGCTGCTGCAACCGTTAGATAAGCTCCCTACCCCTCCTAATGAAATATGGCTACCTACAAATCCTTGGCTCCCTGTGTACTAACTAACCTCTATTAACTGTTACCTCTGTACAAACTGTGTTATGTTCTTTTTTGAATGACCCATGGACTTTTGTTCCCCCCGGGCAATACAATTTCTCTGAATATGTTACTTGCTATGTGCTCTCTGTCTCTGCCTTACTGTTACCCAACCTCCTGTACAAATTGTATATGTATTTTTAAAGCTGTATGCTGTACCTAATGTAAAATTAGTAGTGTACTCACCCCGGGTCGCCCCTGAAAAAGGGACCTCCGGTCTCAGTGAGTTTACCTGGTAAACAAAATCTAAATAAATAAACCAGGGAAGGACACCCAGCTCTGCAGTAGCCATTGCCCAGTCTGTCTTATACTAGTTGACTGCAACATTTTTGCAAAGATTCTGGCCACAAGGCTGCAAGAAGTAGTGTCTCAGTTGACAGACACAGACCAAATTGGGTTTGTGCCAGACAGACATGCCACTAACAGTACCATGCGCCTTACTCATCTGATTTGGAAAGCTCCCACCTGGGGTCCTGCTGTCACTTGACACTGAAAAAGCATTTGACAGGGTGAAATGGAGCTTCTTTTTTCATACTCTTAAGTTTTTTCAGAGTCAGACCTGTGGTGTTAAACTATATATATCCTTTATAGTGGAGCAGTAGCCAATGTGACTACTAACATTATGCCCTCTGCCAGCTTCCCCAGGAAGGGGTACTAGGAAAAGCTGCCCTCTCTCTCTCTCTCTCCACTACTGTTCATCCTAACATTAGAACCCTTGTTCTACTCAATCTGTCAATGCCCATATATTCATGGCATTAATATGGGAGGTGAGCACAAGGTCATGAACATCACCGATGATATAATGCTGACTTTCACGAAACCGCAGATCTCCATACCTCAGTTCATTCATTCATTCATAAAATTTTATTCGAGATTGTGACTAGGATAGTTGTTACAATACTCCATTGAGCAAAGCTCATTTCAGAGGAGGTCCTCCAGTTTGTACAATCGGGTATCAACAAGTCACTTATACAATAATGGTTAATAAATAGTTGCTGACTCTGGATCTCTGTTTATGGTAATCTATTAAGCTGCAAGGTAAATGTAGCCAAATCCACACTTCAGTAATCCCATCCCTTTATTATTTCACAACAAGGAAACCTCTGAATAATGACCAAGGCTCCAGACCAGATTACATTCCTTATGAACCCTTACTAATATGGTGAAGATAAACCTTGAATTCCTCCGTACAGCACTGGAGAGGGACATGGTGAGGTGGAACCACCTACACCTCTCACCTTGGGGCAAGGAGCACACATGTAAGATGATGGTGGCCCTGAGGATTCAATATCTCTTAGACAGTATACATGTCCCAGTTGACACCAAAATGCTTAACAGATTCTATAAGGATAAGCTATGCTTTTTCTGGTGCCAAAACCCCAGGTGTCTGAGTCGTAGGAAACTGGCACAAGAATTCTCTAGAGGAGACTTTTATTTCCCAGACTTCCACCTCAAGAGACTGGTGCATGTTGGCCACATGCTGGCCAGTGTGGCACTAAGCAAGAGCAGTCTTCACCCCCGCAAATGGGTAGTGTGTGAAGAGAGTGTGCTGGGGGCTAATAATGGATGCAGTTTGATTCAGCAACACTCAGAGAAAGGCTAAAGTAAACCCAATCATCCAACACTCCATACAGGCTGGGAACCATCTTTCCAGACTCATGGACTGACACCCTAAGAAATCATCAGCTTTACCTTTCTGGGGCATAATAAGCTGCACATGTGGGAAACCAGTCCTCCGGACTGACTGGGCCAGGCAAGGTATCACGCCCCTCCATCACCTCTTGGATGAGACCAGTAGAGTTCTGAAGTCCTTCCACCTTCTTAGTAACCAGCACCAACTCACCAAAGCCCTGAATTCCTTCCAGCTGCTTAGTAACCAGTACCAACTCACCAAACAGCAGCACTGGAGACACTTCCAGTTCAGGCATGCCCTGTCACCATTGCTGGATCCAAAATACAAGAGCAACTCATCTCAACCCCCTAGATATGATACTCCTCCCCACTATGACATCAGCAGTGAGAGCGGCATATATTTACCAGGGACTAGACCCCTCAGAAAACACTAGGAAGATTTGTAAGCATGAGCTCTATATAGAGCTCTCACCACAAGACTGGGCACACTGTTGGCGAATACTGACATCTGGCATCAAAGAACCCAGAAATAGATTCATCAACAGAAACTCCTTCTTAGACAGCACAGGACCCGTGAGAAACTACATAAATGGTGCTTCCTGCCCAAGATGTTGCAAATGCAATGGTAACTCTAGTAACATCACCCATCTTCTTTGGTCTTGTCCCAGACTGCAATTGTTCTGGGGGGAAATCCAAAGGATATGCAAATAAATTACCTCATTTGATATTAAACTTATCCCCCATTTGGTTATGCTGGGAATAGACATAGGTGAGGATAACCAGGGACCCGCACACTCATTGTCAGGGAGAAACAAATGGTTAGAAAGGGTTCTGATTACAGCCAAAGGGGTAATTCTCAGACACTGGAGGAACCAACAAGCCCCAGAAATCTAGGAATGGCACCTGCATCTAGGTAAAACTACTAACTATGAACGAGTCCAAGCAGCAACCAGGGAGAAATTGGTTGAATTTACAAGAATCTTAAGCAGGTATTAAACTCACAGTTTTGCAGGATACCAACAGGCTACTTAATGCCATCCAATCTTGTATGGAACCCTAAGTAACCCCCTGGCAGACAAAGTTCAACACTGGCAAGAACACAGAGCATAGTGACCCCAAAGGTCTCAGGCCTATCCAGGACCTATTGGATTAAAATTGGTGCAATCAGTGAACAGCAGCGTACCAACTATTCCAATGCAATACAATAACAGGGTCTGATTTTATACAAAATATTTACCTAAAATTAGTGTTGTATCTCCATGCCCTCACCCAACCAGAATATTATTTCCCATTACTGGGACATTGCTAGTTGCAGCATCTCATTATCAGTTTAATTGCTCAGTATGTGTACTATCTTAGTATTACTGTTTGCATTGTAATTTTGGAACATCTCAATGAAATCTTAATCATTAAAAGAGAATCAGGAAAATAGCTTTGTGAAAGGGAATGGGAATCTTCCACCACCTGTGGAATTATTTATAGAACATAATCTCTTTATAATTGGCCTGGCAGAAATTAAGTGGAAAATCAAAAGAGGAAATGATATCCTTGGAGAATGAGAGCTGCAATGAATAATGGCAAGAAGCGAGAAATGCAAAATGAAAAAGAAAAAGAGCAAGAGAGGTGTATGCTGAAAGTAATGTGCTACGTAATGAAAAGAAGAATGAGCAAACCTTTAAGGGAAGAAGAATGCAGATTAGAGCAACCACAAAAGCGATAGCAGGAAAATATGTAAGAGAAATTGAAAATATAGTGAAAACTAATACCAGTAATCAAAAAGCAAGGAAAGCACACCAGGGGAAGTGGAAAATGAAGAAATAACATCTTGTAAGCATTGTAAGTGCAACTGTATAGAAACAATATACAATATAATAAAAATAAATTACAGAAACAGAAGGATCCAAATCAAAATATATACATACAAAAACAGAGCTAATCCTCAAGTGCAAATACAGGAAGAAAACAAGCATTTGTCAATGTTTGCCTGCTGGTATTAGGATTGGAAATGCAGGAGTTAGACAGATGCAGAGTAGGAATGGCAGTCAAGTATTGAACTTCACACCAACCCCACCTCCACCCTACAGAGACGGACAGGCATTGGGGTATGCATTTGGGTTGTCGCCCATAACGTTCATGCCATTTCACCTCACCCTATCCTGCAGACACCAACAAGTGTTGAGGTGTGCCTTCGGGGTGTTCAGCTTTACAGTCACCCTACTCCATAAGGACATACACTGAAATGGGTGGAATATAGGACAATGGGGTGAACTCTGGGGCCGAAGCGTCCAAGGCACACCTCGATGCCTGACACTGGCTGCATGGTGGGGGGGGTGGAATGGCACGAGCATTACAGTCAGCAATCCAAAGGCACACCCCTGATGCTTGTCAGTCTGTACAGGGTGGAATGTTATGGTTTGAATGCTTGTCAGTCTGTACGGGGTGGAATGTTACGGTTTGAAACCCTAACATACCAGGCGTTTGTTGGTATTTGCACTACAAATTTTCAACATGGCCTTTTTGTGACCCCCACCTCATGAAAGCATTTGTGACCACTGCTCATGAACACTGTAACTATGATTTTGTTAATCTGTCCCGAGCACTGATTTCCCACAGCAGCTGTGCTATTCTGCGCCAGATGTTTAAATGCATATTTCAGGCAGGATGTATAAAATGGCAGCTGTACTGTTCATGAGGAGGTGTGAAAAAATGCCAGTGTTGAAAATCTGGAGTGGAAATAATACAAAGTTGTGAAGTTTCGAGGGTGCACGGAAACTGCACAATGCACACTCGTAACACAGTCATTTTATGGACGTTTGTCACCAAATTTTCAACATAGGCATTTTAGGACCTCTGCTCATGAACAGAGTTACTGTGATTTTACATACAAACATACATATGAACATACAAACATACGAATCTGCCAGCAGAACAGGCCAATTGGTCTATCTAAGTCTGCCCAAGTGTTCAGCTAGCACCCTAGATTGCAGCTGCCCCAGCCTCCTCCCCCTCAGTTCCTCCCCCGCTTGTCCTAGCCCTTGCCCCCCTGACTCTTGCTTTATCCCATGCCTTCTTAAAGCTATTGACTGTCCTACATGTTCTTATCCCCTCTGGCAGCGCATTCCAACAAGACGTCACCCTCTCAGTGAAGTAGTGCCTCCTCATTTCCCTCTTGAAATGTCCCCCTTCCAGCCTTAGTCTGTGCCCTCTCGTCTCTCTTCCCCTCCTCAGTTTAAACACCCCCTTGTTGTTAAGTTTATTTACCCCCCTCAGGCATTTAAACGCTTCAATCATATCCCCCCATCCTGCCTCACCTCCAGTGTGTACATGTTCAGCTCCTTCAGCCTAACTTCTTATTCCTTTCCTTCTATCCCCTTTAACATTTTTGTTGCTGTCCTTTGCACCCCCTCCAGTAACTTTATATCTCTCCTCAGGTATGGCCTCCAGTATTGCACACAGTACTCCAGGTGCGGTCTGACCAATGATATGTAGAGAGGTAAGATCACATCCCTGTGTCTGGATGAGAACCCACTTGTGATGCAGCCCAGCATCCTTTTTGCCTTCACTGCTGCTCTCCTGCACTGGGCCGAGTTGTTCATGCTCCCAGTTAGCAACACCCCTAGGTCCTTCCTCCTCTGTGATCCCCAACCTCACCCCCCCCAACCAATAGTCCCTCTTCTAGTTCTTAGCCTCGAAGTGCATCACCTTATACTTCTTTGCATTGAATCCTAGCTGCCACTCTACTGACCATGTCTCTAGTTTGGTTAGGTCCCACTTCAGTTTTTCCCATCCGTCCTCTTCATCCACCACCGCCCCCAATTTGGTATCATCTGCAAAAAGACTAACCCTGCTCCCCAGCTCATGTGCTATATCAGAAATAAAGAGCTCAAATAGCACTGGGCCCAGCAGTGACCCCTGCGGCACCCCGCTTGTCACTGCTCTGGGTGCTGAGAGCTCCCCCACCACCACCACCCTCTGCATCCTCCCCTGTAACCAGTTCTCTATCCATTTAGTCAGCTTTTTTCCCACCCCCACTGCCATCAGCTTTCTCCCCAGTCTCCCATGAGGCACTGTATCAAAGTCATTACAGAAGTCCAAGTACAGGACATGTACCACATGGCCTCTGTCCAACTCCCTTGTCACCCAGTCATAATATTCTATTAGGTTGATTTGACAAGATCTCCCTGAGGTGAACCCATGTTGTCACCCATCTTGGAGGCCATTGCTCTCTAAGAATGCCACCAGACTCTCCTGGCTCCTCCCTAGGCCCACTCTTGTGTATGGGCACCACACGGGCCACCCTCCAGTCCTGGGGCACACACCCCATTTCCAGAGAGGTGTTGAACTGATCTGCCAGCAGCTCAGCCAACAGCTCCACCATCTCCCTCAGCACCCTGGGGTGGATGTCATCAGGACCTGGTGCCTTGTCCACCCTTATTGCCCTCAGCCGCTCTAGTACCCTACTAGCTGCAATCACTTTGTCTGTCACCTCCTCCCCCACTTTTCCCAGCCCCCCCAGCCCATGCTGGTAGTGAATCATCCCTCTCCTTAGTGAAAATGGAGCAGAAGTACTCATTTAGAATTTCCGCTTGCTCCTCCCCCTTTTCCACCCAATCTCCTCCCCGCTTTATCCTCACAATATGTTCCTTGCACTTCTTCTTTTCCCTGACATACCTTAAAAAGTCCATTTGCCCTCCCAGTATGCCCTGTGCTAACTTTAATTCTCTGGAGGCCTTAGCTTTTTTCATCCTCCTGGCCACCTCCCTTGACCAACTCCCGGAAGCCTCCTTATCCTCTCCCTTCCCTATTCTCCTGTACTCCTGGTATGCAGCCCTCTTTGCCCTCAGCCCTTGCAGTGATTCCTTGCTCAGCCAGACTAGTTTCTTGGCTCTGCTCTTCTTACTCCTGGCCCTGGTGCAGGCTACTGTGTCCTCTGTTAGCCCAGTCTTTATGACTCCCCACTTTTGTTCTGTATCCATCCCCGGCCTTACATCCTGGAGTCTCCCTTGCAGTATTGCTCACATCCTTCCAAAGTCCACCCTACTAAAGTCCACCACCTTAGTGCCTTGCCTCCTGTCTCTCTGCGCACTATGAGAATGAGCCACACTGTTTTGTGGTTGCTACTCGCTAGTGGGTCATCCACCCTTACTTCCCTCACCACCTCCCCATTTGCCAGTACTAGATCCAGGGCCTTGTAGGTCTTGTAGGCCCACTTACCAATTGCATCAGAAGGCTGTCCTGGAATGCATCAAGGATCACCTGCTCCCTTGTACAGCTAGTGGCCGGGGTGCTCCAGTCAACCCCTGGTAGATTAAAATCCCCCACTATCACCACACTCCCCCTTCTACACACCCTCCTTCTCTGCTCTGCCAACTCCCCATCCAGTTCCCTGGATTGGGTTGGTGGTCTGTACACCACTCCCAGCCTCAGCTTTCTGCCCTTGGAGTCCAGGAGCTGCACCCAAAGCACCTATGTCCTCTCTTCTCCCTCGTCCCTTATACATTTGATCCCTTCCCTCACATAGAGTGCAACCCCCCCTTCCGACACCCTGGTCCCTCCTGTATATTCTGTATCCCGGGATTGCCAAGTCCCAATCATAGTACTCTGTGGCCCAAGTCTCTGTCACTGCAACAAAGTCCACCTTCCCCTCTGAAAGAAGCACCTGAAGCTCTGCAGTTTTGTTCCCCAGGCTTCTTGCATTGAGAGAGACCACCTTCCACCCGTACCCCTCCTTCTCCTCACTCTTCTCCTTGGTCTGTGTCCCTCTTCCCAGTAGTCTGCACCCCTTCTCCTCTTTATTCTTACCAGGTGGTGGTGCCTTCTGTATTACACTCAGACCACTCTGTCTACCCCCTTCCTGGGTTGCTACACCTCCACCCTTACCTATAACTAGGGGGAGTGAGCTCATTAGGTTCCCCTGTCTGGACCTTTCTGCAAACCTCAGTCTTTTGCCCTACCCACTAGTTTAAATCCACCTTAGTTTTCATATCATATCACTTTTTCTCCTCTAGCAGAGAGGGCTCTAGCGACCTCTTGCCACTAGCTACTGCACCCCCAGACCAAGTCATGTGCACGAGAGAAACTCGCCTTTTGTCCAGGGTCGGCGGTACCGCTGGGGGTGCGCCGATCTCATGTCCAGAGGTACAGGGCACAGCCATCAGCTGGTGAGATCACGCTGCTGTTTTCCACCTCCATTTTCTCCCCAGGAGCCAGATGTGCAATGGCGTCAAAGGCACATAATACCACCGCCCGACGCACTCCCCCCTCTCCAGCATGCAACTGCAGTGCAGCCGGCCTCCGCTAACCACCACTGCAGCATGATGCCATACACCCACCCACCCCAGAGGAAGGACAGCAGTCATGGGATGCTCAGTCCTTCCTCTCCCCAGCCATCCCCCAGTGGCCCAAGTCATTTCCCAAACCCAGGTCGCCGGCATGGCGCGAGGTGTAGCATCCAGTGCCTCAACCCTCAGTGCCACTGTGCCTAAATCCACCTTAGTAGAGAAATACCCCTCTAATCCCACCTTTAATACTCCCCTCCCTGCTCAAGTGTAGCCTGTCCCCCGTGTGCAAGTCATTATTCCCCCAGACCCTACCCCAATTAGTCACTAACCCATAATGTTTGGTGTGGCACCAACCCTCAGCCACTCATTGAACACCTCAATCCTAACCTTTCCTCCCTGTGCTTGAACATGGTACCGGAAGTACCACCGAGAATGTCACCAACTCCCCCTCACACTGTCTGCCCAACTCCTCGAACCTCCCCCTCACTACTTCCACAGTCTCCCCCACCAAGTCATTTGTACCCACATGCAACACTAAATGAGGTTTCTTCCTTCCTCTTGCTGCACACTTGAGCAGTGCCTGCCCTGCACCTCCTGCAGTCAACCCAGGGATAGCTTCAACCCAAATATGGCCGTGCCTTTCCCCACTTCTGCTCTATCTCACCTCTTTCAGTATAGAATCCCCCCGGACAAGAACCCCCCCATCCCTTACCCTCTTTCTCTTCTAATGCCCCTTCCACCACCCCAGTATTCATTCTTCTCTGCCCCTTACCCCCATCAGCTGCACCCTCTGTGACTTTTGTATCTGCACCCCCTACTTCTGCCTCACCCCTTTTCTCTGCCTTATTCCTCCCATCCCCCTTGAACCCCTTCCCAGCCTGACTACTTCCTACTGGACTTCCTATGTCGACCTCCCCTCCTCTCCAGTTGATTTTCAACCCCTCTCCTACCCCCGTTGTTGTCGATTTGCAGCCCCCATTCCTTTCAACCCCGATAGTGATGCCCCTCCCATAACCTTCTCTCTTCTAGTCAGCCCCTTCCTTACTAGTCCCCTTGTACCCTTTTGTCCTCGCTTATCTCTTTCCCTGCCTGTTGCCATCCCTATCATGCCCCACTTGTCCTCCCCCTTCAGTATGTTCCTGCTCCCTCTCTCTCCCATAGCAGAGACTCAAATCCATTCCTAGTTGATACCCTCCTACATCTCTTCCCTATTGGTTCTCCCTCCTACTTGTTCCCTCCATGCCCCCCGTCCCTTCCTTCTCCTCTCTTTCTGCTAGTGCCTCTGACACTGGGGTCGGTTTCAGTCCCTGGTTTTTCTTCCCCCGTTCCCCCTTGCCATCCCCTATTTCCTCCCCTCCAGAATGCCTACCATACTCATCTGCCCTGCCACTTAGACTCCTCCCTAACCTCCACAGTTCCTCCCTCAAACTAGCCAGTTATCAACAGACCATACACCCCCCAGGATGCCTAACATACTCATCTGCCCTGCCACTTAGACTCCTCCCTAACCTCCACAGTTTCTCCTTCAAACTAGCCAGTTGTATACAGACCATACACCTCCCCCCATCCTCCGAGCCCAGTCCAGGATCATGGTGGACCCACACGCTGTACACCCTACTACCCTTCCAAAGATGCCCATCCTATTGACATGTGGCACCTGCCCCATTTTGGCCCCCATCTTATGTTACGGTCTCTTACTCCCAGTTTCTGTGCCCTACTACAACTGTTAGGCCCCTGTTTACTCAAATTCCTGTTTCCCTCACACTAGTGCCCCTACTGCCCCCTTGCCAACCAGGTTAATTCAGTCTCAAATCTCATCCGTTAGATACTGTATTACTGTAGCAATCCTAAAGTCTCATTGTCCATTTTTCAACCCTCGGCTACCATACTTTTTGTTCTCATCCCTCATATAGTTTCACTTAGCCCAGTTAGAAATCCTATTGCACTCCAAGTATTACTCAGCACTGTTAGAGAAATAAACAGAAAAAATAAATATGTATTATTACAGCAATCCTAAAAGTATCCAATCTTTGCTTTGTCTCCACCCCAGAGACCTTGCTGTAATATAGGACCACACATGACCCTGGGTGGGAGGGTGGACAACTCTAAAGTCCCAACAGAGCTCCGTTGCGCTCACTCACTCTCCCTCTCTCACTGGCTCATTCTGTTTCTCTCAGAGCTGCAGGTTGCCCATTTATACTGGGCTCCTGCCTGTATTGGCACCTTTTTCTGCCCACAAAGAAATCTGCAGCAGTCCCGACAGAGCTCCATTGAGTTCGCTCACTCCCCCTCTCTCACTCGCTGGTTCTGTTTCTCCCGGCACTGCAGGCTGTCCTTTTGTACTTGGCTCCTGCCTGCATTGGCACCTTTTTCTGCCCACAAATAAACCTGAAGCAGTCCTGATGGAGCTCTGTTGAGCTCGCTCACTCCCTCTCTCTCACGCGCTCATTCTTAATCTGTCCCAAACACTGATTTCCCACAGCGACCACGCTATTCTGCACCGGAAGTGCGAAAACACATTTTGGCCAGGATATGAAAAATGACAGCTGTGCAGTTCATAAGGAGGTATGAAAAAATGCCAGTATTGAACATCTGGCGTGAAAATATTACAAAATGTGCAAAGTTACAAGGGTGCATGAAAACTGCTCAATGCACACTTGTAACACAGTCATTTTATGGACTTTTGCCACCAAATTTTCAACATAGACATTTCAGGACCTCTGCTCATGAACAGTGTCACTGTCATTTTCCTAATCTGTCCTGAAAACTGATTTCCCACAGTGACCGCGCAATTCTGTGCCGGAAGTGCAAAAACACATTTTGGCTAGGATGTGTAAAATAACAGCTACACTGTTCAGAAGGAGGTGTGGAAAAATGCCAATGTTGAAAATCTGGAGTGACAATATTACAAATTCGTGAAGTTACAAGCATGCGTGGAAACTGAGCAACGCACGCTCGTAAAACAGTCATTGTTTGGAATTTTTTCACCGAATTTGCAACATAGGTTTTTTGAGAGCCCACCTCATGAACAGTGGCACTTTTATTTCATTAATCAGTCCTCAAAGGTGATTCCATGCAGTGACCGTGAAATCACCTTTTGGGACCGAATAATGCCATGACAGTGGCTGAATTCATGAGGAGGGGTCCCAATAACCCCATGTTGAAAATCTGGTGCCCCAACTCCCAATAATGCCTGCGATATATGCACCAAAGTTGAAAAAAAAACTATTTATGCCATTATACAGCTTACTGGCATTTCTTCGGTTCGCAGTCAGTTTTGAAGAGTGCAGACGTGTTCCTGGTCCAGCGAAGATCATTGCACTGGGCTCCGGAGGTAAGTATCAGGTGAGGGGGGTGTGGGGAGGCAGGGTGCACAGAGGGCAGCTGTGGGTTGGGGAGGGGGCACGAGACACTGTGAAGGACCGTTTTCTTGGTTTCAGGGAGAAAAAAAAGACATCGAGGGAAGGTTTTTGTTTTTCAGGTTTATTTTTTGCACACTGGGGTGGGCTCCCAGTGTGCCACCTGTATTTTGGGAGAGGGGGAACTGAAGCTAATGGGGATTGTGCCCTCCATCAGCAAAGAAAGACTGTTTGGGGGCATGATGCCAAGGGGAATTGGGCACCCCCCCCTCAGCAAACAACAAATGGGGGGACATTATGCTGACGGGGAGTTGGCTTCCCTTCGGCAAATGAACTAGGTTGGGGGCATGTTGACAGGGGGATTGGGCATCCCTGTTGGCTTCATGGGGCTCTGAGGCAGCATAGCCACCGCCTCATTGATGAAATGTTACACCAGGCAAGGTAGGTACCACCCTGCAATGATGGGTCGCTCCCTCATTGCAGCAGAATGGCTGACACTGTGATGACAAATCAGCACCTGATTGCAGTGGCTAAATCATTACAAGTTGGTGGCACTCCACAGAACCAGTGTCATCAGGATACTGGGCCTGCACTGGTTGAGCACTGTCAAGCCCAGCAATGTAGTGCCAGCATTGGCCGCCACAGTACCACACCTCCACAACCTGTTTTTCTCTTAAGCTGCCACATAATATTTCTTGCGCATGCACGTAAGCAAACATAAAAAAGGAAAGTAAAATGTGTTCAGCAAAAAACAGGATATGCTATTCAAGCAGCTGACCCAGAATATATAAGAGAGCAACAAAGATCTAAACCAGCTAGGAAACATAACAAAACAAACCATATTAGATAAGGAAACACATGAACTACTAGTTAGAAGGGGGGAAATATTTCCAATGTTATATATTAAAGGTTTTCCAAAAATAAAAAAAATTAAAAACCTGAAACCCCCTCTGCCCTCAAAGTAATGTTATACAATGTCTGTAAAGGTTCTGTGGGAAACACTTTTTGTGTGGGCTGATATAAAATCAGTTTATAGATGCAGTCAAAATTCAGAAAAAAACTGTGATTAAGGCATTCCTTACCAAATATGCAGATGATTTTAGAGACACAGGAATTAATCTGGAGAGTCTTTCCTGATCACAGACATAAAGAATACAAAAGAGGAAACACATTCCAATAAGAACAAACTCTGGCCTGAGCCAATAGGGCTGCAGGTGAGGAATGTGGGGTAAAAATATTGAAAATGACCAAAGTTAAGAGCCTGCGTTAGCAAAATGTAATGTAGGCCCATAACTTTGTTTTTTTTTTTAATATTTTTACACTAAATTTTCAACATAGCCTTTTTATAGCCCCCACCTCATGAACAAGGGCAGAGAAAATTTTCAACTCCTGTCTGAAAGGTGATTTTGCGCAGGGACCACAAAATCACCTTTTGGGATGTAAAAAAACATTTTGGCCAAGGTTTGAAAAATGACAGCTGTCACATTCATGAGTTGCTGTAAAGATATGACTAAGTTGTAAATTTGGGGCAAAAATATCGAAAATTACCAAAGTTACAAGCCCGAGTTTGCAAAATTAAAAGTCGGCTCATCGCTTTGTTATTTTTTAATATTTTTACATCAGATTTTCAACATAGCCTGTTTATGACCCCACCTCATGAAGAAGGGAGGAGAAAATGTTCAACTCTTGCCTGAAAGGTGATTTTGAGCAGGGACTGCAAACTCACTTTTCAGGACAGATTTACCTAATGACAGTGAAATTGTTCATGAGTTAGCATCCCAAAAATGGCATGTTGAAAATTTGGACCAAAAATATGAAAAATGGCCAAGTTATGCCACTAAGTTCAAAACTCTATTGAAATACATTGAAGCACACACTGTACCTGTTTCTTCAGTTCATGGTCCAGCTTTGAAGGGTGAAGACATGTCCACGGTCCAGAGAGGATTTCAGCCCTGGAACCCCTCGATATGTAAGTAAGGGGTTTGAGGGGTGCGGGGTTGTGGGTGCTGAGTGGGAGGGTCAGGTGGGGGGCAGTGTAATGGCACAAAAGACACCAATGGACATTTTTTTACAGGTAAAAAAAACAAGGATTCCTGAACTGGAGGATTGGGCACCCCAGTGCCACTGTTGCCTTTCTGGGGGGGGGGGAGTGGGGTGGTGGGTGTTGATAGGGAGGATCAGGTGGGGAAACTATAAATCTGTTAAAAAAACACCTCAGAAATAACCACGTATGTGCGGTAGTGCACAGGGGGGGTCGGAGAAAAAAAATGAGGATTCCTGTACTGAGGGATTGGGCACTCCCCAGTGCCACTGTTATGTTTCTGTGGGGAGTTGGGTGGTGGGTGCTGAGAAGAAGGGTCAGTGGGGGAGAAGGGATTATTTTGATGTTTAACATATATATTTGTGTGTATGCCATTTTATATTGCGCGTTTTAATTGTACAGTGTCTTAAATCTTGGAAAGCTCCATATCTGTCTGTCTGTGTATCTGCCTGTAATCTATATATCTGTGTATCTATGTATGTATGTATGTATGTATCTGTCTGTCTATCTATCTATCTATCTATCTATCTATCTAGCTATCTAGCTATCTATCTATCTGTGATGTTCAAGTTGCTTTGTTGTGTTCCCCCTACACGGTAACTCTTTTTCCAGATTGCACCTGGAAATGAGCCTTGGCTCAGTGCCCCTCTCCTGGTCACTAGTTTGTAAATGAAAAAAGAAATGATTATGTCATCAGCCACCTTGGCACTTAAAATACCATTAATGTAATTGATTCGGGGGGGGGGGTGCATGACTGGGAGACAGTGTGCCCCTGTGCCAGGCGCACCAACACAGCTACCTATTGGCAAACTGTTGATTTTGTCAACAGGTATGTAGTTCACTGTGTTGGTGTCACTGACTGTGGCACATACCCATTTCTTTCAGTCCCTACTGACTTCCTACAGTTTTAACCAGGTTAGGATGTTTTTAGTCTAGTTGTAAATTTAGAGCAGGCTCAATGTAAATAACAAAAAAATTGAAGTCCACCAAAAAAGGATTGCTTAAAGTTAAGAATTTTAAATCACTTACATGATTTTAGTCAATATGTGCACAGAGACACTATACCTTTCATTCTACATACAGTGGTCTGTTCTGCAGAAATGTTAGCAGTGGTGCATTACTCTTCCCAGCCAGGGGGGTGGCAGCTTCCTTTAAACTCTACAAATTGAAAAATAATACTTATAACTTATCGTAAATCCCTCTAGCTAACTCAAATGATTTAATCTGTTAATAGGACCTCTGCAGAGGTTTTGTGTGATATAAGAGACTCTCTTCATGAGGTTTGGGTAGCTAGAACCACTCAGCTGTTTAGTCCTCTCACCCAAATGTCATCCTCAGAGTCTCTTAGACACCATGCAGAGACCCTATGAACATATATTAGAGTGACACGATCTGAAGAAGGGCAAGAAAAGAGGGGAAGCTACTGGCCTCAGCTCTTTTTATCCCTTCTCTCTCCCTCCCTCTCCAGATAGCCAGTGTCCTGTGAGTTGTCCCTGTGGTTCATCCTGCTGAGGTAGTGCAAGGGTCTGATCTCTGCCCAGGAGGAGGGACCCTCCTGGTTACTCCCTGATCTGGGGGGAAGGCCCCAGTCAAATGGCTAGCTGTTACAGTCCTTCTGCAGTGTCTCTAGTCTCTTACACCATAGCAGACCCCCTGCAGAGGCCCTATCAGTGGGAGGGGTCAGACTGCACCCGTCTTGTGGCAGCTTAGGAATATTACAGACTGATGGCACAAATGAAAAGGAGGGGAGTCAAATACAAAGCAAAAATGCTCATTTACTATTTCCAGTCACATGGGGCAGAAAATCATAACTGCTGCTGTAGCCTTGAGGTACACAAATGTGCCTTTCACATGTTTCCTTGGTGCATGTAGTGCTATGGAAACCTTGCCAGATAGTGTCCCAAGGTGTGACTATGCTAATGGTTTCCCCTAAAAGAATCACACACCTTTTTCCCTTTTGTGCCAGCATTATTTCGAATATTGCCTTCTATTAACAAAACAAACAAGAGAGATTTAAGATGCTACAGTGTTAGTGAAAAAAAAAGATTATCGGCATCACTGTAGTTTTAGCTTTATCACTGCCATAATTTCTACAGAATTGCAATACATTTTTGCATTGTCAGATACCTTTTGTGCTATAAATTATTAGTCAGATCAGGAAATATGACTACTAAAATGGAGGAAAAATTAAAAATATATTCTAACAAAAAGGCTTAAACCCTAAATAAACTTTGGGGACTTCTTGTACTTTGATGAATGCATATATGTGTGTGTGTGGGGGTTAGACTTGAAAATACTGTATTTCTTTGTTTCAAAGATGTTAAATGTGGGAATGTTCTATATACAATTGAGTGTTGTAAGCAGTTTTGGGGAAAAAAGAAGGAAACTATTTGCAACTAAATAATCACAAATGCAACTAAAGATACCCAACATCTTCCAGTTTTATTTGGATGTAAAACTTTCTAGTTCAACAAAAATGTGAATATTTTGTTTTAATTTTGTTTTGTTTTTTTTTTGTTTGTTTTTTTTCTTTTTCTCAAGAAAAAAGATAGCTGACGCATTTGCATTTAGAAATCCCCACGTTAGACCTGCTGTTTTCTGTGATCGAGAAAATAAAAAGAGAGATCATGGTATGCGGTATGGGAGGTACCTAGAAAAGTGGATGTGACAGGAATAGTAGTATTTTTATTAAGTTGTAGTTGAAACTAAATGTTTGGAAAAACATGTGTTGCTGCACTGCTGCTTTGAACAAGACACTGCACCATCCCCTGCTACTGTCAGTCATCTGTCCTGGAAGTGGAGCATGGATTTAACCTGCTGCCTTGGGGGTCATTTATTCTAATATTTGCAAAAATGTTGTTTGTGATTAGACTGTATCATTGTATATATTTTGTCAGAAATTAATTAAGCCTGCAGCCCTTTTACAAAATAATCAAAGTGGTGATGTCTTAATTCATTGATTGTACTGGAGCATTCCCAAAGTCAGTGTCTCTTGCTCTGTAGAACTTTGTTTCCCCTTGAACCCTCAGCTGCACTATAATGTTTCTGTAATACAGTACCAGGGCTTATAAATAATCTGTTTTCTTAAGGTGAGACTATTTCCTGTTAAGGAGGCTATTTGTCCTAGTGGTTAGAGCACAAAACTGTTAACATGGATACCCAGGTTTGTATCCCACAACAACTTACTGACAGACCCTGAGCAAATCATTTAACCACCATGTGCTTAACCTCTCAGTTATCTTTTTCTTTCTCCATGCGGTTTGAAATCACCCCATGCACCTTAAAAGTTCTTGCTAGCTGAGTGGGGACTTTGATCTGAAACAAATAGCCCACTAAAAAAGATGTCTAAAATATTAAACATTATAGCACTAACAGCATAGTGGTCAGGGTTTATGATGTAATAACTTGACCAAGGAGTAGTAAGCACTAGTGCCTTTGGTCTCAGTGTTCATTAACCCCCTCTTCTGGTTATCATAGAGGAAACTTCTGACCACTATAGCTACTATCACTGTTATACTGAAAAAAATGTTTTTTTTAAACTACTGAAACTGGCACTACATCTGTTCAGTGAGAAATTAGGATGTTAGGCAGTTTCTCACAGACATACTATAGCATCGCTTTCAGCCAATTGGAAAACAACGATTAACATACAGTCCCATTATTAAGTCTACTGTTCAATTACTGCAGAATAGCCAGACAGTAGTTCCCTATTCTGAGTGACTGGGATTCATTTTTTTCAGTACAATAAATGTTAATACATCTCCATTTACTTACATTCTGCAACATAAGACTTCTCTGAATGTCAGCAAACAGGAGTTAGGCTATCACTCTGGGAGGTTCACAGGGTTAATCTTCCAGCTCCAATGAGACCAAATAAAAATCCCTTCTCTCCTCTTAATGCTGGCACTAAATATTAAGTGTTATCTGCTGGATGATGCCCTTGCAACTAAGGCTTCTGATAACTGAATTGGTGTACATTTACAAAATCACAACACGTGACATACTGTAGAAAGGACTCCTATATTTTGCTATGTGTATGAGAGTTCCTTGGTTTTTACCCTGCTTATTTTCCTTATTGTACATTCTGTTTATTGTTCTCACTTTCATATTCTTTCCCTTTAACACTGTTACAAAATGCCTCATTTTATAACCAATGTATACAGTTTGCATTGATGCTGCATTGATCAAATGCTTTATTCTTTGCTGTATATGCCTGTATTGTTCAATTGTATCCCTTTATCTGAATGCATTTGGAAAAGAATTATCTCCAACTCAGTATGCTCTTACTGGGAAAACAAAACTGAAATAAAATAAACTTTGCCCAGTATGTTCCTAAGGAGATATTTGTTCTAGAACTGCATACATGCAAATATTCAACAGACTACTCAAAACAAGATTCTTTACAAAATAAAACCAGTAAGATCAAAACACCTTTGAAATACATTGAAGCGCATATCTGTTTCTTCAGTTCACAGTCTGGCTTTGAAGAGTGAAGATGGAAGGCGTGTTAGTGACCCAGAGAGGATTATGGTGTTGGACCCTAATGGATAAATGAGGCTTGGGGGTACGGGGTGGTGGATGCTGAGTGAGGGTTGGGTGGGTGGGAGTGCAACAGCTGCAAAGACATTGGATTTTTTTTACAGGATAATAAAAAAAAAAGGATTCCTGCTCAGGGGATTGGGCACCCCTGATGCTACTGTTACATTTCTGGGGTGGGATGGTGGGTGCTTAGAGGGAGGTTCAGATGAGTGGAGGAAAGTATTTAAAAAAACACAAAAACAAATAACCGTGCATGCACAGTAGAAGATGGGGGGGGAGGAATTAGGATTCCTGCGCTGGGGTGGTGGGCTTCCCTTCCCCCACCCAGTGCTACTGTTACATTTCTGAGGAGGAGAGTGGGCTAGTGAGTACTGAGAGGGAGAGTCAGGTGGGGGAAAACTATAAAAAAATATTTAAAACCAAATTAAAAAACAAAAACACAGAAATAACCAAGCATGAGTAGTTGAGGATGGGGGGGTCAGTAACAGGATTTTATGACTGGATTTGGGACACTGGGGGGTTTGTGCACCTCCATTGTCAATATTATGTTACTGGGGATGTGTGGGTGGTGGTTGCTGAGAGGGATGGTAGGGTGGAGGGATATGTATAATGTTAAAAACAATTGACCACCAACAGTAAAATACTGCAGTGCGGAGTGCTTCACAGACGCAGAGTCAACTGTGTTTGCACTTAAACATGTTGCTCAATGGCAAAGAATGCAGGAGTCCTTTTCTCATAGCAAGAGGTCTGCAGGGCTCCACCCACTGCAGCCCTAAAAAGGGCAAGAGTAGTCAGTAAACAGGTCCTTAAAATTAAAAAAGGAAACAAGTCAAAAACGGAAACAAAAGAATCTAATCATAAACAACAATGAATAAAACAATATATGAACCCTATATAAACAGAATATTCTTTTGGAAAATCTAAAGTGGAAGAAGAGATAGAACGTATTACAATGATTAGAGGGGAAAAGCAGGAAGGGAACAGAATTAAAAATAGTGTAGTTTTGGAAACCAGTTCACTGTCAGCACTTGCTACAACCATCTCTGTACAGGGTAGTGGTGGCACCTGAGATTTGGAGGAAGAAACCACTGAGCTCCCTCTTATTGAGTTAATGACCTCTAAATGACCTCAATACAATACTATGGCCCATCTTCCCGAGAACATTGCTCTCCGTAATATGATTAGCTGGAATATCTCAGGACTAACGTAAAAACTACAGGATCCTAACTGGATGAAAATTATATAAAACACAACCCTGTTGTTCTATTGCAGGAGATATGGTTAACTCAGATTCCTCTGTGTATGATGGACGGATACTTTGTTCAGAGAATCAAGGCCACTAGAAACTCTAAATTCAGTTGATCAAGTGGGGAATTGGTGGTACTGATCCCAGCATTAGACTCTGATAACTGTATTGATTTGGGTCTTGGAGCATCATATTTTTTTTTTTGTATTGTTTCTCTCCCCTGGTGGCCCTTGATCAGGTGGGCACTCCAGCCCTGTCCCTTGATGTCTGCTGGCACCAACTTCTTTCCTCTGAGGCTTACCCCCCCCCCAGTGGGGTCAGTGGGGGGAAGCGCTTACCCCCACCACTTCCAGGATCTGGTTCTGCTGGTCCAACTAGCTGGGGACTGGGCCTGTGGGTTCCTGCTGTCATCCAACCACTGGTAGTTTTTCCCTGTTTTTCTTACTACAGAGGGGGGTGTGCGAGGACCCCCTAATAACAGTGCCATGCACACTCCCATATGCTTCACGCCCAGCATCTGCCCCACCTCTGTCCCACTTTCTTGGCAGTATCAGTGTGCCAGCCCCTAGCCTCTGCTAGGGGCCAGGCTAGTGCTAACTGCTGCATCCCCCCCTCCCCAGAGGAGAAGAGTTGTCCTGGGGACACTTGATCATCTTCCTCTCTGGCCAACCCCCGGCAACCCACTTGCACCATGAACACGGGCTGCTGGTGTGACAGGAGGTAAGGCATGGATACCTCAACCCTCCACATCACTGGGCTGCCTCTCACCTTATTGTGTAAAATCCACGCTATGCAAAAAAAAGTTACAAGTTTGTAATTATAAATGTATATGTACCTCCAAAGTTAAAACAGGAAGTAGAAACTGAGCCATTTGATATGTTTAAGTATATATCACTGAGGATTAACCCTATTTATAGAAATATTCCCATATTCATTCTTGATGAAATGAAGGCACACACTGCAGATACCATATAAATATATGCTAATAACTGGACTGTGGATGATTCTCTTGGAATAACTGGACTGTGGGTAATTTCTTGGAATGCCATTAAGACACTCTAGGGACATGGGAACACATAGAAGAAGTAAAAACTGCTTATGTTCATTGCCGAGAACATGATTGGAATCTTAAATGGAAGAATCAGAGAAGACTGGGAAGGAAGTAAAACTTTCTCCACTGAAAATGTGGGTTGAGTTACAGATTTGGCTTTGGTTAATATATATTTTTTTTTTTTTTATTCATTTTACCTTATAACCAAAATGCAAATGCCAAAAGAAATGGGACAGTGACCACTTCTCAGTTACCCTTCTGATAAAATTAAATGATGGCTTAAATTACTGAATAGCAGGATAACAAGAAATTAAAGTGACCCAACACATGATGATCTCAAATGCAATAGAACCTCATTTATCCAAATGTGTCGGGAACAATGCAATTGTTTGGGTGAATGGGGTTTTGGTTAAATGAGAGCACTTTACAGTGAAGTTGACTAAGTTGAGAGATTCACCACAGTTTTGGATAAGCGACAGTTTTGATGAATTGAGGTTTGGATAACTGGGGTTTTACAGTAGTAGAACAATCAAATGGACTTCTTTTTCAAATCAGAAAGTGATAGATATTCTGCATGGTATCCTAAGCCAGGGGTCTGGTTGTGATCTGAATTGTACCGCATCAGCTTCAGTGCATTCTGAAGCCAATGCTAACATCCACAATTGTATTACAGAGTATGAGAGAATGAGTAGCAGCCCTAGATTTACTCAGAGAAGAGGCTATAATTGTACTGCATGGTGGTGTGCCTAAGGTTCATAAGCAGTTTGATACTGAATGTAGTACTCTGAGAAAAGTTATAATAGAGACAGGTAGACTAAACAGAGGCATTTGGTACTGTATCGTAAAACAGCTGTAGTCAAAATGAAAAAGGAATATAGAAGTTTAATTAGAATTAAAAAAAATAAGTACAAAGAATCATTCTGTGAGAATTTATAGCAAGCAATCATAAAGACGTACTCTCATTTTGGAACTTAGTGGTCCTTGGAACAAACGCAGTAACAGGGCTAATTCAGCGTATCTAATCCCAACAGAACAATGGTTTATGTATTTTACTAGCTTACATGATTCAAGCTCAATCTAATCTATTACAGTTGTTGAAAATGGTCTACCTCCTTGGCCGACTGTATCTGAATGAGAAGTAATATCTGCTATTAGTGCTCAAAAAACAATAAATCCCCTGGTATAGACCAAGTATCAATAGACATCTACAGAGCAGATACAGAATGGTGGGCTCCAATCCTGGCAAAACATTTTAATAATATAGACAATAATATCATACTTCCTGAGAAATGAAAAGTTGGGCTAAAAGTACTACTTTTTAAGTAGGGGGATAGGTTGGACCCTGAGTGTTACCGACTTATCACCATTCACTATACATCATTAAAAATATACACAAGAACAATTTTACATAGACTTTGACGGCAGATAAGGACCACTTGGCCCACCCAGTCTGCCCATTTCCCTACCTATTGGATAAGCTGCAGATTCTAGTTAACCAACAGCCTACTTCCTGCAACCCCCACTATAATTGCCTTATGTCTGTCCCATGCATGTTTGAATTCCTCCACTGTTTTAGACCCCACAACCTCTCCAGGAAGGCAGTTCCATGCATCCACCACTCTCTCCATGAAAAATAATTTCCTCATATTACCCCTGAGCCGTCCCCCCTCTAACTTTAAATTGTGCCCCCTTGTTCTTACACATCTCTTTTTATGAAAGATGCTGCCCTCCTGGACTTTGTTGATTCCCTTGAGGTACTTAAAAGTTTCTATCATTTGCCCTCCGTCCCTCCTTTCATCAAGGGTATACATATTAAGCTCTCTCAGTCTCTCTTCATATGGTTTCTGATGTAGACCCTGCACCATTTTAGTTGCCCTCCTCTGGTCAGCTTCCATCCTGTTTATGTCCTTGCGTAGATGAGGTCTCCACAACTACATGTAGTACTCCAGATGGGGTCTCACCAACTGTCTGTACAGAGGGATAACCACTTCCCTTTTTCTACTTGTGATGTCCCTCCCTATGCATCCCAGTATCCCCCTGGCTCTCCTTACTGACTTCTCACATTGCTTACCCACCTTTAGGTCATCTGATATGACTACACCCAGATCCCTTTCCATTATTGTTGTCGTTAGTACCTCCCTGCTATTGTGTACTCTTCTCCTGGATTTTTATTTCCCAGGTGCATTACTTTGTACTTCTTTGCATTGAATCTAAATTGCCATATGTCTGACCATTCCTCCAACCTTGCCAAGTCCCTTCTCATCCTTTCTACCCCCCCTTGTGGATCAACTCTGTTACAGATCTTTGTGTCATCCACAAAGAGGCACACCTTTCCTTCCAGACCCTCTGCAATGTTACCTATAAAGACGTTAAAGAGGACTGGACCCAGTACTGAGCCCTGAGGTACTCCACTAGTAACCCCCCTTTCTTCAGAATGTGTTGCATTCACTATTACCTTCTGTGTCCTGTTGTGTAGCCAGTTTGCTACCCAGGCTACCACCCTGGGACCCACTCCCATGCTGGCTAACTTGATTATTAATCTTTTGTGCTGGAATGTGTCAAATGCCTTGCTAAAGTCTAGGTAGGCCATATCCACAGCCCCTTCCTGGTCTATTACTTTGGTCACCCAGTCAAAGAAATTGATTAGATTCATCTGACATGACCTTCCTGCTGTGAATCCATGCTGCTTTGGGTCCTGTGCCCCGCTGGCCTCTAGGTAATCAACAATTCTTTCTTTCAGAAGTGATTCCATCATTTTCCCCACCACTGAGGTCAAACTAACAGGTCTGTAGTTTCCTGCTTCTGCCTTGCTCCCACTTTTGTGAAGGGGAATCACATCTGCCCTCCTCCAGTTCTCAGGTACCACCCCATCTTCCCATGATTTGTTAAAAAGTGTGGTTAGTGGTGTCACTAGGTCCTCCCTTAGCTCTTTTAGAATTCTAGGGTGAATCCCGTCAGGCCCCATTGCTTTGTCCACCTTCAGTTTTAGGAGTTCTTTCAGTACCCTTTCTTCTGTAAATGGACTGGTGTCAACCCCACTATACAGAGTGATTCTACTGTTTGGTTTAGGTAGCTCCTCCTCTTCTTCTTTTGTGAATACTGAGCAAAAGTATTCATTTGGTATCTCTGCCTTTTCACTGTCTCCCTCTGCCCACCTCCCCTCTCCTTTATTAATCTTCACTATCCCTCCCTTAACCTTTCTATGATCTCTAATGTACCTATAAAAGGTTTTATTCCCCTTCTTAACTGAGTTGGCTATCTTTTCCTCGGTTTGGGCCTTTGCTTTTCTGACTGCCTTCCCCACTTCTTTCTGCTTTAATTGATACAGTTACCTGTCGTGCTCAGTCTGTGATTCCTTATACTTTTTGAATGCAGCCTTTTTCTCCTTAACCTTTCCTGACACCTCTTTTGAGAGCCATAGTGGTTTTTCATTCCACTTTGTTTTCTTTGTTTGTTTCACCCAAAGGCTTGTTGCCTCCATGATGGCAGTTTTGATTTTTCTCCATTGTTCTTCCACCCCTCCTTTCTGGCCATTTGCTGATGCATTCCTTAGGTATTCACCCATTATGCCAAAGTCAGCCCTTCTAAAGTCCAGTATCCTTGTCTTTGTATGGCTTGTCTCCATGGTTGTGTTTATAGTGAAGCACACTGTGCAGTGGTTGCTTGTTCCCAGATGTCTACTGACTTCAAAGTTTGTGATCCTCTCTCCATTTGAGAGTACCAGGTCTATTATTGCTCCCTCCTGAATGGGTTCCATCACTAGCTGTCTAAGGCATGCTCCCTGTAGGGCATCGAGAATGACCCTGTTCTTGGATGTGACTGCAGTCCATGTCGCCCAGTTTTGACCACACTTGAAACCTTGGTTATGGAAAACAACTTGCTTTCCATATACCAGGCAGATTATATATTTATTATCAACCATATGGTTGAAAAGTATGTAATACAAAACTCCTAAACAAATGGTGGCTGTATACATGTATATACAGTAGACATAAAAGCTGTGGTCAATAACATAGTTAAAGATATCCTATGGGGAATACCCAAAGAAAAATAAATTGATCCTAAACTACTTTATATCCTAAAGCCCTTACACACAGGAACCAGAGCCAACATTTGAGTAAGCAGACAAGGGGAAACAATGAATACATTTATAATTAATCAAGGAATGAAGCAGGAAATTCCTTCTTGCAGCGTCACTTTTCAACATATATTTTGATACCTTAGTGGAAGCCCTGTCTTTAGTTGATACCCATTCAGCAGCAGCTAATGGACAGATTATCAAAATACTGATGTATGCTGACAATTCAGCGCTTTTTTCAAGAACTACAATATGACTCCAAAGAATCATAAAGGCAACTATAGAGCATTAATGGAAACTGGGATTCATACTCAATGAACAAAAAACTAAAATGATGACTTTGGTAAAACCCATTTAGGTGCCAGAAAGTGGAAAATAGAGAATGTGGGAATTGAGGAAGTTAGTGAATATATGTCCCTCTTAAGATGACTTTAAATTGGAAAGGACAACTGAATAAAATGAAACACTCAGCAATAAAAACTGCAAAGGGCATCAACAAGTTTGCCAAAGGATTTGGATCAGACTCCTTTTTTAGCAATGAGGAGGGCTTTTGAAGCCAAAGTCAACACCCACATTTTATAAAGAGCAGATAAATGGTCTCCTAAGGTTCATTTGCCAGAATTAGAAACAGTACAAAACTTTTTCAAAATATTAGCTTTGGCACTCTCAAGAGTTACCCCCATTGCTGCCTTTCATGCGAAATCAGGTATGTGGTCATTACAACTATTAACAATAACTTATGCTCTCTCTCATTGGAAGGACATTCTGTAAATGGAGTACAAAAGGATTCCTAAACTCTGTTGGTTAAAATACCTAGATAAATTATCTAAAGTACATGGTTCTCTAAGCTGAATGTGAAACTGCAGTCTTTTGGTTTAGAACCCATCTCATCAATAAATGCCATTAGTAACCCAGAAAGATACGTGCAATTAGCCGAACAACAGCTCTGTAATAATTATTAATTGAGAGACAAGAATAAAGTATCAAACACTGCAAGCTTGCAATTCTATAATTCTAATAAGATGAATGTTAAAATGGAGTTATATTTAACTCATTATGAAAAGGCTAAACACAGAGCAGCATGACTAAGGATGAGGTTGGGACTAATTAATAGTCCATAAGTGAACTCGAACTTTTGGACAATGTCTTCTGTACTTAATTCATGCTGTTGAGATATCAGTGTCTGATTGACAGTTGCATTCTTGTTGTTGACTTGCCTACTGTTCTCTAATGAAAGGCAGGCGTGGATAGCTCCCCTTTCTACATGTATGGAAGATTCAGAAAAAAGTAAAGTAGCCAAGTTACTGTTTGCTCAGCATAGAATGTCTTTGTATGGAACCACATCTTTTGCACATGAAATGTTTCTAAAACTAGACAGGCAGACACTATCTAGGTAGTGAAATATTAATTTTAAATTATGTATACTATAAACTATTATTGCTATACATTTTAAACTTTGTAAAACTGAACTAAACTGAACTTTGAATGTGATTCAGTTCAAATATATTCATTGAATCACTGCAATTTATTAACCTGTTTTGACTCCTACTTTAGCACATGCTCAGCCTTCCTTCACTCTGGCACTATGCACTTTGAGTTTGTGCAATTTGCACACATCTGTATGCTTATTCATGTGTCCTCCATATGTAATGTTTTGCCATCCTGTCTGCACTGCACTCAACTTATGCTCTTTATGCTATACTCATTGGGTGGGATATTCAGAAATGCGCCAGAGGCAGGCACGACAGGTGCACAGCACAAGTACATTGCATCAGTGTGCACCCAATGCGATATTCAAAGGTTGAGCACAATGGCAAGTGACAGCGCAAGACAACTGAATATCGCAGCAATGTGCCATCATGCAACAAGGGCTGTGCCAGGGAGCAAGTCAGCAGGCACCATCACACAACCTGGGCTGCACAACAGAGCAAGGCAGGAAGCACAAGAACATAACATGGGCCAGGCAAGGGACAGAGCTGCATGGGCCATGGCTCAGGGCAACTGGCACAGTGTGGAGTAGGCCACATGAGCAGGGCACACTGCCACCAGGGTGCAGGGGATGACAGGAGGGAGGCAAGGCAGGCACACACCCGCAGGCCCTGACCACGTGCGCCATAACAGTGCATGGAGGTGGTGTGGCACCAATGACCACTGGCAAGCAGCCATGGGCAACACCCACAGGACAGCACGGACACACCACCGGGGCCATAGCTGACAACACACATGCCGACAGCACACAACACACAGGCCACACAGCCCTAGCAGGGTGCACATGTATGCCCCAGGGCACATACACCAGCCACTGGGCACAGATCACCAGACACAAACCCCAGTCGACCCCAAACATACCACACAGCCACCATGCACACCACTGTAGCATGGCTCCATACACCAGCTGCAAAGCAGACATGGACACGGATGGCTAACAAAACAGATGTGCATTAAAATGAACAAACAACAGCAACTATATACAGAGGAAGAGGGATAGGGAGCAGGGAATGGGGAGGTCACAACCAAGATGGTAGGCTGGGGAAGGGAGGCAGGGGGACAGGGGACATGGTAAGGTAGGGTACAAGGGAGGAAGAGGAGGGGGGTTATGGTCAGGGAGGGTGATGCAGGCCAATGGGCCCAATGTGCTGTTCATGCCCTACTGGTATCTGGTCCTCTGCCACCTCTGCGGCCGGCTCAGGGCCTGCCTGATGATGCGTGCCACCACAAGAGTGGCTGTGGTGACCCTCAGGATCCCCTCCAGGAGCCTGATGTTGTCATCTACTCAATGGACACCTAGGACAAAGGAGGGGACATGGATGCATACATGCCCATTTGATTGTAGCCCATCCACTGTGTGCAGCAGACAGCGGTGACATGTGCCCTGTAGTAGGCATGCAGCCATCTGCAGCATGCATACCCACACTTGCCGCCATCCAGACCATCCACAGCCACCCCACAGCACTGCACACCAACACCAGCCATGCGCAGCACACCACATCCATGGCTGCCAGGCAACAGGGCTACACCGGGGGATGGCAGTGGCATGGCTGGGACCTGGATGCACCCACAGCCCACCTGCAGCAGCCACACACACATGCAAAGGTGCGGCATGGTGCAATGGACCATGCCAGCGATGCATGACTGTAATGGATATGTGCATGGGGGGCTGTGGTCCACCCCAACCCCACACAACAACAAACACTGACAGACTGCCTACCTGCATGCTGCGGCATGACTGGTGCCTGACCACCAGCACCTCCCACATGGCCAGTATCCCTCGCCCCGTGCACCTCCATTGGCCTGCTGCCATTCTGGCTCTGTGCCAATCCTCAGGGCCTAGTAGGGAGACAGAGGCAGACATCCCCAATCGCGCTTGCCTTGTTGCTGTGTGATACAGCTGTGGTAGCACTGGCATGTGCCACAGGCACCTGGGTTCAAGGGACACATGTCAGCTCAAAGGTTACCATGTGCACCATGCATGACAGTGCGATAGGGCACAGAAGGCATAGTGCGCTATAGGGTCTAGTATGCCCCATGGTCCATGTGCCAATAGTGCATGGGAACCACAGGGTGTACAGTGTATGAGCACCACATGTCCAATAGTGGTTCTGTGCCATACCGCATATGGTGCACTGTGCATAGGAAGTGCCACGACGTACACAACATCAGTGCACGCATGCACTGTGCCAGGCATACTGTGCATGTCATACAGTTGCACTATGGATTGAGCATGCGCATCTCCAATGCGCCATGCTCAATTCCGCGATATTCAGCAGGCATATGCAGATGAGCTGATCAGCATACCCACGGCGCATTGGAGGCATTTGCATCTCATTACAGTTGCGCAGTCCCTCATTTGCATGTGATGCGCTATAAAGGCGTCATGGGACTGCATAGGTACCAGACCGGTATTGCATCCTTCACAGATAAGACACCAGGCAGTGGGCATGTCAGGACAGAGGATTGGGGGGGCACCTCATGTGTGGCAGCCAGCACTAACCACATATCTTCACCCACATGAATGAGCATGTCAGAGCATGAGGGGGTTGAGGAACAGGGGCCTGCATGGAGATGCAGGCCCAACTTCACAAGAGCAGAGTGCGATGCCCTGTATGATGCATACCTGGACCAGGAGTCCCTACTGAGTGGCTCCACAGGCACCCTGCCAGCCAGGGCAGAAGCATGGGAGGGAGTGGCCAGGGCTGTGAACCAGCAGGGCAGCCATCAGAGGTCAGTACAGGAGTGCAAGAAAAATGTGGGCACAGACCAGAGGTGGATAAAGGAGAAGGTGGCAGCCATCCGGGCTGCATGTGCCACCATGGGCAGTGGACAGCCTGAAGTGCTACAGCTGACACCGCAAGAGGAGCTGGTGGTGGTGACCATGTGGCACAGCATCATTGAGGGTGTTCCTGGTGGTGGATTCCAGATGAGGGGCAGCCCATCGTTGCATGATAGGTACAACGGCACATGGGGATGGGTGCAAGAGGGCAGGGGTGCGTGGTGGCGGCAGTAACGTGTATGTGTTCTTACAGATCCTGAGCGCCTGTATGCAGCTGCAGGGTGGCGGTACCCACCTTGGGGGCTGTCATGGACCTGGAGGAGTGCCCATTCACCTCCACTGGTGTCTGGTGTCTGGTGTCCAGACCACTGCCAGCCCATCCCCACTGTCTGACCAGATGCCTGTGGCATGGGTGCAGATGAGGCCCAGGCAGTGTTTCAGTGGGATGCCAGCCATGGCATCCAGTATGCTGAGACACTGATCAGGGTGGGGTCCAGGACCAATGATGACATTACTGTTATCCTGGACAGTGGTGATACCAAACAGGGGGAGGCACCCATACTAGGCACTGGACGTGGCAGCGCAGATGGTGCCCGGGTGGCGGTTGTCAACCCTCCAACCACACTGCCCAGTGAGGAGGTAGATAACATAGTTGTGGTGCAGTTCATACTGTGTGGCGGTGGTGGCACAGCCACCCCGGTGCCGTCACTTGCACAGCAGCTGGAGGGGCAGCAGCGGCAGCAGGACAGTGCTGAGGGGGGTCCGGGTGCATTGCCCACCACCAGTGCACCACAGACAGTACAGGCCCAAGAGATCCCCACTGTGCAACCCCCACCTGTGTGGAGGGCCATGTCATGGGGCCGAGCTACACCCGCGGGTCAGAACAACACCCAAGCCCACCAGGGTGCCAACCCTCTGACCAAGCACACCTGGCTGCAACAGGCATCTGTGGAGCAGCAAATGCAGGATGTAGCAGGGGTGCATGCACTCCGCACTGAGCTGCACCAGTCCGCAGGGAGGCATGACTGGGACTATGAGCAGCTCCTGGCTGAGGCCACATGCATGCGGGAGGACACAACCGCAGTCCTGGATTGGCTCACCACTGTGGTCATGGCCAGCCTAGCACCACTGGCCACCCTGGTGCGAGCCATCTGCAGCAGTCACCGTGGAGTGTATTGTCCACCCCTCAGTACCGGCATCATGCGACCCCAGCATTGTCATCACCGGGATCCACTGTGGGCATTCCGGGTACACCTGGAGCAGGTCTGTTCAAAGGCCTGTTGATGCCTTTGAAGGACCGGTCATGTTCCTGCAGTGACACACCTGGGGAAACATCTGTGACATGCCCTGTGGCTGCCGCACAGCCTGTGTCTGCTGGGCAGTTTCAGCGGGGCTGTCCATGTGTTCACAGAGGCTGTGACACTGTGCAGCAGTCATGATCTGCCATCCTCCTTTTCCGCTGTCTGCCACTGCCCTGTATGCACAGTGGTATGGTATGTGCATACCAGGGCCTTGACGACCATTGACCATGCATCATGCCCACCTTGTGCACACCCACCCGGCTGCTGGCCACTGTGGCATGTGCATGTGTGATGATGCCTTCAGAGCACCAGCCACCACTGTGCACTGGTGTTCAGCATCTGACACATGCCCATTGGTGGCTTCTGGATGTGTGTGTGTGGGTGTCCTTGTGCCCATGCTTGTGTGTGTGTGGAGATGTATGTGGGTATGTGGGTGGGGTCCACAGTGCCATGAAGGGTGCTTCCCCGGAGTCCTGTCCCATGTCCGTCGACGCTACCCTCCAGCCATGTCTGTTGTGGGGCCTGGCCGGGCATGCCTGTATACTGCACTCTGGTCCCTGGGATGTGTGTGTGTTCATGTTCACCTACCTGCATGCACCGTAGTGCTCCTCTGCAATGGTGTCCCATTGCTGCTGGACCATTCTGTGCAGCCAGGGTTCCTGTCACCCGGGGGGGCTGCCCACCACCACATGGCTTGCCATCCATGTCATCCCCACTGCTGTTCCCCTCTTTGACCTCGACAGCTTTCCCTTGGTCAGTGGCCATATTGTATAGCACACAGCAGGCCAGGAATATGCCACAGGTCTTCGAGGGGCTGTACTGTAGGGCACCGCCTGACCTGTGCAGGCAACAGAAGCATGCCTTCAGCAGTCCAAACACACGCTCGATGATGTTCCATGTGCTGACGTGTGCCTCATTGAATCTCTCTGTGCTGGGGTCGATGGGAGCTGGTATGGGGTCAGCAGCCAGGGTCTGAGTGGGTATCTGCTGTCACCTGTGTGGGGACATTATGGGTTAGCATTTTGGTCTGTGTGGCTGCCCCCCACCTACACAGTCAGATCCTCCTACACCCCCGGCATGGCATCTCCCCCCCACACCCTGCCTATTCCAGCTGCATACTCACCTACTAGGTGGCCGGTGGGGATGTCCCTACTCTCAAACCTGTGGCAGAGTGCAGACTGGTGCCAAATGAAGGCATCATGTGCTCCACCAAGGTGTATGGCACAGACATTGATTATGCTCCCCTTGGCATCACACACCACCTGGCAGTAGACACTGGGGTGGCCCTTCCTGTTGATGTAGGCCACTCCCTCCAGCCCCAGTGGTGTGAGGATGCCTACGTGGGTGCAGTCAATGACTCCTAGCACGCCTGGCATATGTTCAACCCTGTGGAACTCCTTCATGTTTGCTGTACACTCCACCTGTGCGCTGGGGAAGTGGATGTATTCCGCAGCATGTGGCAGCAGTGCGTTGAGGAATTGTGTGAGGAGCCATGATGTGGTTGACTGAGTTATGCCTGTGGTGTCCCCTGTTGGCCTCTGGAAGGTACCCATGGTGGGCAGGCACATCACGGCCATGACCTTGGTCTCCACCAATAGGGCGTGGCTCTGTCTCATGGGTGTCTGCATCTCATCACTGCACAGCTCACAGAGCTGCCTCAAAATCACCCAGTTCAGGTGGTGCCAGCCCACAATCTTGGTGTTACTGCACTGTTTGAAGGTGGTGCGGGCACGGTACCACCTGTTCCGGGCATACTGCTGCCAGGCCCTTCCACAGCTGCTCCACTCTGCCTCCTGCCTTCTCGCACCCCTCATTACTGCCTCCATCTGGAATATTGCACTGGCCATGGCCTGGCCTGGCCTGCCCCCCTCTTGCATGGTTGACTCTCTGGGCTACCCCGGCTGTGTGCTGCTGCCTGACCCCCTGCACTGGGCACACTCCTGTGTTGGGGTCCCACACACACACACACACACACACACACACACACACACACACTCACACTCTGGGCAGCTCACACTCACAGGCACAGTTGGGATCACACTCCCTGTCCCACTGCCCATTGTACCTCCTGCCTCTGTGCCTGCCCTGCACCCCAGCTGCTGTCCTGCCTGGCCACTGGCCCTCTCTCTGTTTCTGTCTCTCTCTGTCTCTATCTCTCTTTCTCTCTCTCTCTCTCTCTGTCTCTCTCTCTCTCTCCATCTCTCACTCCTGCTCCCCTGGGCGCAAGCCTCCATCCCCTGCTTGCTCCTTCCTTTTATAGGCTCAACTTTGCTCTGCGCATGTCCCTGTTGCACCACACTTGTGCCATCGGCTTGCTGTTGAATATTGCACCGCACAGCTTATTCATGGCTACACCCCCTGCACTTGCACTTGCATTCATTAGAGTCGGGCATTGGTGCACTGCAATTTGCACTGTGCATTGTCACCCACTGAATATCACTCTTTGGCTCATGTCCACTATTGCGCTGGTGCATCTCACTTGCACCATGTGCAACCACTTTGAATATCCCACCCATTGTAACCACATCACCTGACTGGCTGTATTTCATTTGTAATTGTCCTTCTCCCCTTCACCTAGGTCACACCCAGAAGCAAGCCTTGGCTCAGCATGCCTCTCCTGGTTACCAAGTGAGGAGGTTAGATAGATAGATAGATAGATAGATAGATAGATAGATAGATAGATAGATAGATAGATCGACAGACAGACAGACAGACAGACAGATAGATCAACAGACAGACAGACAGACAGACAGACAGACAGACAGACAGACAGACAGACAGATAGATAGATAGATAGATAGATAGATAGATAGATAGATAGATAGATAGGCAGATAGGCAGGCAGGCAGGCAGACAGACAGTCAGATTGACAGAATGAATGAATTTGTGGATATCATCTTTAAGGCTGATAAGGATCTGAAGGTGCAATCCAGTACATTCGGAAAACCCACTGCCACAAATTTGTTTCCCCATGTAGACAGTGCACATCCTGTTCACCTTATAAATTCAATCCCATTTGGGCAATTTGTAAGGCTGTGTTGAATATGTTCAGAGGATGTGAATTTCAAGGTTCACCCTGAACAACTTTCAGAAAACTTTAGGGAAGGAATTTGCTGGTTAAAATCCATTAGAAAGGCCTATCACAAAGCTTTAAATATAGATAGTGCATCTCTACTTGCACCAAAGAAAAAGAAAATAGAGCATGGCAAACCAAATCTTATTACTTTTATTACAGCATATATCCCAAAGGATGTTGCTGTGAAGAACATTAACTATAAACACTGGCCATTGTTCCAGAATGATCCTTTGACCTCAACATATTTGGGTGTCATTCCTAGGGACTGCTTTTGGAGAGGCCATAATCTGTGTAATTCTCTAACACATAACTTGTACATGCCCCCACTAGCTAAGCATGGGTAGCAGAATATATATATATTTTTTTACATTGCCACAGCTACTCGGTTTGTAAGTAGTTGACAACAGGCATGGAGTTTTTAATACATAATAACCCAAAAGTAATTAGAATTAAGTCCCTTGTTACTTTCAAAAACTCCCACGTTGTTTATGTCATCTGGTGTCAGAGCCCCAGTGTATATGCCGGATGCACCACCAAGAGATTAAAAGTGAAACTTCAGGAACATATTAGTGGAAATCAAATGTGGTGCATCTGATAATACCCTTGAGGCACACTTGAAGGTTTTTCACACTTGTAATCCTTTGTCTTTGAAGTTTGCTGTGTTGAGTCACATCTAACAGAGCCCAGAGGTGGCGACTGTCTGGTCCTTTTTATTACAATCAGTATCATGATGGATTCAAGATTTGAATTCTTTTAGACCAAATGTTCTGAATTTCATTCAATTTTATTCAGTTAACTGGGTAAGTGCACTGATACAAGAGCATAAGAAATAATTTTTTATGCATGACCTGGGTACTGTGTAGTACAGTACATAAAATCAATTGCATGAAACGAACAAGGTAAAAAATGTAATAATCAAGAATACCTAACACAACAATACAAAAAGATTAGAATAACTATTATATAAAGCATGAGCAGACATTGAGATTTGAAGATGATATTTCAATTTAACATAAAAAACTTTGGGGGTTGACTATCTGACAGACGACAGAAGGGTGTTAAAGTGAAGTGACTCTGTTTTTATTTATTTTATTTTTATTTATTTGTATTTCGGATGACACCTTTGAGCCGAGGGCTCTTTTACAAAGGTTCCACGTCAAGGCTATAAGGACAATAAGGTACAAAACATAACATGATCATTACAATGGAACTTACAAAAAAAAAAGACAAATAAGATTACAATAATAGCAGCCAAAGGCATTGTCAAGGAATTGTGTTGCGAGTTAATTATACAGTACAAGTCATAGGCGGCTCAGTGAAGCTTTGTTAGGAGTGGGTTAGTGGGAAAAGAGAAAGAAGAGTGGTGGTGAAGGGGTGGCATGTGAGACAGAGAGAGGGAGGAGAGGAGAAATGGGGAGTGCATTGCATTGGGTATGTGGTAGATGGGAAATAGCAAGACAGGAGGAAAGGGGGGATGAAAAAGAAAAGGAGACAGATTCATCCTATACCCAGTAATGGGGGGGTAGGAGAGGAGGAGTAGCTGAGGCAGTGAGGATGGATGCTTGAGGGTAGTATGCCTGGAGGGGATAATAAGAAGCAATCACTGAAGGCACTAGCCACGAGGTGTTGACGCAGTTTACACTTAAAAGCAAGACTCTGTAATTGAATAAATTCTGCTCCATACCAGTACTCATAAATGGGATTTTTAAAGGACTGCTGTTAGTAGAGAGATGGATTATTAACAAATACAAGACACTTAGCTAGGCATTGAGGAGTTTTTTTTGTATAGAATCTTAAACACAAAATTGATCAGGGTTACCTGTGCTCTGAGCTCAGGTTGCAGCCAACCAAGGATCTCAAAGTTAGTGAAATGATAAGACCTAGAACCTTGAGAAGATGCAGATTTATCAACTTTATAAAACAGTGCTATTTTTAGCCCATACAGTTTTTGCAGAGACATTCATTATGATAGAACTGTAGTCATCCCCAGTGAGTATGTTACTCTGGGCAAGTCTGACTCTAGTGTCAGCTGTTAAGTATGTCTGAATATGGTACAATAACCTTTGTTTTTGATGTACCAGTTTAATTGTATTTTTCATATGGACATTGATTATAAGGCATAGGTCCATAAATACGCCCAGATATTTAAATTCCTTTACTACTTCCAGCTGGACACCATCCAAAGTAAGGATACTAAAATCTTGTGTAAATCATTTTACTTTCAGAGCTAATCCGAATAACATGTTTTGCATTTTTGGTCCATTCAGGACATTTTTTTTTTCAATTACAAATCATGCTTCCAAAAAATGAAATTTATGACCAAGAACATCATTTATTTCATCAATGACCTTCCTACACATATAAAGTTTGGCATCATATCCATTTAGGGAATTTTAACAGTTCTACAAAGTTTTGGCATATTGTTAATGAAGACCCATGAGGGACACCACAAGTAAGAGTATTTGCCTTAGATACATCTTTACCAGGGAAACAATTTAGGTCCTGTTTTGTAAATAATTCAAAAATCATAAAGCTATTGATGAACCCAAATCCAACTCTTCCATTTTGAATAAGCAGACTATGATCTACTAGATGAAAAGCTTTGGTCATGCCCACAAACACAGAACCAGTCTTCAAGCCATTTCCCATGGCTCACTGTACCATGCCTATGATTCAGAACACAGCAGTACAAGTTTCATGGTCTTTTCTGAAAACATGTTGCTCCTCACACAGCAACTTATACTGATTAAAGCAGGGAACCGATTGATTATGGACAATACTTTCTAGAACTTTAGTTAAGTCTGAAAGAATCAATAGGTCTGTAACTAACTACAGAGTTGTGCTTGCCCTTTTTGTGTAGTAGTACTCTAAAAGCTAATTTACAAACATCAAGGATAGTTTAGTCTCAAAAGGCAAATGTAGTACTTCAGTGACTGGCAATCCAATTTTTAGTGCAGCCATTTTAAGAAATTTGTGAATTAACACATCACTGCCTGAACATGGTTAAATTTTTAAGCTTCTCAGCTTTTTTGAAATACAATTGTGGGCAACAGAACTCTAAGTTAGTTAAGGCTACAGGTTGTCCTACTAATACTTGTAAAGAATGTCTGCATTTTTCTAAATTGCAGAAAAGTCATTGAACATGCCTGCAGCAGTATTTGAATCTGTGCATGTCACACTGTTGACTTTGAGAGTCAATGAGTAGTAGTAACTCTGGGATTAATAAGTGAATTTATGCACTGCCAGGATCTTTTTGCATTACTCAAACTAACAGTTTGCAGGGTCTTTAAATACATAGCTATATCTAATTCACATTCACACCTAGCTGCCCAATCAGAATGCAAGTTTGATTTCTTAAATAAACCCCAAGCTGTGTCTTTGTTCTTCATAAATTTAAATAGTATTTTTTTTATTTTTTTAATTTTTGTTAACCATAACTCTACATCTGGTCAAAGGGGCATATATAGTAAATAGTTTCATAAACTCAGTAATGAAGTTCAAGGCACAATTCACATTAGGTATTGCAGCCAAGTAGGACCAATCAATTTAGGAAAAGTAATTCAAGAAGGAGGGAAGTTTAAATGGTGTACAGGTTAAAACTGCATACTTGCATTATGTTAGATCAGTTCACATCTGATCAATTGTCTGCTTCCCATCACATCGTTGAAACGTGAGGCAAGGGTTGGTGATTCCTTATATTCTTTAGCTTGTTTCAGTACTTTACTTCTCTCTTCATGTATTTCGAGTGCACTGTGAACTCTTTCCATTTCTTTCTGTGCATATTCTGTTTCAAAGTAAAAACTAGCGTATGTCAGACATGTGATGTATACATTACTTTTTTATGGTAATCTCTTTGTTAGCAGTCAACAGTTCTACTCTTCACACCCTGGCCAACTACCAGCCCTGTTCTTCTGTTCTCTGTCACTTACCTACCTTCATGTTGTCCAGGTACTACCTCTTTGAAATTGTATGGTCGTCATGGTGGATCCAGTGTGTGTCAGCCAGCTTACACTGCAGTCCTTTCATGATGGAAGGTAGTGTTCAGGTATGTGTGGCCAACAAGTACTGGTGTCATATTTCTGCAGCACAGGTGTATTTCTCCTTAGATGTCCAAAGCACTCAGAATGCTGCTATAGATGACAAAGCGTTTACCTGTGCATGTATATGTGTGCCTGTCTAGCAACACTGATTGCACTGCCACCTGTGGTTACCCAGGTTGTAGAATCACAGTGCAGAATACAAGAACTGAAGGTGCTCGCCTGAACCCATTAGTGCTGCGCACTGTAACACCATCACAGGCAAAGCAGCAAACTGCATCACACTGAAGAGTAAATGATGCTATGGCAACTAGCTAGAAGCTCAAAACACTTATTCCACCAAAAATGCAGCTTAGATAGATAGAGAACAAGGCTTATATTTTGAGCATCTGTCCACTTGCCTCATCATTTGCTATTCAGTGTGCTGTAGTTTGTTGTTTCACAGCAGGGAATGCTGCCTCCCCCAGGTAGGAGAACTGCATCCTCTATGATGCTTTATTCATCCCCCTTCCCCAAGTAGGTGGACTGCATCCTTTGTGATGCTTTATTCATCTCCTCCCCCAAGTAGGAGGGCTGCATCCTTTGTGATGCTTTTTTCTTCCCCCTCCCCATGTAGGAGGACTGCATCCTTTGTGATGCTTTATTCTTTCCCCTCCCCATGTAGGAGGACTGCATCCTTTGTGATGCTTTATTCTTCCCCCTTCCCCCATGTAGCACTTCAGTTTGCATGCTTGTTACAGAAACTATAAAGCACCACTTGACCATTGACACTGTCAAAAGGATGATACATTCGTAACATAAACAATACTGCATCCATTATGCCCTAAACGTTTGTAAAAGCAGTCCTTCAAGCAACATAACATTGGCATTTGTAAAGTCTTCTGAGCAAAATTCTTTTTTAAGTAGAAATGTATTTATGTTATTGGTCATTCACATTTTAAACAGTCACATGAAACAAGAGTTGCATGGCTAGTTCTACTTGTTAATGCATATTCAGAAGTCTGTTACACAATACCCATAACTTTCAAAATTACCAGAGATGGAGTCCACCTTTACATTCTGAACTGAAGGCTCAGCCTTTTTAGCCTTTGTAAAATACATAGACATCCTTGATTACCACAACTATCAGTCAGTTTCCTTGGTGCAGTTCTCATTGAAATGCATTGCTTCGAGGTACACACTGTAGAAGGAGAAATGTGAACAATACAAGTTAATAATTTATATTATAATTTTAGCTATTAGCTATCATGTCAAACGCGTTAATCCCTCCTTCACCATGACAAATAGAACCTTGCATGGTTAAATCAAGCAAACGTTTATAGGCCTTTTATTTTTACTGTCATCTTTCTGTGGCTGTAATTTATAGTTCAGATGTAAGAAAATGTGTTAATACAATGCAGTCTTGAGAAATGACATTACCTCTTTCTATATTGACTCAATAATTGCTAATGCCTCATGTGACCACTGCCTATGTCATGATATAGGTACGGCACCTTGGCTCAGATACCTTGGAACCTCTATGTGTTTACTGTCTTGAATACATCTTGCAATTTAAGGACATGCTCCTTCTAGATGTAACCATCAAGTATATTGCAATACAGCCAGCATAATACAGTCCAAAGTGAATGAGCACATGGCATCACTCAAAAACTCAAATCAGTCCAGCAAGGTGAACCACTGTGAACTTTCAGTGGGTTGGTGTGGTCATTAGAGGTGCGTAAAGTTCATAAAATTCATTTTGTAGAATAATTCACAAAGGTCTGTCACTTTACGAACTTACTTCACATTGAAAAGTAGCACTTCACAAAATGAGGACCACTTTGTGAAGTTGCAAATTAAAGACTTCGCTAGTGAAATTCTTGCAGTCCCAGGTGTAGTTCTCAAGCAAATAGCCAGAACAAGGCTAGAAGTAAATAAAGTACCATGTGATTGCAGAGACTGCAGTTCACGTGGTACTGGTATTGCATGTAGACCACATGGGGGCTATCTTTAGTGCATTCTTAGATAGGGAGTGTATGAGCTAAGTCTGTCCCAGGATGTCTTAATGGCCACTTAGATAAATCCATCTGAAGTTCTTTGTCTGACTTAATTGATCACAGATGTGATCTACTGTGGACTGTGCATTTGCTGTGTGTTTTTTGTGGTGTTTTATGTCATAATATGTCAGTTTACAGATCCATAATTGCACCACAGCAACTCAACCGCTCGGGCTGCTGTGGTGCAAATGCAGCCATGTGAACACTTACTCAGTCATGGAAAGCAGTTCCCTGTTCCTCTCTGTAAACCACTGCTCAGTTGGGGATGCTTTCTGGAGTGAGTGGTGTAAGCAGCCATGTGAACAGGCTACACCATTCACTCAAGCACCCAGTCCATGTTCCCTGCATCCTCCCACCTGGGGCCACCGCACTCATGGCCCTTCTCCAGTGCAACTTGCACTGGCACTGAGGGAGCTATGTAAACTTTATGCAGGAACAAAGTGGGAGGTCAGGGCTGCACAAGAATCTCCATGGAGCAGCCATGTAAACATGGCTTATAATGCTTTTAAAAGGTGTTTTTGGTTTGTGTTGTTTTTCAATCAGACTCAGTGCTGCTGATCTCTATGGGGGAAGGTACTGTCTGTGAGTGCACTGACTGAGTTGCCTCGGTGCAGGAGAAGTCTACCTGCAGTTTCATTTTAATTCAGTCTGTGTTATTCATCATTATTTTTCTCAGCAGGGTTTTGTTGTTAATATCATAGGGCTCTGTCACACTTGTTGAGTTAATTGGTTAATTGTTGTGAATTACTGTATCGTGACTTGAGTGTGTTAATGGGACACTGTCAACATTTTTTGCATCATATTATTTCTAGTTGAAAACCCACATTTTATGATTATCAACCTGAAAATTCATTGATGTTGCTGGTTGTTTGATTTACTTCCTTTCTTAGCAGAACTGAAAGGCATGCTAATAGTATTATTATACCCAACCTTGTTTTGTTTCAGATCCCTGCTCCACTGCTACTGAATACTTCCTGAACATTAGGAACACCCCCAAATAATACAGCCACTCATGGCATACTAGTCTCCTCTCCTCCCACTGCATCTTGAGTGTCTAGACTGTGTTGTGGGTGTTCCGAAGTTCAGGAAAGATGCAGTGGGGGTAGATCAAGGGCTTTTAACAAACACATTTTTGTATTGTAACAAAAGTATGGTGGGCAGTCTGTTTTTCAGTTAAAAAAAGGAATTAGAATCAGACTACCAGCTACATCAACAAATTATACAAAATGTGAATAATTGTAAAATGTGTTTTTTAGACTAGGAACAATTTGAGGCTTTAGGGAGTTAACAGTGTCTCTTTAAAGTCAAGTAATTCTTTTCTGTCTGTATTAAATTTTTCATGACAAGTGTGCTCTTAAATTGACAGTACTCTGTCACATAGCTGCTTCGAGCTAGCTTATGACTTGTGGCCACCGGACTATAAAAATATTTATATTTTTTTCACAGGGTTCAAACTCAATACTTCAAAATCAGATATTATATGAATAAGTGGGAACATCCCTCAAGAATTTAAGCAGCAGTATGGACATTGTTGGGATATGGACAAAGACTGATATTTGGACATATTCCTGCCAAACTATCTAACCTCCCTTTATCAGGCTAATTATGGGAGGCTTCACCAAGAGATTTATGCAGACCTTTGAAGATGGTAATTTTTCCCTTTTACCTTAATGAATATAATTTAAGCTATCAAAATGAATGTCCTGTTATTTATGTATCTGCTGCTAATATTATATGCTTTTGGAATACCTATGAGACAATGTTTGCACTGTATCTGTTATTTTTAAGCGTCAATAAAAATTATCACGGGAAAAAAAAAAATATCCTGCCCCACTTATTATATTTATACCAAATATTACTTCTCCCAATTCCCAGACATAACTGGCACCTTCTTGAAGTGGCCATTAAAAAATTTCTCTGGCAGGGTAGAAGGCCAAGGGTCAGTTGGGGACTATTACAGCAGCGTAAATGGGATGGAGGCCTAGGTCTCCCTGACCTTAAGCAATATTTTAAAGTGGCCCAACTCACACATGTAGTGAACATGGTTGGGTAACCTCCAGACCTTTCTTGGCTGCAGATTGAAACTACCCTGGTTAAGGAAGGACCGCTAAACTTGCAACCCTGGCTGATCAATAAGCACTCGAATTTAACCAAATTTACAAATCATTGGACCCAGCACACACTCAGAGAGTGGTTAACAATTAAAAGCACCACCTCTGCCTCACTTAAGCAGCTATACTGGATCCCTATAATTTGGCACCCAGATTTTATACCAGCAAAATTCGATCTAGGTTTTAGAAACTGGGCACATAAGGGACTTCTCTTTTTCCAACAATTTCTGGAGAAGGGGCACATGCTTTCTTTTCAACAATTGAAAACAAAGTTTCACCTATCTAACTCAGACTTTCTGAGATATTTATAAATTTGGCACTTTATTATTAAACATAAACTAACTGAAGCCATTTCTCAAGTACCTCCTCCTCCTCCCACTTTTAATCCTGGTGAATGAGGAAGATGACCGCCTGGAAAGTGCACATCTTATTTCTAGACTTTATGCATTATTAAATGGGGACACTGGGATCATACCTGTGACACACATTCAACAGTTTATTATTAAACATAAACTAATTGAGGCCATTTCTCAAGTACCTCCCCCTTTTAATCCTGGTGAATGAGGAAGATGACCACCTAGAAAGTGCACATCTTATTTCTAGACTTTACGCATTATTAAATGGGGACACTGGGCTCATACCTGTGACACACATTCAAGACCTCTGAGACAGGGAAGCTACTCTCCCTCCCTCTGCTGGAGAAAAACTGAAGGATACTTTGGTGTGCGAGCCATAGTACCACAGACTCAGCCAGTTGGAGGGAATTCAAGTGGAAGGTGGTGGCTCAGTATTTCCTTACTCCAGAAAAAAACTTTCTTATTGGGTCTAGCCCCACTAACCAGTGTTGGTGGAACTGTGGGCAAAAGGACACTCCTTTTTGTATTTTTTGGGAATGTCCCTAGCATACTTATTTTTGGCAAGAGGCTTGTCATCTGATTGCCCAAGCATTACAATTGCAAACTCCGCTTAGGTTTGAACAAGTCACATTAGGGATCCCCCCAAAGGAGGCCAGGCAGGGAGATAAGCAATGCTTTTTTCTTATAGTTACAGTAGCTGCCCTGAAAACCATTATGCAATCGTGGCTCCTGCCCTCCCCCTCAAGTCTTTTAACTTGGTCAGTGTACTGTAGAAAAGTAAAATCTATGGAATATATCACAGCTCACTTGTAGCTGCTAATTGACAAATTTTGCTCTAGATGTACCACTTTACCTTGAAAGTGGAAGAAATGGAAGGTACCTCAGTACTGGACCAATTAGCTAATTGGAAAGATGAGTGATAGCCTTGGGGGGGACACTTAGAGCATCCGGCATTCATATTTTTTTGTTTATTTGTTTGTTTTTGGGGGGGTTACTGTTTGCTGAGTGTGTTGCTCACATTCATAATGACTAACAGTCCTTATTTAACCAATTTATAAGGGAAGACATTGACATGCAAGTTGCCTTTGTTTTTACCTAAAAATTATAACAATACAGATCACATGCTGTGTGCAGTATAGTTTTTCTTGTCAGGCACTAGGTGACATGTTCTGGATATTTGTAACCTTAAATGAACTACAGTATTCATTATACAGTTATATTGTAGCAGACCTACATAGACTATGCTTTATCTATATTAGTAGGTAATATCTTTTTGTCCTTGCAGGGTGCAGGTCTGAGGCAGCTTGTTGATTCTCCAACAAGAAGCGAAGCCATACTAGACCTCATTTTCACAAAGAGTGACAGGGTAAAACAGACTGAAGCAGCGTGCCACCTCAGGAATAGTGACCACTGTATTGTCAATTTTAACATTATCACAGCAGAGGACAGCAGTCACTCCAATGTAAGGATCCTAGATTTTAGCACAGCAGACATTCAAAAAATGAGACACAGCCTAGCAGAAATCTTAAAAGAAGGAGTGGGGGGAAGGTGAAGGAACTCTGGAAAAACATTAAGGGCACTGTCAAGAAGGTCATGGACCAACACACCGGAAAAGAAAGCAAAGCAAAAAAGAAAAATAATCCACTAGCAGATGCATTGGAACAGAAACTGGTGGAAAGAGGTATTCAGAAACTGAAGTTAAAGCTACAAGACAAGACGTAGATGGTATCAGGAGAGAGGACGTACTGACAGAGAGGGACCATGGAGAAATTGAGGACACGAGGGTGAATTTTGTAACTACTTACAGTGCACAGTCGGTGTCAGTGTCAGTGGCTCAGTAGGTAGCACACTCGCCTCTGAGGCCGGGAGATCAGAGGGCTGTGGGTTCAGTTCCCACATCTGGCACTTGGGTTAATATCCCAGTACTGACACTGTAATGCAGCATGAGAGGGGTGCTGCATTTCTGAGGTGCCGTCTTTCAGATGAGACATTAAACCGAGGTCCCATCTGCCTGGATTGGTGGTAGTTCAGGTGGATGTTAAAGATCCCATGGCACTTATCGAAAAGAGTAGGAGAATTTCCCCGGTGTCCTGGCCAAATTTCCCTCATTCACTAAAAATACCACCAACAGCTTAATCTGGTTCAAGGTCAGTTGGCATTCATCTGTATCCCCTTCCCCCGGGTCGTGCCTGAAAATAGGCAGGATTTGTCTAGTGCACTTACCCGGTCAACAAAAGCTAAATAAATAAATAAATAAACAGTCTGACAAAGTGTCTGATATAGCAAAAAAAACAATGGCCCTTTTTAGAATTGGATCCAGGATTGGTGGATTTGGTAGAGAGTAAGCCCGGAATGGTACATAAAAGAGCAAAAAACATTAAAGACTGGGTTGTGCACTCTGTTCAGCCACCTATACAGGAGGAGAGACCACAAACGTGACTACGTGCACAAACAAATGGTTGTTTTAAGTGCGGTGACTGTAACTACTGTACAAAAGTATGTAATAGTAAATCCTTTGTGAATCCAAAAACCAAAAGAACTTGCAATGTGAGAGGCTTTATCACATGTGTAATGGAAGGGGTTGTGCATTTGGCAAACTGCAGTTGTGGCTGCCTTTACATTGGCAAGACCAAGAGGCAATTTAAATTGCGCATAGGGGAGCACATGTGTGCAGTTGAACATATGGATTCCACCTATGCCTTAGCAGTCCACATGCAGAATGTACAAAACAGAAACCAACATAAAATATCCTTTACTGGTATTGAAAAACATGTACAATATCAGAGAGGTGGTAGTTGTAATAATTCACTGAGAAAAAGAGAACAGCATTGGATTTTTTTAGTGGGAGCTGCAGAGAAACCAGGTTTAAATGATAAACTGGAATAAGGACCATAGCTCAATAGAGACTGATTTCTCAGCAAAATCATGTTTTTCTTCCCCCCTCCCATTTTATATCCCCCTGACAATGATACTCAGCCCATTACAAGTTAGTTTTTTAGGCCCATATGAGTAAATAAATAAATAATCCCTTTTCTCCCCCTCCTCCCATGTACCCTCCTTTGAATTTTTTTCACATACCTCCTTAAGATTATTATGACACAATGACTTGCTCAATAAATATGCACGGTGGGGTAGAACCATGTGGAAAAGCCTTTGCACAAGTCAGTAACGTAGGCTTACATAATACCTCTGTATAGTGACCTGTGAATAGTATCAATGAAAGATTAAATCCCTTTTGCTTTGCCATACGTCCATGAGGTATTAGAAATAATATAATATTTATCTCCCCTTCCCCCACTCCCCCTTGTTTCTCCCCCTCCCTCTCCACACACCTTTTTGTCTGTGGATACCACTTCCACATATGTTTGATTATAGGTTCCAGCTTATAGTCTTTTAATACATTATTTATTAAATATTTATGTTTATATATGTGTCTTTATGTAAGTGTATATCATAAAACTTAATTCAACTCTTTCTTTGATTATTTTCTAGATAAGGACTCTAATTGTTGCTCAGTGTCCAACCAGGAGCTCCTCTACCATCTCTGGACATACATGAACTGGTGCTGTATACATACAAATAATTGTACTTTAATAAGTCCAGATGTCTTGTTCATATTTAATGTCATCATTTGGGGTATATTGTTTGTTTGGGGTATGGTTTAGTTTTTAATAAGGTTGTAATGGCTGTTCTTGTTAGTATGCTTTATATTTCAACACTGAATATATATATATATATATATATATATATATATATACATATATATATATATATATATATATATATGTAATAGTGAGATATATTCATATGTTTTAGTGGGGTCAGATTTAAGGTTAATGCACTTAGTTTAATATTGTGTTAGCAGTTTAATGTGTGTATATATTTTATAACTATGTCCTCATACAGTATGCATTACTGTCTCTTTAAGAACCCTTACTATTTAAGATTCACTATGGTGGGTCCATGACGCCTTTGAGAAAATGCTTGTTGTGTGAAATGTGTCAGGTCACGTGGCCCACCTGACCTTGAAGGGAGGGTACTGAGGATGTGAGCAAGTCAACAGCTAATTGTTGCCAAGGTTCTGTTTGTTCTTGGTGCACTTGAATAATAAAATGATGCACTCTTTTGGAACTCAGATATGCTCTCCTCTTTTCAACATCTACAAACTGCAGCAAAGTGTTATTGAACAGGAGGTGAGGCAAGTGCCGGAATTCCTAACTGTTGTATTCACAAACATAAGAGTCCTAGATTTTAGGACAGCAGACTTTCAAAAAATGTGAGACAGCCTAGCAGAAATCTTAAAGGAAGGCGTGGAGGAAGGGTGGGTGAGAAACCCTGGAAAAACATTAAGGGCACTATCAAGAAGGTCACAGACCAATATACCAGAAAAGTAAGCAAAGCAAAAAAGGAAAAGAATCCACTATGGTACTCCAGAGAAGTGACAATTATAGTAAGGGAAAAAAAGGCAGCCTACAAGAAAATCCAAACAACAAATAAGGAGAAAGACAAAGAAGGATGCAAAGAGAAACTAAAGGAGGCCAGTGAATTAATAAAAAAGACTAAAGCACAAACTGAGATGAGGATGGCAGAAGATGTAAAAAGGAGGGACAAGACCTTCTTTAGGTACATAGGGGAGAAAAGGAAGACAAAGTGGGGAATAGTTAGACTACAGGCAGTACGGGGAACCTAGAAGAGGGCGATAGGGAGAAGGTAGAAGTCCTAAACTGGTACTTCTGCTCTGTATTTACAGGGGAAAAGGAAGATAATGGACCAACATGAAGAAGAAGCAGCACCACTGGACCAGGGGTTGATACAAGCCCCTTCACAGCAGACCAGGTCTTGAAGGTGCTCAACGACCTGAAAGCGGACAAGGCCATGGGACCTGATGACATACACCCCAAAGTCCTAAAAGAACTAGAGAAGGAACTTGCAGCACCTCTAGCAGAACTCTTTACCAAATCATTGGCAAGCAGGGAGGTCCCCAATGACTGGAAGAGGGCTACGGTGATCCCACTTCAAAAAGCTGGCAGCAGGGAGGAAGCAGAAAACTACTGCCCAGTGAGCCTCACTTCTGTGGTGGGAAAACAGATGGAAACATTACTCAGACAGAGGATAGTAGCTTTCCTTGAGGCCAGTGGGCAACAGGATCATAAACTATATGGATTCACGCAGGAGATCTTGCCAAACTAACCTAATCAAATTTTCAACTGAGTTACCAAGGCAGTGGATAATGGGGGGAGTGGCTGTGATCTACCTGAACTTTAGTAAAGCCTTTGACTCTGTCCCACACAGAAGGCTGGTAAAAAAGGTGGACTACATGGGGTAAGGTAGGAAGTGGTGGCATGGGTGAAGAATTGGCTACAAGGTAGAACACAGAGGGTGCAGGTTAATTGCACATTATCAGCAGAGTGGAGGGTTACCAGCAGGGTACCCCAGGGGTCCATGTTGGGGCCACTACTATTCAATGTATTCATAGCTGATATTGCTGAGGGGATTGAGGAGAAGGTGTGTCTGTTCACAGATGACATGAAGATAACCGACAGGGTGGACTCCCCAGCAGGACAAATGAAAATGGAATCAGACCTGAAGAAACTGGAAAAGTGATCTGCAGCATGGCAGCTGAAATTCAGTGCCAAAAAATGCAAGGTCATGCACATGGAGAGAGGGACCTGAAAAGGGAGTACCTCTTGGGAGGGGTAAAATCAGCAACACCCAGCCAAGAGTGGGAGCTGAGGTTTTAAAATATTGGATGACTTGAAGGTGAGTAGACAATGTGAGAAGGCAGCACTCAAGGCCAGTGGCATGCTGGGATGCATTGAGAGGGGAATCACAAGCCGAAAGAAGGAAGTGCTACTGCCACCATATAGGGCACTTGTCTGTCCTCACCTGCAATACAGTGTCTAGTTTTAGAGACCACACCTCAAAAAGAACATTGACAGATTAGAGACAGTGCAGAGGAGGGCAACAAAAATGGTACAGGGAGTACACCAAAGTTCATATGAGAACAGATTAAATGAATTAAACATGTACTTCCTGGAACAGAGGAGGGAGAGGGGAGACATGATAGAGTCTTTCAAGTACATTAAGGGTATAAATAAGATACAGGTTCAAGGACTTTTTGATCCCAAGAAGGGTAGCAGAACAAGAAGACATGATCTTAGGATAAAAGGGGGTAAGGTCAGGACTAATGTTAGGATGTTCTTCTTGATGGAGAGGGTGGTGGACACCTGGAACAGCCTACCCTCAGAGGCTGTGGAGGCCAAAATGGTCAATGGGTAAAAATACTTGAGATAGACACAAAGGAATCATATGGAAAAGGGGGTTACAATGTGAGGGGGTAGAAATGCACCATGGGCAGACTAGACGGACCTTGAGGTCCCCTTCTGCCAACACATTCTATGTTTCTATGTTGTATGCACATGGTACTGTATATCTCATCGGTGTTAAGCTTTGTCTATTGGGTGCCTGATGTACTCCTGGATCTGTAATAAAACTTTTAAATGCAAAACAAATTATGCATTTTTTTCTTTACTAGTTAGTAAGTACTTTTTCATTCCTTTTGTTTCAGCCAGCATTGCTGATCTTTTGGGAGAGGTGTTGTCTGTTCTCCGACTTTTGTCTCGGCAATTTCTGCATCAGTTTATTTGATTTTTTTTTCCTTTCATTGTGTATTTTCTTTTCCTTTTTGGCTTTATTTTTTTATTTGATTATTTGTGGTGCATTTTTGTGGGTCAGTCACTTGTATGTATTTGATCTACAGTGTGACTGACCCAATTATGATAAGCTGCCCCACGTGGCTGTGATTTAATGGTGAGCACATCTGCATGACTTATATTAAAATGAGAGGTAAATGCAGGTGCTCTGTTAAAGGGAGAGGTGCACGGCAGGTGGCAAAGAGGGCCAGGAACTTTGGTGGGGCAAAAGAGTGATGCTGTACTTGCTTCAGGTAAAAAACAAAGTCTGCAGCAGCTGGTTCATGTCTGACAGGTAGTAGTACAAAGTAGGTGACAGTGGTAGCATTAGTATTTCAAAGATTTTTTTTCTGCTGCAGCTATGGTTGGGGTCAAGAAGGAGGAGGCAGGGGGAGCAGTGCATGAGGTGGCAAAATGACAGGAGAGGCTGGGAGGAGGGTGTGGGTGTTACTGTGGTTACTGGTGCCTACTGGCACTGGTCCTGTCATGCAGGAGCCACGTGATGCTGAAATCGATGAGAGTGTCCATGTGCCAGGTGTAGAACACAAGTCAAAGAAGGCAGATGAACAGTCCGAAATGTTAAATGTGGGCGGGGGGGTGAAGAAGGGGATGATACAAATGAGGATATGGATGATGATGACCTGGATCCCCTGTGGGAACCAGAAAATGAATATAGAAGTGGTGCTGAATCTGATGATGGGTGGGGGTTGGGGATCCAGTTCAGAGACCTGTACTGTTAAAGACAAATCCTAAAGTCCACCCTAATCCTACACCTGCTTGTCCTCTTGGTGATGAGTCCAGTACACCCAGTGCCCAAAAAGGCAAGCAGAAGTTTGCAAAGTACCAAACAAAACCCCAGATGCTCCAACCACTGTCATCCCATCCTCTTGCCTGCCCCATGTAAAAGCAAGCAACTTCAAATGCCTTGCTTGTGATTTCTGTGTACTTGATCTGGAGGATGAAAAAGCAGAATATTTCAGCATCATCAAGTTCATGTCAGCAAGGGGAAATAAGGGGCAGTCACATAGGCACTGGTGTGCAACACATACACTTAAAGTCATGGCACTCTGTACACTGGATTCAACACCTGAATTTAGCTGGTGCAGGGCAATCATCATTATCCAAGGCAGATAGAAGTCTAGAAATACCCCAGGAGGAGAGAGGGTCAGAGGATGATGCACAGGTGGCTGAGAAGGAATACAAAGTGGAGGAGAAGGCATCAGGGGTGCTTTCCTAGTAGTGGGTATACCAGTTTCAGCAAGTTGAGTAGTGCCAACACCCAGGCACAATGAAATGATTATACCAGTGAGGAAGACCCCCCAAAATATTGGTATCCTCCAAACACAACATGTGCACTCCCAGGATTCAAATATTGCACCTCCGACACTGCCGCAGTGATGAGTCCTGCTGTATGGTAGCCCCACCACAAGAAAGGTGCAGCCTACACTACCAAGTGTGTTTAAGCAACATGCAGACTATCTGGCCAGTCATCCCAAAGCATGCAAGCTGCATTCAACGACTGCTGAAATACTGCCAATTGATCTTCTACCATACACCTTTATTGAGAATGAGCATTTTGGCAGTTGATGGCATGTGCCTGTCCCAAATGGCAGATTCCAACATGGACATATTTCTCACTGTGTGCCATTACAGAATTAAGTGGGACAGCATCAAGTGCCTTAATCCATGTCTTGAACATTCTGCATCCATATACATACACCTTAGCATGGATATGCAGACTAGTAGGAAAACAGCTGGTACCTCCTATATGTGCATTACAGCACATTGAGCACAGGGCACAGGTGCCAGGGGTAGTATTTGACTTAGGGTCTGGAAGCAAGTGCATTAAGCAGTGTTGCAGTGGTAACAATACTTCCAATATTCTTTAGCATGCCACACTGGCAATGAAAATTCTTGTTGGAGTACACACTGCTCACAAAATCTTGTGAGTACTCCTTACAGAGACTGATAAGTGTCTTAACCCCCATTCACTTAAGTCATGTTTTTGTTGTGAGCGATAACAGCTCATTGTTGTTAAGTGCATCAGTGATGGTGGTTTTTTTGAGGGTGCCATGTCTGACACACTGTCTGAATCTTGTTGTGCAGGAGTTTTTCTTATATCGTCAATTTAAAGGGACACTGTCAACCTCATTAGGCCTCAAAATGTCCCTAGTTTAAAGAACACATTTTATGATTGTTCACATTCTATTGGGATTGTTAACACATCTGGTAGTTTGATTTAGATCCCTTTTTTCTTTAGGACTCAGGAACAGGAGACTATTGTTTCATGAATGGCTGCACTGTTTCAGGATGTTTCTAATGTTCGGGAAGTGTGCACTAAGAGTAGTTGAGTGATATGAAGCAAAACAAAGCTGGGCGTAGCTATACATATAGAGAATAATGGATAGGCAAGTGTGTGTTATGAATATTTTTTTCACACCCAAGGTGTGTGATGACCCATAAACCTCGAGAGCGAAGCTCGAGAGGTTTATGCAGTCATCACACACCGAGGGTGTGAAAAAAATATTCATAGGCACACACTTGCCTATCTTTTATTTTTTATAATTGCTGGTGCAGTCTTATCTAGCGTTTTTCTCATAGAAAAAAGATACCAGAAGTCCAAATGTCCGTGAAAAGTCGTTGTAGATGTCCGCTGGTGATCACAGTCAAATGGTGGATGAGTGAAAGATTAATTAAAATTTAAGAGACTGTTTTGTAAAGTGAGAAATTTAAAATATTGAGCTCGTTTTAAATTATGCCGTTAGCAGTGCACCAAACAGGAAGTGTTGTGGTGGCCACGCAGATCTTCCGGTTGCTGTGGTGACCTACGAGAGAGAGCATCTTGAAATTGCGATATTTTGTTCAACATTGTTTTTCTGATGGTTTTTAAATAACAACTCGAACGGAGGCAGTTGGTAAGCAGAAGCGCTTCAGCTGGGGAAAATCTGAGTTAGCGCCTGAGCTGTCTCGAGCACAGAGTACAGCTCGAGAGTGACTCTGAGATTGAGAAATGCCGTAATAACTCGATTTCAGGTTATTACGGCGTTTTCACTGTGTCTGAATTCAGGTTGTTGAAGGGTCTCACCAGTAATTATTATATAATTACACTATGCATTTTGGTTCTAATAAGCAAGGAGGCAGATAAAACAATCAGCAACAGCAATTAATTTTAGAGGAAGCATGCAATCATAAAATGCAGATTTTTACCTACAAATAATATAATTCAAAAAAGGTTGACAGTGTCCTTTTAAGGCAGTGTTGACTGTGTCTGTCAAAGTGGTTCTCACTTTGCCCATTCTAGAAAGGTCCGTGACCAGCTGCAGCACCTACAGATATGGAACAAATTGCCTCAGTACTATATGAAGCTAGAGTCATCACAAGATGGAACTTGACACTGTACAGGATAGAGCACTCACACAAGCAGTATAAAACTGTCTTGGAATATCTTGGAATACTTGCTTCTCTACACAGGCTGTGACAGTTTGGAGTATCCATGTCTCTGACAACAGACCCGCTGCAGCTAATGAATGGTCTAATAAAGATTCTCAGGGCACTCAAGCATGCGACTTAGGCAGTGAGTGGGGACATTGCATGAATAAGTCATGCTATACCTTTTCTGTGGGCACTGAGGCAAGCTCTTCTCAATGTACAGCAGCAGCTGGAGGCGGGTGGTTGTCCTGGAAGTTGTGCCCTAATGGAGTACATGGAGACATAAAGGAATTCTGGAGGTCAGGGGTAAGGGGCAACAGACTTCCTGGAAAACATAAACTGAACTTACAAACTTAAATGGGCAGACTGGGTGGGCCATAGGCCCTTATCTGCTGACACTGTCTATGTATCTATGTATCGATGCTGTATGTGTTGAACTACAATACACACACTGCAGTGTCAGGATGCAGTGCAGTACCTTGGAGTATTACTAAGAGTGCTGTGTGTATACTGCAGTGGAAATTACAATTCTATGGGAATCAAGCCCTTTTGTAATGCAGTATTTTGTGACGTCATTTTCTGCAAAATACTGCATTGCATCCTGGCCGGCACCACTGTATGTCCAGCATCCTGCAGTTTGCAGAATTCTGGATCAACACGATGTTGGACACACAGTATAAAGGGGGCACTGCGCCTATCCTTGAGGAGGCCAGGAGAAGATGCAGACTGGGTTTGTCATAAGATAGGTACATGGAGCTCACATGCTGAAAAAGAAATTATCAAAAGCACCACAGAGACTGAGAATTGTTACCACTGCACAGGCAAAACCAGAGGCAAAAACATGCAAGGGCAATGACAAAATCCCAGTCAAGCTGCTGGGGGATGTTTTGTCACAAGCTGGCCAGGAAGAACTGGAGGAGAAGGAGACAGATGAGGATGCAGGATTATGTACAATGAAAAGAATGGAAGATAGCTATTTGTCAGACAATAGGTACCTCATTAGAAATGGTGAGGAAATCCATCAGTGACAACTCTAGTCTGGAGATCTATAAGGGTTTATTCCTTATGCCAGAGGAGGAAGAAGCATAGAAACATAGACTTTGACGGCAGATAAGGACCGCTTGGCCCATCTAGTCTGCCCATTTCCCTACCTACAGGATAAGCTGCAGATCCTAGTTAACCAACAGCCTATTTCTTCCTACCCTGCACAAAAATTGCCTTATGTCTGTCCCATACATTCTTGAATTCTCCCACAGTTTTAGACCCCACAGCCTCCTCAGGAAGGCTGTTCCATGCATCCACCACCCTCTCTGAAAACAAAAACTTCCTCACATTGCCCCTGAACCACCCCCCCATCTTCAAATTGTGTCCCCTTGTTCTTGCACATCTCTTTTTCTGAAAGATGCTACTCTCTTGGATTTTGTTGATTCCACTGAGGTACTTAAAAGTTTCTATCATGTCCCCACTCTCCCTCCTTTCCTCAAGGGTATACATATTAAGCTCCTTTTGTCTCTCCTTGGATGGCTTCTTTTGCAGACCCTGCACCATTTTAGTTGCCCTCCTCTCTGGACAGCCTCTATCCTGTCTATGTCCTTGCAGAGATAGAGACTCCAGAACTGGACGCAGTACTCCAGATGGGGTCTCACCAACTGTCTGTACAGAGGGATGACAACTTCCTGTTTTCTGCTGGTGGTGCCTCTCCCTATACATTCCAGTATCCCTACAGCCCTCCCTACTGCCTTCTCACATTGCTTGCTAACCTTGAGGTCTTCTGATATGATTACCCCCAGGTCCCTTTCCATTTGTGTTGCTGTTACTACCTCCCCCCCCCCATTGTGTAATCTTCCCCTGGGTTTTTGTTCCCAGGTGCATTATTTAGCACTTCTTTGCATTGAACCTAAGCTGCCATTCTTCTGACTATTCCTCCAATCTTGCCAAGTCCCTTCTCATCCTTTCCACCCCTCCTTGTGTATCAACCCTGTTGCAGATCTTTTTGTCATCTGCAAAGAGGCATACTTTTCCTTCCAGTCCCTCTGCAATGTCACTTATAAAGACATTAAAAAGGACTGGACCCAGTACTGAACCATGTGGTACCCCACTAGTAACCCGTCTTTCTTCAGGATGGACTCCATTTACAATTATCTTCTGTGTCCTGTTGTCCAGCCAGTGTTCTACCCAGGCTACCACCCTGGTACCCACTCCCAGGCTGGTTAATTTGACTATTAATCTTGTGTGGGACTGTGTCAAATGCCTTGCTAAAGTCTAGGTAGGCCATGTCCACAGCCCCTCCCAGGTCTACTACTTGTCACCCAGTCAAAGAAATCAATTAGATTCGTCTGACATGACCTTCCCGCTGTGAACCCATGCTGCCTTGGGTCCTGTGCTCCACTGGTCTCTAGGTACTCAACAGTTCTTTCCTTCAGAAGTGATTCCATCACTTTCCTACCACAGAGGTCAAACTGACAGGTCTGTAGTTTCCTGCCTCTGTCCTGCTCCCACTTTGTGAAGGGAATCACACCGCCTTCCTCCAGTCCTTAGGTACCACCATCCTCCCATGATTTGTTAAAAAGGGTAGTCAGTGGTTTCACTAGTTCTCCCCTTAATTATTTTAGAATTCTGGGGTGAATTCCATCAGGCCCCATTGCTTTGTCCACCTTCAGTTTTAGGAGTTCTTTCAGAACCCTTTCTTCTGTGAAAGGACTGGGATTAACCCCCCCTATCCAGAGTGCTTCTGTTAACTGGATTAGGCACATTCCCCTCCTCCTCTTATCTGAATACTGAGCAGAAATATTCATTCAGTATCCCTGCTTTTTCACTGTCCCTCTCTGCCCACCCACCGTCCATTCTATTCAGCCTCACTATCCCTCCCTTTGTCTTTCTACACTCCCTCATGTACCAATAAAATGTTTTGTCTCTCTTCTTAACCGAGTTGGCTAACTTTTCCTCAGTTTGGGCCTTTGCTATTCTGACTTCCCTCCCTACTTCCTTCTGCCTTAACTGGTACAGCTCTCTGTCCTGCTCCTTCTGTGTTTCCTTATACTTCCTGAATGCTATATTTTTCTCCCTGACCTTCCCCGCCACCTAATTTGAGAACCATAGTGGCTTTTTCTATCATTTTGATTTGTTTATTTGCTTCCCACAAAGGCTTGTTGCCTCTGTGATGGCAGTTTTGATGTTTCCCCATCTTTGCTCCACCCCTCCTTCTAGCCTATTTGCTAGTGCTTTTATAAGGCACTATCCCATTTTGCCAAAGTCAGCCCTCCTGAAGTCCAGTACCCTCACTTTTGTATGGCTTGACTCTGCAGCTGAATTTATCGTGAACCACACTGTTTGGTGGTCACTTGTTCCCAGATGGCTACCCACTTCTAGATCTGAGATCCTCTCACTTCCCCCATTTGAAAGTACGAGGTCAAAGATTGCTCCCTCATGAGTGGGTTTCAAAACTAGCTGTATGAGGCATGCCACCTGTAGGGCATCGAGAATGGCCCTGCTCTATTATCCTGAATCCTGAGTCTCAAATTTCTCATGTCCTTCTGATTCTCATTTTCTCAAGAGTTCTTATAATCCTTCTTGTGCTGTGCACTCCCAGCCATGATATATCAATAAATATTTTGCTGTCATGATGCTCAGGGGTATGGCACAGGTATGGGCCAGGGGTATACCACAAATGAACAGAGTCAGACAATTTTGTCTGTATTGCATTGGGAGCTGGAGGCCCTTTACAATGGTCTTTATCCTTCCTGTGCTGTTCATTACACAGTAACATGATCATCTCTTCCAGTCCTCATTTGCATTTGCCTCTCATTCTCAATTTCTTCATAAATGTTGTGCAATCACAATGCTCAGGGATCCGGCGCCGGCACTGGTATGGGGCAGGAGTATACTAGCAATTAATAGTTGGACTTTCTCAATCTCTTCTTTGTATAATGGTGGATGTTGCACTACAAAAATGAAAAAGTGTTTTGAGCCATGGCATCCATGCACATAAGTAAAATCAAACAACATACTGAAATCATATGCAGCACAACAATATGAAGATGGCCACAAATGTAGCACAATTGAATTTGATATGAGGAATAAAAGGAATACTACTCCAGTCCTACTGTGATGATGATGAGGAGGAGGAGGAGTCTGACACATTCACCAAAATATCTAGCTGACAGCCTGATTGATGCAGCTGCATACAAGTGTATAATATAAAACTGGCCTTTGGATACAGACTGTCTATTCTGCCTGTGTCACCCAGCATTTTCACTTCACAGAAATACTGCCCTTGATGGATTTTAACGGAACCTTCCTTCAACAGTTGAGCCAACTGTTGCCCATGCCAAACTTGCTGATGTGTGATGTCATTGCCTCACTGGGCATCATTGTGATATTCCTGGAGGACATAGCTATTTCTAATTGGATGGTAAATATTGTTTCTAGCTGAATTTTCTGCCACGACTTAATAAGAGGACATTGGTCACTTGAGCCTAAATAATTTCACTCTTGTCTTCACAGGTCTCTTCTCTTAATCTGATGCCCCCTCCTCCAGCAAGCAAGCTGCCTTCTCCTCTGTCATCTCTTTGGCACCATCATGCCATCACATGGCATGGCCATCACTAATGTAATGGTAGATATCCTTTCAGAATTTTTTTTAATTTTTCCTTTTCTTATCCTTTCACAGGTAAAACATGACATGGAGTGAACAACGGAGATACTGTGCGACCACATGGGCCAGTTTGAGTCTAAGTCATTTCAATCTTGTCTTCATAGGTCTCTTCTCTTACCTGTTGCCATCACCTCCTATTACTCTAGCAAGCAAGCCATCACCTCCTCCTCTCATCTGGCAGACCCCACCTGAGTCACAGGCAAAGTGCCATCATCTCTGTTGCAGACATGTAAACTCAACACTAAACCCACAGTTAATAACTGAGCATGTGGTGTGACTTCTTTCTGTGTCCAAGTCAGTTGCTGCCTCTACCCCCTCATCTGATGACAACAATCTACTGACTTTTACTTAGCACCAGAATGTAGCAGAATAGCAAGTTAAAATGTGCAGCCTCCATCCACTTACTCAGCTGACACCTACTTCTGCTACTGAAACGGTATCACCTCCCAGTGCCACCTCATTGACCTGCCACATACATTACCATGTATACAGTGCATCAGTAGGAGGGCAGGGACTGTGCAGAATAAAGTAGAATTGAGATTCTTATAGTGCCTTTCATACATCCTGTATCTCAAAATGGCTTACAGGTAGTGTTGCTCGGATATTGCTTTGTGGCTCCTACCACTATCTGTCAGACAGTGCTGCTATCCTGACTTGGATCCTACCAGATATCCTGCCAAAGACAGATGCAGGATCCAGGGTCAGATAGTAATGGATCCTAGCTAGGATCCAGGTATCCTGGTTAGGATCTATGGATCCTAGGGCAGATAGTTAGGATCCAGAGCCAAACAGTGATGGATCCTGGTTAGGATACAGGTATCCTAGTTAGGATCCATGGATCCTAGGGCAGATAGTTAGGATCCAGGGCCAGATAGTGATGGGTCCTGGTTAGGATCCCATGGCCGGACCCAGAGGCAGATAGTGGAAGTATCCAACAGATCCACTATCCTACCACAAAAGGCAGGTATCTGTGGATCCAGATTTGTCCAGATCCATCTGAGCAACACTACTTACAAGGCAAACAGTTGTGCAGTGGTAGTGCTGGGAGAAACTTGTATAAATTCAGCAGAAAGGAATAAAGATTTGTATAGTGCCATTCATGCACATTGTACCGCAAAGTGCTTTACAAAGCAAACAGTTTTGTGGAGGAAGTGCATTTACTGTGCAGAAATAGAAACTAAGATTTACTGTATATAGTGCTTTTCATAAACACTGTATCCCAAAGTGATTAACAAAGCATAACTGGAGGACGCTGGCTGAAATATGGCATGAGGGGGAGAGGTAGCAGCACTAGCAGATGGACAGCAGCAGGAGTGGCTATGGAACAGAGGTCAAACCATGGTGTGTGGCCAATCTTGCCAGGATGGAAGGCTGGTTGGTCAGCATTATCTCCATGTTCTCCTTTCAGGAACATGATGGGTCAGCTGATGGATTTCCCCCTGAATTGCACTACAGTTGATAATGATGACATATCTTCCACACCATGAGGATCAGGTCTACCTGCACTAGGTCCCACAAACTTCCCACAACCCTGAGTCCTATGACAATCCACTGTGTCCCCCTCCTTCACCTCCAAATGTACAAATTTCAGTCTACATTTCCACCCTTTCCACACTGGTACATCAGTGGAAGTGGGAAGAGTGGTACCAGCTGTACCAGCTGCACACCCTCAGCTGCCACCTTTCTATGGGTTTCCCATGCATTAGCATGTTTAATTTTTAGGTATGTTGCCCATCAGTCCCCAGGTGAGTGCCCATCTTTACCCTTCAGACACTGGTGTGGCACAGTGTGCAGGTGTCTACGCTGTTGTCAGCCAGATCAACTCAAAAGAAGTCCCAGATAAGGGACTTGTGCTGATGCTGCTGCTGCCTATGGTAGGAGAAAGGGGCTGATGGTTTCTCTGGTACTTCAGGGGGAACAGCCGGTACCAAGAAAGGCTCAGGGTCACACTGCCTGCTGCTGATGCTGGTACTGCTGCTACAGGGGGCCAAAGGAGAAACTACTGATTCAACCTGCTGTGATGGGGGGGAATGAGTAGGCTGCCTCCTCTAGCACCTGTTTCCCGCTGCTGCCCTTTAACTGCCCCTCCCTTCTTCTGGTGCTCCTGCTGCTACCAGCACCCACTACAGATGTACCAGATGTGCTGACAGCATTCCCCTGCCATTAGCACCACCACCACCACCCCAAGTCCCAGAATCATAACCAGCATGGCCTCTCTTGTTCTTCTCTTAAAAAAGATGTAAATGTAAGATATATATATATATATATATATATATATATATTAGATATACATTATGGTAGCATGGTAGTTCTACCATAGTTAGGGTTGAGTAGCACTTTTAGGGTTAGAGGGTCAAATTTTGCACCTTAATAACTTTGCCACTGTTCAGTGGATTTGCCTGAAATTTAGTATGTGTAATTGGGCGTGGTAGGTCTTGGGATCTGCCAAGTTTTGTACCAGTCAGCTATACGGCTGCGGAGTTATTAAGCAACAACCAATTGCGCAATTACTATTTTTTGCAATTTCTTTGCTCTCGCTACAGGTTGCACGGTTTGCACAACTGGTCTGAGGCCTTCAGAGAACATGCAGCTGGGGTCCCTGATGTGCCTTTTGAAGATTTCATGAAAAAATATTGAACGGTTCAAAAGTTATTCAAAAAACAAGTTCCCATTATAAGTCAATGGGAAAAGTTAACAAAATATTCAACACTTTCTCAAATGTACTTTTTAGTGTCGCAAATGGCCCTAGTAGTGTCGCAAATCTGCCATTTTTTTTTTTCAGTTGGTGATCAGAAAAATGCTTGGCATTTAAATTTGGGACCCTCTAGGGACACAATTCTTTTTGTGTTCACCTAGTCGGCCCCTGAGGATGCTAGCCATGTCTTTATTTTGGGGTAAAACATCCCAGAAATACGTTTTTCAAATTTCTGGAACCAGTAGTGTCACAAAGTACTGTCGCAGGCATGACACTTTCACAAAATTTTGTGAAAATTGCTGCAAATTGTGACACTACTTTTTCAGACTTGGCCAAAATGACAGGAATTATTTGCCACCCTGCCGCGAAAGAACGGTTTGGTCTTTTGAGCTGACATTTGGAAGGAAGGCAGCCAACATCTCCCAGATCTGACGTTTGGTGGTTTGGAGAAAAAATGTTGCACGGTTGCCAAGTTATGGTATTCCAAAGTTGAAGTTTTTTTTCCCATAGACTAACACGGTGGCGTCCACCGCGTCTTTTGGGGCTCGTATCTCGAAAACGGTGCAAGATACGAAATTTTTGTTGTGAATTAAGAAAAACCTAGCCAGGAAAATCAAGATTTTTGTGAAATTAAATTTTTTTTTCTATATTGTGCGGTTGCTGAGATATTAGCAATTACGTACTTCCAACGCTCATTTAAGCTTCAATCCCCATTACAATGCATACATTCTTTGTATACACTGTGTTTCTGTATACACCTGTTTGGCAAAAACAGGTGATGCGCTTCTGTTACTGTTACAGTTACTGTTTCCACTTGCGTTTATGTCCCCGTTTGCATTACTGTTCTCATGTACACCACCGTGTGAGTTACCCTTTGCATTGTCATTCACACTTGCATTTTCGTTACTGTTACCATTTGCGTTTCCACTACTGTTTCTGTTTGCATTTTGGTCTGCATCACCGTGCGCATTTCCATTTGCATTTACACCAGCCCTTTCGTTTGCATTTCCGTTTCTCTTTCATTTTGCGTTTTCCTTGCTGTTACTGTTACCATTTGCATTTGCAATTGCGTTACTGTGCCCGTGCACATTACGGTTTGAGTTTCCATATGCGCTTCCATTTCCTTTTGTGCTTCTGTTTACTTTGCTGTTATTGTTGCTGTTACCGTTACCATTTGCGTTTACAATTGCAGTACTGTGCCCGTGTGCATTTTGGTTTGCGTTTCCGTATGCGCTTCTGTTCCCATTTCTGTTTCTCTTTCCTTTGGTGTTATTCTTCATGTTAACTTTACCATTTGCATTTACAATTGCGGTACCGTGCCTGTGCGCATTACAGTTTGCATTTACGTGAGCACTTGCATTCGCGTGTCCGTTTCTGTTCCCTTTTGCATTCTTTTTGCTATGACACTTAACATTTTCATTTAAAATACCACCGCCATCACTGTTCTCATTACCTGTTGCATTTTTGTACGTGCTTCAATGTCCGTTTGTGTCACTGTTCGCTTCGGCGTCACTTTGCGCTTGCATTTCTATTAACGTTTCCTTTACCATTTATGTTTGCATTACCATGTGCGCCACTGTTCATGCTTCTGTTTGTGTTGCTGTTCCTGTTACTGTGACACTAGACATCACATGGTGGGAGCGTGGGGCCCTTCTCCCACCGCCGCATTACATTCACTATTTCTCATCATCATTATCAAAAAGAAGGGAAATTAGAGGCAAAAAACTCAGTTTAATGCATTAGTCAGGGTTGTTCCACAGCGACAAAAGTGAGGAAATTCAGTGTAAGGGTTGAAAGCCCCTCCTGGACCCCCCACTGACCCCCCCAACCAGCATCAGGGTGTGCGTTGGGGTCATCGGTCCCAACTCTCACCCAATTTCATATACCTGCTTCTTCCACATGATGGGGTGAGAGTTAGGCCGACGGCCCCAATGCGCACTCTCGATGCTGGTTGGGGTGAGCAGGGGGTCCAAGGGGGCTTTCAACCCAACACCAAATTTCCTTGCTTTGTTGCTGTGAACAACCCTAACTGATGCATTAAACGGAGTTGTTTGCCTCTATATATATATATATATATATATATATATATATATATATATATATACTGTATATATATTAGAGGTGAAAACTGTTTATGCATCAGTTAGGTTGTTCCTCAGCACAAATAGAATTGTGTTAGTTGATACCCTTGTACACCTCCAGCCGCACTTCAACCGCATCGGGTGTGCATTGGGGTTGTCAGCCAAACTCTCACCCCATCACATGTGTAAAGAAGCAGAGGTATAGAAGAATGGGGCGAGAGTCAGGACCGACAACACCGACGCACACCCTGATGCCGGTTGGGGGGATGGGCTGGAGGTGTGCAGGGGGGGTTTCAACCCTAACACCAACTTTTGTCACTGTTGAACAACCCTAACTGCTGCATTAAATGGAGTTTTTTGCCTCTAATTTCCCTTTTTTTTGAGAATGATGATGAGAAATACTGAAAGTAATACGGCGGCGGGAGCACTGGGTCCTTCGGACCCCACACTCCCACCACGTGATATCTTGTGACATTGTAACAGGAACAGCAATGCAAACACAAGGTGGAAATGCAAATGGTTAACAGTAATAAAAATGCAAGGGCAAATGACAATGCAAAAGGTAACACACACGGTGGTGCACATGGGAACGGCAACACTAACAGGTACATAAACACAAGGGGAAACAGTAACTCTAACAGTAACAGAAGCGCATACCCTGTTTTTGCTGGACAACTGCATAGAGAAACACAGTGGCCCAGATATTCAAACTACGCCAGGCTGTGGTGCAAGCCTGGACGCAGCTCAATTTGGCTGCGCAGGAGCGTGGACTGGGCAATATTCAGCAGAGCTGTGCCATGGCTCAGCATCATTGAATATCACACCCTAGCTCCCTGCAGTGTGCATGGCGCAGTGGCACTGCACCAGCACCAGTGGCCAGAGTGGAGCATGGGGATGCGCTAGCGCAAGTTCCATTGCGCAAGGTGCAACAACCACGATATTCAAAGGTTGACATGCAAATGGAGCCATAATGTATGCAAGGTGCAAATGGGTCCATTTGCATGTCATTATGCCCCATTTGCACGCAGGTGCGCCGATCCCTGATGATTTGCACCTGGCGCCCTGCCAGGCAGCAGTCAGGGACCGATGCCCCCTGCAGCGCGGCAATGATGTACCCCACAGCCCAATCGTGGGCATTAGTAAAATAAATGTAAACCCCAATATCCCTGGTGGTCCAGTGGACCGCTGCCTGCCCGATCGCGGGCTGAAGTAAATAATAAACAGAATCCTATATCCCTGGTGGTCCAGTGGCCCTGTCTGCCTAATCATGGGCTGAATTAATAAAAAAGTAACCTCTATACCTGGTGGTCCAGTGGACCTGTCTGCCTGAACGCGGGCTGAATTAATAAAAAAGTAACCTCTATCTCTGGTGGTCCAGTGGATCTGTCTGCCCGATCGCAGGCTGAATTAAAAAAAACAGAAACCTATTATCCCTGGTGGTCTGTGGACCCCCCTCCCCACCCGCCCACTGATCCCCACCGCCCTGCTGCCCCCCGGTCAGTGGCGGGTGGCAGCACCCCACCCACCTGCCTCCCCGCCGCCCACCGACTGACACCGTTGGTAGGACTGTATGCCCATTGGTCCACAGCATGAGCCAATGGTCGTGCAGCCCATACCGTACTACACATTCCAGATATGTGAATGGGGCGGTGGGGATCAGTGGACAGGTGGGAAGGGGGGGTCCACTGGACCACCAGGGATAATAGGTTTCTGTTTTTTTTTAATTCAGCCCGCAATCGGGCAGACAGGTCCACTAGACCACCAGGGATAGAGGTTACTTTTTTATTAATTCAGCCTGCGATCGGGCAGACAGGTCCACTGGACCACCAGGGATAGAGATTACTTTTTTATTAATTCAGCCCATGATCGGGCAGACAGGGCCACTGGACCACCAGGGATGTAAGACATTTTCTTTATTTTACTAATGCCCACAATTGGGCATGGGGGGTGCCACCACGGAGGTGCAGCCAGAGCTCGGGTGGCCACGCAAAGGTGGCAGCTGCTGTGTTGCACCCCGCAATGCGGCAGCTCATCTGTGGGTGGCCGACCGTTGCTCCTTTTTTTTTTTGCTTAACTTTGTGCTAGCACAGGTAGGGGTTGCACACGCATGGCTCCACGCATCCCGGGCTGAATATCAGGCTGTGCAGAGTATGCATGGGCATGCCCCCCCTACCTGTGCCTGAATACATTACTGATGCACTCCGGCACATCAGGATTTGTGCCAGGCGCAATGACCATTTGAATATCGCACCGGGGCGCATCAGTGGGTTGTGCATGGTGGGCCAGTGTGTACAAAGAATGTATGCATTGTAATGGCAATGGAAGCTTAAAACAAGCATTGGAAGTACTTAATTGCAAATATCTCAGCAACCGTACGACACCACTCGTGATAAAAAATCTGTATCTCGCACTGTTTTTGAGATACGAGCCCCAAAAGGTGCGGTGTACGTCACCATGTTAGTCTATGGGAAAAAGCATCAACTTCAGAGTACCGTAACTTTGGAGTCATACAATATTTTTTCACCAAACCACCAAAAGGCATATCTGTGACATGTTGGCTGCCTTCCCTCCAAATTTCAGGCCAAAAGACCTAACTGTTCTTTTGCAGCAAGGTGGCAAAGAACTCCTGTCATTTTGGCAATAGTGTTGCAAAGTACTTTCGTGATTTGCGAAAGCTTTCACACAGATTTGCTAAAGTGTCATGAGCACGAAAACACTTTGTGAAAGTACTTTTTCCAGAACTTTGAAAAACATATTTCTGGGGTGTTTAACCCCAAAATAAAGACATGGCTGGCATCCGCAGGCTCCGACTAGGTGAACACAAAAAGAATTGTGTCCCTAGATGGTCCCAATTTTAAATGCCAAGCATTTCTGTGACCACCAACTGAAAACAAAATGGTGGATTTGCGAAAGTAGTAGGGGCATTTGCAAAAGTAAAAAGTGCATTTGCGAAAGTGTCGAACTTTTTGTTAACTTTTCCCACTTGTTTTTTGAATAACTTTTCAACCATTTAATATTTTTTCACGAAATCTTCAAAAGGCACATCGGGCACCCTGGCCATACGGTCCCTGAAAATTTTGGACCACTGGCACAAAACAGGTGACCTGTAGGCAACAGCAAAGAATTCACCAAATAGCATAAACATGCACGCAGACCATGCTTAATAACTCCACAGTCGTATATTCAACCAGTACAAAACTTAGCAGATCCCAAGGTATATGGTTCTTGATCGTGCTTTCCAAACTTCAGGCAAATCCTTTAAATGGTGCCAAAGTTATTGAGGTGCAAAGTTTGACCCTTTAACCTTAAAAAGGCTTCTCAACCCTAACTATTGTAGCACTAGCATGCTACCATAATATATATTAGATATACATATATATACTGTAGAAATATATATGTGTTCTTTGCAATAAACTTTGTTAACATACCAGTTAGGGTAACTTAATGCCATAAAAGCAGGGAAATGTGACATTAGGTTTCGACTCCCACCCCACCCCAAGAAGCAAAGGGAAAACATTAGGGTCTTGGGTCTCTGGCATCTTGGCGACTGAGTAGTGGGATCTTGCTTGGGGTTATGTACCATACCCTACCCCCCCAGACCGTAGCCTCCAGTCAGAAGCACAAGGTACATGTCCAAGCCAGTATCTCATAGTGATACACTCTTCCAAGGTAAAAAAAGTATATCTCGCTATATGTTGCCAACACAATTTGTTGTAGTTTTCTTCATGCAGGGCCCTGTATGAATAAAGGAGCTCATGTGTGACATTGTTTGCTCAGGAAAAGGGGTGGTCATTAGGGTTGAGAACCCCAAGGAAGACCCCACCACTGATTCACCAATACTCTAGAGACCCAAAACCCTAATGTTTTTTCCTTTTGCTGCTTGGGGGGTGGGAGTGGGGAGTTAGGGTTGGAAACCCTAATGCCACACTTCCCTATTTTTGTGACATTAAGTTACCCTAACTGGTGCCCAATTTTTGAGGTAGTGGACTTATATTGTCATTCATACTGGCCCCTTTGGGACCTGATGCCCTCCGCCAAGGGAAAACTCCATCCACCTACAAAAGTGCAGGGACCTTGCTGGCCATGCACTACAGTGAAGTGACGGATGTGAAAAATTAATGGGGCTGTCAGGTGGGCTGTGGAACAGCATGGCCCTGTGGTCCTTGTGCTTCCATGTGGCTGCAGATACAAATACACAGGGCAGTGAAGGCATCTGTCAGCCAAGGCACAGCACCCTCTGCTATCCAGGAGTACTGAGATCTAGGGCTCTGTGCCAAGAGGATGGTTGCCTTCACTATATGGTACCCAGGCCTGTGCAGACAACCCTGAACCTTTCATTCCCTGGCTAGGGTAGTACTGCATAACAGCACCATCCCCCCACAACCCGCACGCCATCCAGCTGGGTCACTGAGCTCACCCCCAAACTGAGCTCACCAGCACAGGATCACAAAGCATACCCGTTGGGGTCAAGAGTGGCACTATACACAAAGTTTGTTAACAATTACATATTTTTTTCAATTTTGACCCCAAATTTTCAAGATACTCATTTTATGATCCACCTTAAAACCCAACATGTACCATTCATAGTATACTGACTGAAATGTCATTTTGTACCAGAAGTGCAAAAACACATCTCACCCAGTATTTAAAATATGACACGTCACATTTATGAGGTGGTGTGAAAAAATGGCTATGTTGAAAGTTTGGAGTCAAAATAGTGAAAATTAGGGAAGTTACAAGTGAACGTTGAAATACTGCAACATTCAAGTAGGTGAAGTCCCGCACAAGGGCGTTGGTGCTCCAGGCAAAAGTGTCAAACATCAAAATGAGAGAAAAGCCAAGCACTCACCACTTCTAAAGAAACACGGACACTGGGGTCTTAGTAAAAGTCCATTTTAATGTTTAAAACACACGCAGACTGTGTGCATTTTAAACATTAAAATGGACTTTTACTAAGACTCCAGTGTCCGTGTTTCCTTAGAGGTGGTGAGTGCTCAGCTTTTCTCTGATTTTGAATACTGCAACGTTCACTCTTAACCTGGACATTTTATTATATTTGTACACCAAATTGTCAGCATAGCCTTCTTATTACCCCACCTCATGAACCCGGTAGTCATATCTCTCAACTGTCCTTGATTTTCAGGGATATCTATGATTTTGCCTCAAAAATTACCTCTGTCCTTCCTAAAATTATGGCTTATGTCCCTGGAAAGCAGGGATCTGAAGCATGAAATTACTGTATGACAGGCATTAGTGTAACATCCTACTTCTCCATAAGAAAATTATTTTTATATTAAGCCACACAATGCAGCAAGCTTCTTGAGCTTATAGTCACATTTTTTAAGCTATGTCCCTGATTTTGGTCATCTTTCCCTGATTTTTTGAGCCCTGTCCCTGATTTCCAAGACAGGAGGTAGAGAGGTATGCCGGTAGTGAAAATGTTCAAATCCCCACCAAAACATAATTCTGCAGCATCAAAACGTTATTCCGTGTCACAGGTGATGAAACACATTTTAGCCAGGATTTGAAAAATTTCACCTGCCACGTTCATGAGGTGGTAAAAAAAAAGGCTATGTTGAAAATTTGGTGTCAAAATATTTTATGTTACCAAAGTTGCAAGCAAGTGTAGTAAAATATCAATGTATGCACACAACTTTGCTATTTTTACATATTTTGATCCCCAGATTTTCAGCATAGCCTTCTTATGACTCCCCCTCCCCCCCACGAACAATGGTGGTAAAAATATTCAAATCCCACCTGAAAGGTGATTTCACCAAACAATCATGAAGTCATCTTTCAGGCTTATTTGCATGATTCCACCACAATTGTTCATGAAGTGGGGTCCCTAAAAGGCCATGTTGAAAGTTTGGAGTCAAAATATGTAAAAATGACAAAGTTATGCATCAAAGTTCAAAACCCCATTGAAATACATTGAACTGCACTTATCTTAGTTTCTCATATTGCAGTCGGTGGTTCCAGCATCAAGATGTGTCTTGAATGGGAGAGTGGTTCTTTGCTCTGGGACATGTTCAGGTAAGTGAGGGTGCATGGGGGTGTGTGGAGGGGGATGGTTGGTGATCAGTGGGAGGTCGGGGTGGAGAGGTCAAATCTGCGAAGGACTGTTTTCTTTTTTACAGTTTAATTACAAAAAACATTGAGGGGCAGTTTTCTTTATTACAGGAAAGACTAATGTTGGGATGGTGATCGGAGGGTGGGAGCACCACTAGTCACCAGGAAAACAGAATAAATAAGGGGACAGCAATCAGAGGGTGGGGGCACCACTAGACACCAAGGATACGTAATATATGTAGGGACAACAATCAGAAGGTGGGGGGGATCACCACTAGACCCCAGAGAAACAGAATACTTGAGGGGATGGTGATCAGAGGGTTTAGGACACCACTAGACACCAGGGAAAGATAATACATAAGGGGACAGTGATCAGAGGGCAGGGGTACCACTAGACATCAGGGAAACAGAATACATAAGGGGACAGCGATTGGAGGGTTGGGGCTTCACTAGACACCAGGAAAAGATAATACATATGGGGACAGCAATCGGAGGGTGGAGGGTACCACTAGACACCAAGGAAACATAATACATAAGAGGACAGTGATTGGAGGGTAGAGGGTGCCACTAGACACTAGGGAAACATTATAGAAGTATATGAACAGTGATCGGAGGATGGGAAGTGCCACTAGACACCAGGGAAACATAAATATGAGGACAACAATCAAAGGGCGAGGGTGCCACTAGACACCAGAGAAATGTAACACACTTAATGGGATGCGATTGGAGGGTTGGGGGGACACCACTAGACACCAGAGCAACATTAACTAAATAAAGGGATGGCAATAGGGGGAGCATCACTAGACACCAGGGAAATGGTGGCTCACTGCTCTCAGAGCAGCCTGCTGTACGAGCTCCAGCTGCAGAAGTCAAGAAAGTCCCTCTGCTCTCATACAGAGAACACAGATGAACAGCTCCTCTCGCTAAACAGGGCACTCTGGTTTTAGGTGCCCAGAAAATGTATTTCTGGTAACTTTTTATTTTTTATTTGGTTAGTACTTCTTTCCCTGGCATCCAGTCTGCCTTACCTGTCCCACGTCCAGGCATCCTTTCTCAGGCTCCAGCCGCTGTCCCAAGGATCTCGTTCCATGTTCGGGCTCCTCAGCATTTACCCCCGCAGTGTGCCCCCCGTGGTGGGGTGGTGGAGAGCCCCCCCGATACTCAGCCACCAGACCAGGATTGAAGTATTGCTGCAGGCCCTCTGAACCAGCGAGTCCTCCATGGAGACGGCCATCATGCCACCATGACTGGTGCCATTTTCCCTGTTCTTTTTCCCATGTGAGGTGTGCAATGACGCCAATGGACAGGGGCGTGCATGCTACCACATGCACTTCTTCCCGGCATCGGCCCCAGCACACCCCCGTAGACTACCTGTGCACTGTGATGCCTCCAGCCACCACCAGGGGCCACCAGCACACCGATGGTAGCACACCCCACACCCCAGAGAAGTAGAGCAGTCCTCTGGACACTCAATCCTTCTCTTCCCCTGCCAACCCTCGATGACCCAGGCTCATTCCCAAACCTGGGTCGTGGTGTGGAGCGAGGTGTGGCGTCCAGTGCCTCAACCCTCAGCGCCACTGGGAAGGCCTTTCTGATAACTTTTTAAAAAAACAAACACTAGACTCTATCTAAATGGGTCCCATTTGGCTAGGTTCAGGTGTTTGTTTTTTAAGAAAGACATTGGGCCTGATTATCAAAGCCCTTAGAGGGATGCAAGATGCTTGCAGCAAACATTTCTGATGCAAGTGGCACCTTGTGTCAAAAGATGCACCTGTTGCTATTCTAAAAAGCAGCCTGTATTAAACGCAGGCTGCCTACAACAAAGGGGGCTTGCACCAGTCTTGCCCCACAAAATGGGTTGCAGCATGGTGCTAAGGGGCTTGTGGCAGAAACAAGCTGCCACATCTCCTAAATCAGTATTCTAAAAGCTCCTCCAGAGGACAACTGTCTAAGTACCATTAGACCAGCCAGTGGCTGGTCCAAGTGAACTTAGTTGTCCTCTGGGGCTTGTGCCAATGTCCCTCAGTCCCAGTCCCCATGTATTAAATGCCCCCCCACAGCCCTAATTCCTGATCACCATGTTTTATGTAATAAATTTCCTCGGTAGACTAGTGGTACCCCCAGCCCCGATCCCCGATCACCATGATAAATGTAATAAATTTCCCTGATAGACTAGCGGTGCCCCCAGCCCCGATCCCTGATCACCATGTCTTATGTAATAAATTTTCCAGGTAAACTAGTGGTGTCCCCAGCCTCGATCACCATGTCATGTGTAATAAATTTCCCTGGTGGACTAGCAGTGCCCCAAGCCCTGATCACCATGTTATATGTAATAAATTTCCCCAGTAGTCTAGTGGTCCTCCCAGCCCAGAACCCCGATCCCTCCAAAAATATGAAAAAACATTCTCTGGTAATCTAGTGGCCCCCCCACCTGCCCACCCCATTTGGCAATGCCCCACCACCCCACACCCCTCCATCCCTGAGTCAGCGACCAGCATAGCCCTCCACACACCTCCATGGCTGGCTGCCAACTGAGCTACAGTATCAATGAGTGCATACTTTATAAGGTGAAAAAATGCAAGATGGCAGCCATGCTGGGCTGTCCATCACTAAGCTAAGAAGAAGGGAGCTTTCATACTCTGTTTTAACTTTACTATTCAGTTAAAAAAAATTTTAAGTAGTCAGTATTTACTTTAGAGTGGGAAGCGCTAGATAGGGGCTCAAGTAAGTCAGTAATAGGAGCGTAGTTTTTTTTTTTTTTTTAGTTAGAAGCTGGTCCAGCACAGGGGTCTGTTGCTGACTCATTTATCAATGGGAGCTGAGATGTGAATCACTTGGCTGATGGAATTGCTGATCCCAGGAGATAGTGCTGTCTGTGGAAGATTGCCGGATTACTGCCCTGGAGTTTTGGAGGAGTCGACCACTGAGTTTGGAGGAGCCAACCATGTATTTTGAGCAAGGAAAAGTTCTGTTGTGTTGAGGGATTGGAGGTGTGCCAGCATGGACTGACAAGTGCTGAGAGTCAGCCTGTGGCACTAAGGGTTGAGGGGAACAGCCAAAGGATAAAGCAGTATGGAACCAGTTCAAGGTTCCAGCTTCCAGCATCCTAAATGTGCTTGCAGAGATTGCTGAGGGAGGTCTGTCCTGTTGGACCCAGTGTGTCTCATTTCCCTGGGGCTGTGTGCTGGCCCGAAAGGTTTGGACTTGGATCCTGTGAAGAGAGGCTCTATTGCAGTCTCAGCAACAGGTACAGCAATTCTGGTATCTCTGGGTGGAGCCAAGGTGGTGAGGGAGCCCTGGCATCCATAGTATTGATCTACAGTACATAAATTATTCATCATACTGCCTGCTTGGCTGCTTTCTTGGTTGAAGAGCAGACTGGACAATTGGGACTTTTTTTGGATTTGCAGCCATGAGAGGGCTGAAAAGTAAGTGAAAACTCAATTGTCTGGTTACAGTTCCGGGGGAGTGTGAGCCCCTTGTTCTGTTACAAAACCAGCTGCTCCTTGAATGAGCTGCAACAAAGTGACTCAGCTAAGGGGTCATTTGGCCCTAGCACCTGCCTAGAACCATCTTGTGGAACCAGCCTTTGTAACTGTACCTTGAACCTGGATTTCCTTCTGTTTTAACTTAACCTGTTTTTAGAGTTGGGGCATGGGGTCTATTGTGGGGAATCTAGCTGTATGGATTGGGGGTGAGTTCTAGGAGGTGCCCTAGTGAAATGGGTTCAGAAAAGGGGACCTCCTGTATTTTGCCCATACCCAAGGGTTCTGTTGGTGGGCAGATATCCAATGGATAGCCTTGTCTACCCATCCTTCTCGGTAGTAAGTTATGCAATGCAAGCTCTATCAAGAACAAGACAGCAATTATTGATAGTCTAGTTTCAACATCTGATTTAGCTTGCATCATTGTGACCTGGCTGGATGAGAACACTGGCCCAGCATTGGAATCAGTAGTTCCTGCTGGGTTTTCGGTGGTTTACTGCCCAAGAAAGGATCATATGGTTATGGGTATGGTGATTTGTTTTAAATCAGACTCGCACCTCATGGCTCAGTCAGTGGGAACAATGAAGTCATTTGAATGTGTGGCCATGCAAGGGGTTGAGAGGGCTGAAAAGTAACTGAAAACTCAATTGTCTGGTTACAGTTCCGGGGGAGTGTGAGCCCCTTGTTCTGTTACAAAACCAGATGCTCCTTGAATGAGCTGCAACAAAGTGACTCAGCTAAGGGGTCATTTGGCCTTAGCACCTGCCTAGAACCATCTTGTGGAACCAGCCTTTGTAACTGTACCTTGAACCTGGATTTCCTTCTGTTTTAACTTAACCTGTTTTTAGAGTTGGGGCATGGGGTCTATTGTGGGGAATCTAGCTGTGGGGGCGGATTGGGGTGGTGAGCTCTAGGAGGTGCCCTGGGGTGAAATGGGTTCAGAAAAGGGGACCCTCCTGTATTTTGCCCATACCCAAGGGTTCTGCTTTTGGTGGGCAGATATCCAATGAATTAGCCTTGTCTACCTATCCTTCTCGGGCAGTGTTATGCAATGCAAGCTCTATCAAGAACAAGACAGCAATTATTGATAGTCTAGTTTCAACATCTGATTTAGCTTGCATCATTGTGACCTGGCTGGATGAGAACACTGGCCCAGCATTGGAATCAGTAGTTCCTGCTGGGTTCTCGGTGGTTTACTGCCCAAGAAAGGATCATATGGTTATGGGTATCGTGATTTGTTTTAAATCAGACTTGCATCTCATGGCACAGTCAGTGGGAACAATGAAGTCATTTGAATGTGTGGCCATGCAAGGGGTTGCAGGTGCAGGTGCAGGTTGTAGGATCCTTCTCATTTAATGTCTGCAAGGAATGAGAGGGATTTCCTGCAGGAAGTCATGGACTTTGTTCTTGAACTGGTGTTGGAGTCACCCAGATGGATTATTCTGGGTGACTTCAATGCCTGGGTTGACGATGAACTGTCGCTGTTTAGACAAGACTTCCTCCAATGATTGCACTCATGGGCCTGACATAGGTGGTTACCTCTGCAACCCACATACATGGCCACTCTTTGGACCGTGCATTCTCACTGGGATTGGAGGTCACTGACCTCATGGTAGAACCGGTTGCTTGGTCGGACCACCATACCATGAGGTTCTTGTTCTAAGCCCCTCTAATTGACCTTCCCTTATGGAGATGGCGCAGTACTGCCCTTTAAGGGATTCGACCCCGCAAGGCCTTATGGTGGTGCTTAAGCTATCAGGTATGATGAGTGCTTGTGATGAGCCGGGGAGTTGGTACTGACCTACAGTATAATAGGGTTATTTCCGAAGCCCTCAACTCTATCTTATCGGTCCGTGTTTGACCCCTCACTTCACACCAGAGATCCCCCTGGTTTGATGGGACTCTCAAGGAGCTGAAAATGAGGGGTCGAAGGTTGGAGCAGTGCTGGTGGAGGTCCCAGTCTGATGGAAATAAGCTTATTTTGATGTCTCATTATGGAGACTATCAGTCAGCAATCTTCTGCAGAAGGCAGAGTTCCTGTCCAAGGAGATTACTGCAGCAATCAACAGACTGACCCAACTCCTTCGGACTGTCAACAGGCTATGTAATCCTGCCTGTGTTCAATTCATGGGAGCCTTTTCACAATCTAGGTGTGATGAGTTTGATCTGTTTTTTGCTGATAAGATTGCCTCCATCAGATCATGGATCCAATTGACACTCTGTACTGGGGCATGCAGTGATGAGCTGGAGGTTGTGGGCATTCAGTCTGTCTGGTTTGACTTTGACCAGCTGGCAGTCATGGATGTTGTGAAGGTCATCCAGGAGTTGAGACTCACCTACTGTAGTTTGGATCCGGATCCAACTCACCTTCTTGTAGGGTGTGTTGATGTCATTGGCCCAGTCCTGGCTGGGATAGTCCAGTGTACTCTACTGAGAGGGGTCTTTCCTGGGCCCCTGAAGGAGACAGTGGTAAGACCACTCCTGAAGAAAGCTTCACTGGACCCAGACTGCCTAGCTAGCTACAGACCTGTCTCTAACCTTCCCTTTGTGGGAAACATTATTTAGAATGTGGTGGCCCTTCAACTGGAGGCCCATTTATCAACTCACAGCATCTATGACCCTCTCCAGTCAGATTTTAGGAAATGGCAAAGTACTGAGACTGCCCTGGTTTGGGTGCTCAATGATCTCCTGGTGATGCGGGATGGAGGAAAACATTCCATTCTTATTTCACTTGATCGCTAACCTGCATTTGACACCGTGGACCATGTGGTGCTGTTGGAGCACCTGCGGGACTGTTGTGGACTGACTGGTACAGTCCTCAACTGGTTCCATTCTTTACTCACTGGTAGGATGCAGAGGATGGTGTTAGGGACTTTTTCCTCTGTACATGGGGTCCCACAGGGCTCCATTTTGTCCACCATGCTGTTCGTTGTGTATATGCTACCACTAGGGGATATTATAAGACAGCATGGACTGAGTTTTCACTACTATGCTGATGATACTCAGCTATACCTGTCTTTAGTGTCCAAACAGCAGGATGCAGTCTTGGTGTTCAATCAGTGCCTTGCTGAGATCCAAGACTGGATGACTGCCAATTGATTGAGGTTAAATCTGGATAAAACTGAAGTACGAGTGGTGGAACCTGGTTGCCCAAGGGTGGGTGCGCAACTTGGTCAAGGCTCCGGGCTTAGGCTCGGGGACTCCCAGTTGCTCACCTGTGTCAGGGTGAGGGATCTTGGCATTGTGCTGGACTACAGCTTAACATTTGAATCACAGGTGTTGGTTGTGGTCCAGAGTGCTTTTTACCATCTCAGAAACATCACCAAAATTAAACACCAGATACCCCTGGGTGATCTGCCATCACTACTCCATGCTTTTGTTATGTCATAGCTTGATTACTGCAATGCCCTTTACCTGGGGTTATTGAGGGTTGATCATCACCGCCTGCAGCTGGTGTAGAATGTGGCAGCCAAGCTGATGACTGGTCTTTTGAGATCATGCCATAGTACACCTGTGTTGCACTGTCTGCACTGGCTGCCTGTTAGGTGGCGGATCACCTTCAGGGTCACTTTGCTGACCTATAAGACCCTGCATGGACTGAGGCCCGGCTACCTGCAAGACCTCCTACAGCTGTACCACTCATTCCGTCCCCTCTGATCAGCTGACAAGGGTCGTCTGGTAATTCCCAGGGTCTTCTTAAAATCATGAAGTGCCCGTGCTTTTTCGTTTATGGCACCAACTCTGTGGAATTTATTCCCTCGTTCTTTGAGAGAAGCTCCATCACTGAATGCCTTTAAAAGGGAGCTGAAGACATTTTTATTTAAACAAGTCTTTCCTTCCAGCTGAGCAGTTGATCTAGGAATCAATCCAATTATAATTGTATTTTATGTATTTTAATTGTTTATATAAATCCGCTCACTTGTACAGTGCCTTGAGTCAATAAGAAAAAGAGAACTTCATTAAATAAAAATGATAAAGAGTGCCTTAGTAAATAAAAATGATGATGATGATGATGCTAATGATAATGATAATGATAATGATAATGATAATGATATAACATGATAGTCGAGGATCAGGGCTGAGGGCACTGCTAGTCTACAGAGGAAATTTGTTACGTATAACATGGTGATTGGAGATCGGGGCTGGGAGCACCATACTAGAATACTGGGGAAATTTATTACTTATAACATGGTGATCAGGGATCGGGGCTGGGGGTCCACTAGACTACCAGGGAAATTATTGTACATGGTGATCGGGATCGGGGCTACGGGGGTACTAGCCACCAGGCACCTGTCCATGGTGCTATTGCTTCACAGTCTACCCATGAATTGCAGCAAACCTTCCTGATGTGCCCACTGTTTGGTGCAGGGCCAAGTTTGCCACAAGCCATGGGACTTTGATGCTGGGACCCTACCTTATAGAGAATTGGGTGCAGGGTTCCTGGCACACCGGCAGTCGGCACAAGCCGCCTTTGGTGCAGCTTGAGATGACTTTTTGAGAATCAGGTCCATTATCTTTATGTACTTTAAATGTCTGTAAGTTTAAACAGTAAAAAGAAAATGGCAGCCATATGAAAAAGGATTTTTTCTCATGAAAAAAGATCGGCCCCATACAAAAAAGGATTCTTTTTCGTATGTGGACCAAATTCTTTTTTCATTCCAAGCAGCTATCCAAAAGACTGAAATGAGCAAGCTCAGAACCAACATTTTAAAATTTAATAACTTAGGAATGGATTAATATTTTTCATTAAACCAGCAAAAGGCACATCTGTGGGCCAAGCCCTTTCTTCCCTGAAACCTTCACACCTAAATTCCAAACCATCTGGGCACAAGGCAATGACAAAAAAACAGCAAATAAACCTGCTATTTTTTTACATTTTTTCACTATCTGTATCTTGGAATCTGCACATCCAAGCAGAACTAAACTTGGCACATCAAGAGACCTACCCCCGAGACCACGAATGCAAAATACTGTGCAAATCCACAGAACAGTTGCAAAGATATTTAAAGTGCAAAATTTAAGGTTTAACATAGAAAGCTCTGCTCAACCCTAATTATAGTGGCAAAACAGAGAAATAAATGATAGGCTTTTCTATAGGGAAACGTTTCCATCCACATATTATGTAAGCATTAGAAAATGGGGAGACTAAAATGTGAATTCTGATTGGCTGAATGCACCAACCAGCCAGTCCAGTATGAGGCAACAGAGACCATGAAATAGTGAGTCCCAATCTCTGTTTGCCTCATTTTATTCCAATTTGTTCCAAGATTACTGTGCCATACAATTTTTAAAAAACAAATTCCACCATTTTTTAATTCTCAGTTAGTGAGCGAACCCCCCGACACACAGTGTTATCGGGCATAATAAAACTCAGATAAAAATGCAGAGCTATTGATATTACTACAAAAAACAGTGTTCTGTTTTTTTTCTTTCAGATGTATTCAACAAATTACAAGACCACTGATAGCACTACCGCCTGCATTGGAGCCGCTTGCTTAACCAGTCACCGCCTGTGGACAATGGTCGCGATGTATTTCAAACCGTGACTGTTCCCTATGGAAGACTATTTTTCTTCTTTGTCCCATAACACTATTGTAAGCAGTTGAGGCTCACTGAAATAGCACTGCACACAACTTAGCACTCACTGCTTCTCCCCACGTTGCTCCACAGTCCCAGTGTAAGCAACATACTCAGAAGTCTTTGCAACAACAAGTAAACACTTATTGATTTTTCTTTTCATTAGTTACCTGACAAGTCATTTTGGATAGTTGCCTGCAACCCTAATTCGCCATCACACACTCAGCTGCAGAGCACTCGGTCCGTCTATTGATAGGCATGTGGGCAGGTGGGATCCCAACCACAACAAACAGGACAGCTTAAAAACAAATAGATAAATAAAACTATAAAAACAATGACTGAGTATAAAAAACAATGGCTGAAGTGCTGAACACTTTTTTCAGCTTAGCTCTCACAGCTCATCCCCCCCATTGCTCCACAGTCCCGACGGTCATGTAAGCACCATTCAAAATGAAAAGTAAACACTTTTATTTATTTATTTTTTGTCACAATTACCTGACAAGTGATTCTTAAAATTAATAATGAATAAATTAATGAAAAAAAACAGTAAAACAAAAGTGTTATACCAATTCTAGGCCCCTGTGTGTGGGCGGGAAGGAGGTAACCATGACAACCAGTTCCAAAAGGTGTAACTACAGAGGCTCAGGGAGGACAAAAGTCCCTAGCTCAAAAGAAAAAAACAGCATAGTAATGCAGGCAGAGGAACTACCTTTTTACAAAATAAATAAAACCATTAAGAGTTTTAATGTTTTAACATGAAATTTTTTTCAAACGTATAGAAAAGCAAATTTTTTTTTTATTTATTCATTCATTATTTTAAGACTCATTTGTAAGGTAACTGTGTCAAAAAAAATATAAATAAAAGTGTTTACTTTTTGTTTCGAATGGTACTTACATGACAGCCAGGACTGTGAAGCAACAGGGTAGAATGAGCAGTGAGCGCTGAGCTGAAAAAACTGTGCAGCTCTTCAGCCACTGATTTTTATACTCAGCCGTTGGTTTTATAGTTTTATTTATTTATTTACTCTGCAGCTGAGTGTGTGATGGGCATATTATGGTCACAGGCAACTATGCAGAATGACTTGTCAGGTAACTGACAGAAAGAAAAATCATTAGGTGTTTACTTGTTGTTACAGAGACCTCTGAGTATGTTGCTTACACTGGGACTGTGGAGCAATGGGGGATAAGTGGTGAGCGCTAAGCTGTGTGCAGCACTATTTAGGTGAGCCACAACTGCTTACGGTTGTGTTGTGGGACAAAGAAAAACCAAACAAAAAAAATAGTTTTCCATAGGCAACTTTCACAGTTTGAAATACATTGCAACTGTTGTCCACAGGCAGTGACTGGTTAAGCAAACGGCTCCTTTACAGGTGGTAGCACTACTGGTGGTCTTGTAATTTGTTGAGTATGTCTGAAAGAAAAAAAAACAGCTGTTTTTTTTATATATACAAAGTTTATCTTCCTTTTTAGTGGAACTGGCAGGCAGCTCCGGCCCCTACCTCGGAGAGGCTCAATCTCCAGTCCCCAGCTTCCCTGCACCCTCCCCTACCTGTAATCCTCCACAAGTTACCCCCCCATAACAGGGCCAAGGGTGAAGGGTGTCGACTTTCCCTCCCCCTGGAGACCAACATCCAGACTCTGGGGGGCTGGCCTGGGTGCTGTGGGTCCATCATGGAGCCTGCCAGCTCCATTTTCCACCTTTTTCTCCCCTCCCCTTTGCTGCAGTTGCTCATGCCCATGTGGAAGCATGCACACACAGCGACCCGTGGCACCATCCCTAGGCTAGTCAATCCCGTCTGCACTACCTCAGGGCCTCCACCTGGAGGCAGCCTTGCAGCAAGCATGGATGAGTCCCCACTTGGGAGGAAAGAGCTGCCCTATGGCTGCTCAATCGATCTCCCGGCCTCCTCCCCCCCCACCAACTCCCGATGACTTAGGCTCATTCCTGAACCCAGGTCACCCGGTGTAGCATGAAGTGTGGCATCCAACGCTTTAACCCTCAGTGCCACCGGGCTGGCTCAAAAAACTGTTTTTGTAGTAATACCAATAGCTCTGCATTTTTATCTGAGTTTTATTGCGCTTGGTGACACTGTGTGTGTAAGTTGGGGGGTGAGCTCTCACTCGCTAAACGAGAAGAAAAAAATGTCAGAGTTTGTTTTGTAAAAATTCTGTGGCACAGTAATCTTGAAATAAATTGTAACAAAATGAGGCAAACAGAGATTGGGTCTCATTATTTCAATGTCTCTTTTGCCTCATGCCGGGCCGGCTGGTTGGTGCTTTCAGCCAGTCAGAATTCATATTTTAGTCTCCCCATTTTTAGGGCTGCAGTTGGGTGGAGCCCTGCAGTCCTTTTATGATCATTGAGTAAAGGGCCTCTGCATTCTTCCCGAAGATGCAAAGAACCCGGATTGATCCCCCCTTCCCTGCAGACCCTCACCATCCTTTGTTCAGTTTCTCCCTGTTCGGCTGGTAGTGCCCAATCTCCTGGCCAGAAGACAGGACCTCCCCTGCCTACAAAACGGCTAGGGAGTGGCTAGAGCAGGGCAGTCGGCAGCACAGTGCAGAGGATGTGAAGAGCACAGACAAGCAAAACGTACCTGGATTGGGTCCGTGGCTCCTCTAGGATCGTTCCCCTCCAGTTTCAGTCCAGGGTGCATTATAGTGGCAGCAGTGTCGGTCGGGTAGAGTGTGGCTCCCTGATGTGACCTGTTCCCTCTGAGCAAAGCCCTGATAGGTGAGGGAGGAAAAGAAGAGGCTGATAGACCAAGTGGTGCAGCACAAACTTGGCCTGGGTAAAAAATGCACCCCGGACCTGTAGCTTCACTCCCAGCAGCCACAGCCATCTGAGAGAGGAACCAGATAGGATCTCAGCTACCCGGCTAGTTTTCCTGTCTCCCCCCAGCAGCACTGGAGTCCCCGGCCCCAGTGGTGAGTGGGCCGTGTGCCCAAAGTTAATTTTATTCACACCAGAGGTGCCAGGGTCTGGGGAAGAAAGGTAGAGGTGGGCAAAGTGCCTAGGGAAGAAGATTAAAGGGACAGAGCTACAAATAGGCACTAGGGGGTAGAGTGGGCTCCCTAAGAGAGCAAAAAGCCCTAAGAAGAAGGGGAGATTAGGGGACATGGGTAGAGGGTCCCCAGGGAGGACCAGAAGAGCCCCATTATTTGTGCTTTTGCTGTTTTAAATATTTATAGCAACCTCCCCCCATCATGCAGCCCTATCGGCTCTGGTCGGAGTCTGTCTAATATTATAGTGGCACGGTAGTGTCACTACAGTTAGGGTTGAGCAGGGGTTTCTATGTTAAATCTCAGACTTTGCACTTTAATATCTTCAAAACCATTCAATGGATTTGCATGAAGGTTTGCATACATGGTCTCAGAGGGGTAGATCACTTGACATGCCAAGTTTTGTTCCAGTCGGATGTGTGAATTCTGACATCCTGATAGCAAAAATAAGTTTAAAAATCACTGGCCTATGGCTGTTTTTTTTGTCATCAGCTAGTGGTCAGACAGTTTGGAATTTGGGTCTGAAATGTTCAGGGTAGAAGGGCTTGACCCACAGTGTGCATTTTGTTGGCTTGGTGAAAAAATATAAATCCATCCCAAAGTTAGTAGAACAGAAAAAATGGCACCGTCCCAAAGGCAAACGTAAATGACTTGCATAGTTTTGATGCCTCTTCCAATGTCATGCAGTGAACCAGACCACACTGCTCTTAGTGCAAAAAGAGCTTTACTTTATTTTCTCCATCAAGTGAGCTTAAAAACAAGTCGGCACTCACTTATACAGCCAATCACATGAGAAAAAGTCCAAACAGTTCATAAAACATGAAGAGAAGTACAGTAGGCTGGACAAAGAAGACCAGGAACTCAACTCAGCATTCCAGCATGGTGGGTTCTAGGTTTGAACCTCGTTCCTCCTCTGGAGCAGTCACCTGATGCAGATGCAATTCATAGAAAAAACATATACGCAGATCAAATAGACTCATGTTAAAAATGATTATAAGCCGGCCCGTCGGCGCAGCGGTTGGGTTTCCGCTTGCGACGCCAGCAACCCAGGTTCGGGAAAGAGCTCGGGTAGCTGGAGGGCCGGCCGGGGGGGAGGCAGCTTGAGCGTTCCACGACTGCGCGCTGTCTCCAGGGAGGGAAGAGATCGTGACCCAGTGCCAAAGTGACCACTGGTGGAGGCCAGTGGTAGTGCAGCATGTCAGGGCCATTGGGGGTGGTGCGTGACAGACGTCGGCTCTTGCCTTGACGTCCGGACGTCACGCACCTTAAGAAAGCCAGGAAAATAGCTTGCTGGCCTTCGGATGATGGCTCTCTGCTCCTCAGGGGCCTCCAGTGCCTTCCCAGCACCTCCTGTTCCCAAGCAGCATCTCCGGGCCCTAGAAAGTGTGCACTGGGGCTATCCCCTCCCCCGGTGCCTTCCCCCTCGGAGGAGAGGGACCCGCCCAGTAAAAAGGGATATACCGGGATATCCCGTGGGTCGGCTGCAATCTGGGGATCCGAGGAGGTCTGAGAAAGGTCAGAAGGGATCAGAGGGAGCTTGATAGAGCCCAAAGGAGTGAAGGACCAGTGAGCAGGGGGGCAGAAAAACAGATTACTCAAAAAAAAAAAGAAAAGATTATAAACATATAGTTTAGCTACTCTCAAAAATAACATGATAGTGCAAAAGATTAAAAACGATCGCTAATAAATATCTTAAGTCATGGACCACATTAACCTAATACCATAATAAATAAGCCACCCCATATTGGGAGGAAAACAGCATTAACTAATACCAAGCAATAATTTTATATAACTAGTAGATATTGGGAGAAGATCGTGGCTTACCATAACAAAAGGTATCATTATTTACAATGCAAGTTGTGATCTTTTTATGCCAAACGATAAACACCAGGCACCAAAGAATATTTCTTGTTGCACCTACCCACTACCACAATTACATTATATATACATAATACATTTTTCTGCAAAAGATGTTCTCCTACTGGAGAGTACAAAGTAACTTTTGTAAATATGTAAACAAATAAAAAAAAAAAAACAGAAAAAAACATTAATGAGACAAAAGCCACAATTAAAATCCTATAATGCAAGAGAGCTGACCTATCCCAACTAGTCATAGGATATGGAATTCTCCTTTTTTTAAGAAAATGTTTTATCTCAGTTTTGTCATTTAACCCTTTGTTTTCCATACCCTTACAGGCAAATATCCAGTACTCTTGTTTAAGTAACAGATTGTTCAGATTGTTAAAATCCTCCCCCCTCATCATTATTGCTTTTTCAATACATACAAAATCAAATGAGTGCTCAGTTTTCTTATATGTTCTCCACACATGAGCTGCTGGAACATTGGACAAATCCCCATTCTCAACAGCTCGACTATGTTCTCCCATTCAAGTTTTAAAAAATGTTTAGTTTTCCCGACATAGTAACACCTACATTGGCAGGTGGCCATGTATACCAACCCTGTTGTTTTGCAGGTTATAAGACCACGTACTTTGCATTGTTTTGGGGTAGCCGGATTAATAAAGAAAGGTGTATTCTGGATGCTATCACAATATTTGGAATTACCACATTTAAAGCAACCATATCAGCTAGCCTGGTGGTGCTGAGGGTTGAGGCGCTGATCACAACACCTCATGCCACACCAGCAACCCTAGTTCAGGAGTGGAAGGGAGGGGAGGATTGAGCATCTGGAGTACTGCTCTCCTTTCCTGGGGTGAGTATCTGGGGACCCACCACTCTGCAGCGGTCCCCACTGGAGACCAATGGTACCACAGTAGTGGGACACTTACAGGGGTGAGGTGGCAGCGGATGTCTGCTAAAGGTACGCCCTCGGTGCGGACATCATTACTTGTCCACATCTCAATGGGGACGTAACCATGGTGGAATACCCTGGTTTCCTGGAAGGCGATGGTGGGCCTCGAGTGGCTGAGCCCACATGCCCAATGCCAGCCCCGATCCTGACTCGACTCTCCATTGTCCCCACTTCTCCCATTTAGGCCCTCTGGAGGGGTGGACCCAGCACCCAATTCCTTGGTTGGGGGAAGGGCATGGTGGGCAGTAGAGATGACGCCAAGTGGATTCCTGCCAGAACGATACCCAGGATGCCAGTGACCAGAGTAAAAAAGGATAAAAAAATAAATAAATAGCAACCATCTCCTCTGGATGGCAGTAACATTCTGGGTTTTTCAGGTGGTGGTTGTACAGAACGTACAACAAGGTCTTCGATGTTCCTGCCCCTACGATAAACACATTTTAGATGCTCAGGGGCTACGTCCTTTAGACCTGCAACACATCTGGCTATGTGCCAGTGTCTTTCAATGATCACTGTTATTTGGCAATCCTGGAGAGAACAAGCAGCAATAAAGGACAACTATGCATCATGTGTATTTTTTACTTCCATTTCCTGTATAATTCCTGTCTGAGAATGTCATCTACTTCTGTATCAGATATTTACACCAGTTGTTCATTATGCCCCCTTGCACGCAATCTCTCCTCTATCTCCTTGGCTGTCTTCTGGTAATCCTGCTCAAGCCCACAGTTTCTTTCATCCGGATAAACTGGCCTTTTAGTATGGCATTGATGGCGTGTTTAGGGTGATTACTGGTTGCAAGTAATAAAGTGTTTCTGTCAGTTGACTTACGATAGAGATCAGTAACCACCCCTCCATTGCCATCCTTTTAAATCATTAAATCCAGAAAATGGATTTGTGTTTTACTGAAGAAAACACTAAAACATAAGTTTGGATTACTTTTTTCCAGAAAGTCCATAAATTCCAGAAGCTCCTCTTCTGTGCCTGTCCAAACCAAAAAAAACATCCTCTACAAAATATTGCCAGAAATCCATTTTCTGGAGATAGGGGTTAACACTTTCCTCTTGTATACATTGCATTTCCCATTTGCCCATGAACATGTTAACATAATTCAGCACAAAGCTAGCACCCTTTGCTGTGCTTTTTTTTTTTTGAAGGAAAATTTCCCCTTGATAGAAAAAGTGTTAAATTCCAACACGAAGTTTGCTAGTTGTAATAACACATCTCTGGGGGAAGGGGTCACAATTTGCCTTTTGGTTGAAATAGAATTCCATTGCTGCCAAACCCTCATCATGAGGTATATTTGAATATCAAGAAACAACATCAAGTGTTACAAACCAGCTGCAGTATCTGGTTCAATAGCTAAGTCTTCCAAAATCTGGAGGATTTCACTTATGTCTTTAAAGTATGAAGGGATCCTCTTAGCTAACTCAGAAATATAGAAGTCAATGAATTTTGAAATAGGCTCAGTAAGTGAGTCATTACCTGATACAGTCGGTCTTCCAGGGGCGTTTACTAAATCTTTTTGTATCTTTAGGAGACAATAAAAAGTTTCTCTTATGGGGTGTTCCACTGTTAAATACAATACTCTGTCACTTGTGAGGGTAGCCAATCCTGTTCCTTAGCCAATCGTAAAAATACAACGATTGTTCTTTTGAAAATAGATGTCCTATCATAGGCTAATGTTTCGTAATACTGCTCATCACTGAGCTGTCCACAGACCTCCTTCTCGTAATCTGTACTGTTTAAAACAACAATGGAACCCTCCAGTGTCTCCCGATTTTATTGTAATATCTTTATTGTCTCCCAAACTTTGTAAATCCCGTCTTTCCTCCTTACTCAAATTATTGTTGTATATATAAGGCATATTCTCATTTAATTTAACCAAGTTCTCCTCACAACATTTAATGAACATTTGTAAAGCTGGGGTCATCGAAGGGCAAAAACTGGATCTTAATTTAAAACCCTGACAGTTGTTAACATTATCCACCCCACTCACAGTTGATTGGGTTATTTCCCCTTCTTCTGTCTCCATACAATCTAGTTCTTTTTTATGAAAAACAAGTTCAAATTTCTAACACACTTCTCTAAATCAATAACTGTATTAAAAAGATCAAACCTTTTAGAGGGTGTGAATGATAGCCCTCTATATAACACAGAGATTTCTGCTGCATTAAGTTCATAATCTGAAATATTAATCACATTCAGTAGGGATATCTCCCCCTATTGCATCTCCCATCCATCATCCTCTTCAAGTTCTTCCTTGTCCATCCCCTCTTTTAGCCATCTCTCCTTGTTCGTTTGTGCCTTTGAAAATGTACTTTTTCATCCGTTGGCTTCTCCAAGGGATGGGTATTCTGGGGTGCAGGTGAGGAGATACTATTGTCTGTATTTCTTTGCCTAAAAAAACTTCATTTTCTGAGTCACCGTTATCCACACCACTCACTTCTGTACTGAGGTCCAATGTGTTACTTTTCTTTAATATGGATTTGAATGTAACTTGTTAAGAGTCACGCTTTGACCAATCAAAAACTCTGTTATTGCTAGTCTCTTTCATCTTGTTCAAATTTGGTTTTCTTAGCAATTAGGGTGCCACAACCAGTTCACCTGTCATGCTGGTGAACTAGATTTTGCAGCGCTTGGCAGGGAGGGCACCATTTGGGTGTTGTAAATCTTGCCCCATACACCTCCGACCTGGAGGTAATTATATTGAAGTACGAGGGGTCTGGGACAGATCCCCCCACAGTGGGGGGTACAGGGGTCCCAGCCCCTTGCAATCAGCCAGAATGTGCCCCAGGGCATTGGGCACAATGGGGATCAGATGGCACAATTGCTGGGTGTGATATTTGCCATCAGCATTCTGCTGGCACCCTAATGATGGTCGCAGTTTCTCTTGTCGCCGTGACATGGGTGAACCATGATATTGACACATTTTAAGCTTTATGGACCCAGCCCATAAAAGATTAGAGATTATGGGAAATAGCATTCAAGGTCAGGATGTAGGTACCCAGACCCAAACAGACTTGCTATGCTTTACCTATTTATATTATTACATATACTGTAACATTAGTTAATATTTACTTGAGTGGTTTGTTGGTGCAATGTTATACATGAGTTTGTTAGACTATGTAAGATATTTTTGATACCACACTAAGCAATATGGAATTACCATTTGAAATTTCAAAACTGCATCTGTATATATAATGAACAAAGGAACAATTTAATGAACCAAAGAACAATTGAAACTATTATTATAAAAAGTCTTAAAAATATTAGTCAACATTCCATGAGATTTACATCAATCTGTGTTGCACTGTCATGTGCAGCCTCATCACCATAGCGTATTAATTCTTTCTGTTAGCATTCCATTCTCTAGCACAGCTGAATTACTGGAATAATGCATTCTGATTCTGAACCAGCATTCTTAAACAGCTGGTGGATGGACTATTTTATTAAAGATCTCCTTCTCAATGAGGAAAACATTTAAAAAGTAAACTTGTACACTTTTCTTCTGAAATACATTTTTTTTATAATAGCAGCAAGTACTCTCATTAGTTAGCTTAACAGTCAGTTACTCGTCCATTACGGGCAAACAACGGGGCAAACAGCTATGCCTTGCACCACATTATGCCCCTAGAGGGTGATCAATAGACTATTAATCTTAACCCCGATCATATGCCTCATTGCTTAATTAATGGTATGACTTACAGAACTGCTGTATTATCTATCTGTTATCTCCCATATAGAAGATAACCCCCTGGGTTGACAGGTTATAATTAAACAGCTGCACTAAACTCTGCAGAACAGTGGCTAGCAAATAAGGTTCATACAGATATATTATGTGCCACAACCCACAGCTGTTATACAATAATCAGTACATCCACCCATTAGGATACCCTCTGGGGCTGATTTTTCTCTCCCCTTGGAGTCCTGTTATTAACTAGGTACCTTGCCCTTGGCTTCCTTGTAACCTACCCTCAGCTCCAGCTTACTATGGGGCTAACCTCTTGAGCCTCCTGAGGCACAGACACATAGATGGCAGGCTTTGCTCGGCACACATGTGTAGCTTTCCTGCATGGAGCATATGGCATGTTCTCCTGACTCCCTCATGGCTCTGCCTTCTGGCCTAGGATGACTTCCTCTGCCATCAAGAAACCTGGAGGGGGTCTTTCTAAACCCAGGGTGACTCCCTTGAGGTGGTCTACAATCTCTTTACTTGTAGCTGTCTCCTTCTTGAGACCATGGATTCTCTGGATCCTCAGTTTTCATTCACCACTGTTCTCTCCATTTTCTTTCAACTTCTGCTCTGTCTTCAGGCTGGGTCTCTGTATTTCTTTCTCTCAGTTTATGTTCACACTAAGGTTCATACTAAAGTTATCCAGGAGTTAGGAGGCTGTGAGGCCCATGATTTCTCCTGTGGGTTAATAATAATTAATTGCTATGCCAAAAGTGAGTAATTTGTGAATTTGGATTTGAAAACTGATTTAGAACTGCTGATGATCACCCCTAATGGTAATGCATTCCATGGTTTAATGGTTCGAAGGGTGTAAAAAAATTTTCGTGGCAGCAAATTGAAACTTCTGTGCTGTACCTACAGTGGGTGACCTCTGATATTATAAATATTATCTTTAAACTCAAAACCCAGAGTGATCAGCAAGTAGGGGGTCTTGCATAATATCATACATGAGAAGGAGGTCCCCTCTTAAACGTCGGGTTTCAAGAGACATAAGATTCAGAGAAATCAGTCTATTTGTGTAAGTGACATTGTGTAGACCTCTAACTAATTTAGTATACTGTCTTTGGACTTTCTCCAGCTTCCTAATGTCATATTTCCTGAAGGGGCACCATACCTGAGAGGAGAAATCCAAGTGTGGCTGGACATATGCTCTATATAGGGGCATAAGTACTTTCCTATATCTTGATTTGATATTCCTCCTAACAAACCAGATAATCCTATTAGCCTTAAGGATGACTCCATTTAGCTGCGATTGGGGACGGAAGTCATCTAATACTAGGACCCCTAAATCATTTTCTGTAATAATGCTGGTCAACACCTTATCATCAAATTTACATTCATGATTGGTGTTATTGATACCTAAGTGCATAACCCTGCACTTGTTATGGTTTAATTTCATCCCCCATGTGTTAATCCAGATGGAAATATGATCAAGATCTTTTTGAATAGATGCTGTTTACTCAGAGTTAGAGCATGATCCACTGATTTTAATATCATTTGCGTATTTGATGATGTTAGAACCACAGTTATTGGTAATATTAGCTATAAAGAATTGAAATAAACAGGGGCCCAGAACAGAGCCTTGTGGAACCCCACTAGTGACAGAACAAATTTTAGACAACTGACCATTTATCAAAACTTGCTGAGTTCTGTTTGTCGACCAGTTAGCAATCCATCTAATTACGCTGTGGTTAATATTAAATGAATATAATTTCTGTAATAGGGCCCAATGGGAGACAAGGTCAAAAGCCTTACTAAAATCTATATAAATCACATCATAGGGTTGTCTAATGTCAAGATGTAAACTAACATCCTCATAGAAATACAACACGTTGGTCAAATAACTACAGCCCATCTTTAAACCCTGCTGTTCATCATCCAGTTTTAACAGGGTGTGAGAAACCTAGTCCTTAATAACACTTTCTAGGATTTTACATATAAGAGAGGTTAAGCTGATTGGTCTACAGTTTTCCCAATAATTTCTTGGACCTTTCTTATGAATCAAAACTACATATGCTGTTTTTCACTGTTCAGGAATGAAGTTATTGTTAATACACTGTCCATATAGTAATGAGAGTGGTAAAGACAGACTATTGACTAATAAATATAAAAGGTGACCTGAAATATTATCAGGAGATGTACTGGTTTTCCCTTTAAGTGACGTAAGTTTGGTATTAATGTCAATTTCTGATAATGTAATATGTTTACCCTTACTATCTGAGACTGTGTTAGCTTTCTGATTTTTTTAGAATATATCATAAAAATTTGTATTAAATAAGTTAGCCTTATCATAGGGGTCATGAACTAAGATGTAATTTACTAGAAGGGGACCTACCTAGCACGTGGATTTTTTTAGAGCATTAATGTAAGCAAAAAATGATTTGCTATTGTCCCTATGTGCATCCAAAGCTAATTTGTACTCTGATTGTTTTTTTTTTTTACTCTTTTAATACTATTTTTACATTTTTTTGTGATTGAAGATATAAACACCAGTTGGTTTGGGTTGGTGATTTTAAGTAACCTGCATACAATTTATCCTTCTTCTTTATTATTTTTTTTATAGAATTATTCATCCATTTAGGTTGCTATTGATTGGCAGATTTTTTTAACTTTGTGGGAATATGTGTTTTCCTTAAATCATTAATAGTTTTTGTAATATCTTAAAATATTCAACATCAAAGGTTGTCAAAATAGCTGACCAGTCCATGCTATGTAGACCATTTTTGATACTGGGGTTATCATCCTTCCCATAGAGATACACTTTAGTGTTATTTTTTACTGTGGCTAATGTATTTTCTAGGATGAAACTGATTGTGCAGTGATCATCATTGCCAATAGGTGAGGAGATAATTAGATTTTGTAAGTCTAAACTTATACTATGAAGGACAAGGTCAAGAATGTTATTACCCTGAGTGGGGTGCTCAACACTTTGTTTTAAGTGACACTGCTGACATATGTTTAATAATTTTTTGCCAGTGCTGGATGTAGCTGTATGACCTTTCCAATCAATCTCTCCTAGGTTGAAATCGCTTGTTAATATAATATCCCCAACAGAACTAGCTGTTTCAATTTTCTTGATGATTGTATCAAAATAGTTGGATGACGCATTAGGTGGACAGTAATGCACACCTAGAATAATGCATTGATTTTTATTCATTAATATTTGAATCTAAACTGATTCCGAGGTGGAAGAAGCAATCCTGATTTTGTTTGATATATCAGCTGAATATAGTGTGTCTCTAAGGAAAATGGCAACCCCACCCCCCTTTTTATCTGATTTATTGAGTTTGTATAGAATAAACCCTGTTAATGAAGGATCCCAACTAGATTTCTCATCACACCAAGTTTCATTAACTAGTACAGCATCAATATTCTTGGTAGCCAATATGACCCTTAAATCGTCAAGTTCTAAGCCTTCTTCTTCTTTTCGTACTCTAGATAGTTTCTTTCTCTGTCTCAGCTTCCTTACTGCCTCTGTACACAAGTATTTATCCACCCAGAGGGAATCTGTTTCTCTTTGCTCAGGCCAGGACCTCTGCACTTACCCGAGCTGTAAAACTGTGCTCAGGAGCTCAAGAACAGAATAGGGCATATGTTCTTCCCTTCTGTTAAGGGTGAGAGTGGCTGGCAGCTCTTGAGCATTTGCATAAGCTTCACACATGCAGGCATGTGCACAATGCAACAGCCTATCAAAGCTGAGGGGAGAAGGAGAATCTGGAATTGTGCGGGACTCAGGGGCTCTCTTTACAGATTAACTGCCAACTGGGCTCAAATAAGCAGGAGGTTGAGAGGACTATGAATAACAAATGCAAAATAAATCTTTCATTTGGAGCAGCATTTTTTACTATAACATCACAAAACACATCTGGATGAAGCACAGAGTAATTTTTTAAAATGTAGTATACTATATAGTTTTTAATATACGTTTTGTTTTAATAATTGTTACCTATGCTAGTAGTCATTTCTTTCTTAGCCTTTATATGCCAGAATGATATATTTTAGAACTTCTCAATTTATTATGTAAATAAATAGTGGGGGGAGAGGAGGGTTGTGTTTTAATGAAGGAGGAAGGGGGAACATGTATGTATCTATGTATTGTTACGTTGTAAAGTGTTGTCATGCTGTTGTTTATCTTTGCTGTGTATTTGAGATTTTGGTTATTGCTACTGACAAATCCTTGCAATAAAATGAAGAACAAAAAAAAAAGAATAAAAAAAGATAATCTATGCTGCCATATGTCTAGCTATCACACTGCCAGATAAAACAGACTCTGGTGAGAGCCAATACAGCTGTTAATGCATTAGCCTGCTAAGGGATGCATGGCTTAGTTGTAACTTACTTGTTATATTATTGTGAGGTAAGAATCCCACATATGAATATATGAAAATGCCAGCAGATACAGGCCAAAAATCTGTTTGATTGTGCAGCTCACAGCTTAGACTACTGCTGCTATCCTATGACCAACTCTCATTGTCATTTCCCCTGACTGCTTCTCTCTCCCTGCTCAACTTCCCCCTACTAGTATCTTGTCCCTGACCCTATTCCACCCTCTCTTAAAGCTCCTCACCAATTTCAGAGATATCACATTTCTTCAGGCAGAGCATTCCAGCTTGCAGCCACTCTCTCTGTGAAGTAATGTCTCCTCAATTCCCTCTTGAATCTACCCCTCCAACCTCAGACTGTGCCCTCTAGTGATCCCCTCTCCCTTTAAACAAAACATGCCCTCTGTACTAACCTTGTTCATGCCCTTTAAGTACTTGAAGGTCTCTATCATATCTCCCTTTCCCTTCTATCCTCCAAGGAGTACATGTTGATCTCCCTCAACCTATTCTCATAAGGTTTCTCCCTCATTCCCCTAGCATCTTTGTCACCCTGCACTGGACCCCTCCAAAAGCTTGATGTCCTTTCTTAAGAAGGGGCACCAGAACTGCATGCAGTACTCTGTATGGGGCATAACCAGTGATCGGTACAGCAGCAGAATGACTTCCTCCCTCCTAGAGATGATTCCTCTGCCAAAGCATCCCAGCATTCTATTGGCCTTGGCTGCCACATTCCTACATTGAGATGTGTGATTCATATTCCCAGTGACCATCACCCCCAGATCCTTTTCCTCCACAGATATGGATGACTGCACCCCCCAAATGGTGGCTATACCCTGGGTTACTGGCTCCAAAGTGCATAATTTTGCAATTCTTAGCACTGAAACCCAGCTGCCAAGTGTCTGACCATTGCTCTAGCATTAACAAATCCTCCTGAAGTCCCCTCCCACCCTCCACAACATCCACCACCGCACCAATCTTGGTGTCATCAGCGAACAGGCTGATCTTACTTTTAACCCCTTCTACTATATCAGCTATGAAGATGTTAAAGAGCACCAGCCCCAGCACCAAGCCCTGTGCAGCCCCACTAGTGACCGCTCTGAGAGTTGAGAGCTCCCCCCCTACAACCACCCTCTGATATCTGTCCCTCAACCAATTTCCAACCTACTTAACCAATTTCTCCCCAGCACCCAGGTTCAACAGTTTACTAGTCAATCTCCCATGAGGCACTGAGTCAAAGGCCCTGCTGAAGTCCCAATACAGTACATCAACTGTCCAACTGCCATCGAGTGCAGTTGTCACCCAGTTAAAAAGTCAACCAGGTTTGCCTGACATGATCTGCTGGTGATGAACCCATCCTACCTGTTGTCCAGGAGACCATTCACAGTACCTCCAAGAAGATCACCAACCTTTCTTTAAGGATAGTCTCCATTAGCTTACCCACAATGGACATAATACTGGTCAACCTGTAAATTTCTGGTTCATCCTAGGGGACACTCTTGTGGAGGGGTACCACGTGCGCCGTCCTCCAGTCCTGAGGCATACACCCAGTCTGCAGGGAGGTATTGAGCAAATCTGCTAGAGGTGCTGCCAAGACTTCAGCTAACACTCTCATGATTCTGGGATGTAGCCCATCCATTCCAAGTGCCTTGTCAATCCTCAAGGCCCTCGGTCCTTCCAGCACCCTGTTCACTGGGATCTCCTCATCTGATATTCCCTCTCCCCTCTCCCCCTCCTTCCTCTACCTTTCCCCTGCAGGATAGGCCCATCCCCTTCCTGGTAAATGCTGAGCAGAAGTACTCATTGAGTGTCTCTGTCTGCTTAGCCCCTTCTCTGCCCACCCTCTAACTTTTTTGATTCTGGTGATTTGTTCCTTGCAGCTCCTCCTCTCCCTGATGTACATAAAGAAGTCTTTTTCACCTTCCTTTATCCACTGTGCAAGCCTTAGCACCTTTGTAGCCTTGGCTACTGTAACAATCCTGCTCACCTCCCTGGATCTAGTTGCATACTCCTCCCTGTCCTCTTTCCTGTTGGACCTTTTCCATTTTTTGAAGGCTGACCTTTTCTCCCTCACACCATTCTGCACTTCTCCAGACCACCAGCTTGGTTTTGTAGTCTTTGCTTTCTTATTGTAGCTCTTTGTGCAGGGGTTTGTGGCCTCCACATTTACTGGACATCAAGGAAAACATGTATGGGACATGGATTCAGCCACCCTCCAGGAACTACTTGAAATGGGGGAGGGCAAGCAGCTGGTAGCAATGGTATGGATTCCTACACAACCTATAGCACTGCATTACAGCTGTGCTATGGTTGCCACCCTGCTGACTTTTTCCCTCATAAAGATTAAAACAGCAAAGTTCATTTGACCTAGTTCTGGCCACACCCAGCAGCCCACTAACAAGAAGTCTGCTTTCAGTGTTGGAAGTGAAAAGAATTAACTGAGGGAACACATCACTTTTGATCTGGTATTGAACATATCTGACACAGGTCTGGGGATATGTTTCTTCATTACACAGTATATCACAGTTTTATACTTCAGTTAGTCAGTTTTATGCCTTTAGGGTGTGCATTTTTTCGTAGAAGCAGTCCATCCTCATTTTAATCCTAGAACTGAGACAGGCTTTTAATTTCACTCCCAGAACTAAGTTCCCCTAGGTTCCCTCCAATTTCCACTATTGTATGTTTTAAGCTTCACTAAGCAACCTTAAAAATGTGACAGAGGGATGGTATTGGAGTCTAGTGGTTAGATCACAGGCTTGGGAACCAGCAAGTTCAAGTTCAAATGCCATCAGATCCACTTACTCAATGTTACCCTGAGCAAGCTACAGTAGCTTTAAGTGTAAAAGCAAAGTTCATGAGCTATCATGAATTAGCATGCTGGTTTGCAACAGGTTAAACTGGGTTTTGCCTGTTTTTATTTATTTATTTTTATCTATTCTGATGCAAAACAGTGTAATTACAATGTATTATAGCCTTGAATTGGCACATTTTCTTGATAGGGATCTGACATGCTGTAATCACAGTTCTAACTGGCCAATCTTAGTTGAGAAGTCAGTGATTCAGTTCCATGGTGACTGGACCTGATCAATGTTGAATCCACAGCTTTAGCCAGTTGAACTATGTAGTGAGTTTTTTGCTGTAAGGGATGACTAGAGGCAGCAGTTGAATAGTCCAAATTAGAGTCAGGTTTCCATTTACATTGCCACTCTGCATTCCTAAAGATAAATCAGCCAGGATGAAGCACAGTGTCACAGGTTTATTGCATGACAAAAGGGATTAACTCACACTGAAATTCCATTGTTTACTGCAATAACTCTACTGCAGAATTCTGCAGCACTGTGCTTCATCATGGATGACTTCACTGTATATAAACTAAAACCATCATCAGCAAGATGATTGCCTGTGCTTGTCTCATTCTCTCCATTTGTCTGTTTTCTCAGTACATACTATGAAGGTAAAGAAAACTGTTTCTGATGTGTCAGAGATACATTAGCTGATGATAGAATTGTTATTCAGACACTGACATTTTCCCCTGCTGTCTCAAGTGTTGTGTGTAGTTAGCAGCATTCTTCCAGCTACAGAGGTGGCACAGAAAACACAAAAAAGTGCCATATTCATATATTCATTAATAAATTAAATCTGGTAGGAGGAAAGGGAGGGGGATGGAGGATGGTAGGCACAGCAGTGCTAGGATCTCATGCATACCAATGATGTGAAGAGATTTGACTGTAGAAGTAGAAGGTAATATGCATCATTTCTGTTCTTGTGTCCCCACTTCCTCTGCTGTTGCTAGAAATGCATTGCATAGTTATCACTATGTAGCCTTTAAAAGGTACTTGACAGTAACTAATGACATCAACAAGTATAAACTAAAAGAAAAAGTAATTTATTACCTAGTTAGTCCCTCGTTACGAACCACAAGAACTGAGTGATACATTTTCCCATGGTTGCATACATAAATTGTGAACAGAAGAGCAGCACAGGATACTGTACTGTGGCACTGACTGAATTTCCCACTTCCAAATAGTGTGGTTGAAGATTCAGCATTAAAGCACTCCCTCAAATTATGTGGTTTAGTGCTGGCCACTATCAGGTACTCAAGAACAAATCAGCACTACACATTCTCACAGGTCCATAAAACCCATTTGCTAGAAAAAATGTAAGAAGACCTGCAAGAAAACCTGAATGGTGAAAGATCAAAGCTATGCTGTCTGAAACCAACAGTCCCAAAATCTGAAACCAAGAATACTCAAGGGTCAATCCTAGGGACATTGCTTTTTTTACTCCTTGTCAATGATCTACCCTCCTGCTGCCCCAGTTCTAATGTCCATCTTTTTGCAGATTGCACATATAGCACATGGGTGGAAGCTCCATTGGCATCATTAATAATAATCTAGAAGAAGACTTCAACAGAGTCCAGATGTGGCTAACCCAAAATGACCTGGTAGTGAATACAAAGGGCTATGCTGTCAACATGCCATGTAGGAAAAGAACAAATTCTCTGGATTCATTCAATAAATGAAGATGAAATTGAGGTGGTAACATATCTGAAGTACAGTATCTAGTAGTGATGCGTGGATAGTCCCTTTTGGTTCCCATGTGTCCTCTGATGGATAGTCATATTATCTGTCTCCAAACTGGAGCTCTAGCCAACCAAACTATGGTTTTTCAATCCCTAGTCAGATGTTGAGGATCCAAGGTCAGATGTTGGGATTCAAGGTCAGATTTTTGGATCTGAGGGTCAGATGTTTGGATCCTAGGGTCATATACTTGGGATCCTGTTGTGACAGACCATTAAAATGCTTGGATCTGATCAGATCCAGTGGTCTGATCAAGTCCAAATATGGGATCCGAGGTGACTGAATCCATGGTCAGATGCCATCAATATTTGATCACATCCAAAATCCAAAAGAAGAGGTGGTATCTAACTTTGGTGAATACTATCCAAGCACCGCTAGTATCTAGGGGTGCTGTATGGTTTGATCATGGTCTTACCTTCATAATGCACATTGAGAACATTTTTGAAAACTGTGCACCAAAAGCTTGGCATTTTCTACAGGCACTTGGACTGTTTCAAAACTGAAACCAGGAAACACCTTATGCTGCAGTTTCTTCTACCAGCCCTTAAATATGCTGACATTTTTTATCAGTCAACAAACTCCACCTTGTGGATGCCCTGATAGTCAAGCAGCTGGGGACAATGCTACTGATCAGGTGACCAGGGTTTGGAAGTGGACCTGGGTCACTGCCTCAGAATGCAGGCCAGACCATAGGCAGCTGCTGGAGGGTAGCATGCCTTGGCCAGGAAGTGTTAGCAGTGGGTTCAAGCACACAGTGACCCCTGTGAGTGGCCCAAGGAGCTTGCTTCTTCTGCCAGAGGTACACTGCACTGCCAAGGCTGATAGGCTCTGCCCATACCAGGGGCAGGAAGTGGACTGAGGGAGAAAATGGGGTGTAAAACCCCCTGCCAACAGAATAAGAGCATAAAACATCTGAACTAGGTATATCCCTGGCAGCAGATTATATCCTGTGACAACAACAAGGTGAATGGGATGAAAACCTACATGGAAAAAAAACTCCACCTTGCTTCAAAAAATAGTGGTGCCGGCTTCCTGGCAGTAAGTGATGGGGCATCACTCTAGCATGCTGGTAACCCAGGTCTTTGCTCGGAGCCCAGGACTTTACAGAGTGGAGACAGGCTAGGAGGGATTCATAGCATCCATCGGATACTTTCTTCCCACAGGATGGGTGGTTGTGCTCTGCTCAGTACCAGCTCCTGGTTATGACTTTGTGTAGGGGTGCTATCAGCAGTGTGGGTGACCACATGCTGCCAAGCATCCCTGCACCAGGATGCTACTGCAGTAGCATACGCATGGGTGGTGGGAAGGGCACCAAACATGGAAAAAGGTTGCGCTACGCCCCCTAGGTGATGGTCTCCCTGGCAGCCATCCACGCTACCAGCCCCCAAAGTAGGCTGGCCTTTACACCCCCATCTGTCGCAGGCAGAATAAGGTGCTTCCTTCTTAGTGGCAGCAAGAAAGCAACCTGACTGGGGTAATTCAGATCCGCCTGGCGATGGAGGTACCAGAGGCCTAGAGGAAGGGTGAAACATACAGCTTGAGTCCTGCAAGCAGCAGGGGTGTGCCTTGTAGAAAGCCTGAAAGAGTGGTTGTCCAGGGCAGTAGAAGCAGAAAAAAAAACTAGTGGTAGCCTACAAAAACCTCTTCAGATTTGTCCTAAGCAGCAATAGACCTACAGTACACATCAATGTGGCCTGCATGAGAGCCTGGGACTTCACCCTTTGGCTAGCAGAAGAGCTTTCCATTGGATAGTCACATCTTCAGATGTATTTATGACACTGCCCAGATTATCTAAGCAACCTGCTAGCCAGAACTACGTGTATATACAGTAGACTTAGATCTTTATATTTATATACATTTATATATTTATGATAGATATTTATCATGTCCTCAAAATTAAGAGACTTATTGGGGTGAAGGTATTTGCCCACAGTGCACCAACCAGCAGGAACTTGCTAAAAAACCACATCCAAGAATAAGGCAAACATAACCAACTCAAAAGAACTCTGTTTAACCACCTCCACAAACCAGACACCTGTTTACAGTAAGCTGTGATACACCTTGCGTGCAGTAGTGATGTACTGTCTTTATATATGCAATACACTTAAAGCTGCTGCTCACTGTCTCTAGTTCCTAACTTAGGAAACTGTTGATTCTGTACTGCCTCTTTATTTCTGGTTATGTCTAACTGAATTTACTCTTCCTGCAACCAAAACTGGTAACTTACAACTGAATAGGCTGTACTTGTAACCTTTGCTGCTGACTACCTACTGGGACCCTCTTGTAAAACAGGTGTTGAACCTAAATCAGGCTACCCAATTTGTATGTTAATACTGCCACTTAGACCACTCTTATGGTTGAAAGCATGGTCTCACACATATTTATGGTACTGTATAAGAACTATGAACCAAAGGTAAGGGGTTCTGATACCGTAGGAATGTAAGCGAATGCACTCTTACACTGCAAAGCAGTCTCTGTGATTGCATCACTATATTATTAATCTGTGGCATTTGATTATGGCTTATGTTTTAAATATTTTGTTGGAAAACTCCCAAATATGAGCCTGTTTCCAAAGCACATGTGTGTGATACACTCTTTACAGAATAAGTGCCCTATCCACAAAATCTCTAAGAAGCTTATGTGGCCACATCCCATATAACAAGAATGCATAGGCACTTATAAGCCAAAGTCATGGGTCTCTTCTGCACTCTTACCCACAGAACACAGAACTCGCCACATGAGTGGGATGGACATACAGGTCCATGCCCATCAACAGCTGAAGGTGTTCCCAGGCATGTGTACATTTCACTCATGCTGACACCTATCCACAACATGAAACAGGCAATTTCATAGATCTCACACTATGCTAGCTATGGAACTGCAATAATGTCAAAAAGGCCTGAAAACAAAAGTGTGCAGCATATACTGACCCATACAGGTGTATACTACACGTAAAACCACAGTATCCCAGTACCCCAAACATGCCACAAGTCACATTTGCATGGTTGATTATCTGAACACTGTATCTAATACCCCACATCGCATGACATGCTCAGACAATGCACACTTGACACATGCCAAGAAATGCACAAATTTTCAGGCATGACCTGGGAGGTTACAAAGACAACTGAAATTACAGGAAGCAATTAGGTGCAGAAATAGATGTTCATTCTGCTCAGAGATACTAGGCAGTAAAACAGTATATCTGTCTTTTCTTCTGGTCAGATATAATAAGTATATGGGCCTGTGAATGTTTGCCCCAGACTCTGGGATGCACCACACCAGTGCACTGGCCACATGGCACTCAGCCATAGATGACTGTGTCCCCACCCGGGCGATGCACACCGTGAGCATGAGCCCAAACCCACTGCACACAAAACACAGCCAGCCTTTCACACATCTGTGCTTCTGCACCCCCACTCAATGGTTCTTCTGGTGGTCAGAGCTGTTGTCCTCCCCTCACACAGCACTCATCAAGTCCTGGCCAGTCTTTGTCATCCTAGTCCAGGGCAGGGTCATACTGATCCTACTTTGCCATGGCTGCTTCCTTCATGGCATGCAGTGCCCACCCTTTCTGAAACACCATGGTATCAGCCACTCACATATTATCTTGCAGTTGGAGGCGAAGGTGCCTGTTACTACACAGACTGAAAACACATGTGACCACACAGAAACCACAGCATAACTACAACTTGTACTCATCCAGGAGAGGAATCCATCACACTCCAATATGCCCTACCCTGGCTCCGGTACCTGTGCCATCACAGGTGAGGGTGGTCAGCAGATAGAAGCTTTACGACATCAGCTTCCACTTTGTAACTTTGTCTTTTTTGACTTACTGTCGAATGAATTGTCCAATCTGTATACACTGATACTCCAGTGGGACACACAGAGACAACACACCCTAATTGGACTGGACAGAGACATAACCAGTATATCCTGCACTTAAAGGGAACACATTGTTTTGGGATAAAGAGGTCTGGTGAGTTGACTCAAGTGTTATGTAATGACCTGACCTGTGTCCATGTGTGCACATATAAGCACTGTTCCATGTGACATCCTGTGTGTCCCCATATTTGGATTCACCATCCCTTCAAAATCTTGCTGATAAATCTGTTTTGTACAGTTCCCAGCTGCATCATGTTTCTCCGTGTGGTTCTGTGTTAACTGGTGCACTGTGTGTAGTCATCTGCTTAGCTGGCTACTGTGTATCATGAGCTCTGTAGGTCACAAAGATCATGGACATGCATGGTGCATCCTATTGTTTGCTGTGCTGTGGACAACCTATAGAGCACTGTGTCAAGCCCAAAAGGGTTTTGTGCCATGCACACTTGCAATAGTATCCCCATGTATTGCACATGACAGCTGCGGCTGTTCATAGTACAGCCATCATTACCATTTTGGCATGTGAAGCCAGCTGTTCATGCACACACACACATACACAGTCTTATAACACCAATATGACACCTGCAGATGTGTGCACATGTGTGTTGTCTCCAGTGGCATCTCATACATCAACCACTGCCACTGCCATGTCCACACCTACAATAAGCGCTATGATTGCAGCGCGTTTATTGTTGCTCAAATGTAGCTGTGCAAGCTATCTGCAGTACAAAGAGAATACCCACTGCTGACCTGTCCATGTAGTGAGACACGTGCACAAGCATCTCCTTAGATGTTGTTGTTGGGTTCCTTTCTGTAAGTGTATTTATGGTTTCGCTGAGCCAGCCACTGCTCACTCCATGCCTCTCTGCCCCAGTTTCTGCACATGTTGTTACCATCCACTGGCACTGTGGGCTGCACAGTGTTCATAGGATTGATGTGGCATGGAGCTCTGTACCATATTGATGCAACTCTGTTGTGTAACTCTAGACCTTTATGGATTGGGACTTAAGAGTACATCACACACAGGGAAAGGTGCCCTCCAGCAGGTCATAAGTGCTGACACCATCAATAATTAAATAAATATTCTCCCTATGTCTCTGGAGTTGGATACTTCCATACTTTATAACATAAAAGTACAGTATGTAGTGCTGGTAAGGTAGGGTTCTAGTGAACAATTTTACATGCCCATTACACTGTATCTGGTCAAGATCATGCAGAGAGAATAGTGTGGTTAAAATCGATGCAGTTCAAATAGTATGAGTGAAAACAGCTCCGGGTGTAAGTGTTTTTACTCTAGCTGACTCAGCTAATAGTTCCTTTGTGTGGTGGCTGAACAAGCTGGCACTGTGGGTCAGTGATTAAAGCAAGAGACTGTGATGCATGGAATGACCAGCAGACCGGAGTTCGACTCTAGCTTTCTGTGCTAATTTTTTCTTTCCCAGTGCTTGCTGCAGTTCTGAGTTTGTTGATATATATTACTGGGGTTGCAGGGGGCCAAGCCCACTGCAGTGTTCCAGGTTGTTTCTCTATGGCACTGTGTTGCTTTCACGGTTTTCAACCACACAATTGTGTCTGCACTATTTTGACCATAAGCATGCTTCATGAGATTAGAGAAGCTTGAAAGAATAAAACACAAATGCTCCTTCTCAGCTGAGATGCTGAGAAGGAGACAGAGTCAGCTGGCCACACTTGTTTTCTACCCTGATAGCCTTCAGGTTCCCAGAGAAAATAGTGACCCTCAGTGCTCCAAGTTGTTTTTCTGTGGTGCTGTGTTGCTTCCGTGGTTTTCTACCGTGCATTTGTGTCTGTGTTATTTTGACCATAACCCCCATTACACAACTATTTTCTTTAAAAGGCAGAGAGAGAATCTAACACATTGGCCAACAATGCCCTTGGTAGGCATACCATTAGTGTCAGTGTCTTAGCATGATGGACAGTTGCCTCTGGGCCCAGACAACTGGAAGGTTGTGGGTTCTAGACCAACAACAGCAACTTGAGCTAATAGCCAATTCTGGCACTGTTATGCAGTACTAGGGAAGTGCTGCACTACTGAGGTACCACCCAGCCTTCAAATGGGGCATAAAACCAAGGTCGCTTCTGCCCATCTCTCATGGCTGTTCATGTGAAAGTTAAAGATCCCCATGGCACTTATCATAAGAGATGGGGATTTTCTCCGGTGTCCTGGCCAACACTTCCCTGTCAATAAAACAAGTCCATGTAACTCACATCCAGTATACAATAGTAAACAAGATGTCATGGCTCTGTGTTCCTTTCCTGGAAAAAAAAATTGCAGGTAAATGGGGTCATCCATGCAGGTGATAAGAATTTGGGAGTGGACTCAGGTGGGTCATGCGGAATGGGTGGCATGGCTGGGAAATAATGTTGCTCTGGCAGTGCTTCCTAGCCAGAGAGGGGGTTGACATGGCACCCGATGTCACAATGATCACAGTGGAAATCCAGGGAGTTTGCTCTGCCCAGGATTATCTGTAGTGTCCAAGGTCAACTCAAAAGGCTGGCAGTGCCTCATGTGAGTGGAGAATGGTGGGAGAGAACTACAAAAATGGGGAGAAACCCACTATGTTACAACTAGTATGACAGTTTGAGTACACAAGGACACCGCACCATGGATCTTGTCATTCACAGAACTATGCTGCCTGTAGGCTAGTGGCTAGTGGGGCTGAGTGATTGCCTGAGGCCTGAGGAGAGTAGACAACAGCGGGCCAGGTAGAAAATGTCAAAGGAATAAAAAAATTACAAATAAATAAATCAAAATTACACATCAATGATACTACTGCATGGTCATTGCATACAGTGGGCCTGGCAGATAGCCTAGAGGTCAGAGCATCAAGCTGTGAAAGAGCTTGGTACATCCAGCAGATCTAGACTTGGTTCCCACAACCTCCACTTCTGTACTGTGTGATCCTGAGCAAGTTACTTACCTCCCTGTGTTCCCTGTTAATGGGCCTTGTGTCCAGAGGGACTTACTTGGTTACCAAAAGAATAGGGGAAAAAAAGGTTCCTGTAAGAAGAAACATAGTTTTTATTTTAGTTTTTGTTAACTATGTAGGTACAGGACTGGCCCAGTGGCGCTGAGGGTTAAGGCGCTCAGTGCCACACCTCGCGCCACACTGGTGACCTGAATTCGGGAATGAGCACGGGCCACTGGGGGTCAGCAGGGGAGAAGAAGGATTGAGTGCCCTATGGACAGCTCTCCTTCTAAAGGGAGGGATGACAAGCGCTCGGTGCACACCTGGTCCCTAGCAGTGGCTGGGGGCGGGTGCACCAAAGCTGTAGAAACATGGGTCAGGAGCAGTGCAGATGCTTGATGGGGTGCGCACAGGGGAGCATGCACAACACTGTCGCTGACATCATTGCACACTCCACTCCTGAAGGGGTAGGACACCAGAGAAATATGCTAATGGAAGATGAAGGGGAGCTCACAGGTCCTGCCCCCGACTAGCCATGGCACCGGCACACTGATTCCATTCTCGTTTGGGGTGGACCCCCCCATTGACCCCACCGGGGGGGGGGAGCCCTGGGGGTATAGCCAGCACCGGCTGGTAGATGTTGGGGTGACAGGGCTGGGACTCCCCCAAAGTGTGAGAACCATTGAGCAATGACCATAAATTAAAAAATAAATAAATAGGTAAGTATGGTAGAGAAATAAATGCCTATTTTCAGGCATCACTCAGCAAATTACAAACAAACAACATTATAGTAAGCCCAGAGATTACATGTGCAGTGAGGCAGGATAGGCATAGCAGATAAAACCTAGGATACAGTAGGATAACAAATACATTACAAGCAGCAATACATAACAATTTGCCAGGCTAAAATTAGAGCAGCCATACAACAAGAGTAATGGTTTGGCAGCAATAAATAATTTGTCAGGCAAGAATAAGAACAGCAATACAACAAGAGTAGCCTTTGTATCTTAGACAGACATGAAACACAATGTGTGGCTGCCAAACCTGACTTTGTGATCATTTTGTGGTGGTGGTCACAAAAGGTGTTCTGCACTAGCTGCTGATACTGTACTCTACTTCAGCTTGTACGGTGTCTACTGCAGCTACCACCAGCTGAGCACTCCCAAGTACGGCATCATTCTTTTCCAAATGGAGGTGCTCCAGATTTCAATCCTGTTAAACAGCTCCCCATCACTTGATATTTCAGAATATTGTACATGAACTATGCTCACTCCTTAATTAAGTGATAATGTGCTAGCTGAGTCACTATCCAAGGCAATAATGTGATTGTCGAGTGAATAAACTACAAGGCTGAATGCAGAGCACTTTATCTTCACGCGACAGTCACATTATTGCTAAGGATAGTGACCCAACTAGCACATTACAACTGTTATGTTTCATGCGTTTGCTGCTGTGAGTACATGCCAATCAGAATGCAAGAAGAGGATGATGCCACTAATGTCATTTTATTAATAATAAAATGACTGTTCTGAGCACTGAGCATTAAGCAAGCAATAATACCCAACAGGGTGGGTGATATTGGGCAATACTGGACCGCCCATGGGTGTACTGAGGCCCAACACCTCAGGTAGAGGGCCTTATATTATATTATATTTTTTGTAAAGTGGTCCCTCTACTGCTATACTTGACCAGTAGAGGGTGCTGCTGTTTACAAGACCAACTGCCCTATTGTTTCATGGGAGTTGTAGTTTAGTTTGCATCGAGGGAGGTGTACTTTATTTTATTTATTTATTTAGTTTTTGTTAACCGGGTAGGTGCACTAGCCATAAAATGACTATTTTCAGGCACGACCCGGGAGAGTGCAACAAAAGGAGAACAGTTGAACAACAGCAACATAGGTACAATAATACAAATAGAGGAACAGTACAGCAGTGCTACAAAAATACAATGGGTAGAAACAACAACAAATAATGGCAGGCATTCTACAGATAATGGCAGTAGGATATATAATAAGTGCTGAAACCATGGACCCGACCTGTGGAGTGAAAGGGTTAATAAGATAGTAAGGTTATATAGACAGAAATGTGAGGAATGTTCAAACATAACAAGAAAGACTGACAGAAGGAAGGTCAGAGGTGGTAATTGGCAAAACAACAGTGGATGGCCAGCCATAAGGTTCAAGAAGGAAGAGGGCTAGTAGTCAAGAAGTTATTTACAAAGAGAAGGAAAAATATGGGGAGGAGAAGAGGAGACAGTCTTGGAGCTGGATTAGAGCAGGGGTGACATTACTGGTAAGTCTCAGGAGATTCAGGTTGGTACTGAGCTGTGATGAAAAAGAGAACAACTCTGTTGACTGATAGACGCCCACCTTGCCAGGGGTATCAGCCAATCAGAGCCCAGGAATTTCTTAGACCATTTTCTAATTACAATTTATGCACTCTTATCTGTTGGTTAGCCCCTCCTGCCACCACAACCCAGCCCAGTCATCGCCATCTCCAGGACATACCTCACTTCCTGTTCACCAGTGACTTACCTGCCATGACAGGACCACAGAAGTGGGACCAAGCCCCTGCAGAATTCCAGTTCAATGCAGAGGTGGGCACCACAGTCAGCCATGCGAGACCTGTAGAGCAGGGTCAGCTTCTTCCTGCAGCGGAAGTGTTTTCCTGTTTTCTCCTTGTCCTATGGATGCTGTAGGCTAAGGCTATCATGATTCAAGCATGTTGTGCATACTCACATCAATGCATAGCAGCATCCTTTCTCCCTAGTCAGCTCTAGCCTGCACCACCACCTGTGGTTACCCAGCTGCTGGTAGTACAGCGGCGCTCACTCCCCCATTAAAGGGAAGCATCAGCCAGGATGCTCAGTCTCCTCCCCAAGGCAGCCCCCAGAGACACTGGCTCATTGCTGAACCGAGGTGCCGCTGTGCTGATGAGCCAGCCTGGCTTAAAAAAAATATTTAGTCACAATTCAACTCACATTTCATTAATTTTCTGTATTAATGTCCTCTTGTTTGTTATTATTCACTTTGATGACATTTGCACAAAATCTTTGTCCCTCAAACTTCATCTCACCCTCCTGTTTCTCTGCCAGTCACAGCAGTCGTTAAATTAAAAATGTTCAGGTAGGGGAACTTTCCCTCTAGATTTGTAAGTGGAGGAGCTGTCATCTCTATGATGTAACTTAGAACTGTCCCTAAAATACTTCATGGAGAAAGACTATGGTGCAGGAGCTCTCATGCAATTTTGTAAGAGGTGGTGGAAGTGAGTTCCTGTGGGTTCCTGCCCAGTTTAGTCCTTGCACCAAAGTTAAGTTCTGTTTGTGACAACGCAATCTGTTGCTGTGGAAATGAGGATGAGCTCACAAACAGAAGCTTGTGACTTCAGTGTTGGAAAAGCAAAGGGATAAGATGAAGTCTGAGATACAACCTGTTTTGAAGTAAGTGTCCTGAGTAATAAATAACAAGGAAGGGTAATATAGAATATTAATGACATATAAACAGAATCATGTTAAAGTAGTATATTTTAAAAAATTTTCCTGTATATAGGAAGTACATTTCGGCTATAGCACATCTTCAGGACTGATCTGTAAAATGATCAAATAAGTATGGCTAATTCTTTTTTTTTTTACTTACATCTTATTCATAGGGTCATTGGGCTCTTACATAGGTGTAAGATTGATTGAGACTGAGTAATATGGGGTGCTTGTGCAACCGTGTACTTTGGCTTACACTGTCTCTGCCCCGCTATGGGTACCACCACCCTGTTGGAGTGTCACAAGGATGCAGAACCCTGAAGGGTTCCTACCCCTCAAGCTGTAGCAGTGACAGGGTCCCAGGACCAAAAGGCACCTTAGGGAGGAAGGCCTATCCCCAAGGATAGAAAGAAGCTGCAGGAGAAGGAGGGGAGAAAGGCGGCAACAAAAATTCTAAGCATCCACAGGACACTTGGACATGTGCATTTTTGACCACACAGAGGTGGAGTGTTGTACGTGTCACCCGTTGACCCTCTGAACCTCAGGCTAAGTCTTTTGATTCATAGGGTCATCAGGTTCTTAAGTATGGCTTAGGAATGATTGAAGACTGAATAGTATGTGGTGCTTGTGCAACTGTAAACTTTGGCTTTTGCTCTCTCTGTCCCTGCTACAGGGACTGCCACCCAGTCAGGGTGTTACTAAGATGCAGAACCCTGAAGGGTTCCAACCTTTCAAGGTATCACAGCAACATGGTCTCAGAACTGAAGTCACCTTAGGGAAGAAGGCCCAGAAGCAAAACAGAAGACAGACAAGCACATTCTTCCCAAGAAAAGAGATGTAGCCCTAAGATCCGGACCAAGAAAGCCACCAACCAACTCTGACTCCTGTAGCAAATACCTAACCTTTTATCACCTTCAACATAGAGGAGGGGGGAAAAAGCAATAAAGGAGTAAACCACTGAGGCTCCAAGTCTTGGTCACCTTCCCTCCAGGCCAGGTTAGAATTAGTGATGGTTCAGCTACTGAATTCAGAAACTCAAGTCAGCGGAAGCCGAACCCTTTAGGGGCAAAATGTAGAAGTTGAGCCCTTAAGGGGTAGAGATTTGAGTAGTTGTATGAACTTCACCCTTGAGGGGCAGAGGGAGGGAAGTAGGTGAAGAGACCAGGTGATCCTTGGACAGCTTACAGCTGTAGGGAGAAATAGCTTGGCAGGTGCTGCCGATGTGGTCTGCACAGCTAAAGAGGCCCTTGAGGACATAGAGGCCTCACCCTCCAGTAGTTAAAGTCTTAAATGCTACATAAAGAGGTGTCAAGTTGACCTGCATGACAAAAGTTTCCCTCAGAGCATAAAGCATTCTTATCCAAAGGGCAGAAAGAGAAGGACCCCACCTGAGCCGAGGGACCCATCCTCAAGATGTGGACTTCTCAGGAGCAGAGCAAGACCATTGGCTTACAGAGCAGGGAAGCCCTGAAAGCCAGGCTGCAGTTATGGCTGGCATGCATCTGACTATAAAAGAGTAGTGGGAGGCCAAAGTTGAAGCTTGATGGCCACTGAAATAAAAGAAACAAAGAAAGAAATTAACCAAGACTAGACTGAATGGTTGACTAGAGGCATGGAATGCTGACTGAAACATGGACTGAAACTGATGATTCGTGCCTGAGACTGAATAACAGTATTAAAACAAAAATGGAAGATGCATGCCAACCAATTCTAAAGGGACAGAGCTACTCAGGTAGGCTGACAATGAGTAATGCTGAGAGACGATGAACACAGAGCACTGAGCAGTAAAAGGTGTGAAAGCTTACCTATTCACAAAAGGTATTGGTTGTGATGTCACTGAGAAAGGGGTCTGAAATAATGCTAGCACCTTATGGTAATTATATGTCATAGCTAGGGTTGCCATCTGTCAGGTTTTTACCTGGTGATCAGGTTTTCAGGGTGTCTATCAGGTAATCCAGTTTGCTCTGTGCTGGTCAGGTTTTTGGGCCATTTTGAGTGCTCATATACTGTACTTTTGAAACAAATGGTGTCATCTCATTCATTGTTTCAGTTACGTGTCCAGGTTACAAACAAGTTCTGTTGTCAATATAGCATTTTGTTTGTGAAAGCAGTCAACCTGGGGGTGTAAAGTATGGCCATTAACACCATTAGCACTTACTTAACCTAATCTTTTCAACTGCATCTTAAAGTGGCATAGCAACAAAGCTGTCCCCCACCTTTTGTAACAGTAACATAGCCAGTTGTCTTCCACTTTCATTTCCCAGTAAACATTTTCATCTCTAAAAGAATTTAGGCATTTTACATGTTTTAAATTCTTTTTTGTCCTCAAGAAAAAAGTATGGTCACTTCTTTGACTTTGAAATAGAACTGGGGACATGAAAAGGAAATAGAGACAGACAAATATATAAAGTATACATTATAGGAAACCCCTTTTTCTTATGTATTATTGTATACCAAGTGTACTGTTGTATGCTGTTTGCAGTATTTCCCTTGTCCCCGCCCCAGATCATATCTAAATTTGATTTATTTTATTTCTGTGTTTTTGTCTGGTAAACCAATGTCAATAAATAAATAAATAAATACTGTACATAAGTAAATAAATAGCTAGGAAGAACCTGGGAAAGTAATTCCAACAGGTACAGTACAGCATCTTAACATTTGTGTTGAACTGCTGCTTTAAGTGTTGCCTTTTATTGATATAACAAATGGCTTTCTAGGAGGAGCGATGCATGATGAGTCATGAAAAGGGGCAGAGCAACGGATGGAGCTTAGGATCCAGTTTTTGCCTCCTCCAAAGGTGGCAACCCTAGTCACAGCTTAGCTGCGGAAGTGAGTGAAATAGGAGCCTGAAACAATGCTGGATAAATCTGAGCTGTTAGTATATGTGCTAGCACATTCTAGGACCCTGAGTAGCGTCGCCAGTTTGTGAACAACAAACTGAGCAGCGTGTAAAGGGTCTATAATGACAGAGTGCGGGACTGAAAGAGAAGTCTCTCCTGGCTGTAAGTGCGCTCAAAGAGCAGGAGGAGCCCACACCCTGCACTCGCACAGGGGAGCACAGAAATGCAAGCTCAGAAACCACAGAGTAGGAGAGGACCCAGAAATGCAAGACAGCACAGATGGGAATGGCCAAGGGGCTGCAAACCACAAGGAGAGGAGCAGGGACGCTCAGAGGCAGTTGTGTGGCAGCACAGGTACCGGATGGGGGGAGCCCACAACAAAGCTGCTGCACAGCAGGCCCAATAAAAATTCTGAGAGTCCGGGGGATGCTTGGACATGCATAGATTTAACTCCACTGCCCCTCCGAACCACAGGTGTAAGCATTTCGATTCATTTGGACCACCTACAATAATATCTCATAGGAAAGCTGGCATAATACTGCACAGTACATCCATAAGGAAAATTACAATACAGGGCTGTGATCTCCTCGCATCCATTACTACATTGAGCGGTATGTTCATAAAGTGATAAAATTAAAACCAAATTTGTACTGGCAAAGCCATGTATCCAGATGAAGCAGAGTTAATTCCAACTGTATACCTAACACTAAGAATAGTCTTTCTCCTAGCCAAAGGGCTTTTTTTTTTGTATGTTCAGTACATCATTTTTGGGTGACACTGCCTCTGAGTTAATATACAATTCTTCACACTTTCATTTGTTTTATTCTCTTTTGTGTTTCTAGACTGCTGTCTGACTGCTAAATTAGTTGTGTCACTTGTCATCCAGTACTCATGACTGTAATGGTTATGTCTGTACCTGACAAAAATATACCCATGCTTACTTTGTTTTCTTTACTAATCACTCCCAATGAAGATCTCAGGATTTAAAGACTGTTTCATACTTCTGCTGTTTCCATTATGCACTCAAGATTAGTGATTTCTTATGTCTGTGCTCCTCCATCCCAACCAGGTTAGTCAGGGGAATCCTATACCTATTGAGGCCATCTGCATCTGCTCAGCTGGGCTGTGGTGGGTAACCTCATGGTATTATGACAATGATGCCATTTTGTGTAAATTTCTACCTACATCACTGATATCAGTGTCAGTAGCTCAGTAGGTAGCACACTCGCCTCTGAGGCCAGGAGATCAGAGGGTTGTGGGTTCAGTTCCCACATCTGGCATTTTGGTAACTATCCCAGTACTGACACTGTAGTGCACCATGAGAGGGGTGCTGTACTTCTGAGGTGCCATCTTTCGGATGAGACGTTAAACCGAGGTCCCATCTGCCTGGATTTGTGGGTGTTCAGGTGGATGTTAAAGATCCCATGTCACTTATCGAAAAGAGTAGGGGGAATTTTCCCGGTGTCCTGGCCAAATTTCCCTCATTCACTAAAATTACCACCAACAGCTTAATCTGGTTCAAGGTCAATTGGCATTCATCTGTATCCTCCTCCCCCTGGTCATGCCTGAAAATAGGCAGGATATGTCTAGTGCACTTACCCGGTCAACAAAAACTAAATAAAATAAAAATATCACTGATGTGCTATTCCAACAGTGCACAGTAGGAGAGATAGGTTTATCACAACATACTGTATTTTGGGATGGCCCATCAATGCCATGACAAAAAGTAACCCATGATATGGGCAAAGTAAAATGAGTGACTCAGTTTGCACACCCGCATGGGCAGCAACCATTATATTATAGCGAGGAGGAAGAATAGCGAGTCGGGTAAGAGAGAATAGCGAATGTGCAGGAGGTTAGTGGGTGTAGAGGTAGCACATTAAGTAGTCAAATTGAGCAGGCTGCTGCCAAGTTGGCCATCTGGCATGGTGGTTACCGTCACCACGTATGGTGCGCCTGGATCTGGGTTCAGGACTGTATGTAGGTGTACATGTTTTTTATCTGGTTGCTGCCAGTTAGTTTAAATTTTTTTACTGCTCTCTTGTTCCCCCCAGGTTGTTCACCCCACCCACGGATTGTCCTCCCACAACAGTCGCCCTCCCATGTTTTCATCCCTCCCCTAGTGTCCACCCCTTGGAGTTGATTAAATCTAGTTAGTGGTGTACAGCCCCCTTACCCCTACATAAAAGCCAGTCCATATTTTTGCCAATTTTGTATTCGGTGTAGCGGTGATCACCAATTTTGTTTTTGGTGATTAGCACTCACCATTATGCGAGTCATGATTGAATACTCACTGATATTACATGGCACCTGACAGAGCTACCACTAGAGACTCAAATGACCCTGGTTTGTGAACAAACCATGATCATTAGAGGACCAACAGAGGCAGCAGAATGGAGTGTCCTACTAGATTCTCTCCCTCCATGGAGATGATGGACTCAGCACTCTGCTTTGCTATGTGAAGATTAGCTGGGTGACTGCAAGGGGTGGAGCAGCTAGAATACTTATACATGGGAGGTGAAAGCATGCCACCGACATGTCACTTTGCACACCACACCAATTGTGCATGCCTTTGGGGAACTACAAAATGACAACAGGAAAACTAGCAGCCAACGTGTGGATGAAGCCGCACTGCCCCCCATAACCAACATAGGTCCCTTTCCACTGTCCTTCTGATCCAGCTTAACACAGCTTCACGGGGCCAGGTATGTGAGACTACCTCCGACAGGTACTAGGAAGGTGGGGCCCCACCCCTGGGTGCAATTTAGGGTGTTATCAGGGCTGTGTGGTCAAGAGTCGGTGGGGAGGGGAATGCAGGAAGGGACTCCATGGTTAGTAGATGCCTATGGTGCAGGTAGAAGAAGGTCTAGTGAGGAAACAAGAAATAAGAAAAAAATTAGACTGAAAAGCATTTCCATTTCAAAAACAAATGACTTGCACTAGTTCAGGGCTCAAGTGCCAATAGAGGGCACCAGAAGCCTCTGGAATAGAGGATGCCCCAGGCTAACTCTCCTTATTCTACCTGCAGCCCCTCTGCTGACACATCATATTTTTTTATCTAATACACATCTGCCAGAGTTTTGTAAGCCTCCCAACTTTGTTGGACTTACCAGTGTGGCATCCCTCATTCCCCCCGCCATCCTCACCACCTCTCTCCTGAGTTGGGATGTGTCCCTGATGCTTCTGCCCAGCCCCTGCATGTTTGTTGTGGTAGAGTGGGGCCAGGGGAGTAGAGCCACAGAGCCGCAGTTTTGGATCCCCGCTATCTTGTGGGGCAGCGGTCCACGCATGTGCCGTAGGTGAATTTTTGTCTTCTTGCTACCACTAGGATGCCTCTCCAGTGTTTCCAGTCCTCTGATTTTGGCAAAAAGAGTCCAGACACATGGAGGAGGCCCTAGAGAAGCCCTTTCAGTATTTAGTTAAAGTGCGCCAGTCAGTACTATAAATCTGAGTCATAAATATTAATGAGCTGCTGATGACTATGGTTGAGGTTCTGCCTGCTGCCTAGGCACAAGGCTTTTCGGTAGCAGCAGTAGGTGGGGAGTGAATGAAAATTTAAAACACTGCAACTGTTTGAGAGGAAAGGGGTGCTGCTACATATCTCTGGAGGAAATAGATACTACAAATATTTAAATGTAGCTGAAGCATAAATTTAAAACTGGAACTTTGCTGGGACTATTAGTTAGCAGCCATGATGTGCCCCTTCAACCCCTATATCAGCCAATCCAAAAGAAGGATTGTTTAAGAGGATTATGGGACTGCCAAATGGACATTATGGAATAAAAACAGGGACTTTTCTTGGTGCCAAATTACAGAACCAATGGGGTGTCAAGTGTGACTAATGCATATTAATTTGTTCAGATGGACGACTGTTGTAGCCAGTAAGAAGGGGCTGCTGTAGAGGTAATGAAAGGGATCAGATGCTTTGGCTGATGGTGACAGCCCAGCCAGGATCAAAGACTCTAACAAATAAAACTGCTGTCTGCCAAGAAAGGGTGCTCTGGCTTAAATGAGAGACCAGCTAGGAGCAAGAAGAAAGAAGTCAGGGGGCTCACTAGCCCTGAAGGTCTGTGTGTTTGCTCCTTGGTCCAGTTGGCCACTGTATAGGACAAGCTGCACTGAACCTTTGTAAATTTGTTTCAAGGCTATTGGGAGCTGCTGCAAAGAAGGGAACCTTTAGCTGTGAAAGGGAATTTTGCTCAAGAGAGAGAGAGAGCCAGTGTCTGTGAAGTGAGTTTTACTCCAGAGAGATAGCCAGTGTTGTAAAGAGAATTCTGCTCCAGAGAGACAGCCACTGTTGGTGAAGTGAATGTTGCTCCAGAGAGTGAACCTGTGAGATTTACACCTGTGACTGGGGGAGAAAGACCACACATTTGGAAGTGTGAGTTTCCTGAGGTTTGTCCAGAAGGAATGGACTGTTTTGCCTTGTAGAAGGTGCATTGAAAAAGTTGAACTTCAGAGACATAAAGGTCGCTATCTAAAATTCGCATTGCTCTGCCAGCTAAGGAAGTGTGATTACCAGTGTGTTTCCCCTAGTTGGGGATAGAACCTGTACCCGGACAAGGAGAAAAGTGTACCCGGACAAGGAGATAAATTGTACCCGGACCAGAAGAAAGGTTATACCCGGACAAGGTGAGAATTCTGAAAGGACAGAGTTTGAGAGGCCTGCCAGGAGAAACTCACCTACAAAGGCCACCCCAAGGATAAAGATTGGAAAGGCTTGGCAGGTCAGGATCGGCTTCATCTCTGCTTCAACCAGTGGCTCTGAGTTTCAAGAATAACTCCTAATACCATCATGGTATTGCGGCTTCAAGTATCTGCAAAACCCCTTGAGAAGCTGCAGGACTGTAAGTACCCTGGGCTGCAGCTTTGGGGAAGTCCTTATCAATTAGCCAGATAGTAAAAATACAAGCAGGTTAATTCCTGGGCAGGACTGTGCAAGATCAAAATGTGCCCAGGCAAACATTTTAAAAGTTTGCATCTGTGTAAAGTATCAGGGCCCCAATGCAAATTCCCCAGTGTCTCCTGCCTCTGCAGTGTGGTACCCACCTAAGGGACTGTAGAGACTTTTGGGCAGCTTCCAAAAGGGATTCGGGTGCACCCATGGGTGGGAGGCGATACTGAGTTCGGCAAAATTGTTTCACACTAAAAAAGTAGTTATGCTATTTTTCTCCCTATGTCCTCCTCCTCAAAATAAAACCCGTTAAGTGTTAGTTATATTCTGGTACAGTGACTTATTGCAAAAAGGTGGGACTTGTTGTCATTTGGGGAAGGTACTGTGGGGGCAGCTACCATATTTTCCTGGCGGGTGTTAACCTTTAACTTATTATGCCCAGGTATTCCCAACTACTTCCCCAGGTGGAGGCACTGAGCACACATACCATTCCCATACCACAGGTACTCCAAGAACCTAGGCCGGCCCCCTCGAGGTGTATTCTGTGAGGACCCAAGGGCCCCAGAATCAGCCAAGGTGAGTTCTGAAAATGTGGCTGTTACAGTATGTACACACAGAATTAAGTTGCAAAGTACAACCAGTTTTTCACTGATTCTCATTAGTATTTTTGTATTTAGTTTGTTTTACCAGAAGAAAGCTCCATTGAGCAATGTCAATTTACAAACAGGTCCGGAATAGAACTAACAGACTATACAGAAGTAAACCAAATACAGATTTTGAGCAGAGATGGCCTACCTAGCTGCATGTCAGTTTTGCGTAATATATCAAGGCAGTTACAAGGCAATTCAAAGTCAGCGGTGATGGAATAGACAACTACGGCAATTCAAGGTCAGCGGTGATGGAATAGATAACTACTTGGCAAATTAGCAAAAAGATACCAGGGCAATTACAGAAAATCCAAGTTCTGCAGAACTAGTGGGCAAAGCCAAAACAGTAATAAAAATGCTGCGTAATCACATGACACATGGTGGTTGTGAAGTAGAGCATTCTTCAATGGAAGGAGACAAATAAAACACATTGTTCCTTTAAAGTTGGGCAAAGCAATGGTTCTCTTACTGATGATAAAAAAAGATAAAAATAACCAGTAAAGCTTGTGAAGGCCTTAAATCGGTAGGCTGGCATTCCTTACTCTCAGAAAGAGAAAAAGATCATGTCATCTGGGTCAGGTACAGTGTCCCTTTCTTTATTTTTAAATTGCTTTCATGGAATCCATTTCTTTTCCCCTGAGACAGTTGAGATTTGTGATGGCACTGCTTCATACCTGACGTATGTATTCCAGTAAGGATTACAACAAAATGCAATCAGGAGGCAGTGTAATCCCCCAGAGGGAAGCATACTTCTCCCTTTTCCTCTGATACAAGAGTGTTCCACTCAGGCATGTGGTATATCATTTATTGAATTCACAGACTTACACCGTCCTCACAGCACACTCATCTTGGAAATGTCAGTAGAGAAAGATTTGGGGATCAAGGACCAGAGGATTGTCTAAACTAAAACGAAGCATTTACAACAACAAATGTCCAACCAATCATTTATTATAGTATTTGGAAGCAATTTGTGGTGGAGAGGCATTTGTAGTCTTGACAGAGAAGGATTGGAGAACTCCCTATAAAATGTCACTACCCTCTAAAATGAGAGATAAATCTGATAGATTACACAAAATCAACCCTTTCTCAAACAATATGATATTTGGGCAGCCTGTTGTCCTGACACCCACGGATGTCAGAATTTCCATAATGAATTACACAGGGTTATCATCTGAATGGCCTCTGCCTTATTTAATGTCATTTATGACACAATGTGCTTGTTGACAAAAGAATTACTTTGCACTAAAAGAAAGGATTTGCCTTCAAAGCCTGATTCGTTGACATTAACAAATGTTGATGCTAGTTAATGAAAAATACCCAATGCTGAACAAGTTTTAAATTACTATTGCAAAATCTACTGAAGCTTGCCTACAGAGTTATTCAGAGACTGCATGAAAAGTGTCTGCTGGACATTATGTTTAATCCAGTTTCTAAGGCAAGTATTACATGATCTTTCACCCCAGTACAGTCAACTGAAGTCTAATTTTACATAATACACAGTAGGCTATGCCTACAAATCTGATGCACTGAGATATGCCTTCACCAAGATAAAATCACACTTAATTGGACCTTTAACAGCCCATTGGGCTATAAACTGTTGGGAGTATGTCAACAATGTTTGCTTCCGTTTGTCAACATTCCAAATGCAGCAAAGTAAAACTCCCCTGGCAAAGTGGCTGAGAAGTGGCCTGACTGCACTTTGTGAACTCTGTGAATGTGTTGGCCTCGGACCAAACTTTTCCAAATCTGCTTCATCAGAATGCACTTTGCCAGTGAAGTGATACTTTAGTGGCAAAGTGGCACTTTGTGTAGTTTAATTAAAAACAATGTCTAAAAGATTTACCTTCTACCATCCCCTCAGCACCAATTCCCCGCCCCCACACACAACTCAGTACTTCTCGGGTTCCTACTCAAAATAGGGATACAAAGATTGGAACATGAGAAACTTGCCAGCAGAAACAGGCCTCACAATCTATCAAGTCTGCTCGATTGCACAGTTAGCACCCTTATATTGCAGCTGCCCCACCCCATTCCCACTCTCACCTTCAGAAACTGTTCAGAGTTGTTTACCCAGCCTCCACTTGCCCTGTCCCATGCCCTTTTGAAACTGCCCACCGTCCTGCATGCCGCCACCCCCTCTGGTAGAGCATTCCATTTTGGCACCACCCTCTCGTGAAATAATACCTCCTCATCTCTCTCTCCTGAATCTGCCACCCTTCAGTCTTAGCCCATGCCCCCTCATGTCCCTTCACTTCCTCAGTTTAAACAACCCCTCTGTGCCAGATTTGTTGATCCCCTTCAAGTATTTGAAAGTTTCAATCATATGTCCCTGATCCCTTCTCTCCTTCAGGGTGTACAAACTGAAGTATCTCAGCCTTCCTTCATAGGTTCTGCCTTCCATCCACTGCATCATTTGTGTCACCCTATGCTGCACTGCCTTGAACAGCCTGCTATCCTTCATCAGATACAGATGCCAGTACTGCATGCAGTACTCCAAATGCGGCTTGATCAAGGACCTGTACAGGGGCAGGATCACATCCTTGTGCCTGGATGAGAACCCCCAAGCAATGCACCGCAGCATCCTATTGGCCTTAGCCACAGCCTTTTTGCACTGAGCGGAGTTGTTCATGCTCCCTGTTACTATGACCCCTAGATCTTTCTCCTCCTCAGTGACACCCAACCGCACCCCATGCAACCAATATTCCCTCCTTGGGTTCTTCACCTCAAAGTGCATAACTTTGCACTTCTTTGCATTAAAACCCAGTTGCCACCTTGCCGACCACTTGTCAAGTTTGGTTAGGTCACCCTGTAGCTTCTGTCACCCCTCAATGTCATCCACAAGAGCCCCCATCTTGGTGTCATCAGCAAACAAACTGATCTTGCTCCCAACCCTGTGTGCAATATCTAATATGAACCGACCAAGCAACACCGGCCCCAGCACAGATCCCTGCAGCACACTGCTGATCATAGACTTAGGAGATGAGAGTCCCCCCACCCAACAACACCAGTTGAAGTCTATCTTCCAGCCAGTTCTTGATCCAGTTAGCCATCTTAGCCTACACCTCTACGTATTTCAGCTTTGCCCCCAGCCACCCATGAGGGACCGAATCAAAAGCCTTGCTGAAATTCAAATATAGGACATCCACTGCATGGCCCTTGTCCAACTCCTTTGTGACCCAGTTGTAGTATTCTATTAGGCTGGTCATGCATTATCTCCTGGAGATCAGACATGCTGCTGCCCATGCTGGAGCTCATTGACCTCCAGAATGGTTACCAGTCTCTCCTTCAAGATTGCTTCCATACATTTACCCACTATGGAAGTGAGACTGACAAGTCTGTAATTACCCAGCTCATCCTTTGGGCCGCTCTTGTGGATAGGCACCACATGAGCCAACCTCCAGCTCTGCTGCACACACCCCATGTCCATTAAGGTGTTGAACAGGTCAGCCAGCAGTCTAGCCAACACCTCCACAATCTCCCTCAACACGTTGGAATGAATGCCATCAGGACCTGGTGCCTTATTCACTTTCAGTGCCCTCAGACCTTCCAGTACCTTGCTTTCCAGAATCACCTCATCAGTCACTTCCTCCCTCCCTCCTCATCCCCACTCTCCCAGTCCATGGAGGTAGTGGACCTCCTACCTCCCTCGTGAACACAGAGCAGAAGTATTCTGTCAGTACTTCTGCCTGTTCCTCCTCCTTCTCCACCCACCCCAAGTCCTTCTTGATCTGGACTATCCAATCCCTGTAGTTCCTTTTCTCCCTTATGTATCTATAGAATTCCTTCTCCCCCTCCCTGATGCCCTGAGACAGCCTCAGCTCTAGGGAGGCCTTGGCCTCTCTTACTAACTTGGTTACCTCCTTTCATACATCTCACTGTCCTCCTCCATTCCGGTTCTTTTCAGTCTTCTAAAAGCTGCTGTCTTGGCCCTCACCCCCTCCAACACATTCCTGGTTATCCTGCATGGCACCATAGCCCTGGTCTTCTTGCTCAGAGTCCTGGTGCATGCTTCAGTAGCCTCCCTCAGTCCAGACTTTATGATATCCCACTTCAGTTATGCATCAATCTCAAACCTAATCCCCTCAAGGTGCGCTCTCAGTATTTCCCTTATCCTCCCAAAATCCACCCGTCTGAAGTCCACCACCCTTGTTGCTGACCCCACAGCCTCCCTGTCATGCTGAGCATGAATCACACTGAAAGGTGGTCACTCCCAGCTAGTGGGTCCTCCACCTGTAGCTCCCTCACCATCTCCTCACTTGATAATACCAGGTCCAATGTATTACATAGTTTGGTTGGTTCAACAACCACCTGTGCCAGATGGCTATCCTGGAACACATCCAGAAGTACCTGTTCCCTGGCACTAGAGGTGGCTTGTGTTCCCCAATCCGCCCCAGATAGACTGAGATCCTCCATGATCACCATGCTCCCCTTACTACATACCCATCGATTCTGATCCACCAACTCCCTATCCAACTCCTCGGACTGCACTGGTGGCCTATACATCACCCCTGGCCTCAGTTTCCTACCTCTTGAATCTAGGACCTGCATCCACAGTGCCTCCATCCTCCTCTCCTTCCCCTCATCTTTTGTGCATCTAATCTCTTTCTTTACATAAATCGCTACACCTCTCCCTCTCCCCACCCCTCTGTCCTTCCTATACACCCCGTAGCCAGGGATGCTCCTTTCCTCAGCCTTGTAGTACACACACCACCCTCATTTCCAGTGAAAAAATATACAGTATATTTTAGCAATAAGGCATGATGGGGGAAGGGCATTATAGTGAGATAATGGCCCTCCTTGGGTGGGTTGAAACATGAGGTGAAGCCAAGTGCTTCTACCACCAGAGAAGGGACGTTAGCCCACCATAACTCCCCCCAAAGTGCCTTATTGCAATTATAAAATGGGTCCCTACTACTTTATTAAATAAATAAATTACTAAAATATATATTTTATTTGCCAAAGAAAGATACAAAATGTTGACTAAATGTTTAAAAAGGAAAATAAAATAGTCCTATTCAGTCCTTGTGTTTTGACCACTCTGCCTGCAGCTGGCACCAATGTTTTAAGGAGTGTTTTTTGTTTTCATTGGCAGTAATGGAACTATTGAGAGGTGCCCTCATTACCAGATGTGTTTACTGGTTCCTAGAGACCTGGTCAGATAAGGGGGAGCAGCAGATACTTGCTGCAGTCTACAGCGAGCCTGTTTTTTCTTTTTCTGGTTTAAATTTGAAAAAAAAGTTTGTTTTTGCAGTCTGTCTTGTGTGTGGACTGCGATACAGAGCTGATGGATGTGAAGGCAAGTACTGCTCATGATCACTTTGATATTACAGTTGCCCGTCTATTTTTTTTTGTTTGTTTAAATTACAAATAAATATAAGGACTCCGCTAAGGCTAACAGTCAATTTAGGTTTAGCGATAACTAGCGGGATAGCAGGAGGAGACAGGAGTTACTTTCACCCAGGCCATTGTGCTGGAATAACAGCCTAGCTGAAAGCAATTCTCAGCCAATCAGGAGTTGAGATTGTTAGCACCCATTTCATAATGTAGATTAACTCCTTCTGCCATCCAACTAAACATACCATTCCACTCCTCCTCCCAGCCAAACAGTTCCTGACAGTCCATAAGAGATATCCAAAACTGTTCAGTAGGTCCACTGGGTCCAGATAAATAAAAAAAAAAAACAGAAGTGGGGTTGGTGAACAGCACAACCCTTTTCTCACCGCCTCAGCTGGCATTCAACTAAATCACATAAGCGCTGTATAGATAATATATGCTGAGGATATGTATTTTTCACTGGGGAATGGGTTGGGGGAGGAGAGTGGGCTGGGTACAGCAACATCATTATTTTGAGTGGGAGTGGTGAGGGTATGGAGACATCATTACACTGAGTCTGAATTTATGAATTTCTGGCTTGTAGGGGGACAGAGAATGGGAACTATGAGGGTGTGAGGAAGGGCACATTTTTTTAATTTACAATTGTACTTTGTGAAGTACCACTTCACGGGTGAAGTCGCAACTTTACCTGGTGAAATGCTTTGCATACTGTAGTCTTCACCCAATGAAGTGGTCCTGTTGCTTGGCGAGAAACTACACAAAGTAGCGGCACTTCACAAGGCGAATTTTGGCAACCTCACACACCTCTAGTCAACATATCTTGAAAATGTGTAAAATGCATTTTTCGGGTGTGGGATGGGGGGTTGTCCCTCACCTGAGCTTCCATCTGGTTCTCCTCTTCTCAACAGCTGTCTGCCCAGGGAGTCTGCTACTTGCTATGTTGTGAGTATGTAAATAATATTCTGTAACGTGCAGGCCTGCCAACATTTGAAAATAAGCAAGGCATAGATTTCTCTCATCTGGTACTGACAAACTTGCAGAAGCCATGGTATAATTCCTCCAACACCTAATCCCACCCCTTCAGGTACAAAATGAAAATCAGGTTATGATATCAAACTAGAAAGTTAATAAATCTTCACTAACAAAGAAGACAATGCGGAGAACAAAGAAAAAATATACTTTTATTACACAACCATGCTTTTTCAATTAACTCTTCAGATACTGGAAGAAATCAATGGAACCCAGAGACTGCCCAACATCATTTTGTACTGCAGGATAGGCCTCTGGGAGCTGCAAAATATGAACAGGACATCTAAAGATGGCACACTTGTTTGGGCACACAGAACTCAGTTATGGGGTTGACTGGCAAAGATCCAATAAATTTTTACGGTTTTTTTGTTTGTTTTTTTTCCAATTGTTTAACCAGGAGTGACATGCTAAGCTGAAAGCTTGTTTACAGGTGCAACCTGGGAACAGTGCAACCTGGGAACACAGGGAAGTCAAGTGACTTGCTCAGGGTCACACAATATGTAAGTGGGGGCTGTGAGACTCAAACCCAGGTCTCCAGAGTTGCAGCTCAGAGCCTTAAACCACTGTGCTATACTGCCTCCCAAAAGTTACTCATCCTAGCAACTGAGCAGTTAATTAAGAAGCACAGTGATGGACGTTGGTTGCCTCCTATTTCTGTAATTCATCAGTTCCTTTGCTTGTTATATCAATTATTTCATCTGTACCTCATCACTGCTATGGGACTTGCTTCATCATCATCATCCAATAAGTAAAGAATGCTGAAAGTAAGAACTTTACCAATGACCTACTGTACAACAAATTGATTATACAGTGTTAAATAGATTAGGATCAATCAAGAGCTCAGGGAAGTCACTGCCAAGTGAGGAGCAAGACCAAGGGGTGCATGCAGGAATGGGAGTCACCCCCCAGCAACCAAGAAAATCTTTGTTTTTTGGCGTCATTCTGGCATGGACAGCAGGCAGGACAACGCCCGACTCTCTCCAGCTTATCAGACTGAAGGACTGAAACAGTGCCCATGATTAAGTGAACTTTCAGATCCTTAGGGCTGAGAGAGCCCAAAAAGTGAGGCTGAGGAGTGCGGGCAGGACCATGAGCCCCCACTACAAAAGTCAACAATAGCCATTTGTTTTTTTGGTGCCATTCCCAACATGGATGGTAGCCAGGACAATTCTTGCCTCCCTCCAGCTAATCAGAGTACAGAATCGAGACAGTGCCCGTGATTAAGTGACTTTTCAGTATATCAGAGCTGAGAGAGACCAAGAAGTCAAGACCAAATGAGGAGCAAGACCAAGGGGTGTAGGCAGAACTAGGAGCACTCTGCCAGCACAATAGAGACCGTTTTTAATTGGCACCATTCCTGACATGGAGAGCAGTAGGAAAACACTTAACTCCCTCCAACCAACTGGGCAAAAGGACTGGGACAGTGCACACAAAGCCTTTCTAGAAAGCACAAATGGTCACGCAGTCCTCTGCATGCGGTCCTATGTGTATAGGCACATGCATAAGAGTATCTGCTCATGGTGGCTGTAAGGCTACCAGCTACTCTGCCTGACCCACCTCCAACTCTGCTTGACACCCCAATGGACTCTTGACTTTAATAAACTCTTACAAACAAATACATGCTGCTAAAAGTTCTTTATTGGGAACTTACATGTATGCATTGATGCTGTGGTGCATTAATTAACTTTAATAGGCAAGACGGAAACAGTTTCATTTTTGTTTTCACAGTAACAGCTGATTAACAGTGTGCCTAAGTCACAGTTAATTTAATGTATTAATGCTTATTAAGGAGTTGCTATTAGTTAGAGAGTGGGTAACAAGCTATTGGGATAGGCTCAAAGCTTCTCCAAGTAAAGTGGGTAGTACAGGGAAGGCAGGATAAAGCTGTAAAAAGTAGAAACAGGTAAAAAGTAGGAACATGTACAACAGTTAAGAAAGAGACAGCAGGAGACACCCTATTTACTTGGTTACTTGGTTTTACTAGACAAAAGTAGGCTGAAGGCCCATCGAGCTTGTCTTTCACTCCTAGTGGGTGGATTATTCCTTATTAGGCTTTAAAAGCAAGTATCTACCAAGCACCATTTATAACTCTCAAAAGATGTAGTATCCACCAACTGTTGGGGTAAGTTATTCCACACTCTTGCTGAACATATGGTAAAGTAATTATCTCTTTTTTTTCTTGGTAATTGCTTTAGGGATAATAAGCTGTCTATTATGTGATCTAGGGTAGGGTTACAAATCAGTTTCAGGGAAGCAACAGAGAGAGGTAAAAGTACCATGGGAGTAGGAAGGAGGTAGAAGGGTAACCAAACTTGCAAACACACTAAGCAAAGGAAAGTAAAGATCATGGGAGTGATGCAATGGTTGTGGTGCCGCAGACTTTTAGGAGACCTTCTATAGACTGAAGTGCAGCTCCATATGAACTCACCTCTCTGGGTTGTGGGCACATGTTGCTGGACTCTGCACCAAACTGGAAAGGGTACAGCAGACCTTCTGCCCCACTCAGGGGCCAACAAGTCCACCACAGCTTCCACAGAGGATGCCTAGACCTTGGCAAAGTAGATGGACCTTGGTGAGCTGCAGGAGGGTAGGGATGGGGAAGAGAAGGATGTACACTCCTCCACCTATACCACGGCAAAATATCTTTGCCTTACTGGCAGAACGGGGCAACTAAGAGGAGGCACCCATTGTAATGGGAAGGGAGTAGGAGGGTGGGGCTCCACAGAAGTGGAGGCCCCAAAGAGGGAGGGAGAGGCTTCTAGTCAAAGAGGAAGTAGCTACTGGTGGGGAACTCTAGAGCAAGGGTAACAGATGTGGGAGTTTGGGGAAGAAGGTTAGGGATGTGGGGAGCCCGAAGGGCGCCCCAGCTGTGAGGCACACAGATCAAGTCCTGAGGATCTCTAGGACAGCAGAAACTGGGAGGGAGCTGGACATCACTGTCCATCTTGGGAAAAAATGGCACTTCACAGGAGAAAGGAGTAGTACAGGGAAACTTCAGGGAACTGGGAGGTGTCCCAAGCAGGTAGTATGCATGGTGGATTTTTCCAAGGTGCTACCTGTGTATGGCCAGGGAGAGGCAAGGACAGTCAACACCAGGGCATTTAATGAATGGTTGAAGGCATGGTGCATGGAGGAAGGCTTTGGTTATAGAGAGAACTGGGGACTAACCAGGCATAATATGGGCCTCTATAAGTGAGATGGCCTGCATCCTTTTTGGTTAAACTTTTACATTAATAGGAGGGGGACCAAAGAAAGCAATTATTCCCCCCCACCAACACATGGCAAAGTGTCAGGGTGGAAGGGCCCAAGGGGAGAAAACTCCATTAAGGCAGAGGTGCATACAGGCCAAGACTGAGACAGGATGGAAGAAAAGAGAAATATGACTCAGGCAGGGGAGTACAGAGGATTGATGAAGATCAGGAATGATGAAAGTAACAAAATCTGGTCAGAGCCGATATGGCTGTGTAGAGCTTTTAGGAGTGGCAAGCGTGTGGAAAAGAATATGCGGTGCTTTTGCTGCAGCTGTAAGTAATACTGCAACAATTACAGTACTGTGGATTCTTGATACTCGCATATGTGCAGTTTGCCCTGTAGTCAGTCCTACTCATTACGGCGGTGCTGACATAACTATGTATGCATGATTGTCATGTATGTGTGCAGTTTAAGTCAATGTCACCATGTTGCACACAGCGGCCATCACTGCTGCAGTTGTGGAACAGAAACGTAGTGTGCCAGGAAGTGGGGATGTTTATGCAGCCCGTGGAGGTGAAGGGCTGCATAAACAGAATCACTGAAAACTAAGTCAGAACATTATGTCAGGACATCAGACAGCAGTCTGGTTACGTGCTTCCACAGTGCTCGTATACAAATCTGATGACGGCATAACATCCATGGAGCTTGGCCCATGCAGCCGTACAAGTCAGACTCAGGAGGTGTCTATTAACAAACTAGAGATCTGGTCTAGGACTTGCTCGTCATCACAGTCACTTTCTCATTCTTTGCTAAGCAGTAATTTCTGGCAAATGTGCCCTAACTACTGTATATCGATCTCAGTGCTGGTAGTCTACTTCTGATTTTCCCCTGATTGTGTTAGGCTGGGGTAGAAGCAGTCTTGAAGTGGTAACTACTGGTGGTGGCATGCTCTGGAAAAAAGTGGTCCCCATGCTTGTCTGCACATTTTAGAAATTATGCCTTTCCTTGTTTTTGCTGTAAAGAAAATGACCCCTTTAACACAAAAACAAGGAGTTAGTAATGGTCTCTGCCCCCCCTTTTTGATTCAAGTGAGGAACGTGATTATGGGTTTGCATCAGATGTACAGTGGCAGCCATAGATGCATAATATTGTTAAACAGTAATTAACTGTATGTAAAAGCCCTTTTTTTAACGTGTGCTTTCCTAATGTTGTCAATACCACTCCACCCATTTGTGCTCTGCCCCTGGATTTCTGTGCTCCAAGTGCATTATTTTACATTTTTGTGTTTAGGACAAAAAGGCCTTTCAAATGAGGGTAGTCACTACTCCAAATTCTTTATACTTGTTGTGTTTCCTGCACGTGCACGCAAAAAACATCTTGTGGTAGAACGACATTTCAGAGCTGTGTCAGGGATGAGTCCAATGCACAGCAATCTACAGTGGGCTTGTCCCTGACAGACCAATGAACATGCAACCAGACTGTGTCACTAGTCACAGTTTCACAGCTGGAAGCCATTCACTAGTTAAAAGAAATGAAGCGCTCCAATGAGAGCGCTTCTTTCCTTTCAATCATGCCCTTACTGATCTTATTGTTTGTATCCCCATCCACCCTGCAGATGTCTGGGTACCCAGCCATACACTGCATCCCCCACTCTCTCTACCATAAGCAGTAAACAGCCCTAGCAGTAAAGAACAAATAAATATAATTTGGCCTTTCCCCAACAGACATCCGCATTGAACTTGTTTGTGTTTCTATGCGAATGAGAGTGCGTGTTCTTGTCCCTGAGCTCCTCTCTCTCCAGTGCTTCATCTGTGCCACAGTGCTCAGCCTGAACATTGCTCACTGTGATAGTACCCACTGATCCACCCCGCAAATCAGAGCAAGAGTGCTGAGAAGTGAGGCAGCATTGCCTGCAGAGCTGTAGCTTAACCCTGGACTGCAGGAAGAGAGACACACAGGTTGCAGGAACAAACACTAAGAAGGAGAGGCATCAGGACACCCCTCCAAAAGAGGGCACAGGAACAAAAGAGGTGGTGAGTGGCACCAGTGTCAGGGACAGAGTGGTGAGAGAGCCCCCAAACAGTGACAGCACCATGCTGAGATGTGGCGAGTAAGTGGCATGAGAGTGATCACCAGGTAACAGGTTGTCACTATTGCACCACCACCTTGACAGTATGAAATTGGGGGCAGTGCAATGTAGTGACTATAACTACATTGAGTGATGCTCCCAGGCCTGCAACTGAACAAACGTTCATTTCAATGGGTAGCCCTTCCCCTATCAGTGTCTACTCCCCCACCCCCACCCCGATACAGAAAGAGCAACGCAACAGAGAGAGCCACTTCCAGTGCAGCATACATGTGCAGGTCCAATCTGTTCCAGTCAGAGATGGTGTCAACCCCCAAAACATAGAAGTGAGGTACAGTGTGTGCCCAAGCTCAGTTGCAGTCCATTTTATTGCCACTCACTCTTTCAGCACCTTGCTGTCGGCCTGACTCTCTGTTTGTCTTTCTGAAGCCCAGTGGAAGTGGACAACACTTACAGAGAGGCAGAGAAAGTGGCAGCAAGAGTGTCATGACAGAGAGCAGTGCTGCAAAGTTTTCCTTTCGCTGTGGGGGAGCGGAGGTCAGAGAGAGAGAGACCAGGAGAGACACAATGTAAAACAAACTTGGTGCATCTATTCCACCATTGTACAAAAGGAATACCCAGACAGAGACAAATATGTGGGTCACTTATCTGCCCCTTCACATTGATTGGCACAGTGTAGGGTGGGCACTGGATGGGCACACCTGGGCAGTTGCTGCCCCTACACATCCAGCTCACATCAACACATATGGAACAATCTGCAGTAGCCAGAGACTGATGTAGGTTACTCATTTTCCCCACCACACCCATCCCACTCCACACAGGTTGGCACATTGACAAGCTGACCACCAGGTGGGAAGCCCAAGGCAAATAGTGAACTGTGGCCTAGCAGAAGTCAGTGATTGGTGCCCCCTCCACAACCATCCCACCACTGCACATTGGCTGCCCCAGCCAGATACAGAAATGTGAGTTGCACATTTGCCACACCACACTTGTTTCTATCTAGCCTGGTAGGCTCCAGATGGGTGGAAATGGGACTGTGGTCCAGATCCACTGTGTGGCCCGAGGCCATTGGCATCCAGCACACCATTCCGCATCTCTGCACATGTGAAGCATTTTCTCTTTCCATTCCAGCTCCTGCACCTAAGAGCACTCTGCAGGAGCCAGTGACAGATGTGGTTCACACATCTGTTCATCTTCACTTATCTGAGTTCCATGGAATCTGGAATTAGCATTGGGTGGACTCCAGGCAGGTGTATCTGTGAGAATGATGCCCCATTCCCCCATCCCACCGCCACACAAGGATAATACCCTGTAGCAGCCATGGATAGAGATGCAAGTTGCACATCTGCCCCTTCATATCTGTCCCTGATCTAGCTAGCATAAAAGTTGAAGTGGGCTTTGGGTGACTGGCAATTCCTCACCCTATGCCACAACTTTGCACTTGTAGAACACTCTGCTTCAGCCAGAGACTCTCTCAGCTCATGTGCTCTGCCCATGGAGAGCACTCTGAGGTACTGAGATATAAAAATGTGGCTCCTGTATCTGCCTCTCCACAACTGTTACCACTCTGCTGGGTGGGTGGGGGGCAGGATACAGTGGGTGCTCCTGCATGACTGGTGCCCCCTCTTACACCCCCATCTATCAACCCAATACTTTACAGCAGCCAGAAAAGAGATGTGGGTTACACATCTGCACCATCATAAACTGTCCCCATTTCAAACAGTTTCACATACAGGCTGGAGTCGGGTCTAGGATAGTCGCCCTTAAGTGACTGTTCCCCACCTCCATCCCACCTCCACAAATGGGGAGTAGGTTCTCCCCCTCCATTTCACATTTGCACATAGAGAACACTCCTCCCCCTCCATGCCTTCATTGCATATGGGGAGCAATTCTCCTTCTCCAGCCCTCTTCCACATGGTGGACATAGTGTCTTATGTAATCATACTTAGTCTCAATCCTTGTTGAATTCAACATTGTACATATTCTGCCAGGGGAGGCCTCCTTGGAGTTCCTAGGGTTAGGGTGCAGCATTCTGGGGACAAGGCATTCTTGATGACCGTGCCTACCCTGTGGAACTCCTTTCCTGTCTATTTAAAGGAGGCTCCCTTGGTAGACGCCTGTAAGAAGGGCCTAAAATCTTACCTGTTCCAGCAAGCTTTTGTTGATTAATTTTTTGGTGTTAGTGGGATAGATAGGTGCATTTTAAATCTGCTCCTAGTTGAATTTTACATACATTTTTGGTGTATGATTTTATATTGTTGTTTGCTATTTGTATTGTACAGCTCCCAGAGTCCTAGGAAATGGGTGCTTTTATAAATACAGTATCTGTCTGTCTGTCTGTCTGTCTATCTATCTATGTATCTATCTATATATTGCATATACTAATGTAAATAACATTGCTTTATTTTAATTTATATTGTGTCCTTACTTTTTGTATCTCACACCAGGCATTGTCTTTATCATTGCTTGTACAAGGGACCTCCTTGAACATGGACAGCACTCTTCCATCCATTCCATCTCCACACATAGGTATCATTGTTCCACCTCCATCCCACCTCCATACATTGTGAGCACTGATCTCTTGACCCCCCCAGTGCTTCTCCCACTACATTTCACCTCTCCCACATGGAGAGCACTTCTCCCACTGCATCCCACTTCCAACACATAAGGAGCACTCCCCCCCATTCAACCTGCACACATGGGGAGCTTTCCTCCCACTTCATATCAGCTCTGTACATGGGGAGCAATCCACCCCTTCATCCCACTGCCCCTACATGAAGAGCATTGCTCCCCATCCATCCCACTCCTACACATGAGGACACCTCCACACCTTCTCTACCACTATCCCGCCTCTGCATATAGAGAGTGCTCCTAACCCTATTCCACCTTTGCACATGGGAGCACTCTGCAATAACAAGAGACAAAGATGTCAGTCAGGCATCTGCCTTTCCACACCTATTCCCACTCCACATGATAAGCTCCAAGTTGGGCAGAACATCGGTGGGGTAGAGATGTAATGAGTGGGTTGCCCTGGGAGATGGTGCCAACACTCCATACCACCTCTCTGAATGAGAGGAGTCCCCTCCCCCGAAATCAATCTTTATTCTTTTCTCCACTCACCACTTTTCTGCTGGTTATCCTCCTGTTGGCTTGCCTTAAGAGTCACTCTCCTCCCGAGACAGGGCCACAGGCCACTAGGCCAGGGCAGATTTTTCCTTGACCTCTCCTGTCTTCTCTTCAGACCCCACCACCAGTCCATCCAGCATCCAGAACAGTCAAGAAGATGTGCCGTATGTTACTCACAGCTCAGCCCCAGACGTGTCTGTTCTTTCTGTGGTAGACCATACTTCAAGTTCTCCCACAGTTCAACTGAGGCTAGAGAAGAGCAGCACTCAGTCCTACTGTACCACCATGGCAGTCAACGAGACACCACAACTTGCTTGGTGCTGTACAGAGGATGCATCACAGCAGCATGCTCACTAGTCTGTCTCACCAGGCTTGTCCCGCTGTCTCTGTGGATGATGTCTCTATCTCTCCCAGCCATCAATGGTCCCATGCATGCACATTGAGACACTGAGTGTTTTAGCAGCTGAGCCTGAACCAACCCAAAAATAAAATACAGGAATTTGAAAATTTCTGAGATAATTTCGGGGTGGGGTTGAACACTCTAAGCACCCCCCTACGTATGCCCATGCAGTCCACAACAGTTCAGACACATGCAAGCTTTACACTTAAAGGCATTCCTCCCAGCCCAGCTAGCCCCCCCTGCCTGCCCCAGCAATAAACACAGCAATAGAGTCAAGCCATACAAAGGCAAAAGTACTGGACTTCGGGAGGGCTGACTTTGCCAAAATGGGTGAGTGCCTAAGGAATGCACTAGCAAATTGGCAGGAAGAAGGGGTGGAAGAACAATGGGGAATAATAAAAACTGCCATCACAGAGGTAACAAGCCTTTGTGTGAAGCAAATAAACAAATGAAACGATGTAAGAAACCACTATGTTTCTCAAAGGAAGTGGCAGTGAAGGTTCAAGAGAAAAAGAAAGCATTCAGGAAGTACAAGGAATCACAGAAGGAGCAGGACAGAGAACTGTATCAGTTAAAGCAAAAGGAAGCTGGGCAGGCAGTCAGAACAGCAAAGGCCCAAACCGAGGAAAAGATAGCCAAATCAGTTAAGAAGGGGGATAAAACCTTTTATAAGTACATTAGGGAGCGAAGGAAGACCAAGGGAGGGATAATGAGGCTTAATAAAGGGGAGTGAGGGTGGGCAGAGGGTGACTGTGAAAAGGCAGAGATACTAAACAAATATTTTTGCTCAGTATTTATAAAGAAAGAGGGAGAGGTACCCAAAACAAACAGTAGAAACACTCTGGATACAGAAGTTGATACCAGCCCATTTACAGAAGAAAGGGTTCTGAAAGAACTCTTAAAACTGAAGGTGGACAAAGCAATGGGGCCTGATGGGATTCATCCCAGAATTCTAAAAGAACTAAGGGTAGAACTAGTGACGCCACTGACTACCCTCTTTAACAAATCATGGGAGGATGGGGTGGTACCCGAGGACTGGAGGAGGGCAGATGTGATTCCCCTTCACAAAAGTGGGAGCAAGGCAGAAGCAGGAAACTACAGACCTGTTAGTTTAACCTCAGTGGTAGGGAAAATGATGGAATCACTTCTGAAGGAAAGAATTGTCAAGTATCTAGAGGCCAGAGGGGCACAGGACCCAAGGCAGCATGCATTCACAGTGGAAGGTCATGCCAGACAAATCTGATAAATTTCTTTGACTGGGTGACCAAAGCAGTAGATCAGGGAGGGGCTGTGGACATGGCCTACCTAGACTTTAGCAAGGCATTTGACACAGTCCCACACAAAAGTTTAATATACAAGTTAGCCAGCCTGGGAGTGGGTCCCAAGATGACAGCCTGGGTAAAGAATTGGCTGGAGAATAGGACACAGAGAGTAATAGTAAATGGAATCCACTCTGAAGAAAGGCGGGTTACTAGTGGGGTACAGCAGGGTTCAGTATTAGGATCTGTCCTCTTCAATGTCTTTATAAGCACATTGCAGAGGACTGGAAGGAAAGAATATCTTTGTAGATGACACAAAGATCTGCAACAGAGTTGATGCACAAGGTGGGGTGGAAAGGATGAGAAGGACTTGGCAAGGTTAGAGGAATGGTCCAATGTATGGCAGCTTAGATTCAATGCTAAGAAGTGCAAGGTAATGCACCTGGAAACAAAACCCAGGAAGTGTACACAAATGGGGTGAGATACTAACAACAACAAAAATGGAAAGGGACCTGGGGTAGTCATATCAGATGACCTAAAGGTGGGCAAGCAGTGTGAGAGGGCAGCAAGGAGGGCTGGGGGATACTGGGATGCATAGGGAGAGGCATCTCCAGTAGAAACAGGAAGTTATTATCCTCTGTACAGACAGCTGGTGAGACCCCATCTGAGTACTGCGTGCAGTTCTGAGACCCAATCTCTGCAAAGACATAGACAGGATGGAAGTTGTCCAGAGGAGGCAACTAAATGGTGCAGGGTCTTCACGGAAGACATATGAAGAGAGACTTAAGGAGCTTAATATGTATAGCCTTGAGGAAAGGAGGAGGGGGGCATGATAGGAACTTTCAAGTACCTCAAGGGAATCAACAAAGTCCAAGAGGGTAGCATCTTTCAAAAAAAGAGGTGTGCAAGAACAAGGGGGCACAATTTGAAGATAGAGGGGGGGTGGCTCAGAGGTAATTTAAGGAAGTATTTTTTCACAGAGTTGGTTGTGGATGCATGGAACGGCCTTCCAGAGGAGGTTGTGGAGTCAAAAACAGTGGTGGATATCAAGCATGCATGGGATAGTTATAAGGCAATTCTAGGGGATGGGGGTAGGAAGAAGTAGGCTGCTGGTTAACTAGAATCTGCAGCTTATCCATTAGGTAGGGAAATGGGCAGACTGGGTGGGCCAAGCGGTCCTTATCTGCCATCAAATTCTATGTTTCTATGTTTCTATCAACTGCTACCCCTCCCACTTCCTTTGCAAGCAGTGAGGATCCCTCACTTTCAAGCGGTCAGTCCTGTACAAGTAGCAAAGTTGGGGATCCAGGGCTGCAGTCGGACCTGCTGCCGTAATGGAGTTTGAGCCTGTCTGAATACAACAGAACAGCTAAACTGAGTCCCCTTAATCCCTACAGATTGAGGGCTGCTGCATAGATGATTGCTACAGTCACTCAGGCACCACCATGGATTTAAAACAATAGCTGGACTATGGCAGGCTGCCTGCCATCCACCTCCTCCTCCTGCACTGACTGCTTGCAGCACTTCCCCAGCTCCTCCTCTGCTACCAGTGCCTACCAGTAGTCAGTAGTGTCTGTGGGTGGCCCCCGTTGGAGTGGTCAAGTGAGCTCCTCAACTTGTTACTAGCCCCCGCAACCAGTACTCTCTTTTGACTTCCTTCCATGTCTGGTTGCATTTGCCTGTTTCCAAACATTCAATAAACTTTTTTTCTCATGTCTACTTAGATACAGAATATTAAGTATATCAAAATAAAATATAATTGCTTTAAAGAAGATATAAGCCTTTATTATGTCTCAGCTTCAATGTATGGTTAGAGAACACCGAAATCTCATCTTGATTGTTTTACGTCCTTATTGCTATTTAGTATTTTCTGGTTAAATGAAATATAATAAAATACATTTTTTTTTTGGGGGGGGAGATAGAAGCTTTTATTATGGCTCTTTTTTATTTGATCCACACACACTGAAGCTTTGAAGCAGTGAGATCACCAAGATTTTGGCAGCCTTGCACCACTCCTCTGATCCTAAAAATATGTATCACACTGGTTGTATAATTGTAGGTCTTTATTCAAATGGATTTAATTCATTATAATCACACACTAAAAGGAACAGTCTTAATGAGTGCATTTAAGGTTACATAATTTGACCTTTTGCAAATTTAATGACCTCCCAATCTTGGAGTCATCAATTTGTTTTATCTAAACATTTCTTTGCTCGGTTCTTCAATAGTCCAAAAAGATTTAAAATAAATTACTTTAGAACAAAAACTGTATAAACTTTGGGTTTGATTTTGAGCAAATGTTAACTTCTCTCTGAGTTGAAAATGCATAGGAGATTAGTTGTACATACTTTTCTATTTTTCCAAACTTTTACTTTGGAAATTTGTTAAACAACTATGAAAAAATAACACTTGATTTTTTGCACAGGTCTTGACCTCCCATAAAGGGAATGGTTTAAAACTTATTTAGGAGTCATTCAAGAGTTATCCCAAGATCAAAGATTTAGTAAATGATACAATTAATGCATTTTAATAGTAGAAGTTGCCAAAGAGGACATAATAAAAGAAAAAATAAGTTGTGCATCATAGATGCCTAAAAGGTACCAAACTATTTGCTTCTAATAGTTTCACAGACAGCCAAGTCTTCTTTATGTGTGTGAGCATTATTTTCTTCTGTGTCTTCATTCTTCCCCCTATCTGGTCAGTGTCAGCTTCACATATAGATATTGCTGGCTAATAATTACTAAAATTAAACTGCTGTTTTTTTTTTCCTGAAAAGATTTCACATGATCCCATACTGAAAAGATTTAATGTGCCCCCAACAAGCAGATCATTTTGTTTCACGCTGTTTTTTTTTTCTTCATATTAAGAACTAAAGAATTCCATTGATGTGTTGTACATTGCTAGAATAACTTCAGGTCTGCTGTTAAATTAGGCATGACAAGATATAAACCATATATAATGTATGGTAGAATGCTGTTAACCTTAGGAAATCATCATTTCCTATGGTTGTTATACCATCGTTGTGACGTAGAAATGTTGTTAACCTATTGATGTTACGTCACATCGATAGGTTAACAACGGAGATCAGTCTGCACATAGGCATGCCTTTTCTTCACTCGGGAACTGACGGATGCAAGCAGCAGTAAGGGAATGACTGAACAGCCACAGCGGTGACTATATTTTGAAAAGTAAGGAGCCGTTTTCATTTTTTCTTGGGACCATACACTATAAAAAATAATGTATGGTCCTTCTATCAGCAACCGGTTACTGTTAACCATCCTGAGGTCACCATGGTGATGTAAACTTCTTGAGCTTCACTCTTGAGGTATACATGGTTGCCCTGATGACCTCTCAATGTTTAACAGACCAGTTACCGATAGAATACCATACATTACCCTCTATGTTCTGATCTCAGCATAGTGATTCAGAAATCAGGCTGTCAGAAATATAATAGCAGTTATGCCAAAACAAATATAAATATTTCTAACAGTATAGAAGTTACTCAAAACCCATCAGTATAAAGTTGTTCAGGACAAAATACATTTCAAATGAGTCTATTCATTAAGCTGAACTAATTATATTTTTTTAAACTATGGGCATCTAATTACCTGAATTTTCATTTTTCTTCACAATTTTCACCTTTCAGATGGCTATATTTAAAAAAATATAATGAAATCAGATTAATGACTACTTGAAAGGTCATTTTGTCCTGAACAACTTTCATGTTGGTTGTATTTCAGTAACTTGTATACTTTCTGAGATATTTACATTTGTTTGGCATGACTCCTTCTGTGTTCACTCACAGAGAAAAAAATGAGGATGTTTGGAAGACCATATTTAACAAAATATAAAGAATTCAGATTAGTAACTACCCTCATGTGAAAGGTCTTTTTGGCCTGAACAACTTTCACCCTGATTGTTTTTGAGCACCTTGAATAGTTTTTAAGATATTTAGATTTGTTTGGAAGGTGTGCACATTTGCTCTCAGAGAAAAGCAGCTTTGAGTTCTGTGTCCTTCATTCTAAACAGAAAGAAGGGAGTATTTTTTAATTCCAACAGGGATTTGCAGTGTTATGGAAAGATACACTGAAAACTACTAAGAAAATGCATTCCACAGAAACCCCTTTTCAAGCTAAAGTGATGTGGCTGTAGGCTCCACCCACAGCCATAAAAAGGGAAGGGGTGAGTCAAGAGGGGCTTCAGAGAACAACACAGGCAGGAATGCGAGAGAGACACAGGATAGCAGACAGGGAGAAAAGGTGGTAAGAGTCATGTGCACAAATGCAAGGAGCCTTGATAACAAAATTCCAGACCTGGAAGCCATCATGGCAGAGGCTAACCTGGATTTAGTGGCTATAACAGAGTCATGATGTACTGAGTACCACAACTGTAACATGGCCATACAGGGCTACTCTTTGTTCAGGAGAGACAGGGCAGGGAGGAGTGGATAGATTATGTGTGAAGAAGGATATCAAGGCCAGGTATAGGTGCACTGAGAGGAAAAGAGAGCTAGAAGTACTGTGGGTCATCCTGGAGGCAGGGTCAGGGACCTCTATCCACACCATGGTAGTGTACAGAGCTCCTCTACAGGTCAAGGAGGTGGACAAGGCACTGGGGGAAGCCACCATCAGAATGGTAAGTAAGGGGGAGGTGCTGCTATTTGGTGACTTCAGTCTACCACATGTGGAGTGCAGCCTTTCAACTGTGGCTTTGGCAAGGGGCAAGGCCATTCTTCACTCCCTATAAGAGGTTGTTCTCAGGGAACTAGTTAAAGAACCCACTGGGCATGGGGCAGTGTTTGGATTTGGTGCTTATAAATATGGAAAGCATTGAAGACATCACAGTGGGTAGTCCTCTAGGTACCAGTGATCACTGTACTGTGTGGTTCAACATAAAGACAGTAGCACAGGCAAACCACACAAGTACAAGGGTCCTGGACTTAAGGAGAGTGGACTTTAAATAAATGGGAGGCTGCCTCAAAAACTGCCTAAAAGGTAGGGATTGCCAGGGAGGAATAAAAGCACAGTAGGGAAAAATAAGGGACAGTATAACAACTAAAGAAACCAACCTACATGTGAAGGAAGTGAGCAAAAGCAGAAGGAAAAAGAGAGTGTTATGGTGCTCCAAGGAAGCAGTAAGGATGGTAAAGGAAGAAATAGTAACATTCACAATGTATAAGGAGTACACAGGGAGGAGGACAAGGAAGTATACCAAGCAAAGCAGAAAGATGTAGGCAGGATGGTGAGAGAAGCAAAGGTACAGACAGAGAAAAGGATTGCCAAAGGGGTCTAAAGGGATAAGACTCTCTTAAGCTACTGTACATACGTGAGAAGAGGAAAGCAGGTGCAGGGATAGTAAGATTAGAAGACTGGAATGGTGGAAGGGGAGACTATGCAGAAGGGCCCAAGAAAAGGCTGACATCATAATAAACAGGCACTTCTGCTCATTCTTTACAGTAGAGGGAGGAAATGATGACCACCAGTGAGAAGCAGGAATGGGGGTGGACACAGATCCATCTTCAAAGGAAAGAATCCAGAAAGGATTTGCAGCCCTGAAGGTGGACAAGGCTATGCGATTAAATGGGATTCACCCCAGGGTAATAAAAGAACTCTTGGAGGCACTAGCTGCCCCACTAACAGCCTTGCTCAAATGGTCACTGGAAACTGGCATGATTCAGAAGGACTGGAGAATGGCTAACATGGACCCTCTATATACCATAAGCGCAGCATCAAGGAGGATGCTAGCAACTGTAGGCTAGTCAGTCTAACTTCAGTGGTGGGGACATTAATGGAAACCTCACTGAAAGAAAAACTGGTAGAATATTTTGACTCCAATGGGCTGCAAGACCACAGACAACACTGACTCATGGTGGGTGGGGGGTGGAGTCATGCCAACTGAATCTAATAGATTTCCTTTGGATGCGTGCCCAGAGAAATAGATCAGGGGAGTGCAATGGGTGTGGCCTATCTGGACTTTAGCAAGGCCTTCAACACTGTGCCACACAGGAAGCTGATTAGGAAGTTGACCAGCCGAAGAGCAGGATCCAAAGTGGTAAATTGGGTTAAAACCTGGTTAATGGATAGGAGACAGAGTGTGGTGACAAATGGCACTCATTCTAAGGATGGGAAAGTGACCTGCAGGGTGCCACAAGACTTGGTACTAGGACCAGTCCTCTTTAATATCTTCAAAGCAGACATTACAGAAGAACTGAAAGGGAAGGTATGCATTTTTGCAGATGACACCAAAATTTGCAATAGGGTGATCAGGAGGAGGTGGAAAATGTTCAGGGATCTTAGGAAACTCAAGGAATGGTCAAAAACAGAGCAGTTTGGGTTCAATGCCAAAAAGTGCAAAATCATGCCCCTAGGGCATAGGAACCCCAGCACAGAGTATAATATAGGTGGAGGTACTGACACTCACTAGGCAGGAAAGGGACCTTGCTGTTATCATACCTGGGGACCTCAAGGTGGCAGTGCAGAGTGACAAGGTAGTAAGTTGGGCTAGTGGGATTCCGGGATGCGTAGGGACGGGTATCTCCAGCAGGAGAAGGAAAGTGGTGTTGTCATTTATTACTCACTGGTGAAACCACACCTGGAGTACATGTTCAGTTTAGGAGATCACACCTGAGAATGGACATAGATAGGGTGGAGGCAGTCCAGAGGAGGGCAACTAAAATAGTACATTATTTGCGTTGGAAGCTCTATAAGGAGAAAGTGAGGGATCTCAATATGTACACACTGCAAGAGAGGAGAGAAATAGGTGACATGTTGACACCGGCCCTCACAGAAGGCTAACCAACAAGTTGGAATATATAGGAGTTGACCAGAAGATGGTCAGCTGGATCAGTAACTGGCTGAATGATAGGACCCAGAGATTGCTAGTCAATTGATCATTGTCAAGGGAGGGTAAGGTGACCAGTGGTGTCCCACAGGGATCAGCACTAGGACTGATCCTATTTATCATATTTATAGCAGACAGAGACAATGGACTAACAGGGAAGGTTTGTCTGTTCACAGATGATACAAAACTCTGCAACAGAGTGAACACAAGGAAGGCACAGACAACATGGAAGCTGACTTTAGAAGGCTAGATGACTGGGCCAGGGACTGGCAGTAACAATTTAACACCAAAAAGTTTAAGGTAATGCAATTGGGAAAGAGGAACTCTGAGAAAAAGTACACACTGGGAGGACATCAACTTGAGAAAACACAAATGGAACGAGATCTTGACATAATCATCACTGACAAATTAAAACGTAGGAAAACAATGTGAGAAAGCAGCACAGAAAGTGGGTGGCCTTGTCGGACATATGAGTATAGGCATTTCTAGCAGAAAGAGGGAGGTTATCATGCCCCTCTACAGGTCCTTGGTGAGACCATACTTGGAGTACTGCATTCAGTTCTGGAGACCTCACCTTACCTCAAGATTTGACCGTTTGGAAACGGTACAGAGAAGGGTTACTAAGATGATGCCTGGACTGCATCACAGGTCATATGAAGCAAGACTCAGGGAGCTGAACCTATACTCCCTTGAGCAGAGAAGAAACAGAGGGGACATGATTGAAACATTTAGGTATGTGAGGGGATTTAATGCTGCTCAGACAGGCAATCTATCTCAAAAGGACACGGCAGCACGCACAAGAAGGCATGATATGAGACTGGTAGGAGGAAAGTTCAAAAGTAACCTCAGGAAGTACTTCTTCACAGAGAGAGTGATAGACCTGTGGAACAGCCTGCCCCAGGAGGTGGTAGCATCAAAGACAATCAGGGAGTTCAAACTTGCATGGACAGACATAAAGAACAAGTTAGGACAAAGGCTGCATAGGGAGGGGGGCAGTTTCTAGGGCAGACTAGATGTATTGCACGGTCCCCATCTGCCAACACTTTTCTTAAGATCTTATGTTAGAGACCTACAAATATCTCAGACATGTAAACAGGGTGCAGGTAGGAAGTCTCTTTCAAATTAGAACAAGCATCAGGAACAAGGGGCATGTTATGAAGCTGGAGAAGGGGGAGTTCAAAAGTGGAGTGAAGAATTATTTCATCACTGAAAGGATTGATGGGTGCCTGGAATATTTCGCCAGTGGAAGCAGAGGAATCTGGGACAGTGGGGGGCTTCAAGCATGCATGAAATGGACATAGGAGTATATTAGATAGAAGGTAGGAAGGCAGGAGTGTAGCTGGAGATCAGAAAAGTTCTGAGGAGACAGAACAGGCAGGGAACACCTCGGCAGACTGGGTGGGCCAAGCAGTCCTTTTCTGCTATCAAATTCTATCTTTCTTCACTATTGGCAAATGTTCTAATAAACTGAGATTTGTCTTTGAGATTAAATTCCTATGCAGTCTCTGATACCTGTATTATCTGTACCTCAGACTAATTGAACTGCATTTATTCTTGGTGGATTTACTAAGAATGCATTCATGTATTCTTGATACATCCACCCTGTTCACTGTGTTATAATCTGTCCATGGTATCCCGGTTACTTAACTTTCTGAAGACCTAGTTAGCTGCAGGATCTCCATTAGGACTATAGCTTTCACAGTTTTATACATAGGCCTCTTGTACAGTAAGTAGCTCTCTTAATCCTTTGTGATGTGACCCTAATGGGCATACTGCCTCACTATAACTTTGGTAATGGCCACTCAGCACTGTCAGCTTGTGAAAGAAAATATTTTTTCTTCCATTCCCTACACTTGATCTAAATTTGGTCCAATACTTGGGTGCCCTTAAAAGGAAAAAGGAAAAAGCTGGAAAACTAGAAAAGTTCTGTGCTCATTTACTAAGGCAAACGTGGGATTGAAAGATCATTAACATCAGTAAAACACTGGTATTCCTGTCCTTGGCTCAAACCCACCACCTTAACTTCTGAAAATGACTTACCCAATTACAAAGTGTTCAGGAGGGATAGCTTAAATAAGAGGGGAGGAGATGATATGTTCTGTATGTAACTAGGTCACTGTGGATGTTGCGGTTACTACCCCTGCCTTGTGGGCTCAAACAAGGTTGAGGGGCCTGGGCTGATAAACTCTTGATTGGGGGTGGTCATATTCAACATTTTAGGAATTGTGCAGTGCCAGGACCCAGAGAAAAGGTTAACTAGGCCTGGTGTCAACATGGTACAACCCCCTGGGATGTAGTACCTTCCCACCTCCCCAGAGGATCATCACACCCCCAAATATAGTGCAATAACTGTTACTCCAATCTATGCATGCAACTTATCACTTTAAAGAGCTGGTGACACGTTCAGGAGAACTTTAAAAAGACCTACGTTTTAGACACAGTCCAGCTTGAATTTTCCCATTAGCGCTGTATTCCTCCTCCCCATTATTTATTACCGAGGTCATCTGTATGAAAACAGTATCTTTGCTCCCGAAGATTTTGTCTATTCCTGCTGCTTTCTCCCTACCTGTAGTCACAGAGCACTGCTTGTGATATCACAAACATACAAACATACAGCACATGCGAACATGCAAAAATGCCAGCAGATTAGGCCATAAGGTCTATCACATCTGCTTGAAATACAGCTCACAGTACAGTCACTGCTGCTGGCCCCTACCCTTTTCCCTCCCCCCCCAAGTTTCCCACCCTAAGTTCCCCTACTGGTCACTTCCTCCCTCCTGTACCTTACCCATGTACCTATCCCATCCCTTCTTAAAACTTCCTACTGATTCGATTGAAATCACCTCCTCAGGTAGCGCATTCCAAGCCGCCACCACCCTTTCTGAGAAGTAATTTTTCATCAGTTCTCTTCTGTACATCCCCACCACCAACACCACCAGTTTTAGGCTATGATCCCTTGTGGACCCTTCCCCCTTCAATCTGAACAAACTCTCAGTGCTTACTCTGCTGATGCCCTTCAAGTATTTAAAGGTTCCAGTCATGCCCCCTCTGTCCCTCCTGTCTTCCAGGGAGTACATGTTCAGCTCCCTAAGTCTCTCCTCATAGGGTCTCTCCCTTATTCCCTGGATCATCTTAGACACCCACCTCTGTACTCTCCCTGGGAGCATGACATCCTTCTTTACGTAAGGACACCAGAACTGTACAGTACCCAAATTGCAGCCTCACTAAGGATTTGTGCAGTGGCAGGATAACCTCCTCCCTCCTCGAAGTGATCCCCTAGCAATATACCCCAGCATTCTGTCTGCCTTTGTCGCTGCTTTCCTGCACTGATTTGAGTGATTCATTTTGCCAGTGATCACCACTCCTAAATCTTTTTCCTCCTCCAAGACTGTCAACTGTTCCACCCCTAAATGGTAGCTGTATTTGGTTTACTTGGTTTACTGGGCTATGCAAGACAAAAGAAGGTTGAGACCCATCAGGATTGTCCCCCACCACATTGGTGAGAATTCTTACTCCCTGAAATTAGTGGACAGAATCCATCGGTCTAGACCTCTTTTAAATGAGTAAAATTAGTTGCTATCTACCAGGTCCTGCAGCAAACTATTCCATAGTCTGGGGGCTCTAACCGTGAAATAATTTAATCTTTTATCAGTTCTAAATTTGGCCACATTGATCTGTTTATTGTGGAGCCATGGAATGATCTTTCTCTGTGAAAATTTTAAACCACATTGCCGCATCAAATCCTGGGAATTTTGAACTTTATATAAAAGGAGCAAGTCACCTCTACTCCACCTAGTTTGTAGGGAGTGGAGCCCAGTTTCCAGCACTCTGGCAGAGTAGTCTCCAGTAGCTAATCGGGGAACCATTTTTGTTGCCCTCCTCTGAAGTCTCTCGATCCTATCAATGTGTTGTTTGAGGTAGGGGTTCCAAAAGGGTGACCCATAATCAGAATGGGGCCTTACGTGGGTCCTATAAAGAGGAATGATACATTCCTCAGTCCTGGAGATGAAGGTACATTTAATACGGGTCAGCAATGCATTTAATGTTTCATCTACCTTAACGCATTGGTCCAATGAGGACAGTTTGTTATTGATAATAACCCCCAAGGTCCCACTCATTAACTGACATTTTAAGCAGCATATTATTCAGAAAAAAGGTCTGTAATGGGTTGTTTTTGCCAAAATGCAATACTGTGCATTTGTCTGAACTGAGCACCATACCATTAAAGGTTGCCTATTACTCAATAGTTTTTAAGTTGTTGTAAAGTATGGACCTGTTGGTTTCAGTATTTACAGCCCCCCCTAGCTTGGTATCATCGGCAAACTGGGAAAGAAGATTGCCTGTACTAACCTGCATATCCCTAATGAAAACATTAAACAGCATTGGTCCAAAGACCAAACCCTGAGGCACCCCACTCATCACATTCCCTACGTCCAACAGAATGCCATTTATTCTGACCTGTTGTCACCTGCTGGATAACCAACAGGTAACCCATTTGACTAACATCTGGGAAAATTCTGATTTCAGCATTTTATCTATAAGGTTGTCGTGGGGTACCTTATCGAAGGCCCTGCTATAATCAAGCAGGATTACATCCATGGGGTTACCAGCATCCAGTCCCTCACTAATATAGTTATAAAAGGATACCAGATTAGTTGTGTAGGAATAGTCTGAATCCATGCTGTGCATGATCGGTGATACTATTGGAAATTAATTTTTTTCTAAACAATCTTTGATAACTTTCTCCAATAATTTACATACAACTTTCGTTAAACTTAAAAGATGGTAGTTTTCTGGCTTAGAATGGTTGCCCTTCTTAAAAATCGGTATGACTGTGGCGTTGGACCAGTCTTGGGGAATAAGACTTTCTTTGAATGATTTATTAAAGATAAGGGCTAAGGGCTTTGCTACAGCCTCAGCTGTCTCCAACAGAAATCTGGGGTTGATATTGCCAGGTCCGGGACTTGATGTCTTTTTTTAGTGAATGCAAGGTCTTAAGTGTATCAGCTTCAGATATGAAGAAGATTGTAGAAGAACTATCTATGTGCTGGTCAAATTTAGAGATCTCTTTTTTTTTTTTGAAAGACAGAACAAAACTGCTCATTGAAGGCATCAGCCATTTCCTTGTCAGAGGAAATAATAGCATTTTCAACTATTAATGGGCCCATATGCCTATTATTCCCTTTTTTGTTATTAAGATAGGAAAACAAGGATTTGTAGCTGTCTTTAGAGTGTGCCAATCGGAATTCTAGATTCCTTTTAGACTGTAAGATAGAGGCCTTCAAGTCTTTTACAGCTTTTTTATATTTGAGTAAAGTTTGTTCCTTGTTATCACCCTCACTCTTTTTTACGAGAAAGAATAGTCTTTGTTTGTTTTTAATTTGTTTTTTCTAGTCTATTTAACCATAGTGGAATTTCCTTTTTATTGTACTTGTTTTTTGTTGGAAAAAATAATTCTTCTAAGTGGAAAATCATGAATTTCAAGTACCCCCATGCTTCCTCAAGTGAAAGAGGGGTTAACATTTCATCCCAGGGAATTTTGTTTAGATGTTCATTGATAGTTTTAAAATTGGCATTGTCATCATTTTTGAATACTGTGTGGCTTAGATTAGGTTGAGAATTGAAGGTTAAAGTGAATGCAATTGAACAGTGGTCACTAGAGCCCAAGGGGTCCTTAATACAGATACTGGATATACTACTCCCAATATCAGTTATTACTAGATCTAATATGTTACCCCCCCCCCAAGTGGGCTCAGTAATGACCTGTTCAAGTCCTAGATCAACAATAAGTAAAACTAGATCCTTTTCACAGTAGGTACAACCAGAAAGGGAGGGTCAATTTATTGTGGGCATATTAAAGTCACCTAAAATTAAGATGTTACCTTTAGCAGCCATAGCTAATATGTCATTAACTAGTAGATAAGTATAGTCAGTATTTGCTGATGGGGGCCTATAACAGGTATCAACCAACAGCTGGGGTTGTCCCTTAATCTGGATGTATACCCACAGAGTTTCTATTTCATTAAACTGAGGGAGTTGAAAGGAAGCAATATTCTTCCTGACATAAAGACAAACCCCTCCTCCGGTTTGTCCCCGTTAATCCCTATGGTATAACCTATAGCCAGGTAAATCTGCTAACCATGTAGAATTAGGGTTCTACCAGGTTTCGGTTGTGAATATTAGTCCATAATTGCCCAAATTACATTTAGCTTCTAATTCCCTGGATTTCTAGCCAACAAATGCAGCATACCATACTTCTGAGCATTAAACCCCAGCTGCCATGTGTTTGGCCACTGCTCAAGTCTTTTGTGGTCTTCCTGGAGAGTTCTCCACCCCTCCCCACTGTCCACCACCACTCCCAGTTTGGAGTAATTGGTGAAAAGACTCATTTTGCTCATAACTCCCTCTGCAATGTCCGCAATGAAATTTAATAACAGTGGATCCAGAACAGATCCTTGTGGGATCCACTAATGACTCTTCTGGGTGTCGAAAGTCGCCCCCCACCACCACCACCACCCACTGTTGCCTGTTTGCTCAGCCAGTTCCAATTCCACTTCACTGTCTTTTCCCCCATTCCCAGGTTCCTCAGCTTGCCCAGCAGTCTCCCATGCAGCACTGAGCCAAATGCCTTGCTGAAGTTCAGGTACAGGACATTAACCAACTGACCACCCTCCACAGACATTGCCACCCAATCAAAAAATTCAGCCGGGTTAGTTTGACAAGCTCTCCCCTGGACAAATCAGTGTTGCCAGACATCTTGAAGGCTGTTTACTTCTAGGAACTCCACCAACCTTTTCTTCAAGATGGTCTCCAACAGATTCCCCGCTATTGACGTCAGGCTAACCGGCCTGTAATTTCCTGGCTCACCCCTAGAATCGCTCTTATAGAGGGGCACAATGTGTGCCATCCTCCAGTCCAGTGGAACACATCCTGATAGGAGGGAAGAACTGAATAATTCCATCAGAGGTGCTGCCAGGACATCTGCCAGTCCCTTCAGGATCCTGGGGTGGATCTCGTCTGGGCCTGGGGCCTTGTCTGTCCTCAAGGACTTAAGGCCCTCCCACACTCTCTTCACCGTGATCTCTCCAAATGTTAGTGTCCCCCTATGCCCAACCCCGGCCTTACCACCCTCTGCAGAATTGGCCCATTTTTTTCCCTTGTAAAGACTGAGCAGAAGTACTCATTTAGTGCCTCATCCTACTCAACTCCCTTCTCTGCCCACTCACCTTTCTTTTTTAACCTGGTGATTTGACCCTACACTTTCTTCTCTCCCTGATGTATCTAAAAAATTCCTTCCCCCCCCCCCGATCTCCTGTGCCAACCTTAGCTCTTTGGATGCCTTGGCTGCCCTTATCACCCTGCTCACCTCCATCGATTTCATATAGTACTCCTCCTCCCTGCCTTATCCCCACAGGTTCTCTTGTACTTTCAGAAGGCTAGTCTTTTCTCCCTTATACTCTCCTGCACCTCCTTGGTCCACCAACTGGGTTTCCTTGATCTTGCTTTCTTGTAGTGGGTCTTTGTGCATGTTTTGGTGGCCTCTAACAGGCCCAGCTTCAATATTACCCACCTGCATTCCATGTCCATATCTGGACTGAACTTCTGTAGGTGCCCCTAAAGGATTGCTGTCATCCTCCCAAAATCTGTTATCCTAAAGTCCACGACCTTCGTGATTGTCTGACTTTCTCCCCTTCCCAGGTCCAGGGAGAACCATACTGTAGAGTGGTCACTCCCCACCAGTGGGTCTTCTACTACCACATCTTTTACCTGGTCACCATCTGCCAGAACCAGGTCCAAGATGCTTCCTTCTCTGGTTGGCTCTACCACCAGTTGTGATAGAAATGCATCTTGTAATGCATCCATTATACTTTGTTTTTTAACAGAAGCTGATTACATGGTGCACCAGTCCACCACTGACAGGTTGAAGTCTCCCACCATCACTGTTCTGCCCCTGCCCCACCACAATGGGTTATTAGGTTATCCAACTGTTCCCTGTCGTGTTCCTCAGACTGTGCTGGTGGTCTATCTACCACCCCCAGACTGAGCCTCCTGCCCTTAGTATCCTTTAAGATGACCCACTGCATCTCAACATTCCTCATCCTCTTCCCTGCTGCACTCTATCCCCTACCTTACAGATAATGCCACCCCTCATCTCTTGCCAAGTTTCATGTCCCTGGTATTATTAAGTCCCAGTCGTGATACTGGGTGTCCCATGTCTCCGTGACTGCAGTCACATCCACCCTCCCTCCACCATCAATGCCTGTAACTCGGGTAACTTGTTACACAATTTCACAGTTACTCCATGGCAACAGATTGTGATGTCACAAAAGAGGATTATGACTTGAAGTAGGGAGTAAGTTATAGAGGCAGATGGACTCTAAATAAACTCTAAGAGACAAAGATAATGTATTCAGACAAATGTCCTTAGTAATAAATAATGGGGAGGAGAAATATATAACATATAAATGGAATGCAGGCAGAACTGTACCTCATTATTATGCTTTTTAAAGTTTACTTTGAAGAGTCAGTACTGTAACTCTTTAAACAATAATTGCTCAGACAAGGAATTCAAATGAAAGAACAGGGAACTTTAGGGACTGCAAGGCCTAAAGGGGGGAAGGAGGTTAGGCAATGAGATAGTTAAATGAGATCCTTGGCTTTTTTTCCGTGGCCTACCAGGCCCAGCCTGAAACATGTGCTCCTCTTACCATGACCTTCCAGGTACAGCCACATATACTTACTCTGGTCCCTGAACTGTTCTTGACGTGCCCTTCTAATCTCAGTCCACAACCGTAACCACCCACCCACACATGCGCAGTACAGCTGAGTGAGGTCCCTCCCTCTGCTCATCTGAATTGGGAGTACTGCCCTCATCCCACTGATATCAATGTATTTCCCATTCATACAATCTAGGGATCTCCCACTGCTTCAATCAATCAATTTCAATCAATCAGTTTTATTTGTATACTGGAGAGTTTGTGAGCAAAAATGCCCATTTCCACAAATGTCCAGTGGGGAATACAATACAACAAAAAGGTAATAAACACTAAACAAAGTACAGCAGGAAAAGATAAACATATTCATTGGGTACACAGCCATGTAAATGGTTCAGGCCAGTGTGGTGAGGTTTCTGGATGTGGTGTGGCTTCTGACTCAGAATGACACCAGTTGTAACTAAACCAGATACCTCTAGCACAAAATATTTTGGAGGCTTATAGGTCAGGAAGCATGAGCAGTCCAGGAGAAGTTGTAGAAAAACCACAAGTGGTGATTTAT